>CM020022.1:1356500-2713000 GCA_009771035.1 Lupinus albus | reverse complement strand
ACCCATAACAACAATCCAATCATTTCAACTCAAAATAACACATTCAAAGGGGAGAACCTGGAAATGTTATAATAAAATGATGGTATCAATTAAAACTCACAGGGGGGAAAAGTATTTCAGCTGTCGGAGTTTCATACTCCTCAGTCCCCTCATAAGGCACGTTAAGATCATGAACCGGAGTAATAGGACCACCGGGCGTTGGCCTTGGCACAGTGGACCTCTCTATGGGACCCACAATCACACCAACTTGCATCATCTTTGATTCCCACATCTAAATAAATTCCCAACAAAAAAAAACATGGAAACCATCATAAACAACTTCACTACATAATACAACAGACAAATTACACTAATATCCCTTGAGATTTTCCTTAATTACACTACCACTTCTCTTATTCCAAACGCTACACAGGTCAATAGTAAGGTAACATAAACCTAAGAGGAGGTTGGAATAATTTCTGAAACAAGAAAGACTGAAGTATAATCAAACCAAATCTCGAGGAGCTCGATGTAATTCCCTCTATAATAATAACAAAATCACTTAAACTAACCAGGAAACAAAGAATTGAATAGATCAAACCCTAAATCAACACAGAAAAAAAAATCTTGGAAGATAAAAAAAATCATAATTAAAATTTGAATGAACATATAAATCAGAGTAATATGAACAAATTATGGAGAGAAAGGGGAAAAAGAATGTTACAGCTTGAAGATCCTTGAGAACTTGATAGCCAGGACCAGCGTTGTTAACGAAATCGTCGCGAACCTTAACCATGACATCTTCGATAACGTTAATATAGACCTGAGTGGTGGTGGTGGAAGAAGCCATTATTGGAAGTAAAAGAGAGAAGAGATTGAGAGAGAGAGAGCATGGAAAATCTAGGGTTTGAGGAGTGTAGAAGAGATTAGATAAGATGCCAAATGAAATTCACGAATAAAGAAAGGAATATAAATAGGTTTGCATCCCTTTTTTCCATCAAATATATGAGGCTTAACAGTGTAAAAACTAAAAAGTTTGTACATTGTAATTATATTACTGCTTATTTTTAATTATTATTAAATTTTAAATATAAATAATGATATACCGATGATGATGTATAAATTACTATATTGTACATATATTAAAATTTAAATAAATAATATTTTAAATGGATCTGCTAGCTTAAAGTCACCTTTAGTTTTAGAGATGTTCATGGAATAAACTATCTAACCTTTCTTTTCTCAAAAACCATTTTGGAGTCTCACTAATATCAAAATAAGAAAATGATATATGGTTCAAAATTTTATACACCGTCAGTCTATTATTTATCATTTATTTTTAATTATTATAGTTTAAGAAAAATACAATGAATGGAAATGATATAATAACTGTACATAAATACTTAAATTGAAAATATATAAATATTACACTCGTAGTTTACTAATTAATAAGGTATCTTATATATATTATCATAAATTTCTAAATATTAATATTTGTAAAATATAACTCAATTTTTGGAATTTTTGGTGACTTTCTAAGTTCATTCAAATTCTTAGGTATTGGATTATTGGAAGAAGCTCCATCAAAGTAGAAATTTTTTGAGTCAATCTTTCAATCCTCATATAAAAATTGCAATTACAAAATGTATTAGATCCTTAATTCATACACATAGGACATGGTACAATACAATTTCAACAATATTTTTTTGGTTTATCCAGTATTGGACCAAATTTCCTGTTGAATAGGGGATATTATAACTCTGCCATTTAAGATTCAAAAGATATTTTGGTCAATTTAAATTATTAAAACTTAATATTCAAATCTCTCAATTTAATATTAAAACTTAATATTCAGATCTTCATTGCCGTGTTTGAAAATAAGGCTTTATAAATATATTTTTAATAATAAAAATTATTGTTTGAATAAGGCCTTATAATTATTGCTTCAATATACCTATTTTTGTTTTAATGAAAAGTAACTATATCAGATATGGCATAAACTTGTGAAAAATAGCAAATAACTGAATAAAAGGAGTGCTCTCATCTCCTATATTGGATACAATTGTGATGGCAGGACATAGATTTAATTGATGGCAAATAACAATGGTGAATGGATATAGTTCTGGTTTCAATTGTGGGGTATGGTCAAGACATTCAATGGTGAATGATATATGACATTTCCAGCAGACCAAAAATGGCTAGACATGCAAATATGTGCACCATGCTTGTTTAGGAAGAAAATAAAATGACACAACATGCATTCTGGTGAATGATACATGTGACATGGTCTTCCTGTTCCTTTGAAAATATGATATATCAGAACATATTTGTGGTTTTGGTTTCATCATAATCCTATGTATGCATCTTGTTACATTAAGTTGAACATTGGTTACAGGATAGCCAGTATATATAAGCTCCATTTAAAATCAGTGCAACCACTTCTCTCATTCTATCAATTTAAAAATACTCGAGTTCCTCGACTGTGGCCGCAACCATGTTTTCCAACACTTGTTCAAGAAAGTAGTTGCCATCTCAAACTATAACCATGCTGGCAAGCCTGAGCTGCTTATCTAATGGCAAGAAGCTTTTTAATAAAACACAAGCATGATGCAATACCTGCAGCAAAAAAGCAGCCATATGATTCTCACTTTCATCAATGGGCTGTGAGTCAGGAACATAAGAACCATCTGCTATCTGCATAACCCAATCGTATATCCGTTCTGTCGATGAAAAGAGATGGGAAACAATAGTTTCTGCAGCATTATCCCAGCTTTTATCTTCTAGAAGAGACACAAGAGTGACCGGAAGATCATTCAATACCGTCTGTTGGTCCACTATCATAAAAGGCATATATTTGCAGCAGGTAGCAGATAGAAGACCAAGAAACTGCAGTGCCTGCAAGATATAACAAAGGGAGTAAGCACTATAACAAATTTAACTCGGCCGCATTGAGTAGAGTCTAATTAAACACTTTTCGAACAGCTATTTTGAAATAAGCTAAAAAGAGGTCATTTTCACAAGCTAAAAAGAAATTTTGGGAAAGTCAAACTATTCTCACAAGCTCTTCCAAATGGCCATTTAGTTATCATGAAGGAATAAACAATGTCATGTCTTTGAATATTTTAGGTGGCAATTGACAACTAATAAGAGACAGTTCTCTTTTTAATTATCTCAGGTTCATACAAAATTAAAGCAAAAAGAAAATAATTATGTATAAATAAATATACGATTAGGATCTATGTAAGACATATTTCTCAGAATTCAACGTAAGAATGGAATTATTTAATATGGACATCATGCTAATAAAGATTCATGTTAATCCTAAATCCTATTGTTCTCCATCAGAAATTCAAAAAATCTTAAAAGTAAAGTTAGACTACTATATGCTTTTAAAATAAACAAAAACATTTGATCATAAAAACTAATTGTTGCTCAAGTATTCTGAAATTTGACATGAAAGTCGACATAGAAATTGTTTTTTATTACTCGTATAATATTTTTATAGCTAAAGAACCAATATCAAGTTCGTACCGTGGAAGGAACAGTGGATATACAGCTAATTTCAACTGCATCCATAAGCCACTGTCTTTTGACACTTCCTTCTGCATGATGCAAAGCTGCAACAACTTCAACGAGTACATCCCAAAGTCCTACAAAGACTAAAATCTTTAGCATTGACATTAGATATGCAAAGCAATTCCATCTTAATATGCTTCTAAGATCCAAATAGTGTACAATAATAGAACCAATAATTGTTTTAACCAATATTTAATTGAGCTACTCTGCCCAAAAAAATACTCAGCAGAAAACTAACCTTGTGATTTGGAGTTTAATATGTATGATTTCATTTTTCCGAGTTCAACCAGAGGAAGAGAACCAGCCTTCACCAGCTTGATTTTAGCACGAACCTTCTTCTGTATTTCAACAGCATCGTCAGCACTTTGACCAAACTCATAATGTGAAACCTGCATTTGAAAATGCCTGCTTAGGCGACGGTAACATATTGTATATTATAAACTAAGCCTCAAACAATTAGAAACAACGCCAAGGAGAAGGCATCTACATCCCTCAGAATCTTCAGATCCCTGTCATATCAACATTTCTCCAGTAAATTATATTTCAGATGTTACAGACTTTACACCTCATTACTAAAAGCTGGGTTGTCGACCGCACGCGATAGCGGAGGTTTCCGTCCCTCCCCGCGACGGAATGGCGCATAGCGGTGCGGCTGGCCGTCGCGCCCGTCGGGGGTTGAGTTGCAGCAGAGGCGTGGACCAGAACCCACTGCAGAACCCGCTTCAGGATGAAGAGCCCTAATTTTAATGAGAAATGTCATTTTTGCCCTTACTTTTTATTACATGGATTTTTTTTCCAGGGTTTTCTATAAAACACTTCTCTATCTTTATTTCCTTTTAAAAAGACATGTGACTGCTAACCTAAAATAAAGACATGTGACTCACTTCTTTCCCTTCTTCTCCTTCCCTTCTACTCCTCCCTTCTCCCCCTTCTCCTCTGCCCCTTCCCTTCCTTTTGTGAATTTATTTTTGTTTTCCCTCTTTACATCTTAAGAAGGGTGTTAATAGTTAAAACCCAATTTCTCCATGTAAGACTCTCAATACTGTAGAGTCCAGTCTAAACTTAGGACTCCATTTACGACCACTAGCGATGTGAATGCCCTAAAAGTAAAGAACAAAACACCAAGATGAAGGTACTAAACAACAGAAATGATAAACATAAACTATAAGATTATTATTAGAGCAAGAGAAGTCAAATTCTTGAGGGGAAAAGCTGATTGAAGAGATACAGTTGAATGTATGCATACCTTTAGGAAATCTAATAACCAACTCTGAGGAGCCTTTCCTAAGCATTTTATAGCCTCAGACCACTCCTCTACAGAACTTACATCCCCTGGCACTACAACGCCAAAAGATTGCGTAACTGGTAATAAAGTAAATAGAGCCTGCATGCACCTCTCAACATGGGATATGTGATCAGAAGTGTCCACAGAAACTTCATGTAGGCATTCATAGAGACCTTTCCAGCATGAGATAGATAACAAGCTTTTCGACTCGTCGTCGGAAGTAAATGAAGACAAGTGATTAGTCACATCTCCAAATAGTTTCTCAAGCCTAGAGCTTGAATATACTTTTGCAAGGTCTGCCAGATGAATTAGCAGACATGACTGCAGATTTAATTCAAGTGTCTTGAACCTGGAAAAGTCAGATAGCTCATCAAGAAAAGTTAGGAGTGAATCAAATTGACTTGCATGAGCTAATGCGAACTGTATGCATTCCTCCCTGAGAGTCCCTTTCTTAAAAGCAGAATATGCTGGCGGTAACTCAGCAAACTTAGCCTCATGTCTCATACAACGCCTAATAATTGCTCCCCAATCCAAATTTGGCAACCTGGGGGCTCTAGAAAGGCACCGTAATGTAGCAATAACTGTGCTGACGTGTACTGTAGAGCCCGGCTGAGTTTGGACAAGACAAAAAACGACAACAATTAGACAAAACTAAAATAAAGCATATAACTTTGTAAATGAAATACGGTTGTTAGGTCAAGGAAGTATATTGGAAGTCTATCATATACAACATGCCCAGCCTAAATCTAAAAGAGAAATACTCAGAAGAATAAGGAGTAATAATCAATTTATCAAACTCTATAGTTCAAGTAGCTGGTAGGCACAAAGCCATGTAAAATGTAAATGATGGAGTAGTACAAGGATGAATTTCTTAGAAAATAAACAAGTTATTAGTGTAATGTATGATGACCTGTTAGTGCAGGTCACAGGTTGTTATTAACCTGATATAGTAGGTTAGGTGTTAGTTAGTTATAACTGTTTGATGGTTATAACTAACAGTTATCTCTTTCTCTTGTATCAAGTCACTACCTATAAATGGTAACTGTGTATTCTGATTTCATTATGAAAGAGTATATCAGATCCTGTAATCCTACTCTATCTCCTCTCTTCTCTCTCTTTATCTAGATTCCAGATTTCTAACATGGTATCACGAACTTAATTGATCCAAAAATGAATTATAGATTTTATGTTGCTAGTGTAGTTATTTTGTTTTCCAACCACATAATGAACTAATAAACTACTTAGATAATTGAAAGATAAAATGTAAAACATCAACTTAGAAATTAAATTGCGAAGGAACACAGGCCTGGTGTCAAGCAAAGGAAGGTAACTACATAAGTGGATGAGGGTGATGAGGTAAAGAGGAAGAGAGAAGCAGATAGAGATTAAAGAGAATCAAAAACTAATATTTGAAACATTAAAATATGCATGTGATTCACTCGAAGACTAAAAAATCAATTTACAGATTTTGAATTAACAAATAAAAAAGGCAAGAGATATACCTCAGTGTACTTGATATCCATAAGCCACAAACTGAGTTTCAAAACCATATTCTCTTCAGAAAAACTGTGAGAAACAGATTTTGAATTAGTTTCCGCCACATTACCATCACCATCAACGCTCAAATGTTCCTTGGACCATAAATGTTGCCGAAGGAAGGTGACTGCCCAAGAAGCAAACTGTTGTAGCTGATGATTATCAGAATTCTGTGCCACAAGAAACATTTCTTGCACCAATGATGTCAAGTATGGTTCAAAGACTGAAATTGTTAGGAGAGGACCCGTAACAGAAGAATATTCCTGTTGTTTACACAATAAGATACTTAAATATGAAACAAGAAATATTAACAAATATGTGGAGAGAAAATAGCTTGTAGAATTTTAACAAAAAGTAAAATACCTTCTTTTCATAACAAGAATGCTTAGTGTAATTTGGAAAATTCATATAGGCCAAAATCCCTGCCCCTGCTCCCATAGCATTCACAACTCCTAGCATACCACCCAGATGAACAAGAGAAGGAAAGGGATTGGAGTAACATTTCTTGAACAGTTCCAGCAAATCATTAACACATTCAACCTCAATAGAATGAACACCTTCATTCAGTATGCAAGAAATTACTGTCCCTGCACCAACACATGATGCCATAAGCAAACTCTGGTGCAAAATGCCAGACTTTCTCAGAGAGATTAACTCAGAAATCAACTCCTTAAAGCCGGCTACAATATTGTCCAACTCAATACCATCCATCAATTCCATTCTCTGGCAAAAAGTCACTATTGTGGGAAGTGCAATACAGGAACCTATCGCTAAAACAGTATCAGATTCCTCCCCTAGGAAATTAGTGCCTTGAAATAGAGAATTTGCATATGGAAGGCATGATATTACTAATTTCTTTATCTTGGTAACAGCCTCTAACTTTCCCGCTCTGTATATTGCACTGATAGAGGTAGCCAAACCAAGAACAAGTCCAGCGACACCCCAAATATCTTCTTCCAGGTCTTCATTGTTCTCAGAGAACGGTTCAAATGCTTTAGCATTCATATCATATGAATCAGGTGGAAAGCATGAACATAGACTATCCAAAACATCAGAAGATGACTGAGTTCTATCATGTAGCATTGTAGCCAAGGCCCTAACAATTCTTCCAAGTAATTCAGATTCTGGAACCTTGTCCGTTTCTTTTTCGACAGCAGAGTCATCAGCAGCTTCAACCCTGATAAGAAGATCTTGACATGAAAAACCCAATCCAACACCACATGCTCCTTTTACAAGGGAACTTCTGCTAACAAAAAGAACCTGAAATGAAAATAGTGTGCCAGATGAGTTTATCTATAAGTTCCTCCAAAAGTTTGTATACACATACTAGTCCCCAAAAATACTGTCACGTCAGTAACAGAAGTTGACTGCTACATATTGAGATTATTTTGAGACATGAGCATTTCCTATCTTAAACTTCACTGCCATGAGATTTGGAATCAATTGAAAAGTTAAAAATATGATGAGACCCATTTGAAAAATCATTTTTTAGCCTTGATGTGTGTGCATGGGCATATAATAGCTTTCTTCAACTTCCTTCTCTACTATCCTACTACAAAGGTAAATAGGAACCTAAGTACCCATGTACATAATCTCATAATGGTCCAAATTTCTTTCTCCGAAAAGTAATTGTTCCACTTCATAACAAATAATACAACAACCATAATGTTCTATCATGGATCAAACGACACCATAATGTTCTATCATAAATCGTATTCATTGACAAAACAACAATCTCTAAATCTTTCTTAATCGTTTTGCCTATGGTTTTTCTTGGTCCTCCTCTGCCTCTAGAAATTATAGTAACCTTCATTTGATATACTCTCCTTAACGGTCTCCCCCACACATGCCCAAACCACCTAAGGTGTCATTATAAAATATTTTCTACGATGAGAGCTACCCTAACTTTCTCCCTAATGTATTAATTCCTAATCTTATCTTGTCTATGGTGTCCACTTATCCAACAAAACATTCTCATCTCTGCTACATTGACTTTATTATGTTGACATTTTATTGCCCAACATTCAGTCTCATATAACATTACAGGTCTTGTAGTTGTGCGGTAAAAAATTTACTTAAGCTTGAACTACACCTTTATATCACACATAACTCTGTTATTTCATTCTCCCCACTTGAATTACATCTCCTTCAATTTCCCGATCGTGTAGTATGATTGACCCAAAATATTTTAATCTAGTGACATGTGGTATGGTATGATCTCCAATTTTTTACCTCTATAGTAGGCTTATTATGCTTTTGTCCACATTTTTCAAAACTTACACTACATATACTATGTCTTAGTTTGACTTATACGAAAGCCATATGTTTTTCAAGTCTGTCTCTACATTTCTAACTTCCCATATTTAATTCCTCTCACTGTAGCACTGCTTTTTAGATATGCTCAGTAAAACAGAAGATAACAAGTATACCTCAAGAAGTCCTGTGATGTTATGATATCTCTGTCTATGATCGGTAACATGAAGGCAACTTGAGATTAATCCAAGAGAGATTGCCGCAGACCATTGACGGTGTTCGTGTTCATGTTGGAGCAACCAATCCAAAAGAAATTTTGAAGCAGCAGATTTAACAGTATGAACAGATGGAGGCAAAACCTGAGAAAAGCAAGGCCAAAGATCATAAAAATATGGTGCTCATTACACAAGAGAAATTAACCAGAATATTCAAGGGAGTGGACTAACTAATTTGAAAACCATAGACATCAGCTATTGCAATATATATCAGAGTGACGGAAATATGAAATTCTGAGACTGAATTAGTTCCTGAGATCATTTATATTGCAAAAATGCTCATGTAAAAATAGTTAATACTTAGAACCCATAAAGTTACAAGTTCTATAAATCTTAATCAACAATGTCATATATGTTGAGATGCCTATATGCAGGACAGATGATAAGTAGATAGAATCAATAAAGATTAAACATGGTGCACAACCATGGAAAAGCTCCTCACCGCACAGAGTGCACCAATAGCCAGTGCAATGTTTTCAGCAGCTCTCGGTATAGCTTCATCTGCTATTGCTACCATACTCTGCATGAAAAGCAACTACAACAGATATGGCATAAACTTGTGCAGTACTTGCACATAACTGACTACCGAGCAAAAAAGGATATTTTATAATGACAAAACATTAAACTAAACCTTTAGAATATTACTGGCAGCTTTAGATGTTTTGTCCTGGACACTTAATTGTGCTTTAGCATCATAGGATTGAATGTAAACCTTCATCCAACGTCGCATGAAGCCTTTCCATGATTGGAATGCCATAAGTGCAAGCAAGATATTTCTTGAGAGCTGAAGAGAAGAAGCTATTTCCACCAGAGCGTTCTGATACCCAGCATGTACATATCTCACCCTCTGAATACTTATAAAATCAGATTAAAGTGCAGTCAATTCCAAAGAGATTATATCTAATCTATTGATATCTTACTTTTGATGCCTGAAGTTCATCCACATCTTTATGAGTAAGATTAAAACATAACAAAGCTGCACCGGGCAATTCTCTAGCTTCATTTACCTTCCCTGCATGTAGAATGCTTGTGTCAAGGCATATTCAAATAAAAGCAAACAGTGTTAATAAATTGAACCATATAGGGCTTAATAAAATGATTAATACAGAAGTTCTACCAACCCACCGAAGGAACCATTCACATTTTCCTAAATCATAAGGTAATCCTTTTCTTCTCAAATACCTACAAGTTTTCTAGTTTGGTCAACCCCAATGACTCCACAAAAGTGTGATGGCAGATAAGTTTAAATGAAAAAAAGCTGATACTACCATACCTGAAGAGAATATAACCTGAGGGAACACAGCCATCAACTTTTCAATCTTACTTCCTGTTGTAACTCTTTTCTCCTTTACTAATCTTCGGCGATTTCTGAAGCAAATGAACAGAAAATTATCAAATTTAATCATATTTTCACATTAAGAAGATCAGTAAATTGATTGAAGGGTATGATGGTTTACATATGCTCGTGTGTTACTATCTTGACTTGAAAATCTTCCATAACCTTCAGTACTTCAGGATTTTTCTCAGAAAATAACAGCTCCAAATTCCTTTTCTTAAAATCTGGAATGCTTTTTTCAAGCTGTGATACCTGGGAAGTGGTAACATAACATTATTGATTAAAATGCAAATTAATTTATTAGAAAAACAACAAATATAGTTTACTCATGCAGAGCAAGGCTTGCAGCAATTAACATACTTCATATTGGGTGAGTGCCTCCACGGCTGAAATTCTTGCTTTTGCCCACTGTATGTCTTGATTAGAAGTAACTACATCCCATATAATTTGCACCACACCTTTTGATGCTTCGGGATATACTTCTGCATCCATTGCACCCCACCTTAGTAGAAGGCAAATGCTGCCAGAAAGAACACCAATTTATGAGGGGTTGTCCTTCATTGAGACAAGGGATGACAATTTAACATCAGCAATTCAACATTACTCAAGGGGGTGTGTATCACTGGTGGGGGATTCAACCCTAATACTATACAGAGACAATTATATTAGCATAAATCTAAGTCAAAATTTCCATGAGCTAAAAACTCCAAAGTCTCAATGCCACCCGATGAAGTTAGGATGCAAAATCCCAGAGGTATAATAATATTAAGGTTATGCTATCAACTATGTTTTTCTTCTTCTAGAAAAGATAATGATTTGAGAAAGGTGAGAGAAGGAGAGACTATAGAGAACAATCTGAAAATTAAAAAATGCTATTTCTTAATTTTTAGTTAGATCTAAGCGTATTCATACAAGATTTGTAGGATAGAAACCTAGAATTATAGACATAACATTTGGTAGATTAATAGTATAAAAATACAAATATAAGAGAATGACTCCTGTCCCCGGGCACTACTCCTTCAGAGAATTTCTTCTCTGCCCAGAAATACCATACAAATTATCTTCTACATTGCCACAAACTTCCCACCAAACCAGACTCTTATGGCAGCCCATTGCACAAGGCTCCCACTTGGTGGGGTCTGGGGAGGACAGAAGAGCACACCCTTACCTCCACAAGCGAAGAGATTGTTTTCAGGATTTGAATCCATGACCTCGTGGTAACTAAGAAACAATCTTACCGTTGCGCCAAGCTCACCCTCTTAAACCACACTCTTATGCTAATACAAAATAAAAACTGCCAAATATTATAATAACTACATCTGCCAACATAATAATAACTGCATAGCTACCTTAAATATACTATTTCTAATTTTCTTTCTTATTTATCCTAGAGTAAACAAACTTAACCACCTGATTTAATTGCACTAGAACTCAGGTCCCATCATTGTACAAATGTCAAGTTAACAAATTCTAACAGCTAATAATTAACCAACCTTAACAGTCAAACACTCTCACAGATTATGAAGCTATAATCTATCAGATTTCAAACCTATATACCTTATCAGATTGCAATGTTACAATAATCTCTAACAAAAGAAAATTTAATACCATCACTGGTATAGTCAAAGTCAACAAAATACAAGCATCAGGTTAGAGCCATAGACAGGTTTACCTATGTGCAATAATAGGATCAGCAGGGTAACCTTGCAGATGCTTTGCAATGACATCCCATGCAGTGTAAAAATCTAAACACACGAAACAGCATATCTTATCAGAAAGGTTTAATTTTATATATGAAAAATTTCACAAAACAAAACACAATCTAATATCAAACTATTTCCATGAATAACCTACTATGTCTTAGTAAAGCATTGTTCCATAAAATCTAAATAAAAATAAAAATTTACCAATAACATCTGCTTCACAAAGGTGGACAAGGCTTTGCAAGCCAAGAGCTTTAATTACAGGATCTTGGCTCTCAATGCAAGACTGTTTACTCGAACAAAAAACCATGCTTTATCAGAAACTCATGCATTGGAAAAAGAGAATTAAGAAAACAGTACATAGTCCGGGCATACCGAAACAGACAAGATAAGGTCAACACCCCTATCAGGGCTTTTATGGCAAACATCTCGAATGGAAGCAGCTATGCTGATACAGATAGCTCTATCAGACTTGAAATCCACAAACCCTTTAGGAAGCAACACACCCTAAAGATGGAGATAAGCCAAAATAAATTATGAAAATTATGATACAATAATACCAACCCTTTTGACATGACCCTACACAGATCAACATGTAAATACATGGTGCATGCTGAAATTATAAGGTTTAGATAGGAAAGAGAAAAAATGTTGCTCAAAATAGTAAACTGTATTAATAATATTGTGAATGATGTGATCAAAAGATATAACATTAACCCCTATCTATATTAATACTAGACTCTTAATTAAATAAGGAAACAAATCATAAAAGATGAGATAAAGTAATTTCAATCCTAAGAGATTTCTAAGATACTCAAAACAAATATATGATATATTCCATCTATATTTAAGTATGCTCTAGATATTTTCTATAAGATAATTTAAGATATTATGAGATACTTTTATATATCCTAAGATACTTTTACATATTCTAACGCCTCCCATCATGCTAAAGTTTACTAAGCTTTAAGCTTGTTACATGAAAATATAGAATTGTTTTTTTCTTCTTAGCAGTTAGCATTCAAAATCTTTGAAATTGAAATTGTGGTTGACATTTGCTACTAGGATAGAGATGATGCCAATGCATCTAGAACAAAGTTGGGACTAGTGAATCTAGGACAAAGCCGACGCCAATGCGTCTGCGACAAAATCAGAGCAAGTGCATCCGGGACAAAGTCGGGACCATTGCATCTAGGACAAAGCCGGGGCTAGTGAATCTGGGACAAAGTCGGGGCCAATGCATCTGGGATAAAGTCAGGGCCAGTGCATCTGGGAAGGACAATAAACTAGTAGCGGAAACAACAGACCTTGAAAGCGGGATGACAATAACGACTAAAAACAACTTAGAAAGAAGGCAACAACCAGAAAACCAAACAGCTGAAGGATCATAAACCTAAGCTTCCCTCGAGGCGGATGTCATAGCTCTGATACCATGTTGAATTTATAGGATTTAGACATTGAAGGAGAAAAAATATACAAAATAGTAAATGGTATTGATAATAGTGTGAATGATGATGTGATACAAAAGATATAGCGTTATATAGCTCTAATACCATGTTGAAATTATAGGATTTAGATACTGGAGGAGAAAAATATACAAAATAGTAAATGGTATTGATAATAGTCTGAATGATGATGTGATACAAAAGATATAGCATTAACCCTATCTATACAAATATTAGACTATTAATTAAATAATGAAACAGATCATAAAAGGTTAAGATAAAGTAATCTCAATCCTAAAATTTTTGTTAAGATACACTAAACAAATCTAAGAGATAATCATAATAACCAGATATTCTCTATATTTCAATTATTATGTTAAGAAATCAATTTCTTTAACCAATTACCTTTCAGTTGCTCTACACTAAATAATATTTTACGTCCTCCTAAAATGTATATAGGTTGTGTAGCACTGGACAGTACAAGAGAGGAACAAAAAACTCACTTGCAAACTTGTAAAGGCTCGATCATTGGTCTCCCAGGTTCGACACAGCAATCGAGTGGCTGTAGAATATAATGAGCTGCATGTGCGGAAAAAATTAAAGCTGCATTGCATTGATATTCAATATTTGAAGAATACACGAAGTCCAAATTTAGTTTGAAGGCGTGAATGACATTTGAGGACCACAGTGAATTTTCAATTAAAAACAGGATATCACAAGGTGAGAGTCCTCAATAAAAATAAATTTAAGAGAGAGAATCAAACAAAATACACAATCTAGCACAGTACCCACACTTTTGCATCTTTGTGAAGCATTGGCAAGATAGTTTGAACTACAAATGGAACCATTGCTGAGTGTGAAGCAAGAGATGGCAGCAGTTCAAAAATCTTTAGCTGCAAGAATAGTTTAAATATACAAGGAAAGAAATATATCATACTTCCAAAAGATGGAGACAAAAGAACAAGGTAAAGCATGCAGAAAGTGGTGGTACAAAAAGGAAAAGTTACCAGCATATCATGTTTAATGACATCTTTTCTTATGAATATATTACTGTAAAACATAATTGTTAGCAACAAAGGAACCCCCAGTTTGGGATCCATAATAGCAATGGAAGATAAAGAATTGACAGCAGCAGCCCCCATTGATGGATGTATCAATAAGACACCAATAACAGCAGTGAGTAATGAGGGCATCTCTGCAAGAGCATACATTAAATGATATAAATATCTTGCATCCTTTAACACAATTATGCCAAATAACTCCATTCCACGAGCTAAGGGATATACCATTCAAAAATACTTCCTGAAAATGTGTAAGAGGTAACGAAGATTTTCGTTGGTCAATAATTGACAAACAGAACCCTCTTACTTGAGAAACCCAACATATTGATCTACCGTGCATCCTTTCGCAGTCACTTGAGCCATTTTGAGCCAAATTCAGAAGGGAAATTCTGGAAGAAGATTCTACATCCTGAAACAACAGAAGGATATAAATTCAAGAATTCTATTATTGTTGGGCTAGAAAACTAAAAATAGCTATAACTACGGTTATTTTACCGACCTCTTTCTAGCTACACAACTTGTGAGTTTGCAAATGAATTCAATATCACAGCATTTTAATGTTTAGATTTTCAAATAAATAATATAGCATTTTCGTATTACATATATATATATATATATATATATATCAATTTTGAGACTGAGAACTAAAAACCCTATTCGCAAGATAAAAAACCTGATACCACAGAAGTCGCAGAGTTCTTGAGACTATAATTCCTGGTGTGCTAAGATAATAAACTCCGTCCTCAACGATTGGTTTATCTGTCGGCACCATAATCATCTTTACAAGGAGCTTCTCCAAGAGAAGAAGGAAATCAATAGCCAATCCTTTCACAGATTTTGAAGGAGATGACATAAGGTTGATGACGGGAAGTACAAACAAAATCTCTTCAACTGAAGTGGATTGACTTCTTCTGATAGCATCGTCTGCATTAGTAATTATTGCAACAAATACATTATCAAAAATGATGACATTAAAGGGAGCATCAAATTCACACAAGTGAAGGGATTATTTTTTGAATTTGAGCACGAGCAAATTACAGTACGATGAAATGCTGCCATGAAATATAATATATCAAGAACTATATAAGGTTATTCCTGATCCTGGAAGATGGTATGCATATGGCACACATAACCTACTTGCCAAATAGCTAACAGCCCATCACATGAGATCTGTTTGGCACAACTAACTTATAAGCTAGTTAGAAGCTTGTAAGCTAGCTACACGTTTATAAACTAGCTAAGTTTTTAAGCTGGCTGAAAGCTTATAAGCTAATAGCACAGAAAGTTTAAAGCTTAAAAGGTAACTGACTGAATCAACACAATTTGGTAAAATTATCTGATAAGCTAATGGATAGGTGTAAAATAACATAAAGCCCCTAGCTTATAAGTCTATAAGCTACCTCAAGACTCAAGTAGCATATCAATAAGAACTTATAAGCTTGTAGCTTACTGAAATAAGCCCCTTTACCAACGCCAATAGATAGCTTATTTTTGGTCAAGTAAGCTAGTTGATGAGCTTATAAGCTACTTGGTGCCATTACCAAACACACTCCTAAAAACCGAAACTTAGTTCGTTGCAATATGACCATGAATGTGTATGTAAAGGCAATCTCCAGAAAAATGTGTAAACGTTTCTACAAAAATGGATGTCACTGGTCCAGGTTGGCTTAGACGTTAGAGTTCAAAGAAGAAGAAAAATGTTACAACTTCAATGTATGCATAAACTGCAAAATAGGGAAAGCTGTGAAAAACTTACCATTATTGTATTTCCACTTCAGGATTAAGAGAAGAAGTTTCAACATAGAAATTTGTTCATGCTCAAGCTCTGATTTAACAAGAATCATGAATAATGAAACCATAGTCGATGACAATCGAGGCACCCATCGCAATCCAAGATCTTGCTGTACAGACAACAAGCGCTTTGAGAGTTCAAATATGGGTTCATGACCACCAGGCTGGCATTGAAGACAAGTAGACAGAGATAATATTGTTTCCATAAATTCAACCGCACATTGTTGAGCTTCAGTAATCAGCTGCTAACAGGGATCAAGAGAACACAAAAACAAGACATAAATTATATTAAAAGAAAAAGTAAGCCTCAGTTTAATCCCCAGAGGATAATAGTGTCACCATTTAGATCCTTGAAAGTTTTGTGTCATCAATTAAGTGCTTGAGAGATGTAAAATAAAATTAAATTGGACAACTTAATTGATGACTTGAGTCTTAAAATGAATATAATTCTCGCATTTTAAATCCATGAAGGACTTCATTTATTAGGGGGGAAATTCAGAGACCTATCTGGTGATACTATAACCCTGTGAAGATACAAAGAAGCGACATCACATAAGTAGCAAATGGCAATGTGAACAGAAAATTACAAGGAACGCACCAATTTCCTTCCAGCCAAAGATTTCAGTACCACAATATATGCTTCCACCATATGTTCTACCACAAATATTAATTTCCTGTAATCCTAAGAAGGTCCAAAAATAAAGTAACAATAAGATAATTATTTCATTCAACCTTACACTATCCCAATAAGACATAAAGAACAGAACAAAAAACAAATTTGACTTAACGTATCCAATGCTTCTCTCAATTTAACTTACATCACAGGTCTTGTCTGGAAGATACTTAAGGCATCCTATTAGCAGCTTAAAAACAGGCAGGGACTCTGATGGAAAGGAGCAACAAAATGATGCCAAAGACGATACCAGTTGTGTTGTAAATGAAGACAAGGACGATTCCAAAACTAATAATCTTATGATTGAGAAATTCAACAGGGGCCTTAAAAATTGACATACTTTCACCATTCCCAGCGGCTTATTCTGCAACATAAACAGACACACTTGCTGTAGGAGTTCTGGTTGAACTTCCAACCGGCATGACAACACCTGTTAAAGATAAAAACTCAACAATTTATTAGCACACCCAATTTATTGAATTTACTTCGTTGTTTTTGTTTGCTTTTTCATCAAGTGTGATGCTACTTGCACAAACTCACACACACAACCCTCAACTACCGTCATATGCAAGACTCTGGTCACGCTTTCACTTTTTCTAAATGTTCAGAATTATGCACAAACCACAAATTCCTTGCAATTTTCATCTGTCTTAATGAAAATTTCTTTATCAAAAAACAAAGGCATACCAATTTTGCTAGTTCCATCAAGTTACTATCATTCCGCTTTTTTTGCCTACGCTGCCAATAAATAAAAATTACAACAGCAATGGCAACCAAGCTTTTTCCTATTAGATGGGGTCAGTTACATGTATCAAACAACACCATAGTGTTTTGTCATAAGTCATGTCTATAAAGTTTACAGCAATAATTTGAAGTACCATCCTTCTTAATGATTTCACATGTAACTTTTCTTGGTTTCACTTTGCCTCTAACTACTTAGAGGACTACCCCTCCATCTAATCTACTCTCCTTAGTGGTCATCTACATGTCTTCTCCACATATCTCCAGAACACCTAATGCGAGATCATACCATTTTTTTACAATAGGTATTGCCTCTCCTCAACTTTCTCTATAATGCATTCAATCATACTCATAATCTTTATCTTGTCTAGTGTGTCCAACACCCATCTAATACAATATTCTCGCCCCTACAACGTTAATGCTCATATTATATCACATGTCTTATAGCTATGAGATAGAATTTCCCCTTAAACTTAATACACCAATACGGATACATTTGAAAAGAGCTTATATTGAACTTATTTGGACTTATGAAATGAAGCTATTTTTATTTAAAAAAATTATAATCATATTTCCATAAATTTCTCTCACAACTCTAAATAAACTCTATCTTCCAAGCTCCATCTATTAACTTCAAATAGTCTCTTTTTAGCTTACTTTGATAAACTCACCATACAAGCTGATCAAAATAAACTCGTTTTAGGTTTTCTTAATATTGCTTAGTGAAGTTATATATGCAAACACCCCAACATCTATCCTTGTATATTAATAAAGAGAATTGACAATTAGACAACACAAATTAGTTTTGTCTTATTTTATCATTTCTAGTAATCTATATTTCTATCTTTCTTATCATCTCTAACATCAAATCTATTTATCTTTTATTTTTCTAAATTTTAGCCTAGATAGCTTATTTATACATATATTTACAGTGTTTTAAATTTCGGTTGCAGTCGTGATTGTGGTAACGGTTGCGTTTACTGCAATTGCGGTCATCGTGATGTGAATTGCGGTTGTTGCGGTACGAATTATTTTGTGACTAAAACAATAATTTTGAATTCGATGGGCTGATGTGGTGCAAATATGATCCGATGCGGTTGCGTTGCAGTCAGATTCGACTGCATTATTGTGATTCGAATTATTGTGCATTATTGCGGTACTAATCTAAGATATTTTATTTATTGAATTAAAAAAATCAAGGAAATAAATAATTGAAATTAAAAAGAGAAC
This sequence comes from Lupinus albus, assembly GCA_009771035.1. Lineage (NCBI taxonomy): Eukaryota > Viridiplantae > Streptophyta > Magnoliopsida > Fabales > Fabaceae > Lupinus > Lupinus albus. The sequence goes on along the minus strand of CM020022.1, from coordinate 2,694,116 downwards.
GTAAAAAGTGTGTGAAATTAATGTGACCTTAACAAAAGGGTGAGCCTGAGGGGAAGTAAAGTGCCATGACGCATTGTTCTTCTGAAAACCAAACCGAACGAGAAAACCCAAACCCTTAACGAAAACCGGTACAGTTTTCGGGTCGGATCCTTCAAGTGCAGATTGGAGCTCCAACAAACCGCGATTAACGGAGAGAACGGAATCCGTGACTAGACGGCAAAGCTCCCTAACGGACTGATCAACGACGTGAGTAGACGGAGAGTTGAGACATTGAGTGATGACGTGGCGGCCGGGTTCGGAATCGGCGTTGAGGTGTTTGGGAGAAGAACGGAGTTTGGAGAAGATAGAGATAACGGCGTGTCTTTGAAGTGAAGGTTGAGGAAGTTTCGTTTTGTCGAAGAGAGAAGTGTATGAATCCATAACCAATGTTACAAACAAACAAGACTAAACTATTGGATACGGTGAATAAGTGGTGGTGGCGCGTTTGCAACAGAGACGACGGTTGGCGACGGTGGTTCACTAATCTTGGTTTATTTGCGGTGTTGAGGAAATGACAGGATTTAGTGTTAAAAGTTTGTGAAATAGCTTAATAATGATTTGTGATTTTGCAAATTATTTGATACTATACACCATTTGTGGGATTCAAGGAATCTACTCCAAAAAAAAAAAATATATGTTTTTATATCTTCATCTAATAAATTATACTAAATAATATAAAATATTATTTTATATTTTTATAATTTTTTATTTCCAACTAATTCATACATTTTGATGGGTATGGAACAAAAACATGAGAGCGCCAACAAATCTCTATTCTCAAATACAATTAGCCCCTTTACCTTAATGGATGGGATTGAATTGAACTTGGTTTGATCGAATCAGTTTCATAATTTGTTTGATTCTTTTATATACAGTACTTACTTTTGAATCAAATATATGTTTAAACTATATTTTCATTATTTCATATAACAGAACTAATTAGTTCATATTACTTATTATTAATGTTGAATTATTTTTATTATTTTATTATTTTCATTGTACTAGTTTTTTGTGAAGTATTTAAATATGACTTTGTTTTTATTAGTGTTATGTCATACTAGCGTTGACTAGCACTTACATGTTTGTCAACTCGCTTTTCTATTGAGTGAATTGTAATTAATTTGTATATTTTTATTACAATTTCATAACTACAACAAAATCAACAAAACATGATTTGCAATTTTGAAGGTTAAAAATTGAAAAAGATAAACTGTCGTCTTCAAATATTGTCTTGATCCATGTGGAAAAAATGTCGTGTTCAAATGAAAAAACCATAAAATTTAAATAAATAAATATGAAACATAAAATGAGGAAATATGTTATATAGTTTTTTTTTGTAGAAAATATAAATTAACAAGGGCAAAATAGAAAAACACAAATTACACCATCATGTGTAGTTATTTTATGTTTTCCCTTTATATATTAGTATAGATAAATTTCTTTTAAATTTGAGAGTTATATATTAGTTTGTTACCTAGAGTGAAAATATATAAACATTGATTTATATAGTTATCTTTTTATCTCATTTGGTTTCAGAATTGCACCAAAAAATCAAATCAAACTCAAGTAGTTACGCCCTTATCATATGCTTTATATAATACTTCATGTCACTAAATTTTTATTGAGTGTGCCCTCTTGACATATATATTTATATTACTATAAATTTTAATATGTTAATTAATTATTTCTAATATATAATTTACCCATGTGTGTTATAATTTTGATTGTTTGATGATCTCCTTATGTATCAATTTATCATGTTTCTTAAGTGTTTATTTGATTGTAGGAATTTTATAGAAACATATAAACCCTTCTAGATGGAAATGTCTTACTATAACTCTAAAACATCCTAATAAGTATCATAATGATTAGACTTAACTCAATTTAAAAAATTAACTAATAACGTGAGGATTGTTTAAATCTTATAAACAATAATTTGATAATGTTTTTATACAATATGAGACTTATCTTAATAATAAATAAGATTGAGATTAAATGAGTGAAATTGATACATAAATTATCAATCATAAATCCAAATGCTTTCTATATCCAAATGTTTTTGAAGAAAAAAGACAACTATTTGTAATTAGGTCTAGGTGCTCATGCAATCAATAGAAAAAATAGTTTATGACATAGAAACTGAATGGGTTTGTGTAACAAAAGATGAAGAATCTTCCAATTTGAAAAATCATAAAGTAGGTGTATACTCATTAGAAAAGAAACCAAAATCCACATCCACACCAAGTCAAATAAAATGTGGTAACCCAAATAATTAATACATTTGGTTAAATACTCACATCTTTAATATATTGTAAGAGTGTTGCAAAAAATGATTATACATTTGGATGTGGCAAAATAATAAAATAATATAAAGTCTATTAAAGCATCATTAAAGATCTACAATGTTAATTTAGTAGTATAAGACCTTAATAAATCCCAAGATGACTAAAAGGAAAACTAATTGATTTCTATGAGCGATATTTATTGAAAGAGAAAATCACGCATCCTAAAGGGTATTAATTTTTTACCTAAAAAGTGAGAAATATCACTTGTAGTACCAAAAACATATATGTCAAATTACAAATATATCAAAGTTTGGATGAGAAAAGATATACAAAATAGATAGAATATTAGTTATTAATCACCGGATATACTTTTTAATTATGCATGAGGTTTTTGTTATGCACATTCATGTAAGTGTAATAGAGGGTATTTGTAGGGTTTATTCAAATATGAAGTCTCACATTGGATATGCGGAAAAGGGTAACAAAGTTTACAAGTAGAAAAAGTCCATGAAACTAATGTCTTAAGGTTTTGGTTCAAGACGTGGTGCATCACTTATAGCTCTGCACTTTTTGCATACCCCGTAACAATGGATTACTTTGGAATATAAATGATTTAAAATATAGAATTTTTGCCTTGAAATTGTAGCTTTAATATTTTCAAAATACTAAGTACATTACTTTGGAATACAAATTAAATTTCCACTCCTTTGTCCCTTACCTTAAATAATGTAGTTAATTAGCATTCTTCTATACGATGTAAAACCAAGACACAAATTATATATATATATATATATATACATGCAGTCCATGTAAGATACGAGTAAATTACCTTCATCATCCACTTCATGAAACTGAAGCTTTAGATGGCAAAGCAAGTTTTATTGGTTCTAATGAGAAAAAATATTGTCTCAAAATATACACAAACATATACATATACACACATATATATATATATATATATATATATATATATATATATATATATATATATATATATATATTCTTGTAAGTTTTGCTGGTCTGTTTCATTCATCACCTACAAGGAGTGTGATAAATAAATACATAAAAAAAAAGAGAAAAAATGTATGCAACTCACTGTGTATGAGTTTTATATACTGTCATTATATTATTCATCATTCATATTTAATTATCATTGACTCTTCAAAAAAAAGTAATACAAATAAATGTTTTGAATTAGTTAGTACATCTAAACTATTGAATTTTCCTAGAATTGATGGCTAAGATGTTGAATAAATTTAAAAAACTAAATATGTATAAATATTTATAGTGATAATGCATAGATATTACATTCATAAACAAATAAAAGATGATAAGTGATGAGATGAAATTTTTTAAACAGATAAAAGATGATAAGTGATGACATGATTTTTTTTCATGATGATATATGTCTTCTCTCTATAGCAATATCATCATATGAATGCTATCTTAAATGCATAATCTACATCAAATAATAGAGACAAGCTCAAGCAGCATATTAATATTGCTGCTTCTAGTGTTGATGTGCTTTAGAACTGAGAATTGAGACAAATAATGCAAGTTAATTAGGTATTTATTAAGGGTTGTTTTCCCTATTTGGAATCCATTCCAAGAAATTAAATGAGTTCACTTATATAAATTGTACCAAAAAAAATGAACCATAAACTTGGATCAATAATCTCACATTAAACTCATATACATAATGTAAATTTTACAACTAACATATAAAAGACATATTAAATTACAATAAATTTAAATATGTGAGAGAAAATAAATAAATAAAAAACATAAGATATATATATATATATATATATATATATATATATATATATATATATATATATATATATATATATATATATATGAACTTTTGTACCGAAAAAAGCATACCATATGAACTTTTGTACCGTTAAAGCATACCATATATGAACTTTTATACCGAAAAAGAAAGAAATAATAAGGAATTTGAACTCTGATGAACTCAAAAGAATTTTCTGGTACCCATTGTGGCTGATGAATCCTCAGGATCAAGCCCTAATCTTAGTTCAAGGTCTAACTCTGATGATGAGCCTTGGCTACATGGCAAAACCCTAGTTTCACTTTCATCATTATTTTCTGCAAGATCTTCAGATTGTGGCTTTTGTGAATCATCAAAGAGTGGAAGCTGTTTTATTTGAACAACAACATGGGTTGTTTCATCTCTTGAGGTGACACCATCTTTTAGGGACACATTTAAGGGCAAAAGTTGAGGAACTTTTTGAGGATTATTGTCCAAAGAGAATTGGGTTGATAAAGTTGAAGTTTGTTTGAGTTTTGCTTTGTCTTTTCTATGAATATTCATGTGTCCTCCTAGTGCTTGTGCATTAGAGAAACCCCTCTTGCAGAAGTTGCATTCATAGGACCTTGTCATGATAACTTTACTTCTACCTTCTGATGTTTCTTGATCATGATCTTCACATTCCATTGATGATATCCAATTTGATTCAATGTATGTGATGATATTAAGCTAAGAGATAAATGGATGAAGAAATTAAGAGAGAGATGGTTAACTTGGCTTGTAGGAGAATGACATATGTAACTTCAAGCACTTTGTGGAGCTTGAGTTATATCATATAACATATAACCAGTTTTTTAAATTGCGGTTGTGTTCGTGATCGATAACGTTGCGTTTAGTGTAATTGTGGTCATTGCGGCCGTTGTGATGTGAATTATTTTGTGATTAAAACAATATTTTTGAATCCGATTAGCCAAATGTGGTATGACGTAGCCTGATGTGGTGCAAACACGGTCCGATGCGGTTACATTGCGGTCCAATACGGCCGTATTATTGTGATTCAGAGTCACACCACAATTACGGTGTGATGTAGTTGCGGTGGCCACCATAACCGCAATATTATGGTCACATCACGTGATACGATCCTCAATTTAAATCACTGCACAAAACCAATGTTACACCTGACAATTATAATTGGGACTCAATATTTCAGTTTCGATAGTCTTTACACCAATATCATAATCAAAATTATGGTTGTATTTTCCCACAATTATGGTAAACGCAACATAACTACAACCACAATTTAAAACAAAATATAGAACATAAAAAAGAAAAAAGGGTAAGCATTCAAACCTGGTCATGATCACGTAGAGGTTAAGTCATGTTATGATAGCTAGGATTTGTTTTTTAAGACTAAATTCAGTGCAATTATAAAGTTATACTATTACCAGCTAGCTTTATAATTAATTAATTCATCAAAGTGAGAAGAATGAACAAGTTGTCTCTTTATTGTATTCCACCATGTACCCTTTCACCTACTGTAAATGCCAATCTATTTAAAATATTTTAGAGAATATGTTCAAATGTCCTATTTAACTTTCTCCATATTAAACCAATACAGAAATTAACAATATGAAGTTGGTCTAGTGACGTAAGATTGTGCTAGATCTCTAAGATGACCAAAACGTTAATGATTCGATTCATATGAATGACACGTATTGGAAGAGGCATTCACAGATCCCAAAATAAATTAGTTCCTTAGCTTATTCAAGAAGAAGGATGAGTTGATACATTTGGTAGTAAAAAAAAATCAATAGAGAAATTAAAATTTGCTTCACACATTATACTAAAAAAAAGATATAATAAATATTTTAGAAAATGTATTTATAAGTCTTATAATTTCATGACTATATACATGTATTATTCATATGACATATATGTACACTTTAAATATCTGCTACAATGAAAAACAAATTATCCTACTGGAAGATTATTGTAAGATTAATCATGAAATTGTTCACATGATTGGGTTTTTAATTATTGGCATGAGAGATATATTTACTACAAATTTACAATGTAGACAAAAGTTAATATTTAATTAGTTTCACAATTAAGAAAAGACCACCTACCTAAAGTGATCATAGGTGTAGAGTTTATTCACACATCCTCACTTTGCATGTGATGTGAATAATTTTATCCCTAAAAATCTTACGATTGTTTCAATGACTTTGTTTTTTCATGATAAAGAAATATAATTGCGCTAACTGGTATTGATTGATTAGACCTAATACACACATGGTTCTTTTGTTAATAGATTGGTATAATCCACTTTAACCTAGGAATTTTACCCTACAAATTGTTACTAGTGTGCTTTTAAGGTCGTTTATATTCATAGATTTGACAAATGTTTATATTCATAGATTGTTTTGATGTTAACCCATGAACCAGAATCAACATAATGCTTTGGAAGAATGAAATCAAACATTTTTTTATTTTATTTTTAGTTTCACAAAGTAATCCCCCACTCAATACGAACTATCCTTCACTGATATTCTCACACTCATGGGGAACCAAGATTCTCCTTCCCAAAAAATTTATGTCCTCATATCCCAAATCAATCAAATCTCACCAAATAATATATAAAATTAACTTTCTTTTTTTATGTTTTTATTTGTAAATATGTGCCAACTTTTGAATGAATTGAGACACAAAAAGTGGGACAGATGATCTCAATTCGTATAATGGGAGCACCTCTTCTATCCTGAAAAAGGTATCACACCATGTGTTGCCATTTTGTGATTAGTCAAAGAAATAATTAATTATTAAATTCTTAACTGAAATATTTTTTTTTCAATCAATCATAAATGATGGTGATACTTTTTGGGACATAGTTGCTGAGTGTTGGTTCTCTATATGAGGAAGCACATTTTGGTAAACAATAAGCTTTTTTAACGATGGAGGTTAGAGAAAGATGATTAACTTGGTGCAAACTGCAAAGCATTTCTAACGAAGGCCATCTACCACAAAAATTGATTCACTATAACTCTTTTCACTGAACTTTGTTTATACAAACTGTCATGAAAATCATAATCAATAAACTAATAGTACTCTCTTACATGTTCATTACAAATTAATGATGTTACAAAGAATGAAACATTTTACAAACTCATGTCTTTGTATAACAAGGTCTTCTCATGCTGAGTATTATCACAGAATTTCTCATTTCCATCACATCTTACAGTTAATGAACCATTAGTGATGATAAAAAAATTAATCTCTTCAAATGCGGGCACGACAATCACGACCATTGTGAATTACGAAAACCGCTCGTTGCAATCACTGTACAGCCAAGGAGCCATCTTGCTTCATTTTTATAAGACTGCTTTCGATGTTGCGCAATACTGGCTTATAGCTGCAATATTGAGAATCACATTAGTAAAGGAGCAACTAATGCATGAAACTTGGTGCCAAAATGAATGTGTGCATGAGAGTGAAATAAAGACGGAGAGATGATCTTACAAGCGCGTAAGACCATCATATGCTTGTTTGACTTGTTCAAGTTGCGCAGACAGACGCATGACCTCTGCTGATAGTGCCTCTGCCCTACTCTGTTCTTTCACAAGTTGGCCCTGTAAAATAAACAAAAAGGTGAACAGTAATAAGGTATGAATGAAATTGTCAAAGTGATCCGAACAGAGAGACCTCGATCAAATGCCATTTCATGGAAATTTCTCATGAAAAATCAAATTATGAAACACAGACACTGATACATAGGACACAACATGAACACAGGGTACACTAAAACACACCCATGAAGACACACACACATATATGTGTTTGTGTGTGTATAAAGCTTCAAGATATACAATATATTGATATAAGTCATATGGATAATATTTGGCACTCAGTAAATCCTTCCCATCTCCCAAAAAAATGTGCATAATCATTTCTTTTGACTTTTCCTAATGTATCTCCTAAACCAACTTGTCCAAGTAGAACTAACCAGTTATAGTGATATGATAGCTTAGTCGCAAATTGAGGTAGAGGCTAGAAGGGAGAAACTGGCCACAAAATAAAAACTGTGGTCTGGCTTGGGAAAGTCGCACTGTTAGTTGGATAAATTGGTTTTGGAAATGGGTAATCACTGATAATTAATCAGGCATGTAATTGTTTTTTACTCTTATTTTTAATGGTAATGCTGTGTCCCACTGTCTGCCTATCACGTCCGATAGGCATGTAATTTATCAGACACATGCATGATTGTGTCAGACATGTATGAGACATTGACACAACACCAAAATGGTGTCCCCGTGCATCATATTATCACACTATTCTTTGTATGACAATGTATTTTGAAAGTAGGTGTTTGACCTATAGTTCACAGAACAAATCAACAGCATAAATTGACAAGGGGGAACAAATATCCAAGTATAGTAAGTTATGAACCTTCATAGATGCAATCTCTGCTGTCGATGCCGAGGAACCAATCTCATGTGCCCCATCTCTAAAGGAGTCTTGTACGCCCCTAGCCTCTTCTAGTCTCAATTTATCAAGAACCCCACGGAGCTCCTCATTTTGCTTAAGACACTCCATCACCTGCAGAATCACAGGTCAGCACAATTAATCATAAGAAACAATTCTTTTCAGTTTAGAAATATAATTTTTGTTCATAATATCATAACATACATATCCAAAGAAAGAACTCAACACAGCACAGACAATACTCAATGTAAGAGAACACCAACTCTCAATTTACACGATTACATAAAATTTCTTCACCGACTATGATAATGTTGTTTTTGCTAATGTGTGCCCTAATGGAAATGATTAAGGAATTAAAAAATAGAAAGTATTAAATAAAAATAAAGCACCATACTGAATTGTATTCCTTAGGCCACTTATTACTAAAGCCCTACTAATATATGACTGACAGTGTCAAAACCAAAAAAGAAGATGTAATATAAATCACCATATTTAATTGTCAAAGTACATAAAATACTCAGCCTTGGCAGGTGAACTACAAGTGTCATGACAACGACAATGAACCCATAGTTGACAAAATCGTGATTTATCGCGTAGGATCGTTCGAGTTTATGTGTTCATGGAGGTTGGCGAGTCACGAGTCATTAAGATCTGCGATTTCTCCAACACCAGTGAGATCGCCGGGCCGACTCATAAGATCGTAGGATCGGAATGAGTCACCATTTCTGCTGATGTTCAAGGATGGGTGGAAAAGGGTCTGGGACCTGGCCCATTACACTTTTAAACAGGGTTAGAAAAACCCTACTTCTTTCCCTCTCCAACAGAAGCACTCTTCCCTGGTTCAACCACAACTAGAATAGAAGCCACCTTCCACTGTTCAGCCACGACCAGAACAGAAGACCCCCTGTTCAACCATGACCAGGACAAAAGCCATTTTCCCTCTTCATCTTCAAGACTTCATAACGTGATGAAACATGTATGGATCTGGTAGTAGATCACCTTCTTCTGGAATTTCCCCTCTTTATATGTCTTTTTTTTTGCAGATTTTTAATGATGAGATATAATTATATAATTAAAATTATACTAATATGTTTGATATTGATTATATAATGCATTGGTTGGTTATATTCTGATTATATAATTATACTAATACATTTTGGATTCCATTTGGCATTGATTACATAGTTTTGTGAAACCTAATACTTAAGTACGAATATATTTTGATGTTGAAGTTATAAGTTTTACCAAATGTTATTTGTTAATTTTGTGATTTAAAGATGGTTCCTAAATAGGTTTTTAGTTTTTTTTTGTGAATATGTATTAAAAAAAATCAAATTTTGGTAGGATGTAGGATCTTACGATCCGTGTTACGATCACATGTTTTATGTTTTCATCTACCCCTCCCGATCTTACGTAAGATCTCGATCTTGTCAGCTATGAATGAACCTATATTTCATATTTCTTTTAAAGCCTTTGTACTAAATTTCTCTGATACGACTAGTGGAGTTCCTAGAATTCTTGGTCATAATTTGTTTAGTGAATTTTAATGAAAACAATGCTCAGACAGACTCCTGATTCTGAAAATATTTAGAAGACATGCAATATACCATGGCTAAATGCATAAGACTTTAAGCCAGTAACCATAAATTATATTTGGTCAAACCCCTGAATCCCTGATACTGTTTGGTACCTGGTTTTCCCATCTCGCTGCTGCTTCAATTGCTTCTTTATATGAATTTGAGAGAGTAGAATTTTCCTCAAAAAGCCTCTCTATTTCTGTAGATTGTGAGTCAATCTGCCAATGAAATGACAAACAAACCACTTAATCGGATGGAACATAAACAGCAAAGTGCCAAGTAAAATAAATATATGAAGAGTTTACCTCCATTAGAAGTTTCTGCCTACTTCTTTCCAACCTCTCAACGGCTAACGCCATATCGTGCAACTGCTTATCAAGTTTCTGCTTGTCTTCCTAAGATTTAGAAAATTCAAACAACAACACACACGAACATCTTAACCATTAATAAAAAGATTGGATGACTATAAAACAAGAAATATTAGTCTGGAAATGGTGCTGGGGTTAACAATTTAGGTCATTCATAATCAACTGCAAAAATATCTCTTGTACCTAGCTAGAAGACTAAGGGAAAGTAAGTCTGAATAGGTAGAAGATACAACAACAACCAAGCCTTAATCCCATTACTATAGGAGCTACCCCAACTCCCTCCCAATGCATTAATTCCTAATCCCATCTTGTCTAGTGTGGTAAAATTCCCCCCCTTAAACTTTAGTGGCACTTTGAATGAATTAATAAACATTATCTTAAATTTACTTCCATAAATGATCAGCTAACAGATAATAAAAAATACAAATCATTTGAATAACTCAGATTATAAATGTTTTCTCACCATAGAAAATGCCTTGTGAGCTGCTTTATCTATGATATCTGCAAATTCACAAACCAAGGTCAATGCATTGTTACAAACAATTCAACAAAAATAAACATCAAGTTAAATGTGATGTGATTTTAAATCAAATACTGGGTTCACAGGCATCTTCGCTAGGAAGAAAAAAACGCTCATTACAATGAAGAGTCCATGGCACAAATCCATGGGTAGATATGAATCTCCATTTAGTTAAAGTCAGAAAACAGCTGTAGGAGAGCACTCCCAGTAATTATATAATGTGTATTTCTTAAGGAGAATATGGTAGTAGTAATAATCAGCTGATAGTTTAAAGGCAGGAAGCTTCTTCCAGCCTATTCTGATGCTTGGAAGGACTTAATGACATAGAGCATCCAAAAACAGCAACTACATACATGATTGACTGGCAGCATGCCTTATTTCATAGTCATTACAAATATAATATAGGTTATAGAGAACGCTTTCATAACAAAAACCTGTAGCTTCTCCAGACATGGAGTTGAGTTTCCCTTCCAACTCCTGCTTTTCAGATATCAATGCTGCAATGCGATTTTGCTCTTTTGACAACTGTTCTTGCTCCTGATGCCTTAACACTGACTCTCGCTGTAGATGTTTACAAACATCAGCCAAAAAAACACAAAGAAACTGAAGAAAATGTCTCAGAAAGTTGTTAAAATAATCATAACATCACCTGCAGTTTCAATTTTAAATCAGCTAGCTCATTTTCTAATCTTTGAATATGCTCTGGTGGAATACCAAGGGATGAGATTGCGCTAACTGTATTAGTCATTGACTGTTGCTGGATTAAGTTCAGCTCCGCTCTCAATGCTGCTGCATCTTCCTCAGCCTGGATCAAGATAGCCAATAAGATTCTAAGAACAAAAAAGGTTCTTCATCTCATATTTATAGTAAAATAAAGCTCCCATACACGATATTGCTCATCTTCTGCTTCTTTCACACGTTTCTTCAGGGTACGAAGCTGTGCTGAAAGGTCCTCCTGCACTAATAAGTAAGATCTCAGGGATAACGAAAAATTAAAAACATGGGCAGCCAGAGCAAAAATAAACAATGATTGAATATTGTTACCCGTGCAACAACTGCAGCATCTTTCTCCATTGCAACATCCCTGAGAGCTTTCCTGAGAGATGGCACTGTATTTTGCTCCTGCTTGGATCAAACTCAGGATTAAAACTAAGATGCATAAGTGTTAAAACTGCACCAACAATTTCCATACATGGAATACTGTTCCATTAGGAAATATTCAATGTCCATCTATCAAAAATTCAAATTCTTAAACTAAAAACATTCAATGTGAAGCCTTTCTGTTTACCAGATCATTCAACTGTTTGCTCATTGCACCATTATCAATTTCCAACGTTTGAAGCTGCAATCATAGACAAAATATTCTTATAAACAAATTAATAAATAACACATGCATATTGAATTTGGAGGTAGCTTCACCTTTACAGTAATTTTCTTGTTTTCTTCCTCCAACTCCGTGTTCTTCTTTTGCAGGTTGTTTAATTGAGATAGTAGAGCACTAACGTCTGTCTGTATAAAGTATATGAATAAAGACAATTGCAGCTTAAACTGGAAAACTCAAATGTCTTTAATGTACAAGCATGTTTGGCACATAAAAAGTTGTTTCAGGTATAATCTGATATGTTCTTACACAAAAATCCAACCAAAACAAATTATCTTGAACATCACTTTTTAAACATATTTAAACATAAAACTGATTCTATTGTAATGGATTAAAACAGTGATCAATTACGTGATTATTCCATTATTGTTCGAAGCAAATCCAAATAACGAGGCCACGATTCTTCATTCTTTGATGAAGAATTGAAAGAAAAGTCTTGAATGAATGAAATTGTTGATAATACAGATATAGATATTAATTATACCTCCGAGAATCTGTTTCCGGTATCCGACTTTTTCATTATTGCAATTTCTGATAACAAAAACAGAACAAAATAGTTTTCATTGAAGAAAACAAAATTGCGAGAGGAAATGGAAAAGGAAGGTTTAAGAAAGATACCAGAGACGGTGGTGAGATCTGGACCGGAAGCGGTTTTGCTCAATCTCTCGGTGGCTCTCTTTTGGCGAATTTCCTCCAACTGTGCATTGAATTCAAACGGAAATTGAATCGAAATGGATTTGATATGAAAAAAATTGATAAATAAAAGAGAGAATTGTGTAGTACCGTTCGGCGACCAAGCGAAGCGTGACGAGAATCCATTTGAGATGGAATTTTTCTCTGCAAATCCCTAACCAGTGATTTTCTCTTCTTCTTTCAAGTTTCTACAACAATAACAACTTTCATCGCGCTAAAAAGTGAAAGTTCTAATAGGTAAATATTTTATTAATTAACATGTAATGTCTGGGTGGTGTAGTCGGTTATCACGCTAGTCTCACACACTAGAGGTCCCCAGTTCGAACCTGGGCTCAGACATTATTTTCATTTTTCTTAAAAATGAAGGTTTCGAATCTCATTATTTTTATTAAATTTTATAAACAAAAATATATTATACTATAAGAAAAAAGGTTCTCTATTATTAGCCTTGGACACATGTCATCTTCTAATGCATATCATACTTCAAATTATCAATTACATTGCATAGTCTCACATTGTATCATTACAATCTATATTCATATCATATGTCAAAATGACACATGCATGTCACTTCTCATATCATACATCAAAATGACACATGCATGTCACATTTAATCCTTCATTTTTTCTACCAAACACTTAATCATATTCACATATTCTCATATTCATTTTCCATCCAAAAAATTTTCTTCATTTTCACTAAATCAATTCTTATATTTCTTCATTTTCCCTAAAATCATATTCTGATTAGCAATTCTATTATACTATTATGCACATTCATTATAATATTTTCATATTAATTTATATTAAGAATATATGAGTTTAAGGAAACAAAAATAATTTTTATCCTATTATGCTGTTTGATTATGTAAAAACAAAAATAATTCTTTAAATTTTCATCCACATTATCCTGAAAATGATGAACTCTCTGTAACAAAAATCACAAAGTCAGAATAATGAAAAACTTTGAATGAGAAATGAAGAAAATTAAAGTATGACGTAATATAATGTTACATAAGAAGAAGAAAAAGAATCATGAGATTGTAAGATTATCTTATTACGCACATATACAATTACCATTACCTACAGGAAATTGCGGTTTCATTATGTAAAAACAAAAACAATTCTTTAAATTCTTATCTACGTTATCCCGAAAATGATGTCTCTCTAACAAAAATCACAAAGTCAAAATATTAAAAAACTTAGAATGAGAAATGAAGAAAATTAAAGTATGATGTAATGTAACCTAAGAAGAAGAAAAAGAATCATGAGACTGTAGGCAAAGAGTGTTGTTAATAATTGTAAAATATCGGTGTTATGATGTAGTGTGAAAGCAATTCTATAAATATTTTATATTCTGGTTAGCAATTCTATTATCTTATTATTATGCACATTTCTTATATATTAATTTCTATTAATCACAATGTACGTATGTTCAAAATCAACATTCATCACCATTACCATTCTGGAATATTCATGAATAATTCAATTAGAATAAATATAATTATTATACTTAATGATCATTCATGATTTCATAAAAAAAATCATTATACACATTTATTCTTATATTCTTTTCCCCATCAAAAATCTTTCTTTATTTCCCTAAATCAATTCTTATATTTCCCTATTCTTATAATATTGTGCACATTCTATTGATATCTCATAATCTCATTACAAATTATATTATCTTATTATCCACATTCATTATATATTTTACTAAATCAATTCTTATAAGTGGGACTTTAAATTCATATAATATTCTTAAAGCAATTATATTAATATTTCATACTCTCATTAGCAATCATAGTATAGACATTTCTTATATATTTCCCCTTAAATCAATTCTTATCAATATTATTATACACATTACATATATATTTATTTATATTAATTTCTATTAATCACCAGCTACATATGTTTTAAAATTATACTCATCAATTAATTTCCCTAAATCAATTCTTATTATAAGTGGAGCTTTAAATTCTTATAATATTGTGAAAGCAATCTTATTGATATCTCATATTCTGATTAGCAATCCTATTATCTTATTATCTACATTCCTTATATATTCCTCCCTAAATCAATTCTTATCTTTCTTCATTTTCCCAAAATCAATTCTTATAAGTGGGGCTTTAAATTCTTATAATATTGTGAAAGCAATATTATTAATGTTTCATACTGTGATTAACAATCATATTATCTTATTATTATGCACATTTATTATATATTCATTTATATTAATCATCAGATACATATCTTTAAAATTATACTCAACAATTAATCATCTTTCATCACCATTACCATACTGCAATATTCATGAATAATTCAATTAGAATGAATATAATTATTATACTTAATGATCATTCATGATTTCATAAAAATATTATTATACACATTTATTCTCATATTCTTTTTCCCTAAAAAAATCTTCCTTTATTTCCCTAAAATCAACTTTTATATGACTTAATTTTCCCTAAACTCATATTCTGATTAACAATCATATTATCATATTATGCAAATTCCTTATAATATTGTGAAAACAATTATATTAATATCTCATTTTATTATCCACATTTTTTATATATTCATTTATATTAATTTCTATTAATCATTTCTCATTTCTTTGTCATACTAAATGATTAAACACATATTTATTTTGAAAAAAAATCTAAGTAATTAATTATAATATCCCATTTTGTATACCTTTTAAAAATATAAAATAATAAATCAATTATACTAACAACTAATAAGAAATAATATTGTGGAATTAAAAGAAAATATCAACAAATTATATTAACAAATATATAAGTTTTCTATATGTACATGTCTATATTAAGAATGAACAATACAAGTTTTTATTGTATTTATTAGTTAACCAAACATATAGACTATTGAGTATGAAAATCAATCAAAAAATTACAAAAGTGTATGGGTAACATGTGTTTACGAATACACATGTAATATGTGTGCTTTAATCATTCAAATGCACAAACAACGTATGTATTCTTAATAACCATATGAACACATGTATTGTGTGTTGGGTGTTCTTAATCATACAATATAAAATACCGACCCGTGCAAATGCACGAGTATTTTGCTAGTTGTTATATTAAAGTTAGTTTTACTTTAAAATAATAATAATTATTATAAAAATATATTATTTAGTTACATAATTTGCATAATTAAAAAATAGTATTTAAAAATTAAACATACTATATAGTTATATATTGTCATTTTAAATAATTATTTAGTTATATAATGAGGACACTTATGTCAGAAATACACTATGTTTTGACCTTTATTTTATTTCCTCTTATTTTTATTCTATTTTCAATCATACCAATCAATAAAATTATTATCTCATTTTCTCCTACATTTTTTCATTTAACTCTTTTTATTTTCCTTTTTCCTTTATTTCCTTAACCAAATATAGCTTTAGTACTTTGCTTAAAGACCCTAAGATTATATTGGAAAAATTGTGTATTTAAAACTTTCCCTATTATAATAAACTAGTGTGTCGACAAATGACCCACATTCATATTTTATTATATTAAGTATTTAATTTTTATATATTTTATTTTATACAATTATAATGTTTTTGAATTAATAGTACTTTATGTTAAAAAAATGTATTTATTATAATTCAATTTAAAGTGAGATAGGTGGTTAATGTGCTAATAGTAGTTACTTAGGATTATATGGTTTTTTTTTATAAATTAAAAAATATAAGAGCAAAATAGGAAAATAGAAAATAGAAATTACACCATGATAATAGTTATTTCATGTTTTAGCTTTATATATAGTATAAAAATATAGATAAATAAATTAACGTTTGAATTCTCCAATACTTTAAACAAAGTGAATTCCCATCAATAAGCAAAGTAGTATTTTTTATTTTTATCAATAAAATCAGTTTTTATATGAAAAAGAAGTTACATACTCGCCTTACTGCTCCTATAGCTATCATGGTCTTTTTTCATCTTTATATGTAAGTTGTATACCTAGTCCAACAAATGTACACCACAATTAACGGAATGAGTTTACTTATTCTAAGAGTAAGTGAAAAAAACTCACTTTATATCATAGTTATTTATTCTTTGAAAATTTAATGGTTTAAATTGGTGAGTACATCTAAACCAGTGGATTTTCCAACAATAAAGTATTATAATATGTAGTAGGTTTTTTCCACTTAAGTTTATTCCCTCCCCAACTATTAATCCAAACTCCATGCATGAAACATATTTTCTATAAATTCTTATAGATAATTGAAAACTATTATGAGTGATTTTTTATTTATAAGAATAAAGTATCTCCCTAGTTATTACACTAAGAAATAATTTATTTCTTTAAATTCATTTATTGTTTGACAGATGTTTTATTTCTCTTATATCTAGAAGTTTTCATTTCAAAATATTATAAAAAGAAGAAATGAGACACATATCAATCAATAAGTGAATTTAAGGAGATAAATTATCTTTTGGTATAAGAAAATATTTTATTCTCTTTATTTATTTATTTATGAGTAATTTATAAATAATATATGAATATATGTCACTTTCGTATAATAGAATCTTATTACTCTAAGAAAAGATTCCAATCAAAAGCATTGGCCCACCATTTGAAAACAACATCTCCATAAGAGATTCATGTGATGATGTTGAATCATGATTCTCATATTCTCTTCCTCTCTTAACTTACAAGTAACGACAGAGCTGTGTTATAGTCACAGTGGGGGCATGTGACCCCACCACTTTCTTTTTAAAACAAAACTTAAACTATATAATGACTCTTTGCTTGTATGAATGTTAATTGTATCTAGAGGACACTCAAAAGTAAAAAACTTCAAGTCTTCTATAACAAAGTAATTTTTTATGCCTTTAAAGTTTAACCTGTCACTTTAATAAATCTTCATTTTTGAAATTTTATTATTAATTTATTATAACAAAAAATGGGTTGTAAATTTTTTATATTATTCCTACCTCATAAATCATTTATACGTTTATAATTATTACCTTTAAATTAAAAGTAATGTGATGAATGGTGGATGATATGTAGATCACCCAATAAACTTTATAATTTTGACGTGTATTCATTAAACTCTTGTTATAATCATGTTTTTCTATTTTAAATAGATCTCTCCTATGTTTTTAAATTATTTTATTTCTATTTTCAAATAGGACATATTAATTGTTTTTACATTTAAAAAACATTTTTCAATAGTGTATTTGAAAAAGTAATAGATTTAGTATATCTTTTCATTTTGAACTCATTCATACAATAATTGTGAATTTTAGTTTAGAATTAAGAGAACTGTGATGAAAAACATATTGATAAGACCAAAATAAAATGAAATGATAAAAAGATAAAAAATCAAATTGAAATTAAAAAAAAAACTAAAAGATCAATGTTTTGCCTATAAAATTTATATATGCTTTATATTTTTTAAGAAATGGGCACCCTTAACTATTATTTGGTAATTACAACATAAAATATGTTTTTAATTTTATAAATTTGTGTTTTTGTATCCGGGTTGTGATTATGTTATATATTCAGGGTATACCATAAAAAAACAAGAAAATAAAGTATCTTAGAGATAAACATTGGGATTACTAAAATTATAATATGTTCTATTTAACATTTTCTAAAAATAAGACTCATTATTTATATGTGGCCTCCTTCCAAATAACACTATTATGTTTCCTTGTTTAACACTATTATGTTTCCTTGTTCTAAGTAACATTCAGGGTATGTACTCTAACAACACTTTTTTATGTTTCCTTATTATAAGTAACTATTATTGTAGCCATAGTTAGAACTGAACAAATATTATGAACCATTTCTTCCTCTTAGTTGCAAAGAAAGGTTAACAATCACTTCTCCCAATGGCTGTGGACCTAAAACACAACAGGAACACTTCACTTTCCTCTGAGTTTCATCAGTACCATGATGTTCTTTCACACAACAACAACAAAATGTCATATTTAAGAGCACTTCTACATTCCACTACTGAAGTACAAAAGAAAGAGAAAGAAGAAGATTTAATTGTTGAGTTAAGTCACAACATGGATCATTTCATGCTTCAAGATAATGATAAATTTCACTTCTCACCCAATGACTCTCACAATTTGGAATTGGTATTAGTAACTACAAAATCATCTTTACCTTTTTATTATTTTTATTCAATGTTAAATTTTCTTATATCTATATATAGCATCACTTTTTGTTCTTTTTTCCCCTTAAGTCATGGGACTTAAACACCAACAAATCTAAGATTGCTCATTGCTCATATCAATCTCTCATTCAGGAACAAATTCGAGCCATTGAAGTAAGTTAAATACCATACCTTACTTTTTTATATTTTGATATGGTGTGTTATTAGATCTCCATGTATTTTATCAAACTAAAGGGTTATTATATCTTTACCTAAGTTTAAAACTATGGTTAAAAATCACATTTACAACAATTGTTGGGAAATATGATTATGATGTTATTATTGCATAGAAGCTAGATTGATCTTTTAATGATACTTTTCTTTGCTACAAATATCATATACTATTGCGGTTATTGTCATTATGTTTATTTTGTAATTAAAAAATATTTTTAAATTCAATTTAACGATGTCTGATACAGCTTAAATGCGATCTAATATGATTGTGTTGTGACCCGATGCAATCACATCGTTACAAGTTGGTTGTGGTCAATATTTTGGCCACATGATGATATGGTCTGCAGTTTAAATCACTGGATACTGGACTAACTATTTTGTTTCCTTTTGAGTAGTTGTCAAAGGTGAAGCAAGAGCATGTTGTGGCACTAAAGCAAAAACTAAGTAGAGATGGAGAAAGTGAAGTTGATATATCAACAAAGCAATCTAAGAAGAAAGAGAAAACAGAAGTTGGTAATGGAGGCAGGAGTTATGGTCCACCACGCCATGCTCCTATGGCTGAAGGTGGTGAAGGCATGCAGGTGATTTTCCTTGGTGGGTCAGATTCAAAAATTGGTGGGACTGGTGTTTTTTTCCCTCGGTCTGGAACCACTAATGTCACACTTTCAGAATCAATAACCAAGAAACAAGGTAAATCTAATGTTAGTATATATGTTTTCGATTTGGTTTATGATTGTCCTATAAATAGAAGGGTTGAAAATCATATTATAAGTTTATTTCAATGGTCTCAAACCTTGTTACATGGATTATTCTTCAAAACCAACTCTATTAGTAAGAAAGTGGTAGGTATCATGGTTAATTATGTACTTTTTGCTTTCTCTGTAATTTTATAAGAGGAATGATTCACCTGCTCCAAGAGTAAGTGAAAAATGACTTATCTTAACCATTCAATCTTAGAAAATTCAATGGTTTAGATATACTTACCAATTCAAACCATTGGATTTCTCAAGATTGGATAGTTAAGATGTGGAATAACGTGAATTCACTTACTCTTGGAGTAGGTGAATCCCTCCTCATTTTATAAATATCTTTTTTGATAAATAGATTAATGTTATTAATTATAAATCTATTTGGTGTCTGATTCCATGTATCTAGCTGAAGTAGTTCTTTTTCACCAAAAATATTATTTTTGGAATTTGAACCGAACTCTTCCACATAATATGCTACACATGCTTGCATGTTCCTTTTCTTTTGGCAAAGTGCAACATAAAAAATACAAGGGATATAAGCAAAAAAATAAATATAAATAAAAAGAAAATCCTATAAATTTAACTCATAAATCCTCCTACAAAAAGTGATTGATTAATTTACAAGTTACATGTGACACTTTCTTTGTAGCGTAAGGACATTTGAAGACTAATTTTATAGGATAATATATCATTACTGAATAAAATTCGATGTTTCTTAAATACTTTAGTGCCAAACATTGTTACTTAGTTGCACATATTTTCATCAAAATTGAATTTTAGTATATACTTTGATGTGTGCAGGAAAAGGTTGTGCAACTGTTCTTATACCATCAAGAGTGGTCCAGGCTTTGCAACTTCACTTTGACAAAATGTCTTCCATGTCTGCATCCAAAGCTGGTGCTTTCCCACCTCTACATGGTACCTAATCATTCACCAACCTCAATTATTCTTTGTTCTAAATGCCAAAGTTTTTGTACATAAACAGTAGGTCTAATGGTGTAAGATTTCACTGGATCTCCAGATGGACTAAAATATCAAAGATTTGATTCGTGAGAACGACACTTATTGAGAGAGATAGTCACACACCCGTGAAAATGATTAGTTTCTTACCCAAAAGGGTGAAGGGATACCCTTAGTTATATCACAAACATGGTCAATATATGTATTATTCCTATACCATTGATTAAATACTTATAGAAGCTATTCAATTATTTGTTTATTTATTAGTAATTTAATATGTTATTACAATTTGCAGATGTTGTAGTGAGTATCAAGGATGGCATTTATTCAGTTCAGAAGCAACAGTCACAAGAAGTGCCAGCAAATATTATGCAGAATGAAATGATTCTGCCTCAAGAGTGGACTTATTAGCCTGCACTGAAGACTGCAGAGAGGAACATGCATGTGCAAGTTACAACTATATATATATACATATATATATTAGTTCTCTTTTTGTGAAAATAATAAGGAGAAGAATAATAATTCTATTTTGGCAGCATTTGTACAAAACTAGGAGGGAAAAAGAAAAAGGTTGAAGTGGAATAAACAACAAAAGGAGCTTCCCTACCATAGATTGGATCAGAGTAGAGGGAATCTATTTAGATTCACATTATAGTCCAAAATGGGTGTCAATAGTTAAGAATTTAATAATGCATTTGTATTGTATTGTATTTTACTCAGTTTAATTTGTTTTTTGGTGTATAAGTCTTTGTGCTACATAGCCTTGGGTCATGACAGATGAATACAAAATGAACTAATTTTGGCTCATTGTCCTTCAAGCTAAGCAAGCCAGAGAGTTGACTCTAAGCAGAGGATGTCTTTTTCAATTCTTCTGTAATAGAATTATCATCTTAACAAAATTATCTTATAAATCTTTCTATACCAGAAATTGACACATGTAACCTGTAAATAAATTATTAGTATCCATTTTGTAATCTGTTACTTTTTATGGTGCAAGAGAATTTATAAGAACATATATTATTTTTCATAAAGTTATCATAATTTTGTTTGCTAGTTCTTGTTTTCTTTTTATGAAGTTATATTTCATGGCCATTATTTTGTGTAGTGTATGTTTGCAAAGCACATCTTAACAATAAGAACTAGCAAAGCAAGGGATCTGTGTATGTCTAGTGAGTAACGGGTAGATTAAAGAATGAAAAATGATATATCCTCGTACAAATGTTTCTACAATAACTTTCACAAATTTTACTTTATTCATAATTGGTTTACAAATAATACATGCCATTTATGAGTATTTATGGGAGGGTTTGATATGAAAATATATCATTAGAAATTAGAATATACACGAGTAATTTTTTGTAAACTAAACTTTATAACTTTTTATTACCATAAAAATAGATTATTCTTATAAGAGGGTTTGATAGGTTAAGGAAGGTGGAGATATTCTACCCATGGTTGAACTGGTAAACCGGTAAATTGATCCCAATATCAGTACGGTACAATAATTATATCAGTTATACAATTATACCAATAAAAACTGGCCAAAATCGGTAAAAACTGATCATACCAGCCGGTTTTCAATTGAACCGTACCGGTCATACTGGTTGATTTTTATTTAAAATTAATTTTTAATGAAAATAAAAAAATTATTGTTTTTTATTGATTTTTCGACTTTAATGTTAATATATTATATATGTATATGTAATTTTACCGATATGCGATTTAATTAGTGAACCATCAGTTAAACCACTATATTATTGTACTAGTACCCTACCGGTTTGATGACCGATACGGTATTAATAACACTGGGAAAAAGCAATGCTAATGCCTAAAACATAATAAAAATCATAGGAATATGGTAGAATAATATAAGAGTTTAATATTAATGCATTATCAAGATAAAGATTTATACACAGTCAACAATCAGTATATTATCTATCATTTATTTGTATTACTTTTTTTCCAGAAGATTCAATGATATTAAATATAAATGGTTAATTTGCAATGAGTGACACTTTAAAGAACTATTAGTGTGAAAGTGCTTACATTTTTTCCTTTTAAAATAATGAAAATTTGGGAGCTAAAAAAAAAGTCATGGTTTAGAACTGGAATGAACTTTTAATTAACTGGTAAGGTAAATTATTTGTAGAGATTACCATGGGCAACCTCAAATTCACAACAAATATTATTCCCTTCCTAAACAAAATAAATTGACCTCAAAATAGTCATGGAAATAAATAAAGACTGCAAAATACTCAAATTATGCTTCCTCCATAGGAACTACTAAAATCATAGTTCAAGCAGAACTAACCACAAAAGAAACACAACAGTGCAATTGGATTACATTGGAGGCCTTCCATTACCAAGTAGCTGACCAACTAGATTAGTAACCTGGACGAAAAGAACAACCCGCTTAGAGATCGAAGCAACAATTACAGTTAAATTTGCAGTATCCTTTGGTTTCAGAACCAAAACCATATTGAATCAAGAACTTCCGAGGCTCAAATAATTAGACTTTTTTTTATCAAGACACTAAACAGCAGGAAGAGCATGCAAAGTAAACATATTAAACCAAATGAAAGGGCAAACTTCATAGCATAAGAATTTCAAGTTCAACACCACAATAAGATTTTAACCAAAAAAGTAGTAGGAACTATCGTAACATGAGAAGCAACAAAAAAATTTGATGAGCAAGAGAGAAAAGTAAAATAACTAATAGCTAAAACACAAAGTTTCGAGCGAAAATCCAAAAGTAAACATAGGCTATATCTTACATGCCAATATTTTGAAACACAGCGGTCAATGCAACTATTTTCACCCATGTGTAGCTCAGACTCCTTGTACCTGAGAAGATAAAATGAAAACAAATATTAGCATTACATTAAGACCCCAATATTGCAAAAGGTAACAGCAGATAACTCCTTTTGAGGACTAAAGAAACTAATTTTCCAAAATAACTGGGGGACCTTTCCAGAGACATAAAAGCATGATGCTTTAGCTTTATCAAACAGTTTATGCAAATAGAAGAAAGGTTAAAACAGAAGAGTTTCCTTACTTATTTTCAACGCACTTGTTGAAACAGGACTGTGTCATCCTGAACAGTAAAAACAACAAAGGGTTAGCCAAATGAATTATTATGCTATCGATGCAAACAAAGAAATCTTCCTAAACAATATGCATTCATATTCAACGTTATACTTGATATTCGCTATCAATAGCAAACACTGAATACTATGCTTCAAAGTGGAAACCTCACTTGATTTCTACATTAGATTGAAGTTCATGACATTTTTCATATGAAAAGCAAGAAACTATGACATTGACAAAAATTTATAGATACTTCACGTAAGAAACAAATAACAAAGTTGTCTAACTCAATCAAAAAACAAAAGGTGTAAATATCCAAATCATCCATGAGAAGAAGAAAAATGTAACCCTCCAAATTAGTCCGTGAGAGACGAAAAACCCCAAATTGGACCTCATGAACATCAAAATAGACCCTAATAGAGACTAATATTCCTCGGAATTTATCCTCAAAATGACTAAATTGACAGACAAATGAAGTTTCCAGAGATCAACTTGAAAAATTCTTCATTTTTTCAACAACTAAATTGAAGGCAACTTTTATTTCTAAGGGTGAATTTGGGCATTTGATAAAAAATATATGAGAGGAAGTGTTAGAACAAGTTAACATAAACTTACTTGTTGAACAATTCGACCCGATATTCCATCTCCTTTTCAGCCATTCCAAATATCTGTTCCATCAACACAGCATAAATTATTAAATTTGCATTAAACAAGCAAAATCTAAAGAATCAAAAAACACCCAAATAAAAAATTCAAACTTGAAATCAAATTAACTACCAGATTCATCAATGAAATTCGTATCTTTTACAAAATTGGAGAAAGAGAAAAGAATACCTGCCTGTTCTTTATCGATGGCAGAAGGGATATTGTTGGAAGCCATTGCACCCTGAAATTCCAAAAAGCAATAACAATAGAAATCACTGATTAATGTATCACAGGAGAAAATTCGAATATGAATAAGATGAGAATCAAAAGAATTGATGAGGTTTAGAAATATGAAGGATATAAACTTACGAGCGATAGTGTTAAAGTAAACCCTAATAGCCTTTAGATTAGGTCAGATATAAGGGGTAGGGTTTATGATGAAACGACATCGTTTTCAGGGGACACCGTGGCACAAAATAGCCTTTAAGATTAGCTAAGATAAAAGATTGCTCCCTAAAGATTTTTTTTTCTTACAAAAAAAAAGATTCTTTTAATAAAGATCATTAATTATCGTGTTCACTATAATTTTTTTTAAAACGTTTAAAACTATTTATAATTATATTTTTACACTCAATTTAGAGTAAGAAACCTAAAATGTGAAAATAAAAAATTTAAAATTCAAAGAGCAAAAGTATTAATAGGTAAGGGAGAATATTTGTAAGTTAATTGTCTGAAAAAATATCAATGATAGATATTTTGAGTGAGAAAACTAAAATGTTGAGCAATTTAAAAGTATGAAGAAAAGGTTCAATTTTGAAAATTAAAAAAAAACTTATTATTGCAAAAAAACTTGCTCAATTCATTTGTTTTCATTAAATTGAAAAAATCAATATTGATTATAAATTTGTACATACGATCATGTCTCATAACTTAACTAACTAAACTAATTTAATTAAAATAGATTGTTATCAATTTATCATAAATTTGTGATCGCGATCAATATCTCATAATTTTACCAACTAAACTAACTTAGTTGGACTATATTTATTTTTTATCTTAATTATTGATTAGAGATAAGCACTCAACTTAATTATGCAAGAGTTCATTGTTATACACTTCAAGTGACAAGGAAGGTGCAAATATTAAACAATTTTATGTCACAAGAGTTCAAGTACACTTCAAGTGCACTCATTTTTTTTACTAACTATTTCTTATCACATTTGAATTGGAGGCAGATTATTGAACTTTACCTTATCAAGTGATCATGATAATATTTCTCTTCTCACTATTCTATGCTGAAAATTGAATACTTTATTATTCAATTTATAGAAAATGAAGGCTTCATACACCATACACAGTTAATCCATGCATACCTAAAAAGCAAGAGGGTCAAGTGTATTAATACTTAGACTAGTGACATATCTTCCTACAAAATTCATCCACAAATCCTCATATACTGCAATAAAGTAACAATCATTAACAAACAAATAATCACTTTGTGACACGTGTTACTTTTATTAAGACAGAGGAATTCCTCAACAAATATATCATTTTTCATGCCAATCTTCACATCACAGAATGTTAGAAGCACTTGTGATGAGGTTATAGATGAATTAAAAATGGTCATCACAAAAGGGTATGAATATGAAATAGTATACTAGTTTTTAGTTAGTGTGAACTTACTTGTACCAGAAAGTACAAATTTACAATCAAACACCAACTAATAATTAACCTGCTGAGATATATAGATTAGTGTATTCAGGACATAAAATGGAAGGTCAAAGACAAGCAACACATCCTTTTATTACAAGTAAAAAATGACACACCACAGATCCAGAAAGAAGAATCAAATCCATCCATCTTACTCTCTCTAAACTCAAAAACACATGTTTCATGGTCTAGAACTCATTTGATTAAAGCTTCAAAAGAAAGAAGCACAAAAAGCTTTCATGAATGCATAAAAGATATATTTCATATTGAGAATAAAGTATCTCAAGGAGATAAATTATTTCCTTCGGCCAAAAAAATCATGACATGTGTCTTATTTAACCCTTTTCTACACAAATATTTCTAAAAACTAAAAAAATAGGACACATGTCATAATTTTAATTAGCTGAAGGAGATAACATATCTCCTCATATGAGAATATACTTTATTCTCTTTCATATCCGGCTAAAAAAATGTTGCTATAATCAAAACAACTATGTCAACTCAAAAATGACTAAGACACATGGAACAATGTCAATGAGCTAAAACTCCAGCTCACAGGAGAGCATCAACTTGCTAGGGCTTCAACTTTTAGGCCATTTCTGTTGAGGTTGTGAAACTTGGTGAGATTTCTGATGGTTTTACAACATTTGGGAGGTACCTCCAACAGCGCTTGTGAACTCCACTGATTTTCTTTGGAGCATCTGCTATTGGCAAGCCTGCAAATAAGTTCTATCATATCAAAGCAAGCCACACAACAAGTACTAAAATAATAAGGTTCAGTATTCATGCAATGCTTTGTACAATATTACTCTGTGAAATATTTGGTCATAAGAATTTCAAAAACAAAGATTCTTAGTTCCAAAACAAACTGTACACAATTGTCAACAACAATAACTAATCCTTAATCTCACTAGGTGGAGTTAACTACATGGTTCGAATGACACTGTAATGTTTTATCATGAATCATGTTCTTTGAAAAAGTATTGATCTTTAATTATTTCTTAATCGTTTCGCCTATGATTTTTCTTGGTCTTCCTCTAGGAATTGGACTAACCTCCATTTGATCTACTCTCCTTATGGGAGCTTCTACCGGTCTTCTCCACACATGTCCAAATCACCTTAGTTGCGATTTTACCTTCTTTTCT
Organism: Lupinus albus; assembly: GCA_009771035.1. NCBI lineage: Eukaryota > Viridiplantae > Streptophyta > Magnoliopsida > Fabales > Fabaceae > Lupinus > Lupinus albus. The sequence continues at coordinate 2,666,319 of CM020022.1, read as the reverse complement.
ACAATAGGAGTTACTTCAACTTTCTCCCTAATGCATTAGTTTATTATCTTATCTTGTCCGGTGTGTCCACTAATCCAACACAACACTCTCATCTCTACTACATGGAGTTTATTCTTTTGTTTACATTTTACTGTCCAACATCCAGTCCTATATAACATTGCAAATGTTATAATCGTACAGTAAAACTTCCCCTTAAGCTTAAGTGGTACTTTTCTCACATATGACACCTGAAGTAATCCGCCATTTCATCCAACCTACTTGAATCAATGGTTTACATTTCCATCGTTTGTCATATATATCAAAATTTATCAGTTTTTAAAACAGAAGTTAATAATTGGACATAGGACAATCGACCCTATACATATAAACATTCAACTATATATCCCGAAAAATAAAGTGAAGGGAAAGTTTTGCTAAATTTTAGTTCATGAGCAAAATATAACAAAACTGTGAAAATAGTAATTTAGATTAGAATAAAACAAGTGGCAAGTGTATTAGAGAATCAAATTAGTTTTACGCAAGAAAGGTTGGGCAGGTAGGCTAAATATGTATTGTGGGGTTTGATAGAATGTTACGAATGGAAACCAAAACACATACACATGGAACAACTTATGCTACAGTTTCTAAGGCATTATAATTGAAAGAAGCATGCTGGTTTTAATAGGCAATGCAGAAAAGTAATGAAGCATGTCAGATCAGATGAAACTCAAACACCCTTGTTAGTCCTCATTGAGAGATTCGCTACACTTTTCAATAAGCTACAAATTTACAATAACAACAGTCAAGCATTTTACCATTACTTAGAATTGGTTATACATGAATCAAACAATGTCAAACATTTCCTATCATTAATCATGTTTATAAACAAGCTATTTACAAGTTACAACTAAATGTTTCTTATTGATTTCACTAATAGTTTTTCTTGGTATCCACCATCTACCATCTCTAACGATAAACTACCCTCCATCTGGTCTACTCGCCTAATTGAGACTTCTATATGTCTTCTCCATTGATGCTCGATCCACCTAAGAAGTAAGAACAGACTCTACCATTTTCCACCTCAACTTTCTCACAAAACATTCATTTTTATTCCTATGTTGTCTAATGTGTTCACTCATCCAATGCAAAATTTTCATCTCTCCTACATTGAATTAACTCTCTTTTTTGCTTTTTACTGCCGAAAATACAGTCTTATAAACCACGACAAATCACAAATATCAAATGCATGAAGACATTCCCAGCCTACAGTCCCTTTGAAGAATAACATTGCAGCACATTAATCACAATCATAAAAAAACAGAGCTTATTGTAACAAAAAAGATAGCTTCACAATGAATCACTTAACCTGAGCCTATCACAATACAAAGAAAAGTGAAATTAAAAAACAGAAATTTCAATAGAGAAATAAAAGTCAATAACTTTTGATAATTTGAGTTGCAAAACTAACCATTTTTATGAGCAAGTCCCCATGCTTTGCCATGTTTTCCATCCTGAAAACAAAAATAAATAAATAAAAACATTAAAAAAATGATTTTTTTTTAAAAGATTAGAGAGAGAGAGAAAAAAGAAACAACCTTGTAGAGATTGATTTTGGTGATTTCATAAGAGACTTCAGCCCAATGATTTTTGGCCATGTGGTAACCGATTCCCCAATTGGGTAAAAATTGGGCAACCTCAAACAAGTTTTTCTTCTTTTTCCGCTTTGGTTTATTAGGGTTTTGAGTCTCAGAAACAGAAGAAGGTGTTGAAGAGAGAGAAGAGGTGCTAAGGGTTCTGAAGAAGTTGAATGAAAATGTTCTGAGAAGTGAAGATGAGTTTCGAAGAGACTCAATTCTTGTACTCAATGCAGTAATCGCCATTGATTTGCAGTTACAAGCTTTTTCTCTTACTAGCCGCCACTCACATAGAGCATTACAACATGAAGTGGTGTTTGAGATTTTTTATTTATTTTTTAACTAAAATATGCTTCTTTGAAAATTATGTAACATTTGTTTAACAAGTAAAATAAAAAATTAATTGGTCCTAAAATTATTATGGGACTTTTTTTTGTCCATAAAATGAAAGAGAAAGTAAATTTAAGAAATTTAGGGTTATTTTAATTTTTATTAAATGATGAATGATCTAGTAATGTATTGTATATATTTTTTTCTATTTGTTCAAATACTCTCTATTTTTATGTTTTAAAATTTTATTTTTTTTCTTTTGTTATCAGATAACAATTTTTTTCTTGATTTCTAAAAATTGAAAGAGTGCTTATGAAGCATAGAGACTTTCTTCATTTTCTCTCTCAATTTCCTATGTATATCTCTCTTCTCTAATGATTATTAACATTTAATGTTTCAATAGATAGATAATAGGTTGAATGATTAAGAGATATTTAGACTCATCTATTTCGGGCACGAAATTAAGCATAAAATTTAAGCTTTGAAATGGAATTAAGCTTTAAAATTTTAATTACCGTCATTCAAAATTATTTTAGAATCGATAATCATATCTTAATTCTTAGTCTTTATCAGTATCTTAAGGTAAGGTTATTTGAAGAATGTAATGTATGAACATTTCAATTCACTGATTAATGAAAGGGTGGATATATTCTCATCTCAACTCAAATTTATTTTAGAACTTTATCCCATTAGAATAGGACCCATGTAATTCATTCATGCAGTGAGAACTCTCAAATGTACAAATATATAGTAGATGAAGATTCACTTACACCACATCTTAGCTATCAATTATAGGGAAATCTAATGGTTTGAATTAGTGGTTAGATCTAAACCATTGGATTTCCCTAGAATTGATGACTAAGATATGTAATAAGTTTAAATCATTTACTCTTGAAGTAAGTGGATCATATAAGTATAGATAATACGACCAAACCCATATAAGTATAGATGATACGACCAAACAACGTAGACAGACATAATATCCACAAACCCACGATTTCATTCAGTGTAACACTTGTTCCATGCAAATTTTCACTCTCATGTAGTTAGTTACATGTGTTGCATGGTTCCAGATAGAAGCTTAATCCTATATTTCATTTCATTCTCTATATAGATTATGAGTATTACAGTTGAAGCTCTTTATGTACATATTCTGAAGCAAAGGTATACTACTTCAACCTATGCCCCCAAGGCACAATAAAATAGGTAGAAACACCTTCTAATATATATATATATATATATATATATCCAAGAGATTTGAAAACCTAGCAAAACTATAATAACTTTAATTTGTCTGACTAAAAACCACTGAAACTGAGGCCAAATATGAATCTACTACTATTGTGGTGCATGCTCTATTGCAATCTAAGGAACTCCCAAGGTCCTGATCTTGTTCCAATCCTGCATAGAAGTACTTCATTTATTAGTTTGAGATCATAAAAGTTGAGTTACTAGTATCTTGAGACATTGATCAATTGGTTTTGGTGGAAAGAAAATGAGAATTGTATAGAAGTATACATTAAGGAACATAACCCTTGACCCATATATATATTACCTTAAGAATCCAGCAAATGCTCTTAGACCCATGTATATGCTCAAAGCAACCCAAATTCCAATGAAACCACCAGTGTATGACAAAATAAGTAGACAAATGATGCTTACAAATGCTACCAAAACCTGAAAGTGAAGAACACCATGATGATCAAGTCAATTGATACTCATTTTGGAGAGAATTTTGACGAAAATCGAACAATTATTCGATAAATTTAAATAGCAGGGACCGCTTATTTATAGGCTGCATATTATTTTTTTACTCGCCACACGACGAAATAAACCAGTGTAGTAAAGAGTCCGGATATTGAAATTTGTATAAATTTTCATGAGTTCACAACATTTACTGCAGAAATATGTTGTTCATCATCGCTTATAGTATTAAAACATAAGAAAATACCCACCATGGAGAAGGCTGAATATGCAAAATCAGATGCACCAAAGTTGATACCATCAAATACAAATGCCAAAGTATTCAAGGGTTGAGTGAGTGCAACAAACTGATAAAGAATCAAGGAAAATGTAAGTTTCGCTGTTTTGCGAGATAAAACGGCATAATAGATAAAGACATTCTAATCTGAACAGACAAAATTACCGGTACGCCTATTGCAATGAGCTGAAGGACATGAACATCTTTTGTAAATAGTCTAGCTCCAAAGTGCAACCCTGTTCCAAGAATGAAAGCAAGCGCCAATCCGAGAACCAAACCCATCTGCGGTATAATTTTTAGTTACATTTACGATTATTGTCTTAAAGAAAGATCATGGTTTCTTTCGAGATTCATATAGCACCTGCAATACTCGCGTTGCAGTTGCTGTGGCCTTGTCATAGTCTTTGTTAGCAAATGCTCCAGCGAGAATTGCCTGAAACCAACACGATATTATTCTACAAGTTATGAACATAAACAGGCAAAGTGTGATCAAAATCTGTTTCTATATTGAGGCATTGTACCAAGAAGTAAGACAAATAGTTATAAAAGATAATCACTACAAATGTCATAATTATTCTGCAAATAAGTTGAAACTAAGGCTCATATTATTTCCTTTAATAACTAACAATGCCTTTTCAACTTCATCGGTTATGCCATTTTATGCAGGAATGTGATTTAAAAATGTTATGCCAAAACTTTTTCGTACACGAAAATATAATTTAAGCAGTTGGCTCCACCTAGTAGAATTAAGGCTTGGTTGTTGTTGTAAAAGATAACTTAAGCAAATGCTATTGATAGTTAATCCAATGTTTTGATATGAAACCGTCATGAAGTAACATAGCCCGGCATATCGCGGACACGGTAATCATAACTAACCTGCCCAGCAACAGCTAGACCATCAGCAAGAAGAGAAACTGCCAACCAAATCTGCAAGCAGACTTGAAATGCGGCCATGGATGTTGGTCCCAGGCGCGCAGCTAATGATGCAGACAGTGTCACACAAAATGTTACAGCAATGACTCTCATCAATAATAGGAAACCTGACAACAATGAAACATGAAAGAACAAATATAGTTTCTTCAAGTCTAAATGTTAAAATAATAGGATCTAGTAATAGGTAGAAATTATCATAAGAAATGTCGGATCCGCTAAAATTGTGATTAAACAACATTGAATTAAGTATTTAGTTCTGTGGTACACCGAGGAAATAAACCTCCGGCGAACAATTTTAACTATATTTCAGATGATGAAAGCCTAATATACTAAAACTATTGCATATGTTCTCCCCTTTTCTGTAGACCATTTAGTCAAGCAAAATAAACCTTTACCATTTTTAAGAAAGCGTTCAAATTGAAGGTGCTTGATGCTTGGAGGTATAAGATCGACAAGTTGCATCAACCTCCATAAGAGTATCACTGAAATTAGGTACCTACAATTACAGTTAATTTGAAAACAAGAGATGAATAAGGTCAAAATAAGCAAAAGGAAAATAAGAGACAACCAACAAGATAACTTCGATATAAAGTAGTTATTAGCAGAGCCATCGATACTTGAATAATAAAAGCCATTAAATAATACATACTGCGATATTACATGAGCAATGGCTGCGCCGCTGACACCCAAGCGGAATACAAAGATGAATATAGGATCAAGTGCTATGTTGGTTGCATCTCCTGCCACTACATTATATCAAAGAAAGAATAATTAGAATTAGCAGGATATTGAGACACTAGATTGGTACAAATTTATGTTTGTCAAGGCATACCGGTAGCATATAAGGGAGTTTTAGTGTCTTTAAATCCTCGGAAAACTCCCTGCATTGCTAACGAGAGAAGAACTGCGGGAGCACCAAGGGACCTCAACTTCAGGTACCGTTGTGCAGAGTATAGCATAGGAGATTCCTGTATAAATACTTCGATTTATTTCGCAATTCCATGCTGTTATAAGGTCCAGTGACTAAGGAACATATTAAAACAAATCCCAAAGAGCTAACAGCGTAAAACTAATACGCTCTTAATATTTTTATGTAAGTACTTACAGAAGTTACTCCCATGAAGCTCAATAAAGGATTCGCTGCAGATATAAGTAATATTGCCTGGATGATGCCAAGTATGCCACCTAAAAATATTGCTGAGGAAGCTGAAGGGATTTGCCTTCTTGTACGCTCCTCCGTAACTATATTAAAGCTTTCGTCAATTGAATCTGATATTTTAACATTTCCACCTGTGACATACCAAGAAAACAAAAGGGGTCTAAATGAGCACAATAGATAACTTTTTATCGGCTTTCCTATAGAGTAATTAGCATTCATTCCGAAGTAGAACCTATGAAAACTAGGCCGGAACTGAACCGCTTTGAACTGAATTGAAGAATGGTACCTTCATGTGGCAAGAACTCTTTGGTTTCGGCATCTTTAGTTAGACCTTCTTCCAAGCACACGTTCTCATCAACCTGAGGGCTTGCTCTGTCGAGGGAATCTTCCTCAGCCACAAAAGAGGTTGTGACACTGACAAGCGGGAATATTGCAATCCTTGATACTTGATTGAAAAGAGCTATAGAAACTCCTACAGCAGCAAGCTCCACTGGACCTGTATGGACCAATAATTTTTAGCATTAGATGCTTTATCGGAAATGGTTTATGATACAACAGAATGGCATCATTCGATCCATATAGCTGCCACTACCTGATAGGAAAAGACATTATTGTTGTTATGCATTATGAGAAATTCAACTATTTATAAGGTAGTTTGACCATTTTCCGGTGAACTATATTTAACTCATGACTAATGAGACAACATTCTGTCACACACATCTTTACTAATATTGTTCCCTATCATAATACAATCTCGACCGATTTATATAATTTGGTGGATATGCGAGTCAGTTGAAGCATCACAGACCGACAGATATAGAAGACAGAAGGTTCGTATTAATTTGAATAGTCATGCTCTCCAACTATTTATAGATGACAATCTTAGATGTCTGTAATAAGCTCAACGCCAACACACTAAGAGGCATAAGGAAGTGCTTATATACAGCTTATTTTTGTTTATCTTATAATATATAAGCACTTAAGCAGATGTGCGGAAGAGCTTACGAAATAAGCTTATGATATTACAAGTTCTTTATAGCTAATTTCAATAAGCATATCAGGGTAGCATATGAAACAAGCTAAGAAGAGCTCATAAGAAGGTCATAACTCATAAGCTTTCATGTGATAAACACTTTCTGAGTAAACGCTTAATTAAGGTGTTTGCCCAATTGCGCTCTAACAACAAAACATACCAATTTGGCCAATAAATGCGGTGTCAACCAGGGAAGCAATAGGGTCAGCTGTCAAAGCCATTGCGGCAGGCAAAGCAATTGTCAATATTTCCCGACCAAGACTGTCTAGTTTAAAGACTAGTCTGCAGTAAGAAGAAAATCGAGAGTTACATATCTAGGTACATCGGAAGAACATAATTGTACTCAAAATAAAAGTTGTTAAATCCTTCCAAAGATACACAAAGGCGTTCATATCAATAGCCCTGCACTCTGAATCGCCACTTAGGAGGTGTGAAACTAAGGGAAATTGGAACTTTTAACCATGGAATGAAGTTAATATCATTAAATACAAAAATAGATGAAATTTTGCAGAGGAAAAATAAGGAGGAATCTAAGTTAAAATATGCAATTTATGTATTCCTTTAGCTTTTAAGTAAAGATCTTTTAAAGAAGATGTACCCTACAAATGCTAATATAACTGTATTATATCATACCCGGCATCCTTAAAGAAAGCAAAAATTGGCAGTCTCCTCCAATCTTCAGGTGAATTCAGACTCTCTTTCTCAGCCATAACTCGGAACCCAAATCCGATGTGTTGTTTGCTAATCTACCAGAGTAACTACAAGAATTTGTTAATGAGTTAATAAGATTAGTGATAACAAAATGAAGGATACAAAATGAGGTACAATAACAATGGGTTAATGGTTTTGCTTGAATATTAATTAACACAAACATATGCAATTTAGAGACCAAAAATTAGAGACTACCAATAATAGTGATCATCCAATCAAGAGAAAAAGTTAGTTGATAAAGAAGATGCTTCTTTTTTATACTCATCCCCACTTGCATATATAGAATTTATACACCCTCAGAATAACCATAGTATAGCAATAAAGTTTTACATTTTTAGCACCTACATTTTTAGGTGAGTAAAGTTAGATACTAGAATAGAGGTTAGGTATGATAAATGTGAGCAAAAGAACACATGTTAAAACAAAAATTCACAAATAATACACCACTTTTCAATATATTAAATAACTTATATTCATTTCTTAATCAGTTCCTAAGTTAAAAAGAATAAAGGTAGGTACCTATGTAAGTTTCAGATGAAACTGTTTGAGAAGTAAAACCCACTTGAAAGTAACTCTTCAAGTTGAAAACTTTTCAGCATCAGCATCAGAAAACATGAACATTTTTTTTAGCTTTGAAAAGGGATCAAAGAAAGTGAAAGATTGAAACTTGTAAACACCCCAGAATGAGAAAAAACGTGATCAACTTTTGGAACTCACGCGTTAAATTCTAGCTTTGGAATAAAGCTGCTTATAAATATGCTGAATACATGAAAAGGGTCACATAATTTATGGTATGATGAAATATGATTGATGAAGAAAAGTGAAAACAGAACTAAAAATGTTTTAAGGTAGGAATTACAAGCATCATATGATATCTTTGTGGAGAATAAGGAACTCACATACAAGCATCATAGTGGGACCCACCTTCAATCACAGAAGTTTCTTAAGTACGACAAAAAATGATTTTTTATTAAGAATTAGAATCATTTGGCTTCGTTCTTTTCTTTGAGGGGTCATAGAGTGGACTTAGTAGTCTACATTTATTCAAATTCAGATGTATATTGTTTAAGGTATTTTTACATATAAATATTTAGTGTACATTGATTTTTTTTAAATACATATATATAAAATTTACTTTTTTTTAATGATAAGACATGTTTTATGAAAAAATAATCATTGTGTTAAATAATTATATATATATATATATATATATATATGCAATTTAAGTATTTCATGACTATTTATGTAAAATTGATTGAATTTGGAAAGTTTTACTTATGTGATGAATTTCTTTAATGAATTTGGTGTTACTTGATAATCGACTTGAGACTTATATTATTAAAATGTTTATTAGTGTTGAATTTACAAAGAATCAATAATCTTTTAGGTAATTTGTTTTTATACTAGTAATGGTATCTCATCATCTTGACATTTTGGTCATCTCAGAGATCTAGTGAGATCTTGCACCACTGAACCAATGTGTTGTTGGTAATATAAGTAGTTTGAAAGTGAAATGCACATTGTTTACTCAATAGCTTATCTTCTTTTGAATTTAACAATGATTTTACATGCTGTCACAGTAATGGTAGGAAGAGTTTTGTCAACTATGAAATTTGTGAAAATAGTTTGCATAATTGAACGAGATATGCATAGATAAAGACGGTCTAGTCACTTATATTGAGCGAGAAATGTTCAATAATATTGACAACGAGTTGATAATTCAACGATTTCAAAATATGAGATCACGGATCAATTATGGAATATATATAACATATTTGATTAAGTATATTTAAATTTTGTGATTTTAATATAATTGTTTCATTTTTTATATATAATAATATTTATTGTTTTAATTTGTAACATATATTATACACTTTGCCCTAGGTCTTAGATTTGACATTGATTTTAATTATGATTGATTTTTAAATATAAATGAGTGATTCAGTGACGTTATACTAAAAACATGTATATTACCTTTGACAAATGGAAATTTTTGGTCCATAAAAATTGAAGAAAAGGTTGCATCATATTAAAATTTGTTTCTCATTTTCATTTTGAAAATAGTAGAAGTAAAAAAACATATATTTATATCATTAAGAGAGAGAAAAAATATAGTGTAAGAAATTTCTATACTCTCATTACATTATTCTCTATTCATTTTTAATTATCAGATAAATAGACATTACTCTAATCATTAAAGATTAAAGAAGTTGGACATGAAACTTATTTTTTAAAGGTATAAAATAGGTTAAGTTAAGTTTTTGCATTAAATAGTTCTATCATATATAGCATTTAAGAGATTTAGTGTCTAATATGTTTATTTCTTCAAAAAAATTCAAAGTTCAAAGTAATAATATTATTATATTAAAATATAATATTGATTTTTTTAAGATTCTTGTTTGACCAATTACTTTATTAATTATATGTTATATAATAAGACATTCAAATATGCTAACTGGTTCACATTTAAATAGGTTAATAAATATATATTTCGAATAGTTCAAGTAACATAAAATTTAAATTATATTTTTGGGTAAATTTATTACATTAAAATCATATGTAATAATATTATTATATTAAAATATAAATAATATTATATAATATAATTAAATACATTATTTCAATAAATTAATAAACATTTTAAATGACTTAAAATATTATTAAGTTAAATAGTTTTTCTAAAAACAAGTCTTTATGTTTACGAAAAAGTTTAACATATATTTTTATAGGTTAGGTATTTGATAAAAATAAATTCATCCCGAATTTTATACAAATTACTTCTCAATATAATTTCTTTTAAATTCATGAGGCTATTCATAGAAAATTTTATTGAATATGACCTATTTATTACTTTTGGACAACCCTATCCACAACTAAGAAATTCATTAGAAAAATATGAAATTACTTGAGGCGGGTATACATTTATTGTTCCATAAGTTATTACATGTTTCATTAGCTGTGGTTGGTTAAAAATTCTTTACATCTAATTACAAATCAATAATACATACAATTATACAACTTGTGGAACAATAGATGCAATAGATATGTTTCTCATTGGGATGGGGAATTGAGATAATGCAAATTTATTTTCACTTATCTCCCAAAAAAACTATGAAGAGAGGAGAAACAAAAATTGAAATGAGTTTTAGATGGATTGGCCTTCCAATATCAATTATATACCCCACTTGACTTAAAAAAAGATTTTCAAAAAAGGGTAGTGCATGATTGACACGTGTTATAGCACATGGCCACATAAGGACCAAATAATTTATCTCTGGTACTGATGAGTCCATAGGAATGCGACGGGTCATATGTCATAATCTTATTTATACACTTTATTCTCCTGTAATAGAGAGAAGTCAAACTCGATAAGGACTTACCAAAGATTGTCACTTGTCATGGCACTATCCTTTCCTTCATGGTCCCATTCCATTGGCCCCTCCTTATATTCTTCCACTATGTTTCCTTTTCCTAATTTAATTTGTTTTGATAAGGTTGGTTGGGTTGTCTTCAAAGATTGATGAACATGCATGTGTCACTCATTGAGTATGTAGATAGATATAATCAATAAAATATTATTAATATATTATAATTTTAATTCTAATTAAAATTTATTCTTAAATGATAATAATAAAAAAAACATAAATATATTTTGTCTCTACGTATAACATATTGAATATGTTCTGGTACAAGTTTTTCTCCCTTTTTGCTAACTCATCATTTTTTTGTGAGCTACTAATCCGCTTGGTCAATAACTTTATATTTTGCAGTTGAGATAGGACTATATGTAAACTATTTAATTTCTATCTACTGAGGGGGCTATACAAAAAAGAAACTTAATGTTCTTTGATAATGATTAATTGGACTTAATTTTTTTAATTAAAATAAAAATAACAAGTATTGACAAAAGCAATAATGAGAAAATTAATTTATTCCTTTGAAAGATTTGCTATTTGTTGTAGGTCATACTAAATATTATTATAAAATAAAAATATTAATAATAATCACAATAAAATTAATGTTATTCTATACATAGAAGATTGTTACTGTTATTTGGCACAAATCATAAGTCTAGTCATTCACAATTAGTAAAGGGTGTTCATAGTCAATATTTGCATCTATTTTTAAGTAAGAGATCATTTAATTTGAAGATATAAATAATATCTCATTTAGTTTAGTCTCATTATTTTATATTAAGATATTTGATCCATAATTTATATGTAATTTTCGGTTCACTAGTTAAGTTTTTAATAAAAAATAACAAATCTAACACATTTTCAAAGTGTGAAGTTCGCATATATTTCAAAATAATAAGCTTAGCACATTTTTAAAGTATCAAATTCACGTAAAAGTCAATAAGTCTACCAAAAAGTCCTGGTATGTAGTGTGGTAACAAAAACATTTAGTTGAACCTTAACAATATCTATTTGAAATCAAAATAAAAATGACAACAAAAATAAAAACAACATCAACCATAACACATGAGCATAATTTTAACAATAACACAATGTTAACTAATAAATAATAACACTTTTGAAATAGACATGTTTTAGATTAACAATTGCAATGATAACTGGATTCATAAATGAAATAATTTTTTTTTGTATATGTAATTAGTATTGATTTAGTCTAATTATCAAAATTGGAACCAAAAACCGATCTGGACCTATAGATTTTCCAAAAATCAGTCCAATATGATCAAAACAATTTTGATTATTTTGGAATAGTTTTTACTTTCTTTATTGGATCGGTTTGGATATGAATGTTCGTAACAATCAGTAAAATTGACAGATGCATCATTTTGATTTGTAAGTAAATCACTAAAAATGAAATTATATTAATCAGAGAAGTGGAGTGTTTGTGACCAAGTAGCATTGCTCAATTCTCATCACAAATATAAACTCAAATCCAATTACTCCACCAAGTACAATCTTTATGTTACTTTATAATTAAATGGAGTTAAAAAACAGTATATCAATATCCCATAGCATAGGCCTTAATAAACTATTGTTGATGTATCCATCCAGAACAAAACCCCCACATATAATATAAGTAGTTTAAATCTAGACAATAAATCTTATATTATGAGATAATTTGTATTCTCATTCTAGTTAAATTGCAACATGTGTCAGATGATTTTTTTAATCCAAAAAAATAGGTTAAAAAAACTCATTTCACCGCAACTCTTCTCAATACCCTCCCACATAATATCATAACCTAAAATAAGCACTATAACCAACAACAACAAAACTCGAGCTATTTCAATGCATAAAGATTGGAAGCACCATTTCTAACAAAATAAATGTTGTGAAGCATGTATATTCAGTTGTTTTCCCTTCAAGCATGATTGCAAGAGTTGACCCTTGACTATCCTTCAAAGATACTTCAAATACACAAAATAAATTGGCACGTATTGAGAAGAGACCGAGGTGGAGTAGAGTTTTGATACTCTCCAGTGAAAGTTCACTAATAGAATATGAGGTTCATAATGATTTGAATTTTTAAAAATAAAATTCAATTAAAAAAAACAATTTAAAGTCTACATTATTAATATTTTATAAGAGTCATATGTCAGTATCTCTATTATTACAGAGAGAATGCGTCGCTGGAGCATATATTTTCAGTTGAAGCAAATGGTGTGGGAAGGGTATTGAGAATAGTGGTGGAGAAATGAGTTTTCTTAAAACTATTTTATTCGGTTAAAAAATAAATTAACACATGTCCCACTTAACTTGTATGAGGAGAATTTAACTTGTATTAGGAAACAGGATATCTTCTAATACCATGAGATACTTTATTCTAGAAATGACAACAAGTTAGAATGGACGTAAGTAGTATTTCTCGTACCCATATCAACATTATTTTATGGATATCTGTACAAATAGCTAGTCGGGCGAGCACGGGTAATATATATTCATGCTCATACCCACACTAATTATAGGTACCTAAATATATACACGATAAATATATACACGAGTACCGCAGGACGATTGTAAATAAAAGAATAAAATTGTCCTAATATTTTAATTTTACTTGTTTGATAAAAATGTTCTCACTCTGATACTGCAGAGCATCCTTACATCTATAAGATGCAAAATTGGTCAAATTGACCATTCACAAACAAATTCAACAGATTTAAAATTTCCAGAATACCAACTCATCTACATCTAATAAATAATTACTGTAATTTTTATTGTTTTGGTACAAAAACATGCAAGTTTTACACTCGGGAGTTGGGATCTAAATTAACAGACTGTGTTTTAGTTCCCAACGTTGTCAACATCTCATGTAGTCTGAATAACTGAAGAAAGAATCTTTAAAAGATTAGAAGATTGCATCAACTGGTAATAATAAAGAAAGAGATATTGAACCTGGGGCTTATACAAAAATCTCCAATTTGAAAAACTGGGTTGGCAAAGATCTTTAGCAACCCTTTACCACAAGCCAATGGCCTTCCACCAAATTCCCCCAACTCCAAGCCAGATAACAATGTTAACAATACTTATAAGGAATCCATAGCCCCACCATTTAGCAAGGGGCACATAGTTGGCACCATAGAACACAGGAGCTGAACCAATCCCATAATGGGTAAGGCCACCCATGAGGTTGGAGAGGAAGGATAGCACGATAGCACCCAAAAATGGTGGAGTGCCCAGAGCAGAAGCAACAGACAAAAATGCAGTAAACATGGCACCAATATGAGCAGCTCCACTTGCAAAGAAGTAATGTGAGTAGAAATAGAGAAGAACTAGAATCCCGAATGATAGTTGCCATGACAGACCTAATCCGCCAACAAACTGTAGTCAAACAATACCATTAGCAAATCCTTTTCATATAAAACAATCAAGGAGTGTCATAAATTTCTTCAATAGTTGTTAAAGCAAAATAAATTTTATGAACACTAAATCATGTTGCATATTCTCTTTTGTAGAGCAACTCTGGCATGTATTAAGATTGTGAATGACCAAAATGTGGAAGGTGTGTAATAAATAAATTGGCATGCAAGGAAGAGGAATGTTAGATGAAGTGCACCAATTTCTGTTGTGACAACAATGGTAGTATGCATTACAGCTATATACATTCTTGAAAAAAGTTTCTTTAGTTGCTTATAATTAACTGCACTACGAGGAACCTTGAGCATATTATGATCCAATGTGATAAAATTGTTGTCCCTCAAAAGCTTCAGAAGAAGTTGGGAGTTCCAATTGATAAAAACAAATAAACACAACATATCCACACACACATAGACCCAAGATAAAAGACTTGACTTGAGCATATGATTTGATAATTGAGAAAGAAATAGGAACAAAGCACATAAAATAAATAAGATGTATCATGATTCTATTCCAAGTGAATACACTAACAAGCAATAGACCATCTTATACTAGAGACGAGTGTGTCAAGTACTCATGTAAATTTGACTTGGCAGCAAGTTACTTTAGCTTTCGCATAATTGCAATGGTGAAAAAGGCTCCTGTGTTTGGTTGATTTGGCGAAATAACAGGAACAGTTACATATAAAAATAAACTTCTGGAGTGAAATTAAAAGGAAAAAAGGCAATCAGGCATTCATCAAAAAAGAACTGATGATAAATAATCAGGAGAAGCAAAAGTTATACCTTCACTACAGTTTGGCTGAACCAAGAAATAAGACCATATTTGTTCAAATACCCAGCCATTGCAATGAGGGCAGCAAACCACGTGAGAGTATCCCAGGCAACTCCCTCGCCTAAGCACTCCTTCCACGTTACAACCCCGGTAACAAGGAGCACAGTTAATCCAAGAATTGCAGAAGTTACAGCATCTATATTAAGAAACCCTCCAAAAACCCAAAGTCCCACCTGGTAAAATACAGAAATAGAAGGAGTGAGTAACTAAGCAAATCCGAGATTCTTACCATGTAAAAATATTCAAAAGAAAAGAAAATGTAACAAGTGATAGAGATACTGGATGATTAGCTTGGCACAGACCCAAAAAAGGTTGCAAATAACCAGAGGATCCACAACTTATAATTTAGTAAAGAAAGATAAAGATGCCATGAGTTCTAAGCACTCATAACTGATGTTTTTCAGTTACACTGTGAAAAACCATAGTCACCTATTATGCGGTTCTCGCTGGTAGAGGTTTGTAGTACACGGTACATTACTCTTGTCAAATATTGATACGTTAGGATATACTAAGTAGAGTTTCTAGAGCTCTCTGGCTCTCTGCACAACCATTTCTAGTGTCACTTCTTGTAGGTTTGAATCAATTTTGGCTTCACCCTATGAGAAATATCCTAACATAAAATTATTCCTTGTTTGTTGTAACTCATTCATGTGGTGCATATCACCCATTACTATTTTTTTCTTTGTTCTTTCTTTAACTTAAACTATAACTGGAAATTTGGTTCGTTAATTATAGAGAACCAAATCGCAAAAGAACCACGAATTGGTATGCAAAAACCAATTGCGGTTCTCTACCAAAATGTAAGAATTGTGTTTCAAAGTGAGTAACCCAGTTGCTCCAGACAAGAAACTTAATATAATAGTCTATAGAACATGGCTATATCCTAGATTCAATAATAGATTTTTTTCCCATTATAATAACGTCATTCACACTTTTAAATTATAAGATACCATATTTAAAAAAAGTCGAGCACAACAAATGGAATTTTTTAGAAATTTACATTAAAATAGAAAGAAAGAGGAAATTTAGAATGTTGATACCGTAAGAAACAAGGTGGCAGTCATAATCTTCTCATTTGTAGTCATAGGCCCCATTTTCTGCAACTTCTCTCTAGCAAGTTTAGGCGCATCAGGACTTGATTTCAAAGTTGGCGGGTAAATCACATACAATAAAAACGGCACCACCACCAACGACACCAAACCCGGCACTATCGCCGCTTTTGCCCAATCCAACCACCCAATCGTCTGATTAATCGAGTTCAGAGTCAGAGTCGCACAAAGAGGATTCGCCGCCATCGCCGTCAGAAACATCGCCGACGAAATCACCGAAGTTTGGAAGCAAGTCAACATCAACCACGACCCTAATCGATGCTCCGTTCCATCTCCGACGTTGCTACCACACGCAACGCACAGAGACTTCACCAACGGGAGAAAAATCCCCCCGGCTCTCGCCGAAACAGACGGAATCGCCGGCGCCAAAAGCGCCTCGCTGAAAACCAAACTGTAACCTAACCCTAACGACGAGCTACCAAAAAGTGAAACGAATTGATACGCAACACGGTTACCTAGACCAGTTTTAATGAACCCTTTCGCGAAGAAAAACGCGAGCGCGATTAACCACGGTATCGGATCACTAAATCCCGAAAACGCCGCAGCGAAGGTTAACGTTTTTGTTAGAACTGAAACTCCAAGACCTAATATAGCAACCGCACCTAACGGCAATGGCTGCGTGATAATCCCAACGATCGTACCTAAGAAAATCGCGAGTAACTGCCACGCGTTCCGTGTCACACCAGTAGGAACAGGAACAAACCATAATACAACACCTGTTGCTATTGAAGCTATCAGAGGTTTTATCGCAGCACCTTGCCATGGCGGAGATGACGGCGGAGATGGTGACGGAGTGACGGAAGCTGCGGCGGCGGAAGCTCTGACGGTGGAGAGTGTTCGGTTAAGTTTGGTGTTATTGAGATTGTAATGTGAAGTGGTTAATATAGGTGATGGATTGAAACGACATCGTTTTATATGTTTAGAAATGGCGGGAGTGGAATAGCGAAGTGATGAAGTTGGAAAGAGGTTAGAGGAAGAGGGTAATCGGAGAAGGGGAAACGACGTCGTTAGAGGTATTGATGCCATGGTTTAGTTAATGGAGAAGAGGTGTTGATGTGAATTGTGAAGAGGGAAATTTGTAGGGATTGTGGGACGTTGGATTTGGAAGGAACGGTGGAGATTGTGATTGGGATGTGAGGTTTTGGTGGATTTGTGAGTGTTGTATCTAGATATTGTGGGTACGTGGCGAGATATTAGTGAGGGGTATGTCCACGTAGGATTTTAACCAATGAGGTTGTTTCAATATGCCACGTGGTGGAATGGGACTGGTCCGGCCTTATGTAATCATAAAGAGGCAGAAGACACGTAGTATTCGCAGAAATAGTTAGGTGAAGACAAATGTATGTAAAGGATAAAGACAACCAATAAAATATTAAGAACACATTAAAAATTGAATTTTTATTAAAATTTAATCACAAATGATAATACAAAAAATATAAATACATTTATCTCTAAATATAATATAGTGTATATCACTTTATATAAATATTATTTAGTATTCATAGTTCACAACCATTGGGCATAGCTACCAGCTCCTCTTGGGAGAAAATATGGGAACTAGAAATATTTAATTTTAAAATATTGGGAATGTGAGGAGGGCACTTTCTTAAAATATTTAATTTTAAAAGATAATAAAAATCTAAACCTTGAAATTTTATTTTTGTTGGTCATAATTGTATCTATACTCTGCCTATCTAGAAATGAGCCAGGCTCATTTTATAATAAGTTGATTTTTTATAAATATTTATACCGTAGGGATATTACAATTATGTATAATATTAATTATAAATTATTACATTAAATTTATATGTATATTTATTAAAATTAATGAAATAGATTATTTAATGTCAGAAATAGAAAAAACTGTGAGGAATGAGGAATAGTGACAATGAGCCTTTCTTTTAGTTTTAGGGGAATCTTATATCATTTATGGATTATTATACTCACAATTATTTATTAGAGTTTGTCTGCAATTTGGTTATTGAAGTGTAATGTAATGTATAAAAATATTTTGGAGTCATAAAAATATACTTATAAAATGACTCTCAAATCTTCGGTTTCATTTTATTGTCCTAGTATCTGAATTGTTTTCCTTTTTTTTCCAACCTCTCATTTTCATGCGCCTGAAGATAGCTCTATTTTCCTTATCTTTGTAGCTATAATACAAAGTAATAAAAAGGTGTAAGATTTGGTATATATTCGTGTAGTGTTACCAGATTATACTAAACAAAAATGTATTCTGAATTTTCTGCTAGCTTCAAATGTCAAAACGAAATATGATACAATGATAACATTTTAACGTAAAGTTAAGGGAGAGACTGCAAGAGAGTAAGTGGAAAAGCACTTACTCCATATCATGATTATTCATTCTTGGGAAATAGAATTGTTTGAATTGATGAGTACATATAAACCATTAGATTTTTCAAGATTAGATGACTAAGATATGAAGTAAGTGTTTTTCTACTTACTTAAGTGATTTTTCACTTACTCTAGAAAATCACTTACTTCATATCATGATCATTAAAGATGATGGAAGTATAACAGAAATCCCAACATATAAATTAAATAAAACTTGTATTAGTTACGGTATCATTGGTATGGGACGTGATAATTTTGATGGAAAGTGACATTGAAAAGTACCACCCTTTCTTTTATTAAATTATATGAGCTATTTTTTTATTTGTTAATGATAAAAACATATTAAAATCATTTTTACTAGTCTGTTTCAATGTAAGTGGCGTGAAATTGACTTAATGATAATTATTCCAATATCCCACGACAATTTATTAGTTGCATCATAGGTCAATATAATATTTATATATTTCGTTATCTTCAAGACGAAATGAATACAGGTGAAGTTATAATTAATTAATGAATGTTATATTTATGTAACGTTTGTATAAATATTTATACATAATTAGTATATTATTTATTATTCGTTTATATTATTTTTTTAAAAGTCAATGATGATCGAAAATTAATAATGAATAATAAAGTGTCGGTCTATAAATTTTTTACACTTTATACATATTTTTTTCCTCTTAATTAATTTTATAATTCAACCATTTAGCTTACCTAACTTCCATATAATATGATGACCAACCCTCAACCAACTTACAATTAATCCAATAGAGGACCTATTAACAGTAATTTTTCTTCCAAGTTAACTTAATTTTATGATTAATTATTCCCTCTAACTGTATAAACAATCATTAAGGCAAACCTAATTGCTTTCAAAGTTCCAAGAATTGTATGTGCATATTAAAAACTTGTCACTGAGATAAAACTTAGGTACAATTCCTTAGGTACAAATGATGCTTGTAGCCTATTAAAATGTGACACGTGTTCATTTATATTATTAAGTCTTTTTTTTTGCAATTAAGAATCTCTCTTCAAAGTATAGGTGATAATGAACATGTGTCACATTTTAATAGGCTACAAGCATCATTTATACATAAAGAATTGTACCTAAGTTTTGTCCATTATATTATTGTCATTTAGCTACACATGACTTCCCATATAAGAAGTGATCACCTTAATCTCATTATCATCTTAATACAAAGAGAATAAAATAGATGCACTGATAACCGATAGTATATGAGGTTTATGCATTGTCTATATTTTTGTGTGAATAAGTCTGGTAAATCGGGTTGAAAAGTCGGACAAGAAGTTTTCTCGAAAGTGTTTAGGGAATGCAAATTATAATGTATGATGAGTTTCTCTTATTGGGGTGAGAATGCAACTCAATTGATGTAGATATATGAGAAAAGGATTTATAGGGTAAGAAACATTAGAAAGAAGCTTCATACGGAGGGAAATAATTATGATATATTTGGTGGGTTTTTTTATAAAAATAATTGTTTGGTCCTTTATTGCAAACACACAAGCTCAATATAAACCTAGATGACAACCTAGTTGCCTTGTCTTCATCACAATCAAAGGCTTGTAACTCTCCTTTATTTTTCGTTCTAGAAATAGAGCATTTTCTCTTTTAAGTTCTAGAACATGTGTTTAGTATCTTCTAGGCTTAGATTTACATGTTTATGATCATAATATTCTATTCTATAAAGTGTTGATTGGTGGTTAATGTTATAAATTCATAATTTCTAATTAAGGTGAACATCATATATTTATACAATTATATCGGTTATTTATTTTCTGGGTTATAAAATAAGTGATCTTACTATTGACAACCCTTGTGACTTCTAAAATAAACTGAAAATGAATATGAGCTTCATGAGTGGATACCCAGAGTAGTTAACCCATAGGGAATAATGAGAACCCTATTAAGTTAAAACATTGTTTTCATCTATCTCCATCAAAGAGAAAACGAAGGTCCCAAAAGGAATCAATGATTTGGTTGAGGAAGATCATCATACTAAAACCTCTATACGAAAACATACAAAGTAACAGATCTGAGAACATGAATTCAGGTATGACATTGACTAGTATCATTGTTTTACATATTGTGTGATAATCACGAGATTCAAGATTTCTGTATTGGTATTTCACCAATTAATAGAGAATTCTAACAGTTTGTTGAGTTTTGTTACCATTTTAGTTGCTTGCTTGGATTGTGTGTTTTGTTCATTTCTTTACATAAAAAGCAAATTTAATTTGCTTTTCAAATTAATGAAAATAATGAAATATCTAACGATAAATCATTATATTCGTTGTTTTTTCAGAAGTAATGTTAGATTCCATTGACCTCGGTAGAGCTAAAAGACTCTTTAATATGATCAACTTCTCCTAACCTCTGTTTTTTCTATACACGTTATTGCAATTTTAATTTAAAATTGGTTTAAGTGGAATCAAGTTATTTACCACTTAGACTAACGTTTAAGTGATAATAACCATGTTTTCTTACAAAATAGGGAAGAGTTTGAGAGAAATGTGGTTGTTGGTTGATGAGTCTAATACAAAATGGTTTGGAATGAGAAAGATAGGTACTTTTCTTTGACTTTATTGCCTTGTTTTTTTCTTTTCTAATTTTTATTCACTCATAGCGTAATCGTGATTAAGACTGAACATAGTTTGGGTTGAATCAATTAAATGACAAGTCTTACTAAACCTTAAATATTGACTACATTACTTTTTAACTTGAACTTAAACATTAAGGGTAACTCGACTCTAAATGTTGATTCGACTAAATTTTGAATTCGAACTCAAAATTTGATTAAAGATAATGCATTCTCCCTTTTGGACTTATTATTATAAAAATATAATTTATATTGTGAAAAATATATGCATAAATTTTGTGGATCATTTATATATTTATACAATGAAAATATTACAGAATCAATGACGTGTGAAACAATATATCATTTGTATTAGAGTATCCTAAATAATTAGTAAAATCAGTTGAAAATCATAGCTAAAAATATGAAATCATATACATAGGTTATTGCAGCTAAATGTAGTATCTAATTTATAAAAAAATATCATGATTTTATATCCAATTGAACAAATATGTATAAACAAAGTTTTGGATGAGTAATATAAATATGTATCATATGCTATTCAATTATTAAATTTGAAATAAATGATTTTTTAACATGTGACAAGTAAGGAAAGTCTCCTAAAGTGTATTTCCCAAAAACAAACTTTACATGGCATGTGTAAAACTCACATGTTTAAATATGAATTTGAATGACTTGAGATGAAACTTATGTAATGTTGATTGAGCATACAGTAATCATCTTTTTATGTGCATGTGAATTAAATATGAGGAAAAAAATGTACATTAATAAAGTATGAGTTTTATATATTAATCATTACTAACTTTTCAAAAATTGAATTATAATAATATTCTTAATGCATATAAATTTTGACTCTCAAAGTATAAGATATTACACTCATTAAGTACATAGAAATTAAGAAAGTTGATGGAAGTATGAACAAGTCATATTGATATCCTAAGATCCCCAAGGTGTTAGACTATGCTATAATGTCCCATTAGATGTTCAGAATGACCAAAATGTCAATGATTCGATTCATGAGAACGATATTTGTTGAGAGAGACAGTCATGCACCCGAAAGAAATTAGTTTTTAACCAATATGGTGATAGAATACCATTGGTAGTCCAAAAAATTGATTTATAAGGAGTTTATAAATTTCTAAACATGTTAAAATAATTGATGAGTGTAATATTTATGGACCGACAATATAAATATTTATACATAGTGAGTATATAATCTATCATTCATTTTTATTATTTTTCAGTAAAAATGTAAAGAATTCTTACGTTGTCGATACATATATATTTTTATCATAATTCGTTATATCATACCAATTAAAACGAATTAAATTTATATAATATTTCCCTAATTTATTATTTATTTATTTAAAAACTTCCATCTTAAAAAATATCTAGGATATTTATTACTTGAAATAGATACAAATTGCTAAAGAATCTTAATTACGAGCATTAATTAGTACAATGTATCTTTTTCTTATACTATATTATAGTCTCATATATAATAATAATCAAATATTACTATAGTTAGATGAATGCCATGATATCATAATTTTCTTAATATAAATTAAGAAATTTCATTTATGAGTCATATTTAAAACTTTCCTCATTGTTTACTTTATCTTTTTTGGTCCATTTTTCTTTAAAAATTAAACTAACATTTGTTTGATTTATTTTTCTTATTAGAAACTATAATAGTTTTATTCCCATATATCCAATTTTATCATTCTTTTATGGTGTGAGTAATTCCAACTTTCTCCCCCATATGTTTATTTTGATTTCTATATCGGCTATTGTATATATTCATCAAATGTAATATTATCATTCATGGTTGAACTTTCCCTAAATTTTTTATGATCCCTTTATATCACAACACTTAATTACTCAAATGCGTCACAAAGAGTACATAAATTTAATGACACTTGTATAATATGAAGTTAAGTTTTTATCTTTACAACATGGTATATGTACCTTTTAGCAAACTTACATTTTATATATGATGTTTTACCCATTTTCTCCCATTTATAAATATTCCATTTTAAATAGAAAATAATGCAATAAACTTTAATTATTTGATATTGCCTTAAAATATATTTGTATTCGATTATTTTGTTTTTTTGTGTTAATAAATAATAAAGAATTAATCTAGTGTGTGATTGTTACTTTTCCAAATTGAAATCAGTCTTTGACTTTATATTATAGTTAAAGATTCAATAGTGGCTTATATCACTCTTTTTTTAATCATTAGAAATAAAATATTGTAAATGTGAATCCAAAATTCCATTTACATCAAAAAAAAATGATTAGGCTCTTCTATGTATTATTAACTTTTTTTCATTTGTTTACCATATTTATTAACACCACTCTATTAATTCAACCCTTCAAAACTCATCAAAACCATATTATATTGTAGATGTCAAAATAAATTTGTTAGTGATTTTTTCTTTGTATTTTAAAATACCACACATCAGAATTCAAACCTTAAATCTTATAATTATTTCTAACATAATCACCTATTATATCATCCCACTAATTTAGTTAAGTTAAAAATTATGGTAAAAACTTAAAAACTATATAATTTTATTATAATATACATAAAATAGTATATAAATATATTAAATTTGATAAATTAATATAATTAATTAAGAGATTGTTTTGACCAAGATTTGACCCTATTAGGCTCAAGAAAAAAATGAGAGGGAACATTTGGCGCCATTTGAAGTCGTTACTTGGCGCCAAATTGGATATAAAAACTTCACACTTTTCTCGAAATCCAAAACCCTACTTTTTCATTCTTCTCTCTTCATTCATCAATGGCTCCTTCAACTCCAATCGCACCTCTTCCAACTCCTTCGAAAACCAATCCCCAATCTCAATCGCTTCTTCCTCGTAGATCCACGCGCCGCTCCATCAATCCTTTCGCCACTCCTCCAAAGGAGAATTCCACTGAGATCGTTAATGGTTCGGTTAGTAAACGTGGATCTGGAAAATTGAACCGGAGAAACGGAAAAGCTTCGGTTCAATTATCGTTATTCGATGTGTTGGTGGATCAGGATGAAGCTGGAAAATCAGTTGGTGAATGTGAGTCTGGAGTAGTTAATGGGAGAGATGGAAAGGGTTCGGTTATTCGATCGGTTGCGAAGAAGAGGAAGAGGGAGGATGATGATGAGGATAAAAAAACGATTGATAAATTTGGATCTGAAGTTTTGAAACCGGGAAATGGGAAAGGTTTGGTTGAAATTTGTTTCGGTACTGTGACACCGGTTCAATCGGAGAAGAGGAAGAGGAGGAAGAAGGAGGATGAGGGTGAAGGTAAAAGAACGGTTACTAGAGCTACAGCGGCATCGAGAAAAGGGAAATTAAATTTGAAATTGGAGAAGAAAGTGAAAAAGAGTAAGCCTAAGAGGCGTGTGTATTATAAGAAGGTGGTTTACGATGGGGGCGAGTTTGGAGTAGGGGATGATGTGTATGTGAAGAGAAGAGAAGATGGTTGCTCTGATGAGGAGGTAGATCCTGTAGTGGAGGAGTGTAGGATTTGCTTTGATTCTGGAAGTGAGGTTATGCTTGAATGTGATGATTGCTTAGGAGGGTTTCATTTGAAGTGTTTGAAGCCGCCGTTGAATGAAGTTCCAGAAGGGGATTGGATATGTGGGTTTTGTGTGGATATTAAGATGGGTACGAAGGTTCAATTTCCACAACCTCCACAGGGCAAGAAATTAGTTAGAACAATGAGGCAGAAGCTTCTCGAGAGTGATTTGTGGGCTGCTCATATTGAAAGGTATATATTCTATTCTCCAGTTACATGAAATTGCATTGCTTTTCTTTTACTATGGAGAGTAGATTAGATAAGGCTAGCTCTGAAGAGATAAACCAAGAAATTGTAGGTGTTTCTATTAAGAAGGTAGATGTAAATGGTTTATTTATGGATTTGATTTAATATATAAAGCATCATAGTGTCATTTCATTCAACACCCTTTAGTGGGTCAAAGCTTGTTTTTCTCGTTCTTTTATTTTGCTAGTTATGTTGACAGACATCTATTGTTTTTTTTTTGTTTTTTAAAATTGGTTTAATGTGGGCAGTATATGGAAAGAAGTGGATGGCAACTATCAGTGTCGAGTACGGTGGTATACAATTCCAGAAGAGACTTCTGTTGGGAGGCAACCACATAGCCTGAGCAGGGAGCTATATAGAACAAATGATTTTGCAGACATTGAGGTGAGTGCTCGAAGATGACTGTTTTGGATGTTCTATGTTATGTACTACACTAAAATACTTCCATGAGTGAAAATTTTATAGTTGAACTTCCTACCTGTCATGCTTAACAAAGTGAACATTTTGGTGGTAATTCTTTAATTTTTTCCATACGCCTGGGTTGCTCATGCTTTATCTTCTATAATAGTAATTTGAGTTGACTTGATGATAGCAGTCAATAATATGGACTCATTGCTTATTTTGAGTAGATTCTTTATTAGTTTTTCATATCTAAATATCTACAATAATATAGGCATTTTTATTTGCCATTATGGATCTTATCAATTTTTTACATACTAGATTTATTTCACTTATCCTGCTTTAGTTCATCATAATGCTTTTTGTGTTCACTGCAGATGGAATCTGTCCTTCGACATTGCTTTGTCAAGACCCCCAAAGAATATGCAAAGGCTTGCAATGAGGGGGATGATGTTTTCTTGTGTGAATACGAATATGACATCCGTTGGCACAGTTTCAAACGCCTTGATGATATTGACAATGAAAGAGAGGTAATCATGTCATCATAAGATAGAAAAAAGATAAGGATTTTTCTTCTCATTAAGGGAGTTAACCATTTAGCATTTCTAGTACTTATGTTTTTGTTCCTGCATGATAGGATGGCCATGAAACTGACAGCGATGAGGATTGGAATCTTTCCAAGGAATCAGACTCTGATACAGATGAAGATGTTGAATATGACGAGGAGACAATTAAAAATGCACAATCTCAGCCACCGACAAGCCATCAATTAGCTGCGGTATGAATATTGGTGTCCACTTTTTATTCATGATTTTTTTGGGCATTTGTGAGTTCCTTCTATTAAATACATCTATGAATGATGCAGAATCTTCACAAGGGACGGTTCTTTGGACTTCAGAAGATAGGCACAAAAAGAATTCCGCAGCATGTAAGGTCTCACAAACAGACTGATATTGAGAGAGCAAAGGCTACACTGCTGTTGTCATCACTGCCTAAATCCCTACCTTGTAGAAATAAGTATGTTGAAGTTTGAACTTATTTTTTTAATATTTTATGAGAATAATGTATCTACTGGTATAAGGAGATAAGTTATATTCTTCAGCCACTAAAATCGTGACATGTGTACCATTTAATCATTTTGTTTCAAAAATATTTTTAAAACTAAACGAAACAATACACATGTAAGTTATCTCATGGTATGAGGTGATATTTTATTCTCATAATATTTTATAGCTCTTTGAAGTTCCTAATCAATGCATGATTTTGTATAGAGAAATGGAGGAGATATCTACTTTTATTAAAAGTGCTATAGTTGATGATCAATGTCTTGGGCGTTGCCTCTACATTCATGGTGTTCCAGGAACTGGCAAGGTACTATTAATGTATATTCTAGAACTAACTTCATTGTTTCTTTAGTCCAACGCTGATTTAATTTATCTTTTGCAAAAAGTCTTATTTTTCTCCCCTTTCATTCATTTGTAATTTGTAGACAATGAGTGTACTATCAGTAATGAGAAGTTTGAGGTCAGAAGTTGATGCAGGACACATCAGACCGTACAGTTTTGTGGAGATTAATGGTCTGAAGTTGGCATCACCAGAAAATATTTATAGGGTAAAGTTAATTAATGGTCTATACTATTTTACCTTCATATGACACTTTCGTGGTTATATTATAGTTTTGATATTTTTGCAGGTCATATATGAGGCGTTAAATGGACACAGAGTCAGCTGGAAAAAGGCTCTCCACTTCCTAAATGAGAGATTCGTAGAAGGGAAGAAAACTGGAGAAGAGGCTGACCGGCCATGTATTTTGCTTATTGATGAACTTGATCTTCTTGTAACCAGAAACCAATCGGTAACTATAAATCTTAAAACAAGAAACTTGTCATTAGGTCCACAATTTATAATATATGGAATTACAATGCCATGAGCCTTTTATAACAGGTTCTATACAACATTCTTGACTGGCCTACGAAGCCACATTCCAAACTAATTGTAATAGGTAAGACAAAGTTCTTATCATTTTTTAGTATTATGATTTCCCAAAATGATTGGTAGCTTGCAAGAGTGGGGAAACAAGAATCCATATAATTTAAGTTTATAACAGCAACAACGGCTTTGTTGTAACACCAAGAACTTATGGCTTCATAATTTGATGAATTCAGGGATAGCAAATACTATGGATCTTCCAGAGAAATTACTTCCTCGTATATCAAGCCGAATGGGCATACATAGGCTTTGTTTTGGCCCATATAATTATCAGCAACTTCAAGAAATCATTTCCAGTCGCCTCAATGGAATTGATGTATTTGAGAAGCAAGCTGTAGAATTTGCATCAAGAAAGGTTGGCCTCTGTCATTGTGAAGCTTGATTTCCTTTAATCTTTCACATACTATGGACACTTGTTTTGGTATATAGCTCATTGATCTTCTATTATCCAGGTTGCAGCAATCTCAGGAGATGCACGTCGTGCTTTAGAGATGTGTAGGCGTGCAGCTGAAATAGTAGATTATCGTATGAAGAAGCTAAATTCAAATCCAGATTCTGTCAACATGGGTATATGAACATATCCTATACTATTTTGTTGCAGACTTGTTTCTATTGTTGCCTATTGTGCACGCTTGATGATGGTCTATACAAATCAGAGAATGTTTGATCTTCTGTTTTGTATATTGCAGCCAACATCTCTTGTATGCATGAATTCCTTACTTTTTTAGGTAATGCTTACCCACTAAGTCATTTGTTTCTCCTGTCTAGGTAAGGGTCTTGTTGGTATGGCAGACATTGAAGCAGCCATTCAGGAAATGTTCCAAGCACCTCATATTCAAGTGAGTTTAAATTTGCATTGTGATGATTTATTTCTTGACTCTAAAAGTTCCACCATATGCTATTGGTTTATGTACAAGATATTTTGCAAAATCCAATGAAATAGTTGTTTGGTACATCATAATCCTTTTTTATATTATTTTACCTGGAAAATGATGCTAACATTTTGTCATTCTTTCTTTCTGAAGGTGATGAAAAGTTGTTCAAAACTTAGCAAAATCTTCCTGACGGCAATGGTGCACGAGCTTTACAAAACAGGAATGGGAGAAACCACTTTCGAAAAGGTCTTTTTTATGCATGCTTATTTGAGCATTTATTCGAAGTTATAAAATGTGTAGGTGTTCGAATGTAACATTATGTTTGATAATGCAGTTGGCAATGACGGTTTCACGTCTCTGTATCAGCAATGGAGAAGAGTTTCCTGGATATGATACTCTCCTTCAAGTTGGGTAAGAATTTTAATTTGTTCTTTTCCCTCTAGAAAGAGTATTATGTGATTTATGCTAATTACATGTCGATCCCATTGTGATATATCATTTTCCCAATTTATTTGCAGCTGTAAGCTAGGCGAATGCCGGGTTATTTTATGTGAATCGGGTGCGAAACACAGGTTGCAAAAATTGCAGCTTAATTTCCCAAGGTTTGTTCTCAACTAAGTCAATCTATTTGCAGCTTACTTTCAACTTTACTTTCTCAACTAAATCAATTTTCCTTCAGAGTGTAAATATATGACACATTTGACTTGATTCCCTTAATTTGATTCTATTTTGTGACAGTGATGATGTAACCTTTGCTCTAAGAGACTGCAAAGATCTACCATGGTTGTCGAAGTATCTAATGTAGGATCTATGTTCTAAGAGTGTAGAACAATTCCATAGAGGGGACTGCAAATGTTTTCCTATAACAATGTGTCAAAAACAATTTTGCACATACCTTTTCATTCATTCATTCTTTTATCACATCATAGCTTTTATAAAATATTACACCTTTTGTGCAATGGAATGTTGAGAATATGTAATGAAAGAAAAAGAAAAAATTATATACTACTCTACGTTTTATTTTATTTGGAGTAAAAAAAGATGGATGAATATTATTTTAATATAATTATATAAAGTTCTACATTTATATATATAATTATGTAGATGAGAGATCCATTGACTTCAAGAGTAAGTTTTTTAAACTTATTTTACATCTTAGCCATCAATTTTATGGAAATTCAATGTGTTGAATTAGTTGATAGATCTAAACCATTGGATTTCCCTATAATTGTTGGCCAAAATATGAAAACTGACTCATGAAGTAAGTTTAAAAATAAACTTACTCGGAGTAAGTGTATCTCTATCTAATTATCTAATTATGTATATATGTATAATTATTAATTGAGGAGAAATCTATTGACTCTAAGAGTAAATTTTTTAAACTTACTTCTCATCTTAATCATCAATTCTAGGAAAACTAATGATTTGAATTAGAATTAGTAGTTAATACAAAAGTTTGTGATTGTATAAGGTTATTATAAAATTATAGTGAAATATATAAATCACCATTCCTTTTTTTTAAACATATATAAACTACTCCTAATTATATATATATATATATATATATATATATATATATATGCTACAATGATCACTAATGTAAATAATGTAAAAGAGATAAATTTAATTTTTTAAATAGAAAATGGTTACAAATATAATTAAGTTAAACGTATGATACATTGTGAAGACAAATTCAAATAGTATAAAAGTAGATATATATTCATTATTTTGATTAGTTACAATACAATATAAGAGTAATTTAAACACATACTTAGAATTATTGATACAGTTTGCAAAGAATATTTATTCTTATACTATTCGGATTTGTCTTCACAATATAACATGTTTTGTTTGATTTAATTATACTCGTCGTCATTTTTTGCTTAAAAAATTATACTTATCTTTCTTATACATATACTTAGTGTAACGTCTATATACAATTAGGAGTAATTTATATAGGTTTAAAAAATGGAAATATATAATCATACTAAAACTTATATAATTTTGGTATAATTTACTATAAAATTAAAATTTCCACAGAGAGACTACTGTTGTTAATACTTAATATATACTATATGAAGACTACTATAGTTCTACTTTCTAGGATGAAAATGATTTTTTTTAATTTATTTTCCTTAAAAAACTTGTAATTACTCTCTACATTATTTTTAGCATAAAAAATATTACCAAATCGAGTATTGACCTGAAAGAGACACGAAAATATAGCGAAGTGTTTTTCGGGAACTTATATTAAGATTAGAACGAAGAAGAATATTCGTTCCAATGAAAATGGAATTGTCGAAGAACGATGAATACTTAGAACAACAATTGAAGGTTCCATCGATCGAAAACGAAGCTATTCTCTATGTTAACGGTGTTCGTAGAATCTTGCCTGATGGATTAGCTCATCTCACCCTTCTTGAGTTTCTCAGAGGTATCTATCAATCTATCACTCCCTCTTTCATGTGTTTGCTTTGTTAATTTTTTATTATTTTATGAAATTCAAGTATAATATCTGTTTTGACATGATTAACTATTCGTTATTTTCACACATATATATGTATCTACATGATTCTGAAATTGAAGTTTAATATCTTTATTAGGACTAACATATTGTTAATTATTGGATATTTAAATCAATTGACCGATCAAAAGGCACCATAACGAGTTGTGACACATGAAAAAGTTTTGTAAGAACCGGACCGGACTGGACGGTCTGGCCGTTGACCGGACTTGAAAACGGCTCTGATTTACAGTCTTAACCGAATGAAAGTTGAACCCCTTTGAACCGATGAAATTCTGGTCCGACCGTGTTAAACCCGGTTAAACCAAATTAACCTGGAAGGTTCACTTAAAAATTAAAAAAATGTAATAATACTCTAATATTTTGTTTTACTCAAGTCTAAAAAAGATGAAAAGATGTTACTTTAATGTAATTATATTTGATTATTAATTTTATATTTATATATAATTATACATTTATAGATAAAAATTATTAATTATGTATGAAATCACCCGGTCAGACCGAATGGTTTAACTGTTTAAACCGGTTAAACCTAATATGAGACTTCTTCCGGTTTGACGTCTGACTCGGGTTTCATAACATTGCATGAAATAGTAAATGTTTGTAACTGGCTTTTTTTGGCATAGAAGATGTAGGCCTGACCGGAACTAAACTAGGATGCGGCGAAGGCGGTTGTGGAGCTTGCACTGTTATGGTTTCTCATTATGACAGAAAACTGAGGAAATGCTTGTATGTGTATTTTTCGGCATGCCTTGCGGATTAATGCGATTAAGTAACATAAGACTTATTTTAGTTTGAATATATTGTTCCAGACACTATGCTATCAATGCCTGCTTAGCACCTCTATATTCTGTAGAAGGGATGCATGTGATTACTGTGGAGGGTTTGGGAAGCTGCAAGCGTGGGTTGCACCCCATCCAGGTCATACATGTGCATACTATTTTATTTTATCATGCTAGTCCACTTGGTTTTTTGACAGAACATTGTAGCATCGTTTGATTCATGCAGCTGACCCCACCTTGTGGGAAAAGGCTTTGATTGTTAATTTGTTATTGTTGTTACGGTTGTCCTTTTGGCGTTTGCTATTGTTTTGAGTATCTTTTATTTGTTTGGTTCTCATGTTGTGATGCATTTATGGGCGCCTATGAGTTTTCTCCTTATTTTTAATTTGTATTTACTCGTCAATACTTTGAACCTTCTCTTGTAATCTCTCCAGGAATCGTTGGCACGCAGTCATGGTTCGCAATGTGGATTTTGTACACCCGGTTTTATCATGTCCATGTATGCATTATTGCGGTCAAGTCAAACACCACCTACTGAAGAGCAAATTGAAGAAAACCTGGCGGGAAATTTGTGCCGATGCACTGGTTACAGACCAATACTTGATGCATTCCGGGTCTTCTCCAAAACTAACGATATCTTATATACTGGGGTGTCTTCATTGAGCCTTCAGGAAGGCAAATCTATTTGCCCATCAACTGGGAAACCGTGTTCATGTAATTTAAACAATGTGAGTGATAAATGTGTAGTCAGTGATGAGAGATATATACCTACTTCCTATAATGAAATAGATGGGACCAATTATACAGAAAAGGAGCTTATTTTTCCTCCTGAGCTGTTGTTAAGGACACCGAACTCCTTAAATTTGTCTGGACTTGGTAGACTAATGTGGTTTCGGCCTTTAGCACTTCAACATGTACTGGATCTAAAAGCCAAATATCCCAGTGCAAAGTTGGTAGTTGGTAACACTGAGGTGGGAATTGAGATGAGACTAAAGAAAATGCAATATCGGGTTCTGATTTCTGTTATGCATGTCCCAGAACTAAATGCGTTGGATGTAAAAGATGATGGATTAGAGATAGGTGCTGCAGTAAGATTATCCGATCTCTTGAATATATTCAGAAAGGTTGTAAGTGAACGAGCTTCTCATGAAACTTCATCTTGTAAGGCCTTTATTGAGCAACTGAAATGGTTTGCTGGGACACAGATAAGAAATGCTGCATCAGTTGGTGGGAATATATGTACCGCCAGTCCAATATCAGATCTAAATCCTCTCTGGATGGCAGCTAGAGCAAAGTTTCAAATTATTGACTCCAAAGGAAACATCAGGACAGTAATGGCAGAAAATTTCTTCCTAGGTTATCGTAAGGTGGATTTGGCAAGTGATGAAATCTTGCTATCAATATTCTTGCCTTGGAGTAGGACCTTCGAGTTTGTGAAAGAATTTAAGCAGTCTCATAGGAGGGATGATGACATTGCAATCGTAAATGCAGGAATGCGTGTTCATGTTCAGGAACATAGTGAAAAGTGGGTGGTTGTTGATGCATCAATTGTTTATGGTGGGGTGGCTCCATTTTCACTTTCTGCGACAAAAACTAAGGAATTTCTCATAGGAAAGACTTGGGGCCAAGATATGTTGCAAAATGCAGTAAAAGTCCTACAAAATGATATATCACTCAAGGAAGATGCTCCTGGTGGAATGGTAGAGTTTAGGAAATCTTTGACTATAAGTTTCTTTTTTAAATTTTTTCTGTGGGTGTCTCATCAAATGGATGGCATCAAAGAGAGTATACCACTTTCCCATCTATCTGCTGTGCACCCAGTCCACCGCCCACCAGTTGCAGGGTCTCAGGACTACGAAATCATTAAACATGGGACAGCTGTCGGTTCTCCTGAGGTTCATCTATCTGCAAGACTTCAGGTTTGTCTTTGAGATTGTATGGTAAAATCACATCCCACGTTTAACAATTATGCATTCTTCCCTAATTTGTTGTGAAGTGTTATAATCAGTCAAGCATACATGCATCTCATTTTTTCCTGCTTCTTTTGAAGTCCAACTTTCAACACATGATATTATAAAGGATTTCTATCCTTTTTCTTATCAACATTGTAGTGGCGATTGAAACTGTGGCAGGGATTCATTACCATGTGGTCCTGTAAAGAAGTCACATGTAAAACCTGATATGTATTCTCAAGAATACCTTTGTCTCTACTGCCCCACATATCATATGCAAGTTGCAACTTCTATGTTGGTTATATCTCCCTTTCCTTCTATTAATCTTGTGTTTTGGCATGTTACAGAATACGGACATTGATAATCGACTTAGACCTAGTTTCTTACACAAAAACAGCAAGCTTCAGTATCACATTCCTTTTTGTTGGCTGCATGTTTTCTGAACTAGAAGTATAGGAGATCCTTATATTTCCTATTCAATTGCTCGTTTCCTCTGTAACCTGTACATTTATCAAAAAATTTGTGTCACTTGATATATTCTTACTCTTTCAATTATATTCAGCGTGTGTGGTCTCTTTCAGATAATTATATCTTATACTGTTCAGTAGAATGCTTGGCTACACTGTTCATATAACATATATTCAGGTTACAGGAGAAGCAGAATATGCTGATGACACACAACTACCTCCTAATGGTTTGCATGCAGCCCTAGTTTTGAGCAAAAAACCCCATGCCCGAATTCTTTCAATTGATGACTCAGGGGCGAAGTCTTCACCTGGATTCGCAGGCTTATTTCTTGCCAAAGATGTACCATGTGATAATAAAATTGGAGCAATTGTTGCTGACGAGGAGCTTTATGCTACAGAATATATCACTTGTGTGGGTCAGGTATATAGCTTACTGAATAGTATCTCAATTTTGACTTCAGCTGGAAGAGATAGGGGGAAAGAGTTATCCTGCTTCCTTTGTTTGGCATTCACAGTGTCCATATGTTTTTAATTATGGAGATAAAAAATACATGTGTTAGTTGGCCTTTTTGTGGATAAAGTCATGAATAGGAAGTATTTGGGATGTGATGGGAACATTGGATTTCAGGTTGTGTATCCTCTTCCATTTTTTCTTTCAAGTGAACGGGGAATCAGGGGGGGAGCCAAGTTATCCCTTTTTCTCCGTTTCTCTTAACTGTTATCATTCATGTTCAACTAGATGTTGTTTCTTTTGTTAATACCTTGTCTCTCGAGATTCTTTGAGGCCATTTCTTGTCTTGAGATTAATTTGGCAAAAAATGGTCAGTAAGGGGTAACTGTGGACAAGCCAATTTTTTTATCAAAATTTTCTCTGGCACGGCCAAATGCTCCATCAACCTCTTACTTATCCCGGTATTCCTTTGAGTGGTTATCCTTGTGCCTTGTCCTTCTTGGACCTATTGAATTGTAAGATGCTAGGAGGCTAGGTTGTTGGAAGGGTGCTTTTGTTCCTTTGGTTGGTAAGAGCACATTTATCCGGTCGTGCTTGTCTAGAAACCCCTATGTTTTTTCCCTTTTATGAATACCCATGGCAAAATGGAGAGTCATATGGGATCTCCTTTGGCCAGTGGCTGGGGATTCTAGTAGTGGCCACCTAATTTATTGGAAGGTTTGTTGTATACTAAAGAAAAAAAGGGGGTTGGGCCTTGGTAATTTGGTATCCAAGAACATTGCTTTAGAAACTAAGGGTCTGTTTGTGAGTTGAGTTTTGGAGGAGAAGGAAGGGAAAGTGAAGGCTTCATAGGCATGAAATACACCTGTGAGATGGCTCTGAAACCTTCATTTTTCCTCTCTTCCCCTCCAAAATCCAACTAGCAAACAAACCCTCCCCAAATTATATGGTGTCGAGTTATTCGAAGTAAGTATGATTTGCATCCGATTATATGGGCCACCAATTCTGCGAATGGAGCTTCTCATTTTATTCCTTGGAAATTTTTTTCTCATGGTTTTCATTCTTTTAATTATCTCTTTTCCTTTTGGGTGATGGCTCTTGTATTAGTTTTTGAGGGTGAGCTACGGCGCAATGGTGAGATTGCTTGTATTGTGATATGGAGGTCACGAGTTAAAATCCTAGAAACAACCTCTTCGCTTGTGAGGGTAAGGTTGCATACATCTAACCTTCCCATAGCTCACTAAGTGGGGACCTCGTGCACTGGCTACCCTTTATTCATGTTGGCGCATTGTCACTTTTCTGAGGATTTTTCAAGACTTTTTGCTCTACTATGTATAATTCTCCTGTTTCTTGATTTTTTTCTCACAATAATTTTTCTTAGAACATGTTTTAGAAGTTGGCATGACAAAGAGACTAGTGAGCCTGAGTCTCAGCTCATTTTACTTGACTCAATATATCCATCCTTTTGTTATTTACTCTAGAATTTGGACTCTTGAATCATTGGGAATTTTCTCTTGTAAATCCTACTTTCTGTATGTCTCCAGGTTATAGGAGTAGTTGTAGCTGATACTCATGAAAATGCAAAGATAGCAGCAAGTAAAGTTCATGTTGAGTATGAAGATCTCCCAGCCATCCTGTCAATACAGGATGCTATCAATGCTAGAAGTTTTCATCCCAACACAGAGAAGTGTTTGAGTAAAGGTGATGTTGATCACTGTTTTCAGTCGGGTCAGTGTGATAGAATAATTGAAGGGGAAGTTCAGATAGGAGGTCAGGAACACTTTTATCTGGAACCAAATAGCAGTGTGATATGGACAATGGATGGTGGAAATGAAGTTCACATGATATCATCTACTCAAGTAAGTTAGGCAGTTTTGTAATGAATCCTAAAGTTGTGTTATATGTATCGTTTGGAAATGGAAGTCTGAATCTTTTGCTTGCTTTATTGTATCAATTGCTTTCTGGAAAGATTCAGCCATGTATACCTGAAATGCATAAGTGTCTATATGTAATTGTGTTCAGAGCTGCAAATTAGTATAATGATGATAAAAGAGTCATAGAGTAGACAAGCAAGTGGATGTTCAAGAATATGACTCATTGAATATGATTCTTGGCAACTTGAGTATTTTGAATAGTTAATCTTTCACAATTCACTGCATGTTATTTTGAATGATGCACAACTATAAATGGAATACAGAGGGGAGTATACTGTGATGGGAGTTGAATAAAGGGCTTGTTTTTATGTCAAAAGTTTTCGTCTAAAGCTCTTTGCACATGCAAATAGAATTTTCCTCAGAAAATGGTTGATCATTTATTCCTTTTTATTCTGTTACAATATAATTGTGAGAGCTGGTATTTTCTTCATCTTAGTCTGTTGTGTAATGCCTCGACCTATGGATGGAATTAATTATTTATAACTTATTATAAATTTTTCATTACTATTATAACAATTATGGGGAAGGAGATTCGACCAGGTCTATGAATTGTGGTGTCGCAAATGGCACTGGCTTGTGTTACCTGTAATTTGTGGCTTGAGAGAATTTACTGCATTAATAATATTGTGTTAATGCAGGCACCTCAGAAGCACCAGAAATATGTTTCTCATGTTCTTGGTCTTCCCATGTCAAAGGTAGTGTGCAAAACAAAACGAATTGGTGGCGGATTTGGGGGAAAGGAGACAAGATCAGCCTTTATTGCTGCTGCAGCTTCAGTCCCATCATATCTGTTAAACCGGCCTGTGAAAATCACACTGGACCGAGATGTGGACATGATGATAACTGGGCAACGCCATAGTTTTCTAGGGAAGTATAAGGTAATGCTATAGCTATTTAAATTTGTTTAACTAGTGTTTTTCCTATATATGTCAATAATTTATTTTAAAGTTAAATCCTTTGAAATGTCCGTTTTTCTTAAAAAGTATGATAGGTTAAGCAGAACCTATGCACTCTGTTTGATCCATAATTTTGTACTTGTTAATATAGGCCAGAATATGAGTTTTAAAATAAGTTTTGATATTTCTGAGTGATTTATTGATATTTGACGTGCAAGCACATAATAGACTGTTTAATAGCCAACTTTTCCATGTTGTGATTTCATTTGGTCCCTGTCTCAGTTTCTAACAACAACAGGCTTAGCCCACTAGATGAGGGTCAGCTACATAGATTAATTTATACCATTGATCCCAATCAAAAACCAAAATTTCAGTAAGCCATTTAGAGCAATTTTTTTTTTACTATTCCTTATAGTTTCCTCAATCTTCCTCTACCCTTTTTAAACGAACTATCTTCCATTTGATCCTCCATTTTCAATGGGGTCTCCAATCTCTATTGGTCTTCTTACACAAACCAAACCACCTTAGGAGAGTTTCCACACCATCTCCTCAGTAAATTCTTCTCCAAAATTTTATTTGATGCTTCATTACCTAATATTCATCACCCCAGAGCATTGCTGGTCTTGTAGCAATTTTTTCTGCATTTCCTTCACCCATCATTGTGTTAGATAGATCCAAGATAGCTAAATCACACTCATACTTAATAAAAAAAACTTTGATTCCAAAGCCTTGCTGCACAAATCAAGCCTAGAATTCACTCCTATAATCTTGACTCATTAACTGGACTGTATTATCCCACAAAATATATTTAGTCAATAGCTCTCGGGGAGCCAAGTTTGCACAAAAAACCGTGAAGTATTGTCGAATGAATTAAATGGTGTAAAAAATATGACAGAGGAGAACAATCAACCTTGCTTAGCTTATTTCTCATCCTTGATTTGGTTATCATAGTATTTTCTTCATTTTTCACATGGTTGAATACTAAATGAGACATTATTTTATTCAGGTTGGATTTACAAATGAAGGGAGGGTGCTCGCACTGGATCTTGAAATTTATAACAATGCTGGAAATTCACTGGATCTCTCACTTGCTATCCTTGAACGTGCTATGTTTCATTCAGATAATGTGTATGAAATACCTAATATGAGAATAGTTGGAAGGGTCTGCTTCACTAATTTCCCTAGCCACACTGCTTTCCGTGGATTTGGTGGTCCTCAAGGCATGCTCATTACCGAAAACTGGATCCAAAGGATTGCTATGGAACTCAAGATGAGCCCAGAAGAGATAAGGGTAAGATATAAACACAATTTATTCTCTCTCTAGTTGTATATCTGAGATTTTACTGCCATACTATTTGATGTTGCATTTTCCCATTAATCTTCATAACTGAGTTTGTTTATAGGAAATTAACTTTCAAGGCGAAGGATCTGTTACGCATTATGGCCAGCAACTTCAGTACTGTACATTAGCCCAGCTATGGAATGACCTTAAGTTGTCCTGTGACTTTGTGAAGGCACGTGAAGAAGTTGACCAGTTCAATGGTCATAACCGTTGGAAGAAGCGTGGCATTGCTATGGTTCCAACTAAGTTTGGTATATCCTTTACAACAAAGTTTATGAACCAGGTAATACTTCAATTCATCAGTTCTTTTTGTTGAAAGGGGAAAAAGAAAAGTGTGGTTTCAACTGAGGTTGGAGGAATTCCAGGGAGGGATAAAGGGCAGTTTGTCAAGATTGTTTTGTATGTTGTTGTGGAAACAATGTACCTGGAATAAGACTGGGTAGCTGTTGTTAGGGAGAGGTCCAGAGCATGTTTCTAAATATATATCTCATCATCCTTATTAAATATCTACTTCTTTTCCCTTCATTTTTGTGTGTGTTTCATTGTGTACTATTAATCATCAAAATTTCTCTAAACAAGTATTTAACCAAAACCTTGCTGTATTTTTGTAGTCTAGGTAATATGCTACTATATTTGAAATAGGTTAAAAGGTTACTTATCATTTAATTCAAGTCTTTGGTCCCTTTAAGCACTAGCATACTTTCTACCTCTCTTGATGCAGAGAAGGTAGACAGAGAGAAACTTTTAAAGAGAATTATGGTTAACAGTTGGGGGAAATGAAGTAGGAATGAGAGGATTATGGTGTAGAGTTATAAACCACTTCAAACCTGAAAATATAGCATATAATGGCTGAATCGAGGTACTTAAGGGTAAGTGCTATCTGTACTAGATTAACGGATGAAGCATATATTACTAAGCCCAGCCAATACAAGTTCTATGATGGCAGTCATGCGATTACTTTATACAATAAGAATGAAGAACTGCGTTAAAACAAAATAGAAAAAAATAACTCAAAAAAGGAGAAGAGCTTAACAGGATTAAGTTCCATGCATTATATATAGTTTATGATCTTTTGTTTCGAAGTTCATTTGAGTGATAGGATAATGTTCTACATTACTTGATTAGAAATTTTGCTTTATATTTTTGTGGAGCTTTTCTTTCAAAATGTTCTTTTGCTTTATATTCCTTTTTTGTTAATTATGAAAGAATTGCATTATTAAAATTGTGATACTTATGCACTTCATATTTTCTTTATAACTATAGGCAGGTGCTCTGGTTAATGTCTATACAGATGGAACTGTTTTAGTTACCCATGGGGGTGTAGAAATGGGGCAAGGTCTGCATACGAAAGTTGCCCAGATTGCTGCATCAGCTTTCAATATCCCCCTTACTTCTGTCTTTATATCAGAAACAAGTACTGACAAGGTAATAAGTTACTCTATGTAACTGTAAGGGTTTATGTTATTTTTCTTGGAAACCTGTCTCCCCTAGATTACACTAAATAAGTAATATAGTAATTTATCCTTCTCCTTTCCATTTTAATTTTTTCCTAGGTTATAAACTTATAGTTCCTTAATTTTTTTTTGAGTTTTCATGGACTTTCTTCCAAAACAAACAGAAACGTCAAATTCAGCATTTTGGACTTCTGTTAGAGGATACTGTACTCATGTGTTAGCTAGTATAGCTTAGCTTAACCTTATCTGTTAGCTTCTGCTAAATGTCTCAGTCTCTGTTAATCAAAGTTAGGAAGTTATGTTAAATGAAAGCTATCACCACAACTAGGATATTCTGTTATATATAGATGTCCAGACACTGTTATAATCAAATTTTCACAATTATGGAGTTTCATTCTTAGATCTCTCTCTCTCTCTCTCAGTTTTGTGTTCTCCATATGTAGTTTCGTTCACTCTATTTTTTCTTGTTTTCTGATAAGAACCTTGGGAGAGCCACACCACAAAAGCTAGCTGTTGTAGTAATTTGCATTTGGATCCTAACATTTTCCCACCTCACCAAATCATATTAACTCCATATTCCACATAGCATAATGTTGTACTGGTTTGCAAAAATTATACCAAATCATATTAACTCCATATTCCCACCTCACCAAATCATATTAACTCCATTTTAGAAAGTTGTACTGGTTTGCAAAAATTAGGAAAAACAAACAAACCAACATAGCATAATGTTTTTTTTATAACAAACTATGTCAACGGTCTAAAGTAGTCTTTAGAGCAGAACAACTAAAGCTCCCAAGCTAACATAAAAAAGAGGGTAGGTCTTTTGGAACCTGGCTGTTTATAAATATTTTGAATACAATATCTCACAAAGCTTTTTTGGTTCATTTGGATAATTCTTTCCCCCTCTCATCTTTTTCATCTTTCTTTGGTTTCTGATGCTAAATTTCTATGCTGCCCTCATGCTTTGCTATAAAACTAGGTTCCTAATTCTTCTCCAACAGCAGCTTCTGCAAGTTCTGATATGTATGGAGCAGCGGTTTTAGATGCATGTGACCAAATAAAGGCACGCATGGAACCTATTGCTTCCCAAAATAACTTCAATTCGTTTGCTGAGGTACTCTTGTATTTGCAGTTTTTGCTTCTCAATCTAAGTAGTGATCCTTTCAGTGAATACCACAGTCACTATTGTATTTTATGGAAGTTGTTTTTGATATAAATTTAATACTAATGCTGGGCAATTGGGAAGTATGTGAAGAAATGAAATTAAGAAACTAGTGATTTTTTTTTTTTTGAAGGAAGAACTTTATTGCAAGATCTTGCATATATATCCTTGAGTTTCATGATGAATAAAAAAATGAGGTGCTTATAGTAGTGAGGATTGTATAAGAAAAAACATATCTCATATCCTGAATGCTTTTGTGTATATGATGAATATGTTTTGTCAGCAATTCTTCTGTGTAAATTACAAGAAGCTTTTATGATTGTTGTGCTGTCGCAAACCGGAGAGAGCATGTAAGGGTGGGGGTGCAGAAAAAATTTCTTATACATATGCCCCCCCCATCAAAGTTACTTTTTTATCCCACTTCTAGAACTTTAAAGAATAGCACCCCCACTAAAATTATTCTTGTTCTTCCCCTGGTTAAAAGGAGCCCTTGCTTGAAAATTATTGTCTGAACATGTTTCTTCATATTTTATTGTTTTCAGCTAGCTAGTGCATGCTATGTAGAGCGAATAGACCTTTCTGCCCATGGATTTTACATTACACCTGATATTGGCTTCGATTGGACGACGGCTAAAGGAAAACCTTTTAGGTATTACACTTATGGGGCTGCATTTGCTGAGGTAGAAATTGACACCTTGACTGGAGATTTCCACACCAGGGTTGCAAACATTATTTTGGATCTGGGATATTCTTTGAACCCAGCTATTGATGTCGGACAGGTCCTTTTCTTCTATGGTTTTTTATTACTCTTATTATTTCAAAACAGAAAAGGATGTTTATTAAAGATGGAGAGAGAATGCAAAAGAGAGGGCATGAATTCTTCTAAACGGAAATGAGAAAAATGATATAGAAAAGGCTCCATTAGTCAGTCACTTCCTTATATTTAATAGTAGTGAATAAGTTTTGGCTTTCAAAAAAATATCAATTGTGTTCACCCTTTTATAATCAAAATTTTCACGATAGTTTTTTCAGTTGATCAGAGATTCCAAGTTTGTTCGTTAATGGCTTCACATTTCTTGAAAGTTTTATCTCAGGATGTTGAAAATCGTATTTCATATTTTGATTTGCTATTCTTTTTCACAGATCGAAGGAGCTTTTATTCAAGGTTTAGGTTGGGTAGCTTTAGAAGAACTTAAATGGGGAGATGGAGCGCATAAATGGATCCCCTCTGGATGCCTTTACACATGTGGACCTGGAGCTTATAAAATTCCTTCTATAAATGATGTTCCCTTTAAATTTAATGTCTCACTTCTGAAGGTATGTTCCTCAATCCTGAACAGTTGTTAGTTCTTTTCTTTTGGATTGGAAAGTGAATTATGCATATGGAAATGATTCCATCATGCTACATTGCCCTGTGGCACACCGAAGTCACGAGTTTAACCCCCTCGCATAAGATTATCTATCAAAACATACTGGTACCCCCCTCGCATAAGATTATCTATCAAAACATACTGGTACCAATTACCTTTATCGCATTCATTTTATGATAGAGTATTATGGTGTCATTCAATCCATATAGCCGATCCAACCTGGTGAGATTAAGGCTTGGTTGTTGGTTCTCAAAAATTGGTTTCATATTTCTTTAACTTCATTTCCATGTTTGCATCACTACATAGCAGCTACATGATAACATAAATCTTATTTTATTGTTGTGTTTGCTTACTGGCAGGGTCATCCAAATGTTAAGGCCATCCATTCATCTAAAGCTGTCGGCGAACCTCCATTTTTCCTAGCATCGGCTGCGTTCTTCGCCATTAAGGATGGCATCAAAGCTGCAAGAGTTGAGATGGGGCATAATGACTGGTTTCCTCTAGATAGTCCTGCAACTCCTGAGAGAATTCGGATGGCTTGTGTAGATGAATTTACATCTACCTTTGTTAACTCAGATTTCCATCCCAAACTCAGTGTTTGATGCTCTACTTATTATTCTCACCATCATTTTCTTAGAATGTTTTTATGTGAATGCTCACAAAGAATTTGTAGCAATTCATATAACACTTGATAGATAATAATTTATTGAAGGGATTCAAATTCTCCCCTTTATGATGTACAACAATTATTGCAGGGAATAAATAATATGGCAACATAGTGGCCCTATCACATTCTCTTACCTACATTGCTTTCTGTATTTGATTGCCATAACTAAGGGTGTTAATGTTAAATTACATTTGTATATAATCTTTTGAATAATGGAGTCATGCATGAAAAATCATCAAACTTTGGTTGATTAGATTACCGTTATATATTTGAGTGTAACATCTATATACTACGATATAAAGATTTATTTACAGTACATTATTATGGTACATGATGCAACTTTAATAGTGCTAAGGAGAAATGTAAATGAATCACTCATAAGAGTCATATTTCTAGTGTTATTGCCTCCTTTGGTGAATATGATAAACGAGATTGGATAAGGATAAGGCATTTTGGTTTATCTTGTAACAAAATAGAATTTGGTGACATATGTTTAGTTATTGATGAATTAGAAATGAGAAGGATAAAATAATTCAATATTTCCCCATCGTAACCTTTACATGAACACTATTACATTACCACATCAATATTATCGTTATTTAGTACTTATCAAATACAAATGATTTTCCAATGCTGAATTAGCAATAAGAGAAAATACGATCAACCCTCCTTTCCTCTACCCATTATTATTGGCTTTGACACATTATTGAAGATGTTTGTATTTGCTTAAGAGCAATACTATGTGTACAACTACTTTGTCTCATTTTTCCTCCACTAAAATAAACATGTTAATGTTAACTGCACAAATTAATTATACACACAACATTACTCAAACACGAATAAGAAGTTGATATGAAGAATTTGTGGAAAGGAGTATAAATTTTGTTCTCATTTTTATAACAATTAATCATGCACTTATACTTGGATTCTACTTCGAGTACCTATATTTAGTGCAATAATAACACAA
The DNA here is from genome assembly GCA_009771035.1 of Lupinus albus. Taxonomy (NCBI): domain Eukaryota; kingdom Viridiplantae; phylum Streptophyta; class Magnoliopsida; order Fabales; family Fabaceae; genus Lupinus; species Lupinus albus. The sequence continues at coordinate 2,621,741 of CM020022.1, read as the reverse complement.
ATGTCAGGATGGCCGAGTGGTCTAAGGCGCCAGACTCAAGTTCTGGTTCTCGTGAGAGAGCGTGGGTTCAAATCCCACTTCTGACATTTTTTTATTTTCTCTTTCTCTTTCTATTTTGCATCTCATCATACATAAACATCCACTAAAATAATAAGAGTTTTAAACTGCCCCTATCAACAACCATTGGTTTAATTCTCTGATATCAGAGGAAGTCACACACCCTCATAGGGAATATTTTCTTACCCATATGGTGAAGTTTTATAGTATAAAATAAAATTATCACTATTATATATACTATTTATATTTAATCATTATTAAATCTTAACTATAAGTAATAGTTATTACTTATTTCAGTATCTAATCTTTAATAAATTTAAGTAACCATTTTGGTCACTAATTTTAAAATGTAGAGTCATGTTAGTCCTTCCGTTTTCATCCACTAATAATTGTTAATAGAGTTGATCACATGACCTATTGACCTAACTACACCTATATCTTGCCGAAATTTTGTACAACTGATCAATATGACATCATTTCTCTTTATTTTTTCGTGATATTTTAAATCAAGATGTTGCCATTTTATTTTAATTTTCTTATTAAAAACAAACATCTACAAATGATACCCTTTTGTATTAATTCTTTCTTATTTTGAAAAAATCCAGGTCCTTCTTCTTCATCATTTTATTCACCATAAACATTGTAACAACAAAATCATGTCTTCACTCCTCAAACCCCTCTCCCTAACACCATCCTCTTATTATTCCTGGAAAGGCATCCAAACATGGTGTCCATATACATTAATTAGTTAATTGATACCGTATCAAATTTTGGGTCACACATGTAATGTTTAAATGTGTTTAGGTTCATTATTTTAAGTAGCCAAATTAAGGTATATGGCTATAGACATAATTATAATGAAAATTATTGTGTACATACCTAAAATCTTATTTCTATTTTATGATGGGCAAATCGGAAATAAGAAAATCAAGTGACATCATCATTCATGGAAGGGTACACACTTCTTATAAATAGGGTTATGGTCCCCAATTGTAGACCACACCATGAAATAAGATGAACCACAACAAATCAATATTTTTTTCATCCCATTAGAGGAGAAACTAAGGCTAAGAGTGATTTACAATTGGAAGACCAACAAACCTACATGTTCTACTATAAACATGCATTTGGTGAATACGACTAAGGACAATTAAAGTTCATCCATCATATTTTCAATGAGTACATTAACATACGCTTCCGCTCAAGTTATAGTTTTATACATTTATTCTTGATGATTTGACATGAAAGATATTGACTATATATTATGCATCTTTAGTATAAGTATATAAAGTCTGCCACCATCACATAAAGTCTATATCTATTAAAGATTTTTCCAATAATTATTATTTACATTTTATCAAATACCAAATAACAATGCTGAAAGCTTTGAGTGGTTCATAATACTAAGTACTAAATATTCATTCACCAATTAGTTCATTAATTAACTAATAGTGTAAAATATGATAGCATGAATTTCACCTAGTGTGAAAATTAACTACACAACATATGGAATGGAGGAGTATGTTTAAAACCTATCAATTCTAAAGACACCCAACCTTAGCCACCCCTAATTTTGTACATATGTTACACTGATTACCCCGCGTAATATAAAAGTGTAATATTTTAAACAAATGTGTGACATGTGTAATTAAGTTAAATAAAATATTGTATATTGTGTAGACAAATTCAAATAATATGAGAGTCGATGCGTCTTCATTATTTGACTCGTTACAAAATATTATAAGAGTTATTTAAACATATCTTTAGAATTAGTAATGTATTTTGTAATGAGACAAAAATAATAAAGAAACATTGATTTTTGTACTATTTGAAATGTTACACAATATATAATAATTTTTTTAAAATTAATTACACTCACCACACGTTTTTTGTTTAAAATATTACACTTTTATATTACGCAGAGGTAGTCAATGTAATATATATACAAAACTAGGGGTGATTGATGTAGGAGGTATGGGTGGTTCGTGTAAGAACAAAAATGAGAGGAGTGATTTATGTAATTTTACTAAAAGTCAGAGGGTGTATAATTTACTCTAATTATTTTTACCATAACTCCCAAAATTACCCTTTTAACCAAAGTCATATCCAACCTCAAAATATTAAAAAACTCAAACCCTAATCCTAAAAACTTATGTCGAACACACAATTATGTTCGTGTTCCAGTTTCTGCAATTCCAAAAACCTTAACATTTTAGTGATTGTAATGGTCATTAACTCAAATTTAAAATGTTAATTCTATTTTCCTAATACAAATTCCAAATTACAACAAATTTCAAGCTGCCTTTAATTTCTTGAATGCGCATATCAACCCAAGAGAAATACAAACTTTAAAATATGCAAATAATTTTTTGACATAATACAGCTTCACACATCAGAAGTGACTTGCATATAAAAGTAGGAACTTCCCTCCAAAAAATTTCTCATGATTAAGGCTGGACTTAACACTACAACATTTTTGACCTATGGCAACGGCTGAAAATTGTTGCCAAAAGTGAAAAAATTGTTGTCTTTGCCAAGGCAACAATTTTTTAACTAGGGTAGTATGAGGCATTGCCAACGATTTTTTCACTTTTGGCAAATGCCAACGATTTTTTCACTTTTGGCAACATCAGTTTTAAAACCGTTGTCTCATATTCGAATAGGTAACGATTTTGTTCAATGTTAACAAGAACAGTTAAAAATCGTGGTCTAAAAGGGTTTGCTAAAAACTGTTGCCATTGTGTTCAAAGGCAACATTTTTGAAAGCATTGCCATTGTGTTCAAAGGCAACGGTTTTGAAACCGTTGCCACTGTGTATAAAGGCAATAGTTTGAAAACTGTGGTCATTTGTGTATATTGACAACAACCGTAAAACCATGGTCATTGGTACTGTGTCCATTTTGTAAATAAATTTATTCATTTAAAATTTTAATTTTATGAAAATCATTATTTTTCTATAATATTATGAGAATAATAAATAATAAGAAATATGAATAAAAGTTTTTTAACGATCACCTTGCTCATTTTGATGGTTTATATCCTCACCAACTTCATATGCATCATCATTTTCCTCCCCTTCTTCACCTTCTTGCATATCTTCTTCTTGGTCATCTTCTCTTCCTCACCTTGTTCATCTTCATGTTCTAGATTCTTATTCAGAAAATTATCAAGTGACATCGATGTATACTTTTTAATGATTTTTTTCTTCTTACAAATTTGTTCAACCATAGCTCATTCAACTTGATTTCCTATTATAGTCGTGAACTTTCTCTTTTGAAAGGGATTCATCCTTTGATCTTGTTTTTTTTTGTTTTATATTTCATTAGCTCCTTTTGGATGGGTTGAATTTTCACGAGTATCTGGTTTCTTTTTGTAGTCTTGTTTTTTGTTTTGCGATTGATCAAATCTCATTGCTTGGATTGAATTTTGAGTATGAAGAAATGCTTCACTTGCTCTTGTTTTTCATTGGGTTGTACATTGCTTGTAGATGTAGACATGTTTTGTTGATTATAAATTGCCTTGTTGCTGAAATTTTTGTTAACTCTTGCTTAGCACTAGAACTAGCTTGAAGTTTACGCTCAAAACCTTTTTTGTTCATTTCCTACACAATTTAAGAACCAATCAGCATTTTGAAAGGATATAAACAATTCTAAAATTTAAGCTCAAAGTTTTATGTCTTATTACCAACATAATAATTAGTACTTTGTGAAAAACTTACATGAGTAATGATATATATAAAATACACATTAATGATGAAGACTTACATGAGTTGCTAGTATATATGTGTTTGATTTTCTGCTATATTGCTTTCCACCGTACTTAATTTGCATCCAACTGAGGAACTACAAATAACAAAATCATGGTCTAATACAATGAATAGGTCATGGTTTTGAAACCTTTGTCTAATATACTTTAAGACAACAATTTTAAAACCGTTAAAGGTGGAGGCGTCGCCATAAGCCAAAAATGTAGTAGTGTAGACTCATGGTCAAGGAGAAGTGAGATCCACTCTTCCACTTTCATGGTTACTATGGTGCAATTTTCCACTGAAGGGTAATGCAAAAAAATCATTTTTAATTTTTTTCAATAATTAAAACTTCATTAAAGATGAGTACAACCATGTTATACAATATATATAATATATATGTAAATTTTGATAAACATATATATGTTCTTTTTAATGGTCTCTGTCTATAATATGAGACATTTGCCCTTAATTTTAATAAGTTGTTTGTACTATTTTTTAAACCCTACTGTATTAACTTTCAACATATTATTAGTTATTTAAGCATCTATAAAAAAACTTACTCAGATTTGCATATTTGGTATACAATATATAGAAAAAAAATGGAACTACAATTTTGATATGGAGTTTCACACAATTGTTTTAAAACACATTTTTGAAGTGTAGGTTTCTAAAGATTATGAGAACACATTAGGCAAAAAGGATAATATTATTAATAAGGAGAAGTTTATTAAGATACAATATAAATAAGGAAATAGAAACTTGACAACAATGAATTACAATGTATAATATCATATGAAAATGAATATTATGAATGAAGTACAATAAGTTAATACATTAACAAGAATAAATAATAGTACAACAAGACTACATTCATACAAGGCTCTTTAGTGCACACCCTAATTATTGATGTAGTATGGAAAAAAACCGCAACAATCTCACATAATTTGACAGAAACAATTGAAGCTGCATTACTTATAACCTTAATAGACAATTGCAGGAGGTGGGGGTGACTTGTAGAGGTGTAGAAGTTGATATTGTGGAAGGTGGACATGATGAGGAGGAGGTGAAGCACATTTATAAACTTATGATGGAAGAGGTGATGAAGATGGTGGAGGTGGAAACTAGTACACATATGGAGGAGGTGGTGAAGGAGATGGTGGGGGAGGAGACTTATAGACATATGGTATATGGGGAAAGATTGATAGAGGGGGTGGAGCGTTGTAGACATATGGTGGGGGAGGTGAAGATGATGGAGGAGGTGGAGATTTATAGAAATATGGGGGTGGCGGTGAAGGTGATGGAGGTGGTGGAGACGTGTAGACATATGGTGGGGGAGGTGAAGGGGATGGAGGAGGAGGAGACTTATAGACATATGGTGGGGGAGGTGAAGGTGATGGAGGAGGTGGAGATTTATAGAAATATGGGGGTGGTGGTGAAGGTGATGGAGGTGGTGGAGAGTTATAGACATATGGTGGGGGAGGTGAAGGTGATGGAGGAGGAGGAGACTTATAGACATATGGTATTTGGGGCAAGGTTGATAGAGGGGGTGGAGCGTTGTAGACATATGGTGGGGGAGGTGAAGGTGATGGAGGGGGTGGAGACTTGTAGACATATGGTGGGGGAGGTGAAGGTGATGGAGGAGGTGGAGATTTATAGAAATACGGGGGTGGTGGTGAAGGTGATGGAGGTGGTGGAGAGTTGTAAACATATGGTGGGGGAGGTGAAGGTGAGGGAGGAGGGGGAGATTTATAGTAATATGGGGGTGGCGGTGAAGGTGATGGAGGTGGTGGAGACGTGTAGACATATGGTGGGGGAGGTGAAGGGGATGGAGGAGGAGGAGACTTGTAGACATATGGTATTTGGGGCAGGGTTGATAGAGGGGATGGAGCGTTGTAGACATATGGTGGAGGAGGTGAAGGGGACGGAGGAGGGGGAGATTTATAGAAATACGGGGGTGGTGGTGAAGGTGATGGAGGTGGTGGAGAGTTGTAGACATATGGTGGGGGAGGTGAAGGTGATGGAGGAGGAGGAGACTTATAGACATATGGTATTTTGGGCAGGGTTGTTAGAGGGGGTGGAGCGTTGTAGACATATGGTGGGGGAGGAGAAGAGGATGGAGGAGGGGGAGATTTGTATAAATATGGGGGTGGTGGTGATGGCGATGGAGGTGGTGGAGACTTATAGACATATGGCGGAGGAGGTGAAGGGGATGGAGGAGGGGGGGATTTATAGACATATGGGGGTGGTGGTGAAGGTGATGGAGGTGGTGGAGACGTGTAGACATATGGTGGGGGAGGTGAAGGTGATGGAGGAGGAGGAGACTTATAGACATATGGTATTTGGGGTAGGGTTGATAGAGGGGGTGGAGCGTTATAGACATATGGCGGGGGGAGGGGGAGATTGATAGACATATGTAGGTGGTGGAGATGGCGGGGGAGGTGAATGGGATGGTTGTGGAGAATTGTATGCATATATTGGTATTGTATGAGATGGGTGTTCTAGATCCTTTGAAGGTGAATCAAGATGATGTGGTTTATATTTTGCATGCTTTGGTTGGTCATAATAGGTTGGCTCAGATGCATAGTAAGGTTTATAATCAGCAGCAACAACACTAATAGTAACTAAGCAAAATGCAACTGCATACAAGATTTGAGGCCTGTACCTTGGCCCTAGTGAAGTTCCCATATCTATATCTTTTGAGTATGCACCTCTAATTGTTGCTTAGAAGATCTATATATTCTAGTACTATCTTCTCAAAGTATGCATCTTAACCCTTTTTATAGCATTTTCCTTCCATCGAGGCTTTGAATTATTTGTTTGTTAAATGCATTAACATTCTGGATTCATAATTTAAAATATGTATGATACATCATTCCCTTATGTTAAAAACATTTAATTATTGAAGTAGTGGTTTACCATTAAGTGAGTTCATATTTCTCATTGTGATGACAATATGGGCTAGGAACAAAGTCAAGGGAATAGGATTTGTAGTAGGTAATGGGATTGCATTATAGAAGTACTTGTTAGATTTGAGTCAAATATCAAGTATTGTAAATGCACGTCAAATTTAATAGACTAACACTGAGTCATGACAAGGATTATATTGAAAATTATTATTATAGTGTGAGTAGAATAATTGAATTTTGACTTTGCATGTTGATATATCCATCTACATTGATTCTTTTACCACTGTTAGTTAACGACCTCAGTTACATTAATTCTCTTATTATGAGTTACTCCATGACATTAGTTACCCTATGATGTAGAGCATTTGTTAAAATGCCAAATCCCTTACATGTACATCAGATTCGGCCCGATTATTGATAGAGTGAATAAATCGTTCATTTTTTCAAATCTCTCATAAATTTCTTATCCTTTGAATTACTTTACCATGTGACTATATTTCAAAAAGTAGAATGATGATATAAGTTAGTTCAAGAGATCAAATGTTGATGTAATATTACTGTGTAACAAGTTCATTTGAATATTAACAAGTTCCAAACAACATTGGTATTGGACTATTGGAGTTAACCTTTTCAAATAAAATCTACAATTATAGCTCCTTAGAGTATAAACTAGTTCCATAATTATGTGGGGGTACAAGAGTTAAGTATGTCATTATAACTGTTCATTGAAAAAATATTAAGAGCTTATGATTTTATAACATAAAAGTGATTACATAACAAATGAGACGTCTATGATTTTACTATTTCACACTTTTTTATCTAAACAAAATATACTTAAAAAATAAGCAAAAATGGTTGGAACTTGGGATACAAATAACTAATAACTGGTATTCTAAGACTAATATTTATTATTTTTCATCACCATCATCTTATGTTATATATGTTTATAATGTCTATAATTATACTAATCTGTCTTCAATTATTTCTGTTCTCATGTCCCAAACCAATCAAATTTCACCGAATAACATAAAAAAATTACTTTTTATTTTTATGAATTTTCCTTTTAACTATGTGACAACTTTCAATTGGATTGAGATACAATAAAACATAAAAAGTGAGACATACGATCTCAATTCGCCACCAGAACCATTCTACTTTGCTACTACAAGCATCTGAAGTTTGTCATAACTGGCAAGAACACCAGCACTAGCAACAGCACGAAGAATGTTTGCACCACCACCCTTGAAGAGAGATTTTGTACCTTCATTCTTGATAATTTGTGAGAACACATCCAAAGTGTTTTTATATTTGACTGATTCACCTGAAGTCATCATCATTCTTCTACGAACAGTGTCCAAGGGATAGGATGCCATGGTTGCACCAATAGTTACTACCCATCCTAGACCAAAGCTAGCCAAGAAACTATCCTGAAATTTTGGTAAATCACAAAATATTGAAACAAAAAGTGTTAAACAAATTCATCAAGTATTGTAATCAAGACATGGTTAGGAAAGGAGGGACGAGAATGAGATGAATACTTGAAATTAGTTCAATCATTAGCTCGACAAAAGTTTAACTCGTGAACCAAACCAGTTAAACTTTAATTGAAAATTGAACTCATTAAATAAACGAATTGAAATTAAGCCAAATATAACTCAATTCGTTAGGCTCATAATCCGACTAGATTTAATATGGAGGGGACCACTTTTTGACTAATGTAACCTATGTGACTCCTAATGTACTACCTTGCTTGGAGACAAAGATTCCCCTTTTGTTATAAATAGTCATAACCCATCTTAAGCCTACTTAGAAACATTTCCTCTCTCTTCACACATAATACTGACTTGAACATTAGGTTATGGCCCGGATTTTGGTTGAACATCGGCTATGCGACTACAGGTATACACCGAACCGCATGAGGAGCCATGTACCAGCAACAGAGGTCATCTCACAGAACGATACTAATGTATTAAATTCATGAATATAAGTATTGGTCTCTAAATTCATCAACATAATAAGTATTGTCTCTAAATTCATGAACTATGGTGAGAAAGCATTATAAAAAGTCTGACCTGCCATGTTCCAACCAAGAGTACTGGTTTCAAAGAATCATAGAGTCCAAAGTATAAACCGCGGTAGACAATGATCCCAACTAAAGAAACGTTGAAGCCACGGTAGAGGCCAACAATACCATCTGATTTAAGAGTCTTCTTGTACACATCAATCAAACCATTGAATTGCCTCTCTCCACCATTCTTAAAAGACTTGGCATCATTGGTGAGTCGGGTTCGAGCATAATCCAACGAGTAAACGAAGACCGATGATGCAGCTCCTGCTGCAGCACCAGATGCCAAGTTACCTGCAAACCATTTCCAATACCCATCCTTGTCTTTCTTGAAGTTAAATACACTCTTAATGTAGTCTTTAAATGCAAAGTTCAAGGCCTGCACCAGAATTAGACATAATAAAAGTTAGGGAAAAGTCTAAAATCGTCATGAAATTAATGCGATGTGCGATTTAGTTCCTAAATTTAAAGACCTGCGTTGGGAAGTAACGGATAACATTGACAGCATTTCCTCTCCATAGAGAAAAAAATCCTTCATCTTTGAATGTTCTGCCAAAACAATCTCCAATACCCTTGTAAGGTTCAGAAAGTCGACCGGCCTTAATCATTTCATCTTGGTTTTGAATTAGAAGCTTAACGCGCTCGATAGGAGCAGCTGCAGTCTTGGACACTGCAGCAGAAACTCCACCCAACAGAAAATCAGTGGCAAAGCTTGCAAAACTTTTCTCTGATGGAGATGCTACAAATACATGTGAACCTACATAATTGTGCAAAGTATTTGTTGTAGCTTCTTTGCATGCATGCATTTCAAGACACTTTAACCCTGCATTTGGATAGTTTTTGAGTGAAAAATGTTGCTGCATTTTCAGTACTCCATAAGAATTTGCAACATGTGAAGAAATGTTGGACCTCAAATGAAGCTGGCCAGCAAACTTTTGTACTATTGTTGGGTGCTGATGCCTATCAGCCATCACTGTTTAGTAACAATAAGCTTTATCAAAAAAACAATTATGTTAAGCTATTTATGGACTTATTAAATGAAATGCAGAGCTACAAGGTTGAATCACAAGTGAGGATTTTGTCACTTTCTAATTATCTATTCACATTCTCTGTTAATAAACAATTGTGAATACTAATACAAGTACTCTTCAATAGTAACATGAATTCTCAATAACATTTAAGTAGATAATTGACAGTTTTTTATTCATTTTTGTTGTAAAAGCGGAAAATTACGAAGTAAAGGGACAAATGAAGGAACAAAGATTTGTTGTCCCAAATCCTGTATCGCACCAATGATAATGAACGGAAAATGATTCAGGATATGATTTGGATTACAAAGGTAGAGATTTCAAATATTATTTTGTACTTTTCGTACATGTGGTAGAGTTCATTTCTATACTCCAAAGCAACCATATATTATTTTGTTAACATAGGGAATTTGAATTTTCATTTAGGTACATGTTAGCAAGGTGTACCAAAATGAAATGAGAATGAGGATTGAAGTCTAGGGGTGTGAGATGCAATAAAGTAAAATTACGCAAATATCATATTATATTATATTATATTATATTATATTATATTATATTATATTATATATATATATATATAATGGAGGGACCTACAAAACTTTATGACTCTTCTCCCACTATATGGATCACAACATAGATAGGAACTTGACCGAACTACACAAATATGAGTGGTGATTGGTGAAATGTGAAAAGATTGGTTTTATGCAAAAACTACTGCTTCCACACTCATCGTTTGTTTCATTTTATCTGCCTTAATTTAATGCAGGATCAGACCATTATCATAAGGCACACATCATGCACAATGGATCAGATCATATCCTCACATGTTATTTCAAGTTAATAGATTATAGAAGTGACATAAAAACTTTGGAATGAAAGAATTAGTACTATGAATAAAAACCCAGTTTGGCCATGGCTAAAGCAATTAGACCACTAAGACCAAAATCAAGATAATTGGCTTATGACTAATTCTAAGCATGAGGCGTAGTAACATAATAACCATGCATTTCACATAGTAATTACCTCACACATCTAAATCAAACAGTAGTACATCACTTTATCATGGAAATCTACCCATAAAGATATAAAACACAATCAAGCATGGATATGACACGAGAAAAGGATATAATACCGATACCGATATATGACGAAAAAATATAAATTATTAAAGAATATGATTAGGAGTGCCAGTTACGGATACGTGTCTGACACGGACATGACAAGAGCAAGACGGCTATTATGAAGTGTATGTGTTTCCTTGATATTAACATCAATTAGCAACATATTATAAATGGATACAAATAAACAAACCAAGCTAAAATCATAAGCCAACTAGTTTAAAGGAGAAAGTGGGTAATTTTTCTAAGAGAGTTTCAGTTTCCAGCAGATAAGAATCAGATAAGGTAACATATAGAGTTAAGGAAACTGACATGTAAATGAACACAAACGCAGTACCTTTGATCTTGGCTTTTAGGATATGAACAAAGGATAGAAAACGTTGAGAAAGAAAAGTTTGAATGAAAATGTTGGATGCTTATGAATATGAACTTAAGGAGACCAATAACCATTTGTGACTAGGCAAAGCTTATATAGTTTCTCTTTACATAGTTAAGATGAATTATTAATAACCCATACTATAATATAAATGTCAAAGCTCTAAAAGCATTAAATTAAAGCATGAATAATTCGGAATCACATCTTCTATACTAAAAACTATGCTACGTGTCATCTGTTATGATTGGTTGGAGAAACATTCTAATCAAAAATTTAATAATTATGTATTTTTTCTATCGAAACAAATTTTAGATAGATTGATGTCATATTATGGTATAGCATATGTTTGGTAAAGTTTGCTATGCTAAATTATTCCGGAAAAAAAAGACATCTTCCACTATCTTACAACTTAACTTTTTCTATGATAGCGTTTCAAACTTTGGCATTCACTAAGATATTATTGCTTCTGTTATAAAGTCAAACAAGAAAAAAAAATATTAATATACCTATATGTTCACATTGATTCAGCCATTCTTTGCATTATATCTACTTCAAAATCCACAAAATTAGGATGTGCTTCACTATTCAATAATATTTGGTGGATATTTTTTTTTAATGAACGATATAGAGTGGATATTCATTTCTCACGTATTACCAGTTTATTGTTTATTGGGAAATTAACAGAAGATTAAAGGTTACCAAGAATGAAACCCAGAAATAAGTTTGAAGTATGTCACATTAGCCATTTTGGAGATCATGATTCATAATACATGTGATAAATGTTTTTTAAAATATTACTATAAATTATGAAAGTATTTTTATGGCTAATACGTGACAGAATGCACTCACAAACACGATATTTTTTCCATTACTGTAGAAATAAGTAGTTAAAAAAACAACATAATATGACATATATACTCTTTTTTATATTAAAATTACATTTTTATCATTAAAAATTAAAGAAAAATGTAACTTCTCTCTTATGGAGAGGATATTGATCCCACAAACACATGACAAATAAATGGCTATTGACCGGTCCAAAAATTATAGTCCACAAAAAATGATAAAATAAACATAATAATTGAGGGAACAGCCCTAAGATATTGACAAGAAAAGAACAAAAAGTGGGCCCTTTAGAAAACGTGATTAACAAACAAGGTTCAATGTCACAAAAGGAAACAGAAAGGGGATTATTTCTTATTCTCTTATCATTATTTGGAAATTTTTGTATGGGGATTATGGGGTGTTGTAACCTTCTTCTGCCAAGTCTCATCATTTCCAACATATAATTCCTTGTTTGGCTAAAGGAGTTGGTTCGGTTATTTGGATGGATGGAATTTGGTCCTTATGAAGATGCAAAAACGATTTCATTTTTAACAATAAGGCTTGGTTTTGGATCAAAAATCGAATCAAAGGTTCTTTCGTGTCTTGGTTTGATTGAGTTTCTAATCCGATTATTTGTTTGGAATGCTATTGCTAGACTCCTCTTAAGTTCTTAGTTGTTTTTCGTGTCCTTGTGGAGCTGTATGTCTGCTGTTTTTTTTACGTATCTTTGTTTTTTTTAATAAAAAGTTTACCTTCCAAAAAAAATCATGCATTCTCCATGTAGGTAGTTAATAACTTAATATAAAGAGAGAGGAAAATGAAAGTGCAATAACTTTTTACATTATCATTACATTATTCAATATTAATGTTTAATTAAATTGACATTAAATATAAGTAATACAATGGATAATGAATGATTTGTAAATACATAAAACTTTACCGTGACAATATACACTCAATATAAAGCCTGAGATGTTGAAATTTATGATCCTTATCGGTCTAAAATTGAATATGTGGAAGATTCAATTTGATCCATGTCCCGTGAAGTAGTTTAGATTTAGACCTAAAAAAATAGTTTTGACCCAGATTGTTTTTTTAATACATTTGTAATTTTGCCTAGGTTCACGCATGCAATATTCAAATGTAGTTTTTAAATATAAAAAGACAAGTATAACTTTATCTAAGAATGTGTTTTCAGAGGAAATAACCACACATAGATAAGGTATGAATGGGTATGGATCATCTCCATTAACGGAGAGGTAAGTTCTTGAAAAAACCAAAGGAAAACTAATATGTAATGATACAATTATTTTTTTAACTATAATGAAATAACATTTTTGCCATTAAAAACATATAAAAATTGAAGTAATTGTTTTTCCATTAATAGAGAGAATATCTATTCGATATGAATAAGACCTCCGAGTTTGAAGGTAGCATTTTGTGTTCAAATCCAAAATTCTCTCCTAAAGGTGAGAAATTCAGTTTGGCATGTGCTAATATAGATCTCAAAATACATTAATATTTGTTGTACACCCAACTTTGACTCTTCAACGTTATACTTTTATGTGGGTGAGTTCGAATATTTTGTTATTTTCTTACTGAATAACAAAATAAAATAATAAATAGATTTGACATTACATCGTAACTTAATATAAGAATCTAACATGGTATAATTAATTTTTGATAGCTTTAAGTTGTATTTTGGCTTTATACACAAGGAAAGACTCACTTACTTTATGAGTAAGTTAAAAAAATATACTTCACATCTTAGGCATTCATTTTATGAAAATCTAATGATTCAGAGTGTGTGAATTAGTTTTTTTTAACTTACTCCTAGATTATTTGAGATATATATAAGATGAAAAAGATATAAAAGATAAATATCACTTGTTGTAAAGAAGTTAAATTTAAATCGTTCAAATATCACAACTAAACATGATATCAATACCTACAACCCATCTATGGCGTTCTCTAATTTTCGTCATTTCTTTTGTGTATTGCCTCCAGTGGAAGGGGATGTTTCAAATCTTATATCACATGCCCTAATTCCTAGGATGTAGTTCATAAATTTAATGGGATACTCCCTTATTATTAATTAATTTTAAGATTTGAATCTAATACTACGTTTTTTCTTTTTATCCTTAACTAGGGAATGAGAATAATTACCAAAATCTTAACAACATTCGAACTCACCCACATAAAAGTATAATGTTGAAGAGTCAAAGTTGGGTGTACAACAAATATTAATGTATTTTGATATCTATATTATATAAGTGCATGGTGTGAGTAAACATGATAAATAATTTAGGGATAAACATCTTTGCCACTTAAACAAGTCTATATTTTAGAGGAATTAGACTGATCTCCATCAACAGATAAGGAAATGATGTGAAAAAGTAAATGAAAAATATTACATGATAACATTTATATCTTTTTTATTCAAAATAAAATTATACTTATACCCTTAGAATACAAAAGAAAAAATCAATTTTCTCTCAATTAATGGAAAATGGTCTCACTCATTTTAGAGACTCATAGTCATGCCACCTAAGCACATAAAATAAAGTGTATATTATATTATTTATAACCAATGAGAATGAAATACGGAATATTATACAACTTTTTGGATAAAAGATGTGTTACTAAGATAGAGCGAAAATCCCTTTGTAATTATATTATAGTTCTTTATGGATTATGGTGGAACTTAACCCATCAACCAATAACAAACAAGGGTCATGTAATGTTAGAGATATTTTCCTAAAGATAATCCCTATGGTCCTCAAAGATGATAAACACATAAACTTTGATAATCCAATAGCCTATTAGAAATGAGCAAGATGTAGTAGTATACAATCACCGATCAACCCAATGATTCACTTTACCTATAGATATGTCAATAGCAGTAGTAACTGGTAACATACTGATTACTACTACTTTGTGTTAAGGTTGCAATCAATGCTTTTGCTAGTTAACCGTTATACAACCACTGTTCAAACATTTAGTGAAACACCCCACAAAATATACGGACAAACTAAGTGGCTAAAAGCTACTCCGCTTACCTAAGAGTCTGGTCGTGAGTTGATTTTTGTAGACTAACACATTTGTGAGATGACTCATTGATTTACAAACTTTCTCTTCCTCTTCTATCCCCTCTAGAAATCAAGTAAAAACAAACCCTAAAGAGTGTATTTAAGCATTGGTGTTGAACTTCTATGTTGGTAAAAAATCATAGACCCCTATTATCCTAAACTTTGGGGTCAAGATATAATTTTAAAGTCACTCAAATGGTTCCTCAATTGACTAATCAAGTGGGATCTTCCCAACTTTTAGTTTTCTTTAAGGTAAGGGACAAAAAAAAATGATCCAACATTTAGGGTTGGGTAAAAGACAAGTCTCACCCGATCCATCCTTACCGATACCGATGTCAGCCACCAGTGTAGCAAGCATCTGTTCTAAGCTGGACAAAAATAAAAACCCAAACTAAAAGCCTTTGTACAAAAACTCAAGCTTGTGCAGTTTTTTGTGTCATTCATTAGTCTTCTCTATGCAATGACCCATCATCATTTATATGTCCTAGCCTGCAAATCTGTCACATCTCTATAGTGTACATTTTTGTGAACTCCATGACTGATAAATTATACTCGTGCGGACACTTCTAGTTACCTAGCAACAAGTAATGTTCTACTAAGAAATTATATATATATATATATTCATTATAAGGTGCACTATTTGCTTATATATATGTCAGATTAATTCCTTAATATCTTTCACTGGATACATAGGCAGTGTACGTAGGTGGTCTTCAAAGCATGTGCTGCATTGATCGGTCTAATCAATTACAACAATAGTATATATCCATCACTTTCATAAATAGATATAATTTTATTTGGACTTAAGTCAACATTCATTTTTCTCTTTCTAAAATTTTACTTGAAAAAACAAAATCTTTTTTTTTGTTGAATAAATGTCAAAATATTCCTGACAAGTGAGAAGTCTTTCACAACTTTGTCTTAGAAATAGGTATTTGACTCAAGTTAATAAATTTTAAGGTAAATTTAAATCACTATTTTTCTCCGTCCATCAAATTAGTACATTTGATCATATAAAACTTTAGTTTAGTTGGATAATGCCTCACTAGATTTTCAATATCGAAATAGGTCAAATGTCAAATATTCGATTTTTAAGTGTAACATTTGAGATGAACAATCACACACTCAAAAAATGATTAATTTCTTAACCATATGATTAAAAAATATGATTGTTTATACCCAAATAAAATATTACACTCGAAAATTTTGAAGATTAAAATGTCTCTTCAGTTTTTAAGGAAGAGTTACTAAGTAGAAAAACAAGAAAATACTTTAAGGAAAAAAATGGAACATCCATTTCTACTTCTAGTCACATTTTATCCCCTTAAAGGGATAATGTATGGCTATCCACCAAATCGTATCAAGACAAATCGCCACTGAAATCAATATTTAGCCTATAAAGTTCTAGCATTAATAGTTCTTCTGGTCACGATTTCCTGTTTTACTCTTGAAATTCTTTTGGCTAGCCTTTTGCTGATAAAGTAGGTTCATATATACTTAGATTGAATGTAATTTCCGTTAATAAATAGATTGTAATATCTATTTATTGTTAATGTAAAAGTTATATATAATCGTACAACATCAATCAATCAACTATGTACTTATATTATTTTTTCGAATAGTCGATAATGATTAATGATAAATGATGAACTGACAATGTATATATTTTTATCTATGAAATAACATTTTAGTCCGTCTATCCTAGACTGCTTTGTAATTATCCTATATTATAAAAATGTGGTTACTTTTTCCGTGGAATAAATGTGCTTACTTTATTTAAAGAAATGTAAATTATTCTTTAAAATAATTTTATGGACACTTCAAAAGTAATTAGAGTTGAGGAGCGGGCCAAAATCATCATTCCACCCACCCCAAAGTATTTGTAAATTTTGTATTTGTACACATCACAAACCATGTTTGGAAAATACTCATTTAATTTTAAGTCACCAATACATTCATCATTAGCGGAAATGTTAATGAGATCATTTATCCTCAATCCTATACTAATTTTCTCAGAAATGATACATTGTATATCACATGTAAAAGAAACACTTAAATTTGAGGTATTATTATGTGTATATCTCAAATTTATCTTTTAGTAATGCACATTCAAAAGTGTTCGTGTATTAGGCATATATATGGTTGGTTTTATTAAGTATAGAACTGGACTCAGGTTTAAAAATTAGACTAAATTAATATTTAGTGTTGGGTAAGAGTTTCTCCCTTCGGCTTATTTTCATTAATTATCTACAAAATAGTTACATTTCTTTAGGATATTCACCTATATCATTTCATATGTAATTGATTGTTTAATCTTTTCATATATATATATTCTATATTAAACTATGTATGTATAAGAATAATCAATATTGAGCAAATTTTGTCTAAATAGAAAAAATGCATCATAGTCACTCGGGTCTAGGTTTGATTTCAAAAGTTAGTTCAATCGATATTTAGATCATATGAGTTTTCGATATGAATAAGTACGAGTTCAAAATTAATTTGATCAATATTTAGGTTGGACTACCCAGCTCTTCACCCTTAAGACACAAGAGCCTTAATTATTGAAGTTAGTTGTTATAGATATGAAGAGATATAAGGTGATGGAAAATAAAGACAGATGAAGGAAAAGGGGGTTGATCATGTGGGTGGGCAGTGATAGTAGTTAAGGATGAAATCACCTGTCTTCCCTCAAGTGTGTCATAATCCAATTAAAAACTGTACCTAATTAAAAAGAAAATTTAAAAATCATAACATATTTTTTTTACATTACTTAATGAAACATGATTGTTTTGAGACATAGAGATAAAGATTTTTTGGGACAGGTAATCTTTGTTCGTATTTAAGTAGTATATAGAAGTATTTATGTAAAGTATGTTGTAGGTGTGAGACAAGCAATATTACTGGTTCTTCTCTTAACTCCAAAATGTCCCACTGAACAAAACAGCTGTATCTGCGGAGAGAGGAGATATAGAAGAGAAAGAAAGAGACAGGGTAGATCGAACAGTTGTTGTTTTTGCATGTAACAGTGTTGAAGTGAAAGCATGTGTTATGTAGACACAGACTGAGACACTGCCCCTTCAGGATTAACCTTCAACCCGACCACAGCGTGCAGACCAAAGCACTTGTTCTTTTAAACACAAACTACTTGTTTCCCAAGAACATCACTATGCTATAGGGTCATTACAAACATATTCACATCTATCCCATTGTAAGAATTAATATTGTTTAGGTAAAATTAACAATATTGTTAACAAAACAAACATATAGTCTAGTGAATAATAAATGATGAACTGATAATGAATAAATCTCTTAAACTATCAGATGATGTATTATTTCTCTATTAATAAATTCATGTTGACAAGTTATAATTAATTCTACACATGTTATTAAGGAGTAAGACTCTTCTCTGTTAATGGAGATATAAATATTCTAAAAAATCAAAGAAAATGGAAGATACAATATCATTTATGTCATTTTTATTTACGAGGAGATTACATTTTTATTTTTAAAAGTAAAATAAAAAATATTTTCTCTCTGTAATAATATAGAGGATTTTTGTTGTTGTTAAATGTGTATATTTTGTTGTTGTTTTAGTTGTATTTTTTTTGAAATTGGGTTTGAGTCACTAGTTAGGAAGGGGAAAGTTATTGCATTCACTTATTAAAGATTTCACCAAATAAGATAACTCATACTTACTAGTGGTTTAAGTAATTGATACCTTGTTAGGACTTAGGATGATTGATTTTTTTTTTTGTGTTGATCAACATCAGTAATTATTTAAGAAATTGGAGATGTTAATAATGCTTGTTAATCTAGGTGAAAATGGTTTGAGTTATTTATACATGAAAAAATATATTATTGACACGAATTCTTGCAAAGACGTATTTCAAAAAATTAGCCTCTTGTGAATGAGACACAATACTTTGGGAAAGCAAATAAATACAAAATAAAATGTTAGTTAATGTATAAAGATACAAAGTATGTAATGAGAAATGGTGTACTTAATATTTTGAGAATCCAACTTTTTTAGTTTTTATATAATATGAATATTTTTTATGTTTATATCGTTTCAATGCTTATGTTAACAAGTTGTTTAAGGAATATAAAATAAAAAATTAATGTCAGAAAACTAAGTCCAATAGTTTTCTATACGTTCAAATATTAATTTGAAGATCAAAATTCAATTTATCTTCTTCAAACAATTGGTATTAGCTGAGATATATTTAATAATATTTTTAGAATATTTATTATGGTGGAAATGATTAAATTCCAGCATGACTTAGCTTAGATCGACACGTACAAATGGTCTTACCTCATTTTATCTTCATAGTAAAATTTTATATAAACAAATATATTTAATACAGTGAGAATCATATAATTATTATTTGAATGTTCCCTAATATTCTTAAAATACTTATTAGTATGGGGAGGAAATGGCTCAATTCTAGCATTATTTGGCTCAGATCAACAACTAAAGTTGAGTTTTGATTTGAATTCAATATAAATTAATTTTCAACTCAATATCAACTGATATATTTCAAAGCCGATTAACAAATTCAAATTTATTTCTTCTTAAACTCAAATTATAATAACTGATAAGCATATGTATGTACACATATAAAAAGAAATGATATTTTTAAATTGATTTGTTTCAAAATATTAATTAATATAAAAGTAAGTATAATATATATAATTATTATAATTTTTTTCAAATATATATAAATATAAAGATTATCTACATGTATATGTTGCATATGTATATATATTTTTATATAACCAAGACAATTAATAAACTTAAAAAGTCAAATTGTAATTAAATAAAATTTGACTCATTATTTAATATATTTAATTTTTATCTCACATTTTTTATGAATTAAATTATTGAAGTAAATAATAAATCGAATAAATTTTGTGTTAATTGGATTAATCTCTGGTCTTTAGTTATTAACATTAACTAAACAATATTATTATGACACACAGTATTAATTAACGTCTCTTTTTCCTTAGTTACTTAACTTTTTTGATTCTTCCCAATGTGGTTACAAAGAAGTTTCTGATTTCTGCCTCTAGTGTGATCAGTAGGAACGAGATTGCAGTAATGAGAGAACAAATATAACTTCAATGACCGACTTTGTCTTTGGTCTTATTTTCTACCATTTATGGGTAAGTAGAATTGTAACAAATGTTAATTTTCTTTTTACAAAAGTATGTTATATTTATTCTATGTACCCTTTTTTCCACACACCTTTCTTACAAACCTTCTTAATTTCAAGTCCCAATATAATCTCATCATATTCTTCTCTCTTCTACAACCCTGACTTTTTGCCCATTCTCTCTCTCTTTCTTTCTCCCATTGCTTTAGCATATTTTCTCCCTTGTTAAGTCACACTTCACCAAGTGATTTCTTGTCTCCCATTTTTACTTTATTGGGTTTGTTTTACCAACATTGGATTTCTACACATCTTTTTAACTCTTCATCTTGACTCTTCCATTATGGCAATTTTGCTAAATCTCATGCTTATATTTATTGTCACCTATACAAGAAATTTGATCCAAATCAATAACATTTTGACTCAATTTATAAAGGTTTAGGTTTTTTTTACCTCAATAATAAATAATTTATAACCACCACTTAAAATATGTATACCTTAAATGTAATGGTACCTAACATATCTAAGCTTAAAAAAAAACTTTTTCTTATTTGTATCTCACTCTCTCTTTTCCTCCACTACCCTATCCTTTCCCTTTATTTCTATTCCATGTACTCTCTCTATAGTCCTATAATAACCTAATATTTTCTACTTGATCATATCATAATATCATACTTTACTTTCCATCTCTCATCATGAGTGATCCCTACTACTCCAATGACCTCAATGGTTGGTTTGACCTAAATTCTCCAAACCTTTTCTCTTCCTCATCATCATTATCATCACCATCTTGTTCTAATTACCCACCATTCAATTTCCCTTCTAGTTATCATAATCATAACTTCACAAGTGGCATGATCTCTTTTACTCATCATCATCATCATATGCATCACCAATCTTGTCATCATGATCCTTCATCTCCTCCTCCAAGAGAAGCTCTTCCTCTCCTTAACCTATGCCCTACAAAACGTGAGGATCTTGAAACTTCCTTTAGTTCCATGGAAGTGGACAAAAGGAATAAAGAAAAACCAGTAATTTCTTTGGATCATGAGGATACTACTGTGACTGTGGCTTTGCACTTAGGGCTCCCAAGCACAACAAGTACAACTTCAGTTGATTTACCTTCTTCATCAGAGAAAGAAAATGAAAAAGTTACTGTTGCTTCTACTGAGTATCCATCAAGTAGAATTAATAGGGGTCAGTATTGGATTCCTACCCCATCTCAAATTCTGATTGGTCCAACACAGTTCTCATGCCCTCTTTGTTTCAAGACTTTTAACAGATACAACAACATGCAGGTATAATTTGTCACATTTCATCATCTTGGAAATTATCAATTCACTCTAGGTGAGATAAAAGAATTAAAAAAACATTAAGAATTGGATAGAAATTAAATAAAGAAAAAAAAATAGAATGTCTTTCCTTCTACCTTTTTTTTATTTTGTCTACCTTCTACTTTCCAGATCTCACTTTTGTGAAAGATTTTCTGAAAAAAAACACTCATTTCTGTATACCCTTTATTTGGTTGTACACTGTTAATCCAAGATCACTTTGATTTTTCACCTTTAGCCCTTTATTAATCTTGTCTTAATTTTATGAAAGAAATGATAATGGTGTATGTATCTGTGTAATTTAGGGTTTTCCCTGTACCTACTATTATTGCATGTCCTTTCTATTTTACTTTGACTTCTAAATTGTTCTACCATGCCCCTTTTACTGCTGAGGAATAAATACAAAAAATTTCAGTCCATGGATCATTTAAGGCTATCCCTTTTTTCACATTCAAAGTTTGTGTATCTTAGCTAGAAAAGTTTCTAAAAATTTAAGTTGATCTTGCACTAGGGTTTGTTAGATCTTAGTTTATTTTAAAGGATAATTGAGCACCGACATAAGGATATATACATTGTAAAATGAATGAATATATATCAATTTAGTTTCAAACTCTAGTATTGAAACATTTTGAAAAGGACTTGGCTCCTACGTTATATATATCCTCTGTGGCTTCTGAATCGATTTTGTAAAATAATTTCAATTCTTAACTAAAATTACATGCAAAACAAAGATTTAGTTTGAATGCAATGGTGACACTTTGGAATGTATTGATACATAGTACAAAATTTCTTAACAAATGAAGAGTGATTCGTAGCTAATCACACTCTATATATAGTATGTGTTAAAGTTATAATTTAACATGTGTGAGGTTGTGTCCTTGTGGGGTTACATAATATTTAAAAATTACTTTGAAACATGTGAAACAATAATTTGAGTACTTTAGAAATTACTTGGCAGACTAAACCTGAACAAGAATATCTCTCATGAGTGCATGGCTTTCATTTTTCAATTATGATTTTTGTGAATTAAGTTTCACATCAGCTTTGTCTTAGGAATAATTTAAATACCTATTAGGCTATTCTCTCATTGTTAATTGGTTTTAAGATGAAACATTAACACGGCTATATATTAGTATATTAGTTTTTTGAACATGATATATATTTAACACTGAGTACATTTTTCTCTTAATATTTCACTTATTTTCTAAAAATACATACAAAACTCAAAAAGAGATCATCTTTTGTCTCAAAATTGTTCTATAGTAGAGGAAATATTATTAAACATTCCTCTTCACTTTCCTTTTCAACTAATGATTTGATCTCATCACATGATATTGCTAAAGATGCATATGTGGGGGCATGGATCTCAATACAGAAAGGGACCAGAATCTCTAAGAGGAACACAACCAACAGCAATGCTTAGACTCCCATGTTTTTGTTGTGCACCAGGGTGCAAGAACAACATTGACCATCCAAGAGCAAAGCCACTCAAAGACTTTAGAACCCTTCAAACTCATTACAAGAGAAAGCATGGGATCAAGCCCTTCATGTGTAGAAAATGTTGCAAAGCATTTGCAGTGAGAGGTGATTGGAGAACTCATGAGAAGAACTGTGGAAAGCTTTGGTATTGCTCTTGTGGCTCTGATTTTAAGCATAAAAGGTCTCTTAAGGATCATATCAAAGCATTTGGAAATGGACATAAAGCTTTTGGAATAGATTGTCTTGATCAAGATGATGAAGGTGGCTCTGAAATTGAGCATGAAAGTGAGTCTTTTCATCATAGTTGATGTGTTTTTCTCAACTATAAAGACAAGACAAGTGAGATTGTTCATGTTTCAACTAAACATATTGTTGATTAAGACTACCATCACTCATGAATTTCCCTCTCCCTCTTTCCTCTAAATTTTGATTCTCCTTTTATGAATTTCCTTTTGTATTGGTAAGGCGTATACTAAGTTATATTGCATCAAATTACCATTTATCATTTTGGAATTGGTTACATATTTTTGTTTTTGGGTCTATTCTTTGAATATAACATATATTAGAAAATGAGATATATTTTGATTCGACTAAAACAAGTTGAATCAAAATTAATAG
Organism: Lupinus albus; assembly: GCA_009771035.1. Taxonomy (NCBI): domain Eukaryota; kingdom Viridiplantae; phylum Streptophyta; class Magnoliopsida; order Fabales; family Fabaceae; genus Lupinus; species Lupinus albus. The sequence continues at coordinate 2,597,948 of CM020022.1, read as the reverse complement.
TTAACAAAATATTCTATCTTGTTAACTTTTCCTTTTCTTGTTTCATTGTTCGTGTATAAAGTGCTATCTTAGATAACTAAGTGGGTTTTTTAAGAATTAAATTTATGACCGAATGTAATATAATGTTTTAATTTATATAATGAAGCACGTTTTTATTGAGAAAAATAAAGTGATTGTCGTTATAATCTATATACCTCCTTTCTTCTAAATCTTTTTCTTAAACATGGCACAGGCACGTGATTTAATTAGTGTATTTGAACAGTACATGATTATATTTCAAGATTCAACGTGGTCTGCGAGGATTTTCAATGGTCAACATCAAAATTATCTTCATTTAAGTGAGTGTGGAGATTCATGTAAAAGTTACTTCTAGCCTTATCCTCAGTCACCTTTCTAATCGTGAGACTAAAAATACCTACCAAATCAGAAGCCACCTTTATTTATATGTACATTATACATTATATTAATAAAGTAGTGGTAGGGGTATCATCTGCGAGTAAGACTTCTTGGGAGATACAATCATATATCTTGAAATTATTGATGATTAGTTTCTTACATATAATGTGAGAGAATAAGTGATACCCTAATGTTATGTGTGGTTTAATTCACAAAAGAAAATAGAAGGAATGAAAGTTGAAAGAATGAAAAGTAATGGAAAATATGATTTTTTTTTAGTTGTTTGGTTTTAATGAGAAGTGGAGGAAAATGAATGGAATGAAAGAGATTGAATATGTCTAATGATATATATATATATATTCTCATTGTGTGTAACATTTATATGTTAATGTAAAAATTTATACTTTAGATTATTTTTGCAGAGTCAATCATAATTAAATATCAATGGTCCATAATACAATAATAGTGTATAAAACTGATAGAGTGTCAGTGCATACATTTGTTCTCATTTTCATTAATATGGTAAAAAAATATAAATGATTTGATATGGTAAATATTTTTTTCTTAACTCTATAAATATAGTAAAATTATCTTGCATAAAGTAATTTATTTTTATGAGTACTAAAATTTAAATAATGATACTTATATTTTGTTGGTTAATTCAATAAAAATATGAGATGAAAGTGAAAGTGAAAGTGAAAGAAAAGAGATAATTGTTTTATTTATTTGGTTTGGAAGAAAAATGAAACTTGTAAAAGGAAAGATGTTGAACATCTCAAAAAACATATATATCCTCATTACACATTATATAAAAATATTTTTTAAAATTATTTGATTTAATATATTAAATATATTGTGGATTATGTAAATATAATAAATAGAATACTTATTGCAAAAGCATGTATTTTTATAGGGGTTTGCTAACATGGGGAATGCGTATTTTCAGTTAGGTACATGTTAGCAAGGTGTACCAAAAGATTTGGACAAAATTACCCTTAAAGTTTTGGGTAACATGTTTTAGTAACTAGGGGTACTTATGTAATTTAAATTTAAACAGTGTAATCGGTTACATTATCCTGGTAATCGATTACATGATGATAAACTAATCAGACATGTGCATTTTGTATGACGTAATCGATTACACTATACTAGTAATCGATTACAACATATTAAAAGCATCAGATATGTGCATTTTGTATGATGTAATCGATTACACTATACTAGTAATCGATTACAACTAGTGTAATCAATTACAACATATTAAAAGCATCAGATATGTGCATTTTTCACATTGTAATCGATTACACTATGTTTGGTAATCGATTACATCAATCCGTTGAGTTTGTATTTGAAATTTTGGTAATCGATTACACTATACTAGTAATCGATTACTTTCGTTGAGTTTGGTAATCGATTACACTATACTAGTAATCGATTACACTGTTTAAAGTTAAATTACATAAGTACCTCTAAGTTACTAAAACATGTTACACAAAACTTTAAGGGTAATTTTATCCAAATCTTTTGGTACACCTTGCTAACATGTACCTAACTGAAAATACACATTCCCCATGTTATCAAACCCCATTTTTTTATAAGTCACTTTTCCTTGCTATACAATGGAGTTGTAGGAGAGTTTAGAAAAAAAATGTACGCACCGAAAGTGTATGAGTTATATACATTACTATATCATCTATCATTTTTATTACACATTATTAACTATTCAAAAAAATAATTTAAATGAATAGTATGGATAATGTAATAACTATATATATTACACATTTACGTAGGTCTGAGATACTTTTTTCCCTTCTTCCTATTTTCATTCCTCAACTAAATACTAAAAGATTTCATAATCTCTCTATTTTCTCATCTCTTATTTTCTTTCCATCCATTTTCACTCAATCAAAACATAGGGTTAATTATACTTAAGAATATTTAATTCTTGTGCAAACAAACTCACTCTGTATGATTAAATTAAACAATAAAAAATTCGTGTAAATGATGAGAAGTTTCAAAATTTGTGAAAGTTAAGTTTGAGAGAATAAGATAAAATAAATAGAAAATTTTGAGTTGATATAGTTGCAAAATAATGCAGGTGCCAGAAGCTTTTGAGCCTGTCATTGATCAGCTTTATGATTCATATGATGTTGTTATTTCCCTTTTGCCATATCCACCATCATGAACACATCAAATAGTATATTTAAACTCATCACCATAATCATTTCCATGAAAATTAGTTGTTTTTCAAAAAATAAAGTTCATTTTCCCCTTAATTTGTTATTCTAACCGATCTATAATATAAATAATTAGCAATCGTAATTTTTTAATAGAAAGTTGTATATTTGTTATATCCAAAAGTAGTATAATTGATTTTGTAATGATGACTCATTTTTTTGTTATTATTTTAGTAATAGTACTAAGAGCCTTTTCTATTGTGATTGTAAAGAGGTACATGAAATTTTGTTTAATTATTATACTATAGAGTTACATGATACAAACACCATGTTGAGTTGTATATAACAATTACATGACTAAAAAAGTTATATAGAATTAAGTCCAAAATTACAATAAAAGCCAGTAATAACTTCATATGTTATATTTTCAAATAAAATAAAATATTAGAATTGAGTTTTAGCATAATGTTAATATCATTTCTCTTTAGTGTGAAGGTCATGATTCAAATCCTGAAAAAAAATATTTACCGGTTAATGGAAGATTACGTATATCTACCTCCATATATAATATATCCATTTAAGTGAAAGTCTAGAGTAATAAACCATATTTTTTAAATCAAAATATAAGAAAATAAAAATTGTAATCTAATATAAATATATATATATATATATGAATGAAAAAAAGGAAAGATTAGAGAAGATGGAGATGCAATGATAAGAGAAGCATATTTATATTATTTAAATATTAGGAAGTGAAGGTTGGAACTTAGAGCATTGGATCTTGATGGCAGCTTTTGTGGTTCAGAGAGTTTTTCAGAGTCTTATTGAAATGTCATTTCAAAGTACAATGCATTCAGAGTATGAATTGTAGAGTGCCTTCACTCTTCACTCTATTTTCCCTCATCACCCTAACCAACAAAAATGGGACTCCACGTTCACTGTCTCCAACTACCATCTCTCTTAAATTTAATAGATGAAAATGATTAATGTCTTAATAGAATCTCCTTAAACAATATATATACTTCCATACTAATATATAAAAAAGGAAAACACAAAATAACTATCAATGATGATATAATTTGTATTTTTCTATTTTGCTCTTACTAAACTATATTTTATACCAAAAAATCATATAACATATTTCCTCATTTTATGTTCTTAGGTTTGTTTATGTAAGTTTTATAATTTTTCCATTTGAACACGGCAATTTTTCCACATGAATCGAGACAATGTTTGAACACGAAAATTTATCCTTTTCATTTTTTAACATGCAAAATTGCAAATCATGTTTTGTTGATTTTGTTATAGTTATGAAAAATGTAATAAAAATATACAAATCAATTACAATTGATTCAATATAAAAGCGGGTTGACAGGTGTGTCTCTCAAGACATTGGTTATGTATAAAGACACAAATTTAATATTTATGTATAGTTAAAATAAAAATTTATAGATAGTTATTATCATATTTATTATTTATTTATACTAGTGGATCGACATACCAACCATATTTTTATTTTATATAATTAAATATTTTATTTTTATATATTTTATTTTTGTGTAATTAGAATCTTTTTTTTGTATTTGATGTATTTATTATTATAAAATTGTATTGAATATATTTTAAATTATAATTTTTATATTATAATGTAAAATTTAAGGTGAGTTAGTTTCAAATTGCAATTAATGTTTTGGTGATGAATACCTATGGTTATAAGGTTTTTTTTATGGAAATTAAAAAATATTAAGGGTAAAATAGAAAAATAGAAATTTAACTCTGTTTTGGCGAAGTCAATGAAGATTAAAAATAAATAGTAGACAATAGACTGACAGTATATAAAACTTTTACAAGTTTTTCCCCTAGTAAAAACAAAATTTATTCAAAGGTAATATCATTCCCTTCCCCTAAAAAATATCATAATTTTCTGACTTTTCAAACTTTGAATAATCAATTGGTGTTAATTATTAAAATAAAATGAATGGAATATTAATCAATATTTTAAATAATAATCGAAGCAATGAATTAGAAAATAAAATGATTGTATAATGAACAATATAACTTACATGGAAGTTGAGGAGACAAGAAATCATTATCTATTGAAGGCAATAGTAAAAGCCAATCCTTTAAATATTTTTTGTTCTTTATATCTATTTCTACAAGAAAAATGTTTGTGATGAAGTACTAATTCAACAATTTCTTGCACTCACTAAAAACACAAATATTTCAGGAAAAGTATAGTTTAAACTTTAATATAACTATTATAGTTAATAGTTTTTTAAAATTTGTTTTTTCTTCATTATAGCAAGATTGTGACCTTAATCTTGATATGTTTGTTACTAAGCCAATATCCTCAATTTCTATGTGAATCATTCTATAAAATCCAATATCTTTGAATATATTTGCTATTAGTTTTTCACATACATATACACCAACTATATGAAAACTTTTATGAATGTGGTTCTATCATTAGGCACAATGATTCGAAATAGTTATGCACATCTAAACGATTTGAATACAAGAAAATGAAAGGTTTGGTCACTACGCCAAAATAAATTTATTTATAACTTACAATACAGATTTATTTATTTTCTTGGATTTTGTGAATATATAACTAATTATGTGATTCTTTTCTTGTTACCAATGTTATTCATTGTAACGTCAATCAGAAAGAGCGATGTGATTGAACCTTGTAGACGTTGTTACCATGGAATATTTATATATCATGTTATTGTGGGCTGATAAAAGAGGTTAAAACATTTTGGATTTCACCATTTTAACTAGGCAAATTTAAGTTGTTCTAGTCCATTATGGTGTATAGAATGTAGATATAGAATAATATTAAAAACCAGGGGGGCCATGCAAAAATAATATCTTTAGAATAATGTTCATGCTTGTGATAACCGGATTAGACCGAACGATCCGATTGATGACTGAACTTGAAAATGGTTCTGATTTATAGTTTTAATTGAACGAGTGGTTGAACCACTTTGAACCGGAGAAATTTCGTTTCGACTTTGCTAAACCCGGTTAAACTGGAATAATCCGGGAAGTGAACCGGACGATTCACTTAAAATTTTAAAAAATGGAACATTACTCTAATGTTTTGTTTTACTTCGATCCAAAAAAGATAAAAAAACATTATATCAATATAGTTATATAAAATTTTACATTTATATATAATTATATATTTATAAATAAAAATTATTTATTATATTTAAAATAATTCAGTCCGTTAAATATTTAACTTGATTAAACCTAATATGAATGATTCAATAACATTGCTAATTATACCAAAATTCACTTATCTTTTAAGTGGGGTAAGTTGGGGTATGGAGAGATTAGAAAGGGATAGGTAGAGTGATACACATCCATAAAATTAAATTTAACACAGTTGATAATTGCATTATGCTCAATTTTCTGTCAATGTGGGACAATTTTGTCTCCTTGGTAGTTCAGATCAATGAAGGCACATACATAGAATAACACCCCAAATAATTAGGCTGTCCCAAAATAAAATAATACAATGACAACCAAAATAATCAGAATGAATAGGATAATATAATCTTAAACAAAATGCAGTACAATAATAACCAAACTTTTATTACACTAAGTGGGTAAGTGGATCAACTGTATAGATCGAACGATGCCATAATAGTTTATCGTATAATACAATTCAGTAGTGAATGATAGATCGGGTAAGGAAATCTAATGGGAGATAAGTACAAGAAGAGAGAGGAAAAGTGAGGAACAAAGAAGTGCTCCAAAATAAGTCACCAAAAATCCAGCTCCAACATCAGGTGATGGAGCTGGTGCTTGAGAAAACTCATCACTAATCTGTGATCTTGCCTCAGCAGCTAAAACAAACCCCACTATGAACACAATGAAGAACACCACTCTACTTATGTTGCTGTTAATTTGTGCCATTTTTTTTCTCTAGACACAAATATATGCTAATAAGAGATGAAGCAAGGAAAATATAAATAGCTTATAGAGGTGTAAGTTACTTTAGACTCTTGTGATGTTGAAGAGAAATGAAATCAAATTTATAGGCTCCACCTTATTGTGACAATTATTTTAAAATTAATTAGTATGTTTTAATTTGATAATGTTGATTGAGTTTAGTATTTGATATACGTTTAGACAGCAACGTCTCTTTGCTTTAATGGTTGGAATGTGACTGGTCCACACAAGAGACAGATAATCTGATTCCTTTGCTTTTGTTTGTTCTTGAAGTGGACCCTTCTAAAGCAGGCTTCAAACGGCTATATAGGATGAACTCTAGGTGAGTATGGGTCTGTTTCCCGACTTCTCCCTTAATCGACCCTAAATGTTGGTAGAATTATTTTTTTCAACATGACTCTAGATCTGAAGCTAACCTGACCTCAAATATTGATTGGGATAACATTTACCCGACCATATACCCAATTAAATATAAGAGTAAATTACACTGACACACATTGAATTTTAGTGAAATTACACAAATCACCCCTCCATTTTTAACACCTATAAAAACCCCATAATTTATAAACAAACATTACACTGACCACCCGTGCATGAGAAACAAATATGATATTTTAAATAAAAAAATATGATAAATGTAATTAAGTTAAACAAAACATGGTATAGTGTGAAAACTAGTCCAAATACTCAAATAGTATACGAGTCAACATATTTTTATTATTTTTTGTTCGTTATAATATCATATAAGAGTGATTTAAATAATATCTCCTTATAATTATTGATGCATTTTGTGATGAACAAAAAATAATGAATTGTATTGACCCGTATACTATTTTGACTTGTCTCTACAATATTAATATTTTTTTAACTTCATTACACTCATCATCTTTTTTATGTAAAAAATCATACTTATTTTACATGCAGAGGTAGTGAGCGTAATGACAAAATTCAGGGAGTTTTGTATAGGTAAAAAATAGAGGAATAGTCTGTGTAATTTCACTAAAACTCATTGGGTCAGTCTAATTAACTATCATTGGCACGAAAATACGTGTGGGACATAGAAAATAAACATGATGAGATAGCATATCTATTATCCCAAAAAATATATTACTATATATGATGGGTTATAATAAAAGATATACTTCGAAATAAAAGAAATGATATATTTTACATATAATTCGAAAACATGATTCTATCATATCTTAGGAAGGGTCCACCATGACTCTATGAGTTTAGTGAGAAATATATGTTGTAGAATCTGACATCAAACTACTCTACTTCATATATCTATCACTACACTGATTAATATCAGTCTATTATTTGATATAATATAATTGACGTATTTTTATGAAGCTATATGAGCACTATAGTTGTAAGCATCATCATTAAGAAGGCCGTGTTGAATTCCATGACTCAACAATTTGAATCAAGTTTAATTCAAGTTTGTTGGAGGGATTATTGGACCATCTAAAAACCCTAGTCCCCTTGTTATGCAAGACCTTATAGTTAATAGGGGATTAGGAAGTGCTTTATTTATTAAATAAAATATTTTTTGTTACTTCCAAATATAAACTTTCCAATATTTAGTTAAAAAAAAGCTCATACTAAAGATTTTATTGGACCGTCTTGCCCTAGTTTATGAAAGGCAGTGAGGTTAACAAAATCAACCTGGCAAAGCTGTTAATAGGAATTCAAAAAGGGACAAAATTGGAAATGCCAGAGAAACACGCATTCCAATAATAACTTCCCACGTCACCTCCAATCAGCAAATAAAAAAACTTTTTTTCTTTAAAATAAAAAAACAGAGAGAACGAGAAAGACCGATAGCTTCTCTTCTCTCTCCTCCGTCCCTCGGCTTTCGTTTCTCTCTCCTCATCATCGATCCCAATTCTATTAGGGTTAGGGTTTCGTTTATCCCATCTCTTTTGTTTTCGATTTTTGTTATTATTAATCTTTTTGATTGTTAATGATTTGTTTCGGTTTCGTTTTCCAGGATTCTTATTCGATGCGATTGATTCTGACTTTATAGATCGGCCTGAAGGTTTCGTTTCCCATATTTATTTATTGTTATTCCTGATTAACAGGTTAGAATTATCCCCTTTAATATTTGTGTGGTTGATGCCGTTTCTGCAAATATGATTTTTATGTTTTTTGTCGATTTTTCTTTGTGTTATTGTCTTTTATGGAATCTGAGTTTTGGTTTGGTGGAAAATTTGAAATTTGAAATATATAATAAGAGATGTAGAAGGTAGAGATATGTGATTTTTTTACCACATGGCATAGTGTTGCTTTAATTATTTTGCAGTAAATTTAATTTTTCAGTGCAGGGTTTTTGAATTATGGGCTATGTTGCCTGATTTCTGTTATTAATGATTAACGGTAATGCTTTTGGAGCTTGTTATTTATTTTCTTAGTTTATGTTTCAGAAGTTTTGATCAAACCTTCACATTTCTCTGAAATTAAAGTTTTTCAAATGGTCTTGATTCTATTAGTGATGGTTATTTTCAAGCAGCTAGCACTAACTTTTATATGCACATATAATCTATTCCTGTAAAGAGAGAAGTATGTAATAAGTTTTAGTTGTATATAATCTGGTAAGTTTTGTGGTGTTATGCATGAACCAAGCAGGTTATGAGCACGAGTATGAGTTGAGGAATTATATATTTTATTTCATAAAACATGAAGCTTTCTGAACAGTACAGAGGACTAGTTCAGGAAAAGATTAAATGGACTTTTCTCCTTGTCTTAAAATATGTTGAGTTTTTTTGTTGTTGTGGCCCTCTTAAAGCAGACATAAGTCATTGTATAAGATAGAAGAAATTTGATATTATTTGTTACTATCTTATTCCTGGGGTATGGCATATGCTAACTGAAATGGGTATGCTGTAAAACTATTTTACTATTGTGCTATATCTTTGTACTTCCCAATGGTGTTCTTTGATCCATGAAAAACTATTCTTACATTTTTGCATATGCATGTTTAAAGAGATAAACAAGGTATCACAGCATGTCCATGTTCTTTCGTTGTTTAGGTGCACACACCATATCGTCTACCCAACCTCGGGGGAATGGCTTGGATGTTGTCATGTTGTAGTGATAACTTGTTCCTAGGTGATTTAATATTTACTTTTTTTAGTGCAGGGAAGTTAAAAAAAGATGGACCATGACAATTCTGGATGCCAAGCTCCCCCAGAAGGTCCTGTATTATGCATTAACAACTGTGGATTTTTTGGAAGTGCAGCTACGATGAACTTGTGTTCTAAGTGCCACAAAGACATGATGCTGAAACAGGAGCATGCCAAACTTGCAGCATCGTCCATTGGGAATATTATGAATGGATCATCAAGCAGCAGTGGAAATGAACCTGTCGTTGCTGCTAATGTGGATATCTCTGTCAATTCAATAGAGCCTAAGATTGTGTGTGCACAATCTTCACTTTCTTCAGGCTCAGAGGAGATTCGTGAAACAAAGCCCAAGGATGGTCCAAAACGTTGCAACAGCTGTAATAAGCGGGTTGGTTTGACAGGATTTAATTGTCGATGTGGTAGCCTTTTTTGTGCTGCACATCGCTACTCAGACAAACATAATTGTCCATTTGATTACCGCACTGCTGCACAGGATGCCATAGCAAAGGCAAACCCAGTTGTTAAGGCTGAGAAGCTTGATAAGATCTAGATTTGGCATCCTGAGTTGCTGTTATGCTCATTTGCATCATGAGATAATCCAAGTTTCCTGCATATTTTAATGGTGTTCTTATTATAACGTTATTTATGATGGGGGAACTTGGAATTGTAGGACATCTCTGCAGTTTGAATGACTATTTCATGTGATTGGCAAAAATATATGCCCTGTGTTTTCAAGTCTTTAAATATCTGCTGGTTTATGGGAAGTTGTTGTTAGCATTGTTATGTGTCTATGTGTCTATCTCTGTAGTAGTACATGTCAGAATGGCATGTGCAATTTACAGATGATTTCAGAACATGTGGTTAGGTTGTACATTATTGTTATGGGTTATTACTGGATTTCTCTCATCAACAATGTATTCAAATTGTTTAGGCACCATTTATATATATACATATACGCGCTTTAGGTTTAATCAATCAGTATTTCCCCAGCTATTTGAGAATTTTAAATTTAGTCTCGAATAGAATCTTTGAAAATCTATGATTTGGTCTTTGGAATAATTAAGTCCCTGCTATATGGGTTTTCAATAGGCAGTTAAGATAAAATGTTCTTGATGCCATCTTAGGTGGATGACCATCTCATTTTCCAAGTAAAAGGCCACTCCATTCTCCCAACTTCTCTCCCACCCCTCTATTCACTGATGAGGACTCACCTCATTTTTTTGCTCTGCATTGCACTACTGCATAATTTACAAAGGGATAAAAAAACATATTCAATATCTTAGTCATTTATTCTAGAGAAATCTAATAGTTTGAATTAATAAATATATTTGAATCATTAGATTTCTCTAGAATAGATAGTTAAAATGTGGAGTAAAATTTTTGAACTTACTCTTGGAATAAGTGGATTCCCTTTCATATGCGTAGTGGTTCATAGAATATTGCATATTGTTGTATTTGTGGGTGGAATTATTCCATTGGGTTCCTCCCAGGTTAACAAATGCAATGCTAAGTTTGTTGATCTTAACCAAGGAGCACACCATAGCACCGAATCACAATGAGGCATTGGACTGCATCACATTCAAGTGGTACGAGGATTGAATTGAAGAAATGAAACCATATCCTTAAAATCCAAAAGCCACAATGGTTGCTTTGTGAATAGTGGCATGGACTCTAGTAGAGCAGTGAAGCTTAGTTACAAGACTGATTATCATGCTACTTTTAACAAAGCAGCAAGCTTCACTGTGAAGAGAGGATTAAGCAAATATAATCCCTTCACCTTTGCTTTCTTTTGGAGTCATTATTAGCCTCTAGAGATAAGCCTTATACACTTTATTTCAACATTCAAGATTGATACAAGTTTTTAGCCCTCCCATACCCTTAACCACTTGATATAACTGTATCAATTTCACCAATTATATATATGGTTCAAGTAATCAATATCAGTATTCAGTATTTCAGTTCTAGACCAAATAGTTTATATATTTCTTGTGTTATGTGCTCTAGTATTGAGGTGGTATTCAATGATCAGTAGAATTATTAAATAGGAAATCAAAAACATTATAAGAGATAATTTGAGTGCCTAATAACATTTCCTTATATAAATCAAAAGACATAGCACCTAACACAATTTTTTGTTGTTGTAGTTTTGTCTGGTGTGGTGTCTCCATTGAGCTTTTTTGTGTCTAAGGATTTAATATTATTTCGGCTATTCATGTCATCATGTGATGTGGTTCATGTCATGTTGCAACCAAGTAGCATAATATTAAGTTATTAACCTCTAAGAACACATGGTACATAGCATTTAATTTTGATTTACTGTTAACATGGTAGTTCTACTGTGTAGTGTCATGTTAATAGAAATATTTGACTTTTACTATAACTACCTCAACAATCATAAATATAGTATGATTGATAGATGGTGTAAAAGGAATTACATTTACATTATATCAAACTTTATTTCACAAGAATAATGTAGAGATTAGATAATGTTGTTTTTGTAGCCACCATTTGATCCACAAGCCCAAATAAACATTAGTTAAAAAAACTCACCAATGAAGGTTATATATGGTTAAATAATGATAATACTTGCATTATTATTTTATATTTATGTTATGATGTTTGAAATATATTATTGTATGAAGTCTTACCTTATCTAGGTCAGAATAAAAGTAAATGACAAAGACTATATATCGGGCACAATTCCTTATTACAACTTACATATATTATATTTTATATGCATCGATTAATTTGAAACACCTCACGGTTATATTCCTATGGCCTGTAATCTTCATTCTTTAATAATATTTTAGTAGTCATTTAACATTTTTTAAAATGTAGACAAAATTAGTCACTCAGTTAACAATTCTCAAAATTTCTTCTATTCTATTTATTATTAGACCATCTCATTTGTTTAGCCAACAATTTGAAAAAAATTCATCAAAAATTCAAATGATGCTATTACCTATTATATTTTCTGCACATTGAAAGTACTAAGCATTATTCTAAAGGCTATATATAAATTGATTATCATTGTGATCAGAGACCCATTCAATGCACCAACATCAGTTACAGTTTGAGTCATTCTCAGCACGTGTAATGTCTTTTCCTTCCTCTCATCCACTCGTTTTGTCCCTACATCCGACACAACCATTATTTACTTTGTATGATATATATTTCATATACTTTGTGGTCTCAGATTCATGAAGAGAACTAGATTTAAAATCCCTCCTTTGGAAGTTATAGTTACTTGTTAGTATAAATGATCTATGGGTTGATGGAAAAGTATTTGTTAAATTTTGTCGTAAAGTTGATCCTTACTATATAATTATTGTTGGAAAGTAAGTCTCACTTATCTTAATTCATTATCTTGGGAATAATTTAAACTTCTCTCATTGTCAATTGGTTTTGAGATGAAACCTTAACATGGTATCAGAGCCAAAACTCAACTTCTTTCTGACCAAAATATGTCATTTAGTTATGAGTCAAAATATATCTTTAGTTATGGGTCAAATGTAACCCTTTACCTGGTCTGACAGACTTACATGAAAAGTGTATGTTGGAAAGTAAGTATCACATCATCTACCTTAATATCTCGACAATGATTTAAATACATATTGAGCTACTACTCTCATTGTCACTCTAAAACAACGTATAGTGATGTAATGAATGATTGGATTGAACACTCTCATAGGAACATTAAAATATGGTTTTCACACTAAAACAATGATAAAGAGTGGGGTTTGAGAGCGATATCTCCTTTCGACAATAACAACTTTTAACATATTACCAAAAAGAACGCTTTTAGTTAATACATTTGCGGCTAGTTCAAATTAAAGACGTGCATGGATGAAGAAAAAAACTTGTACATTTATTTAACTTAGAGCCATTTATATTATATCATGATCATAGTAACATACACAAACACATGAAATCAGTTAACTAATAAACCCTATCACCCTAATACAAATTACAAAATGCACAAAATAAAGGCAGATACAATTTTACTCGACAACTCAATGCACGAGACTTCCATTCTGAGAGAGGTTAACAAGCTTTGAGTGGCTTCCCACATAGACAATCATTGTAGACAAACGATGACGCTTCGAGGTGATCGAAAGGCGAACCCACCGGAATTTGGCCACAAAGATGGTTGTGACTCAAATCTAAGTGTCCAATATAAGAAGCATATGATATAGATTTTGGTATTGACCCTTTCAAGTTATTATAAGACAAATCCAAAGCTGTGAAGTAAGATCTTGCACTGAACACATTGGGTATATTACCTTCTAACGCATTGCGGCTTAAGTTTAAGTCACTGATTCCAGAATTTAGAAGACTTATAGGAATTTGTCCAGAAATTTTATTCAAATCTAAATTCAATGTTGCAAGGACAGCCATTTTACCTAGTGATTCCGGAATGGGCCCGGATATTCGATTTCGAGATAGATCTAGATCGGCCAAACGATAAATAAGAGAAATTGAGTCTGGGATAACTCCGTTGAGTCTATTTCCACTCAGCAAAGCCCGACTTAACATTCTAAGTCGGCCTATGCTGTGTGGGATAGGCCCAGATATGTAGTTATTACGGATATCCAAGTGCATCAAGCTCTTTAAGTTCGTTAGTGACAATGGGATTGTGCCGGAGATGAGATTATCGGCAACGTTGAGCACTGTTAACCGCTGGAGCCTACCGATTTCCGGCGGGATTGTGCCGGAGATTTTGTTTCCGACGAGATCGATGATTCGGAGAAAAGGTAAATAGGAAATACAACGTGGTATCTCGCCGGAGATTCCTTTCCAATCTGCGATGGTGAAGCTTGAAAGACGAGTGAGTTTACATATCGCCGGAGAGATGTAACCGGTCATGTAACCGGTGCGGTGAGCTTTATTGAAGATCGGCTCTTCCGACTCGCCTCGGAGGTTGATATCGGCGACGCGGCGGGTCTCCTGGTCGCAGCTGACGCCGTACCATTTGTGGCAGCAATCGGCGCCGGTCCATGAGTTGAATATGCCGAGGTACGGTTCTTTGAGAGCCGCCTTGAAGGCCAACAGCGCCGCCCTATCTGACGGCGGACATGACCGCACGGCGGAGGTTAGGGACAGTAGTAACACTGCTACTGTTGTTAGTTGTATAAAACAAACACCACTCATGGTGGTTGTTGATTTTATTTGCACTATATATTATTTTAGTGTCTTTATTTTTTCAAAATGTTAAAACAACGTATGAAGTTTGGGACTATGATGACAACGTATTTTATACATGTTTAATTAAATGTTTGTGACGATTTTACCCCTTGGATATTATAGTTATTAACTGGGGAAGTCTTGGACTATTAGTCAACTTGTTCTCTCTTTCCTTCTTCATTGGAATATTTGTTAAAAAATATATATAATTGGAATTGTTAATTGTTAATTAGTACCAACTACTCATCATATCTATATTACAGAACTAGAAACAAATTTTGTTATCAAGGACCTTATATTCAAGTCATTATTTGATTTGGGGAAAAAAAGCATCTTTAAAAATGTACATAAGTTTTGATGGTTTTTGTCAAGTGTGGAGTGTAATATATCCGTATAAAAATTTATACAGTTGGTACATCCTTCACAATTTATTTAGATTACTTTTTACAATAATCAATTATGAATAAATATGAATTATGGATAATGTAATGATAATATATAAAACTGTATATATTTTTTCCGATTAAAGTATATGAATTAGACTAAATTATGATATAAATTTATCTACTGATATATAATGATCTCCACAAATAACCATACACAATGATATATTTACTTTTTCAGGGACCACACCAATTTTATGATAAATTTTATTTTGTTTTAAATTGGGACCCTAGCAATTATGGGGCATAACAATAATCTCTATATATAAAATGTCATTGTTGTAGTATAAAAAAGGATTAACACAAGAATTATTGTTGGATTTGACAACGTTAGATGATGCCACGTCACTAGATTCGGAACAATATTACCTCATGATCAATGTGAGGTGATGTAATTGGACAGCATATTATGTCAAAAAAGGTGCGAAATAATGGGTTGAAAATTGGCAAATTGGACTCACACGGGTACCATACAGCTCACGAGAAAGTCATAAAGAGAGGGTTTGAGATATGGGTGTGCATGTGTTGAGTTTGGGTGTGCATGTGTTGAGTTTAGTCGGTTAAGGCTTATCTTCTATCCGAATTTAAATGTTGATTGAGTTTTAAATTTAAATTCAGCCGTATAACTAAAAGATAACTTTGGCATGTTCAAACCATTAAGATAGATCGAGAAAAATCATAGGCCGAAACTATTAAGAAAAGAGAACATTATAGGTTGTTCAATGACATGTCCTCGACCTCAACTATTGGAATAAAAATTTGATTATTATAGGATACTAAATCATGTAATATATCATAAGAAAAGATGATTTAGAGTAAATAATTACTTATTGTTGTTATTTATTATAAATTTGAAGAAATAGGTGGAACAAATGAACATGGGAGATAGGACAAGTGTGGGGAGAAGGATGATGTGACAGATACATACAGAGATTGAGAGTTGAAGAATGCACATGGTAGTGACCATAACTCCTCAAATTTTAACTACATTATAAAGCTGTATTAAGAGTTTAGGACTATCAAAATCATTATTTTATAATTAAATCAAATCATGTTGAGACAGAAACACATGTAGCTAACAATTACATTCACACATTCTTATATATTTTTAACTTGATTTATGACTTGGGTCACTTTCTATTTTTATCATTATTATTATTTGGCACTTTTTTATTATAGTGATGAGTTTAAAATGGAAGGGTTTAGTGAAGTCACATGTACCTAGCTAGGTTATATTGGAAAGGATCTTGGTCTATCTAAGGAGGGTAGGTTCATGAATTTGAGATACAAAGAGACAAATAATTGATTTTAATTATGTTTTAATGATAAAAGTATTATTGTATTATATAAAAAGATAAAAATGTCTTACCATTATTATTATTATTGTTTTTTGTAGTACTTGTCTATCTGTTAATTGAGAGTATTTTTTCTTCCGATTTGAGTGGGTTCCTCTTCCCATATGATTGTTAGGAGCATGTCATGTTCAATTGCTCAATTGATTAGTGAGTATTTATTACTATAGTCTATAGTACAATTTGTTATCAAAATAAAAATCTTTAGTACAATTCAAAGTAACACCCCACCTTGATACATTTGTTTCCTTAACTTATTTTGGAGCTGGAGGGAATTTAATTTCATAATTAATGCACTCATTTAAACTTAATCCACCTATTTTAGTGTTACAAATGAATATTATTTATTCCAATTTGGTGCCCTCGTTTTCTTCTATTTCAACAAGGGAAAAGAGAAGTTGAATGAATATTTTTTCTAACATAGTTAGGTGAAACTTTTAAATGACGTAACACTGTATTATTGGGCGAGAGCGAATTGGGATGGAAGAAAGAAGTTTAATTTCATAATTAATGCATTAATTAAATGGTTCATTACCAAAAATATATCTCTATTACTAATTTTCTATCGATTTAGAATAAACTAATTTAATTTTAAGATATATTTATGTTGGAATTATGTATATCTCAATAGGTATTATGTAAATTTATTTTTCCAACATAGTGCTCACTTTATAAAAGAAAGAGTTAAAATTTAAATGAGCAACAAATTAAACATTTAAAATTTTATTTCTTCAAACAAGAGATGTTGATATGTCATCTTCAACAGCGCTCCTTACAATGATCATTGTTGAATATATTCATATTAATATGCGTTTGTTTTAATGTGCGGTGTTGATTATCTTCCACTTTATTTTTGACAATATTGTTCTAGCAAGCGCTATTTAATTGATATATGTAAGGTAATGGCAGGTAAAAGAAATTTATAAGTAAACTTTAGAAATACATAATTATTTTGGGAACTGGCAGAATCTGAGTAAGTAAACTAAAATGGAGGGTCCCATTTAATTAATCATATTGCCTTTTGAGGTCACACACTGAAAAAATATCTACTTACATTGCATGAATATCATGCAGATTGGGTCAGTCCTGAGATTTAAAGGCTGGTTGATAAGGACAACCCCATCATATTTTTCTCTTTTTATAAATAGTACTATTAGTCTTTCAATAGCACCCCAAATGAAAAAACAAGGACTCAAAACAATACTAAAACCAGAATTTTAAATCATGGTTATAATTCTGATTATATATGGTTATAGTAATTTATTATAATTAAGAAAAGTGGTAGGAAAATACAATCTATTACACTTATGATTATAATTATGAAATACAATTTAAAACACACGAGGATATATATTTACTCATGTACTATGTTTTTCTCTACATGTATGTCAGATTTGGCAAGGGGGATTTTATATACTTTTTGTGCTAATGATTTGAAGGCAATAATGAATGATTTGCATAAATTATTGGGTTGTGCATGTGTACGTTTTCAATTATTTTATCTCACTTGTTTTGCATGAAAACCGACCACAGAGTGAATGCCAGTAATGTTCCATAATACCTTATCCAAAATATATGTTTAAGCTTTCTTATGGGAATGAGGAAAATTTAATTGATTTAGAAAAAAGCTGATTAAACTAGTTTAATAATGTTGCTTGTTTCTACACAAGAGTTATGAAGTTAATTGGATTTAGTGAATGAAATTAGCCATATGATGGTGCCCATTTGTTAAGGTCAAATGACAGCAAAGAAAGCATGTGTATACATGTGCAGAATAATGGTTAATTTAGGAGAAGCTTTCTAGACCGACATTGCATAAATTTAGGACAGAAAAAACTGTAATAAGTCTTCCAGGGTAATAATTGTTGCTGATTTTCTGGGAGTTAACTTCTAATATATCATATTTAACATATTTATATAATAGTAAATTACACTTACACCCCTGAGTTTTAATTTGTCATTACACAAATCACCCCTCCCTTCTTTGTCATTACACAAACCACCACTCTCTCCTACACAAATCACCCCTAGATTTATACATACATTACACAGACTACCCCTGCATGTTATAAAAGTGTAATATTTTAAAGAAAAAACGTGTGATGAATGTAATTAAGTTAAACAAAATATTGTATATTGTGTAACACTTCAAATAGTACAAAAGCGAATGTTTCTTTATTATTTTTGTGTCATTAAAAAATACATTAATAATTTCAAATAAATGTTTAAATAACTCTTATATTATTTTATAACGAGCCAAATAATGAAGACGCATTGACTCTTATATTATTTGAATTTTTCTACATAATATACAATATTTTGTTTAATTAATTACACACATCATACGTTTTTTGTTTAAAACATTACACTTTTATATTATGCATGGGTAGTCAGTGTAACATATGTACAAAATTAGGGGTGGTTTGTGTAATGACAAAAATGTATGCAATAAGAGTTTTTATATGTGACTGAATTATTTAATTTTCATTTTCAATCATGTTGACTTTTAAATAAAATAAAAGTATACAAATAAATAGGGGATAACACACTTACTCTGTATATATCTTTACTTGTTAATTCATATATATTACAGTCAACATTTATTCTCTTTTCTAATATTATATCATTGTTCTTTGTGTAGTCACTATTGTTTCTCTTGTTCCTATAAATTATTATACAAGGATACCCATAAAATAACAAAGAGTAAATAGACATTTTAGTCTCTCATATTTTTTTTTGACATAACCATTTTGATCCTCAAAAATTGAAAAACCAAAATGATCCTTAAAAATTTCAAATGTCGGTCAAATTAATCATTTTTATGATCAAATTAGACTCTATCAAATGTTATATTTAACAAAAAAAACAGAAACACTATTTCCAAGATTTAAACTCGTAAACTCATGATCAATAATCAACACCTTTACCTTTGTGTCAAACTCATTATCTTATTCTTGCTATAAATCGTCACTAAATTATTTTCCATGGGTACTTTATCCTGAATTCAAAATAAGGGGTCTCTTCTCCTGTCATATCCATGCTTGCCTATGTTTCAATCCATGCAAAAAATAAGTGTACCACAACATATGCATCTACCATCATAGTACCAAACGGTTGCATCATGTAAAAATTCAGAATACAAAACTTTGTGTACTTCTATACACCTTAAGATATGGTATATCTTGGCAATCATTAACATTCACATTGACGCAGTGCCTACTTGGAATGTTGTATACCAAATGTTCAGAAATCATTTTCCTTGCACAAACCTAACAAAACATTTAGAGAGAAAAAAAATAGCAGAAGATGCCGATATTGATGGCGACTTTAGATTTTGAGAATAATGGTATTCGAGTTACTAGTTAGCGCAACTATCAACTTTGATACCGCCTAGCCACCCTACAGGATAGATGTCATTAAGTGAAAGCTGTAGTGTCTTCCACAAGTAACATTTCTTATCTACAATTCTGTACATGGTCTTTCAGCTAACGAGGAAGACGATTATCATGCAAATGAGCTGAAGCTGCGGTATGATGAAATGGTGTTGACGAGACATTGTGGAACAGAGTTGGCACCATACTGTGAAACTGCATAGGTATGACGTTATGTGACCTCGGATCAGTCAGGTCCTGTCACAAGCATATAGAACATTCAAAACCATGCCACACGTGTGCAATAGCTAATTTGTTATCATGAAAATTTATACAATGGCTTCATCAGGAATACAGAATTTTAATGTTTAGCAAAATATGAGCAGATGAACTATTACACATAAAGATGCATCAACCAGGTCCTTCAATATAGCATATTCCATTACCCATGGATTTTGAATCTAAACTCAACCTCCTCTTATTTTTTCCCTCTGAACCCAAAGTCTAAACATGCTTTTGTTATTGTTTACAGATCTAGCACTGACTTTAGTGACTTATGCTACAGGTCAAGACAGAAAGTTGGGTATTTATATTATAACTTCCCAAATAACATAACGCTAACATAGAAACGAATTCTCAATCAAGCCAACTTCTTCTATAGTTATCCAGCATCAAAAGGTATATACCATAATCTAAAGCTCTAAAATAATAAAAATGAGTATAAAAAGATGCAACAGACTTGGAGGGCTCACATGCTTTCTTCTCATGGACCTCATCATGTGTAAGTTTAGCTCAGAAACAGAACACCCTAGTTGAAGTAGAACCACACCCATCTCTAAGTGGACCCCCTTGCCCCTAAATTTGGTTTCAAATAGTGTTTGTTCTTAAGATTCTCTATGGCAATCAGCTGATGGTTGTTTAAAGGGGTTAGTTTTTTTTTTATCGGCAAATGTGTATGTTAGTATTTTTGTGGTGGGTGGGATTTGATCCCTCAACCTCCTTATCACTCCACTCCGTAAGTCTTCCACCCTTACCACTTGACCACCTTATGACTCCCCTAAAGGGGTCCTTAGTTCTTTCCATTTCATTTTTTAGTTCTTAAGGATATACCTTATTTAGGTCTGTGTACTTCCAATTACTTATTTATTTAAGTAGTTAACAGTTCAATGTCAGAAAGTTCTGAAGTACTTATGAAATTTTGAGTCAACAGAATTAATACACGAAAAGTAAAAAACTATAACAAATCAAAAAAAAGAAACGTCATATTGAGTTAGTAAAAGCTAGGGCATACATACCATTTGTTGAAAAGCATCTTTGCCATTCGCTAATTCAAGCTGAAGTACCTATAACAAAGAAAGCAAACTTAGATATAATTTTAAAGAAAATCAATACAAGGAGGTCTTCTACCTTAATCATCAAACTCACTTACCTTTCCTTGATTTCCTTCATCATTTTCTGTAGTCACAATATCCCTGCCAGTCCTCACAGCCTTATTACTGGCATTCAATCTTGGATCAGGGGCCTTATTGTTAGATGCAATAATAGATTGATACTCTTCTTCAACATTGGAAACAACATGGGTAGCTGAGGCATCAGGTCTCACGTCGTTCTCAACAGAGTTCAAATTTGCGCATCGCTTGAAAGCATCAGTTATGGCACCTAAAGCAATAAAGTAACTTTCTTGTGACAAAGAACCTTCTTCACCTAATATTATGGCCCGTCTACATAAATCGTTGAAACGACGGACCTTGGATTGAACCTCTTCCAATTTATCACCAATAGGATGCCTGCTCAGTGCAGCATTTGTCCATCTTTGCAATATATACTTTGGTGGGATGCTGAAAACACCAGACATTTGTAGAACTACAATAGCATGTCTACAGAGATAACCTTTATATTCAAACGAGCGACATGAACAACTTATGTCTGAGTTTGATGTGTTCCATTCCACCACATAGCTTTGACTATTTTCAAGGTCTTTCACAGTATAAGCTGCAGTCAGACCATCATTTTCTTTCTTGAGATGGCAGGCAGCTGCACCCAAAACCTCGACCTGGAACTTTCTATATATTTCATGTGTGTAAACCAATAACATTTGTTTTTCAAAAGGGGAAGGAGACTTCAATTCAGGTGTTTCATGCCAAGCATCAAAATTTGCTTTGGCTTCCTCTTCATGCCTATCTTCCAGAATCACTCTGTACTGTTCTATAAATTCTTTTAATGAAGTATCAATGCGGACATAGTTGTCAAACAAAGAATTTAAACTATCTGAGCGTGAACTAGTAGACAAGCCAGCAAAAGAAATATCTCTCTGAAAAGTGGGCACCCAACACATACGATCATCATATAAGGACTGGACCCATTCATCATCTCTAATGTTAAACCTGTCAACCAACTTCCACCATCTCTTTTCAAATTCCTCCTCTGTCCATGATTTATATATACATTTGTTAAACTTTTCCATAAAGCTATCATGCCATGAGCATAAAAATTGAAGATGTTTTGGTATCTTTTCCAAAACATGCCACAAACAAAAACAATGACGTGTTTCTGGAAGAACAGCAGCAACGGCTGCTTTAATAGCCTCGTTTTGGTCGGTGAGAATCACTTGTGGGGCTCGTTCCCCCATTGCTATGAACCATGTTTGCAGTAACCAGGCAAAAGTATATATGGTCTCATCAGCAACCAATGCACAACCAAGCAATTTTGGTTGAATATGATGGTTTACTCCAATGAAAAGTACCAACGGTATTTTATACTTGCTTGTAAAATATGTTGTGTCAAGAGAAACAACATCAGCAAAGAAAGGAAAATCTTCCAAGCCTTTAGCATCAACCCAGAATACATTTCTAAGTCGATGCTCTTCATTCAAGTCAACTGCATAGAAGAATTTTGGATTCTCTTCCTGCATGTGCATGAAGAGTTCAAGAAGCAGTTGGGCATGTCCTGCTTCTAAAACCAAACTTTGTCCTTTATCATGATGTTTCATAAAGTTCTCTAAACAATCAACATTTTGATATGCACTAAATAGCTTAGAAACTCCAGTTGAGTTCTTCCGCCTTCGCATCCGAACATCATTACTTAGTGGATCAGAACTCCTGTGACTACGAAAAAAATGAGCTTGAGCAGGTAAAAGTTCATGATTATGCTCTTTCACAAAGCAATAGACATACCATTTACCATCTTGTCTTCTCTTCACATGCATACTTGCCTTACAACCAATTTTTGGAGAAGGGCGTGGATTAATTGCATCATCAGATTGTTGCTTATTACCATATCTTATACATGAAAATTTGGCATCAATAAATTCCTTTGACGCCCTAGACCGACGACTGCTCAACTTGGCAGTACCAAACCCTGCAGACTTGGCATATTCTTTGTAAAATGCATAAGCAGCTTCATGAGATTCAAATTCCAAATCAGCAGAAGGTTCCAAAATTGTACTACCCATGAGAGCAGAAGAGTCCATAATTATTGCAGCAACATTCAGATCAAAATTCACTTTCAAACAAATGTTTTACATGTGAAAAGATACTGCTCAGGTGAAACATATGAGGGTTTGTCACAATAGTCTTGTAGGTACCTAAATTGAGGAACAAAGCTTCATCAAGAAATTCCCCAGAAATGAAAAATTGATCTTTCAAGTATAATGGTATAATTTAAAATTTTAAAATCATTGGTGAACACTTCATGGATGGGACTGAACCATGTGAGCATAAAATCTATGCGAGATTTGAAAACCAGTTGAAGAAAATAAACTTCTCATATCTAAGCAGGAATACTACCAAACAAAGACAAATTTCAACAGAAGCATCAACATGAGCAGAGGCATTGTTCAAATTATTATAGTATTCATTCTAAACTGACAGGAACAATCAATATGCAACACGTCATCAAAAAGACAGTAGTAATATCATGTGCACAACAAAGATCATAATATACACCCAAAAACCTAGGTTATCCGGATTGGCTACAAAACCACACTCCTATAAGATGAGTCCTATACTTTTGAGGTCAAAAGGGACAGCCTCAAAATTCTCATAATGAACAAATTTTGCTAACTTTTTGAACCACACATGATTCATATGCTTCTACCATTCCTAATTTTAAATGAGCTGAATAGCTATCACACAAGGCGGTATGAGGATGATAAATGTATGCAGTCTTACCCACAAGCAAAGAGATTTCCGAGATTTGAACCGTGACCTCTTGGCACTGTGCAGCAACCACACCCTCAGCCTTTCTGCATTGTGATTTTGAAAAATAAAATTGATGATGAAAATACAAACATTATAAACTGATACAAATTAATGCTTATTCAACAAAAAAATAGCTAACTGAACCATACACATATAAAATTAAAAACCTAGGTTAAGCGAAAATTAAATAAGAATCATTTATCATTAAACAATTTTGAAGCGGTTTATGGAGGGTGCAACGGGGGCATGTTGCGGTTCCGTTACAGTGAAAACAAAATAGCAAAACATTGAAATCTACTACAGAATACATAAATAAAAAATTAAATGAAAAATTAAGTGAAATTTAGAGGAAGATGAAGTGAACTCACTCGTGGTTGAATCTTTCACCTTTGCACACTATGCCTCGGATTCAAAGCGCAAATCAAATATTTGAGTGAAGTTTTTTTCTCTTCTTAATCAATTTGGTTTTGGAAATTAGGGTTTAATCGATACTCTATACTCTACATACAGGAAGAAGATCGAAGGAAAAGAGCAATGAGAACAAAACTGTAATTCTATTGAAAAAAATAAGGGAATTTGATAAATCAATAATCGATAGAAAAAGTAAAAAGAACGAGAATAATTACTAGGAAGAAATAATGGGGAAATTAAGAAAATAATTTATATATTTAGGTAACAATGTAAAAATTTATATACAGTTTATATATTATTCACCATTCATTTGAATTAATTCTTTTTATGAGTGAATGATTTTTGAAAATGAATTGTGGATAATACATTAATAATATAAAAAATTCTTACATTATTATTGTACATTTTTCTCTCTATATTTAATAGGAATTGATATATGAATTGTATTTTGAAGGGTCTAAATATAAAATAGGATAAGAGTTTTGTATATAATGAATATATTTATGTATTAAAGATAATTGATTATTAAATAAAAAAATTGAACTTTATAAATAATATATTGGCTTTGATTTTTTGTATAGTCACAATGATTGAATATTAATTTTTTCACATCCTAAAAAATATTTTTATAGGAAAAGATGTAATGAATATAGCAAATTAATTATAAAAAATCAACAAAAATTATATATATTACAATTAATCTATAAAACATGTTATGTCAATCAAAAAATTAAACATTCGTTAATTAATATTCATTATTTAGTCAGAGATATAATTTGGAACAACGGATCTTTGTTAGTTAACTATAGCTAACGAATTAGACTTAGCTATATGTTTTATGTGACCCTTTTCCCAAGCCAACTTCATATTAAATGAAAGATAAATTGTTCTTAATATATAGTTATATCTTATAAGGATAAATATGAATTACATGAAATATATTAATTTATTATCCAAAAGATTAAATGAATACCCTTAATACACCAAAAATATATATTACATGAAGATAATAAGGATGGATGTGACTCTAATTACAAAAGTTTTTTTTCACCATAGTACAAGTCTTCAAATCCTATAAATAGGACATCTAGGTGCCCTTTTTCTAAGAACTCTTAACTTAATATCTTATATCCAAATTCCTTCATTATTTTTTCTTTCACACTTGCACACACCTCATGCTAAGATGGTAATTATTTTGCTCATGGTCTTGCTCCTTTGACAGCTTCATCATAATATTTCTTAGGGCATAATACATTAGGTAAGAAAAAAAATATGGTATCTTATTTATACTTATGTGTATATATGTATGTTTTGGTTTGGTAAAGACAATTAGGGTTTAGTCATAATTGTACACTCCACATATAGGAAGATCTAGGGTAGGAGGAAATAAACAAGACAACAAAACTATAATTTTTATTATAGTACAAAACTATAATTCTAATGAAAAGTGTACACATGCTAATTTGATAAATCAATAAAAAAAAGAACAAATTAATTTAAAAAATTAAAGTAAAAAGACTACTATAATATTATGATGGCATAAGAGAAAAATGAGGAATATGCTATATATTTTTAATACAGAGGATGTATTTGTTGCATTTCCTAATTCGTGTCATAAACTTAAAAGGAGATTATATAAGAACCAAAGAGAGTAAACAAAATAACAAATTAAAACTAATAAGTTGTGTGGTTTCCTTTTGATCAAAAGATTTTAAAAATGCAAATAAAAAAATATATCAAAAGAAGTGTGTATTGTTAACTTACCTATTGCACAAAGAATACGTAAGAGCTAGAACCCCTTGTTTGACATTTAAATAATAAAATTTTCTTGTTTCTTATTTTATTAAAATAAAATAAAGGATGAAATCAAAATATTGAAGAGTGTGGTAAGAGGATTAAGTGTTTAATATGTTATAATGGGGTCAAAACATATTCCTTAGTTTCTAATCTACTTCTAAGTTAGGAAAATTTTAATCGTAGATAAGTACCTACTTATCCAAGAAGAGTTTTTTTATGTTTTGTTCGTAAATATGTGATGATGACTCCAAATTTACGATTATAATTAGTTTTGACTTATGGATTGACTAGTCTAATATTTCCTCTGAACTTATATATTTTTTGGGACCTCGTGACCACAAATTCTATTGTTGCACTCACTCTCCTTACCCCTCAAAAATATTTTCCCTATAAAAAATAGCTAATTTTTTAGGAAATAAAACATAGTCAAAATCTCAAATAAAAAATAATTATGATTCATAGATTAGTAAATAAATGTATTATGTATACTCGCAAAGTTAAAGTGCAAAAGTTAAAAAATAACATAAATAGAGATATGCTTCTTAAGTGAATATGTTAACATAATGTGTCTCTAACATGACCGAACATTGATTCTTATAATCTGCTTTTTAAGATTCTGAGTATACACTACTACATTATATTGAGCACATTTGTTGTTTCATAGTTTATGTCATTCGATGTGATATAAATTGTGGAACAAAAGATGTGCTCTCATTCCAGTTTGTGTGACGAAGTTCTTCATGACAAGACTCACTCCTTATATTAAGGGTAGAATTTGAATACACAACCATGTAAACTATGAGCCAAATTCTTACCCATTAGGTTAAGCTTTATTGGCTTCTTATTTATCTATGAAAGTATAATATAATTTTATGTTACTTAAAAATTAAGTTATTGATTAAGAAGTAACTTTTATAGTATCATATATGTTCTAATTTTGTGCTTAGTTAGTTAATTTTCATTCTTAAGAACTCATTACGGAATAATTGATTAACTAAGTTCTAAACTTTATAGTTTATACCCCACAAATCATTAATATTAAACTGACATAAATGATCTAAATTTAAAATTTTATAAAAATATTAAAAAAAAAATATTATCAATTATTAGGGATATGACCCTAAAGAGTAAGACCTCTAATTATTAGATTAAAGTGAAGAATCATATGAATGAGTTTAACATTATATCTTGATTTAAAACTTTAAGGGGATCCACTTACTCCAAAAGTAAGTGAAAAATGACTTACTCCATATTTTAACCATCTAATCTTGCAAAATCTAATGGTTTGCATTGGTAAGTACATTGAAACCATTGGATTTTCCAAGATTTGATAGTTAAGATGTGGAGTAAGTCATTTTCCACTTACTCTTGGAGTAAGTGGATCCCTCCTCAAACTTTTAAAATATTATGTCTATTTATCAATTATATGTATTTTAACCTACCAAAATTTCCTAAATAAGAAATTTATTTTAATGATACATTTGCTCAAATAACTCGAAGATGTTTTGTCTTTTAGCCAAAAAGTACAGTGTTAAGTGTGAACAGATATCACATATAATTCAGTAATTAAGGTTGTGAACCACATTCTTAGAGTTTAATAGGTTTTAACTAAAGTGTATTATAATTTTTGCTCTCCCAATTTTATGGGAAGGCTCGTGCGCTCCATTTACATTTCCCCTAACCAAGGGTCAAATTTTAACACTAGGGAATTTTCTAAGGGTAGATAGAATGGAGATTACTTGTCCCCTTTTTAGTGTTTCAATGTGTCCAATACCACTTAAAAATCGATATGTAATTAAAAATGAAATTAAAAAAACAGAAAATAATTTTTTTTTACATACTTAGTGCACCGTGATTGACTTAGGACATATGGACATAGATTTTTGGGGACATGTGATCCTTATTCGGATTGATATTCAATGATCAAAGTAGAGATATATACATCATTGTTCAACATATAGAAATTATCTACTGAGGTATCCCATCAACCTAAAACATAGAAATTATATTTGTTCTCCCAACCGATCATGCTTCGTCGTCTTTATATCATGTCCTATATAATCAGGAAGCAAACAATTAGAATAATTAATATGAATATTTAGTAAGAGGATATAACATTACTCATCTTTTTTGCATCTTCACGCTAATTAGCATTCTTACGATCACATCAACCCGACACAATGTAAAGGTGAGACTTTCGAGAGTTTAGAGATAGTAATAATAAAATTGCTAGTAATGCAATTTTTTAATGCATTCTCTAACATACTTTTATCATTAGAGACAATTTAAGTGAGATATACTAATTAAATCACAGGAGTACATTTTCTCTTTAATTGATCTTTACTTTAACTTCATCCAATAATAAAATTTGTATTCAAAGGACTTTGAAAAATATATTGATATAAGGTTTCTCTAAAATGGGATTTAGTATAAGGTGATATCTTACATTCTTAGCTCACTCATTGTTCAAGAGTATATTCACTTCACCTTTTATTTTATACCCCCAAACTCATTTTAGATGACTTTATTTTTTTTTCCTTTTCTTTTGTATTGCTAGCATTATTTTTAGAGTAAATTACACTCGCACCCAATGAGTTTTAGTGAAATTATACAAATCACCCCTCCATTTTTTGTCCTTACACGAATCACCCCTAATTTTGTACATATGTTACACTGACTACTCATGCGTAATATAAAAGTGTAATATTTAAACAAAACGTGTAACGTGTGTAATTAAGTTAAATAAAATATTGTATATTCTGTTGACAAATTTAAATATTATGAGAGTCGATGCGTCTTCATTATTTGGCTCATTACAAAATATTATAAGAGTTATTTAAACATATCTTTATAATTAGTAATGTATTTTGTAATGAGACATAAATAATAAAGAAATATTGATTTTTGTACTGTTTGAAATGTTACACAATATATAATTTTTTTAAAATTAATTACACTCACTAGACATTTTTTTGTTTAAAATATTACACTTTTATAACATGCAGAAGTAGTCAGTGTAATATATATACAAAACTAGGGGTGATTCGTGTAGGAAGTAGGGATGGTTCGGGTAGGAAGTAGGGATAGTTCGGTTAAGGACAAAAAATGAGGAGTAATTTGTGTAATTTCACTAAAACTAATGAGTATGAGTGTAATTTATTTTTATTTTTAAATCATATAATAACATCATTAAATGGTCCCAACCCCTTATTTAATATATACAATTCCAAACATCATACACATAAGTCCAATTCAAGTGGAACAGCCATGATGACTAATGCATATAATTAAGTTTAAATTCACAATATAATAGCCCTAAACTTCATATTTAAAAAATATTGAGTAATGAGAGGAGTAATCCAACATGACAACCAGAAAGAAGTTATCATGTTAATGTTTTATTTCAAAACCAATTGATAATAAGATGAATAACCCAACATGTATTTAAATTATTCCCGAGACAATAAAATATATGATGTATAACTTACTTCCAATATATTTTTTTTCTTTTCAATTGGTAATGTGGCTTTTAATCAGTCGTGCATATCAAATTTGTTATGTATTTTAAAAATTAATATATGTTTGTATTTCATGATGTAACAGCTTTTCCTTCCATTATTGTCCAATTAAATATAAAATTCACATATCATGTGTTGAACTTAATCCTCACTACCTGCTTCCAATTTTGTTGGACCATTAATCTTTGGTTTTCATACCTTTTTTTATTTTCAATCTTTTTAAGCCCTGAACGTTAACTAATTGTTTATTTATGGAGTGTATATATATATATATATATATATATATATATATATATATGTATATATATATTTTTATGTTTGTGACCAAAGTGTCTCCATATAAAATATTATGAGACTAATCTCTAGGTGGTTATCATGATTAGGTAAAGGACATTTCTAGTGTCTATTTAAGATCGTATTCAATTTACTTAAAAATAATATATTTATAAAAAATTATGTACATAAGTACATGTATAATCATCAATTTTTTTATAATAAAAAAAGAGTACATAGATACTTATGGTCATTCCAAAAAAATGAGATACATACATATATAATAGAAAAATGGGAAATACAGTTATTAAACTCATACATCAATCAAAATAGAACCATTCATAGCAATAATTATTATAAATCATATTTTAGGTCTTTATGGATATAATTGTATTTACTAATGATTTATATATAAACTTATTATTTTTAACTGGTGGTGTTAATAAATGGCATATAGATATTCTTTAAGAAATAAAAATAAGTCGATATTGGAAAATTAAGTCTATCATTCATTTAAAAAGCCATAACAGGGTATGTTCTACCGAAAAAAAGTGTCCTATATTTTATATATTTTAATGGAAAATGATATATTCTCCTACTAAATCCTCTTATTAATTCTCATACCCACAAAAAAATAATATATATCATAAAGTGATACTTTATTTATTATTGATTGATTTACAAGTGACATATGTCACTTTCTTATGGTAAGAGAATTAATAGAAAGATTTAGTAGGAGAATATAACATTACTCTATTTTAATATATCATCACTTCCCAATGTAATATTTCTATGTTCGAGTTCCTTAAACTCAACCCTTGGGATTGGGGGTAACAAAATAGAACTAGTAGTTTTAATATTGATTCAAATATATATATATATATATATAACACACCACAAAAAAATATAGAAATTACACTTAAATTATTTTAGGGACCAAACTCAAAATATCAAAGCATTACATGCAGTAAATTCCAAAATGGAAAAAAATATAAAAATACAAATCGACTAAAAGTAGAAACTAAAATAAAAATACATATACTTTAATCAAAATACTATTAAGATGTTGGTCTAATTGTAAGATATTACCCTTAGAAGCAACACTTACTGGGTGAGACAATTACACACCCTAAAAGATATTAGTTTCTTACATAAATGGTAAGTGAATAACTTATTGTACACAAAAAAATACTTTAATCAAAATTATACTTTTAGATGAATAGGGATTAAAAGTTTCATATTTTATAAGGATTTGAGCCGTGAAATTAATTCAATGTTGGTAATAAAATCTTTTAAAGAATTGGGTGGAGGCATGATCTATCGCTTTTGTTAATAAAAAATAATAGGGTCAATGTCTCGTATTCTATCCCTAATTAAGAATAGAATAAACTTTGAGTTACGAAGTTATATAAAATTATTTACAGAGAACTCAAACTAATAAATAATATAAAGTTTTAATCCTCTAAACTTATTTGACACAATTCACTTTCAGTAATTGTCTCAATCATTATGTTAGTAAGACAATGCGTCTACAAGTTAGAAATTAGTCACATTGTCATTGTGTTTGTTTGGATAATTTGGCAATTGAAAATGATTAACATATTTCAGTGTTTCACTCTTGTGGGGTTTTTGTTGAAAAGTTTAAGGACAGCTGTTACCCCTCAATGTTACCCTTAGACCAATGAATCATTTAGATTTGTTGAATTATTGAAGCAACATTGTACACTTTTGATTTTAATAATAATATATATACCATTGTGCGTAGGAGTTTTATACACTCTAATTGTATTATCTATTATTTATATATATGATTAAAATTGACTCTTCAAAAAAATCCAAATAAATGGTAGATAATATAACAAATTTTTATAATTTTTTTACATGATAGTATATAAATATGCTAAACATTTACATTAATTGATGCCATTAATGTAGGAGATGCAACTATTGTGTCATAATTGTATAGCAACCAAAGTAAGATGAACCAGTGCAAGCATAAAGTCATTTCACCTTGCGAAAAAGATGCATGTACTTTATAATAATTTTTTACACCTCTCTATTTATATATTTTTAATATTCATTAACTCTTAAAATAAAAGTAATATAACTAAATTGTAGATAATATATTAATTATATATAGATTTTTATACACTTTTTCACCTTTCCATTATATTTTATCAAAACCTACCTTACTTTTTAAAATGTAACGTTATTTTTGTAGGGTTTATTCAAGTGTTAAGTCCCACATTAGATATGCGAGAATGAGTAAAAGAGACTTTATAAGTAGAAAATGTCCATGGAACTAATGCCTTAAGGCTTTGGTTCAAGACGTGATGTCTCACTTATGGTTCTACACTCTTCTCATACCCCAGTAACAATGGAACTCTCCGGTAGTTGGAGACTCCTCGGTTGCAGTTTGGTCCAACAAGTGGTAAAGAGCCGATGGTTCGGCTAGGACATGGTGGACTTAAGGGGGAGCAGACCGGAAAGTGTGTGGTACCCACACTTGAAGGGGAAATTGTTGGGTTTATTCAAGTGTGAAATCTCACATTGGATATGCGAGGAGGAGTAAAAAAGACTTTATAAGTAGAAAAGGCCCATGGAACTAATGCCTTAAGGTTTTGTTCAAGACGTGGTGTCTCACTTATGACTCTACACTCTTCTCATACCCCGTAACAATGGAACTCTCGGTGGTTGTAGACTCATCGGTTACAATCTGGTCCAACAATTTTGCATAGACAAGTGTGTGGCTACATTAGTCAATGGGTTGATGAAAAAATGTTGAGCTCTTTGACATAATAATTTCTAAATTTCCTATAAGAATCAGGTGCATACATATATTAACCGTAAAGTTCAATCTTAGCTCATTTTATTATTATATTACAATTATGATTTACTCTGTCATCAAAAACAACTATTTGATATAACTTATAATAATAATTTTTTGTTGAAAGGCTAGCATCTAGCACATTATCGTGGATACAACAATCCATTCCTATATACTTGTTACCAACACTAACTAATTTTATAATCATATTTGCTTGTTAGCAATAGCTTAAATTGTGTGATGATGGTTATGATAACTTGTTCACACAAAATAAACTAGAGGCTACGGTTATTGCTATGGGCATCTCTAAAGATTTTGTTTTTAACTCATTAATATGAAAATAAGAAAATTCGTACTATATTTTCCATCATGACATTTTTATTTTATGAATTATATAAGAATGAAGACAGAGAACGAAAAAGGTAGATGTTTGATTACAAATGAGATAGGTTGTGATATCCAAATAAGAATAAAAATGACATTTTTCATTACGTTAAAAATGCTAATGTTTGGAAGGTTGTGTCACATGAGTGAAAATTGCATGAGTGAGCTAGCCAAATAAGACATGTTGTATGGTATGGAGAACCATCATTTAGAGAAATGTTTGCATTGTCTTGATGGGAAACAACACAAAGTTTCCTTTAAGAGTCAACCATCTAATTCTTGATTTGGTGCATTCTAATTTATGTGGCAATGTGAAGACTATAGCACTTGGGCAGTTTATATTTTCTGACTTTTATTATTCAACATTCAAGAAAGATACAAGTTTATACTTTTAAGATACACTCTTGAATGTTTTCAAACAATTTTGAAGTCCACTTATATACACTTTTAAGTTATGTTTACTTTCTCCTTCAAATGAGTAATCTTATGATGTCTAATAATACTCTTCTCCATATAACCTACATCAAATATGATCCTCTTTAGTATTAGATAGTTTAGTACTTGAATGTGAGATCTAGATTGGTTTGAAGATTAAAAAATATATTTTAATTAAAAATAACTTGATATATGTACCTTTGAAAATTATAAGCCACATGTCACCATCTCTGTCAAGGAGAGGATCCCCTATTGCAAATCTACCTGGACAAATTTATGGTTATGGTTGTCCTTTAGTTTCACTTGACATTATTAGCTGTATAAACCAAAAACAAAATGAAACTTCTCTCTCTATTTTCTTTTGAAATAATCAATTGCATTATTCACCATTCATGTTTTATCATATTTGATATTTTAAAAAATGAATAGAAATGAATATTGAATGATATATTGATTGTGTATAAATTTTTACTTTCTTAATGTATAAATATTATACTTCTATGAATAAAAAATATACCACATTCTCTTAATCAGTTAACTTAAAAATTTTCTTAATTAACTATACATAAATGACATTTATAATTACCCAAACATATAAGCTGCCATACTAGTAAATAATAGTAAAAGAAAAGTATTCTTTTATACTTTGGGTAAAGAAAATGGAAAAAGCAAGAAAGGAAATTACACAATTCTCATTTCATTTTTGAAAAAGAAAAAAAAAACTTGTTAATAGATGAAACAACACTGTTGAATTAATCATCACAACATAACAAGCAAAAAGGTCAATAATAATAAATAAATAAAAGATGTGTGGAGGGAAATTAAAGAAGAGGTGAGTGTTTGATCTTGTTCTGTTCATACACATTATATTATCATATATTATCATCTTTCATTTTTTTTTGTATATTTTCTGATGTTGCTTTTGCTGTTATATACTGTCCCGTGAATACTGTAGATATAAAGAGAAAAAGTGTTTCTTTTTTCTTCTCTCCCTTTCTCTTATTCAATATTTTTTTATCATGATTCTGATTCACTCTAGCTGCATCACACTTTGAAAATTCATAGTCTAAGTAAATTCATTCACAATTATTACATACCAACTTTTAGATCTGAGTAAAGGGTATGTACAAAATTTGTTCTTTGTTCTTTGTTCTTTGAAGGTTTAGATATAGAAAAAGTTGAAATTTCTCATTAGAGGGGTCAAATGATATGATTTGATGAAAAGGGTTGGTTTGAAATTCTGAAAAGAATATAGCTTTGTTGTTTTTTTTTCTTTCTATTCCTTCTATATATATCATAATTATAATGGAGTCAGATCCTCAGAAAAATAATTCTTCATCTGGTTTAACACGTTATAAATCAGCACCAAGTTCATATTTCAACAATATCATTGATAAGGATTTCTATGAGCACATTTTCAACCAACCTTCTAGCCCTGAAACAGAACAAATCTTCTCAAGATTTATGAATAGTATAAGTGGTAGTGGTGGTGGTGATGTTACTCCTGCAGCATTAGAAGAAGATTCACATCCTCATAATTTCTCACCAGTGAAAGAAGAGATTATTATTAACCAAGAGGTAAATTATGAACCTGTGGTGTGGAAGGAGCAACAACAGCATTGTGATATTAGTAGTAATTATTCTTCTGGTGTTCATGGTTTTTACCAAAGTTCTGCAAGACCACCTTTGCCAAATCAAAACCTTAACTCAGGTATGGATGGAACATATTCATTTGGTGTTAATAGGTTGCAGCAAATGAAGACTGGTTCTAGGAATAATCTTATCAGACATAGTAGTTCACCTGCAGGACTATTTTCCCAAATCAACATTGAAAATGGTATGTACTTTATTTCCCATTTTCTTTTCATTTATTTTTTATTACTATTTTTTTTTTCTCCTCTCTTTTTAAATAAAAATATTTCTAATTTTGATAATTTTCATGTCAAGAATTGGTGTAAGATTTCATGATTGCATATTTTAAGGAACTCTTACAGGTAGCATAGATATCTTTAGATTTACTGTATGTTGAGAAAATTCCAAATATACCCCTTTAAGTTAGGTTGATAAACCATCTAGTCCTAAATTAATAGACGTGTAAAAAACTCATTCAATTTAATTACAACTTTCTGATTATTATTATTTTGGTTGAAATTTTTCTGATAATTTGTTGTTACAAAAACTTAGTCCTGAAAAATGAGAAACATAAATATGTTGGACAATTTTGCTTATATTTGTTCCAATTGTCACTATTTTTATATGACAATATGCAAAATTAATTGGCAGTGTATGCTGGTATTAGAGGCTTGGGAAATAAAGGAGTAGCTAGTAGTAACACTATGGAAGAAGCAAAATTTTCTAGTGCAAGGAAGCTGAAGAATCCACCAAATTACTCATCAGGGTTAATGTCAGCAATAGCTGAAATTGAGGACAAAGGAAATAGAGAAAACAATGAAGATATTGAAGGTTTTGCTGAAAGTCATAGTAATGATTTTATCTCAGGTTTCAATGGTGGTTCTTGGGATGATTCTCAAGTCATGACTAATAATGTTACTGGTCTAAAAAGACACAGAGATGATGAGTTGAAACCATTTGGTGGTTTAAATGCAACTGAGACTCAGGTATATATAATTAATGAAGTGATTCAACTAGCTTAGTAGATCTAATTGCTTGAGATATAAGATTTTTTGTTAGTTGGATTCAGTGGCTTTAGAGACTTAAGTGTATTTGAATCTTTGAATAAAGATCACATAACTTAGGTATGAATTTGTGTTTTAAATATGTTTTTCAAATTTAATTTACCATTTCAAAAGTGTGATTGTGTTAATTTTGACATATACCCTTTATTATTCTAAGAAATTTTGACTAGTTAAGTACCTAAAAAAATGATAAAGTAAGAGTTTTTTATATTATCATTGTACCATCAATTTACATTATTAAGTAAAAGTAATACAAATAAATAATATATTCAGTCAAGTAATTGATCATTGTTTTGTACATTTTATGGAACATGTTTTACTATAATGTTGTGACTTGAATGTGATTTTTGTTGTGAATGATTAGAATGAAAGAGAAGGACAATCTTCTTTGGCTCATCAATTGAGTATGCCAAATACTTCATCTGAAATGGCAGCAATTGAGAAGTTCCTACAGTTCTCAGATTCTGTTCCATGCAAAATTCGTGCCAAACGAGGTTGTGCCACTCACCCAAGAAGCATTGCAGAAAGGGTACAATTTTTTCTACCCAAATGTTCCCCCTTTTTCTCTCACTTATACATCTCGATTTGATGTCACATATCATGTCTCGTATAATGAATAAAAAACGAAAATAGTAATGATGTTTATTTTTAATTGACATGTTTTTATTGGTGGAGAAAACATATATAATCATCTATGCTTTGGATTTTACATATATAGTATTGTTGTGTATATTTTTTTGATACGAAGTTATTAGGTAAGTGGTGTATATTTAAGGATATGTTTGTTGAAAATGCATGGTTTCAGGTTAGAAGAACTAAAATTAGTGAGAGAATGAGGAAATTACAAGATTTGGTCCCAAACATGGACAAGGTGAGATTTGTTGCAATTGCATTATAGGTTCAAAATGGAATCCCAAACATCAACATTGTATTTTTACCATTCCCTTTGCAGCAAACAAACACAGCAGACATGTTGGATTTGGCTGTTGATTACATCAAAGACCTTAAAAAGGAAGTTCAGGTATGTTTAAAATCCAACCTATCTCAAAGATGTACTTTGTTTTTCGGGAAAAAATGATTAATCCTCGTATAAAATTATCCTACAAATTCTCCTATACACATAAACGTGATGACATTAGTATTACTATTGACACATTGTAAAGTAATTTTGTACGAGAATATATTATTACTCTCATTTATTAATTGATGGGTCACTCATTTTCTTTCAACAAATGTGTATATATATACACATGTTTAGACTCTTTCAGAATATCAGTCTAAGTGTACGTGTTCACAGAAGCAGGAGCAATAACAGAAAAGATGGAGATATGGGTAACTTAGTCTCTGTACAGATTTGTAATAATAATTTGGTTACAAAGCTAGAATGTAAATAAGCTTTTATTTGTTCTTGCATTTCAAAAGGAGATAAATTTATGTACCAAAAAAATGAAATAAATTTGTGTAGTTGTAGTGTGCCATTTCTTAAAGGGTTGTGGGAAGAGGGGAAGAAAATTAATTAGCATAAAAATCTGATTTTTCATGCCATATGAGAAGAACATGTCTCTCCAAAATTTGATGTGGTAAAGTCTATGCCTTTAAAATAAGGGCCCCATTCTAGGGGATGAAAATATGTATGTTTTTTTGTGTCACGTTGAATGGCATTGAAAACATGGGTCCCATGGTCGACATGGTTTTATATCATCTTGCTTTCAAATTTTCATAAAACCCAATTGGTGGTTTATCATTTCCATTTTTGGTATATATGGGGAGGGATCCACTTACTCCAAGAGTAAGTGGAAAAACACTTACTCCACATCATGACCATTTATTCTTGGAAATCCAATGGTTTGAATTGGTGAGTACATCTAAACCATTGAATTTTTCAAGATTGGATGGCTAAGATGAAGAGTAAGTGTTTTTTGGAGTAAGTGGATCCCTCCCCTTTGTATATAATATTATTATGTCCTTCCTTTGTATAAAGGCAGGAATTAAAGTATTGTAGGAAAGCTTTCTAGTCATCTCATAAGTATATTTATGATTTTGAAACTTTCTTTTTCTTATTACTACCCTTCAAAAAATAACTCGTTGAAAATACATTTATGAGTTGAATTTTAGAGAGAAAAGAATAGATATTAAGATTTCAGAATCACTTCACACATATATTTCGAGGCTCTAAAGTCCCTCATTTCTCTTCCTTTTCATTTAAAACTCAAATTATAAGTCAGCCCTAAAAAACAAATGTATTAAGTTGGTAGAGGATTATAACTTAAATATTATATTAAGTTTTTATATAGCAAAAGTGAGACTTCTAATATCCGTTTGCAACAAATATTACACTTTACTTAACTTCTGAAGCTAAAATTGTATTTTTTTTCTTTGTTTACAAGTGATATTATTATTACTATGGCTTTAAGTATGTTCTATTAAGAAACTAGTCGAATTTG
The DNA here is from genome assembly GCA_009771035.1 of Lupinus albus. Classification (NCBI taxonomy): domain Eukaryota; kingdom Viridiplantae; phylum Streptophyta; class Magnoliopsida; order Fabales; family Fabaceae; genus Lupinus; species Lupinus albus. Next base: position 2,558,956 of record CM020022.1, on the reverse strand, counting down.
TTTGTCATGTGTCGTCCTTTATCCCATTAGTTGCCATCATTTGTTGGTATACAGAGATGATTAAAAAGAAAAAAATTAAAGAGTGTAATATATATATAATTAGTGAAAAGATTTACACACATTTATTATATCATATACTATTAATTGAGATTGATTTTTGTGATTATATAATAATGATAAATGATGCAATGACAATATATAGAAATTATACATTCCATATATTGTTACTTTGTCATGATATCCGTATTGGATCAAAAGTAGGGTCCAAATCCATTTGAGTGGAGGCCATGTCACAAATGATGTGAGAGCGCAAAAGGTTGCCCTAAACGTTAAGTAAACGAGGGATTGTTGTCTACAGTGGAGGACTATGCAACTTCCCAAATAATTTTGTAACCCCTTTTTCTTTTTTTTCTAATATAGTTTATTGCATGAGGAAAAAAAATGCATGCCTGAGAAAAATGTATATAGTTATAATGTATGAGTTTTGTATGAGAAAATGTATTATTCATAATTTATATTTTATTATTATTGACTTTTCAAAGATATAATTCAAATAAACTATGAATATTATAATGACTGTGTATAAGTTTTTACATTGAAAGTGTACAGATGATAACTCTTATTTTATTATATATCACACAAACACAGAATAATCATATGATATATCAAACTATGTCTCAAATCATATACCAGCGGAATGAAAATATATCATATTAATTAAAAAAAAATATTTATTATTTTTTCTAGTATCTTACCACCATTTTATTGCTTTATCAGTTTATCTTACCGGTGCGATTCCACGAGCACTACTATACAGTTGGACACAATTAACTGCACAAAAAAAAAAGGCAAGTGCATTAAACAAATCCTAGTGTGAGAGAGAATCCAGTTACTCCAAATCTCCAATGGTTTGAATTAGTAAGTAGATCTAAACTATTGGATTTCTTTAGAATTGTTGGCTAAAATGTGGATTAAGTTTAAAAAACTTACTTTTAGAGTAAATGGATCTCTGTTATATATATATATAATATACATGCATTTTGTAGCAAGTGCACCTCACGAAGACACGCACTGCTATGCACGGATATGATGACCTTCCTTTGTAGGGGGACCTTACTAGCTACAAGAACGTGATGTCTTTGGCATATACTATTCTAGTCATAAAATTCAGTGTCTTTTACAATTCCATGGGTTCATATAGAAAAGGGGAAAAAGTTTTGGGCAACTTGCAAATGCAATTGTTCTTTACTTTGAAGAGGGTGAGTCTCAGTCTTTATCTTCTTGTTGTATGCATGCAAGCAGGATTTAGACTACTTTGTGTGGATACTTCAAAATGAATTTTAATACTTAAGTCGGTATAAGTAAAGATATGTATAGAGGATGTAAAATGATAGTATGAGAGTGTAAGTAATCTTCTTTATATTAGGTTACTTCTATTTTATAGAGATATTGAGTGGGACCTAATCTAATGTAGGTGTTTAATTTTAATCATAATGAGTTGCGCAAGCATGTCATTGTCCAAACTAAGAGGGGATGCTTTTAATATAATGGGTTGCCCTATTGCTCAGACTAAGGATGACAATGGGTACCCAGATCTGCGGGTACTCGCAAAAAATACTCGCAACAGGTCAGGTCTGGGTCTATGTTTTGGACACGTAAGTAATTAAGACCCACAATTTTAAAACATGCTGTTAAATGAGTCTAGGTCCAGGTAATAAGGTATTCAGACCTGTGGGTACCCGGACCCGTTATTTCTCCATATATATATATATATATATATAACAACCTAATTGTAATATCACGTATATTGTAATATCATATTAATCTATAATTATAATATCATATTAATTCATAAATGTGATTGTTATGTTTTTAAGTAATGATATTATGTTGTTAATTCATATGTATGATGTGATGTTATGTTAATCGAAGAGTTCATATTAAATGAATTTTTCATCATAATGTTGAAGTTGATTTTAATGTTTGTTAGAGTAAAATGAGTTGTATTTAATAGTCAAGTTACGTTGTTTTTAAAACTTTAAATTAAGTTTTATAATTTTTTCTCTTGTTAACTGTCTAAATAACATATAAAATCGTATGAAACAAATACATAAATACATAAATTATTTGCAATTATTTTTAATATTTTTGAATTTATGGGTACCCATGGACATGTGGGTAGCATACCCAGTGGGTATTAGCATGGGTCTGGGGTGGGTCTGGGTCCAAAAACAAAGCAGTGGAGCGGGTCTGGATAATGCACTACCCGGACCCATCCAAACACATTGTCATCCCTAGCTCAGACACTATGTTCAGTCCTATATTAAGACATTGTGTGGTTTTATAGTATTGCATGTGTTGACTATGTCATCTTATCATTCTCGTCCTTTCACATAGCAAAGTCAACCATTCGAACACGATCGATAATCATGTGGATCGTATCTTATTAATTTGGTGATAGGCTTGAATCCTAGTGACTAGGTAACGTTGACCGATCGTGACATTGGGATGGAGCAACAATAAAACCTATTGAAAACCATAATGATTTGAGTGACTTAAAAAGTTATACCTTTATCTTAGCTTTCAAATGACTTTTTGTTGGGATCGACTAATTATAAATATAATAATACAAGTGTCATTTCATTTTATATTTTCTTTATTTTTCATATAATTTTCCTCTCTATTACTAGTCTTATTCTTATTAGTGACAATTATGGAGCAAATGGAGACCATTCCTATAAGTTACACGAACTTGTCCATATGTAGAGCTCATGAATGTAGTTTTTGTCAAGAAAACACAATTTAAGGTAGATACCAAAATTTGTATATACGTGTACTTTTGTAGGGCTGGTGTAAAACTAGAAAATACATTCTTAAGTGACCTTGGAAAAATATATGAAAGAACCAAAATGAAAAAAAAAGAAGTTAATGAATGTAAAAAGTCAAAACAATGTAGAAGAAAGTAGGATGTGACTTACCTTGTAGGTGTGTTTGAAGACAATGGGTAAGCAGGGAAAGCATAGGTGAAGAAGTGGGTTAGTGGTAGTAGGGGAGTTCTACCCTTCCCAATCGATTTGGATTGATTTTTAGGTAAAAACTTATTTAATCCGAAAACATAAATAATATATAATTTCGTTCATTTTATTTGATTTACATTAAGAAATCTAATCCAATAAAATCTAAAATTTATGCTAGATTTTGGTCCTATTTATTTCTTTTATATACATTCACAATGTGAAGTTCATATAAAAATATATGTAAGTGGATATCAAAGAAGCAAAGTATTAAAAAAAAATGTAATGATAAACATGTTTATTATGTCAGGTTCATATCATCCGAATTAATTACATATCTCCATCTTTTTATTTACCATCTTGTGTATAAAAAAAGCAGTGTATGATAAACACTTTTGTAATTATAATTACTAATTAATTATGGTATATAAGGTTTAGATTCTTGCATTCAATAAAGGTTATCCAAATCCAATAAGTACTTCTAAATATGTAAAAGTGTGTACAGATTTGAAGTATTTAAATTGAATTGCAAATAAATTATTAATACTTAAGTAAAAAGGAAATATAATTAAAAGAATAAACACTATAAATAATTGATGTAGGTAAGACTAACAATGAACTGAACCAACTTGATATTTGTTTGAAACTCGACTAGTTAATTAACTTGACAAATTTGGTTCATGAACCAAATGAGTTGAACTTAAGCTAGAAACTCAACTTATTAAATAAACGAGTCGAACTTGAGTTGAACACAGTTCAACTCGTTAGATTCATGAATCATTTGAGCTCAGTCGAACAGTTCGTGAACTTTAATCGAGCCAAACTCGAACTAAAAAAATAACTCATATTGAATTCCAATTGAGTTTCGAGCTGAGCAAGTTCTTATCGTGCTGAATAATTTGGCTCGTTTTCAGCCCTAGATCTAGATCGGCTTTGAATAATATCTAAAAATCAAATTGTACAATAAATATTTCTTTCAACATTTATAGGATAATAATTATTAACAAGATATTGGTCTAGTGAAGTAAGATTCTAGTAAATCCAAATATTACTGAAAGATCAAATAATATATATATATTCATTTTTAATTTTAAAATTTTAAAAAGCTGCAGATCATGAAATTATATATATATATATATATATATATATATATATTCATTTTTAATTTTTATATTACATCATATATTTTTTATATCTCTAAAATATATTTGTTATTATTATTATTAACTACTTTTTATACTTTAATTTATACCAATACACTTTTCTTTTGTCAATAATAAACCTATTGAATTAAAAAATATATTGAAAGATGGAACATCAAAATACTAGAGAAAATAACGCATTAAAATAGAGAAAAAATATATATCCAGATTGTGTAAGATTTATATATCTATAATAATTGTGTATAAATCATTACGTTGACAATATATATTCAAAATTTGCATTAAACTATAAAAGTTTTTTCATGATATACGCAAATTTGACCGTATCAAATTATTTGGAAAATATCTTCTCCTAATAGGAATTCAGTTAATACGTTAATAATAATAATAATTTAGGCAAACTGTGCAATGATGAAACAATAACAGAGAAGAGTGAATCAAATTTATGAAACGGTACTCCATACAAAACACAATCACCGTTTCACGTTATTTGCAACAACAATGATCACATTTCAAAAAAAAAAAAAATCTTTGTTTTCATGTCCCAAACCAATATTATTGTATCAAATAATATAAAAAAATATATTTTTTAATTAACTATTAGTTTTTAATTGGATTAGACACACATGAAATATAAAAATAATAAGACGGTTAATCCAGATTCATTTTCAACAGGCCCTATTTTGTTCTCTACTGCATCTTCATTTCCCTCTCAAAAAAAGAAAAATTCGAACACACCAAAAACAAACAAAACCAAATGCTCCGTTAACCGTTTCTCTTATTTTCTCATTCACAGCATGGGCTACGGTGATGACGCCGTTACATTCCGTCCATCTCTCGTTTCTCTGCCTCCACTCACTCCCTCATTCCGCCATCGCCGCCGTCTCTCCACCACCTTCGTGGAGAGGAACCGCCCTGTTTTCTCATCGACGGTGAAACCAGTGGATTGGATATCTCTTCAGGGACGCGTTGTTAACGGCGAAGTAGCTAGCTCTGCTAGTACGATTGGATTGAATGGAGATGAAGCCATTGCTTGGGAACTGTTTTCTCCTATTCATAGGTTCCTCATTGTTGCTGTCGTTGCTGTTGCTGTTGCAGAGTCTAAGAAACTTCAACAGATATGTCAACTCAAAAAGTCTCTTCAGTTAAGGGTATATAACTTTTCATTTTTTTCTTATTCTTTCTTTAATTTACCATTTCGATTAGAGTCGTATTCTATTATTATGATTCTATATACTTTTCATTCTGACGAAAATTGATTTTAAATTAAATTAATAGTTGGAGAGCGCATCTGTTATCCCACACGTTGTAAGTATAATCTGATTGAGATTGGTTGAAAAAATATATTTAAATTAAAAAATTAATAATTAATTATTTTTGTGACGAATGCACCTGATGGTAGATACAATTATACAACTTATATGACAGTGTAGAAGTTTTGTATAAATATGTAGAGATGCCCTTAGTTAAGCTAGAGGAGTCGTGTTAAAGAATCCTCGCTAAGTAAGTGTATATATCGAACTAGGATTCTCTCCATTAATGGAGAGGTTTTACCTTTATTTTTAATGGTAAAAGTGTGATTTCATTGTAATCAAATGAATATATGTGTTATTGAAAGTTTCATTTTCCTTTGGTTTTTGAAGTATTTGTCTCTTCATTAAAATAAAAAAACTTAATTTCAATTTTGGGTTAATACTTTAAATTTCAAATTTTAATGCATCACTGATTCTAAAGTAGTGGTTCAGGTCTTTCTGTCAATGGTTTATTATTATTAATTGATTCAAGGGACATGTCTGAATTTAAGCTTAGGTCACTTTATTTATCTAGAACTGGAATAGCGTTACGTTTCAGCTTTCAAATAATAATACCCGGATCTAATATATTACTGCTTAATGATATTGTGTTCAGTTTAAATTTGATTCTGAGTCTAACGTTTTTGTGACTTGGTGAGTATTTATTTTTGTGATAGTAAACTCCTTTTGTTGGTTTGTTTAGACAATTGAGTGATCTTGCAAAGAATAAGAATTTATTTTTCATGAAATGCATATGTAATGGAAATCTCCTAACAGAAAAATACTTTGATTGGTGTTTTTTCTGTTTGTTATATGTTGATTGTTGCTAATGCTTAATGATTTATATCTATTGAGAAAATTTTGGATGCTGCATGGTGAGTGATGTAAAATGCATAATTTTTACATGTTGGAAAGAAAATCAATCATTTGCAATGTTATTGCATACAAGTCAGATTACAAATTTATGCTTCCTGTAATGATTATGTCTCTCCTTTCCCCCTTTGAGGCTTCAACTGAAACATTTGATGTTTAAGAAATAATGTAATTAATTTCATGTCCAATTTTTTTATTTATGGGTCAATTTCGCTTTATTGAAACATTTTGTTACTCTTTGACAGGATGAGGTGCTATTAAGCATGCAGCAGAAGCTTGATGATCTCTGTGAACAGTTAAACAGTTCTACTAAGGAACTCTCTCCTGCAGGGACCAAGGGCGAAGAAATGCAATTGACTGAAACTTTTGGTACTGAGAAAATTAAGTTTGTCGATTGCGGTTGTTGGCATTGTGAAGAACACTCTGGCTTGTTTAACGAATCAATGGTAAGAACTCATGCTTACTGCACTGTGTTATTATTGCTTTCTTTTGGTTGTAGGAAATTTTAACTGTTTATATTCACCAATTTGCCTTTGAGCCTTTGATCACTCACTGACTTCGTTAGCAGCGTGCCTCTGTAACTACAGTCTCTAATGAAGAACCCGAGGAACGACGAATGTCTGATTTGTCAGATTGGGCTTCAAGTGTAACATCTGCTGCTGATATTCAGGTAATATATATATACCTTCAGAGTCTTATTTTTACAGTCTGTAAATGAGCTAAGGTTCTAGCATTTCATCTAAGCACCTTGAGTAGCATGAATATCTGGTTGCAAAGGATAAGTAATCTTCCAATTGCTCACTTTTATTTAACTATATGCAATTTAAGCTTCTCATGTAGCACTATTATTAGTACAAACTTGAATTTCTTTTGAGGAAATTAGTTTCTTGGTATTTTTCAGTCTTTGTTGATTGGATTATTGAAATGCTTTTCTAAGGCTACATTTTCCTAATAATGATCTTTCTCTCAAATGTTTACATCCTCAAATCTTACACATAAAATCTGTATAACTTGGTCAGATGGGGTTCTCATCAAACAGTTTTGTATCTTGTCTGCATTCCATGGCTTTGCCTGAGTTGTGTTTTTTTAGCCTTGAATTTCTTTTCATTTTCTATCAAAATTAAAAAATTTAAATGTTAGTTCTAAATATACTTTTTCTTTTGTTGTTTTTGGTACCTTTGCAATACCTTTTTGCTCTCCACAGTTCAACAACATGATAGTAGAACAAGATGTTTGTAATCTTAAGAGGGATTGTGAAGAGAAGGATAACACAATAAAGGAACTAAGCACCCTGCTGAGCTCTTTTGAGGTTTCTAATAACAAGGTAATATTCATCTGTACACATTTTTCATCCCTGGAATTTGCAACTTCTTTTCCCTGTGTTTGGCCCACTTAACACTCATACTGCTATTTTTAACAGAGAGTTGCTGAATTAGAAGACATTGTACGTATGAAGAATACGACAATCTCAAAATTGAAGAAGGACTTGGTTGTCCTAGAACAAAAGGTAAGAAGCAGGTGTATATATGGTCGATATAAAATACAAATAAAAATGTGATGCACTAACTTTGTGATTATGATCTAGGATGAGTATGGGCCGGTTAAGAATTGTCCCTTTTCTACTCTTAAATGTTGGTCAGTTTATTTTTTTGCACTCGAACCTAACCCAACCCCAAATACCAATTGGGCCAACCTTTGAACCAAACCTGATTAAATATAATGTATGTCCATTTTACATAAAGTTTTCTCAATATTAGTTATTATTATGAATATTTAATCTAACATATGAAATGATATATATATAGTGTATATTTTACTAATCATGCATACAAAAAGATGACACACGATGAAAAATATAGAATCAATGATACTTTGGGCATCATTATTCTATACACAGGTGAATAATACACATACAAACATGATGAATGAGTGACCATGGGATGAGTCCGGTCATGTTTGTCCCTTACCTTGCCCTAAATATTGATCGGTCTAATTTTTGAACCCGAACTCCCCCTAGACTCAATGAAACCTGACCATATTCAGACCCGATCACGATCGGGTTAAACCGAGTGAGCAGTATTGACGAGTCCTGCTCACTAGTATGAATATGTTGTACAAGCCGATTGATGTATGCCATGGTAAGAAGCCAAATCCTAGAATTTGAGTTATAATGGAATAAGTACATAACATTTCTCTATGTTCTCAAGACTGTGCAAAACAGAAGCTTTTCTTTATCTACAATTACAAATACAAAAATGCTTTTTATGTAACTGTCTGTTTAACAATTGAGTACAGGTTGTGCAACTTACAAGACTTCGCAGACACTCCTCTGCCAATGAATACTCAAACAGTGTTAAGTTCCCACAAATGAGAGATAACCTCATTTATGACATGGAAAACACTACTAGTCCTTCATCTTCTGATTCAGATAGTACTCCTGTGAGTCCTGTCATTGATGCCATTGTTGTGAACCAGGATTCTGCTGTAGGAAATGGCCCGAAATCTGCACCAGCAAAAGTCTTCAGATCATCCGGGAGAATCTTCGAACGCCGCTCAAAATATCAATCTGTTCCTCCTCTCAAAGAAGTTTCAGCTATTCGGAAATCTACTAATGCAGCTTCTTCTTCAAGCCAAAAGCAATTATCACCTCGCGGGGACTTAAAAAAGAGTAGAAGAAGATCTCTTAATGGAGCTATGAGTGCCACTGCACAGAAGAGATTTGTCCTGCAATGAGTAAGTTTCATGTCATGTTAACATTGTAATTTAAAATTCACCAAATTTTCAATATAAACTTCCATATCTTTGTGATTTTGATTTTCATCCATTTCTCGGACTTACCTTATGTTGAACTTGGATATGAAACTAAAGAGTAAAGAGCCAAGTATTTGCATGAAAGCATTAAACTTATTCTCAAACATACCAAATTTCTTCATATTTATAAGAAAATGTGTGTCTTTTTTCCTCTTTACTTTTTAATTCACTTTTATTAATTTGTAAGCTTTCATTTCTCTTTGTAGGTTGGTGTGGGTCAAGTGTACAGACTGTGATATGTTCTGCAATTTGCCAACATGATAGAATCATGTCAAAATGAATCTACAAATATTCTCATGCTTATAGTGATACTATTTAAATACTTTGAACTATATCATATGGTCATTTACATTGATAAATTATAGGCACCAGCACCAGAGATTTGATTCAAACATGTCTGTGTTGTTTGGATGGTTCCTTTCTTTTATAGATATTCTTTTTAGACTCTATTTTAGCCTTGATTTTAATTTGATCTATGAACAATTTGTTTCTTAAAGGGGAAAATGTCACATTGTACCTCTTTTTCAATACCATTTTCCATACCTACTTTATTATCATTTATGATGGATTTGGCTCCATTGATCATATCTTCTACCCATTGTTTTCAAAACAAAAGACTTTTGATAATAAACTAGGTTGAAAATGGAGAATGAGAATAACTTCTGACCAAGATCAAAACCATTGAAATATTATCTGTATTTCATTGGTTTAATATGTATATATTGACTCGATACATTATTCATCATTCATATGTTAACCATCGTTGACCGTCAAACAAAAATAATCTAAATCAATAGTAGATGATGTGACGTGAGCGTAAAAATCTAAACAATGCATAAATATTAAACTCTTAAAGATATTGATTGACATTACCCACATAAAATAGGGTAAAAGGCTAACAATATTGATTAAGACATTAAAAACTACAATCTTTTAACACATCATGGGAAAGAGTTTTATTGGATGGATCGTGATGAAGGAGCCTCCAACTATATGATTAAAAAAAAGCTAAAAGTGATTTTAACTTTAAATCATGAATTTTAATAAGATAAATGATTAATCTTTCAACCCACAATGACATTGGGTTAAATGGGTTTGATAACATGGGCCTCAGTCTATCCATTCTCTTAAAGTAGAAAACTAGAAAAGTGCGTGCAACGGATCACGATCCGTGCTTTCAGTAAATAAAAAACGTACACCGTTGATTAATATAGTTATCCACGGTTGTGAATGCTCCTTTGTTTTCATCTTTCGCTCTCTCGCAAAATTTCACATTTCAAAATTCCCCGCTTATTTTTTCAACACAATCAGATCCTACTATATATACACACCAAACCCTAATCAAAATTCCACAGCAAAATCAAATTCATTTTCTCTATATTCTTCTTCTTCAAATTGAAGCTTCAATTTTGTTTTTGACGCAAATGGCTCGTACTAAGCAAACAGCACGAAAATCCACCGGAGGAAAAGCACCGAGGAAGCAATTGGCAACAAAAGCTGCTCGGAAATCAGCTCCGGCGACCGGAGGAGTGAAGAAGCCTCACCGTTTCAGACCAGGAACCGTTGCGTTGAGAGAAATAAGAAAATATCAGAAAAGCACTGAACTATTAATAAGGAAGCTTCCATTTCAGAGACTGGTGAGAGAAATAGCACAAGATTTCAAAACAGATCTTCGATTTCAGAGTAGCGCAGTTTCTGCATTGCAAGAAGCTGCTGAAGCTTATCTTGTTGGTTTGTTTGAAGATACTAATCTTTGTGCAATTCATGCAAAGAGAGTTACTATTATGCCTAAAGATATTCAACTTGCTCGTAGGATTAGGGGTGAGAGGGCCTAGGGTTTTTGTTTTTATCTAATTTACTATTGTAATTGGAATTAGCAATGAAAATTTATTTATATATTTTGATTTGTGTTTTGTGTTAGTTTTCATTCCTTCATTCAACAAAATACTAGATTGAAGAATCTTCAAGAATTTTATAGTTTGTTGTAATTATGGTAGGAATTAATGTTCGATACCCTCATTTAATAGAGTAGATGAATACGGTTTTATCTTACAAGCACGCAGAGGTGAGTGTAGGTTAGGTTGAGATGAGTTAATAATTGTTTTTATTCGATCCTAAATGTTTGATCATTTTTTTCCAACTCGAACCTAGCCCTAGTAAATTCGAAGTCAACTTGATCCTAACTATTCACATGATCAACTTTTAAATTTGATTTTAGATTCGATTAAATATAATGTATATTCATTTTAGATAAAATATTATAAATATTTAATTTAAAATATAAAATAATATATGTGTATATATATTATTAAACATATATATATATATATATATAATGAAAAAATTAGAGAATCAATAATACTTTCGAGTAAAAATGTATCATTACTATATACACACATTTCAATAGAGACGCATATAAACATAATGAGTGAATGACCATGAGACGGATCGAGACAGTCATATTTGGTCCCTACTAGCCTTAAATATTGTATGAGTCTAATTTTTGAACCTAACCCTAAACCCGACCATGATCGAGCCGAGCCAAACTAGGTAAGCAGATAGGGCCGGGTCCTGCTCACCCTATAAGCAGGTACAAATTGTTTCCAGGATTTACTAAATAACAATCTCATTGTTGCGTTGCTGCTAACCCTCTAGATTAAGAAGCAACTCTACTCCAATAAAATTTACCTAAACATATGTTTGGTTTAGCAAGTAATAATACATTTACATGAAACCCCAAACAACAGAATTATTTGTATGTAAATGGGGGTACTCAATAGAATAAGTTTATGCTTCTGTTCTTCCTCTTTTGTGAATTGTTGCCTTGTCAATGTTAAGATTACATCTTTCAACCTCAATCTGCATAAATTCCAATACAGAAGCAACAAATGCAGCAAATTTGTAGTGGTTCCTGGAAAAAGATGTCAAACCCAATACAGAAGTCATAATGTGAAGTATATATAATTATAACCTAAAGTATATTTTGATACAAGAATAGCACTTACAGTATCTAACTTAGTTACCATTTCCCATAATCTATGCTCCAAAGTATTGCATCATTTCATCTTCACCCAAGAAATCATCTATGTTGAATGGTGGACTATTGAGTCCAAAATCTAATGGCAAGCTATTGAGTGGTGATCCAAAGAAAGGGTGATCTATAGGTCTATCAAGCTCATTTGGAAACGTCTCTTTACCGAAATATTGCAAGTCTCCTTCAGTAACTTCATCCCCTCTCATATGTACCGGTGGCATAGAAACTGTGTCATTCTCTGGCCTAATGCGTTCACTATTTCCGGGCTGCAATTGCGGCACATCGTGACTCTGCCGATACCCTACCACTGGATTATAAAGGTCATAAGTAGTGTCATGATGCAAGTCAGGGTTTTGCACCTCGGGATAGTGTAACGGAGGCCTTCCATTCATGTACAAGCTTTCTGAAGGGATTAAGTTGTTTGAGTGTAGATAAGAGAAATGATCAAATTCTGCTGGTAGTTGAGTTGGCACCTCAAGTCCTTTTTCCAGAGATCTCAAAGCAGAATCTGTCTCATTGATTTGTTCATTTCTGTGAATTTGAAGTTCAACTACCTGTTCTTCCATCTGATTCATATTGAGCATATTGCTTGTTGGCTCAACATGTAAGACTTCATTGTCAGATTGTGCCGGTTGTTTGTCAGTGGTGCCTGACCTCAAACACGGTCTCTTTTTCCGGGGCTGCTTCTCAACTTTATCTTTATCTAGGACATGATTCCTGCGCGGGTTATCTGATGGTTCAGTTTCCATAACCTGGTTTCTCGTATTTTCGTTAGAAGAAACAGAGCCAACACCATCATCAGCACCATCGACATCATAGTTGCTATCACTATTAGCAGCAGCAGCTCGCTTATTTTTAACTTGAACACCAGGTGGCGTTTCAGTTACTCCAGATGCACCATTATCACTACTAGGATGACTAATGAGAGATTCTTCTCGACTTAACACTCCCAGCCAAATTGCACTTTCCTTCGCTGTAATCTTGTCCTGCAAGCACTTCGATTGGCGTACATGCCTCCTTATTTTTGCAATATTAGGTGACATGTGCTTTATCACACCAGTTAGTACTCCCACTTTCCACATCTTCTTCAAATCATGTGGCTTCTTATAAGGCGGACTCTGACCATGAGGTAAATTCAATTGTACCCACCAATCTTCATTCCCGGTTGGCCACCAGGGAGGGGGAACACCCTTTTCCAATGGATACTTCCTCTGAGGAGGATCACAATGTTGCATCAAAGAAGATAAGAGTGACCCAAGTGTTGCATCCTGCAGATCTTGGAGAATGCTCTGAGAGTTCCCATTTCGGTTATTATCAGCCTCACTCATAGCACGGCACTCTGCTTCATACTTGGCTATGGCTGCAGGGCCATTCCTATCAAACTTCACCTTCTCTTTCCACCATGCTCTAATGTTATCGGAGGAACCACCAACTGGCTTGCCCTTCTCGGGAATGACACCGTAAACAAATCCACGAGCTTTGCAGACTTCCATAAGCTTGAGCATATACTTAAGAATCCCATCTTGTGCTCTCGACATTTTTTTCCTACGAGCTTGATCAGTTGCCGGCCTGGCCTTTTGCTTCTCCGTGGCTTTCTGTGCTTCCATCTTCTGTTTTTCCTTGAGCCTTTTGAGTTTAATACGATCCTTCCACATCCGCCTCTCCAAATCTTCTGCATCAATCTCTTCATCACTGACATCTTTCTCCGCTATATTTTGAACTCTAATGTCATCCAGTTCTATATCCAAACTGTAGTTCAACATGTCACCATTTATCACAAGAAGCCCCATTCAATTGAATAAAAAGTACACTTAGCTTGATTTCTTAGAAATTCTATTCAAACAAAAACGGCACAAAAGTTTGAACTTAAAGATTATTTCAACTTGGTCTCCAAAGATATAAATCTGATGTTATGTATGCCAAAATTAGCATAGGAACATAAAAACCAAAATTAGTACTCACACATTTCCCATAAGAAAAATTCTACAGCAAAATTATTGTACACTAGTGGCTACTATATCACCCGACCCCGATTAAGGCTCGGTTGTTGTTGTTGCCGCTGCTGCAGCGCTACCATATCAAATTGAAAACTTTAAAACTATTGCAAATTTCTACATGAAGAATCTCAACAACCAATATACATAATTCAACTCAGCCACGTTTGATGAAAGCCAATTAAGATTCAAAAACCATAATCATTCAAAAAAAAGACTCATATATAGAAATATCACAAAATAATAATCTAAAAAGACAATAAATTAAAATACAACACTTATATACAAATAAATTGAAAAACTTGGAAGACATACCAAACATCAGGTCCAACTTCTTCGATTTCTCCCATCCTATGAAATCTACTAATTGGGAGCTTCGAAAAGTTGAGATTTTTTTTCCGATTCGTTTTTGGGTACCCTGATTTTGTAATATTGAGGATGAAGATGGCGAATTTACAAAAAAAAACTAAAAGAACCCAAAAAGGGTTATTGATTTTGCACCCAAAATGGACCAAAGTTGAATATTATAGTGACCCTAAGATTTCGAGAGAGAGAGAGAGGACAAATTTAATTGAAAGTGTGTCATTCAATGTCATAAAGATCCCCTACGTTATTCAAGTACTTTGAACCTTTCCCTAACTTTTGTATTCATTTTCATACCTAACCCATGTTTTTTTTGTTGAGAAAAAGATGTATGTACTGAGAGTTTTTTATATTGTCATTCATATACAATTTATTTTCAATTATTATTGATTTTTAAATAAAAATAATATAAATGAACGGTGAATAATACATTGACTATATATAAATTCTTACGGTGTCAGCGGATAGATTTTACACTTTACCTTTCTTTATAATGAAGGGACGGCTTTAATCAGTTTTTTATGGTGATAATCTTAACATTTGTTCACATGCATTATATCACCTTATATTTATATAATTTTTGTTGTTATTAAAAACTAGCGTGGTGAGAGGTCCTATTGGGTCTGTCAACCCGCTTTTCTATCGTATGTAACATTTATTTTATACAAAATAAATATTTAATAATAATTCTCATATATTTAACTACAAATTAGAATATGTAACACAATTATGATATCAAATATTTATTTTGTATAAATTACTTTTGTATAATACTTTAATATTATTTCAACCGTAACGAAAGTAATTTCCTTATATTTTTTAAATTTAAGGAAATGATATATAACAAAAATAATAGTTTACATAATCTATAGATTTCAACTAAAAAAATTACTTGTGTGAAATTGTTGTCGGAAGGATGATCTATCAAGTTGACGTAGAGACGTTAATCTCATTGTTGTTGAAGTAGTTGTTGATAATTGTGATTCACTTCTGCCTGAATTTTCCATTGTCTATAATAACACTTGGCATAATGTAAGACATGTGTAAAATTAGTGAAAATATAATAAGATAGACATTTAGAACAAAAAGAAATAATAATAATAAAAACAACCAATGTCATTGAGTTTAATGATTCCAACGACATTTTGAAATATGAACAAAATACAATACTCAATAACCTTTGAAAAACTACCATTAATAAATTTACATAACAATTATCTTAATTGTTATGTAATTATGACATGTTTAATTCTCCATCAATTATCATTATCTACTTCCACTATCATTAAAATCTTATCATTGATTTTTTAATCAAATTAATCAAGTTCCTTCATCACATGAATGTAAGATAAAAATGTTAATAATAGAAAACAACAAAAACTTAGGTTAGAAGTGCATGCACAAATAATGGTAATATACGTTAGAGCATGAAATGACAAAGAATAATGAAGACACATTAACATTATTTATTATACGTTGCATGCACAAATAAATATTACCAATGGAAAGAAGTGAGAGATAAAGCAGAAACACCGAAACCATGTTTGAAATGCAACTAAACGTAAATGCAACAATGTTCTCTCTATAAAACAAACTAATTTGTTTAGGTTCTATTTTGTTCTCTCTATTTCTCTTATGTTTTTATTCATTGCATGAGAATGCAACTTTTATTATATGTCTATTTGTCTACTATATTCTTTTTCTCATGTCATTAGTAGAGATTACCTTAACTACAACACGCCTAACACTCTTGACAATATATTTATGCGAATATGAAATACATTTATTAAAAATAAAAACCAAATATTTCCTTTCATAAAGTAATCATTATTGTTAGGATGTTGTCTCTTTTTCTATGACTTTATCGAATACCAAGTACGGTCTAAAGTAAAAAATTAAAAGAATTCTCATTCCAAAATTGGAATTAAAAAACTCCTCTAACTATTTGTGCTTTATCAACTACTTCAAAGAAGATACTATTAAAGTAAACAGAATACCTCATGGCGATACCTCCTGGTCTCACCAAAAGAAAATCAAGTAAAATTATTTGTAGAAAAATGAGTATTAAAGAATATTCTGAACCAGGATCATCTACGTTGCCATGGCAATACAAATATGTTATGACTTAAGAGTACAGTACAGTCACTGTCTTGAAACCATAGATATAACAATAACAATTCACTGAACCGGAGTATGGAACCCAATGTATGCTATCATGCACTCACAAAAAAGTTGTTTATGAAGTCCCACAAATTTAAAAATTCAGGTTAATCGGACTTTATTGGATGAATATCAGAGTGAAAGAACACAAAGCATGAGTTAGTAAAGTGAAAAGAAACTCATTGTATTCCACTGCATGTCACACAAATAATGACATTTCAATTAACTAAGAACCATCTTGTAAGAGAGACAAAACCTTCACAAGTGCTTATAGAGAATAACATCATCATAAAACTATACAACCTGCATAGAATGATGATTGATGAGTAAACAAAATCAGAATAAATTTCAGTTTTTTAAAGAACTATTTTATAACCATCCTTTAAAAGTTATAAGCACATCAAATCTTCGCGAATGCTAATTATTAGGCATTGTACCCCAAAGATATTGCCTAATAGATTATCTTATGTTAAATATATGCAGGAGATGTGAATGTGATGAAGAAAAATTGAGGAGTAATAAGTTTGCTTCTTTACCTTAGCAAAGTATGTTATCTTGCAGTACCTTGATGATTATATTTCTCACTTTAGAATCAACCCTTTGTACCGAAGAACAGTGGAAATGGCTGAGTTTGATGAATGGGGAAAGAGAAGACAAAAAACTGATGTTAGATGGAGGGGATGTAGTATTGGTGCATAATGACTTCATAAGTCATTTATTTAAAACAAAAAGTGCATTATGTCATGTTAAAAAAACTGCAATATGAATAGGCCATGTTCCAAAAAAAGGAAAAACTGCAACAGTACACTATGGTAACTGCAACCAAAAATTGTAAATATAATAAATGTCAAAAATGTTTAATTGTAAATATAATAAATATTTCTTCTTTGAAAGTAAACAAAAAATTCACGTATTATACTCTAATAAGTCACATGTACCACTAACACTTATAATACTTTACTTAAAGTTTTGTCTTTAAATATCAATATATCTCCAATATCAATAATTGGTATCAATATATCTCCAATATCAATAATTAGTATTTTGCTGCAGCAGCTGGTGCATTGGTTTTGGCATGAGAAAGTGATTACATCTCTAGTGAAAGGAAATGGAAAAGTTTGAAAAAAGTGATTTCCATTATTGTGTATTTATAATATCTCCTTTTTTTTCTTCATAATAACAGAATGAGGCAACTGTCACATTATTTTTAAGTTGCCATCTTGTTTGATTAATTTTCTTCAATTGTTCTTAGGAAAGATTGTAAATTTTGATCACTTTTTTCCTCCCACATCATCAATAAAATATGTAAGAAGTTTTATTTTAGGCATTGTTCCATGTAGTAGGATAGGAGCCAATTTTCCAGATGGGTTGAATAGGAACTTTTTGAAATAATGTTACATAAATATTTATCAGCATAATAATATAAATGGAAAATGAAAGCTGTAAAATGTTGTAATTGGGTCTTTTTTACTTGTTTTGTATGCATTGTCTCCTAATAATTTGTTGGTATTCCATAAGTTTTAATGATACCGTCATAATTCTCTCATTTACCCTACATACCGGATACAATTCACTGTGTCGTGTATCATGTATCAGGTTCGTCAATGTGTAACTGCGTACCTAAATAAACCGAGTGAAGTAACTATATATACTGGTCTCATTTGCAAGAGTTGTACTATAGAATGTTAAAGAAGTAGATAAAATTATCTTGATATATGCACGAGGTACTAACATTGCAGTATTTATATATGCATGAGGTACTAACATGATAATATTAATCAAACTTACATTGCAGTATTTATAATACTTCACTTTTCAAGATATTATATGTTCCAGATGCAAGCAATAATTTTAGTAAATGCATACAATGATATAAACCCTAAAACAACATTGAATCATATTGATCTGAATGATTCTTTAAACATTGCTTATTCACCTACACTTAACTGTTTTTCGGAGCTCAATTGTTCAAGACTAATGCAAGATAAATATCAGTAGATCTGGAATTGTGTGGTCAATGTAAAGAGTTCCATTATTACCTCCTCAAAACTTTTTAACATGAACAAGCTCACCCTTCCTTGATCCAGATTCAAGCATTGCCTCTAAAACAGCGACATCTCTCGCACCTTCGACAAAAGAGAGGCGGGGCTCAGGCACAAACTGACTCCCCTTCTGCAAAAAAGGAAACAAATTAGAGTACAGAATAACTCCCTGCTCGAAATGATTCTTATTTCTTGATTCGATATGCGTATAAAGTTGTGTGAATCTACCGTTCCAGCTATATTTTGATATATAATGAGGAAAAGGAGGTAATATAATGAACAGAGATAATTGAGAGGAATATTTAACAGAATCCGACAACGACAAGGTGGAAGCTTCTTGGAAAAATATGCCAATTACCTTAACGGTGCATTCGGATGCATCACTAATAAAAGCTTTTAATTCTTCGGTTACTCCGCTGAACGGGAAGAAGGGGCTTTTACACAGTCCATCAGCACCATATACTGAGACCTATCATAGCATTCATCATAAGACATCAAAACATGCTGGCATTTAGGTAAGAAAATAATGGAGATAACTAATAGTACCTTGATTAAAATAACTTGCAATATGAGTGGATATTAAAGGAAAATATCTGATTATCTATAAAAAGCTGTAACTAAAATGTATTATGTACCAGGTAACCATGTTGACCTTGGAAGCCACGCTCAATTTGCACTGTTCCATTCATGCCAACGACTCGCCACAAGATCTATAATGCGATTCATAAGTAAAGACTTAGAAGACTACATGCATGACTAATGAGCATAACTACTGTTTGGTGTGGTGTGTGTATATGTGGGATGAAAGACCATTTACCACATGCCTTGGGTGTTCTTGAGGAGACAACCATTACAAATGCTCCTGAACATCCATTCTCCAAATGACTAAGGCAAAACATATTCCAAAATCAATTTTAGATTTCCAGTGAATTGTTTTGAAGTTAATTACATGAAGCAGAGGCTTACAAGACAGATGATATATTATCTGGTGAAGGTAAGCTCAAATCCACATGAGATGTAAAAGCCGAAACCGAAACCACCTCACACCCAACAAGCTGCCGAAAAAAGCAAAAAAAAAACAAGATAAGTTTATCATACCTACCCACAAATACCGACCAAAAAAATGGATAAGACCATCATTATATAGAAATCAAGATTGAGCTGCAAGATTTCTAATTGAGACTCTATGTAAGAGCTGTCCAATAGGTCCTTTCTAAAAGTCTAAGTAGAAAGGGAATTTCATCAATTTTCTCAATAAAAAAGGCTGATACTGGTGCTAAAAAAAATAAATCTAACCAGTAACTGCTTTTCGCTACACAAGTGTGTTTAGTAGCAAAAGCATAAAATGTTGGTAAAAGTTTAAGTTACAGAATAAAGTATTTCCTCATATGAGGAGATAAGTTATCTCCTCCGGCCACTAAAATTATGACATTTGTCTTATTTTTTTAGTTTTTAGAAATATTTTTGTAGAAAATAGTTAAATAAGACACATATCATGATTGTTGTGTTTGAAGGCAATAACTTATCTCCTCATATGATGAGTTCATATATTGAAGAGTCTCCCGTTGACTAGACCAATAATCAGAAGAATTTATTTGCATATTAATTGCATTAGAATAACCAGAAGGTGATGAGTTAATAAACAAAATAGTGTCAATTATACAGTAAAATCTTGAAGATTACCATTCTTAACCCTGCAATGAAATGCACACCCATATCAAGAACGAAACCTCCCTGCCAGAAAGAAATATAATTTCAGATAAGGAACAAAAATATAATTTAGTGAGATAAGATGGGAATAATCTGCCATACTAATAACATAAGAAACAATCTAAAATTTACAGAATTTGAGTCATGAATGTCTAGCTAGCATAGCCTTAGAAGAGGTCATATGGAAAACTAGAACAATCCTCAATGAAATAGGTTAGAATTTCTTCGTACTCCATGGGCCATGCCATAAAAATATTTGATACTTGAAATAAAATCTCAACCTTATTCGTTGCTCTCATACAGTTTGCATTTTAAGATGTGGTATGTTTTTCAGTTATTTCATTAAATAGTGGAGTTCTATTCTCGGCCTGAATATCAGAGTTTATTGAAGTGATCCAAAGCATAATGATTATGACAAACACTCTCCTTAATTTAAACAAATACAGAATATGCAACTTAATTACAAAGCACATACGGTGAAATTGCGCCTCCAAGAGCTTGAAAAGTAGGGGTTTGAACTGTTCATTGACCCTTCAATAATAACTTGGACACTCATCATTTCCCCAATTTCAGCAATCAGTTTCTTGCTCTGCCAAAAAAATTGTGATGAACAGCCAGAATTATAGATTAAAGATCACAAACATTCCAGAAGCAAATACCTCCACTAAGGCAGGCTCAAATCGATAATTTTCAGCCACCGACCATATTAATTGGCCAGGAGCATCAGCTGAAATAGATCTATAGTTATATAATGCAGTTTCCAATTCACTTGTACCTGCAGTGTCAGATTGATATATAATTAAGCAGAGTTTAAAATTTCAGGAAAGCATATTAAAAAGTTGCTTATACAAGACAACGAGATGATTTATTCGGGAATAATAGTTAGTTAGGTTTTGATATAGTCAGGTTGTAAGCCAACTGTGTAAGTTAGACCAAGTTAGGCTTGAGCACTATAAATAGAGCTACATACTCATTGTATCAGTTGAGATTTTATTAATAGAAAAGTTCAGTTTCTGTTTTCAATATTCTCTCTTCCTTTCTCTCTCTCTCTCTCTCTCTCTCTATAGAGATAGATACATTTACAATGATGATAAGAATAATATTATGATTACGAAATTGTAAGACCAACATGATGAGATAAATGGAAATTTCTACCTAGTAGTGAAAGATACAACATATGAAGATCACCTAATATGGAAGTTACCAATGCTACAGAGCGAATAGTGTTTTTCCAAAGTTTGTGTCCCCTAGATTATGATTACATTATTACACAAGTGAAATAGGATGATCTACGATACCCCTTCATGAAATTATGTACTCTAGGTTGTATGCAACTTCGCATTTGACTTGTGATTGTTACAAATAAGCATGACTATCACACCAAGTAAGCATAGCTATATTATTCTGTTGCTTTCTTGTTCTTTTCTATTTTTTCTTTGTGTACTCTTTTCTTTGAAATCACAACTCAACTGCTTCTAGACTTGAATGCGCACTAGATGAGATAACTCCTTGCATTCTAAGCCAATACTACCTCATGTAAATGAGTAGCATCGTGACTTACATATTGAATTGAATCAAGCAAATTTCCATAGGTAAGTGACATAATTAGTGGTAGAAAGTCGGGGATTAACCAGGCGTTCCTAAGCGCAAATCTTTCAGTTTGATTTCAGTATTATTGCACTAAATAATTTTTCCTTCAACAAGTCTTTCCACCAAGTTCTTCTTTATCACCTTAATATAATATGAGATAACCACCTAGTCGGAAAAGGCTGTTGTTGTTGGTGTATCATATTAGAAGATAAGGACCAACAAAGCGTTGGTCTAGTGGTGAAAGCCCCGCTAGATCCCCAGAAAGACCAAAAGGTCAAAGATTTGATTCTTATAAACGATATTTTTTGGGAAGGACAGACATGCACCCCGAAAGGGATTAGTTCCTTACCCAAAAGGAGAGGGGATACCCTTGCTAGTACCAAAAAAATATATATTAGAAGATAAGGAGAAGCAAATTTGTAAAGACATTAAACAAAAAGTCTATTGTTTTCCTAGAACCATGTAAGAGAATGGTCTAATTACTTATGACTCTAGTCTATATTTAAATCATAAACAGATATTTACATACATACTAATCATAATATGAACTATGAAGAGAAGAAATAAACATAAAAAATAGGATCAAGCAAGGGCTATCTAAAATGTTCAATTCTTCATATCTACACAGTTGCATATAAAAGCTATAATAAAATACTACTTACAAGCTGCTGCCGGTTTTTCTTCATATCCACCAAATTAGTCATCCAGCACATACAATATATATCCAAAAAAAGGAAATTTGAGTAAATTGCACACAAAATTAAATAAAATATTACAAATATTCTTACTGTTTCAAAATAATTGTCCACTTAGAGAATAAAAATTTGTATCAAAATATTTGTCCACTTATAATTTTAAGAAAATATCAAATGATCATTTTTCAATAATGTCCTTGTGAAGAGAGTAAATGATGATAGGTAAGAATAAAATTTAACCGTAAAAATATGAGTTTTCTGAATTTTAACAAAATTACTTGCATTTTTCAGAAAGTTATTTTGAAGTGGTTAGGCTAAACTTAACTGCCTCTAGTAAATAAAATAAATGAACTATCTTTCAAACAACCATCAAAAAGCATTCCTTTTAAGGTCTTGTTAACCAAAGCATATCTAATAGAAATTTTTTAATTTTATATATTGGAAATTCAAAGAGTGTAGCTTCCAACAAAAAACTTCATATATATATATATATACACATTGATTCCTTTGTCATTGTCCATACTCCTCACTTTAAAATCAAAATCATTACCTTGAAGGACATGTTTACCAGCCTTGAGCATCCTGAGTGAGATTTCAACCTGAAAAATATTGATTATTTGTAAAAAAAATGAATTTCAACTCAGCAACAACTTCAATAACTTTTGAAAAGACTGAAAGGTGATATTCTTTGTTTAGTGAAAGAAGCATATAAACGACTTTCACACCATTTTTTGACTCAAAACTTTAATGCATTACCTCTGTGGATGCATCCAATTTATATTCTTTTACTTACTCACTTCTACAACATGACACTTCTTCACTACACTAACTCTTGGAATACGGGTACACTAGATCTCAACTCTCCATTTATTTGTACTGTGGTTGGTTTGTCTTGTCATCAATAGAACAGACTACTTGAACTAATCGCCATGAAGGCTTGTCATATTTCCGGGACCACATTTGTCCCAAAAAGCGTAACCCACTTGTTATTGATTGAAAAATTATATTTAAATTAAAATTTTAATAATTAAGTATTTTTCCGACCAATCAAAACTGATGGCACAACACACTTTCTAAGACAGAAGATGTCATCGGCCATAGATCTATCGACCACTTATTGTTTCAATACTCGGGTTTAAGCCATTGAACCATGGACTCTAGACACCATATGAATCCATATTAACAGAAGATGATATTAAAAATATGTAAGGAATGAGAGAATAAAAAAGACCTGATTTTGGCCAGCTAAAACAACAGCAACAGCAACAATAGATTGATCTTGAATGATATCATGAAGACCCTCATCACCCCATTTACAATCAACATCAATGAAATTGTGTTTTTGAGCAGTTTCAATAGCAGCTCTAGCAGATTCTTGAGTACGGCTCCAAATGGCTTTGATGATAACAAGATGAGAAATTTCTGAGAGTCTTGGAAGATATTGATTCTTCACAAATGTACCAGCTCCTAAAATTGCAATCTTCGTCGCCATTAACTCTTTTCTTCTCTTTCTCAGTGTTTATTAGATCTAATGATTTTTCTCCTTTTTCCTATTAATAATATTATGTTCCTGTTCAATGTAATGTGGCCAATTAATAGAACCATTGTTTTTTTTATATTATTAGTTTCATAATCAGAATATTTATAAAACATTTTTATATCTCAAAAGTTTTTTCTATATCTACTATGGATATCACAACATTTTAATTGAAAAATAATTTCAAATAAAAAGATCATAATACTGTAATAAGAAGATAAAGAGAATATTTTAATTGCAAAATAATTTAAAATTATAATCAAGGGAAATAATTTATCACATGTTGAAATACTCATTTAGTATTGGAGAGGATCTCATCCTCACGTGGACATATGTATCTCTACAAAAAAAAAATATAACAAAATGTTATATCATGTATATTTTCCCTTTCTCGGTATTGATATTGATGTCTATTAGTGTGTTTGTTTTGGAAGTTGACTTATCCAATCGTTTATAAGTTGAGTTTTGGAGATATGAAAGGGAAATATAAGACTTTATAGTTATGAAATACATTTATGAGATGACTCTCAAGTCTTCTACTTCTATTCATTTTTCTCCGAAATTCAACTAACAAATTATGTTTAAGAGTTATGAGAGAGGTGGAAGGAAAAATATCAAAGGGGAGTAAGAGAATGAGAAAGAAAGACAAATCAAGTTAAATTTCTCCCTTGTTTTGTAATATGAAATTTATACGAGAGTATGGTAAAGTAATGACAATGCAAAAATATTTTTTATTTTTTCTTTAAAAATGTAATTACCCATGAAAAATGGATAATAATATAATTATATAATTTTATTAAAATCATTTAGGTATTTTGATATTTTGTCTCTAGAAAAAAACCTAAATTTGGGAAACCACGAAAATAGACACATGAAGGGTTTTAGATGGCTCGAAAAACTCTTCAAAACCTTCATTCCTCTTTCATCTAACTTCCAAACCCTCTAGAAAAAAACCTAAATTTGGGAAACCACGAAAATAGACACATGAAGGGTTTTAGATGGCTCGAGAAACTCTTCAAAACCTTCATTCCTCTTTCATCTAACTTCCAAACAAGTGAGATGATTTCCAAAGTCATTCATTACTTCCCATCCTAAACCATATAACCCTAAAATATATACTTAGGATCTATTTATGGGTTGAATTTTGGAGGGGAATAGATAAAAAGAGAATGGTTAAGAACCATGAAATATACTTTCGAATAGGGATGACAACAAGGCAGAATTAATGAACCCGAGTAATGCATTCCTGTACTCATACCCGTATTATTTGCAAATGATATTTTAAGTTTAAATATAAATTTATATCTTTTGTAATCATCGATATATAAAATAATTATTACATGAATAATAAATTTTAGTATATATTAAATATACCATTATATTTTAATCGGTAAAAATCACGGAAAATACTAATAAAATAGATAATATATAATTATAAAATAATGAAAAGTATAACATATATAAAATATTTAATTTAATTAAAAATAAATTTATAAATATGCGGATAACATCAGACATTAATCATAATATATTTTCTCACCCATAAGTAATTTTTGTGAATACTAGCGGGTACTAACAAGACGATTATTTTTGTCATCTCTATTTGCGATGCAAATCTAAAGTCTTCCATTTCTAGTCATTTTCTTTAAAACTCAATTCACAAACACACTCATAAAAACTAATGTTAATAATCTATACTACTAATAAAGGCAAAACACAAAATAACCACCACCATGGTGTAATTTGTGTTTTGCCTTATTTGCTCTCATTAAATTATAAATTTTACAAAAAAACCATATATAACACATTATAGCACATTTACATTTATATTCCTTATAACAACTTACCACTTGGACATTATTATATAGGAAATACATAGTTTTAATACATTCCTAAAATTTGAATTTAAGAACATGACTTAATTAAAAATAAGGACCATAAATATAAAATCATTCCTTGAATTTAAGAACATTACTTATTTTCTAATGTAATGTTAGAACATATATTATATTTACAATTCCCCAAAAGAAATAGGAGAGGTGACATATTTTAATGGAAGATAATGTAAATAAATATATTTATTGTTTAACTTAAAAAAATAAACGATAGATATAAAAAGTATATAAAGATACCTCTAATTTATGTAGCATAAATGTAGCAGTATAAATATAATAGCAATGTAAATATAAGAATGTGAGCAATGTAAATATATATAAACATATGTGAGAAAAAGATGAAGTAATATTTTTGTTTAAGTTTTTAAGTAAGAAATAATAAGTATAAAAAAAATGATTGAATTTAGAGTAGTATGTATAAGTTTATAATGTCATTAAGGAGTTTTAGTTTCAACTGCAATTAGTAAAGTAACTTCTATATTCTTCCACATTTAAACTGCAAAACAAACTAACACATCTAAATATTATAATTGTTAAATGTGAGTAACCTCTATATTTCAAACTTGCAGTTAATATCATTTCATTTTTCTTCGGAGGTTTGCTTCCTCTCTCATTTCATCTTTCTCTCTCCGTAGTTTTTTCCTCTCATTGGGTTTGCTTCCCCAGTTTTTCCTTTTCATTAGGTTTCCTTCCTATCTCAATTATTTTTAGGGTATAATTTTTTGTCAATCGGTATACTTTTTTTGACACTATTCATTACAGCTATCAAAGTTGTTGTTAACAGAGGTATTAGATATGTAAGGTATGTACATTTATTTTACTTTTCATTTCTACTTCATTTTTATTTTTAGGTCTTATATGTTTTATTGCGGTATGAATTTATTATTTTCTATTTGTTAATATATTTCTTCATTTTCCCTTTCATAATGTGCAAACAATTATGCTATTAGTGGTGTGATGAATGAAAAATATATATCGGTAAGTGCACCATAGAACCTAAGATGTAGGATGGTAAGTGCATCATAATTATCATAGAGTTTTTTTTGCTTAGGATTAAAGTTACAACATTATGCACCATTGGAATTATTCTTCCAACTTAGTGCACTTAATGTGTTTGATAAAATCATACACAAAAAGAAACAAAGTGAAAAAAGTGCATATGAAAACATTATGTTTTCATTGAGATAAATTAGAACAAAAGAAAGAGAAAAAGAACAACAACATATTTATGTTGTTGTTATGAGTTTTTATTTGTTTAATTCCTTCTTTTTGGATCAGATCTGATGCTTTTCAAAGTTACAGAAACACACATCAAAGTTGTTGTTTTTACTTTCTTCTTGGAAGTTGTTTCACTTTATTCATGGAAAGAAGGTTTCTTGCTAAGCAATTGTATTGTTCTGTCATCATGTTTTCTTTATTCTTCTATACCCTTTTCTTTGAGTACTAATTTAATGTTTCATTATGTTTTCATTGAGATCGATGAGAAGGAAACTATTTTTTTTTTGCATAAGTAAAGTAGACTTTTTTTGTTATGCATTAATCATTTATTTTATCCTTATTTTTTGTTGCAATATACTCCCGGAAGAAAGAGCTATAATTTAGTAACATTTGGCATGACTTTTGGTTATGGACTACCTCCAAGGGTTACTTTTGAAATTCAACAAAAACAATTAAATCTTTATCCTATTGAAAAGTAATGGCAGGAAATTCATGCAAAATATTTCTCAAATGATGTACTTTCTGTTTCTATAGTGCCTATAAAAGCCATCATATATGAAAATATTGAAATTTATCATCTATCAGTGTACTAATATTTAATTTAGCAATCAAAATTCTTGAACCGGTAATTCATGAGTATAATTGGACATGTGGCATGTCAAAATACAAAAGGTAATTATTTTGTCATGATTTTGATGCTATTATTATCTTATTTAATTTGAGTACTTAGATGTTTAGTACAAATTGAGAACTACACTTACTTTTTAAGGTATAGTTTGAAAAGAAGTTCAATAATATTGCTCAACACAAAATATTATTAAAATAAAAATTATCATCATTAAATAAAGGGTAACGTAGGAAAAATCATATACTACTTGACTATCAATAGTAATAAGAAAATTAGGCATCTAACCTATTTAGTAAGTGTCCACAAATCATAAATGGGTGTGAGCATATATGTTTAACAATTTTGAGATAATTCACATGCTCTTTATAACACACTAACAATTGTTGATAATTAATAATAAAAAGTAAAAAAAAAACCATAAAACTGAAAAAATATTAAACAAATAAATTTAAGAGAGAAAACAAGAAAAACTTGATATATTATTTGAAGTTGAGTAAACCATATGACATCACAAATTTGTTGAGACATTAAATCAAATTACATCATAATTTATTTGAATTTTAGTTCGGTTGTTTTACACTTACGCCTTTAAATTGTTCACATTGTCCAACGGGATATTCAATCTTCATTTATCAGTAAAATCTCTCTAAAATTTGGAACATGAATCAAAATAAGTTTCCCAAATGAAATGAGTATTAGGAGTTTGTGCCTAACAATATCTTCCTCTAAAATTAGAGAAACACTTCCTACAATTTTAAGATATCTAAGATAATGATTTCCTAACTAATGGACAAAGAGTAAAAAAATATAAGTGATTCCCACCCATTTTCCATAACTATATGTCGTCAATTTAATAATAATTATGAACACTTATGACTTATGGACCAATTATCAATTTTAAATAAAAACCCTCTAAAATTAGGAATATGGGTCGACATAAAAATATTTCAAATATCATGTCAAACGTTTAATACACGTAAATTATATATTTCAAACCAATCATAAGAAATATGGGTTGACACACACGAGAGTAAATAAAAATTTCTCAATCGAATAAATTCAATTGAAAATTACAATATTTAACACAAATTACTATATGACATTTATAAAATGTAGATTACACATTAAAAACAATAGGAATATGTAACACAACTATATGATGCCCTATTTGGGGGAATTAAAAACTATATATTCAACTGCAAATTAGAATATGTAACACAATTATGATATTAAATATTTATTTTGTATAGAATACACATTACATACGATAGGAAAGCGAGTTGACAGGCCCGATAGGGCCTGTCAACACGCTAGTTATAATAAATGACAGAATTGATTATTATAAAAAATGATATGTGATGTAAATGTAATATCTATACATTGACAATGTAAAGATTTATACATAATCAGTGTATCATTCACCATTTATTTGTATTACTTTTCTTTAAAAGTCAACGGTTGAAAATAAATAATATGAGTTTATAAGTAAAAAACATGTATACAATTAGTGGACACATCTTTTTTTCCTCAAAATAAAAGATAAATCATAGAGTGTAGAATACTTTCATAAGAGTTTTTGAATATCATATACCTCTTTATGGGTTGAGTATCTCATATACTCATATTAATAATGAACGCTGGTTTTATTTTTATTGTTTGAAAATGTTGTATCTTTAATTTTACAAATCATGTATCTCTGCCCAGCTTAAATTTCATGAATCCACCATTAAATACACATTAATATATACTTCTATATCTATACTAATATAAAGGGAAAACACAAAATAATCACTTATGATGGTGTAATTTTTGTTTCCAATTTTGACATTACTAATATATAATTTATACCAAAAAAATCATATAACATATTTCCTCATTTTATATTCTATGTTTGTTTATGTAAGTTTTACAGTTTTCCATTTGAACACGACAGTTTTTCCACATCGATCAAGACAATATTTGAACACAAAATTTTATCATTTTCATTTTTTAACCTACAAAATTGTAAATCATATTTTATTGATTTTGTTATAGTTATGAAAAATGTAATAAAAATATACAAATCAACTACAATTCATTCAATAGAAAAGCGGGTTGACAGACACGTGAGTGCATGTCAACACGCTAGTTAATATATAAAGGGAAAACACAAAATAACTACCCATGATGGTGTAATTTGTGTTTTCCTATTTTGTCCTTACTAATATATATTTTCTACCAAAAAACCATATAACATATTTCCTCATTTTATATTTCATGTTTGTTTATGTAAGTTTTACAGTTTTTCCATTTGAACACGACAGTTTTTCCACATCGATCAAGACAATATTTGAACACGACATTTTATCATTTTCATTTTTCAACCTACAAAATTGTAAATCATATTTTATTGATTTTGTTATAGTTATGAAAAATGTAATAAAAATATACAAATCAACTACAATTCATTCAATAGAAAAGCGGGTTGACAGACACATGATTGCATGTCAACACCCTAATATTAATAATGTCAAAAACATTTACATCGTTAATATATGACCCATTTTCTCATTATAATATTGAATTTGAGCTTATATGTTTAATAAATAAGATGAATATATGCATACATTCCTTTGTTTGATTCACAAATTATGCAAAATGTTCGTAATTTTTTTGTAATTTAAAAGTAAAATAATTATGAAAAAATTATTTAGGTATATTGCAGATTCGGACAAAGCACCCGATCAATATAATGCCACTTCTATGTTGAATAATTGTAAATAAATAACGATGACTTTACCAAAATAATAATAATTTAATACTTCATTAATAAATATGTGAATTGAAAATTTATTTTTACCGTGGTTAATTATATGTATATACTATTTTTACCGTGGTTAATGAAAAAAATCTTATTAGAACTTTTTTGGGTAATTTTTCCAAAATCATTTATTTCAATCCTGAATGGAAAAAAAATAATAAAATATGAAATTATTTCCAACGGTGGCCTTAATTATAGTTGTTTCTGCCAAGTTTTTAGTTATCTTACATATCAGTGGCAAACAAATTATACAATATTACCTTCATTTTTTTAATGCACTTGTAGGTATTATTAGTGTGTATTTGGTATAGACTGTATACTTTGTAGTTTATAATTTGTGAAATTATAATATATTAAGATTATAATATGATAATGTTTTGGAACGTTAGTTAAAAACTCAATAAAACTAATTTATTTTGCTTTAGTGAGGTAGGAAATTATTTTTTATAGAGTAAATTAAATTAGATAAAATAATATAAGATTATTTGTTTATGTTATATGATTTTGATTGTTTTTATACTATTTTTAATATTTACCATAATATATATTTATTATAATTTTTTTTAATTTTTTGACAGAGTTGAAAAAATATTAAAATAAAAGGCAATATAAAAATCAATATTAATATTTAAAAACAACATGACATATAACTAAGTAAAAGTTACCAAATTTGAATTACACAATTCACAAAATAAACAGTGTCTATATATTAAAATAATTAACTCGGTCATTCCAAAATAAGCATTAAAAATATGAAATTCTTGTTGAGATTTGAGGAGTAAATTGAAAAGTGAAATTAATTGAAAAAAATAAACAATCTAACATAAAAAATCAATTCACCATAGAAGATAGGTCAGATTTTGCTTCTTTTTTCATAAATAAAAACTTAAATTTATAATTTATGTCAATAGTCAAACAAACAAAAGGCTTCAGCTTTAAATTTATTTTTGAAAAAATAAGTAAAATTGCATGGTCAAGATTAAAAGATAAATATACATTTTCATAATATTGTACCTTTTGTAAATAGTCATAAAAAATATTTTTTATTCCTAATTCCCCATAAACTTTAATTTTTAGTGAAATTGTTCATTGCATAAAGATAATGTGAAATTAATAGCATTGAAAAATTCTAACTCATACATTTTGTTTTAATTAATCTAGTTTGTTTTAGATTTTTATTTTTTTTATATTTACCAATATTAATTTGTTAATCAGAAATTTATTAGTAAATAGTTTTAAAAATACTATTTACTAATAAATAGAAATTTAATGCATTTTAAAATATTAGTAAATAGTTTTAAAAAAATTAAGACATTAAATACTTGTGTGATCTTTAGTAGTTTTATTTTTGAATTATTCAGGTCATTTTAACATAAGACTAATGCTATGTATTTCTAACAAACCAATATATATACACATGATTTTGATACAAATTAAATATCAACCACAACTACAAACATATTATCATGCAAATATGTGTGGTAGACATAAAATAACTTCAATCACAATTTTTAAAACTGAAATAACTTATTATTAAGAAGAAGAGTTTTTTGATACCACCAAATGTATTCTTTTGTCTTTATGACTAAGAAACTAATTCCTTATAGGGGTATGATTGTTTCTCCCAATAAGTATTGTACTCAGGAATCGAACTATTAACTTTTTGATATTTATGTAATCTAACAAAACCTTATACTATTTGACCAACAATTGTCACAACAACTATATACTCAGGTATAGACCCTCTTCAGCAAATATTATCTTCTCTATCAAGCTTAAACTATTTCAAACACAAAAAGAATAACATTCTTCGAATTTGGAAATATTCCTAGCTTTTATTAAAAGATTTATAGCCTAAACAGTTAAATACTTTATCAAGTCATTTAAAGAACCAAAAGTAGGGTTAAAAAAAGTATGATAGTTTCTTTTTTGTGTGATTAATATAAAAGGTTATTAATCTGTGTAATTACTTTAAAATTGTTGGGAAATTTACCCAACACACATATAAAGTTTTACCTAAACTGTTTTAATATATATGTCATAACTTTAACCTATAAAATGTTTACATATATATCCAAACACGAAAGTTATTTGAAAATTGTACATGAAATTGAGTAGTTGGGGTTGTATAGATACTTAAAAAGAGAAAGTAGAAGAAAAATGGAAATTATATCACAATTTAAGAGAAACTTTCATATAATAATGTGCCACCTACCACATCCTTATTTCTATTACATGCCAAATCTAATTATAAAAAGAGAAAAATATATGTATTGACAATTTATAAATTTTATACATTGTTAATACATCATTTACTATTCATGTTTTATTATTATTGACTTTTTAAAAAATGATACAAATGAATATTAAAAAATGTATTGACCGTATATAAATATTTATACCGATAATAAATAGATAATATGCAAATTTTGACACAAACAATTTAGGCATTTATGCAAATTATACACACATATAATGCATCTTTCTAGTAGGTAATGTAAATACATCAAATATAAAACTAAAGCAAAAAATCTCCATACTTGAAAAATCTAAATTAGGAAAATGTGATCATCTCAAATTACAATCGAACCCAACAAACTCTTCTGCTCTTATAACATTTAGGGTTACTTACCCTAACCCTCCTTTTCACCTTCCATAAAAAGAGACCTAGGGTTTGGAATTATTTCACCTACAACCACACCCCAACACAGTGAGTGTTCACCACGCGCCAATACAAATATTTTTAACGTATAAACCTCGTTTTCACAGTGCAACACGTAAAACAAGCGTGTGAAGGACACGCACAAATATTGTGCCCCGCCATAGTTGTTTTTAGGGTTTCCTTGCCATCTTCATCTATTACGTGATAGTAAACATTTTTTCCCTCCACGTGGCATTCTCCCATTGGTTTAACTATTCTCTTTCCTTATTTTCTCTCTCCATATTTTTATGTGTGTTCGATACTCTTTTATTTCTCTCTCTCTCATAACCTGAAGAATCGAAAACCCTTTCTCTCTCTCTCTCTAGGGTTTCTATCGTTTTTTCGCACTCAAATTCTACTCGTTTGAGCTGAGAATCCAATCGATCAGTGTCACTGTGTTGAGTCTCTGTCGTTTGATCTATCATTTGGTGTCGTTTGATCGAGAATCAGTGTCCCCCAGCCGGGTGAGTTGATCACTTTTCATCTTCTTGTTCAGATTCATCTTTTTATTTATTTATTTATTTCTGGATTGTAGTGTGTTAATTCAAACTTTAGGTTGATTTTATTGATTGGGTTTATTGAATGAAAAAATAGTGTTCAATTACTTTCATGATGGTGTGGAGGTTGTCATTTTATGTGATTAATCACTGTGCGTGGAGGATTTGTTAGTTTTATATTACTTTACCTTGATTTTTTGCTTCATTTAGCTTGACTTTCCTTTTCGTTCATTAGCGCAGCTTTGCGTAAACCCTAATTGGTTTGTTTTCTAAAGATTTTGTCGTATATGTATATTTCTTGTGTTTTCCTTACATGTGTTTTGTCCCATCAAAATGTTTCGATTATTGGTAGCTGGTATTGGAACCCTTTATTTCCGTTTTAAATTCTAATATTTGACATTTTTTGTGAATAGGAAAACACTATCAAGTTCATGGGATCCCTCGTTAGGGTCAACTCAATCTCTATTGATCTCAACAATTCTATAGAAAACACTGATAGAAGCTGCAAATGCCAACATTTTTCACTACGGTGAGCTTTATACTGCATATTCCTAGTTTTGTCCAGATCAAATTATAGTTTCTCAGACTATATAGCTTTATCCAAGTTCTAAGTTTTTTTAAATAACATTTATTGGCGTTGGAGTAGTGGAGCATATCATTGAGTTGTACAGTTTGTTCTCCCTCACTTATTAGTTCATGGTATCTTTTGTTGCTGATGTCTGCAACTGATTTACATTTATTCTTGTAAGATGAGATGCAGCTGTGTATTTTTTCATTATAGGATTATTAAAGATTTACATATATAAGCATTTTAAGTTAGAAGCCAATTAATTAACATGTGGCAGTATAGTGCTATCATAAAGAGTCAAATGTCACTTATGCCTACTCAAAGAAATTGGGCATATTAGACAATTATGTATGAAGGGTTTCAGATTGATACAGGTTTTTTATAATGGGGATAAGTGGTGCATAATTTTTTTATTAATTTTAAATTCTAACATTGCTTGTCTGATGTGGAATTCAGTATCCTTAACATATCTTTTTGGTTAATCCAGTGGCTATGTATCTAATATGCGTAATATAGACTGGAAGAAATGTTGGCCATTTCGTGTGCATGAGTCTGAGAAACGACCATCATTTCCACCAATGGATGTACCCAAATTTAGATGGTGGACTTGTGACATTTGTCAACAAGCAGCTGCTGCTGAGGGCAATGACAATAAAGATGACCGGACAGATTTTAATTGTTGCAGTACTGGACGTGGATCCAGTAGCAACTGTGGTGATGCAGCTATGAGTTCTGGTATTCAGCAAGCTCCAATGCCTGAAAGTATTGTTGTTAGGAGAGATATTGATTTGAATATACCTATTGATCTAAGCAGCAGCAGTGATTTCTTACCAATAGGTAATGAGGAAAAAAAATGCTTAAATTTTTGTTTGGCAGCATAACATGTAACAACGATCAATTCTATAAGGATATCTTGTCTACTATTGTATATATGCCTTGATTTTCTCTGTTCTCTTCAGACCGTGAGATTGGCTTGGAGAATAATCTCAATCTTGAAGTATCAAGTATTCCATCACCAGAAGTTTGCCCAGGCATTGCACAAGAAACACATACAAGAAAGAGAGGTAGGTTTCAATGGATTAGAATGCATCACACTCATGCAATTAGTAGTTTATATTAAAATTACTTTACAGTAATAATGTTTTGATTTCGAAGAGTCAAACTGAGAATAAATTTTTTCTTCACACAGTTCATGAAGGTGATGAAATTTCTGATGTTGAGCCAGTTGCTAGCAATGTCAACATTGAGGACCCAACGAGATGCCTTCATCCGGAGTCAGTTGCTTGTACTGATGCTGTGCCTGCGGGCAATACAGGCAACATTGTCAAAGATGATAGTCAGGATCATTGTCCACTAAAGTCCACCCGTAAGAAACGTCGAAAGATGCGCTTAATTACTGATTTATTAAGTAAAGATCAAGAGCCAAGGTCTGAATCAATTGCAGAACATGGATCAGCATCCCATCCTCCTTCTAATGTCCGCCGTCCTTCTAATGTCCGCCGTCGTTCTAATGTCCGCCGTCGTTCTAATGTCCGCCGTCCTTCTAATGTCCGCCGTCCTTCTAATGTCCGCCGTCCTTCTATTGTCCGCCATCCTTCTAATGTCCGTTCTCCTTCTAATGTTCGCCCTCCTCCTAATGTCCATCCTCCTTCTAACATCAATTTGATACCAGATAAGGTGAATGTTCATGAAGGCATGACTTTGAGAAAAAGGGGTCACAGTAGGAAAAGGAAATTTCTTCCTGATGAAGAGAGTAAGAAACCTGCAGATACACGCTTCCAGAGGATTGAAAATGATGTTCAAAACCCGGAGGGAGATGACAGAACAGTCGACACTGTTCCGGGTGGTAGATCTGAAGATGTACTTGGGGGAATGAGTTTACAAGATGGCATGAAGGATCACCAGCATAAACCTGAACTTGAGAAAAGTTGTACCATGGGTAAGAAAGATGTCGCAGAGAAGGAGGATGCATCCACCGAAAAAGGAATGGATAATTTTGCTTTTCAGGTCCCTAGAATAGAAAATGAACGCAATTTTTGCAAGGGAAAAGAGAAAATGCTACATGCTGATGAGGAGTTGGATTCCTTATCCTCCTGGGAAAATGACAAGCTGGTCGAAAATACATTTGCCCATACAAGGGCAATGTTTTTTCCAAATATGCCTGCATCTGTTCCGATTCCATCAGCACAAGGTGCACCAAATGGAGAAGAATTGAAAGAGGGACTGCATCTTTCTTTAAACTGCTATTCTTCAGCAGAGGCTTCCAACATAAGAGGTATCTGTCAAACAAATAATGGGCTACCTTTCAAATTACCTGAAGGCAGTTCAAACCCTCAGCTTATAAGGGAAGACAGTGAACCCAATATTTTCAGAGCTCCTAGTCACATTACAAAAGCTATTTCTGGAAAAGGAAAAGGAGTTCATCTTGAAGTAAGTACCAATATAATCCCCCTTTTCAAATTATTTTAGCAATAAAAAGGAATACATATACCTTCCAGAATTAACACATGATTCACTTTTATCCCCAACAAATGGTGTTATTGTGTCTGTTTTTCATTTTAGTTCTTAATATTAAGAGTGCCACATTAAATTGTCACGGAGATTAGTTTTAGTTGTTTCCATCTGATTCCTGTGGCCCTTCCAATAATTTCCATTTTATGAACATGTTATTTAAACATCAACCATATCTTAGTATTTTAATCAATTATGTACATAGTTTCTTGAAACATTTACGCTGTGACCCATTTTGATTTCTTGAACCAGGAGTTGAATATTAGGTAGTTGCATACTAAGCTAATTTATAAATTGATCTTTCTTCAAACAAGTAGAACTAGTCCTGTAGAACATTAAGCATTTATGCACACTTTTAAATAAAATTTCTTATGCATATACATGAAGTTTACTTGTTTAATAAGTTTTGTAATTGTCCATGTAAGGGAGAAAATAGTTTATGCATGTTCAAGCAATGGTCTTTTTCAATTTATTTGTTAGAAGTCATAACTGTGGAAATGATGTTCATACCTCTGAAATTTCCATTTCATGAATGTCTTCTTATTTAGAGTCTTAAAGATTTCATAGAAAACATGTTACCAAGAAGACATTCATTTTTGTTTTACAGGAAATTGATGGGGCCAGAAACAAGGCCAAAACTGTGCAATTCTACGATCTGACAGCCGAGGAGCTCCAGGAGGAACCATGTGACGATGTGCCAATGAAAGTTGTAGAGCTGATGGCTAGAAACCAGTATATCAGGTCACTTCCTGATGTAGTAAACAGAAGCAGCCTGCTGGATAATTCCACCCAGATGGCAAATCAACAGGCAGATGAGAGGACAAATGCAACAGACAGAAGAGAAGAAAACATGTTGCCTGGGAAAGGAAACTTGACTAACTTCTTTTATCCATATGGTGGAAACCAATTTGGATTAAACAGTCTACGTAAAACTCAGCCCTCCTTCGGGGTTCAGGTTTTACAGTCAAAAAATAAGCCACCAACTGGGCTCTATTTTTCACCAATGGATACCTTAAAGTTTGGTCCTCATGGAACTTCCCAGTTTAATAGGAGAGTTGCAGAACGTGGATCCTCTGATGCTGCCTTGCAAGCCAGGGGAGGATCTAACATGTGGAAGAGTATAAAGCAGCAGGACTATGAAGCATCCCACCCATGGCCGACATTGACAAGATGTAATGCATCCCTGGGATTTGATGCTGCACCCAGACATGTTGTTTCTCAGCCTACAAGTAGCAGCAACATCGACATGACTTCCCTCCACTCTGGCTCAGTGCACACCATACCAGCCATGAATTTACTCAGCCTTATGGGTGCAGGCAGACAGTCTACATCCTTCAATGCTGGTGTTAGAGCTCAAATGCTTCAGAGAGCCTTCTATCCTAGTACTAGTAGTTATAGTAACAACTTGAAGATCGGTTCCTCGATAAGGTACCTTTCGTTATAATTCATATAACCATTTTTCTGTCTCTCCAATATTTAATGTATCTTCGTCAATTTAGCATAGTAAGAAATTTTGAAGTCATTGATTTCAGTGATCGAAATTTGATAATGTCTGGAAAGGGAGAAAGCTCTAAGTCAGCCATGCAGGGTGGAGTTAGTAAGCAGTTCAGCCAGCCTAATCTTGAAAGAGAACTCAAGGAGTTAGTTAGCAGAATGAATGCTCATGGTACTCATGTAACTTCAGGGCCCTCCAGTGCTATTAGTGAAAACTTATGTATGATTAACAGAAACCCTGCTGATTTCACTGTGTCGGAAGAAAGGAATGCATACATGATCAATGGTGAAGATCTGCATTTTGAGAAAAGTGTCCCTGAAGAAAGGTATGGCTTACCTGCTCATGGATGCAAGTTGAAGAGGAATCAAAAGGGTAAAATGAAAGAACATGAAAAAGATTGAAACCATTCATTCTGCTATAGAGCTTTTGAGTATACCTTCATGTTACAGCTTTTCTTTAGTACTTTCATCCCGCCTTTCCGTTTGTTTTTTCATAAATATATTCTGCATAATCTCACTGTCAGATGAGACTAGAAAATAATTTTCGATTTTCAATGTAGAGACAAGTAAGTATTTGAATTGAAAACTGAAATTTACTGACTTGAGGATGGCTAGATGCCATGCCCTAATCTGAACTAATGGGTATATCAATAATTTCATGTTATGGTATATTATGTTGGTGCGGTAAAACTTCTGGGGAAGCCTCAAAATAACATCTAATAGACATAATATATGGAAGAAACAATGTGCTAATCAATCCATTTTGAAGGGACTGATAGTTTTGTGGCTACAAATTTGTAATGCTTACAAGTGGCACAAAATGAAGGCAAGAGGTACAATTTTTTGCTTGCCTTGTAACCTGGAGGCCATGAGTTCAAATCTTGGAAACACTCTTTTCTCCGGCTAGGATAAGGCTGCGCATATCCACCCTCTTCAGACCTCACTAGTCACTAGGTGGGAGCCTTGTGTACTGAGCCGCCTTTTTTATGCATGTTATTACTCATCATACAAACAACATTATTTAGCTTTTCGCTTGTTGAACTTATTTTCTCTTTTTTCTAATTGTAAGTTGTTATGATATCATTGTGCCGATGCATATCAATGGTGAAAATGACTCTGTAACACCCTTATCAATTTCATCATTTTTCAATAAAAAATAGTCCATCTTTGTTACCTTATGCTTCCAAAATGCTACTACCAATGGCAACAAGTTTGATTTGCTGTTCATTTTTCAGTGTTAGTTTTTCTAGAGACGATAGGTAAAATAAAAGCAAGTACACATGGGATGTTTATAAAGCGATGATTTGAGGCAGATACTTCTGATACAGACATTTCCAGTGTTTCCCTGTGCGGCACGGCATGCGGTAGCTATGCCGAGAGTCTGAAATTTATCTCGGTGATTAGATAAAAAATTGCTAACTAATTCATTTACTGTCCAAGTTATTTCCCATTCCGATATGCAATCAAAACTTCTGCTCCTCTAATTGTAGCTTGTACTATTTTCTTAGCAATGCTGTAACTGTATCAGTTTGGTTGAGCATTGTCTTGATATACACTTTAAAAAGCAAGTTCAAAGTTGCTTATGACCTACAATAGAGACATCATGATGAAGAAGGCATCCCCACCCAAAATGACTGCCTTAGTAATGGTTACCATTGTCATCATGATTTTAAATTGTGGTCCACAATCGCAATAATCCGATTTGGTAGTTTCTTAATAAGTTTTCCCCCATTATATGTATGATAAAAAATTCCCTTAGGGTGTTCTAATTATTAGTTTTCCAGAATTCCCTCTAATTATTGTTGTTGCTGCTAGTGCTGCTGTTGTATTTACATTCTTGAGCTGAATGACATGAAGGATTGCTAATTGCAACTATAAAAATAATGATCAAAATATGAAACTTTTCTTGTTTAAGATTTTGCGTAGTCTTTCGCGGATCCCTAAAGACTTGCAATTAGGAAATCTTTTCACGAACTCCAAGTTTTCTTGAATTATTTTGTTTTGATTATGATTTTTTCTTTTCCTCTGCTCTTCGTATTTGCAAAGTATATTTGATGTATTACACAAACACCAGGCACACCCGTTTTTTTTTCACCCCCTCACTCATTGTAGTATTATTTTCCGCTTTTCGAATTTGTAACTGTTTAGTAATAGCAAGTGGAAGAAAAAGTAAGCACATTTATTCTACTTGTGTATATCAAAGATTTAATGTAACCTTGAATCTAATTGTTGTCGCTGAATCTCTCTTCTCTTCCTATTTTTGGATTCTAGTTGTTTATGAGTACTCTCTCTTCCGAACTTGTTGTTGCCTTGTTTGAAAATCTAACTGAATTTTTGTAACAATTGTAATTGATTGGGTGATTTATGATCTTATTTTCAGATTTGCAACTGAACTTGAATTGTAATTGGATATACATGGACTGCTTCTGGTGAGTGAGTTATTTTTAAAACTTTTTAATTTGCGTGAATTATGTATAAAAAATGGGTTTTAGATTTTATATTTGGAGTTGTTGTTGTGTTTTGTATGCATAAAAAATCATAATAGTCTCACCTCCTCAACTATTTCTTTAACTTGTATGCATCTAATGCTGAATTCTAATATTCTATAATATTTCAATCTCAGAATGCCATAAAGAAATTGGAAGAGGAATTCCTTGGCATGTAGACATCAAATGCCATAACCTGTATGCATCAAATGATTTTGACGTCCATTCCCCGAACTTATGGAAACCTAACACGTAAAGACATTCCCATGACGTGAAAGTGAAAAACCTGGATTAGATTGGTCATGTCATCTTTTGCAACAAAACCTGCATGCATCAAATGTTTTCGATGTTCATTACATGAACTTATGGAAACCTAACACGTAAAGACATTTCCATAACGTGAAACTGAAAAACTAGATTAGAAAGGTCATGTCATCTTTTGAAACAAAACCTTTCTTATGTGCTTGAGACCAGTCTCACATATTATATGGAACAAATAATTTTTGGTCGCGAACTGTTTTGTGTATAAGGCCCAGTTACACTTCTGAGATGTTTGAGTAGAATAGAGTAGACCCACATGATGTGAATAAGGAATATTGGAAAATCAATTAATTAATGATGAAAGATTTTATGTTTAAAATTTTTTGACAACAAAAGAAAGAGGTTTTTAAGAGGAATGCTATCCTGTTGTGTAAATCATTTCCTCTTAAGAAATGGTTCAAACTATCAAAGCCATTTGGTCTTGTACAATTTTCATCAGTTCCTTGAGCATCTTTCTCAAATTGAGTTAATTAGTACTCCTTTTAATTAGCTCAGATCAAGGAAAAAGTGAACACTTTTCTTCCTCAAATCTTTGAAGATTTATATTTGAATTTTTTTTTCTTTATGAAGATATTATTGACAGTTAGCATTTCTATTTGTGACATGTTCCGCTACTTGAGACAACCTGAAGAAAATGGACATACCTTGATCTAACGATAAGTGTGGAAACTACAAGCAACCATATAGTTGCCAGTTTAAAATGAACCTGGAGTAAATGCAAGTTTCTCACTTTGAATACTATGTCAAAATTGCCTTATATTCCATATTGGCACACCTAGTTTGATTACAACTCTAATGACTTTTACAACTATTTTCTGTTTTGAAGATCTCAAGGCAAGAGTGAGAACTCAAATCTGTCTTCAAAATGAATGGGAAACTTTGGCAGAGTTTGTTGGTCTTCAGGCATCAGTAATATCGACTCAAATCTGCAGGGGCATTATATTCTTGATCTCATTTCATATAAAGAAGCAACTTTGGTACTCAAGACCTTTCATCAAATCATTCCAGAGATTTCTTAGGTACAAATGAAACAAAAGGTTCTTTATGTGGGCTTAACAGATTTCAAGCATCAAGCAGAGGATTTACCATTATGGTGGTTATCTGCAGGGGCATTATATTCTTGATCGGACTTCACATGCTTCATATAAAGAAGCAGCCTTGGTACTAAAGACCTTTCATCAAATCATTCCAGAGATTTCTTAGGTACAAATGAAACAAAAGTTTCTTTATGTGGGCTTAGCAGATTTCAAGCATCAAGCAGAGGATTTACCATTATGGTGGTTTTTGTTGTAGGGATACTGACATACTGCTGCAGGGAAATTCTTCCTTAAATCTGTTCAACAACAGCAACCAAACCTTAGTCTCACTAGATGAGGTCATATATTTTCGTCAAGGACTGGAATCAGGTGGCCCTCTTCCTGAGGAACTACTATCCCTGATAAAGGTAAAGGTAAGCCTCCTCAAACCTCTAGCTGAGGAAGCATGAATAGAACACATGAATATAAATTTGATAAAATAAAATCTGACAGATATGAATAATGTGTTATTTATCTTCCTTTAGTGTCCGGCTCTTATAGCATGGTGTGCCAAGGATCCCTAGGAACCATTTGAGATTGGAATAAACTACAGTACTTTTGATTCTGTAGAAGACTTCATTGTCCTTCCAACTTTTGATCACACAGACAGAGAGAGCAAGAAAAAAATGTGGTTGGTAGAAGATTAATTTACTTCTGATCTACATGTTTATTTATACAAGATGTTAAGGATACATCTTTAGTCCTTGAGTTTAAGTCATGAGTTTAACAGTGAACATTAAGTCATGAATGCTTATAAGAGTTTAAGTGTAGTGGAAGGTTTCTGATAATATTCAAGAGTATTTGAGCTTAGGCAGGTTCCTTTTCTACCTGATTAATCAGCTTCATGTGGTGGGCGCTCACAATCCCTAGGAAGGCCTTTCCAGGTGTACCCCAATTTGCCTTAGAGTTTTAATATTCTATTGCTCTGTTTTATAATCATGGTTTCTTGCATGAACTTAACTAATTTGGTAGGTCAATTATATTATCCTAGTCCACCTTAAAAGCAAAGGCGAAGGGAACAATTTCATTGTACAAAACTTTTTGATTTGGTTGTGTTCAGAAGCCTGTTAAGAGCCTCGAAGGTGGAAGTGACGAGATGGTAATGGAGCAGTGCACCGTGGGTGGTGCTGGCTAGTTGGGTCGTGCATTGATGCACCGATGTCTGCTGACATGGTCTGATGTATGTGGTTGCAGCCTGGTGCAAACATAGTGTTGGGTGCAGCTAGTGTCTTGGTGCACGAGATTTGGTTTGGTGGCTAATCTTGGCATGACGGTTCTAATACCTGCTAAACAGTGCTAGTAGATCTGGTGCGTGTGTTGGTTTTGGTGTGGATGGGGCGGAGGTATGGTTAAAGTGCTGTCTGGGCATGAGTACAAGCGATTGCTGCTAGCATGGCGTGTTGTGGATGACTCTGATGCTGTTTGTCATTTGATGTAGTGGCTGGTGCGGCATGTTGGTGGCTATAAGAGAAAAGAAGAATGTGAAGTGAGTGATGGGTAGGTAGTTGCCTTCTATTTTGAGATATAAGGTTTAGTAATACAAATATATGTAAAAGAGATAGGTTTGACAGAAATTTGGTTGATAGAAAGGTTGAAAATATGATAATATCATCAATATACAAATTCATTCGCCAGAGAAGAAAAATCCATTTCATTAATATATGTACATGGAGCAATAAAACCTGGCTAGTAAGAATAGTTTTGGTCTGAAGATATTTCTAACTCTATGCCCTCCTCTTTAGAACACAAATGATTGCACAACTTTGCATGTCATTATGTTGCTTATTAAGCACTCAAAGGAAACTAACTATACATTTAGATTTGAGACTCAAATCTTGTACAGAGATTAATGTTCTGCTTAATATACAGTCTTCAAGACATGAATAGAACTTGTGAACTGTTTTTGTTCCTTGATCACTTCAAATTCATTAACCTTGAGTGTTGGCCAAGGTTTTGAAACCAAAACATGGTTAAGAGCTTGTTGAATTAGGGAAATGACAATAAGAACCATACCCAATTGAAGATCCCCCTTCACCATTATGAAATACTCAGACAGGAGTGAGGAAAAATGGTGCAGATCGAAAAGGGTAATCGATAAGAGTGCAACAGAGGTAGAAACTAAGAGAGCCAATAAGACGATGAAGATAACGATGAGCAGCACAAAGCAAATGAATGAGGCATGAAGAAAGGCAAGGGGAATGAGATCCAAGTTTGGTAACATATTATGGTGGGAATAAAGGTATACTTGTATATGATTTTGAGAAAACCGAGGCATACTATATTGGTTGTTAAAGGAAGGAGATGAGAAGGGACATCAAGTAAACTCTTCATATATTCTATACTTCCCAAACAAATAACTATCTTGACTAAGGTTTTAAGTTATAGAT
This sequence comes from Lupinus albus, assembly GCA_009771035.1. Lineage (NCBI taxonomy): Eukaryota > Viridiplantae > Streptophyta > Magnoliopsida > Fabales > Fabaceae > Lupinus > Lupinus albus. Next base: position 2,514,096 of record CM020022.1, on the reverse strand, counting down.
TGCATTTTCTTCTGTGAAGTGATCCCAATATTCTGATTATATTTGTTGTATTTCTTTATCTTTTTTTTTTGTTTAAGGGTCTTGCCTATTGTATTTAATTGATTATTGTCTATTAATTTGAAATTAACTCTTATAATCATTACTCTATAATTAATGTATAGATTTCAGTTGGGAGCATCCAATGATTTATACAGAGACTTGGCCTTTAAAAGTTTTCTTGAGATACAAGGTACGTGTGAGATTCCATTTCCCTTCACAATTATCAGAGTAAGGGTAAAGCAAAAGTCATTATGTACATACAACTACAAGCAATGCATGATGTATTTCCCTTGGCAGAAAGTTTTTGATTAACTTGGCTTTTATTCCCACTTTACTATATGTAGACAACATTTTACAATATTATTAGAGGATGATATTCATTGTCTTAGGAGTATTTAGAAAGCTGACATTACTTTATATTAAATCATGATTGAGTTTAAAGGGAATGATTCCTTACTTGTCATTGCTTATAGTGACTTTCTCAGTATATTTCATACTTTAGGAGTCACTTGATTTACTATTTAAAGTTTACTTCAAGATGCATGGAGTTATATACACTAACAATCAAGTCTTTAATCCGAACATGTAATCTAGGAGTTAGAATCCTCTCTATTAATGGAGAAACAGGTACTTCAAATAACAAAGGAAAATGCAACATTCAATGGCACATCTATCCATTTGATTGTATCGAAATTACAATTTTGTCATTAAAAACAAAGAAAAACATACATTTGTCTCTCCATTAATCGATAGTCGGACAGAGTAGAAAATTTATTTGTTAATCAGATTCAATTCTCGAGTAGTGGCCCAATCGGGGGAAGGAGAAAAGAGAGGGAAACAAAAAGTGTAGGAAGGTGAAGAAAGAGAGTAGAACATTGTATATTTATGTGAGTGAAGTTTTTTTTGTTTAAATATATGAATAGTGGGTTAGATATTCACTTAGGTTAGGTAAAAGTTAAAATAAATTATATCAAATACAAATGTGACTTGAAGTGTAATTTGAATGTTATATCCTAAATATTCAAATAAATAACTCCTTATGAAATATGACATAGAAAGCATACCAAAATGAATCATATAATCACTTTTTTAGAATGAACAATCATATAATTATTTGAAGAAAAGCTTGTTCCATACATTTTATTACATCATTGTTTCCATTAATAAGAAATTACATTATTATTTCCATTAATAAGAAATTACATTATTATTTCCATTAATAAGAAGTTGCATAAAGTTTTAATATCTTTTGAGGAAATTCTTGAACCATTCTGCTGAAGACTTTTGGTATCGCTTACCATTTTTATAATCTACAAAGTTTATTCCAAATCGCACTGTATAGCCTGAAGCCCATTCAAAATTATCCAACAATGACCATGCAAAATATCCTTTCACATTTACACCATTTCTTGCAAAAACAAATAATAAAGAACTATTAGATTAAATATTAAAAACAAAATGAGGCTAAATATATCAAATTACTTACCTAATTGCTGATCCAAGATAATAGAGATGACGATAATAATACTCAATTCTAAAAGTATCTACAAGAGCTTCCTTGAGTGATAATGTTGGATCACTAAACTCATCAACACCTAAAAAAGTTAACAAAGTATGCAAACTATAAATTCTCTTTAAAATACTCTATGAAATTTTACAGTAGCAGTCGTAGTACCATAGGTGCTAGTGGTACAAGTAACCTATTAAATGATGACAAATTGATCTTTTTTTTTACTTTCAATGTCAAAAAATGTTTGGTCATCTTTTGAAAGTAAACAAAAAGGTTCACGTATCATCATCTAATAAGTTAACTATACCACTAGCATCTATGGTATTTTACCTAAGTTTTGTGCCGTTAAGTGTAATTACCATTTTCAGTGATGTAAATCAAAGGGTTGTTATACTTCTTTTTAATGTAGAGTAATAGTTCTTCAATTCCTTTAGGATAAACATATAACCATTGTGAAGCTGCCTACATATAATTATCAACAAATGTTATATATCAAACAATTTAGAAATATAGCTTATAATTTAACATGCCCACATACTCACCCTTGGACCTATGGGAATCCCATTGCGCTCAGCTACCATTAAAAAAAAACAAAACACATGTCATTATAAAATCCAACATCTTTACGTCAGAATTGTAAAATAACAATATTTAAAATTGATATTCAACAACGTTTTCATACACTATCTATATGAATGTAATAGAATGTATGGTTAAATTCAGTAGCGTTTCAAAAGTGCTGTAGAAAGTAGACATTTCATATACGAGCGTTGTTGAATGAGAATTCTAGTAGAATGTCCCTTACTTGTAAGATTAGCAAGAGAATCTGTAACATAATTATGCATGCCATTGCTGAGGTGAGGTGCATTGGAAGCATAGTTAGTTGTGTAGTAATTTAGTCCAAGAAAATCAAATGAACCATTGATAAGTTTAGCTTGCAATGTATTAAACTTTGGCAATCGTTTTCCCACTAATGAGTGCATGCTTTTTGGATAATCTCCTGTTGTCAATGGTCCCATAAACCTGTAATCATCATCAATGCCACAACTCACAAATAAGAAAATACTCAAACTTGAGAATCTTCTTATTCTCTTATGGCTTCTATGGTTATTGAGTTGTGATTATGGCTAATAGATCTTGATGAACATGCACATCAAACATGTCATCACCTCATATTTATGATTTTGTAATAAGAAAGAATTGTTGTAATTAAAATTAAACATATATAGGGTAACTATTGTGATATATCACAAGTCTCCAATGCAATGCAATACAAAGATCACAAACCCTAACTATGTCACTTGTGGTAATATATGTTTCTATTTGTCAATGGTGGTAATTGTAGAAGGATCACCAAAACAGTAATCAAACCCTAAGGATTTGTTTACGAGTTAGTTTTGAAGGAGAAGTAAAAGGGTTTGAAGTCGTGAAAATATGAAATACATTCTTATGAAATGATTTTAGTCTTTTTTCTCGTTTTTCTTCTCCTCAAAAGATAACTAACAAACATACCCTAAAGTCGGATGAAATATATCTAAAAGCTACTATATGACCCGCATGTCAGAATCTGGGTCCCACCCAATATAAAAGAGCTAAGAACTTACCATCCAAACATGAAATCAACTGCTCTTGTGGCAGCTTCTTTATCTAACTTGCTATTTGAAAGTGGCACAAACCAGTGAGACACCAAGGTTATGCCAATTACACCTTTTTGAGATTTCTGCATAGTAAAACGTTTTGAAATCCATACACCAATTAGTAAAAGATAAGGACTTATAAGACACAAAAGAAGATAACCAAATCCAGGATCTAGTTTGAATAAGATCAATAAGATGCACATAACTCGGCGCATTCTCGAAGAAAATAATTAAAGACATAATTAAGGCAATCATTAACAAAGTCTAATAATCTTTAGATTAAGCTTAAGAGTTTTTAATGAAATTTAAATGAACCTGATACTTGTTCTTGTATACTTGAACAGCTGCAGCATGAGCAAGAAGTTGATGATGTGAAACCACATAGGGTTCTGTCCCTGAATCACCACCAGTGCAGTTTGGGTTTACCCATTTAGAACATCTACCTGGTGCAAATTGTCCTATTGCATAACCACCATTACTATATGACCATGGTTCATTCAAAGTAATCCAATGTTTCACCCTATCTCCAAATTCTTTGAAGCAAACTGCTGCATAATCTTCAAAATGTTTTCTGAAAATGAATAATGCAGCATGTATAATTGCATGGTATTGGAACATTTTTGGTTTTATTACATGAATAGGTATACTTAATAATTACCATGTATTCATTTGTATGTAGTCCAATGTATGAGACAAATTTTAAGAAACTGAGAAATAGGGTAAAAAGTAGTGAAAGGATAATAAGGACTATCACCCTTAATACAATTAATGAATTAGATAAAGTGGTTAATATGAGTCTCAAGAGAGAAATTATCTCAAAAAACAAAGAAAAATTCATATGCAATGACACTTTTATTCTTATATTTATTATGATAAGACAATTTTACCCTTAAAATTAAAATTAAAGGGAAAAACAACACTTCACTCTCCATTAACGGAGAGAAGTCTCACCCGATTTTTAAGAGTAGAGATTATTTCCATTAACGAAGAGGAAAGTGATGTGTAAAATATGGCAAAATAAAAAATAAAAAGACAATTTTATACTTCTATTTACACTTGTAATGATATTTTTATCCATAAAATTAAGTGTAAAAATACTAATTTTCTTCGTTAATAGAGAATATCCTTACTCGATTGTTAATTATATTTGGTGTGTATGATTTATTAATGAAAAACCTATGCTCATATATGTATATTGTATAGGAAGTATTTGGAATTATTGCAATTAATCTTGACTGCATGTTTTTTCACCTTATTTAAGAGTTTATCATTATTATTTTTTCTGCCTTATTCAAACCCTATGAAAACATTTTTCTTCATCATAATCATAATTCATATCCTCATAGATACACAATAGAAAAGCTTAATTAAATTCAATCTCACATACACAATGTTTGGGCTTAGGAAGCCACCATACTCATTTTCCAAGGCTTGAGGAAGATCCCAATGAAAAAGGGTCACAAATGGTTTTATATCTGCAAAATTAATACTCAATAATGAATTGTTATTGTTGCCAACTTTTTTTTTGAGGAAATATTATAAATGCAAAATTCTATATTAAAAAAAATCAATAGACTAAGTTTAAATTGTGACCATTAGCTAGTAGCTCGTTAATGAGATTGTTGTAATATTTGACCCCTTCTTTGTTTATACCTCCACTTACTTTTCCATCTGTAGATAATTATTGACAAAATTTAAAATAATGGGTAATGGAAAAAAGATTAATAAAATTAGTGAAGAACATGAATTGTGATAAAATTGATAATCAACTCACTTGGGAGTATCCTAGACCAAGAAATGGAGAATCTATAAGCATCCAAATTCATATGCTTCATGATCCCAACATCTTCCTGTGATGTATACATGTTCATCACTTTATTGATTAGAAAATTTAATAAAGAATTAAATAAAATGTGTAAAAATAGAATGAACTTTTTGAGTTTTGTGTTATAGATGAACATATGTTTCCACTAGTGGAACTAATGGAGATAACCATCAAGCTTAATTAATAATTAATATAAACCAAGAATATGGATATCTTAGGCTTAAATCCATAAGTGCGGGGCATCATAAATTAAGTGATAGTGAAATCTTAGGTTTGGATCGGCAAAAGACATATCATCATATCTACATTACCTTATTCTAGTTGGGTTTTAATCTTTCGCGAATGTCTCATTCATTTGTCTTCAATCTCCTTCCTCTTATATTTTTTTTTCCTTTTTGAATGTAGTGTACCCCTTATTCAATTTTAACAAAATATGCATTTTCCCCATTAAAAAAATAAAGGAATAAATTAATGTTTGGTTTTTTCATGTGATTTAATTTCCAGCTATATAACATTAAGAATTAAGATGATACCTTATAGTGGTGATATTCATCATTTGCGACATCTCCATTGCTTCTATCTTGTATCTTTTCTGCGGATCACATCATCATTATTATATCATATTTTTGTGGGGATAAGAAACTATTATAGTCATGGATGAAAGAACGTATACTATTAAATTATACTAGAAATGCATGGAAAATGGAAAGCATTGAAAATATATATAATAGTCATTGTTATTTTAAGTCTATATAATTGAGTAAGCCTTTGGTACTACAATTAAATATGATTGACAACTTTCACAAGATTTGAAAATAAAGTTATTGTCACATATAAACAAACATATATTGCAGAAGATCACTTATATAAATGAAAAGATATTGACCAATTTATATATGTTACATTAAATTATACATAAAATTATTCAACTCATCTACCAAGACTACTCATCCAACAATATATCTTAAAATCTCGGATCTCAATTATCCGTGAGTCCAAAAATACAGATCTAAACTCAAACGATTACGAGTATTATTTGCAGGTACCCGTATGTCTGAATACCCATTACCCTCCCTAGTCTCACTCCCAAAACTTGTCCATCAAGCTTATGCCAACATCAATACAAAGTGATCTAAATAAGCCAACCCTATCCACATAACATCATATGTTGACTTATTTGTTAAACTGAAGATTAGACAATCTATGATATGATGTATAATCACTAACAAACAATATAATAAGCGCAAAACTGTGAACTTTCTTATTTTTGTTTAATAATATAAAATAATTAAAAGCTTAAATATACTTTTCGATGCTCTATTATTTTATTTTCTGAATGATATAGGTCCTTAAATTATTATATCTATCAACTTCCAAGAAAAAAGTAACAAAAGGTGATGACATGCCTATGTTGTCTGTTACGTTATCCAATAAACTATTTGTATTTGATTTTATTTAGAAACTTTGATGAAAAAATTATCATTACATTTTTTTATCTACAAATGTTAGTTGTTAGTATGTTAATATTTGTTGTGGACAATATTCGAACCCTCAAGTCATTCACCTTAATCACCAGACCACCTTATGACTCCTAAAGATTAACATTACATAATCAAATAGGTTTAAGGATTTAAATCTTCCAAAAACACTAGGGAAAAACTTTACACACTAATAACAAAAAACAAAAGTTAAAAGATGAAAATTACATTATTTAAGTGAATAATAGAAATAATTAAAAGGAGAAAGAAAAAACTAAAGCATGTCTTCCCTTTCTCTTACATGTTACATATAGAGAAATGGGTTGAATTACCTGGATATTTATGAGTGAATATATCCCATATACTTGGTTCTCTACCACCTTCTTTTGCTGCTCCTTCATACTATATATTTACACAATATATATACCATGAATACAACAAATATTTGAAAGGTCGGCTCATTGCACGAGACACCCACTTAGTAGGATTTGGGTAGAATATATATATACAATCTTATTTCCGCAAACAGAAATATATATTGTTTTCATGATTTAAACATGTGATCTCGTTGTCACTAAAGAACAGCACGTTATTTGGTGGAATTTTCTCATTCCTTGGGTTATTTGTAAGATAGAGTACTTTCTATATACCTGGTATGCTGCAGATGCTGTCCCAAAAACAAAACCTTTGGGAAAGGTGCTTCTATTCAGTGATGCAACGTGAAGAATGGGTGCAACAACTTCTTCTGCAAAAGTAACTGATGTGGTTGTAACAAGAGCAAATAGGCCAACAAGTTTTAGAAACACTTTAAACGCCATGTGATATGATACAAGATGATTTTGCTTAAATGCATACAAATATTTGTGTCAGTTTAAGCCTTTTTATAAAGAAAAACTGAGATAGATTAGGGTGAATGGTAATAATAGTGAAAACACAGAGAAAGACATTGCCAAATGTTTAAGACTATCCTTTTCAAATTTTGCTAAGGTCCTCTTTTTCTTTATTTACTCAAAAAAATATAAAACTACAAGACAAAAGATATATTCCAGTGTTTTATTGGAAAATGTTAGAATAATGTATTATGTAAGATATTAAAATGTTTCTTCTAATAGCAGATGTACTCCACATAATATAACCTTAAAGTATATGTTTGTCTCATTTGTTGTCCCCAAAGTGTCTCAAGCCAATCACACTGTGTTATTTAATTAAAATAAAAAATTATAATTCAATTTTATTGGATGAAGACAAGATATATTTAGGACATAGGATCTTTGTTCATATAACCTTATTGAAATCAGCAATATCATATTAAAAGTATAATATAAAAAAGAGCATGTCAATGAATGCATGAATCTATCAAGGATATGATCAAGGATGGTAAATCTATGTGGTCATACTATTAAAATCGAAATGATTTAAACTAGTAACGAACAATTCTTAAAATACAATGTTAAGATAAAGGGTTTAAGAAATGAAATGGAGAATGTTGTGGGTTTGAGTCTCACCCACACCAAATTTAAAAAATAAAAAATGGAGTTATAAGGTGGTTTAATGGTTAAAGAGAATGGGCGGAGTGAAGAATGTTGAAAGTTCAAATCTCAACGACAACAAATACTAACATATTAACATTTACCGATCAAAAAATAATATCATATAAATGTATAAAAATGAGTCAAACATCATCTTGATGCTTAAAAGATTCGATGACTACCGACTACAACAAGATGAGATCACATGTCTTCATTCATGTCTCACTTTGTGTACCAAACTGTTGGAACTTGTGTTGTTGTGAAATTGAAAAAACTCACAAGTGCCACATAGGAAGATTTTGAAAAAATCTCACAAGTCTCACATTAGATGATGCAAGTCTCCTCCTTCATATTCACTTGCACCAAGTTGATTATGTTTTTACTCAACTTTTTTTTTCTCCCTCATAATTTTCGCCGATGCATTTCTGGCAAACTTCTCCCCCTTTCTTTCCGTGACACTAAGAATTGGCACAGGCAATCATATTGTGAGAAGTTCGAAAACTGACACTAGTAGTCAGTTTGCAGGAGAAGAATTGGCACATGTAACCAAATTGTTGGAAATTTCGAGAACTGACACTGATAGTCAGATTGTGGGAAAAGAATTGGCACGTAGCCACATTGTGAGAATTTCGAGAATTGACACTGGTAACCATATTGTGGTGGATGTATTCAAGATCGGTTCTTACAGTGCAGTAAGAATTCGATGACAGAGAACTGAACTATTTTATCCTATGAGTGATATAGTTGATAGTCTGCTTCACATTTTTGGCAGTAAAGATTATCTCGTGTCATTGTTGCAAGCTACCGACACAACACAAACCAATTAGAAAACTTCATTTAAGTAAAAATAAAAATAACAAAATCATAAATTAATATTTTAATATTATTTTGTGAAATTTGATTGATTAAAGACATGAATACAAGAAAATTCTAGGACAAAAGATCATTGTCCCCGACTCGATCCATTAAAGATATTTTCAGCAATTAAATACCTAAAACTTCAAAATGATCACCATGTTCTTCCATTTCGCACTTTCACTAAAAATCAGTCCCTCCCAACTACTACAACAACAACACGTTTCTCTTCCTCCTTCCTATCTATTCTCCTTTTATCTTTTTCACTCCTCACATAACCTACCTACCTACTTTGCATTATCTTTCTTTATTCTATTAAATTTCAAGCACATGCATGCATGCTTTTGATTTAATCCTTGTTGTTACGTTTGAGAGTTTAATCCTGAGCCACCCTCACTATTATTCCTTTTTCTATTTGGTGGTGCAAACTACATCTTTGATAAAGTCCCACCATGTGGGTTGATTATCACATTTCAATGATCTTGTTTCTTTCATTTATTACTACTACTGTTTCACATTCATTTTTCATCACCATCTTTTACTCGTGGGAATAATAAGTGCATAACATGGGATGCAATATCTCAATTAGTGTCTCCAATGGTGTCACAGATTAATCAGAATATAATATTTTATATTATTTTGTACAATTCTATTGGATCAGGACAGAAAGATATAAGATACTTTTGGGACAGAGAATCTGTATTCCATAACATGCTCACCTAACGATAAACAGTGGTTTTTTTTTTAATTTAAATTCAATTTGGCTTCAAGTGAGAAGAAGTTGGTTATGATATTACAAAAACAGTTTTGGAGTCTCAAAATATATTTTTGATATTCTCAAAGGATAATGTTATTTTCAATGTATAAATATGATAACAATATTTTTTAAATTACTAATATTTTTATTTCTGAAAGTTAAATTTTCAAATGAAGATTAAATTAACAAATTCTTTTTAATAAATTAGATATCACTCATCATCTCTATAATTTTATCTTGAATTAGTAAAGAATAATAATAAGATATTTAGATTAGTAAGACTAAATAAACTAGGTGATAAAGAAATAGATTTGATAGTTTATTTAGGTAATATAGACTATAGAAACATAATTGTCATTTGTAAACCAGAAATAACATATTTTTTATTCATTCTCAAACAATTGTTTGGAATTTAGATCCAATTGAATTTTGAAAATATCAAATATATTTAATAAACTAAGAAAAAAATGGAGTTTCAAAATATACTCTAGACACTTACAAATTATAATAATATTTTCAATAAGAAAAAATGATATTACTTTTATTCTTTATTTAAAATTATTACTATTTTTATTCCCAAAAAAAAATTCAAAGTAAAAATTCAAATAAACCAATAATGATTGGAATAAATTAAGAATTGGAATTCATCTCTATAATTTTATATATATTAAATTGATGAGAAAAATAATATGATATTATTAATTAGTAATAGTCAATAAAGAAGGTAATAATATAACAGAGTTTATAATTCTTGTACGTTGTTATATAAATAGTATTTTCTTCAAAATCCAGTTATGATTTTTGATAAAAGGGTGAATTATTTATAATAATATGATATCACGCACCATGTCTATAATTTTATCTCGAACAGGTAAAGAATAATAATATGATATTATTGATTAGTAAGAGTAAATAAAATATGTAAAATAAGAGTATAGAGTATAGAATATATTTGATAGTTTTTTACGATATTATATAAATAATACTATTTCAAACTATTTTTTTGGAATTTAGAACAGATTTGACTTTTAAAATGTCACATATTAGTAATGAACAATGAAAAAATAACTTTGAGCTCTCCATATTGATGCTTATAAAATGATTTGAATTAATTATGAATCATTCTTCATATCTATAATTCTATATATCGTATTGATGAGGAATAATAATATGATAATTAGTAACATTTAATAAAGTAAGTAACAATATAGTAGAGTTTATAGTTTTTGTAGGGTGTTATATAAATATTAGGATTTAAAAATCGAATTAATATTTGTTATAAAAATGATAAACGAACTTTTAATTATTTTCTCAAATCACTATTTGGAATTTAAATTCAAATTCAAATGATGAAAATTTGAAAATGTTAAAGATATTAAATAAGCTTGAAAATTGTTATAAAGTATCAAAATATACCTTTGATATTTGGAAATTATCATTTTAAATGTGGACATATCATAACAATTTATTTTTAAATAACTGATATTTTTATTTCCAAAATTCAAATTTCAAAACAAAGAGTTTATAAATAAAGAATGATTTGAATAAATTATGTATCACTTATTACCTTTATTGTTTTATTTCAAACTTTTAAAGAATAATAATATGATATTAGTAATTAGTACGTAAATAAATTTGGCAATTGAAGAGTATATTTGATAGTTTTTAGAGTATTATTTAATAGTACTATTTCAAACCTGAATTGGAATTTAGAATGGATTAAATTTTGAAAATGTGAAATATACTCAATAAATTAGAAAATAACATTTTTGGAGTTTCAATAGGAGTCATCATTCATCTCTATAATTTTATATTGAATTGATGAAGAATAATAATACAATAATAACATTTAATAGAGTAGGTAATAATGTCTTACATTTGTTAACTTTGGTATTATATAAATAGTAGTATTTCAAAATTGAATTGTTATTTAATAAAAACTGACGACTTTATAGTTCCTTCTCAAACTAGTGTTTGAAACTAAAGTCAAACTTCAATTAACGAAATTTTGAAAATGTTAAGGATGATAAATAAGGTTTAAAATATATAGTTTTGGACTGTCAAAATATATTGTTAATGTTCAGGGAGCATAATATTATTTTAAATAGGGAAATATTTTAACAATTTAATTTAAAAAAAATTACTACTATTTTTATTTTGAAAATTAAATTTTGAAACAAAGAGGAAATAAACAAAAAGTGATTTGCACCCACCATATTTATATTTTTTCTTGATTGGGTAAAGAATAATAATACAATATTATTAACTAATAAGAATAAATAAAGTACTTAATAGAATAGTATATTTGATAGGATATTATATAAATATTAGTATTTTAAAATCGAATAGGGATATATAAAACAAAAAATGAACTAGTTTTTATTTTTTCTCAAACTATTGTTTAGAATTTAGAAAATATCAACTTATGCTTAATAAAATAGGTAAAAAAAATTGAGGTCTCAAAATACACTTTTGTCACTTACAAATTATAATATCATTTTCAATAAGAAAGTATTTTGGAGTTTCAAAATATACTATTGACTCTTCCGAAAGTGTACTATCATTTTCAATGAGAAATATTATTACAATTTTATTCAAATTACTACTATTTTTATTAGTACAAGAATAAGTAAAGTAAGTTATGGAATAGTAGAATTGATAGTTTCTTTAGGGTATTATATAAATAGTACTATTAAAAAATTGAATTATGATTTAAAACAAAAATGAATTTTTTATTTATTTGTTTTAAATTTAGAACGGATTGAATTTTGAAAATATCAGATATGCTTATTAAATTAGAGAAAAGTATTTGTATACACTCAAAATACATTCTCGATGCTTAAAATGATAAATAACAATTTCAATGAGAAAAACAATACAAATTTTATTATTTATTTCTGTGTTTTTTCCTAAAAATTAAATTTCAAAAGAATAAGGAAAGTAAACTGGTAATGATTTAAATAAATTAGGAATCATCGTTCATCCCTATCATTTTATATCAAAATAGTGAAGAGTAATAAATAGTAATATTTCAAAATTGAATTGTGATTTATTATAAAAAATGAACGAGATTTTAATTTTTTTTATCAAACTATTGTTTAAAACTTAAAGTCAACTTCTACCAAAGAATTTTTGAAAAATGATAAAGATGCTAGATTAGCTTAAAAACAGTTTTTGACTCTCAACATATATCTTTTATGTTCCAATAGAATAATATCATTTTTAATGAAGAAATGTGATAATAATTTTTTTCTTCAAAAATTACTATTATTTAATTTTTTGAATATTATATTTTTAAATGAAGAGGAAAATTACTATTATTCGGCCTCAATACTATTTGTATAGCTATTTTATTTGTGTCTAAATAAATCCGCTTATAGGACTTGCTGCTACTCTTATTTTTAAGTTCAAAATAGACTAGAGAGTAAAAACCATTCAATGATAACAAAATCATGAAATAACGACCATAGTTTAGTCACACTTAAGAGAACTTGTTTAATAAATCTTATTACATCATTTATGGAACCTAGAGGCATATATGACATTAGAAAGTCTAGTATCTCTTAAGAATAATGACCCTATAAAGTATCCTTTCACATTTACATCATTCTTAGTGTATAATTTATAGAAAGTACTAAAATACAAAGTACTAATGAAATTGAAATTGGGTCTTGAACCAAACATATCCCAATTAAATAAAAGTTATATATTCATTACCTTCATCTGTAGTTAATTTGCAATAGCACTCAAGGATCTACTGAGTGTGTCATCTTTTAAGCTTAAGTACTTCCAGCAGTATTTTATAGTCTTCGCCACTCAAATTCATGACAATGGAGACTTACAGTCATTAATTCCACTGATCCCAAAAGCTTTTAAGTGTTGTCACTTGTTGTTATAGTAACTAGTATATTCATAAATGGAAATAACTCACACTTTAATGATTCCACATCACTAACCACTTTAAGTTCCAAACATTCAAATAAGGGGTATTTCCATTTTCAAGAAACACAAATCAATCCACAAACTCCATATCTAACCTCATCTTTTACCCTCATTCACACTATTTCATTTCAACCATTAGTTTCAAGAAATCAACATCTTGCCAACATTATATTCGAAAATAAACTCTAGACCACGAGTTTCAAGAGAAAACTAAAGAGAAACGAACCACAACCCAAAAAAGTAGGGTTATGAGGTTTTTCACCTCAAGAGAAGATATACAAGAACACAATAAGAGGTTTCACAACAAGGGTGAGTGTTAGAATCAAGAGGTTTACCTCTTCTCAAACTTTTCTTTCACTTCTACCACAAGCTAGGATAGAAAAACACTTCTCCTATTCTTTCCTTTCCCCTAAAAAATGTCCCCTTTTCGTTTGTGGTTCTATTTCAGGTTTCAGAATTTTGGGCTATCGTTCAAGTGACAGAGGCTCGTTCGGGCGAGAAGCCCTCGACTTTTCAAATTTCAAACACTATGATGTCACTCAAGCGACAACTCCTCACTCAAGCGAGAATGGCTCATTGTGCTAAGCTCTCCCTCGCTTGAGCGATGACTCCCTCGCTCAGGCGAGAGTCTCAGGTAAAATCTTGGTATAACTCTGAGCCCCTCGCTTGGTAGTAATGCGTGTTGCATGAATTTTATTAAAGAATAAGACTATAATATGTAAATATTAAAAATTACTTCTGAAAGTATTAAGACATAATTAAATGCACCATAACAAATAGTTTATACGTTACGATTTTAACTTCATTAAATGAAAGTAACAAAAATGATATAGTATTTGGTGAACTAAACATTTATTGATACTAACTATGTTCCAAATGTTTAAATATGGGAAACACCCATACTAATAACATGAACAACATCTCCTCATTATAATAACATTGATAGTGAATTAAATAGAAATAATTTAACACAATCACATAGAATTTGACATGTAAGTATATGACCCGTTTTGGTTTCTCTACTAATTGTATTGGCACTTACTCTTGAATTAAGTCCATAATCATAATATCAACTCAGAAGCAGAATTTATTGTGGATGAAGTTGTTTCCACTTACTCTTGCACTAAGTGGATTTATCCTCCATATGTATTACCACTAAATCAATATCTATATATAATAGGCACAACAGAACGTTGTTCTAGAGCATAGCAACCAAAATTTGTTATTTACAGACATGCTTAGAATACTTAATTTTGAAATAATGAACATAAAAGTAATCAAAATTAAGTATGATATAAAAATAAAATTCATTCACTTATGAGTTAGATATTTTAATTAAGTCTTATTAGATTTAATCAACCCATTAAAAATTGAATTAATTTAATTAAAGAATGACACGATAATTTGTGAATATTAAAAATTACTTCTGAGATTATTAATATAAAATTAAATGGACCGTAACTAATAGTTTATACCTTACGATTTTAACTTTATTAAATGAAAGTAACAAACATTATATAGTATTTAATGAACTAAACATTTATTAATGATTACTAGATAAGACATCAACTTTATGTACATTTTTTATTCATAACAGTTGTTGTGGAATGACATAGCGTAAAACCTATTGTATGAAATAATAAAATGATTAGAAATAGAATTTAAATAGCGTAATTAAAGATAAGTTGATGAATACATGTTAAAGATTTTGAAAAACTTCTTTATAAACCACATTTGTTGACTTTAGTGGGTTACCATCCTTATCATGAATCAAAATCTTCAATCATTTCTTGCTTTTAACTCTTGAAATAACTATGTACAATTGATCGTGACTGAATATTCGTCTAGGTAAATATAACCTCAAACTTTCTACTGAATTACCTTGAGATTTATTGATTGTCATAACATAAATATAAATGCACGAAATTGTCTTTCGATAAGTTTGAAAGACGGTAGAGATTGGGATGAAGACTTGACATCAGAGGACTATATATGATCTTTACTTCAAGTACATGATTTGCAATTTTAGTTACAATCAATCTTGTATTATTACATAATTCTTCGTATTGGTCTAAATTTCTTAATTGAATTATTGGAGTTAAAACTTTCAACTTGATCTTATGCATATGATAAGACATAGCCTTTGTCATATGTAATAATGATTTTGGTTTAGCCTAGAATTAATATTAAATTAAATATTAACATGTGAAGATGAAATCGTGACATTAACAGTTTTGACAATATAAAAGTATATCAAAGTTGTGATTTTTATTAACACAACATTGATAGTATATCAAAGTTGTGATTTTTATTAACACAGCATTGATAGTATATCATAGTTGTGATTTTTATTAATCGTGATTTTCAACCTACTAATACAAAAATTGGTAGAAATATAGTATCATTTCATTTTTTCTAAACAAATGCAAATTTCCCTTGACATGAAACATATAAATTTCCTTTAACACAACATTATTCTTTATAAAGACTAAGATATGTTAAACATTAAGAGAGGTTCACCAACAATATGAAAATCCCCAAGGATTTGTTAAAGATTCAAACTTTCTTCCAAAAAGATTCAAAATTTCTTATATAAAAATTTCAACTTTATTATATAAAGTAAAAAATTCAAACTTTATAATGTAAAGATTCAAACTTTCTTCTATAAAGATTCAATCCACTTTCCCTTATAGTTAGGGTTTAACCTAGAATTAATATTAAATTAAATATCAACATAAATCGAAAAGTCAAAATAACATTAGCCTATTCAACATAAATAAAATGTGTAATTTTTCCGAAATAAGATGATATTTTATGTACCACAAAATAATACTTTCATGATGATATAACTTATATGCTACGTATAATGAATAATGCTAGATTAGACATAATATTACATGAGAAGAATGACCCTATTTTATCTCAATCTACTTTCCCTTATAGTCAGGGTTTTACATATCTAATAATGATTTAGAAATTTGTAGCATGACAATAAAAATATACTAAGACTTTGTATATTCATGCATTCGCACGGGTAATATTTTATTTTGCATGAATTTAATTAAGGAATAACAACATAATTTATTAATAAAAATATCATGGAGGGTTACCTCATAAAAGATAATTTATATGTATTTTACCGTTGAGTTGTTAATGAATGAGATAGTATTGAACTTGTTATATTAAGTAAATAAATAATTGTTATGATAAAAAGTTTGGAACATGATGTAAAATAAATTGTAAAATATAGGTTAGAGATTTTGGAAAACATATTTATAAATGTCATTTATTGTTATCTTTAGTGGTTGACCATCCTTTATTAACGACATAATCATTCATATTGGTCTAAATTTCTCAATAGCATTATTGGATTTTCATCTTTCAACGTGATATTATGATTTGGAAAGACCAAAGATTGTGAGTTTAAAAATTTGTTGGTAAGTATATTTCACAATAGAGTAAAGGTTGTAAGTGAGTTTAACATAACCTTTGTGGTCAACATTATTTGATTGTATCCATTATTATCTAAAGAGTCAAGCAACTCCACCACAAGTATAAGCATAAGTAAAGTAAAATGTTATTTACTTTTTAGTAATATACTATACACAATTTCCTTTTATTATTTTGCTAAACTAATAAATCATGTAATTACAAATATACTCCTTTAAATAAAATCTAAGTGTCAACTAAATGAGATAACTATTTTGGTAATAGTCACAACCCCTTCAATTTTTATTAAAGAAAATTTTAGATTTAGTTATTTTCCCAATGATATGAAGAAAAAAAACATGTTGACATGCAATGAAACAAAAAATAAATAAATATATGTTATTTACATATATAATTTAATGAATATTATCTGCATAAACTAATGTATAAAGAGAATATATGCAAGAAATGAAAGGTTGAGTGTGTAAGAAGATAAAGATATTAGAAACAGAGATAATGAAAAGTCACATCATGTGATGAAGCTTGGAAATTGTGTCACAACATGTCACATGTTGTACTTTTA
Organism: Lupinus albus; assembly: GCA_009771035.1. NCBI lineage: Eukaryota > Viridiplantae > Streptophyta > Magnoliopsida > Fabales > Fabaceae > Lupinus > Lupinus albus. Next base: position 2,496,512 of record CM020022.1, on the reverse strand, counting down.
AAAAGTTGGTGGAAGAGTAATAATAATGCAAGAGAAATATAGTTGCAATAAAATGAACCATTGCTTATAGAGTAAATTGCACTCACCCCCCTGAGTTTTAATGAAATTACACAAACCACTCTTCCCTTCTTTGTCCTTACACCAACTACCCCTCCCTCCTACATAAATCACCCCTAGATTTATACATACATTACACTGACTACCCCTACATGTTATAAAAGTGTAATATTTTAAAGAAAAAACGTGTGATGAATATAATTAAGTTAAACAAAATATTGTATATTGTGTAACACTTCAAATAGTACAAAAACGAGTGTTTCTTTATTATTTTCGTGTCATTAAAAATACATTAATAATTTCAAATAAATGTTTAAATAACTCTTATACTATTTTATAACGAGCCAAATAATAAAGACGAATTGACTATTATATTATTTGAATTCGTCTACACAATATACAATATTTTGTTTAATTAATTACACACATCATACATTTTTTGTTTAAAATATTACACTTTTATATCACGCAGGGGTAGTCATTGTAACATATGTACAAAATTAGGGGTGGTTCGTGTAAGGACAAAAAAGTGAGGGGTGGTTTATGTAATTTCACTAAAACTCAGGGGGTATGAGTGTAATTTACTCTAAAAGTATTATAAAACTAATAAAATGAATCATTACTGTCACATGTTGTACTTTTAAAACAATCACTTTTCCATCATCATGGGTAGCCTTATGGCAATTCTTCAACAGCTTCAAATAGTGCTCATCACTCTAATCGTGAAGTATCCACCGACAATATTAGTCCACAAAATAGACTTCTTAGTTAAGGCTACTATAAACTTAAATGTATTGGAACTAATAATGAGAATTTAATATTGAGAAATTATAGAAAAATAATTCATGCCTACAAAAGGAAAAACTCACCTTCATAAAAATGGCATCTCCATGAGGAACACTCTCAAACATATCTACTCCCATGTGTTCCATGCCTGCAACATTAATATATATTTATATCACATGATATACAAAAGTTGTGAAGGCTTATAAATCTTCTTTGGATAAATCACCAAATTAAAAAAAAACTTATTCGGATAGGAATTTGCAACAAATAATGAAACTAATAAAATGAGGATCACATCATACCAGCATAAGTAGGGGCATGTTCTATGACATGAGGCAAGTCAAAATTAATACCATGGAGATGAGGATATTTGGAAGTAATGAGATTGAGATTTATCCCAAGACCACCACCAACATCTACCAATTTATTAATGTGCTCAAAACCTTTGTAAAATTCAAGAACTCTTTTCATAACTATAGTTATAACTATAGTTGTACAATTGACCATAGCTTTGTTGAAAACATCATTGAACCTTGTTCTATTATGAGATAATATTAATATACTCCTTCTTCCATACAACCAAATTCGTGAAGTATCTATATACCTATCCACATCCACCCAAAATCCAAAGTTTAATATTAATAAATAAGAAATGAAACGTTAAGAATGAAAATGGAGAGAGTACAAAAATTTAATGCAAAATAATATGGAATTGTTTTTCTAGGAGTCTCTTCCATTGTTATTAAGATGGTAATTAAGTTGATTTAATTGTGTTTCCCAAAGTTATTTTGAAAATAATATGTCTACTCACCTGCAACTTTAAAAGTAAAGCAATGATCATCATCATTATAAATTTTTATGGTGATTGACCTGAAAAAATAAATTAAGGCATAAGTTATGCAGTATCATGTGAATAATAAGAAAAATAATTTCCACTTGGATTAACATCAAACTAAAATAATTGATTTGTAAGTATAATAACTATTACTAATTTACTAATTAACACTTTCATCAAAATGCAGAAGATGCATATTTCAAAATACTATAATATTAAATTGTATATTGTTCATCATACATGTTGTAATATGGGTAAACTACAGCTTATGATATGTTTAGGAAGGTTGTCTATAATAACATTACATAGTATTATGTTTTTTTAAAGGGCATCTTGATAAATTTAAAAATCAAAATATTGTATGATTCAACCAACAGAAAAATAACATATATAAATTGCATGTTAGTAAAGATGTTACCTTAAAGAAAGATGAAGGCAAATAACCATGGAATATGAAAAATCAAATAGAAACCTTAAGAAATCTCATGCTTTTTGTCTTATACTTTGATTGATCTCTCTAAAATACTCCTTGTTTTAAAATGTGATATTCAATGGTGAAAACATACTTAAAACCAATAAAGTATGTGTCATCGTTGTCATTTTTATGACAAATAAAGAAAAATATAACGAAAAAAATGAGGAATATATTTACCTTGAAGAAGCTGATCTACAAAATGACGAATACCCTTTACCTCAAACAAAAATGATGAATAAAAAAATGTGAATAAAATCAAAATATACACAAAAAAGATGAGATACGTGTACATTTGTGAAGAGTGATGATGAAGATGAAGATTAAAATGAAAAAGAGAGAAGAAAGAAGATGAAGTGAACTAAAATGAAGAGAGTAGAATTTTGAGAGAGTAATGACAGAGAATGAGAAAGAGTAATGAAATGAGAGAGTGATGACAGAAAAGAGAAAAGAAAAAATGAGAGTGTAAGAGGAAGGAGTTTACAAAATTAACCCTCCTTTTTATGTCATTTGCTTGTGTAAATTTGAAGGATATTTTAGTAATTGTCCGACTGCAGCAATAAATGGTGACAAAAGTGTAATAATTGAAACGGCAAATGACCGAAATATCCCCAACATTCAAAATAAAATAGAAAGAAGGTCCAGGACATTATAGTAAAAATAGAATTATTAAGGTTTTTCAATTCTTTAAAAAATGTTGAAAACGTAAAGACATTTTTACCCCTCAAAAAACCAAGTGTCAAACATATAAGATGTCAATTTTGGTAAACTCATCAGCCCCTTCAATTAATATAGATATATATAGATTAGTGCCTACATAAGGCTCCTTTTAAAGGGGTTAAAACATATATTTTAATATTATATTTTTAATTTACACAATTTACTTAAGGTAACCAACCATATAGAATATATATTTATGGAGAATACTATGAAATATTATCTGCAAAAGATAATTTCAATGATTAAGTGAAATAGGTTTTGAGACACATGAGAATGAAACATAACATACTATCATGAAGACTCAAGATTAATTCTCATTCACAAAACTCCTTAGTAGAATAGAAGTACATGCATTGTTACCTTTATTTTAGGACTTGCATAGCCTCATATGAAAGTACAATCAGAAACATAGGCATTGTTACTCTTATTTTAGGACTTGCATAGTCTCAAGTGAAAGAAAATGAGATACAAAAGGTTTAGGACTATAAATCCTTCAAATCTTCACTAAATTGAAAGTTAAAGTAGAAGAGAATTGAATTCAAAAATGTGATAGCATTATAAAAACTACAACCAGCATTTCAAGTTCTCAAATTCATGCTTAACAGGAATAACCAAATGGAAGAACCCTCAAATCACATCTACCCAATAAATGAAAACAAAGAGAAAGATAAAGAAATAAAATGATGAAATCAAAGATTACTGAGCCTTGTTTTCTATCTCATGATTTTAAGGGGAAACATAAAAAAGGAAGGAACTATTGCACAATCTGCCATTTCCTTACTTGCACTGCACACCTGCTTCAGCCGCTCGACGAGGCGTGCTTTTCCTTCTACTTCCATTGTGCCGAAATCCATTAGACTTTGTCAAATCTTCGGTGCTGGATCGATTCTCAATGCCATTTTCTTCTTCGGTAGACTCTAATTTCTCTTTTACATGTGAGTTTCGTTTCCTTTTCCTTTCTGTTGCAATTGGACTCTTGATCTCTTTACTAGAGACTCCATTCTTAACATTGTCACTTTCATTGTCCATTTTTTCAACCTCCTCTACATCGAAGTCATCCTTTAGCGGCTTCTGTGGCCTTCCTCTTCTCTTTTGCATGGGTACTTTTTCATCCTCACCACTTCCAGCATCGTTGTGATTCGTAACAGTTAGCTTTTTTCCCTTTCCTCTACCTCTACCCATAATCTTAAAGTCCTCGACAACAACGTGATCATGCAAACAAGGATCTCTGCAAGACAAAATCACATAACAAAATGATATCCAACATTGATACTATGATATTCTGAATTCTTTCTAAGCTAAACTAAACAATTGATAAAGAAGTGTAATCCATAAACAAATGCTTCAATCCAGCATGTATGACAAAAGAAGGCATGCACAAACACAAGCTTACAAAAAACATCAGGGAGCATTACTAAACGAATTGCTACTAATGTATCCATTTCTGGATAATGTTCACTTCTTTAGGTTTTTTTTACTAACAAATCTAAAAGAAGAAGAAAACTTAAATTCAGCTTTTAGGAGAAGACAGATTTATCTGGAAAATATTTTAGTGTGAAGGATCCTAAACAATTTGTAATAAAAAAAAGGAAGTTTTTCCTGCACAATGGTACTTGCACCTTTGATTTTTCAGTGATAAAACACAAAACACATAAAAATAGAAATTAAATAGCAGAAAGGAAGGAAAGTTGCCAAAACAAACTCATAATCCAGAACTTTGTCCAAAAAAATTATAGTAGAACATATCAGATCACAACCAGAGGAATTGGAAAATCAATGAACAGCTGAATCAATTGATAAACAAATGAATAAAATACTCTATTAATCTAAACAAAAAAGTATATATCTAGAAGATCCACAATATACCATGAAATTGAGTAACATGCTTGTACTTATAATGAACATATAATAATTCATATCCGAAAATACTACCTTAAGTTTTCAAAATCCATAAACCCAAAAACATTAACAACATAACATGACAAAGAAGAAGAGAAACACTAACCAGAAATGAAGATAACTGGGTTGGAATATATAGCATGAAACTCAGGGAATGGAATCTGGAAAATCCCTCAAAATAAAAACCCTACAATAAGCAAAGACCCAAATAGTTATTAATTGATTAACAATCAGATTGGAATATTGAAAAGCTCAAAAATAGAAACTTTCAAAAGGCAAATAAAAAACTATGATCTGAAGAAGAATAAGGAATACCCAGATGAATAAACATTGAGATTGAATGGATTAAGGATTAAAGTTTGAGGCTTTAACAAAAAAGAGTGTGAGTGGGTTGTTCTTAAGAACAAAACAAACGGCAAAATGAAACAGAGGCGATGAATAAGATAGATAGAGAGAGAGAGAGGAGATATTTATCTATTGGTTCTTCACTCTTTGTGACTCTGTACCCTCACAGGGGTATTATTTATTTATTGTTTTTTAAATTAATGTCTCTGTAATTCGTGAAATAATTAATTTTAGCATGGGTATTTTTGTAATTTTGATGAAGTGCTGGAATGTGTAGTTGAAACTGTGACATGCACTTCACTCTCATTGGTTGTGTTTTGTTTTGAAATATTTATGATTGTGTTATCCTTTATATCTATTTTTTAATTAGGATAGGTTAAATTCTCCATAATGTTATAAAAACTTAATTTTTAATAAAAGAAAAGAGGTAGGTAAGATTATTACATTATTACTGCATCATATCCCATTCATTTTTAATTAATATTGACTTTTTAAATAAAAATAATATAAATAAATGGTAAATAATACATTGACTATGTATAAAACTTTACTCTGTTAATACATAGATATTACGCACTTTTTAATAATGTAAGAGAATTGATATAAGATATTATAAAAGAATCTACTTAAAAATATATATTAAAACTACAATGATAACTCATATGAATGTCTTTTAAACTTTGGAGTTGTATGTATATGAGCTTGTTAGCTAAGATAATAGTTGTAATGAATAAACGTTGCCTTATGAAATATAATTTGAAATATTGGAGATATTTTTATAAAAAAAACTAGCAAATAACTTGTGCATTTGCACGAGATAGTATTTTTGCAGTATGAATAACTTATATTGCTAATTCTTAATATACATGTACATATGGATAACTTGTTTAATTTTATGTTATTATTTCTTAATGTAACTTGTTTATAATTTCTTTTATTTCTAGGATATTATTTTTTATTACTTGCGTAATTGGTTTATTATTTAGTATTTTTTTAAAAGTATAATTAGATTTTTTTCGAAATAAATATCGGTTTAACCATTTAGTATGAAAACTTTGAAAATAATATTTTAATATATAGAAATGAAATTTTAGTAATAAATGATAATTGAAATAGAATAGTTGTAATTACTTAGTTCGATTCTTTTCCAAAATAACGGAGACCTTAATTATTTAGGATTAAAACTGTTAAAACATTTTAAAGATAGTAATGAAAATGTATGTACAATATTAATAAATGAAAATGAGAACAATTTAATAAAAAATTTAGATTTTTTAAATAAAGCATACATAATTTGCACGTAGTGATTACTATACATTATTTTTCAACTTGAATAACATCACCGATCTCACCAATAAGCAACACATTAAATGACAATATCTGTTTTTATTCCCTTAGACATGTTTATCAGTTTTATTTCTATCTCAATGATCGGTAATATTTATTCAAAGTAATTATTAATAATTAATTATTAGTTTGTAACTGATCAGGAACTAAAGTAGTAATAAATGAAATTAAAATGTATGAACGTTAAATAATAATAAATGATAAGCGATCGACACTATTTAAATGCATGAACAATTGTAATAAATGAAATTAAAATGAGAATATTGTAATTAAATGTTTAGATTTTTTTTCAAAATAAAGTAGACATTACTTTTTTGGATTACAACCACTAAAATAATATATTAATTGATATCACACATTATTTACCACTATTTAAGCCTAAAATATTCAAAATAAAGGTTGTCTCTGATGTGATATGCATTCACCTATGTTAAAAATTATGAGCAATTGTAATAATATAAGGAAATTATATCTGAAAACAAAATATCTTTATTTTTATTTTTGTTACATTTATGTATAAAAATGGAGAAATTTGTTTAATTAGTCAACTAAATACTTCATGAGCATTTGACTACACATTTGCTATATATATATATGAAAAGTAAAAATGAAATGTTTGAATTTATAAGTATTTTAGTACATGTATATTTAAAAAGAAAAGAAAAAGAAAAGTTAGAATTTATGACATATTATTATTTTTAATTATATCATACAAAACTACATACCACATCTTTTGAAGGTTTGTTCATCCTTTAGGATGATACACTTGCTTATCAGACGCTGACAGAGAGAATTTTTGGAAGAACATATCTAAAAAATAATGAAATCACTAAGAACACTAATAAATAGAGAAATCAATGAAAAAGTAAACAAAAAAAAGATAATTGAAAGGGAAAGATTGTTGAAGAAAAATGTTGTTTGAAGAGAAAGAGAAAAACATATATTTTGTGATGATGACAAAGTAATCCTATGAACGAAACGTAGCAATATGAGAGAAATGAAGAGGTAGATGATAGATGAAGGGGTAAGGGTAGAAATGAAAGAAAATGAGAAACATAAAAAAAATAGGCTGGATGTAAGAAGGGATTTCGATCTCCTATAATGTTCAATAGTTAATAATTTTCCACAAAACAAAACATAAGGACCAAACATTAATTAACATTTAAATTGTCAAAATATAAAATGTATAAAATGTAGGAAAGATTGTTGAAGAAAAATGTTGTTTGAAGAGAAAGAGAAAAACATATATTTTGTGATGATGACAAAGTAAATCATATGAACGAAACGTAGCAGTATGAGAGAAATGAAGAAGTAGGGGATAGATGAAGGGGTAAGGGTAGAAATGAAAGGAAATGAGAAACATAACAAAAATAGGCTGGATGTAAGAAGGGATTTCGATCTCCTATAATGTTCAATAGTTAATAATTTTTCACAAAACAAAACATAAGGACCAAACATTAATTAACATTTAAATTGTCAAAATATAAAATGTAGAAAAGGTGAGGATGTAGTGTGGGAAAATACATAGTAGTAGTATATAACACTTTAGGGGGAAAAATAAGTGATGATGAGATGACATGTGGCAAGGAGAAATTTATTTTGTTATATAGTATTTAGACTAGCAAACCGTGGATTCGAATCAAACCAAACCATTAGTTAGGATGGTTCCTATACAAAGTTTCAACATTAATCGAACCAAACCGAATCATGTCTACCTCTTCGGTTTGGTTCACAAATTGCACTAAAAACTAAACCAAATCGAACTGTTAAATTCCTACAAATTAGATCAAAATGGCTCAAGATGTCTTCTTATATTGCTATTATATTATTATGGGAGGGGATTCATCCAATACTAAGTTAAAAAAACTTACTCGACATTTTAATCATCTATTATATGAAAATATAATAGTTCACGTGATTTGAATGAAATATTATTTATTATTGTGAATATGTAATTTGACATATAAAATAAGGGAGAAGATTCACCTGCTCCTATAGTAAGTTTAAAACACTTACTCCATATCATAGTCATCAATTATTGGAAAATTCAATGGTTTGAATTAGTGAGTAGATCTAAACCATTAAATTTCCTAGAATTGATGACTAAGATGTGAAATAAATTTAAAAAAACTTACTTTTTGGCTAAGTGAATCTCTCATCATAAAATAATATATGTATATAGGATGGGAAAAAAATTAGAGAATCAATGATATTTTCGACAAAAAATATATCATTACTCTGTATACATTTGAGCATAGACATATACAAACATCATAGACATATACCCGATCCTAAGTATTAACTGAGTCTAATTTTTAAATACAAACTCGACCTAGACCCGATGAGACTCAATCCTATTCAAATGCAATCATAATCAGGTCATACCTGGTGAGCATGAGCGGGTGCTTACCGCTATTATCTACCTTCTGCAGAGAGTATAAATAAAGTGAAATACAATTTTATATCATTATTCTATCAGAAACCTTTCTCTTCTTCCCATTCTTAATCCTCTTTTTCTTTTGCCCTATACATTCTCCATCTTTCAATAACCGTTTCTTCTCCTTTCAATTCCTCTCTCAATTTCTAGGGTTTCCTTCAATCTCTTCACATGGATTCTGATGATGATATGCACGACGCCAACGATGTGGACTCTCTCCATGAAGATTTCTACAGTGCTCAAGCTGAACATGCTCCCATTCATTACTACACTGACTACGATGATGATGATGATGATGATGACGATGACGATGATGACGATGATTACTTTGACGACGGTGATGATTCCGATAGTATTCAGTCTCGTTGCCCCGAGGTATCTTTGTTGAAGTTGTTGATAATAACTTTTTTTCTCTTCTAATTATACCTTTGTAGTGGTTATTTTTATGTAAAGTGGAGAATGCTCTGCAAATGTTTGCTCCTACAGATTTATGTTAGTAAATGCAAGGATCCAATCATTAAACTGTGCATTTTTAATGGAGAAAAATGTTAGGATTGCAAAATTATTCTGATTTACTTGAATCAGGTTAAACAATGTATTATGAGGTTTGAATCCCTTAAGGATGACTTCAGGTGTTGGGCACCTTGGCCTCTCTTGTGTTGGGAGGCACTCCACCTGGTGTGGTCTTCGGGTGGATGGGGACAAAACTTATGTAAAGTGCTATATGTGCTAGTGGTACATGTGACCTGGACTTTTTTGTTTACTTCCAAGGTCAAAAAATGCGTGATTGTAAATCTAATAAATGTTCATTCCTTAAAATTAAATAAAAATGTTCATGTGACATTATCTAATAGGTCACGTGTATCACTAGCACCTATGGTATTTTACTAAGTTTTATCATTTCTTAATTATTTAAAAATCCCTCACATTATCTAAATGATTAAAGAAGTTATTAGAATAATCAGGCGACCCCAAAAGCTTGTACCTGAACACACCCACTCATGTCAACTCTTCTAAAGTGTGAAGTTTCCAATATTGGATATCTGCGTGTGGTCCATCTAGGATAAGCTCTGCTATTATATTAGACTAATTTGGAGTAACTCCACTGAAAATGCTAACTTGTGGTAGACTAATATGGTGTAACTCCATGAAATACTTCACAGAAATAAATCACACAGAACAGAACAGTATAGTTTATGTTTTGACTTTATTACTCCTTAATTCATAGTACATTAGAATTATAGTTTATCTTGATCTCTTTAATGGTCATTAAATTGCTTACAAAGTATTTCACGGCTCTAAACAGGCCATGATGCTATGTCTTGTATTATTGGCAATTACGTACACTGCTCTGTCTTGTAGAGACTTCATCAATGTGCCGAAGGCCCATCAATAGAATTCAATGACTTCCGCACAAAACTAGCAGGATTGACCAGGTAAATGTTTCTGTTTTGTTAAGCCTTGCCTTGCCTTGCACTTATTTTTGTTTATTTATATTCTTTTTAGGTTATGATTGGAGTTTGACTTTAAATTGGTTAGTTTTGCCTATGTTCCCTTGGAAAAGAGACAAGCCATTGAATATTTTATTTCAGGCTAAAACGCAGTTTTCTCCCGTTTATATGAATATGCAAAAATAGCTATTCCGTTAACTTTCATCCAAAATTCTAACAGTGTTTCCTATGTGGCACATGTTGTCCAACATGTCATTACATGCGTTATTCCTATGTATTAGCCAACATTATAAAATGCATTTTTTGCCTCATCGTTTTTCATTTGTGCGGAGCCCCCCTATTTTTTATCGCCTTTTCATCGTGTAACTTATAAAGTTGTGCATTCTCCTTTCCATACGCTTAATATGAATAATCACAATCCAATTCTAAGTTAATATAAAATACGTAGTAGATGACAATAAATATATCATTCCAAGTATGGTTTTGGTCATTAAAACTATTTTTATTTGATCACGAGTCTAAATTAGACTATTATTAGATAGATTACAAAATTAGAAAAGAAAGAAGAATTATGATTTACTATTTAACATAATAGTTCTCCCATTCTTCTGTGGTTTGCCTTTTTTCTCTATAAGCATGCATTGGTTGGTAGTTAGTGTGCATGGGACAACAAACACTTCATGTTCAATTCTAGAAGTTGAAGTTGTCATTGCCTAAGTTATTAAATTTGTATTTGGTACATTGAAATGTGGACCATTCTTGCACAATCATATATATAAGTTAGAGGAAGAAAAATGCGCATGAAAAAATAAGGGGATGAGTTCTGCACAATTGAAAAAGATGAGGACCAAAACTGCATTCTATAATTATGAGTGTCATGTAAGAATGACACATGTAATGTCGCGTTGGACAAATATTTAGCCACCACATAGGATAGGAAATAATGTTAGAATTTTGAATGAACAATTAACGGAAGGACTATTTTTGCACACTCATGTAATTTGAAAGAAGCAAATAGCATATAAACTAAGGGGACTTGCATAGTACAATTGAGAAACTTAAAGGAATATCTACAATCTCTATTTTTGAAGAATCTTTTTATCATATATTTTATTTATCATATATGGATATCTACAATCTCTAGTTGAAGAATCTTTTTTTATAATCAGAAGAGGTGCAACACACTTTAGTGGGAGAACTTTAGTGGGAGAACCGATAAAAAAACCGGAAAAAATGCATAAAATTTCTCTAAACTTTATGCCTTTTGCAAGTAGTCACCATGAACAATTTTTTATTCTTATTAACCCTTAAACTTTATCAGTTGATGAAATTAGTCATTGTATAAATATATTGTTAAATTACTAATAGACGAATAAGGAATTCGCTACAACCAAACTCTCAACAGTAATGCAAAAGTGCATGTTAACCTGCATTTATATTGGAGAAAACTTCCATCAAAATACAAAATTGATTGAGAATAATATGATAAGTAAATTTCAGAGTTAAAAGTAGTTATTGGTGTAATATTATTATATATAAACTAAAATTAAAAAATAATGGTCTACTGGAGGTTAAAAAAATATATGCATTATAAATTTTTATTGCTGTTAATTTAACATTGTTTTTTTGTAGAGACTAATTTCTCTCATAGTTAAAGTTTAAGGGATAATTAAGAAGAAAAAATCGTTCATGATACATACTTGTAAAAGGAATCAAGTTTAGGATGTTTTTATAGACTTTTTTCCTAAAAATAAAATAAATTTTTTATTGCTGTTAATTTAACATTGTTTTTATGTAGAGTCTAATTTCGCTCATAGTTAAAGTTTAAGGGGTAATTAGGAAGAAAAAGTCATTCATGGTACCTACTTGTAAAATGAATAAAGTTTAGGATGTTTTTATAGAATTTTTCCTAAAAATAAAATAAAATTGTACATTACACTATCTAGCCTACTTCAATAGAATCCATACATGTAATGTTTAGATTCCAGTTAATTATTTCCCTAGTGTTTCTAAGCCTGTGAATTTGGTTCAAGTATGCACTTGGTTATTGAATACCATATCAGTGACATCACCCATAACCTCCCCTAAATCCTAATGGTTTGACTTTGTAATCCATTTATTTTGGCAGTGTGATTAGAAATTACTTTGAGATTTTGGTTAGGGCATTAGAAAATGGTTTATCTGACATGGATAGTAGTGGAGCTAATTCCAGCAAAGCTAAGAAAGGTGGAAGAGGAAAGGGAACCATTGGAGCTAGCATGTCTAGAAAAATGACTGATGATAATCTTTGTTCTTGTGAACATTGTACCTATGCAAATGTCCAATCAACAGTTTCTATGAAAATTTCAATCCTTCTTTAGAACACCACCCTTCTACTTTAGGTTAATGTGCCATAAGATGAAATGGAGTTAATCTATTACTTCCTAGTTTTATGTTGCCTCTCCTTAGCTTCTATAAGATACACATTGAGTCAGTTGTGTATAATAAGTTCTGTTTGATTGTTTTTTTGTGTTTGGATGAAGGGTTTTGGGGGTAGAAGATAGGATTACCCAATACACGAGGCTTTCACTGAGAGAGTAGATGTACACCGTCAATAGTATACATATTTTTTTTATTTAAATTAGAAGGTTATATAATATTTTTATAAATAAATTAGAAATGATAAGATAGGTGGTTGATTAATATTAATATAAGCTTCCCAAAACTCTAAATATCCAAGTCTTTCCTTATTACATTAAAACTAACATTTCATATGGATGTATTTAGTATTTAGTATTTAGTTAGAGGAGTCTGAATTTTAGAGAGGTGAGGGGCAAATCTGGAACACGGATTATCATTAAACTAACAACTTGAAGGGTTGTATAACTTTTAAAAAGAGAAATGATTTATATTAATATTATAAAAGCTTTTTGCATGGTCAGAATATTATATATGTTAGTCATTTATTAACTACTTTGACTATTAAATAAAGATAATTATATAAATAATGGAAGATGTAGTAATCATATAAAATTCTTAAAAAAATTAGATGTGTTTATCTTAAAATATTGATCATATTGCGTGATCTATAATATTGTTTCATGATACTGGCTGTTCCATTCATCATTCTTTCAGCACATATATCTCTATGGGAATTCTTTTATGTGTTACACACATACTAGGATTGTAACCTTTTTCCTATTCACCATTTCACTTATCTATCAAATTTGAAAGAAGATAATAATGTATATCTTCAAGATAACTTATCTCCTTCCGGCACTAAAAGAATGACATATGTATTGTTTTGTTTAGTTCTAGAAATATTTTTGTAGAAAATGATTAAATGATATATATGTCATGATTTTAGTGGTTGGATGATATAAATTATTTCCTTATATCAGAAGATATATTATTTTCTTGAAAGAAAACTCAATATAACGTATATTTAGCTACTTTTAGTGGCCCAATGGTCAACTCTTAATAAAAATACAATTTTATAGGAGTTATTACCTCACTCTTCAAAGATTTATCATAACATTTGTTATCCTAATGGTATTATCAACTTTATTACCCATTTATCTCCAACTACATAACACTTATCCAATTGTCAAACCCTATCCATTTCATATACATATCTATTATATTATCTACAAGGTTATATAATATAAACATGATTTATCTAATGAGAAATGAAAAATTGAGAGTGAAAGAATTAATTTTTACTCTTCTTATTATAATCCAAAGCTTAGGTTAGATATATCACATTTTACAAAACTCACTCCTCCTCCTTGATTGCTTCAATTCTTTTGTAATAAGAAGGTGTGGGCTGTAAAAAAGATAGTTAAGGATGAAGAGGATGAAGTTAGTATCCTTGTGTGTGTTGTGATAAAAGACAATGATAATATACTAATTAGTTAATTTCAATGAATTTTAGTAAAATTATACAAATCATTCATCTCTTTGCTACACTTATACAAACCTGAGATAAGTATAATATTTTAAATAAAAAAACATGATAAATGTAATTAAGTTAAACAAAATATAGTATGTTGTGGATACAAGTTCGAATAGTACATGAGTCAATATTTCTTCATTATTTTTGGTTCCTTAAATATAGTATAAGAGTCATTTGAGTAATATTCCCTTAGAATTATTGATGCATTTTTATAACAAACCAAAAATATTGAAGAAAAATTGAATTTTATACTATTTGGATTTGTTTCTCCAATATACCATATTTTGTTTAACTTAATTACATACACCATTTTTTTTTGTTTAAACGATCACATTTATTTCTTGTACAATGATAGTTAGTGTAATATATGTATATAAATAATGGTGGTCGGTGTATATAAAAGAGATGAATAATTTGTATAATCTCACTCAAACTCAAGAGTTAGTTAATTAATTTATATAAAAATAAAAAATAAGCTATTTGATTCTATCTATTTACTAAGGAGACTAATTTAATAGGAATGTAACCTCTTCCATACTTAAAAGTCCAATATTATATCCGTATTCTAACATGTTGTACCAAAAAAGAATTAAGGATATAAATTTCTTTATTATTTTAGGGCCCATGGTTTTTTTAGTCTCATCTCTCACATTCAAATACAGGAGAAGAAATCTACACAATTTAATAAGTACATGTTTAAAAACTCCTGCTTATTAAATAGCTTATGAATTAATTTTACTAAAATTTTCTATTTGAATAAGCTAGCTTATTAGCTCATAATTCTATAAGCTTTAAGACATGACTTAAAGCTCTCAACTAATTAATAATCAGCTCATACATTGGGACACGAGTTAAAGGTTTAGCGGGGTATTAATAAGTGCAAAAAATGTATGTACTTAACCGTAAAAGTTTTATACACTAAAAGTAATACAAATACAAATGAATATAAGTGATATATTAAATAAATATAAATCTTCATATTAATAATACATAAATATTATACTATATATATAAAATATAGATTTCTTATTAAAAAATTCTCTCTCCATATCTTTAACTAATCAAATTTCATTAAATAATGTAAGAATATTAGTTACTTTTTATAATTGAAAGCCACTTTTAGTTAGAAATGAGAGGAAATATGTACAAAAAAACAACACAAATGATCTCTCCTTTGATAATGTGTACAAAGTAAGAATCAACATGAAGCGGAGAAAATAAATGATGATGTGCTTCAAGTATCTTATCCTAATTTTATCAAACATGAATTAGTTTTAAAACAAATTTAGAACCAATTTTAAGATAATGATTTATACGATATATATACTTAATTGAATGATATAATTCCAATTTTAAATTTTGTTACTTCAAATTTATTAGAGGTGAACTAATTTTTCAGATAATGATTTCTATACTAGGAGATGTTTAACGAAATGGTTCCAATTTAAAATTTTGATATCATAATTTTATTTAATATAAATTAGTTTTACAATTTCAAATGTGAAAATAAATCTAAATTAGTTTGTTGTTTCTAAAAGTTGACCAAGTCAAAAACCAAAGGCTTTTAAATTTCACTAAAAAAAGGGCTTGACTATCATTATTTAATTACATTATAGTGAAAAGTTATTTTTGCTCCCTCAAATTTTGTACCTTTACTAATTTGGTCCTTATCAAATTGAAAAATTTAAAATGGTTCTAAAAATGTTAAATGTAAACCCTATTATTCACCTTTAGCATTTCTATGACTCCATATAGAAATTATTTTGATTTACATTCATAATTTTTCAGTACTAGCTTCAATTTATATTTTTGTATGGAACAAATTCAAAATTGAACTCTTATTAAGTGGACCATCCAATGCAAGAGTTAAGGGAAAATATAATATTGTATTTTTTAAAATTATTTAATTAAATATAAATAAAAATTTGGACCCTAAAAATTTTTGTTTTTGTCATCATCTATAAGTAATAGAGAGGACCTAAAATATGAAGAAGACCTAAAAGAAAATTCACTTTTAATGTTGAGAGTCAACATTTATATTAAATTGTAGAATTATTTTCTCTTACTATATGGTTTTTTGATTTCCAAACACAATCATACATATAATTTAAGAAATTAATAAATATTGTAAAATTTGAATACAATTTGATTAAAATAATCTCATTTAATAGACATTAGAAACAAAAAAGAACTGAAAAAATAGAAATAATAAAAAGGAGAAGTAATAAATAAGAGTACAATTAAAAAAGTAAATATAAATATTTATTTAATCTGTAAAACATGAAATTAGATTTAAAATATTTAGTTAAAACGTCAAAAAAGCATTACAATTTATTATCCTTCCTTTGAATGTTGAAAGTTAATAAATATATAAGATATTTATATTCCAATGACTATAAATAAAATATCCTCATGTGTTTGGTTTTATCTGGAGAATTAGAAGGCAAATACCATTGATACGTTACCTTATTAACAAATGATTAAATCATTACTCTAACAAACAATAGAAAAATAAAATAAAGGCAATAACAAAAATAAAAATGAAGCTTCTTAGCCAATAGTATTTATCTGAAACTGCGTCAGAGCGCGAAAAAACCTCGTACTTTGTACTTTGTTTTGGTTACATATATGAACACTTCACTCTTCTCTTATTATTCTTCTTCTAGGGTTTCTCATTCTCTCTATTTCATCTCTAACATTCTCAAATTCCTTACGTGATTTTCTATATACTAAAAGGTAAGTATGTTTCTTCATTCATTCTTTTCATTTTCTTCTTTCTCTTTTACTCATGTTTACGTGCCCATGTTCATTCTCTTATTCCTTCATATTATATATATATATATATGTATATGATCATATATATATATACACACATATATATATATACACATATATACATATATATATATATATATATGTATATGATCTCTTTCATCTTCTTACTGATCACTGCCATTTGATATATATGTATTTCATTTTGTTTGATATATACTACACCTTGATTTATATGAATTCACAGTACTTTTCATCCATTCTATAGCTTGTGTTTTGATCCTTAGCTGCTGTACTGTTTTTCTTCTTCACTTGGGTTGATATTTTTTTAAGATATACTGCTCATTTCGATTACTTTTTTCGAATAGTCAATATGAATGGTAAATGATGTATTGATAGTGTCGTAAGATTCATATACTGTCAGTACATATAGTTTTTTATCATTTTTCAATTATATAATGGTTTAACTGGTTAGAACCTATATGGAACATCTTTTGGTTTGATATCTGTTTCGGGTATCATAATAAGATTTTTTATTGTATGTAGAATAATTAAGTTGATAGTATTTGAAGCCTTTTGTTTTGCCTGAGATCACATTGTTGAATTGGAATTGATTTAGAGTGTTACACTGTTTGGAACTTTGGATTGATTCCTTTTATCATCATTGTGGCCTTCTAAGATATCATGATCCTTATATATAGTGTAAATCTGTTGTTAGAGTTAGGCCTCTTTTTCCTTAGAATTTTCAGAATGTGATTTTGGTAGATATGGGATGTTCTTTAAAAGGTATATCAGATATTTCAAATAATCATTTTTAGTAAAATCTCACCAGCTTAACATAAAATATTACAAGTCTCTTCTCTCTCAACAAATATAAACTCCTTTACTTTTTATGAAAAATAGTCTCTAATTTTTTCCCAAAAGGAGATTTTTTACATTCACTTGGGATTGGAACAATCTAGTGTCATATATAAAATGAATGTATAATACTTATACTAGATTCCAGTGAAATTGTATATTTTTTGTTGTCAAATAATGGAAGTCTATTTTCCCTTCTTTAATTTTGAAGCTGTTCAATTTCACTCTAATTTTCTCATTCATTGATATATTTGAAGTTATATTTGAAGTTAATACCTTTAAAAATATAGTATTTCTGTCATTGTATACGTTAATTTACATTTTGGCTTTGATATCTCAATTTCTTTTCCTTTACATTAATTGTGATGTTGGATCTTAGTGTATGTTAGAGAGATACTTTCAATTTATCTGTTCTTTGTTTTGTTTTGTTTTAATTTCCTTATATATTCCCTCAAATTGTCAATTATCCTTATGTTTTTTGTGTTAAACCATTGTAATTTATTATGTAACAGATTATCTTAGCCACTACAATGAGTTTGACAGGAAATGAGACTCTCTATATGACACTTGAACCTAAACAAACATGTCACTTTTGCAATCTTAGAAACCAAGTTTCAGCTATTTACTCCAAAGTGAAAGACAGTGATTCATCTGATAAGGACAAAAGTTATTATGCTCCATTTCATCTTCTTGGCCTTGCAAATGAGTTCTTAGCTTTTTGGTTATTCCTAGTAGCAAGCTCTTGCTTTTTTTGGAGCAAAAATCTCAATTCCTTTGGCAACTGTAGAATAAAAGCTGCAGAAGAAGTATCTTTACCTGACAAGATTATCTCAAATGCAAGGGCAAATATAGAGAACAATGCAACTTCTCATAAGTATGATGCTTATTCTGAGATTTCATATTCGGACAATACTACTAGTTACTTTGATTCTTTGCTCAGTATTGAATTAGAAGAAGATACTAAGTGGCTCTCAGATTCAATGTCTTATGAACTATGTTCACTTGAGGATCCTTCAACTCCTCTTAGCTGCAAGTATGATTCTTTCTCTTCAGATATAGAGTCACCTAATTACTGGGATTCTTTGCTTGGATTTGAAGAAAAAGAAAGTGTCAGAAAGAGTTACTTTGATTCTTTACTCAGTCTTGAAGATGAAGACACTAGATGGCTCTCATTTGAGCACTCTTCAACTCCTCTTAGCCAAAAGTGTGATTCTTCACCTGAAATATCATATATAGGGTCACCTAATTACTGGGATTCTTTGCTTGGACTTAAAGAAAAAGAAAGTATCAGAAAGAGTTACTTTGATTCTTCACTTGAAATGTCAGATATATGGTCATCTAATTATTGGAATTATTTGCTTGGACTTGAAGAAAAAGAAAATGTCACAGAAAGTTATGTTGATTCTTTACTCAGTCTTGAAGATAAAGATACTGAATGTCTCTTATTTGATGACCTTTCAACTCCTCTTAGCCAAAAGTGTGATTCTTTACCTGAAATATCAGATATAGGGTCACCTAATTACTTAGATTCTTTGCTTGGACTTGAGAAAAAAGAAAGTGTCAGAGAGAGTTACTTTGATTCTTTACTCAGTCTTGAAGATAAAGACACTAAATGGCTCTCATTTGAGGACCCTTCAACTTCTCTTAGCCAAAAATGTGATTCTTTATCTGAAATATCATATATAGGGTCACCTAATTACTGGGACTCTTTGCTTGGGCTTGAAGAAGAAGAAAGTGATAGAGAAAATTACTTTGATTCTTTACTCAGTCTTGAAGATGAAGATAATGAATGGCTCTTATTTAATGACACTTCAACTCCTCTTAGCAGAAAATGTGATTCTTTATCTGAATTAGATATAGGTTCACCTAGTTACTGGGACTCCTTACTTGGGCTTGAAGAAAAAGACAATGAATATGGAAATTTGGTTGCCCTTTCTTCTGTCTCTAGTGTTCCTTCACTCATTACTACAGTACAAACAGAAGAGTTCTTTGGAGATGAACCACTTTTTTGGCCATTTGAAGAGAAACTCAATTGGAATTATGAGAAATCATGGACTTCATTTTGTTCCTCACCAAGGAAAAGAATTGTGTTTGAAGCTAAAAAAAAGTCTGATGAACCTTCAAATTTCAATGACCTTCCTTTAGGATTGGAATATTTGGCTATGGTTCAAGAGCTTCCTATTGAGACATTGTTAGGACTCAAAGAATTTGATGGATATGAAGGGTTTGGTTCAGAATTT
This sequence comes from Lupinus albus, assembly GCA_009771035.1. NCBI lineage: Eukaryota > Viridiplantae > Streptophyta > Magnoliopsida > Fabales > Fabaceae > Lupinus > Lupinus albus. Next base: position 2,476,359 of record CM020022.1, on the reverse strand, counting down.
AATGGTGATAATATTTTTATGCTGGACCAATCTCTTCAATAATTCAAGCATGTGATTATAGACTATGATAACTGCAACTTAGTGAGTTATATATGATACCCTTAATTCCCTTAACATAACATGTATTGTATATTTCCTCTAATTGATGTACAAATATGTTAGGGCATGATTGTATATATAGGTCACTTTTTGTTCTATATAGTTTCAGCTGAAATAGTTTAGCTTAACTTTTGGGCAATGCTTATACATTAGTAATTAATGACAATTTTGATGTATATAAATTTCACATCTTTATGGTTTTAACTAGTCCTACAAAAATTTCTTTAGGGCTTTTGTTCTTATTCCTTCTTATCATTGTACTATTTATAATGGGGCAACTTGTGACAATGCACATTTTTTTTTAATCATTTCACATCTTTATGGTTTTATTGTGACAATGTAAAATCACCTTTATGGTTTTTATTACTATTTTTAATCATTTCACATCTTAATTGTTTTATTGTGACAATAGTAAAATCAACTTGATTTTTTAATCATAAAATTATGATTAAAAAATTATACTCACATAACATCAAACTTAACAAATTCAACTATGTATCTGCCCATTGTGTTTGACTATGCTGGTTTAAGAAATTAGTTAATAACTTTTTAATAGATAACAGAATAATGTATCTCCTGGTATACAGAGATAAATTATCCCCTCCCGCCACTCAAATCGTGACATGTGTATCATTTAATCATTTTCTACAAAAATATTTCTAAAACTAAACAAAACAATACACATGTCATTTTTTACTGGCCGGAGTAGATAAATTATATTCTGATATGAGAAGATATTTTATTCTAATTAAAATAGTACCTACTAAAACCCAATATTTCAACACTCTTTAGGTGAAAAATGCATTACTCTAAAGAGCAAGATTCACCTTATTAAAACGTGTAAAACAATAATGTTTTATTACTTTTATTCTATATTTAGGATATTTAGTGATTTGTAAAATAGAATAAAGTAAAATAAAATAGAGTGGAATATTGGAATGGCTAACAAGTTAAAATATCATTGTTTGGATACTTTATCATGGAATAAAATATTAGAGTGAAATGAAGTGAATAGTAATTTGATTTCCTATCATTTCACCCCATGCTAAACTAAGAGTAAAGAAAAGTAGAAATCCACATGAAATTGAGTTGATTACATTTTAACCGTCCTATTTTAACCAATAGAGTGTTGGTCTAGTGGTATAAGACTCAATTAGATTTCGAAAATGACTAAAATGTGAAGTGTTCGATTCCTGAGAGCGACACTTGTTGGAAGAGACAATCACATGCCATTGGAAACATTTTATTGTTATTGATTTTTTTTTTATTTTGTGTTTTATACAATTCAAACTAAAAAAGGAATTGCCTGTATACCAATAAGAGATATATACCAGAGAGGAAGATCTTCCTCTTAAGGAAATGAGAAAAATAAATAGAAAAAAATATTTTTTTTCCTTTATTTTCTTTACCTTACAAGATCTGTGTTAATGTATATATGCTAATTTTCTATCTTATAAACACTTTTTAATAATGACTACTCAAGTACATTTAACTCTTTGACTTATCACAACTCGAGGATGACCAAATGGTTAAAAGTTCGATTTCTGGAAGCGACACTTGTTGGAGGGACAGTCACACATCATAAAATAATTAGTTCCTCGCCCAAAAGGTGATGAGATACATTAGATAGTACAAAAAAATCACTACACTAGAATTCAGAAGTAATTGTAAAGAAGTTAAGAAGTGAACCCTTTTTAGAAGGTTGTACTCATTCTAGGATAGATGGAAATGTTTTTCTTTTGGCAATTACTATTGATTCAAGTGGTGATACAAGTTTATATAGTTACCAAAATAAAAATGTTGATATTAATATTATATTACATAATCACTATATCTTTCATAACTTACTTGAATTATTGTTTTTGAAATATCGATAATGATTAAATAGATTGATATAGTGAGCGTATATAAAACTCATACATTACTCATTTCTCAGTTTTCTTACTGATTTAACATATGGTTTTTTATCTGTCTTTCTCCATACTTATGGTTATTAAGCTTAGTAACATGCTCAATTCATTTAATGTGAAGTTCTTTCATTATCTCATTTTTTCTTCAATAAAGTAAATGTTATTTGTTTTTCTTAGGGAAAAACAATAAAATAAGCCTTACAAAAGATACTGTGAAAAACTTATACATTCAGACCTTCTCCTTCATAGTTAGTATTAAATCATCATAACAACACATGTCATAAATAATTTTTTAATAGTTAATTTTTTTTTTTTTAACAATTAAATTATAAAAATTACTAAATTCTTATTTATCTCTTATTCCATTAGTTCACTTTCTCATCTAAGCTCAAAAAACTTATATATGCAAATAATGTGATAGACCTCCATAATGTAATCACATATTCGATTTTTATGAGTAACATTTATTTATACTACTTAATAAAGCTAAAATCCAAAATAACTATCTTATTGTAGTGTATTAATGCTTCCCTATTTTGCTTTTATTATCTTCCAATTTATACCAAAAATCATATAACTCAATGATATAATTTTCTAATTTTAATTTAGTCTTCATAATAACATCTATCTAAAACTAGTAAATTGTTTCTCTCATGTCATTTTTTTTCCATTAAGATTGAATTGAATAATTACCGCAATCCAATATATTCATTTATTTAAAGTAAAGTACACGATCAGATATGAAGCAAAAAAGATAAAAACATTAGTTTCACCCTTTGTCTCTGTCAGTTGTTGTGTGTCTGTACATCCATGGTTGTGTACCTGCGGAAGAACCCATCATTCACTTTCGTATCTGAGAGCTAAGAAAACCAATAATCCCAAAATAAAAACCAACCCATTTCAACCTCATTCTATAGGTTCCACTTTCTTCTCTATTATTTCTACATTTCATCAACTGGGTAACTCTCTTTTTTCCTGCTACTACTACCCTTTTCATTTCCTAAGCCAAAGGTCTAATTTTTAATATCGTTTTTATCTTTTTTCCAAAACATTACATTTGGGAAGTATTGCTTGCTACATGAGTGGTTAATTTGAATATGATATAGTTTATGATTAGAGTTGAAATGAAATGTGTAATGATTATCTTAATAAGATGAAAGGTTGAGTTTTGTTTTTTGTTGCAGGTTTTTCTATCTAATGTATCATATGGGATATGTTTAAATCTTGATGATCATTTTCCCTTAACCTGGTTTTGGAATTTGGAATTGGAGGGTAGGTGTATAGTTCTTTTGATGGATAGGTAAAACTTCAATATAATGTATTTTTCTCTACCTTTATTCTAATTGCTTCTTCTGGAAAACTATGTTATATAGTGTACTTTTTTAGTTCTGTTACCTCCAAGTATGGTATGATTATAGTGAATTTTCATGTATATTTGGTTTGCCAATATACTTTGACAAAGTTTTAGGTCCGCTATGGACTGCCTAACACAACCTTCACCTTTTATTCAGGCTTAGGACCGGCTATGTATAGCATCAAACACACATAGGCAGATTTAAATGTATATAAGTGCTTCACCTTTTGTTGTTGTTGTATTTGGTTTGCCAAGATTGTGATCTTAGTTAATTAAACGTATACTTCATTTTTATGTACTGCAAATCATCATTAAGTGCTATACTATCTGATATTCATCCAAGGATTTCTCACAGAAAGAGAACATATAGGATAGTCGGTATCTTCTTGGAATTTCAAGTGTGACTAAGATGTGGGTAAAAGAAACGTCGCATTGAAAAGAATGGATAACTTGAAGAACATATAAGTAGAAAGACCCATAGACTTAATAAGGGTTTGAGTCAAGATATGGTGTTAAGTTCACCTATGTGGTTCTCCGCTTTACTAATTTGTTGCAGATCTCCTCGGTGTTTGGGCTCCCCCTTCTGCTTGTTTGAAACCGGGGATGATATTTTGTTATCATCTTGCCCATTTTTTATGTTGATCACATTTTTTTCCGGGTTCAACATTATTCCCAATATTTTATGGCTATTCTAGGATACAATTGGATAGGGATGTGAAAAACTTGATTTTTTGAAGATAGGATTGAATATGAATATTAGTTATAGGGCCTTGGATAGGATACAGGTATTAAAGATCAGATATCCATCCAAGAGAAGAAATCGGGGAAAAAAGAGAAACCCTGTAAAGTGTAGTAACCATATGCTTCAATTGTTTATAATTACTGGTTGCATAAATGTATCATATTTTCCTTATGTTGATGAACTGTGAAGGATAATTTAATTATTTCTTCTATAGGAGGATGAACGATCATCAATCTGGACAGGGATTTGATTCAGATGATAGCGACCTTGATATGCAAGTAGAAATTAGCGAAAATCATGAGAAAGTAGACGTGTTTTCAGAAAACTTGGAATTATGTGCAGGTGAAGGTGAAAGGTATGTTGAACAACCTGTAGCAGATATTACAGCAGATGCAGAAGCTTTAGAACCACTTATAGACATGGAGTTCAATTCCAGAGAGGAAGCCAGGGAATTCTACATTGCTTATGGTAGGCGGGTAGGATTTACAGTTCGAATACACCATAACCGTCGTTCACGAGTAAATAATCAGGTTATTGGTCAAGATTTTGTCTGCTCGAAAGAAGGCTTTCGTGCAAAAAAGTATGTACACCGAAAAGATAGAGTGCTCCCTCCTCCACCAGCTACCCGAGAAGGTTGCCAGGCCATGATAAGACTGGCTTTACGAGATGGAGGGAAATGGGTTGTCACCAAATTTGTGAAGGAGCATAGTCATAAACTGATGAGTCCTAGTAAAGTTCCATGGCGAGGATTTGGGAAGAACTTGGTTAGTGAGGTATGTCTCTTCGGAGTTGCCAATATGATTAGATGGTACTCGTGCACTGCCGACTGATCTTTGGCTAACCATCCTATTTCAACACATCATGCCCAAATCTTGGTTCTTTTGTTATTCTGTTGTCAAAAAAGGGGAATAAGAAAAGAGACCAGTCAAATAATGTGCAAAAACTAACATTTTAAATATACTCAATAGAACTGGACCAGATTATAAAAGTAAGATAGAGACAACTTGTAATATGATTTTGATATTAATCCACCCTTTCAAGTACTTACTGAAGGAACATTGTTAGATAATTTGGTTCAGTATAGTTTTCATTCATCGCTAGGCTCCAATGTCTATGTTTTGTTTGTTTATTTTTTAGTACATCAAATTTTTGTTGATGATTGTGTCACAGGATGAGAAAGATAGGAGAATACGTGAGCTATCGCATGAGTTGTACAATGAAAGGCAAAAGTTCAGACGACGTTGTGCTGCATATGAAGAACAACTAAATATGATTCTGAACGAGTTGGAAAAGTACACAGAACACATCTCGGAAAAGGTTGCTGATGTAGTCCGGAGTATAAGAGAGATAGACGAGGAAAAATCAGATTCAAATGGCGGGTAATTATTATCATTTATAGCATTTTACTTGTTACCAATGCATCCTGTTGAGCTTGTTAAGCCTATTTTCCATTTGACAGTTACAAACATAATTCTGTAACATTTAGATGTGATTTGGCTTGAAGTAGCATAGTTGTAACATTAAACTTCGGGTAGCATATTTTACGAGAAAATTCATTTTCCAGTGTGTATCATGTCTTGGATTAGGTGTTTAAGTTCTATATACTGTTATTCTTGCTGTAACGCCTTTCCCTCGTGAGAAAGGTAGCCATTTTATTCACTTACGCCAGATCGAACTTTTTTCGAGCCGCACACTCAATACAGTGACCATTTCCCTTTTCCAAGTTGATGGAATTATGGTCGACACCACATAGATTCTAGTCTCCTCTGCTTGTGTTCTGATTGAAGGATGAATTGGAAATCTATGTTGTGAAATAGTGACCTTCTACTGTTAGATAGTTGTCACTTTTCAATTCTAATGAATGGACAAATTTGTCTCTAAAAATGTATTATGAACATAGGGAAAAACCATGTCACTAGAAGATTTTCAATATCCATGTGACAACACAAGAATCCAATATTTCACAACCTCCTACCCATGAGATGGAAAATGTAAACAGTGTATAATGTTTCTATCCATTGACCATTTAATGGGTTGAGGTTTCTATACACTAGGGGTGAGTAGGACCTGACTTTACACGCTCACTCAGTTTGACCCGATTATGACCGAGCTCAAATAAGATTAGGTTTAGGATCGGGTTCGGGTTTAAAAGTTAGACCTCAACAATATTTAGGGTCGGATAGTGGATAAGCATGACCCGGCCCGTCACTCATAGTTACTCACTCATCATGTTTGTATGTGTCTCTATTCAATTCTATACAGAGTAATGACATATCTTTGGTCGAAAGTATAGTTAATTCTCTAATTTTTTATCATATATACATGATTAACAATATATATACATGTATCATTTTATATGTCAAATACATATCCGTAATAATAAGTAATATTGAGAAGACTTTATCTAAAATGAGTATGCATTATATTTAATCAGGTCTAAGATCAGGGTCAGGTTCAAAGGCTGATCTGGTCAACATTTAGGGTCGGGTTAGCTTCGGGTCTAGTGCCGAGTCTGGATTCAGAAAATGCCCAATCAATATTTAGGATTGGGTAAGGGACAAGTCTTACCCGACCCAACCCGACCTATGCTCACCCCTGCTACACTATGTTAGATTATGGGTGCATATATCCTTACTTGTTTACTTTATAAGCAAACTCACTTTAGAAAAGCCCTATTCAAGAAACATCCTTCCAAATTGTCACTACAGTAATGTGATGCTTACAGGTGTTTTTATTACATTGTCTTATACTACAATTACAATATATCACTTAAGGGAATTTATTATATTGTTTATGTCAAACAATGGGTATAGCTTGGAACTTGGTCAAAATAATTGTAGGAAGAGAGGATCTCTAATAACATAAGGATTAGAGTAAACTGCTTACAAAACTAAGCATGAGAATGTTCTCCTATTTCTTGATCATGAATGTACATAAACCATTGTTTTTTGTTCCTGAGGCTTTGTTATGCAACATCTTTCTAACAGAATGTACAAGGCTCTAACGAATAACATGCCTAATACACTCTCTAATTCTCTAAATATGTCATTAAATATTCTTTTTGTATTATGAAAACTGTCATATAATAATTAATAAATTTGAGTCATATCACATTATTACCACTCTTAAGTGGATGTCTCAGGAACTTGCCAGCTGAAAAATTCTTAGGTGCTCCAAGCTTTTATAACATCAAATATGTGTCACAACAGCTATAGCTATAGTATTAAAATGGTGGTTAAGGCTAGAGATAGGTAGTGTTTGATAGACATGTCCGAATCCCCATAAAGACCAAAAGGTAAAGTAGCAGTGACATACCCTGAAATTGATTAGTTTCTCACTCAAAAAGTGAGGAAATATCATTAATAGTACCAAAAAAGGAAATGCCAAAATGGGATGAAGAATGTGTATTATTAGACAAAAATGATTAAAGAGTATAACATACAACTTACACTACAAAAAAATATGTGTAATAAGAGAATAGCACATAACATAATTTTTTTCTTCAGATCTGTTTATGTTTTGTCCATGCCCCAATGATTAAAATTTTATTGTTGTGTGGGTTGAATGGATGAACAACAAAATATACCTGATATTGATACAACAAATAAACTGATGGAAATGATCAAAATTCAACAGAAAACACCAAAACAGAGTTTTACTGAGTGGAAGCAGAATCAACCTTTCTAGCCCCAAAAAATTAAAAGTTACAAGCACAGGCATAAGGATTACCAAGGCTCATCTCATCTCTTTTGTTGCGCTAATTACCCCACAACTAGCATGACCCAGTGTATGATTCTCCCACCTAGTGGGGTCGAGGAGAATAGATGTATGCAGACTTGTCCTCGGAAATAAAGATGTAATTTCTAAAGTATGCAGACTTGTCCTTGGAAACAGAAATACCATTTCCAAGACTTGAACACATGTCTTTTACATCACAAGACAAACAACCTTCCAAATACGATTGCATTAATGCTCACCCTCTACCCAACAACTAGGATTGACAAAAAAGGAAAAAACCTAAATGTGCCTCATACAAAAGACATGTCACATAACATGGCATATATCTTAATACAAGGCACATACATTACACAAGTAGATGAGATAGGGGTGTCATGTCATTCATTTTGATTTGCATCCTAAGTGTCCCAACTTATTTACAAGGTGGGAATAAAACTTAGGATAAAAAAACTTATGTGGTGTTTATGACAGTATTCTCCAATAAAAACTTAATATGTATATCATTTTGTTAATATACTTGAACAAATGTAAGAAGCATGTCATTGTTTATCGGAGAAAAGTGGCACAAACACTGATATTTTAAGGATGTTTTGTTCTTGTTCTTAACCCAAACCAAAACCATTTTGTGATTGCATGAAATGACAAATGACATGCATTGGTTGTTAGCTTAGAGCACTAAAGCCACCACCTTTCATCATTTGCTTGAACTCTTTATAATCCACCATTCCATCTCCATCAACATCAACCTTCATGATCATCTTCTTGCAATCCTCGACTGTTCTTCCTTGTTTCAACCCTAGCGACGACAAAACTGATCGCAACTCTTCCACGGATATGAACCCATCACCGTTTTGGTCGAACACGTTGAATGCCTCCCTCATATCCTCCTCTTCATCACGATCATCCATGATGGATTTGTACAACTCACCGAATTCATCGATGTCCACACACCCATCATGGTTAACATCAATCTTCTCGATCATTTTTGCTAACTCGTTATCAGGTATGAAGATGTTTAACTTCTCTAGCGAATCATTTAGCTCCTTCATCGTAATTCGTCCATCACCGTTACGATCAAACAGCTGGAAAATTCGTTTGAGTTCACTAGGGTCCATTATTATTCTCTTAATAATACGACCCCTTAATAACAAAGACGACGATAATAATAATGAAGATAAATACGGATGAGATCGGTTTGGATAGGAAACTAAGAGCCGGGGAGGAAGGCTCTTAGTTTCTTAGGGACCAAACTGAAGAGAAATGAATTAAGAAGGTTGTAAAGAAGGAATATCCTAAGAAAATAGTTGGCATTAGAAGAGTTAGACAAAGAATTTGTGGTGTTTGTTTGTTGCTTACTATAACTATATATAGAGTGATTTTGTTGGGATCTAAATAAAGTAGTTGGGGGGAGAAATTAAAGTAGTGGAGCATTTTTTCATTTTTATTTTTTCTTTGTAGGTTCATGTAATTATATATCCCAATATTATAAAAACCGTACCGTACCGGCAGGTTCAATCGAAAAACCGGTGAATCGGACCCTTAACCGGTATGGTACGTATGTTATACCGCATATGCAATAGAACCGGTGAAAACCGGTGAACCGGTTTAAACCGGCCGGTTTGTACATTAATTTTTTTTTTAATTTCAAATTTTCAATTCTTTACCAATTCTTCAACTTCAATGATTGATACTTGTGTCATTTATTGGTATTTTGCGTTTGTTAAGTGATAATTTTGGATTAATATATGTTTTGCACTTTAGACTTTGATTTTGTTAAAGACTTAATGTTGTTTGTTTGTGTAAATTTGGAGTAGATTATGAATATGAATTATAAATCTGAATAGCTACTTATTTGAAATTTTTTGTTATAAGTTTATATATATATATATATATATATATATATATATATATATATATATATATAAGCAAGTATGTCCGGTTTAACCGGCATGCGGTTTAATTACTGAACCACTAGTAGTTGAACCACTGTACCACTATATCAGTATCCTGACCAGTTTGATAACCGGTACCGTTTTAATAATATTGATATATCCAATGACAAATATGATTGATACAATGATATAAATTAAGGAGAAAAGATATATACATCCATATTATAAGAGTTTTTTTTTTACATTGGTACTGTTTATTCACTCATTTATTTCCAATCAGCATTTACTCTTAAATAAAATTAATACAAATGAATGGTGAATGATAAACTGGTTGAGCATAAATCTTTACGATTTCAAATATTTTATAATATAAATTAAGATAGACTTTAACTTTTACGCGTATTTGGATGATCTAATACTTATTATAATGACCACCTTTATGATTGGTTGTTTCAAAGACGCGTTTACATTAAATAATTGTTTTGCACTTATTTAATTATGTTTAACATGTACACGATGTTAATGTATTATTTTAATTTAAAAAACACTAATAGTTAATAGTTTTCTATATTAATCAGTGTTGTGATAACTAGACTGGATGGTCCGACCGATTCAATTGCTGACCGGATTTGAAAACAGCTCCGTTTTTTAGTCTTAACCGAATGAGTAGTTGGACCGCTTTGAACCGGAGAAATTCCGGTTCGACCATGCTAAATCCAGTTAAACCGGAATAACATGAGAAAAAAACCACACAGTTCACTCTACTCTTTTGCTAGGTTGTACACTTCTCTCAGATAATTTAGTTTAGTTTAGCATTGTAATAATATGTTTGGAGGACACCCATAATTCATTTTAATCAATTGCTTTCCAATAAGGAATAAATAATTTCATGCTTTTATTTATATAATACACACTTGGATTGTAATACCCATTACCTATCACACATTTACACCATTTGCACTTTTTGAGTACTTGTGTTTTTGTATGACATACTCTTTGTAGGGTAACCACTACCCTACCTTACCTGCTTGCTCAGTTGGTTTGGCTTGACCATGTTTTGGTCTAGTGTCAGATTTGAGTTTAAAAACTAGACTCGGTTAATATTTAGGGTCGGATAAGGGACAATCATAATTCTGTCTAACTCGTCTTATATAAATCAATATTTAGATGATTATGTTAATCATGTTTATTGGCTGCAGGTTGCTTTATGCTTTTAGGAAGAATTATACTTCCACAAAAGTAGTACATATCAATTAAATAGCTATCAAGACAGCCATAAAGTTGTTTATTTGAGACAATTTTTTTATGGTAAAATTATGTGGCTCTTATTTACCATTTAAATTACTTATCTTGATTTCCAATTTTATTGTTTTTGTGTATTAGGTTCAATAATGTTGCATGCATGAAAAAAAAAATGTTGACAAAAACAAAACTTACTCTAGTGATCTCTTTATCTTGAAAAGATATAGTTTTTGCCTTTTAGGTGAGGTACCCTTGACGCATAAAAAAATGTCCATTTGGGGTACCCTGAATTCTTTCTTCTCACATTTTCCCCATTTTTTTTTATAATAAACTAATTCCAACAATAATATGAACTTTTAACTATAGCAACAATAGATTAAAATCCCATTCTAAATTTCAGGTGAAAATTGTTGACAAGTTATAACCTATAAGTGTTGTCATGCTACCTTCACTAAGAAAATGAAAACATTTAAACCAATAGGGATGTTCCTCCCCCAAAATGTAGGACCTTTTGTCCTTATTATGGAGGTAAAGGCTTCTTGTTTTCATTCACTTACATGGACTAAGGATTAATGGAGAGACAAATGTCACACGTTAACAAACAAAAGACAACATATAATGATACTTTTATCATTCTATTTATTATGAAATTACAATTTTGCCATTAAAAAACATGATTATTTGTCTCTCCATTAATAGAGAGGATATTTGTTCACTTATATGAGTATGTTTGTTTCCTTAATTTCAAATAGTTCCTTTCAGGTTGGTTCTTTCTATTTAGTATAGAATAGTAACCAATGGGAAGCAATGGTACTCATCAAATTCAAAACTATTATAAGTCATTTTCTATTTCCATAACATAATTTGTTGGTATGTAAATATATATTATGCTTACAAGGATTTTAATTTTTAGCTACTTTGATCCATGTTTTGGTGCATGTTTTTATTATATGATATGGAAAAAAGATTTATGAAAATAGTGTTTCTTTGGTGCTTATTCAATGATAACCATCAATGTGACATGTTTTTATTATATGAATGTTGATTGTTTTTCAACATTCAATCAATGTAGTAATAATCATTGAATCAAAACTAAATTTTACCAAAAATAAATTTGGAATCATTACTATTTTTCCAATTTTTTATTGGAAAAGTTCATAAAAATCTTCTAGTTTTTTTTGCTTTTTATTTTAATTTTATTATTATTTCGTTTTAATTTTTTATATGCAAATATTGTATTGTTCATTTTAAATATAAAATTTATGTTTTCACTTCTTCTAAGTTAAATGTATCATTATCACTAATAGTAAATTATATATTCTATTTTTTAAAACTTCAGCTTATATGTATATATATTTATTTATGAATTATTAATCTATAATAATCAAACTATTGAAATCAAAAAATTGTGTGATGTCAAAATGCTAATTTTATATAAAACAAACATCTTATAATAACATATAATTACTAAATGATGTAAATATTTTGAAAATTTTAATTCTATATGTATAAACATTAAATAAACTAATAGAGTATGTAGGGCATGAATGAAATTCACCTTTTTATGTAAAAGTTTTTTTATAATTGTTTTTCAGAAAGCCAAACCAAACTACTCTAAAAAATATATAAAAACATTTATGTTCAAAATAAAAGCATTTATCTTTAAAAAAAATAACCCAAAACAAACCCACTCTAAAATAACTCTTTAAAAAAAATCCTATATATGAAACCTATTACCTATGTGTATGTGCATTTATAAGTGGAATGAGAACTATCCACTTCATAGTGAGTGACTAATGCATTATTTGACTTTTTTTGTTTCTATTGGGTAACTAACATAATGGTTTAGTGTTGTTTCAATCTTATTATGATAAAAGGGTAATTTTCTAAAATTAGTGAACCAAACCTTAGTGAGGAAATTAGAGTTTATAAACTAATTGGGAATATCTGTTTGACTTAATATCTTCAATGATACCTTAATTTTAATTACAAAACTTCAGTTTTAGTTTGTAAAAATTCAAAATATATTTTATCCGGGTGTCTTAATTTTATACCCACTACTTAAGGTATTTTCTATAAAAAAAAAGCATTTTTAAATGTATATATATATAGATTAATGTGTTATTATGAAATTATAAGTTCTAAATTAAAGTTATCTATGTAAAATTATTTAAGAGTTTGTATTTGAGAATATTATACTTTGACATCTTAGTCTTTGAAATCAGAAAAATATTTACAAGGCTAATGCATAAATTAAAAAATATTTCTTAATAATTTAATGGAGAACATTAAAAGAAGTAAATGAAAATATTTTTTTATTTATTAATGCATTAAATGTTTCACTTCGTCCTTACATTTTAATATTATATTAAAATACTTGATAAATTAGCATTAAAATTTTAAGAGTCTAATATTGAAAGAGAGAAAAAATGTATAAAATGACAACACATGAGTTTTGTACATTTTCACTACATCATTTAAGATTTATTTTCAATCACCATTTACTCTTTAAAAAATAATCCAAATAAAAAATGCACAATATTTATATTATCAGTACATAAATATTATACTCATATTAAAATAACCAAAAAAATGTAAAAGTTTAGCGTGATAATATAATAGGTATGTACTAGTAGAATAAAAAAATTTAAACTTATAAATGAATATACATTATTTTGGAAAAGGGAAGTTATATGTTATCTCTAAACAACTCCTATACCAAAATTTAATATGATATCTAATATGGTATGACTATATCATATCTATCATATATTTGTTTTTTTTATACATTTCCTAAAATACATTGGACATTGGTGTGTATGTTTTAGTGTGAATTAAACAGTGACTATCTCTATTAATGAAGAAATAAGTATTACAAAAATCAAAACAATGGAAAACATAACATGATAAAATATTTTTATTTTTTTATATTTAATGGAATAACATTTTTTTATTAAGAGTATAAGTAAAATCAAGTACTTGTGGCATTTGTTCCTAAAAGAGTAATAAAATGCATAAGAGTCATAGAAAGCAATAATGCATGGCCAGAAAACAAAGTTCATTAAGTACACACCAACCCAAAGTGAAAAATAAAGGACTCAAATATTATGTAGTTGTGATGTTTATATTGTTCCCATGCTTATACCTATCTTCATGAAACTAAAATCAGGGTATTGCAGTGTGAAAACATCAAATACCATTAACTTTTTCATTTAATGCATTCACCTACACCTTCCCTTATTCATTATGTAGCAGTTTTGTTTTATTTAATGCACCTTTTCTCTTTGCAAAACTGAACACTTTTGTCAAACACTTATGCATATCTTCATCTTCAAACATTTCTTCTAGCTTCAAAATGATGTGAAAGAGTTTCTGCACAAAAAAATGTGGCTAACTCACCATAGGGTTCAGTTTTTTTTTATATCAAGTTAAAGTTCATTTTTTTATTCTGGGTTGGTTGAAAACGTTGGAATGGGTCTAGTTTTTGTTCTTGGTATGTTTATTTCTTTTTCTAAATCAGCATCATGCATGGAATTTTCTCTTGTAGGCATTGAAAATGTACAGATATGATGATCCAGTGAAGATCCTAGAAACCTAGAGTATAAGATTCTGATTTGGCTACCCATCATTGTTTTTTTGGCATCTTCAACCCGCATTGCTAGATTATTCATGAAAGTTGTGAAATTTCATGAGGTGATGTTGTTTTGGTTCAATAGATGAAGTTTGTAACGGTTGCACTCATTTCTAAACTGCACTCTCAGGTGGGTTTCTTGCTGAGTAGTCAATAATCTTTTCCAACATTATTGGTAAAGATTATAGCTTTTTCTACTTCAAGATTATTTCTGAGTGATTCAGCATCATGGGGTTCTCAGTTACACAATTATTAACATATGCTTTGAATTTGAACCAATGGGGTTTTGTATTTGAGCTTGTAGTTTTCTCTTATTTGTGGTCTCCAGTTTCAAGTCTTGGTTCCATGTCTTCAATGGCTACCTCTTATGGTGATCAAGGTTCTGTGGTTTGTGCTTTGAAATCAGATGGGTCTCATACTGTGAACTGCTATGGAAAAAACTCAGCAATAATTTATGGAACACAGCCATATTTGAAATTCTTTGGTCTAACTGCTGGTGATGGCTTTATATGTGGGCTTCTAATGAGTTCTAATCAACCCTATTGTTGGGGTAGCAGTAGCCATATTCAGATGGGTGTGCCTCAACCTATGATCAAAGGAGCTGAGTACCTAGAAATCAGTGCTGGTGATTACCATGTTTGTGGATTGAGGAAACCATTGAAGGGAAGAGAAAGGAACACTTCTTTTGTTGATTGTTGGGGCTATGAGATGACCAAGAACTATGTGTTTGATGGGCAGATTCAATCAATTTCATCTGGTTCCGAATTCAATTGCGGCTTGTTTTCTCAGAATAGGACTTTGTTTTGCTGGAGTGATGAGGCAGGTGGGAAAAGTATTATTAATCAGATTCCTAAAGACAATAATAGATTCCAAAAGATTGCTTGTGGTGGATTACATGTATGTGGGATCTTAGAAGGGGTGAATTCTAAAACTCTTTGTTGGGGAAGGAGCTTGAATATGGAGGAAGAGATTTCATTGGTACATTCAGGACAAGGACAAGGTGATATTGCTTTGGTTCCAAATGTTTCTATGCTTTCTGTAGTGGGAGGAAAGTTTCATGCTTGTGGTATTAAGAGCTATGATCATGGAGTTATATGTTGGGGCTCTAGTTTAAGAGGAAGTACTCTACCACCTAGTGAGATTAAGGTGTTTGAGCTTGCTGCTGGGAACTACTTCACCTGTGGAATAATTGCTGAGAATTCTCTTCAACCGGTTTGTTGGGGTACTAATTTCCCTACCTCTCTTCCAATTGCTGCCTCACCAAGAATGTGTAGGTCTACTCCATGTCCTCCAGATTACTATGAAATGGATCAGCAAAAGGGTCTTTGCAATTCACCAGATTCTCATCTTTGCATGCCTTGTAGCAGTCATTGTCCTTCTGAAATGTATCGAAAAAGTAAATGCACCATGACATCTGATTTAGTATGTGAATATAATTGCACTGCTTGTTCCTCACCTGCATGCTTCTCCAACTGCTCGGTTATTCCTGTTCCTGCTTCTGATTTGAAGAAGAAAAATGAAAGGATTTGGTCTCAGCAGTTGCCGATTATTGTTGCTGAGATAGCTTTTGTACTTTTCATAGTTTGTGTTGTATCTATATCGGCGGTTTTGTATGTTAGGTACAGGCTAAGAAATTGTAAGTGTTCAGCAACAACAAGGCCAAAGGAGAAGAGTTCTTCGCTTCAAAATGAGAACAGCAAGATAAGGCCAGACATGGAGGAGTTCAAGATTAGGAGAGCGCAGATGTTCACATATGAGGAACTTGAAAGTGCAACCGGTGGATTCAAAGAAGAATCCATAGTTGGGAAGGGAAGTTTCTCTTGTGTCTTCAAGGGAGTTTTGAAAGATGGCACTGTTGTTGCTGTTAAAAGGGCCATAATATCTCCCTCTCCCAACATGCCGAAAAACTCGAAAGAGTTTCACACCGAGCTTGATTTACTCTCAAGGTTGAACCATGCTCACTTGCTTAACCTACTAGGATATTGTGAAGAAGGTGGAGAAAGGCTTCTTGTTTATGAGTACATGGCTCATGGATCCTTGCATCAATACCTACATGGCCAAAACAAGGAGTTGAAAGAGCAACTGGATTGGATCAGGAGGGTAACAATTGCAGTCCAAGCAGCTCGCGGAATCGAATATTTGCATGGCTATGCATGTCCACCAGTGATTCATAGAGACATAAAATCTTCAAACATTCTCATTGATGAAGAACACAATGCAAGAGTTGCTGATTTTGGCTTATCATTGCTTGGTCCTGCAGATAGTAGCTCTCCACTTGCAGAACTACCAGCTGGTACTCTTGGTTACCTTGATCCTGAATACTATAGGCTTCATTATCTAACAACAAAATCCGATGTATACAGCTTCGGCGTTCTACTATTGGAAATCCTAAGTGGTAGAAAAGCCATTGACATGCAATATGAAGAAGGAAACATAGTTGAATGGGCAGTGCCTTTGATCAAATCAGGAGATATACCTGCAATCTTGGATCCAATTCTGAAACCTCCACCTGATATCGAAGCCTTGAAAAGGGTTGCAAATGTTGCTTGTAAAAGTGTGAGAATGAGAGGAAAAGATAGGCCTTCAATGGGAAAAGTAACAACAGCTTTGGAAAGAGCACTTGCACAGTTAATGGGTAGTCCTTGCATTGATCAACCAATTTTACCAACTGAGGTAGTTTTAGGAAGTAACAGACTTCACAAGAAACCATCTCAAAGGTCTTCAAACAGATCAGCTAATTCAGAAACCGATGTGCCGGAAACTGAGGATCATAGGTTTGAGTTTAGAGCACCCTCTTGGATAACTTTTCCAAGTGTTACTTCATCTCAAAGGAGAAAATCATCAGGCTCAGAAGCTGAAGTTGATGCTAAAAATCATGTTGAAGGGAGGAATTTTGGATCAAATGTTGGAGTTAGTGGTAATGCTGGTGATGTTTTGAGAAGCCTCGAGGAAGAGATAGGTCCTGCTTCTCCAAGAGAGAGGTTGTTCTTGCAGCACAATTTCTAATCATGCATTCATGTTCATTCAGCTTTGGAGGAAACTAAGATTTGGATACTTAAGGAATGAAAAAAACGGCTTAGAACCGACCTTTGGGTCAAAAGGCATGCAACCGTAGTTAGAACCTATGACCTTCTTCAGGTCACAAGGCATGCAACCGTAGTTAGAACCTATGACCTTCTTCAGGTCACAAGGCATGCAACCATAGTGTTATACTAATGCTATGATGTTGCATTTTATGCAACTTTTGTTAGGTGTTTTATTAGAACTTTCATGATATCTAACATTATATGAATGTAAGTGTGACATTGATTAGTTTCTATGTCAAGACTCCATAGATTTATTTTTATTAGACTTTGATAATCATCATGAATGCAACTCTAAACATTAATTAGTTTCTATATCAGAAAAATGTTTCAAAAATTTAATTTGGATGCAATGTTACTATCAAATCATTTTATTTTATTGACTGTAAAGTATCATTGGTGTTCAATTATATGGCATTAAAAATATATATGAGAAAATTGGTTTTATATTTTATAATTTGATGAATTAAAGAAAAATAAAAATTGCCCTCACGCAGGATCGAACTACGGACCTTCAGTTTACAAGACTGACGCTCTACCACTGAGCTATAAGGGCTTTTTGTTTAGGACACCACTTAATATCTACTAAATGAATATTATACAATAGGAACTAGAAATTTATATTTAATTACATTTTAGAAAGAGTAAATGACACCTGCACTGACAATATATGAGTTTTACACATCATTCACTTTTCATATTCAATCATCATTGACTTTTAAAAAAAAAATAATACAAATGAATGATGGATGATATACTGAGTGCGTACAAATTTTTACAAGCATAGATTAGATATTACATACACTCTTTTACATACAATATGAAATTCTTCATTCTTCCTTGCAGCCTAAGGAAAGGGTTCATAGTACTACTAGATCTTCCTGGAAAGAATAATTAGCAACTCAGTTATGGTACTATAATATACTATTGTTGATATTATGATTATAATATTCAATGACTTTAACATTTCTCTACTAGGAAAGCATTCATATTGTAGTAAATGAAAAGCAACCAATAAAGTAAATCTATTGATAGAAAGTTTGGCTATAAAAGGAAATATGAACATCCATAGATTACAGGGCACACTCAAACAATTCTCATTCTATACAAAATGGATTCATCAATAGTTGAATGTTATACATAGAAGACAGCCTTGGAACAAAATTTACAAAAAATTGAATTATTTAATTCTATTAGAGCATTATGGTGTCATTCAATCCATGTAGCTGAACCCACCTAGTGAGGTAAAGGCTTGGTTATTGGTTGTTGTCGTAAGGCAGTTGAATACCTGCTATGCGTCGTCGGTCACATTGTTAGCACAACTTCACAAAAAATGGACTCAGAGAATCTGTACATTGACTGAACTAGTTTCTTCTACAAAAAGTACCACAGCACATAAAACAATCCAATGAATTCCATTGCAGTTCACAAACTGAACTACAAAAAACACCTAAAGCTATGGAATTCAGTAGATACCTAAGTCAGTGATTATATTATTGCATAATTTGTCTAACAGCACTTTTGACACCGACGATTGATTCTCGGTTTCATCTAGAGAAAAAAGAATTAAAAGGCTAGTTAATTAGGAGTTCGACCTATCTATGACTCTCTTGTTCTTTGGTTTCTATCTCCTTTACACTGTCAACTATGTGCTGTATTCTCTTTGAAAGGCTATCATTATGCTCATCTATGTGCTCAAACAACAATTCAAGATGCCTTTTATAGGTTGCAGATCTCCTTTTCTCTAAGGCCAACTGCTGAGAAAGTTCTCGAATTTTATCATGCTCGTTCTGAAAATTGCATAAAAAATAGGTAAACATGGGTGAAAAAAGAAAATAAGTCCTGAAGAGATTATCTAGGAATCAGTAGAGTTACTTTTTACACACAAGGTCTCACAGAGACAAACACATGCATATATGCTCAAACATAAGATATTTTCAAAAAATTATCCATACAGATAATCGAACATCAATTAAAATTGCAACCAATAGGCATAGAATAAAGAATTAGTTTCTCTTCTTGCCATTTTCATTAAACAATTGTATTAAAGCATGATTGAAGAACACTGTAATAAAAGAGCATGGACTCACCGGATATTGCTCATAAATGAAGCCCTTTCTACCTTTTACAGGTAACAGAACCAGAGGATGTTTATGCTCCTTTACAAACTTAGTAACAACCCATTTACCAGAATTTACTTTCCTCAGCATAATCATTGCCCTGCAACCAACTCTTGTCTCTGCTCTTGGCCTCACAATCTTTTCACGTTTGTCAGGAATTTTGTAACCCTCTTTGTTGCAAACAAGAGACCGCCCAATAGCAGTTCCATCACGCCTTGATCGTGAAAGTTTACTAACACGCATGATGAATCCAACACTTGCGGCATATGCATTATAAAATACATGTGCTGCTGCTTCTGAGTCAAACTCCTGACCAACATAAGGCTCATCAGCCGACACAACTGATACTGCAGGAATTGTTGATGGAATTATGTCCCCTCCAGAAGAATTTTGAGTTATATTATCATCTTCATCTTGTTTACAAGCTAAATCTAACGAACTGTCATCTGTTTTGTTTTCATCGGCTATGCTACTACTTACCTCTCCCATAGTAGCATTTGCTATAATCTCATCATTAGTGGATCCACTGATTCCAAAATCCACTGCAGCAACAAAAGATCCGCTATAAGATTTTCATTCCCAGTGATATTCTACCGAACATTGTATAAAATTGATGGAATACTACCCTTCTATTAGAGATAAATGATACGAAAGATGGGAACTAAGATGAGTACAAAATGTGTTAAAAAGAGTAAAAAATAAATGCATACAAACCACTCAGCCAAAAAGATTTCATTTTAGAATGGTTTTTCCTTTCCCTTTTCATGGAACATTAGTGAAAAGAATGTTATATAGAATTTCTTGGTCTTCATGCAGAAATTCCCAAAACACAAAAGTTCATATGACCAAAACCTTCCCTAATGTTAAAACCTCCCACAGAGGAAAAGCAAAGACAAATTTTGTATCATAATAAATTGAGCAACCTACATTGATTTATGCCTAATTAAATAAAATCTGAGACAGAACTAATTTGAACTAAAATTTACAATTTTTATTCACGAAACTGGGTGTCAATTTCGTTTTGAAAGCTGTTATTTTTGTTGTTGTTGTTGTTGCAGAATTGGGATTCATCAGAGTATCCAACAAATAAGAAAAGCTTTAGTTTTGAGCCACTTAACTGAAACCCTTTGAAGAAATATACAGAAAGAGAAAATATTGGCTTCTAATTAAACACCAAATTATGCTGTCATTAAATAAACAATAAAATGCAAAACCCTAAAAAATTCAATATGGATTTCATGAATTAATTAAAAAGGGAAAAAGAAAAGACTTACTCAAAATATGAGGTGTGACGCAAGTTTGATTGGTGGTAGAAAGAGTCTGTTATTAGTGCAAATATTACAATCTTCTTTGTTTCCGTGCAGTGAAGAGAGAGAAAGAGGAGCACAGAAGAGAATTGTTCTTACATGTCAATATCTCATTGGATATTCTATATGCTTAAAAAGTCCAAATGTTCTCTTCATAAAGGGTGAGGATCCCGTACTTCAAACACATCTTAACTATCAATTCTAGGGAAATCTAATGATTTAAATTTATCCACTAATTCAAACCATTGGATTTCCCTAGACTAAGATGCATAGTAAGTTTAAAAAACTTACTTTTGGAGTCAATAGATCATTCCTCTTTGATAATCGAAGAAAAGGGCATTACAAAAATGGTTATGGGTGTTTTTTTAATGGGTTGTAGATACAAATAAGATAAAAGTAAATTTGAATTATGTTTACTTGATAAAATATGTGAAAGATCATTTGCAAGATCAAACTTTGTTAATAAGTCAATTGTTGGACCAGACTCGATAGTTGGAGGTTTTCTGGTCATGGACAGTCCAACATATAAGGTCGGCAAAAACTATTCAAACATGTTTTTACAATGTCATAGGGGGTCAATGATATTCATGAGTTTAAATTTGATTCATTATGGTAATAGTTTAGACATTGTTCAAAATAAAATAAACTATTATGGTTACGTAGGGGCTCAACCATTCTAAATGTGCAGTTGAGTGGTGGTTTAACAACAACCAAACACAACCAATAGTTCAACAGATGCATATCTAAACATGAACTACTTGTTTAATATCTTTCTGTCACAAGCACTTGTCCTTTACATTAACCTTTCCAAATTCTAAGAGCCTAAGATGTCGAAGTTCAAATCCCAAAAACCTAACAAGTGAAAATCTCTTGCATTGAGTTGTCGTTACATTAGTGAGTGACTGGACTAGGTATAATGTGAAGTATATAAAACTCGTGGTTAAAGCATTTAAGCAATCCAACATAATAATTATGAATGTGAGGAAAAAACAATTTTGAAAATATGTCAATATTAAAGTAAATATGGGAGATTAAAAGATTTTAAATTAACATATGACTATATTTTGCTCACAAAAAATAGTATTTTTTTGTATTTGGATACAATTTGCTTAGCCAACTATTGAAATTAACACTAGACCTGTTACATTTTTATTGAGTTTGGGGTATCATATTTGCATAGAAACAAAAACATAGATATCATGGTGCTTGGTGGTTCCCAACACATTCTGTAGTTGGTCTTTGTGCTCCATGGCAAAGAACAATAGTTGGTGGACACTGGAGGCAATTGTTTGCAAGGCTACCTCTAACATTTGTTTTGAGACCAAACTGTGGTGGAAGATTCCCTTGAAGAAAGTTATGATCCAAATACAACCTTCTCCATGATGTTATCACTTTTGCTCCATACTCATTAGGAATGGTCCCAGTGAATTGATTGTTAGCCAAATTAACATTAGTCAAGTTTTGAAGTGTTACCAAATTCACTGGCAAATGACCCTTCAAATGGTTGCCTTGAGCCTCAAGCACTTGAAGCATTGGCCCTTCTAAGGAATAGTTAATTACTTCCAATGTAGTGAACCTGTTGTAAGAAACATTGAGGTGAATAACCCCTTTTAAGGACAAGATGTCCTTGCTTATGACACCTGAAAGCCTGTTGTCACTTACATCTAGCCACTTAAGCCTTTTGAGACCCTTAAGTGGTGTCATGTGACCTGAGAGTATGTTATGGTTGAAATATATTTTTCTCAAACTTATTGGAAGATTTGGTATGTCACCATAAAACTGGTTAATGCTAAGGTCTATTGTTTGTAGCTGCCATAGTCCTGTTAAATCTGGGACTCTACCTGCAAATGCATTGTTTGATAAACTCATATAGGTTAAGCTTCTCAAAGCACTAATATTTGATGGTAGTGAACCTGAGAGTCTGTTGAAGGAAACATCAATATGTTGAAGGTTTTTGAGTGCCCTTATTCCTAAGGGAATAGGACCAGTGAAGAAATTGTCTGATAGGGTGAGTCTGGTGAGTTTTCTAAGGTTGGAAATGGTTTGTGGTATTGGCCCTCTAAACTTGTTCTTGTCAAGGTTTATCACTGTTAGTTCTGTGAGGTTCCCTATAGATGGAGTTAAGAAACCATCATAACCAATGCTATCAAGATCAAGTGCTGTTACTCTACTAGAAGAGTTGTCTAGTGGTAAGTTGCACAATATTCCAAGGAATTGTGACCCTGTGCTTTCACATGGATCCACTGTGAAATCCCAGCTATTAAGATAAGATGAGGGTGGAACTGAGTTTGGATCAATGGCAAGTTTTATTTCAAGAAGGGCTTGAGTATCAGCTTCAAGAGTTGCTGAGTTTATTTGTAATGGCATAAGACATAGGATTATGGTTAAGGTAGAATAGAGAAGGTATAATACTTTTGTAGGCATTACTCTTGCCATATCAATGAAAATTGGCCTAATTTCTGAGGTTTTTTTGTTGATATGAAGTTCCAAATCCTTTTTTATAACACACTCATGGCATAGGTCAGTGGATATTGAATCAAGAACTTAGGCATTGTTCCATAGAAAATAACTATTTTCTAAGTATCTATAAGATTTGGGCCATGCCAAGAACTTGAGCTACCTAGATACAAGACATAAAGATTAAGGAGCTGAACCTACTGAACTTTTGTAAAAAGTAATAATGTAATGTTGCTTCATTTAGAGGGTCTTTGGTAATGATCAATATTTTTCTATAAATTGCTTCTCTTTTATAAAGGCCCTTTTTCAATAAATTACAATGTGTTAATTCACAGATTTCACTTATATTGTGCTATGATTATTTCCCAGCTGTATAAATATTAACATAAAAACTAGGATAACAATTTTATACAATCCAAACAAAATTCTTAGTCCATAAACTATTATGGCTAAACATATCCAAACATAATGAAATCAACCACCCCAAGTTGTGACTTTGTGAGCACTCCTAGTGTATGAAGTACAAAAAAGTTACTACAAAGTCTACAATAACAAGAAAAATTTCTTCCCCAAAGGTATAGATTCTATATTGAGCAAGGAAGTTCCTGAAGTATCATACTTATCAACTCCACACAACTTGTGTTACATAGTTCAATTATAGTCCTTAGAGAATTATGAAATATGAACATACAACTCATCAATTTACAGCAACAGATTCATGTTGTAGGTTGATGGGTTGTACTTAAATCCGGTACAGCCATACACTTCAGCCAAGATCAGGCACAGTTAAGAACTCGTCGTCGTCATCATCATCGTTATATTGGACTTCAATCCTAGGCTTTTTGTGAGACAAGTAGGACTTGGAGGTTCTGTATGAGACAACATTGCTGCAAATATGTGTTGCTGGAAGCTGAGGAACTTCAGCTGCAGCCAAAGCTTCATGAGGAAATTGTTCACCAAAATGACCAACTTCTTCCAGCCATTCCAGCTCTCCAAACTGCAAGGATTCCTTCTGAGCGGTGATCACATACAAAAAAGTTGTAAATTTTACAAAGCACCGGAGGAACGTCATAGTTAACTATTTACAAAGGCGCATAAAGTTCGGAAGATATTTAAAATTGTCAAAAACATTCCAATTCCTTAGTTCAAGACAAACATGCAATTCAAATTATGAAATAACAAAGATGTCTTACTTTGTCATGCGATTCAAAGTCTGTTAACTCCAATAAGTCATCAACAGCCCAAGCAGAAGTGAAGGTAGGCACTTGCTGAGATGGAACTTCCACAGAAACTTGTTGTGCATTCCTATTAGATGGCTCAGAGTGACTTTCTTCATTGTCTTTTGTGCAATTAGAACTCGACGCAACTCGGATACCAGTAGCAAGGAAGCGCTGGTGGCTTGCAGAAATGCTTCCAGCTGAGTGAATCGGTTCATCGCATTCCTGACAGAAGAGTGCTCTGTCTTCAACACAAAATATGAAAGCTGGCTTATCCTGTTGGTACATGTAGAAGAAAAGAAAGAAAAAATGAGCAATGTTTATGGCCTATGGGAAAGTTAATACAATTACCAGTGTTAATATTTTCTTAATGAACAAAACAAAAATTATATATTTAATGTGTAAATGCATTCAACTGTGGTAAAAAAGACTCAATTCATTGGCTTTGTTGCTTTGAATAACAAATATTAACAGGAAATACCCATAAAATTGTAGCAAAAATGATATTATATCTCTAACATATCTATTACTAACAAGCTCAAATGAAAGGTTATGTTGTTTATTATGGTTAGTTAGCTCTTCCTTAAGCATATTAAAACATTATCTTTTATTTACAAACACCAGAACCTTTTGGCTTCCAAGATTGCACAAGCATAATGTGCAAATAATCATAGACTAAAGCAATAAACATAAGCTGTATATATAAGGAATCAAACACAATATATCCTTACCAACAAGGCATTAATCTAGTGATGTAAGACCCCGCTAGATCCTCATAAAGACCAAAAGATCAAGAGTTCGATTCCTATGAACGACACTTATTGTGAGTGGTAGCCAGACACCCCGAAAGGGATTAGTTCCTTTAGTTTACTTTAAAACCCTGCTGTGTTAATATGTTATGAATGTCAAGAACCAAATTTCCCAAAAGCTTAAACTGTTAGATGAAGTGAATGATTTAGATCTCTTACATGCTTCTTCAGACAATTTCATGTTGGCATAATAAATAAAATTGCTAGCACAATAATTGATTAAAAGATTATTACATAACATGATAAAGCAACAAGATAGATAAAAAATGATGTATTTACTTGGCATATGTCACATCTTGGAAGCTTGGTTGATAGAGTTTGAAGAAGAAGCCTATGATGCTTACTTGCAAGCTTGTTTGCAGCATGAACTTCAACATCACATTTGGCACACAAAGCAGCTTCATCTGCACAACAAATCACTGTTGCTGGAGCTTTCTCACACACATCACACTGAATTTTCATATTCTTCTTCAAATAAAATCTCCAATATGCTCAAGAGTCACTAGTAGAGAATAACTAACACAGTTATATGCAACAATATAGGCTGAAAATGTTAGGCCACAGAAAAGGGTAGTGAGTAGATGAGATATAAATGCTAGTGGTTATGTGAAGATAAAAAGATGTTGAGGATCAATATCTAGGACAATATTATAAAGAAGATGGTTTAGTGCATTGATTTTTGTGGCTGTGGGAGAACCAATATAGCTAGCAAAGTTTGAATGGCCATAATATTTTGTATATATTATATAATATATGTGGTTAAGTGTTATACACATGTTGCATTTGACTTGCTTTAATCAAATTTGCATAATATCACTATGCTTGGATGGACTGAAATACTGAATCAATCATTATCATGCTAAGGATTCACATGGCCTTAGTTTTATACCAAAATCATTGTATTTTAAAAACTAGTGGTTCTTTAGTGTATTTTCGTAAATTTTTATCATAATTTGTATATCTACAAGTGATTCGTAGCCACAGACTGATATAGAAAAAATGTAATATATGTGACTATTTTTATTTTAACGAAAAAATGTTAAAATAAATACACTTCATTTTAGTTATTCAAATAAATCCATCATAAACAATTATGAAATAAATATTAAAAAAACCGAGTTTTCAAAAACTTCAATTTTAGCACCACTTATATTATATAACCAAATTATTATTTAGTGATTAAATTAGATCATAAATGTATGGTCCCCACATAACAGATTTTATATTAAGTGCAATATTATTAAATTTGGTTCGAGCTAACCGTTCGGACCAAGACCTTGGACATACACTTAACTAGGGTGGCAAAATGGGTCAGCCTGTCTTTGGCCCGCTAAAATATGGGTTGGGTTGGCCCGGACCTTATTGTTAAAAGGGCTCAAAATGTCAGTCCGACCCATATTTGATAGGGCTGGCAAGCCAGCATGCTGACTTGTTTTTCTTTTTCGTTTCAAAAACACATTTAAATTACATTGATATTTCATGAGTTTTAGTGAAATTACACAAACTATCATTCCATTTTATACACTTACAAAAAAACCTTAATTTATAAACATATATACATTACATTGATCAACCCTCTACGATATATGTAATTTTTTAAACAAAAAAGTGATAAATGTAATTAAGTTAAACAAAATATGATATATGATATAAATTAAACGCTGATATGTAAATGTATTGTATTGTATATATAAATTACATTGATATATAATTTACTTATAAATATGTTATATATGAATAATAAATTGGTTGCACACGGTATGTGTAAACTGTTCGGTTAGAAAACAATATTAAAATGACTAATTATTGGAATAACATGTAACCTTAAAATGGTAAAGCAATATTAATGTTGGCCCGCCGGGCTAGCCCAGCCCAACTCATCTAAAAACGGGCTTCCAAACCGGGTTAAATATGGGCTTTTGGGCTAAAATCTACTGTCTGCTCCGCTAAAAATGTCGATCAAAACGGGCTGGCCTGACGGGTCAAGCCCATATTGCCATCCCTACACTAGACCTATATGATCGGTCATGGATTAGAACCGATGTGATTTAGTCCAACTCAGTTATTTTACACATAAAATCAATGACTTATCGAGGAAATTGACGGAGTCAATCTATTATATTTGGGAAGGAAAAAAATATTGTACTTTCAAATTATATTCAATTATGGTGATGAATTGTTGATATATTTTTTTTGTTATTTCTTAGTGTATGGTATAACAAAATCTTAATTATTTTATTAAGTTTTTAACTTATTTGTCTGTTTTTGTTACAACCAAACCAAATTTAATACATTGATTAAGTTCTTCACAATGTATCGAAGTATGACAAAATGAGTGATATTGATATATATTTATTAACCAATAATGCAATAATATTAACAAGGGTAATACATTCAATTTATAGAGTTGTGCATGTCCCCACCTTGACTTGAGTGCAAATTTATTCACACTTAAGTGTATTATTATGTATAATCAAGTCAATAATAAGATTCTTCATAATTAAATAGTTCCCACAAATACAATATATATTATTAATTGATTAATAAATTTTCATCCATCAATTAATATCCTAATTCATCAATTTGCAAACCCTCTAAATGATATTGGTTCTTAGGTGCAAATTAGGAAGAATATTTTACAAATTTTCTCAATAAAAAATGGGCTGTAAATTTTGTGAGGTATTAAAGTGAAGTTAAATTATTACTTAATTTGTAATAAATCCCTAATATGTATTTTTGGCATTGAAGACTTAGTATGTATACAAGTATTGTTATGAACCCTAACCTATAGAAACGATGCGCCTCTGAAAGAAGACGTTGAATCTGGAATGAAGGAGTATCTCAAGGTTGAGATTCTTCTCAATTTCAATTTTATTTCTAACTTCCTTCGTTTTTCAATCCAATTTTAACAAAACCCTAATCTTCTGCATTGCAATTTCAATTCAATTTATTAAGCATAGACAGAAAAAATGAACTTTTTTTGGTTTTCCTCGTCACCCAATTATCCATTCCTGTTGCTGTGTTTTGGAATTAGTAAATTTTCATTTGGTGGCAATTTTATGATTTTCAGATCCAAAAAAGACTTAGAATTTGGGAGAATTGGGTTTAGTTTGTCTTCAGTTTTTATTCAGTTTTAAGCTTTAGATTTGCATGATTATTTAATTGTATTAGTATTATAGCAATATGCAGTGCCATTTGAGGCTAAAACTTTTAAAGCATAGATGCTCCATGAATTTGACTTGTAATGTCATGTTATTTTATAGTCTTTTTTTCCTTTTTTCAAATGTTATTTATTTATATTTATGTCTCTTAATTTTTTTCCTCACAGGCCCCTCATTTCCTTGAAATAATAGCAGCTGCATTGGCCAGTTGAGAGCAATGATAACTAAAAGGTTAAACCCTTAAATGCACTATCAGTTGTCGGTTTGTTATTGGCTTGCATACTTGTTGAAGTCTTGTGGTTTAGCATCAAATACATTCCTCTATGGGCCAAAACTCAACCAATCTCATCGGTTTCGCCATCTTCAGAAGATCGACTAGCGATTGGAACAAGAGATTGGACGGAGAGAAAATGACGTAGAAGGTGACAATCGATGTGAAACTGAGGTTTGGACCTAGAGAAGAAAGATGAATTTGGTGCTGCACCATAGGATTTCAATTGGTTGTGTATTGGACCGGTTGACCAATCCTTAAGTGCAACGGCATGTATCTCAGCCCATTAGATACACAGAAATATCCCAACCAGGATGCAAACACACCCACATCATCGTCGTTACACTGCCAGGTGATAAATGTTCACAATTGTAATCCGGGTATGGCTCTACTCATTCCACATGTTATCCTTCGATTCAGGTAAAGCATCTTTCATAATCAACCTCCTCTTTTACTACTGTTTGCAACGTGGGCATTAGTGTTTTTTTGCAGGTGCACACTCCTCAATGACATCTACCTCTGAAGCCATTGCTTGATAAAGGGGTATCCATCCCAGAATCAACCTATTGAGAAACCACTGTTAGAACTCTTTAATGTTGTCATATGATACATAAGCTAATATCGGGAATCAAACTATTGAAGGGTCCGACCCTTTAGCTGTTTTTGTCATAAACTAATAATGGAACCCGCGTGACAAATTCATGGAGCATTATTCCTCTATTTTTTGGAGCATGTTTAACAGAGTAAGGCCTCCAGAGTTTTGGGGCCTATATCCTTGTCCTGTTTGCCTTTGCAGGATTGCTAGTTCTTTGCATGTACAGTATTTTGATTCAGAGATTAAGCTTGAGTGGATGACAATTCTTTCGGTGAAGCAACCTTCTTCCAAGTTTAACCTCTCTGGATTTCTCATTTGTGTCTCTTCTCATCAATCTTGGCCATTCATTGTTTCCTCCGGCAAGTTTGGTTGGCTATTCATCTGGAATTGTTGTATATGCTATTGCATTGTATAGGGTTTGATCCATGGGATGAACAGTTATGTTGGTTGAGATGGAAGATGTTAAGCTTTGAGTTGATTATACAATCCCTGGCATTCATGTGAGATGAATGATCAAGCCCAATCAACATATATTATTTTTTTCCTTTTTTAGGACATTATAGCATCCCCTTCAATGGTCTATATTGCTATACTTTAACCTGATATTATCCATTGATAAAAGATTAGTTGGAGAGTAAAATAGATTCAAAGAGGTCTTGAGCCATAGTTTCTGGATTCTTTCATTTATTATCTTATGTATTTTATACCACTTATCATTCATCAAGTTCACCTTAAATTAAGTTTATAATAATAACCTACAAAGTCCCAAACTTTCTATTTAAACTAGTAGATTATCTATGCATTCGCACAAGTGACAATATATTTTGCCTGAATTTATTTAAATAATATAAAATAATTTATTAGTAAGTACATATTCATTTACTTTGTTGGAAATGACAAAAAATTTACCTTGTTATTAAAGTTTGAACAAAAAAAATCAACATTAATGTAACTCAACTATATTACTCGAAGAAGATGATAAATTAATGTAACTCAACTATATTACTTGAAGATGATAAACATCAAGAATTGTGTACTTGTATTGCATACTGCTTATTGTGATCTCAATTGTGGAGGCCCAGAGGCTATAAAAGAAAAGAACAAGGTATTTTTTTAATTTGAAATATATGGTCTTGTAAACAATTCTTAAAACGTGTTTCCATTTATGTATAATACACTTCTTAGATGTTCTACTCAAGGAACACGTGCAGCTTGTAAATTCATATCATATGATAAAGTTAGTGAAATGTTATATTTGAACCCATATATGATGCAATTGTCGGTGTAAAGGTTTAATTACATAATTTATTATGTTTTTAATGAAATGATTTTCTGAACAAAAACACAAACATTGCATTTAGTGTCAATCATTACATTAGTCTAATGTTGGGTAGGTAGTGAACTTATGAAGGGGAGTTTTAAGGTGGTCCAATTGTTAAGATGATATATTTAAATAATAAAGTGAATGAGTTTGTAGGTTCAGGTCTCACTCATAACAAATTAAAAAAAATTATAATATGGTTTGATATAGTGAGAATGGGTGAAGAGAATGAGGTTGAGGGTTCGAGTCTCAACTCACAACAAAATATTAACATTTGCTGATAAAAAAAAAGTACGGAACTTCAGGTTAGATATGAGACAACTTTATATGAGACAACCTTACCTTACACGAATTGGGGGTTATGTATTTTGAAATCATTGAGTATTTTGACATGACCCCTCCATATAAGTTGTATTATGATTTTCAAACAAATTTAATCTCTAAATCAATTAGTAATAAGTGGAGCAACTCATTTAAACCATTTTTTAGACAATGAAGTAAATGGCTTGGACTAGCTAGTAAAACTTGTGTTCACTTGTTCCACAACAGGCTTATACACAGAACTCCTCCTTGGTATAAATGGATGAAGCACAAGTTTAGAAGAATGTGAGAGTCTACTTAGAGATACAAGTGGAAGGTGGAAGTTAGGATTTGCATATATTCCTTTTGGTTCAAACCTTCTGTGTGTTTCCACTGCATGACACTTTCCTTTTATTGGCTTAACCCTCTCAAAACTTAATCTTGGCATGAGTCTTAAATGAGAAGATAGAATTCTATATACACCCACAAAACCATTACTCACAATTGATATGGTTTTATTTATGAGACTATATAAACTTGCTCTTCTTTGTATTAATGCATTGGTTAAGATTTTCGTTCACAGTATTTAGAGTTATCATTCTTCGAAAATATTATACATAATAAACTAGCTCTAATACTATGTTAATGTTTCTTCTCAAAACCGATTGGTAGAGAGAGGACAGTTATTTAAACCATTATTGAGAGAGATAGATGATGTAAGACTTACTTCCCAAACAATTACGTCATCATGTCATCAAAGTTTAGCATTCTCTTATGGACAATTTTATAGTCACATGACAGAATCCAAAGTAAAACAAATTTTGAGGTCCACAGAATCATATCATTCCTCACACAAGTAATTTTGCTCAACAACAAAATCCTCACGGTTATGTTGCTTTGTCTATTCAGGTGTAAGCACAGGTGAAACTAATGAATAAAAAACAACAAGACTTTCATCAAATCAAATGTTGTTTTCCAACAATGGATGCAATGCATAACTAATATACTACCTACTACAAACCTGAATTGCTGTCATCACCAAAGCATGTTTTCAACTTTCAAACTCAGGAAACCTTTCAAATATGAAACTCCACCAAGTTAAGTACATTTAAGTTCTACCAACTTAGTCAAATCAGCATATATATAGCCCCTGATATCTTGCTTTCATTGCTTTATATTAATTTCTAAAGTTCCATATATTATGGAGAAGAGAATCAACCTCCTAAAAGATGAAACCTTTCTCCAACACCCTTTTGTTGTTGCTATTATTCTATTTTTGGGTCTTGTTATGATGGACCCTTTTCACTTGGGTCCAGTTTCTGAACATGAATTCAGACCTGTGAAACATGACATTGCACCATACCACCAAGTCATGAAGAATTGGCCTAGGGACAACATAAGTAGACTAGGACTTTATGGTAAATCAGAATTCAAGAATCAAGTGTTTGGACCTGAATCACTTGAGTTTGATAACATGGGTCATGGTCCTTATGCTGGTTTAGCAGATGGACGCATTGTTAGATGGATGGGAGAAGAGCTTGGTTGGGAAACATTTGCAGTTGTTACATCCAATTGGTACTATATATCAACCATATACTTCATTTTCTACATTTCTTTTATAGTTCACATACACACTTGCACACATATTTACTTTCATTTACACAAAGTCACTATATAGTTAATTCTACCTCATGTTTTACACTTAATCGAGTGATTCGTACCGAAAAGAAGTTATTCATGGTAAAAGTGAGATATGTCCATGATGAATTTTATTATTTTGAGAAGGATTTTATCTAACCACTGCAAATATCATAGTTATGAGTTATGACTATGAGATACTTGGTTAAAGATAGAAGTAATCATGTCATGCATCATTTTCTAGCGTGCAAGAAGCAGTTTCTTAACAATTCAGAATAGAAATTGATGCAGACATACATATTCTTAAGAATTAGTATTTTTGTGTTTTGATTTGAAGGACTGAGAAGCTTTGCTTGAGGGGAAATGATTCAACAACAGCCAAGCAATGGAAGCATGAGAAAACTTGTGGCCGTCCCTTAGGCCTAAGATTTGACAAAGGGAATGGAGATCTATACATAGCTGATGCATACTATGGCCTTCTTGTGGTAGGACTAAATGGAGGACTTGCTAAACCTTTGTCAACCCATGTTGAAGGAAAACCCATTCTCTTTGCAAATGACCTTGACATTCATAAGAATGGATCCATATTCTTCACAGACACTAGCAAAAGATACAACAGAGTGTAAGCCATAAGCCACATTTGTTATACAATTCTCTTCTTTACACACCATATTAATATTATAAACATAATGTGTAAATGTTAGTATTGAATATATTCATATAGTATGCATTTGAGTTCATAAATGATAAATGTATTACTTGTTTGCAGTGCTCACTTTTTTATATTGTTGGAAGGAGAAGCTACTGGTAGGCTTCTAAGATATGATCCTCCAACTAAAACAACCCATGTTGTCTTAGATGGACTTGCTTTTCCAAATGGAGTGCAATTTTCTATAGACCAATCCTTCCTCCTCTTCACTGAAACCACCAATTGCAGGTTACTATCCTTCCAAAGTCCTACCTACACTAACTATATTGAATCAAATAATATATGTTTACATACACATAAGTATCCATATAACTTTTACCAAAGTAATGATATTCTAAAGTCACACTTTCCTGAAGCATGTATTTATAATTATTGCTCTAAATGCATGTTGTCTTAAATCACTTAAATGTGATATTATAGTGAATTAGATGATAATTTAGTTATAAGTTTGTATGATATAAGTATCATAATATATTATCCAATCCTTAATTCATGGCATTATCACATGCAGACTAATGAAGCTTTGGGTAGAAGGTCCAAGAAGTGGAAATGTAGAAGTTGTAGCCAACCTTCCAGGGTTTCCAGACAATGTAAGAATAAATGAGAAAGGACAATTTTGGGTAGCAATAGATTGTTGCAGAACTGCAGCACAAGAAGTTCTTAGTCATAATCCATGGTTAAGGAATATCTACTTTCGTTTACCAATAAGAATGAGCTTGTTGGCTAGAATGATGGGAATGAGAATGTACACTGTGATTTCACTTGTTGATGAGAATGGAAAGGTTTTGGAAGTTCTAGAAGATAGAGAAGGTGAGGTTATGAAACTTGTGAGTGAAGTCAAAGAGGAAAATGGGAAGCTTTGGATTGGAACGGTAGCACATAACCACATTGCTACCTTACCTTACCCTTAAATTCAAAACTTAGGACTTCAGTCTTATCTATGCATTATTTGTCTTTTCCTAGATTATGATTTATTAATGTATTGTAGTTACTAGTTAGGATTTTCCTTAGTTCAATGTTGGAAGTAATTGCATAATATGTGTGTAATAATATTTGATAATAAGATTAACAATTAAGTTTTCTTAGGTACTTGTGCACTTATGCAATTTATATGAATGCAAAAATTTGGTTGCTTTATAGTTTCCTAAGGTACATATTGTTCCTTAGAAGGAACAATACTACATACATACACATATATACATACATATATATATATATATATAACCTGGCAAGCTACTTCTATGCTTCTTGTAAGTTGTTTTTTCCATCTCTTGTATGCAATTTGTATGAATGTAAATTGAGCCAAAGGATTTAGAGGAGGAAAAAGACTGAGCTTACCTTTTTGTTGCTGATTTGGAGAGTGTATTTTATAGGAGAGCATATATGAAAATGTAAGAGTGGTAAATATTATGAGTAATTTCAATGAAGAATAATTTGGGTAGTTTTGGTGGAAAAAATTAAAACATGGGTGTGTGTAAGAATTAAAAAGTTGTGGATATAATTATCAACTATGTAAAAGACTAATATATCACAAGAAGAAATGATGTAGATGAGAAAAATGAGTGTATTTTGATAAAGTATCACAATTTATCTCTTTTCCCCCCATGATTGGGACTTGGGAGACACAAAAAATAGTGATAGTTTTGCCCGTAATGTGATGATACTTTTACCCTTAAATGCAAAAGGAAAAACACTTGCTAATCGGTCGGGTACTTCTTTTCCCAAAAAATAGCGTTTACCCCTTGCAATTTTCCCCCTATTGAGACAAGAGTTGTAGGCAAAACCAACCAAGCAAACATAAACCTATCACTTTTATATCCATAGCTAATTACTAAGGTGCCAAAGAACTTTAGTATGATACATAGCAAAGATGCAACACATTATTCTTAGACACTAACTAGGGCCATCTGTACTGTTCAAGAATAAAGAAATATACCAAGGCGGGACGGGTTCTAAACACACTAAGACATGAGACAAAGGTAAATCAAAAAATCTAAAGGAGAAGACAAAGTGCAGTCTCAACAATCCTTGGTCTCTGAAGGATTTGTATCTGATGAAATATTATCTTTGGAAGATGGAGGTGGTGTAGCTGCTCTCATTTTCAAGTCCCCTGATTGTTGATGCTGCTGTTCCTGTTGCTGCTGCTGCTGTTGAAGCATTTGTTGCTGCTGCTGCTGTTGAAGCATTTGTTGCTGCTGCTGAAACTGACGCCGATGCTGCTGAGGATGAATTTGGAGCTGTTGAAACTGTTGGGCAGCTAAAAGAGTGTGCATGCCATGATTGTTACTCGGATAGAATTGTTGCCCCCCTCCGAAAGAAGTAAAGTTCATCATAGGTCTTCCATTGGGTGGCATAGCTTGCCCAGTCAGTAATTTCAAATGCTGAATTTCCTCTTTTAATGCATCGTTTAATGCTATAAGGACAAAAATGAATTAATTCTAATAATATTAGAATTAGCAAGATCAAGAACTATCCACCTTGCACATGCATAAACATGCATGTTTATAACATAAGCATACTCAAATTTCAGAGAGAGCACTTTCACCTTAACCATCCAGGAAATCAACATAACAACATATTTTTTCAGTAGATTCACACTAGACATGCACCTTTATCTATGACATTAGATACAAGAATAGTACTAGTGCAAGTGAGATATTAGATACAAAATTGTGGCTTAAAGTGGGTTGCTACTAAAGATTTGTTCATAGAGAGAATTGCAAAGAGAAGAGGTAGAGCACTAGCTTCTGAAATATTTAAAATAGCATAAGCTTACCATCTTGCAAACGAACTTGTTGCTCCGTGGTTTGTAACCGCAATTTCAGCTCACTGTTCTCAGAATTCAGCCCGTTTGTATCTCTCTGCTCATAATTGACAAAATTAAGTTTATTACATATAATCCCCCTATTGGCTTTTCAACAAATTATGGTAAAATAAACAATAATAGTACTAGTACACCATACAACATCTTAAAAACAATAACAAAAATCAATGGGAAACTAAATGACATATGGTGCACATAATGAACAAATAAAATACCTGCAAGAGAGTTAATTGTGCAGACATAGATGTTGCTTCTGTTTGTAATGTCTGAACCTTTCTTTCAAGCTCAGCAATGTAGCGCATCTTCCTCTCTTTTGATCTTGCTGCAGACTGCCTATTTGCCCATATCCTGTCAGACAGAATAAAAAGCAGTGTTTAGTCACTGTAAAAAGTTATTCTTGGGGGAAGAAAGCCAATGATGACGACAACAACAGCAAAAGGGCCATACATCCTCCACTTTTCAAGTGCAGGAGAGAAAACAAAATAGCTCCAAGAGGAGATGCAATACACACAAGGTGGAGTATTTGATTTAAAACAATTGAAAGATGGACAAAGTAACCCTCTTGGGGGGCTATATCCTATTCAAGCAATATTCATCAATGCCCTCCCTGCGGTACAGACATAAGATCAAACAAGCCAAAATGGGAGATTTTTGTAATCGAATAGCAATTACCCAAAAGCCAAAACACAATTTTGAAAAGCAACAAAATACACCAGTACTTCCAAAACAATGTTATTATACTACGCAGCATGGGCACGTCATATGCTTGCCATACTCCCTGATGGATGCATACCTAATACAAACACTTTAGTGAACTTGGATATTTGATAAATTTGCATCATATGAACTTGGATGTTTGATAAATGTTAGCTTGCATTGTATTTTCCATACCTAAACTCAAAAAATATTTTTTCCCCTCTCCCCTCAATCACAAATTGATCTAACTATGGTTTATGTGCAGACAACACTATTCTCCTTTTAGAGAATGATGAAGCAAGTTTCATCAATGTTCTCAACCTTCTTCAGATCTTCAAGGTTATATTTGGGCTGAAAATTAATCTGAGTAATAGCGGTTTGGCAGCCATCAATGTGCCAAATAATGATTGTGGTTCCCTTGCTTCTGAGGCCGGATATGATATCCTCCAATGGCCCTTGCTTTACCTGGATATTCCTTTAGGAGGAAACCCAAAAACACTTTCTTCTTGGGACCTCGTTATTCGGTTCCATACAATTGACTAATTGGAAGGATGCTTATTTCTTTTTAGGTGGTGCATTAAACTCATTCAGTCTTGTTTGACTAGCATTCCACAAACTATCCTTCCCTGTTTTGTATCCCTCTTGTAGTGGACAAGGATCGGAGAGAACTACTAAAGGATCATTTGGTAGGTTGTGGAATATGGTGTTGCCCGAAAGGTTAACAAGGTTTGGGTTTAGGTAACTCGGTGACTAAAAATATTGCTTTGTTGGGTAAATAGTGATGGCATTTTCCTTGAGCCTTCGTCCTTATGGCATCAGGTTCAATGCTGCACATGGAATCCTTGGAGTTTTGTCTCACATTGTTATGATTCTTTTCTTCCTTTGGTCTCCTTACAACTGGAGACAGATTTTAAACAAGATTCTGGGAAGATAATTAGCTGGATGGCATTTCTTTGATGAAGGTGTACTTTGGAACTTCCACTTCTTTAGGAACCTTAATGATAGGAATACTCACGACTTACAATTTCTTCTCACACTTCTAGAAAATGTCAAACTTTATCCATTCCAAGTAGGAGAATTGGGGTTGTTGAGCCATCCAGTGGTTATTCTTGTAAGTTGTTCTTTAAATTCTTAACTGATTCTCCAAATAGATTTGACAAATACAACTCAAAATCCAGTATTACTTCTAAGGTGAAGAGGTGAAGTGCTTTGTCTGGACTGCAGAACTGATTAGGATTACCACTAATGAATTGTCGCAGATTTGAAGACCACAAAATGGTCATTTCTCTTATTGTGTTATAAGCATGCACAAACCAGAATCAGGTAAATGTTTCCACACTGTCTAGTTGCTAATTCGATATGGAATAGATTGTTTGGTTTTGTGCCCTAACTCTCCAGAAACATTTTTTACAACAATGTTGAAAGGATTTGGAAGAAGAAAAGAGGTTCAGACTGTACTATGCTTGTAACTCTGGTGGATCTGGTAGGAGATAAATAATTGGATTTTGCAAGGCAGTTTAGTGTTAATAGAAATGTTGTAGGATATGGAATAAGGATTGCTAGATTATAAAACCATGCATGTTCCTTCAATGAACAACTTAAGCTTTTGGGAAAGTTGATTCTTGACAAGGTCATGGCTTCTTTTTGGCGTTCAGCCCATGGTCTCTTTAAGGGGATTGTGGTTTCAAATATACATAAAGAATTAGAGATTGGGCTGCTACTGTGCAATTTACTCTTGAATTTTGTTCTGATGTTTTCTTTGCAAATTGTTTTGGTCAATCTAAGATATCTTACCCTCCTATGAACATATCCATTTCTTTTCATCATAATGTAATGTACACTATAGCCCATTAAAGCTACTGCAAACAGGTTATCAACAAGAGAATAGTACAAGATTGTAAACAACAACATATTATAGTAATGTACTTCTTTCCCAACATGAAGCAAAACTAGGCAAAAATTAAATGCAGCCAAAACACAACAACGTAACAGATCCAAAGGCAATCAAAGCAATGGCAAGAAGTCAACCATTGAGGAACATGCCGTTCAACATTTACATTTTTGGGGTACAATATTCACATTATTTTAAAACAAATATAGTTTTCAAAGTTTTCCTTTCAGTAGACTTTAACAAATCTAAGCATCCATGTCTTTAAGTATTTCCTTTAGGATAAAAGGTTAGTTGTGCTTGCCATAACTATTTCTAGTATGCATGCCTCGAAAGAAGTCATAACTTGTTAGCTTAACTGGATATAAAATGTCATGCATTACAGACAAACCACAAAGGACTTCAAAACCTATCAATATATATTAATAGTGGTTAAAAACATCCTTGTAGACCATAGTGTTCTTTCTTGTTGCTCAAGCTTAATCCAGCCTTTTATTGTGTTTCTAAATTTCAATTAGGAAAAACTTAACTATTATAAATAGTCCTTCAAGAATTAATCTATAATTCCATATCCAATCTAAGATTTGTTTCTGAAACAGAATCATTCTAAATCTCATTCTGTCCCAAAGCTGCAATATTTGCTAGAAAAGAGTTTACATCCATACAATGGGTTCAAGAATATGTTTAAATAATTTCAAATACCATGTTAATAAGTGGTGATACATTCCTAAATTATACACCGATAAATAATAAGGGACAATAAAATTATTGTGCTGAATGCTTAGGATCGCCATGGATGATTAACTTACAAACAATTACTTAAATAAATTCATAAATACTAAACACAAAATTATGTATGCCCCTCGTTGCATGGTGATCCCCAAACCCAGAGACAATGAGTTAATGACAAAACAAAAAGAACGTGTCCAAAAATATACCTTTTGGCACGCTTGGGGTCAATTAAGGCAAGTTCTGCAAGCTTGGCAGCTGACATTGCTTTTTTGGTATCAATTGAAGACATGTCATCTGAAGAACCCGATACTAGCATCTCAGATTTAATGGTTGTTGACCCATCCATGGATTGGCTATGTTGGTGTCTAATTCTGGGCCTTTCATTGTTACCACTAACTACGTTCTCTGCAGAAGAGGTTGGTGCTCCTGAAGCAGGTGCTGATATTGGCCCCGAACCTGATGCAGCTGCAGCATTAGATAGCTCACCGATTTGAAACATTGATGTAGCAGACGATGAATTGAACTTATCCATATCAAGGTACATTGAGAATAAGTCTTCCTCAGTGTCATCAGAGAATGAGGGGCCATCAGCACCTCCAACTACACCAAGGTCACTGTCAAAGCTAATATCATCAGGTAATGTGAGAATCTCCGAATGAGCACGTCTATGACCTCTGTTTCTTGGTGGATTATCAGGCATTTTGCTAATATCATGACTAAATCCACTACAATCTGCACTGGTACCTGGAATAACCGATGAATGAAACGACGATAATGAAGATGCTGGCTCAGATTTCACATTAAAGGCCACATTTCCGGTGGGTGAGTAACCCGAATAATGCCCTGTTGAAGGTAGGAAACCTCCATCATGACCCAAAGATTTGTCCTTATCCATGGAGATTCATTAACCCTATAGAGCTTAATTCAATTTCCTTTGTAATCTACTCAAATCACTCCAAAACCCTAGTGATATTCTTATTGAAGGAAAAAGGGAATACCTAGAACAAG
This sequence comes from Lupinus albus, assembly GCA_009771035.1. Classification (NCBI taxonomy): domain Eukaryota; kingdom Viridiplantae; phylum Streptophyta; class Magnoliopsida; order Fabales; family Fabaceae; genus Lupinus; species Lupinus albus. The sequence goes on along the minus strand of CM020022.1, from coordinate 2,435,615 downwards.
AGGCAAATGAATAAAAAAATGAACTTTTTAGCGAAAATTGATGTCATAAATTGATAATTGTAAGATAAAGAAAGTACCTTAAAGTTAAAGATTCGTAGAGTAATAAAGAAAACTAGGTGGTTTGTTAAAAATTAGATTTTTAGAAGTGTAATTGAAACGGAGAGTGGAATATTGACCTTGGCGTAGATCGGAGGGTGAAATTGAAAACCCTAAAAGGGATGAAATTGAAAACCCTAAAAGGGATGAAATTGAGAAATGAAGAAAAGAGAGATCTGAAAGTGAGTGGAAGGAAGCTTCCAAGGGAAGGGGGAAGAGGTTATTCAATATGGACAAAATATTTTATAGTGAATTTACATAAATTATATTTCCATTTATTTACTCAGGCAAAAAATTCTTAAACATATATTACAATAATCACCGTAAAAGAGATAAGTGTGATTTTTTAAATAAAAATGATAAAAGTAAGTAAGTTAAACATAATATGATATATTGTGCAAACAAGTCCAATAATATTTCATTCAATATATTTTCATTATTTTTTGTTCGTTATAATATAGTATGTTATAATATAGTACAAAATTGATCTAAATAATATATCCTTAGAATTATTGATGCATTTTGTAATGAACCAAAAACAATGAAAATATATTGATTCGTGTACTATTTGGATTTGTCTCCATAATATATCATATTTTGTTTAATTTAATTACACTTATCAATCCTTATTTATTTAAAAATCGCACTTATTTCTCATTGAGAGGTGATTATTGTTATGTATATATATAAATTAAGCATTTTTGTAGGTGTAAAATTGAAGAAATGATTTATGTAATTTTACTAAAACTCATGAGATATAGTATAATTTACTCTTTATAATTTAATACACATCTAACCATATATATTTTACACATTAATTAATAAATATTATTCTTATTTATATTTCACAATCAATCATATAATTTCTTTCTCCTCCACATCTACATTTTTATAAGAATATTATTATAAAATGAGTATTCTTTACTAAATATTAGGGGTGAGAAGGACCCGACCCTACCCGCTCATCCTGTATGGCCCGACCATGATCTGGTTTGAAAATGGTCAGGTCTCATCGGGTCTAAGGCCGGGTTCGGGTTCAAATATTAGACACAGTCAATATTTATGGTCGGGTAGGGACCAAGCATGACCCGTCCCGACCTGTCCCATGGTCACTCACTCATAATGTTTGTATGTGTTTTTGTTCAAATATATACAGAGTAATGATACTTTTTTAGTCGAAAATATCATTAATTTTCTAATTTTTCATCATATATACATGTTAATAATATATATACACATATATTATTTTATATGTCAAATTACATATTCACAATAATAAATAATATATAGAAGACTTTACGTAAAATGAGTATATGTTATATTTAATCGGGTCTAGGGTCGAGTCCGGGTTTAAATGCCAACTCTGTGAATATTTAGGGTCGGGTTAACTCCGGGTCTAGAGCCGGGTCCGAGTTCAAAAAAATGACTCGAACAACATTTAGGATCGGGTAAGGACAAGTCTTAACCCGTCTCAACTCGCCTCAAGCTCACCCCTGCTAAATAAGAATCATTCAACCACAAAATGAGAGAAAAAATATTCTTATTTCAATAAAATTGATTTAATAATGAACAATAGGAATGCTCTAACAACAACTACTAATATTATAATACAATTATTCAATACTTAAATTAACTTTTTATATTTTTTATTTAAATTAACTTTTTACATTTAAGTCATTGGGACATAAGTCACCTAGATCTTTATGTAGCAATAGAAATAATTTTAAGTTGGTTGTAAGGTTCAATTATGCTTAAATTAAGAATGGCAATGGGTACCTGAATTCGCGAGTACCCGCAAAAATTACTTACAACGGGTCATGTCTGGGTCCATAATTTGGACCCGTGGGTAATTTAGACCAGCAATTTTAAGATCCGCTATTAGATAGGTCTGGATTCGGGTAATGAGGTACTCAGACCTGTGAATACTCGGATCCACTATTTCTTCCTAAATCTATATGTATATAGCAGTAATTATAATATCATGTTAATCTATATTGTAAAATCATATTAATTCATAATTATAATATCATATTAATTCATAAGTGTGATTGTTATGTTGTTAAAATATGATTTTTATGTTGTTAAACGATAATATTATGTTGTTAATTCATATGTATGATATAATGTTATGTTTATTCAAGAGTTTTTACTACATGAATTTTTCATCATAATTTTGGAGTTGTTTTTAATGTTTGTTTGAGTAAAATAAGTTGTATTTAATAATCAATTTAAGTTGTGTTTAAAATTTTAAATTAAGTTTTATAATTTTTTATCTTCTTAATTCTCTAAATAATATATAAGATTGTAGGAAATAAATATACAAGTGCATAAATTACTTACAATTATTTGTAATATTTTTTAATTTTTGGGTACTCATAGATCCGCTGGGTACTCAAGGACCCGCGAGTAGTATACCCAACAAATATTAGCATGGGTCTGGGGCAAGTCTGGATCCAAAAAAGAAGCAATGGGGCGGATCTGGATCAAAAAAAAGAAGTGGGCGGGTTCGAGTAAGGCACTATCCAGACCCATTGTCATCCCTAACTTCAATCAAGAGTCTCATGTTGAATAAATTGTAAATGGGGTGAAGGATGAAGTTAAGAAATTTCACAAATATTTTATAAATTGCATATATCTTTAGGATCCATTTTTTTGGCTTTAAAAAAACGATTTTCCACAAATATTTATTGCAAAAAAGTTTTATATAGAATCAAAAGTTATTTTATGTTTGGTTACAAGTTTCTAAAGGGATTTTATTTTGAAAGGTACTTTTAAATTAGTTAGGTGTAATATTGAAAACAATCATTTTCCTCGTCATAAAATTACAATAAGTGACATAAAATATTTCCCCATAAATACGTACTAATATACAAATTTGTATTTTTAAACATGTAAAAATTAAAATATATATATTATTTAAATATTGTAGGTGTTATTTTAGAACAAAGAGTTTCATTGTTTCAAAAGTTCTATAAAGTGAGAGGATAAAACCTCAACTATGTGATAAAAAAAATTAATAACATTCCAACCCACATTTTTTATATGAAAAGTTTGTATTATTATTTTATTATTATATATTGGGATATCCTTGTTGCATACATAAAAATAAATAAATAAATTTGCTGTGAAACGTTGCTTTTGAGCATATAAGCTTCTTCTTTTCTTCCCAAAATTCAAATAAAAAGTGTATACTCTTTCTTTAATGAAAGTTATCTCTTCCTTTATACTTTATGTAGAGGTTGAGAGCATTATGATTCTAAAATAATTTCATACGATTAATTGAAATTTATATATTGTTTTCCTAAACTTGGTTAGTCTTTCATTAGTTGAATATTATTTATCCATTTTGTAGGCAATAGCTTTGTAACAAGATTTTATATCTAAATACAGAGACATGCCCAAGAATTCAATCTTAAAAATGTAGTATTTTTTGTTATAATTAAGAATATCCTCTATGATTTCATATTTTGAAATTATTGAATGATTAATATATTACCAATGTTATTGAACATTTCTTCCCTGATATAAGTTATGAGAACAACCATTCATCAATATATATGCAATTTGATTATGTAATCTATTTTTTACAAACTTCATAGTAGAAAAAACTCTTTCTACAATTGTTGTGCCAACAAATAAAATTATCGTTAAATTCAAAAGAATATATCTTCCACTTTTAACCAACTTATTTGAAAAAATATTGATTTATTTCATTCAACATTCGACGCATATCAATGATGCAAGTCCCAAATTGATTATCAAGCATCACCAAATCAATTGAACAAAAAACTTGTGAATAAACTTTGCAAATTCAATCAATTTTGGCATAACAAATTGATTGGACTCAGACAAAAGATACAAAAAAGCAACTCAATATTTGGCTTTAAATTCATTAAGTTTCATATCCACAAGAGTATAAAATAATTCGATCATTTGTTTTTTCATAAAACATATACTTTGCACACACAAAATTAACTTTAGAATTGTAGAGAATATACATATTTTTTGAAGAAAAAAAATCAGGGAAAGTGAGGATGTACATTTGCACACCTTGAGGTGCATGTAGCACTATCCGTGACTATCACTTCGAAGAAGTGTTGCTCACAGAAATCGAACAATTGATATTTGGTCTAGTACGATATATAATGATATAATGATACCTTATACCACAAAATCATCACTTGAACCGGATAGAGAAAAATTAACAAAATAACATCCACCAAACATTAATTGGTTCAAACAGTAATAAACAATCCAAAGGGTTCTTCTGTCTACAAACAGAATGAGCAATGTAATTAATCCATGAAAATGCAGAATTTATGAAAATGCAATGTAATTAATCCATGAAAATGCGACCACAATCCAACAAGCATGTATTTATTTTAGAGAGAGAAGTTTATGAATGTTTCCTTGTAAGTCACATACTGTAGCATTAGGACATTCATCTTCTTTCTGCTCCATGCAACCATCACCTACACACGTCCATAAAAAATAGAAACAAAAAAAACAATACAACATTAGTATGCATGTTGGTAATTGTTGGTAACTTCATACTCTACCAATACCTCGTACCTTGTTCACTTATTTTATCCTATCATTAATCAATCATTTTGCAAATAGATAGATACTAAGTTAAGGAGCCCTAAGGTACTCAAGTGGTAAGAGTGTAAAACTTAAGAAGTGAAGTGATAAGGAAGTTCAGGATTCAAATCGCATCCACCAAAAAATACTAACATTTGACTATAAAATAAGAGATAGATAATAAGTTAATAATATTAAAATCTTTGAAAAACCCTAGGTAAAAAGTCTAAGCATTATCACTGCCTAATCTATGTACCCCAACCTTGTTTTATTCTTATGTTTTCCATCCAACAATTTCAAATATCTAAGCATTTAAGTATTTATGACTTGAATATACCAAGGTAAAATTTTTAACTTGGATTTCTAGACCAATGCCCCAAAGCTATACCACTCTACTTGTTCTAAAAAGCAGGTGCTATTTTTAGCCTAGATTACATTGAAGTTTTAAAAAATCCTCTCAAATAAACCTATGTCATCTTCATCTGCTTTAATAAGGCTTGAACCCATCGGGCTCTAGATTGGCCCACTCATATAACATACAAGCCCATACAATATAGTATAAAAAATAGCGCAATATAGTTTAATATATAAGTATTTACATCATGGCCTAAACATGAACTTACCAAGCACAAATTGTCACCTATATAGGATATAAAGGGCTTCTTTGATGCACACCCAAAGGCAACACAAGTAGATTAGTACAACATTACTTGATTTACAACACATTTTATTTCATATCTATCCTTTGGTAATTAATGCCTTCCATTTGCAAATTGGATTTTAGAAGATAAAGAAGGAAAAACTTTAGAGTAATTAAACTTGAGAGTTAATGACATTGGAGATTTGGAAATGATTTGGAATGTAAAAAAACACCATTTATTGACGGTGGTGGTAATATTGATGAAAAGATGATGGTGGCATGATTGTTGTAATTGAGGTTGCATTTTAGTAGAGAGACAAATTTTGTATCATGGATTAGAGGGAAAATAAGAAAAAATTTTGATAGAGAAAACCATGTAACACTAACATTGTAAGAGATTTTTATAATGTCAGTGCATCATTCACTATTCATATTTAATGATCACTAACTCTTACATAAAAGTAATACAAATGAGTCATGAATGTCGCACTAAATATATATAAATCTTTACATTATCAATGCATAGATATTACATAATGTGTAATATCCCTTCATTTAGAGAATCAAACATACTGAAAAGGTTCACTACAGGATATGGCATAGAGTCAACCACGTGGATACTATCATGTTACCCATAAGAAATTAAGAACACACCATTGAAAAGTGTAGTTATGAGAGGATTTGGCATAAGCTTACGGTAAAAGTTTTTCACACTATCATTATATCATCCACCATTTATATTTAATCATCATTGATTTTTAAAATATAACTAATACAAATTAATGGTGGATAGTGTACTGATTGTGTATAAATCTTTATACTGAAAATAAATAGATAGTTCAAGTAATAAAAAGAAGTTTGAGGTAATAATCTTTATATTATTATTCATTTCATATTAAAAAAAAGGTGTAATTTTTATTTTCTCACTTTGGGAATTAAGAAGGGAACATGAGAGAAACAAGGGGAAGTAAGAATTGACATTTGGTCCCAAAATTTTATATTCAGTCGACCAATCCTTGAGGAAAGTTAGCTGGGAAATTAGTAAATAGTGTTAACTCTAAATTTGCAAAATTTTCAGCAAGTGTCCTCACATAATCTTTGAAGGCACATTAAAGATCCTCACATAGTGAAAATTATAGGTCACTTTGTAGTAAGTTAGAATGATTGGAAGGCAAATTTAAGATTCAATATGCCATATTTTATGGGTATCTAAGAACACATTCAACCAATTGAGAAGTAAGCTATAGCAATAAACAGAAAGAAAATTATGACAAATTATAGAGACAGAATGGAACAGTATATGATGGAATTAAAAGTCAAATACATTAAAAACAGTCAGATATAAATTATAAATAAAATTAATGATAGCGCACAAAATAAGCAAAAGTGAGGTATACTCAAAATGGGGTATTTGCTAGACTTAATCTGAATCATGACACAAGCATTCTTATACAGGTACCATAGGGATTGAGATACATAGTTCATGTTTAAGCTACTTGATGTAACAGTTTTACCAAATACTTAATCCTCCCTATCAATTGGGTCCCTAAACACTAAAGTTTTGTTTGGGAGTCTTAGAGGGGGAGAGAATGGATGGCTTTGGAAAGAGTCTCCCTTATTTGGGAGTTGGGGGAAGAGAGGGAATGACTTTGAAGGTTTCCTGGAGCACTCTAAAACATTTCACATGCCCATTTTCATGGTTCCTCCAATTTGGTGTTTTTCTGCAGACAAACATGTCAAAGTACCTAAATGTCTTTGGTAAAATTTTATAATATACTTTTTTACATTTTGAATTGTTAATTAGATTTTTAAAGTAAGAATAAAACAATATTTTTGCATTATCATTGCTTTAGCCTCCTCCCATCTAATTTCACACTCTCAAACAAGGGAGATATTTACCTTCCTTTTCCCTTCCCTTCTTCTCCCATCCTTGCCCCTTGATATCCTTCCCTTTCCCTCACTCCCAAACATTGACTAAGGGTTTGTTTGTGAATTAGGTTTTAGAGAGGAAGGAAGAAAAAGGGAAGGAGGTCCCTTGTTTTGGAGGGGAAGGAGGGTCATTTCATCCCTCTACAACTTGATGAAACAGTTTTCACAAATGTATTGTATAGTTCTTAAGCTCTTCCCTTTCAAAACTCAACTCGCAATCAGACCCTAACAGTAACTGTTACCTAAAGCTCGATAGCCAATCCTCCTCATCAATATTGACTTAAGTGCAAGGAATAGTGTGCTACGAAACCTACCAAAGGAAAAACCCACCCTCAGAATAAATTGGCTACATAATCGACCAATTACCACAATGCACTCTCTCTTCCAATGCCCCCACCCGGGAAAGAAAAACAACTTTCATGTTCCAAAACGTCCTCTACACAAAACTGTATCACAAGAGTTCCTCACACAAACATTGGCCTTTGAGTGCTTAATTTATCATTTCAAGTTCAAAGACTCCACTTCCATATTTCTCAGTGACAATATGGTTTTCCAGGATTTTGTTGGGTTCAGAACCAACAAAATAATAAGAATATGCCATAAAATCCCTATGGCATAAGATGATTTGGGAAAAATAATAAAAATATGATCACAATCCCTACATGTACAAATATATCCAACCAAGGTTAGTTTACTATGATGTATAAAAGATTTTATCCATTTAAAAGAATTGGTCATTGGATAATTACTTACAGAGAACAATTCTCACTGTTGATTTTCTGGGCCATGCCCTCCATCAGTTTGCTTTTGCTGTATCTGGAGGAGGAGGCTGGAAGCAAACTGTAGCGCTGCCTGATATCTCTGGTTCCTATCAGCCTCCACTTCTGATGTACCCTGACCAACTTCAAAATTAGCAGATTGTAGTTGCTGACTGGGAGGCTCTGAGTTCACGTTGTCTGCTGTATAGGGCAGCACGGTTTGTTGTTGTGAAGGATTAGCATCGGGAACTTGATTAACTGATGCAATTGGATTATAAGGTTGCTGAAAAGCCTGAGCACTATATAATACAGAGGCATCTGCTCCCTGAACCATTCCATACCCATTCTGGGTGCTGGAGGAGACTTCAACTGAATACTGCTGACTGACATGAGGGGGTAAACCTACCGGTCCACTTTGAGAAGGAACAATGAAATTATTCACTGGTCCAGATGAAACAGTACCTTGCTGCTGCAGGCTGGCAGCAGTGTCTTGGAAATTATAGTTGCCAGGGACCACTTGAGCAGGGTGCACAGGAGTATATGCTGATGGATAATGCTGATATTGAGCACTGGGAACATTATACATAGTCCCAAACTGTTGAGAAGGATGACCAGATGGATTTCCAATTTGATGATCCTGTTTCCACAAATAAGATAGGTTTCCATCATTAGGTGCAACTGGAGGAAATGGTGGTTGCACAGTCGAGGAGCCTGCTGCTGTCTTTGCCCAATCAATTGTAGATGATTGTGTACCTGCAGGGAGTAAGGATGTTAACGTTGCAATAAGCTCCGGTGTCAATGTAACTCCAGCTTGCAAAGTAGAAACTGTGTGAGAAGGAGCATAATCAGGAGGAACAGAATGAACTGAAGGAGGGCCAGTTGTGGTGGGATGAAATGGTTTTGGAGGAAGCTTAGAATCCGCATGCGACATTCTGTTATAATCCATTGTCAAAACCTGCTGCCCATTTGCAGAGATAAAACCATACTCAGTTTGCGAAGGAGGAACCTGCTGCATGTACTGAGTTGAGGGTGCAGGCAAATGCGTTGCTTGTTGCATTGACACAATACTTGGAAAGTTAAGAATCACGCCGTATAGACGTTCAGGTCCTGTGACTTTCAAAACTTTGGTTAGGAAATCAGAAGGAGGTACCAAGAATAAAGTGGTGTTATCAATACACTTCGCAACACCAGCCCGGTTTTGGGATTTGAGGTAGCAAAGGAATTCAGTGTATGAAGCAAAATCCTCCTCACTGTCCGGGAGAAAGAAAATGGTACCAAAACCAATTGCATCAGCATAGTATTTCGTGAGCATATCCAATGTCGTCCTAGCTGTGCAATCAACAACATGAGGACTGCAGCAAAACCACATAACAGACTTTAATCACAGCATCAGAACATTACCCTGAACAACTAGGGGCAAAACATCAAACATTATCAAGGAATGACAATAAAAGGGGGGAAATAGTGCATTTGGCTCAATTCCAAAACAAACTAATTATACTTAGCAAGCTCTTATTTTTTATTTAGGGAGGGGTTAGAGCATGAAGAATAAAAGAAAATAGAGAAGAAACAAACAATGTCCTGTTACACAGAAGTATATTTTCTGATCTGTCAAATAAAGTGATAATTTTCTCTTAGCCATTGCTCTCCAAAAAAATTTTCATCCAACAGCCTACTAAAAATATCATATTTTAAAGTTAAAATTAATGAAACCAGGCTTTTTACGCGTTCAAAAATTCTACTTCCTGATGCAAAACTAAAACATGGATGTTAAATAAAATTAATCAAGTAATTTTATATTGATTTACCTTAAATTTGTAATAAAAAATAATGACAACCCTCATAGCCTCAACACAGATAAAATGATTAGAAAAGCACATTGTCAAATGAAAGACATCGGAAGCAGTTTAACCAAATGGGAGCAATGATGGAAAATTTTAAAACCACCATAAGAATATGATGGTGAGGTGGGTTTGCAATGGCAGCACTTAGTAATGACAGTATTGTGGCTTCATTAGTGAAATGGTGGTTTGAAAATGAGAAATCTCTCTCACCCACCCTCATATCTAGTTTATGGGTATAGCCACTTAGAGAATAAAACAGGGTTCTCAGAAACTCAATTAGAAAACCCCACTGAGTGTGCAACACATATGTTCTTCCATTTGTTAGCATTTGCATAAGCTCTTTATGACCTTATCTCCATCTCCAATTCTCTGGTGAGTGGGTCTTTCTCTGACATCCTCTCATTTAGTCAAGGCCATTAACCCAACCACCCACTATATCCTCTCTCTGTAAAATGTTATTCTGCCAAGCCTTTAAACTTTTTCTGCTTGCATTGCATGATTTATGAATTTTTAGTAAGTCTGATATGCTAGAAACTGTTTTAGTTATGTTTATTATTTTTAAAATATGATAATTTTATTATTTATATCTGTAGATATTGTAGCATATCTACATAATAGCAATAACAATTTTATGAACAATATAAACACCATTCTTCAAAGTCACAGACAGGAACTGCAATGCGTAACAGACAAACTAGCATGCAGCACCAACCAGTAAAAGTTATTGCAATGTAAATATTTCCCACGGTAAAGAATCAACATGCAAAGGAAAGAGTATATGCTACATGTGGACCTTTCTAGCAATAAGAAAAAATAATACTCACAGCTCAGTCCCTATCCCTGTCCCGATAGGCACACATCTAGCATGACAAACAAGTTTTCCTGCTTTTGCAATAATTCCACGCCATATATGATCCATATCAGGTTGGACTGAACCAGGTACGCCATATATGCCCACTGGACCATGGTGACTCTTTGGATCAATAAAACCTCCATCAATATTCCTTAAAGGAAATGGAGCATCATGAATGACCAAAGCACCATCTATCCTTGAGCGTTTAGAATCTCTCGGAAATTGGTTTATGCCATGTACATCATTTGCACCAGAGATGAACCTAGTAGGAGGCCTAGTGCCTGGCACCGGAGAAGAAAGCATTCCTGGTGCAGGAGGGAATGGTCTTTTCCAGTTTGGAACTATCTGACTTTTGGAGTTACCATCCTGAAAATTGTGGATTGTGCCCATCTCATTAAACCCAGGTCCAGAGATAGGAGGTTCAAGACCTTGATGACCGAAAGGTCGTATTGATGCAATTGGTGCAATATTACCACCAGGTGGCAGCTGTTCAGGAAAATTATTTGGAACAGTAGGACGATTATGGCCAAACATATCCATCTGTGGTGGTCGAAATGGATGCTCATTAAGTAGCACATCAGGTCGTGGCCCTTTACTTCCAGGATAAAAGCCCGAGTAATCTTTTCCAGGTGCCAGCTCACTGCTAGAATACTTGATCATTATTTGAGGATCATTAAATAGCCGTCCTTGAAGACCCTCTTTGGCACGCCGAGCTTCATCAATACTTCTGAATTCAACAAACGAACAATTTTGTGATGGAACACTCCTAATTCTATTGATCTCCCCGAACAGTATTAATGCATTGTGGAGCATTTGTTCATCCATCCGAAAAGAAGGGGGGAATCCTATCCACAAAGTCTTGCTGGGCTGAATATTCCCCTCCATTGATGCTGAAAAATCCACCAATTAGGCAAAATCAGTAAAGCAAATGTAATCAGAACGATGCAGATATGGCTCAGCTCCAAAAACACCATTGGACCAATCAAATCAAGCATAACATTAAAGCAACCCAAGTCCCTTTTCAAAATTACAAAGTTTCACAAAAGTCGTTCAATCAAATGTGGTATATTGATTAATAAGGTATTACTATTACACCGACCCCCTTGAGGTTTAGCTTAATTACATTGGGCACCTCTTTTCTTACATATTATACACACTTACCTCTCTTGAAAGGGATTGAGATTGAAATTACACGACGTACCCTAGATTTTGAAACAATTGGGTTATCAGATGTAATTAAGCCAAAGCTCAAGAAAGGTTAGTGTAATCTCCCCTAAAAGAAACAACAATCTTACTCTACATAATTTGATTTCAAGCACACTTTACTACTAACCGACTTAATTGAAACTAATTTATACTATAGATACAACCTCGATATATCAAACAAAGAAGTTAAAGAGAAGAAAACAAACAAAACAATCTAAAAGAACTACTTCTTTTGAAGATCGAGTTGAGATCAAAGGAAGTCAATGAATGTGGTCCCCACCTATTGGCTTCCGATCGAGGAATTCAACTCAAGTAATGGTACGCTCTCTAAAGAATCAAGAACTTAATGTAAATCAATTTGAAACAAACATTAGAAACTCAAAAAGGAGGAGAGAATAAACATATTAGCATGAATGTAAGGTAGAGCAAACCGGTCTGGTGCAGTGGATTTTGATGGGAATACCGCAAAGAGCAGAGCCTTGTAAAGCAGTCTTCAATAGAGTTGAAGAAATGAGAAAGCGTTATGAGAAATTTTCACTTTTTAAAGCCAGAGAAACCCTAGAGAGAGACTGAGAGACGGAGAAACGCTTATGCTCAAAGCAAAATATTACTCCTCTTTTATATTATTTTTTTGGCTTAAAACCAAAAGGAGCTTTAAATTTTGTTCAATTAAATTAAATTGTCTAAAAATTTTGAAGTTTTATCAGCATAATATTAAGTGATCAAAATGTGATTGATCATCAAATTTATTAATAAAACATGATAAACAAAATTATAGAGCAATACTTATATGACTCTATAGTGTTTTTTTTCTTCATTAGCTTAAACTTTGAAGAGGGTGCATGTGCTTAATACTATATATAGTTCAATGACTGACTTCAATCATCCCTATGTCCTCACGCTAAACATTTACATATAGTTAATATTTAAAATTCAAATGGGAAAACAAATAATGAATCTCCAAATAGCAGACGTGAATTAAAATAGATCTCCTGAATGTGTATAAGTATGTATATAGCACATTATTTACTTGCTATAAAAGCATCTCCAACCATGCAACTCACTTGAATTGCATTATATGGGCCTACCATGCCAGCTAATTGAGAGATTAAATTTGCCCCCTCCCCCAAAAAAGGTTTTAAAACATTTTGGAAACAACCTCTCTGGTTCCAAGGATAAGGCTATGTAACTTTTACTCATAACCTTGCCTACATGCACGTAAGCAAGGTTAGGATTGTGTAAAAAAAAACATTTAACCTTGCCCACGGATGTGTTTTTCAAGGAAAAAACACATGTAGGCAACGTTATGAATAAGGCCTTGGGGTTTGAAGCTAAACTCCCACCTAAGTTATCTTTAATTTATGCAAAGCAACTCTCCACACCAACCATACAACTCTTGACAACTTCATCAAATAATAGGTTGCCCATAAGTTAGTAAGGAAAACCTACCCACAAAATCATTGTTTTATCTTTCAAAGCTTCACAAAAAGTTGTTCACTCCAATGAGAAAATTTATAGATAAAGTATTACTTCTACACTTAGCTCTTGCTTAAAAAATCATATCAACTTCTCTTAGGGCTTATGTTATCATTATCCTACCTTCCTTGAAGGAATAAGAAGGGCGACCCAGTGCACGATGCTCCCACCTGGTGGGGGTGGGATTTGGAATGATAAATGTGTTTAGTCTTACTCTTACACCAATGACCGGAGTGTCTGTTTCCAGAATTTGAACCTATAGCTAATAAGGCTACAACTTCCCCTCAAGGGATGATGAAAATGCTTTTAAAACAATGTGAATCAAGTTAATGTAATTTCCTCTAAAGGAAACAACAATCCCACTCTACATAATTTAGTTTCAAACAATAACTTCACGAATAACCAACCTAATTGAAACTAGTTTATACTATAGATAGATGCAATAATGAAGTAGCAGACAAGGGAAGTATAAAAAAGGAACAAACAAGCAACAACAAAAATTGGATTTAAAAAAAAAAAGAAACCTAATCCTTATGTATTGATAGTGGTGTAATCCAAAATTAGGAATTGAACATAAGCAATGGAAGTGTAGAACAAACCGATGAGGGGAAGTGGAAATTGATGGGAATGTTGCGGAGAGAAGAAATTTCGATGGAGTTGAAGAACACAAAGCGTAACATTTTCACTTTTCTTCACACGCAATGGAAACCCAATAGAGAGACATTAATGGGTTTTGAATTTCACTATAAGCTTTTGTGTTCTTAAAGTTCATTGTGCAAAGCAAAATAAATTACTATTATTGCTATTTTTTTTGTTTCCAACTTTATTTGATTTAATTGATGAAGTGAAGTAGTAGCTTGTGGTTGAGAAAAGTTTTTTAAACATAGGAGTTATATTTTTTGAAAATACTTTGATATTCTTCTAAACAATAAATATAGCAAGATATCCCATATAAGTTTTAAGTGGTTAAAGTTAATGATGAATGAGGGTGAGACGATCGATCCAACCACCCGATTTAAACGGACTTAAAGGAGTTTCGATCTATGGTTGAATCAATTGGACTATTGAGTCTCATCTAAACAATTGTGCTTCTATCTCATAAACCTATATGTGGTTTATTATAGGTTCATACTTAAACAAGAAGTTATTTTTTTCTTTGTTTTTTTCTTTAACCCAAATTTAATTCGAAATTAAACTAGAAGTTATTTACGCAATTGTATTAGGGGAGAGATCCACTTACTTCATATCTTAGTCATCTATTCTTGGAAAATCTAATGAATTAGATGTACTTACCCATTCAAACAATTGGATTTTTCAAGAATGAATGTTAGAGTAAATTTTTTCCACTTTATTCTTAGAGTAAGTGGAACTATTCCAATTATATTATATATATTAACTTAGAACTAAAGATATCTAAGCTTAGACTAGAACAATCTATCCAAAAAAAAGTTGATTTCATAACTACGCCAAATAATATCTACTAAGAGCCAAGAAATAAATTATGCCTACATCTGTGTGTCTTACTAACTAATTAAAAAGTGGACATGACTACATGAGAATGATTTCACATAAAAATTGTAACATTCCAGATAATGTTACTTTCCCTTGCATTTTTCTCTAAATCTCCTATCAAACATACAAACCAAAAATGTCAACATTCTTGTACCAAACACAGCCTTAAGAGCATCAGCTTATTAAGTTTATTAAGAAGAGCTCAAAATAAAAGAATGTTAGTATTATTTGAGTGAATCAATCACATTGATCAATGTCAAAGTTTCAAACACAGATGGTAATGTTTATGCATTATTAGTATAAAGATTTATACATAGTTAATATATTATCTATTATTCATTTGTCTTACTTTTTTGAAAGATTCAATGATGATAAAAAATGAATGGTGAATAATAGACTGACAATGTATAAAACTTTTACACTGTCAGCATAACATTTTTTGTTTGTTTAAAAATACAAGCACAATTAATCCTCTTACATACAAAACAATTTGTTTAAAATGTTGAAAATCCTTATGCAACAAATCTACAATTGATTACATTATAATGCTAACATGAGGGGGTGTAGCAGATTTTGAACCAGTATCATGCTAACATACCTTAATCTAAGTTACTACAATAACTCAAAAAAACAGAATTGGGTAAACATTTTGAGAAGATAGCATCAAGACTAGCAGATCTGTGAATGATATCCACATATGGATTCATTAGCCTACTCCATATATAGAATAAGTATCTTTAGACTTTCAAAACTCGAAAGTAAAAAAAAAATCTAAAAATCATCCTTTGCTTGTCGTATAACACCCAGAGCTTTTGCATCATCTGCTGTGGCTGCAATGTTTAATGATTGCCGGATTTCGGCACTCGATGTACGAAGGAATGGATTGCAAGCCTTTTCCATCTTCAGGGTAGTTGGAATCTGGGGAAGACGGAGAAATATCAGACAGGTTAAAAAAGTCTGCCAGTTTAATGACAGTGATTCGGAACCCGTGACAGATTAATAAAGAGGAGCTATAAGAGACACGGAGGGAGGACACTGCAAAGTTCAAACCATCGATTAAAGAAATGCAGTTCTGAAACTTACCGTCGGTAAGCCCTTGCTTCGAAGGTAAGCAACATGGGAAGCATAGGATTGAAGTTCCTTGTTTCCAGGTTCAATAGACAATGCAAACTTTGAATTACTCTGTCAAATTTCGAAGCACCAAAGTCAAGGTCACAGGCTCGTAGCACTTATGCTATGAAAATAGTGCAAAAAACATGAAGTTTGGAAATAGAATAACTAACCAATGTATACTCATGTCCACAGTATATACTTGTATCATCTGGCAAAGACATGATCTTTCTAAGAGATGATAGCATCTGCAACATCGATGACATTCTCAATAGTTGAAGAAACAACGTGCAATACAAGCTCATCAAAGTAACTAACTTTATACTAAGAAAAAATTGGCTTGCATTCATAACCACACTTCAAATAAGCAACAACATATTCACTAAGGAACTCTCAATATTCAACATACAGACAAGCATTGTTTGACACAAAAATGAAGGTAGACAATTTGTACGTCCTCACTTAGACATCGATCCGTAGAACGAAATGAAAACATCAGTGTAACAACTAAGCATATGCTTAACAGTGCAAGTGATTTCTGACAATAGCATAGTGAGAAATAGAAAAAACAATATATAATTAACCAACTGTTTCGGCACAAAGATTGGAGAGTTGGGGGAATTTATTTCTGGGACTATTCTTATTCTATATCTACAACTTAAGACTCAGTTTTAGATAAGGTCTTCCAGAAATAAGTCAAAATACCACATTGTACAAAGGCATTTACATTCACAAGTTATGAATTGCAGACACGATAACAATTTCAAATATCACAAATCCCACATTTATTTGCGATTTAAATAACTAAGACTCGAGTCCTTCTACGCAGGCACTTCAAAATTTCAAGAACTTCTGGCAAAGGGATAAAACATGACATGTAGAATAAGACAGATCACAAAATGCAATGACATCACTGAAGATAGAAATCTCAAAACCATAAAACAAAATGGAAGGGAAATGCAATTCAAATCAACCTGTTTAGGGCTTCCTTCAAAGAGCTTGCCACAAGATAAGCTGAACAAAGTGTCCCCTGTAAAAATCGTCCCAGATCCAGGAAAGTAGAAGCTTATGTGGCCTGCTTTACAGTATAAAAGAAATAGAAAATTAGCCACACGATAAAAAAAACTGCATGCATACTTTATTTCTATCAATTTTCAACATTAAGAATATCAAATAACACAAATAAGCCATGAGTGTGACCTCTGGTGTGACCAGGAGTGTCCAATATATGCACCTCATGGCCAGCAAACATCCACTTATCACCATCATTCAAATAGATATCAATGCCGGGAATCCTTTCCTTGTCACTTCCTGAACCAATCACCTACAATACAACTTGGAAAGCGTTAAGTGTAAACATAAAATAATACAGCAATTATTGCTTTCAGAAAAATCAATACCTTGGGCATAAAAAGGCATTAAACAGAAACACGCAAAGTAAAAGCAATCAACTCTTCCAATGTGCTTTCATCAAAGTGCATAGTATGTCAATAATTAATCCAACCAAAATTGCAAAAAAACTATTTTGCCGAGTTATATAATAGTTAAGTCTAAATGAACGTCAAATTGGACAAGTTAGCAAGAGATTAATTATCCGTACAGAGGTAAAGGCAATCTCTGCGTCCAAAAATAAAGTGCTGCCAAGTGAAGCAGGAATAACACAGAGTAAGTAAGACAAACAGAGCAAAGTAAAACTCACTTTAAATACTCTGTTTACAAGGGGAGTTGAATTTCAATCACAAACTATAATATTAGTACTGCATCATATTCACCGAAAAATAGATACAGAATATTAATTATAAGTTGAATTTACTTCAGAAGAAGAAAGATATGTCTTACCTTTGCCCCGTATCTTGCTTTCAACTCTGAATTTCCACCAGTGTGATCATGATGATGGTGAGTGTTGAGTATATATGTCAAATTTCGATTTTTCCTGCTCAATGCATCAATGACGGGCACAGCTTCAGAAGGATCAACAACGCCAACCGTTCCCGTATCCACATCATGTAAAAGATATGCATAATTGTCCCTCAGGCATGGTACCTAAAAATTAAAGAATATTTCTTCAGAAACCTTATCGGCTTAGGTGACTAATAGTTAATAGAGTAAGGTTTCAATTCAGTCCTCGAAAGAATGTGGTGCCACCAATTAGGTGCTTGAAAGTTTTTTGACATCAATTAAGTCCTTCAAATTTAAAATATCATCACGTTGATACTTCTATGAAATTCTGGGACAAAAACCTTTCATCGGACCGATATGGTGACACCATAATCTTTCTATAACTGAATTGAAAGTTTAATTTGGTTAATGTTAAAGCAATTGCACCATGACAAGTTATAAAAGTAGCAAGAGCGGTGCACTAACCAATTCAATCTGCAATGAAGAAGACATATTGACAACACTGCAAAATCGGCCAACTCTGAGTGAACGACTAGCTGTACTACGCAGTGATTTCAATGGCGTAGAAAAGAAGTGCATAAATCCATATAGAAGACCTTTTTTAAAGCTAAATTGTCTCACATTTGGCCACACCCTAAACCCACTTCCCATCTAAGAAAGAAAGCACAGAATGATCAATATCTACTACCAAATGAACAATAGTTACCTCTAAAAAAATCAATAATCAAAATAACTCCAAAAGTAACATCTTAATAATCAAAATAAAAAAGTCAACAAACAACACTTGCTGATAGGTTATGATCACAAACAAACACTTAAAAATCAAATTTTAGATTGAAACTAAAACACACATAACATATCTAACAAACAAATATATGTAAAAGAGTAACCATAATACTTACAAATCAAATTGTAATATGAAAGTCAAACTGCTTGTAAAAATAATCAAATTAAATAATGAACTTGCATATTATCATTTTATATATATATATATATATATATATAAATACAAAAAAAAACATCTTTATATGATTTAAGGTTGTGGGTCAAAATTATATCTGACAACAACAACAAAAAAAACATTCATGTGAGGTGAACGAGTATAGACAAAAAAATCGTATTTTTAAGGAAGGAAAAGAAGAAGGGTAGCACCCATTATCGTTATTTTGCTTCGAAACTGAGATAAAAACAAGAATTATATAAGTTTATTGATATAATATAAAATTGGGAAAAGAAAGTAAGAAAGGGGAATTATTAGGAAATTGAAAAAGGGAAGAGAGAGAGAGAGAGACCTTAGAAGAAGTAAAGGGGGACATAGCAGTAGCGGAAGAAGGTTTAGAGAGCATCTGCAACATGATGTGGTTTAGTTTGTTATATGGGAATGAGAATTGGGAAAGAGAATAAACCAAAAAAGGAAGAAGGGAAATGGGAAGAGTAGATGTGCTGTCACACCAAACTTCTTTTTTCGAAAATTATGTGTAATTGTGTTATTTTATGTATATTAGTTATATTTAATGATGATCGAATATAAATAATAAATAATACACTAACATGATAACTTTTTTTTACATTATTAGTACTAGCGTGTCGGCAGACACGACGACCCACATTTATATTTTATTGTATTAAGTATTCAATTTGTATATACTTTATTTTATACAATTAAAATGTTTTTTGTATTAAAAGTACTTATGTTAAAAAGGTGAGAGGTGGTTAATGTACTAATGGTAGTTACTTAGGATTATATGATTTTTTTTGTAGAAATTAAAAAATGTAAGGGCAAAATAGAAAAATAGAAATTACATCATGGTGATAGTTATTTCATGTTTTGGCTTTATATATAGTATAGATATATATATTTTTCCCTGTTATTATTTTTGCAAACAAAAATAGATCATTGCCTATATATTCATTGTATGAAAAACTATATAGTAAATGTATTTTTTTTGTTAGTTGAGTTTTGAATAGGAATAAAGAAAATGTCAGACTTTAGATATCTCACAAATGTACCTTATAACTTCCATATTAATCCTTCACGCAAGTGAATGATATAAGCTTAAGTGACATTTTATTATTAAGAAATTTATCCATCATTGGCCGCACGACCCTTGCTTAGGTTGTTGTAATAAACGTTTTTGTCTACTTATATATATTTGGTTGAGTAAAATACACGTAAGGGTGTTAATTTGACACTTGAGTTAATGGGTTAATTAACCACACCAACCCTGAATTTGTTCATCCATTATGCAAGAAGAAAGATACAATAAAGTTACTCATTTCCTTGCCTTCTATGGTTTAAGTACAAGAGGGCTTGCTTGCTTTATATTTTTTTTCCTGAATTGAGGTAGATTGAAGTAGTGGCAATATCATTGGATAGAGATGTTTATATATATATATATATATATATATATATATATATATATATATATATATATATATATGAAGTTATATATGAATCACAGTTTATGAATGACATTAGCTTTAAGTCCCTTATAAGTGATGTTGGTATCCTTTGCTATCATATGTATGTAGCACAACCCATCTTGTGATTCCTTTGATAGCAATGAAAGTATTATATTCACAGAGAGACAACATTTGCTACATTGGTTTGAATCCTTTCACTAATTTGCGGTTTAAAATTATGAAAACAATATTTTCGCTTCTATATAAGATTGTGTATATTTATCATCCACATAACACCATAATTGTGCCACCTTCTTTTATAATTGGCTCGTATATTGCCTTGACCATATTACCTTTTACTTCACAACCATCAGATGGTAAAAAAAACAGCTTAGTGCACGAATCATGTTCCGGATCAGAGATCCAATAGTACTAAGTTAAACATGTTATGAGGGGTTGTTGTCTCATGGAAAATTATTCCAATTTGGTAAAAAGCCATTCAAAGTATTGCAAAACCTGTCTTGGCAGTCATAGTATAACCAATTCTCATGTGCCTTTGACTCAGAGATATTGATGCTGCATCTTTGACACAAAAACATATCTTGTTCATATATCTCATCCTTGAATTATTGGAATCTTGTGAGTTAGCAATTGCCACCTTAAAACAATGATGTAATCATGCAACTAATGGGAAAGTTAGAGTGCACTTAACACAGAAAGCAAAATACAGAATTTGGCATCTAATATATATATATATATATATATAAAAACTTGATATCAATTATTAAAAAACTTATATTAGAACAAATATGATAAATTAGAAGCTAACAAATATGTAG
Organism: Lupinus albus; assembly: GCA_009771035.1. Classification (NCBI taxonomy): domain Eukaryota; kingdom Viridiplantae; phylum Streptophyta; class Magnoliopsida; order Fabales; family Fabaceae; genus Lupinus; species Lupinus albus. The sequence continues at coordinate 2,414,469 of CM020022.1, read as the reverse complement.
TATTTAATATATTAAAAAACTTATGTTAAAATGAATATGAAGTTTAGCAGTAAACTTTTCCTCCTTCACTGAAGGAAAGACAAACTCTTGGTATTTGCCATTAAGCTGAAATGTATACAAGAAATTAGTTTGAGAATAAGCAAATATTCAAACCTAAAATAAGCAGAAAAACTTGATAACCCTCACATAAGTCTCAACTGCATTTTCTTTCTAGATCTTCCCAAGCCATTCAGATTCCTTCTCTACAGCTTTCTGGAGTATAATTACCTGGTATGCGGTACCGGTGCATGGTGTACAAGGTTCGTCGCTTTTATATTAATTTTATGATACCTTTACGATAAACCCGGTACATGGTACACTGAATTCGGTAGGTGGTACATAGAGTAAACGAGAGAATTATGTAACTATTCTACAAATATTCACAAGTGTCATCTAGTGGGGTATGAGGAGGATAGGTTTACATAACCTTACATTAACAAGGTTGTTTCCATGTTTACTTAACCAGGAAAAAGTATGCAAGAACCACATTCAAGGAGGGGGATAAGAAGAGACAAATGTTTAGCTATATCTTCCACTGTTTCAATTTGTATAATTTAATCTGAACAATATTTCAGAAAAATGAGAGTACAAAAAGATCCTCATATATCACATTTACTACCTCCTGATGAATAATTAGCACTCCATCTATACCTCAAACCCCATGTAGGATTTATGCACAAACAAAAGGACAGAAAAAGAGAATAATGAATTTTCTTGAGGGAACCTAGCTCTTTGGTAGTGACCAAGGTTAGTTCCACTCCTTCCTACTTATGCACCCTTAAGCTAAGCTATGTACTCATTCACCTTTTGGTTTTAATCTCTGTTGTTTGTATCTTAGGCAATGATTGCAATCCACCACTAAGTGCCGCAGCTGCGGATCCAACATGTGTGAGAAGATAATGATATATCTTCGTCCGCAATCGGTTAATCGTCTCTGCTGATATCTGGCATGATTCTCCCTCATCCTCCTTGCTATTTGACCCTATGTCATCTAACCAATCGTTTACGCTTTTTAGTTGAGTGAGCATACCTGCTATTTGGCCATTATCTGACAAGGTAGTGTCACCACCGGTGTCCAAGAATCTCTCAATAAATCCCAAAAACCAGTCCCGGGATTGTAATTGCAGCATTTCAGCCAAATTAACCACCTCATCGAGGCCATTTCCTTTAATCCACTCAGGGAGCGGTTGGGCTTGTTGCTTGTGCTCATTTGCTAACATGTCACTTAGCCTGCGAGCAGTTCCTTGTGAGGCGTGCTTCAAATTAGCTGACAGGCGAGTTTTTGCTGGAGCTTTTGACGAAGCGTCATCACTTGAATTGTGTAGGACTAACATGTGTTTACTTCCCAGTACAGTCTTTTGATTTTGAAAATTGCTTGAAGCCGGAAGCCTGGATGGTTGAGGTTCTTTCATAAAAACAGCAAAGGGTGATAGATTAGTGGCTAATGCCGCTTGGACCCAGGAAGCGGCATGTTTTTGTCTATCTGTTCTTACTTTCAATGCTTCGTGCATTGTGCTCCTTTTGGAATCTGAAGATGAACCTTCTGGAACGGGTTTTGATAAGGATTCAACAATCGTCTTTGTAGCACTCAGGCTAGCGGTAAGAGTTAAAAACTGCTCCACTGCTGGCTGTGGGTTATGTTCCTTAGCATAATTACTTAGCTCCGAATACATACTGCCAGAAATATGACAAGGAAGTGTCATCAGAACATGCCAACATAATAGTCTATAAAAGAAGGAGGAAACATTTGCATTAAAATAAGCACAAAGTTCCAGAGTTTGTCAAATGGGTGATATTCCAAGCCTACCTAGTACCAACTACTTATAGCTAGATGATATATTGTTCAAAAACCCAAACACGTGAATTCAAAAGCAAAAAGAAATTTCACCAGATCCGGTTTTAATAAGTTGGACAAATATAATAGAAGGAATTTACAATGCCAAATTGCAAATCTATCCAAATGTTGGGAAGCATGTTGAGGCACACAGGGAATGATAAAAAATACTTTAACCATTATATTACTAATATAGATTACGGAAAACGTAACTCTAGATAGGATAAAGCGGTGAAGAAAATACATATGTAGCATTTGCAATAATAAAGTTTAGGATTTATGCCACATACCCAAATGCTTAAGATTCAATCTTGTTGTTATTACATGATGGCTATATACCATTGCAGAAGGGAAAAACATAATCCGATATAAAGTATCAACATTAATTCTTGGAATGATACTGGTTTACATTTTTTATGAATCGAGTAAAAAGCATCGTTTTACATATCTTTTAGAGGTGTATTGCTTCACAAGATGAAGAATATACTCAGAATGCAACAATACATAAAACAGTATCATGTCTTCGTTGCAAATCCAAATTGCAAGTGTGTACAGTTCACAATCTTGTCCATTTTGTGTAACACTAACGATCTGGCCCAAATATCACAGCTGTGAAGTCCAGAACAACAATATAGTACATAATTGCCTATCGTTATTGACTTGAATATATTTATACCTCAGACATTGCAGCAAACTATCCATAGCAGCAGCCTCTTGCATAGCCACAGTTGCTGCCATTTGTGCTGCATCTCTATGCTTCATTACTTCCTGTAACAAATTGAAAACATAGAATGACAATGAAACATAACAGTTACTGAATATCTCATCGGACCAAAAACATTTACTTAAGTAAATGTGCGTGATCCAACACTACACTTGAAGCATAATTGTTATATATGTATTTATGACGTAGGTGACTAACTATACTCATTTTGATAAAACTAATGAGACGTTTTTTATATGACTCACTCCTTCCTTTCTAATTTCTATTACAATTGCCACTCGGCGATATATACTTAACCAAGAACCAAATAAATTAAATGTAAAAGCCAAGGAACTTTCAAGACATACCTTCCCGAGCCTTGAAATAGTTGAAGGGAGCAAAGCCCATTGAACACTTGCATCTTTCACTTTTCTACTATTTAGAGAAACTTTGACCAGATTTCCAGGGACTACGTTGTTTGAGCCTTCAGGTGATTTCTGTTCCAAGGAATTTCTTCGCTTATTTAACTTTTCTTGGTCCTCCATAGTTCTATTAGCAGTAGCTTTCTTTACAGACATTTGAGTCTTATGTTCTTCCTTAGATGGCTTTATTGATGCTTGGATCCTGCTCTCCTCCTTATAAGACGATTTTTCACTTGAAAAACTTCTCCTCCTCGGAGTCTGGTAAACCATGTCAAGAAATGAACAACATGATTGTCAGATTAACGCAAAAGATACAGGTAATGAAATCCAGGTAACTCAAGAGACTTCAATTCCATATAAAATTTGAAAGTGGAAAAGAAAAAACTCAATAAACAAAAGGAAGGAAGACAATCGGGAATGAGATGAAATCAAATGGATTTTAATACTAAGAGTTCAAAAGTGCAAGCTGTGGATCACACTTACCGAGCTAGGAACTTCGGGCTTAGGATCATACTTGGTGATTGGCCTTGGTTTGGAAGACTCTTTAATCTTAACCTCCATACCCTCTTCCCAGCTCTTACGCAGCACCTTAGTGCCCAGCCCAATTCCCTGCACCAAATTTCTGATTGTGTTTCCCATTCCAAGTTTCATCGCAACAGAACTGGCCGAACGAACTGTCTTTCCTGTTTCCACCACACCAACCTTACCAGTAAGCTTGTCCACTCCCTTCACAGTTGCTTGGTGCTGCTTGACACCATTGCCAAACTTCTCGAAAGAATTAGACAACGAATAGCAACTACTTGGCGACGAAGGAATAGGAATAGAATGCGAATCCATAGACTTCAATCGAACCAATGACAATCCATTTTCCTTCTTCACAACAACCTTCAGTGCTGCTCCAGGCTTTGAAGGCAAAGAATTCCATCTACCAAAAACACCACTTCTCTTCTCTGATTTCTCCTCCTTAGCACCAACACCACCAACAACAATTGATGATCTAATAACTTTCTTCTCCTTCTCTCCAACAACACCTCGGTTTCCCGACATTTTCATAAGAGATTTTGTTCTATTTATGTTTATACTAACAGACCTAACACTATCCCTATTCATACTATTGTTCTTGTTGTCGTTGTCATTATCAAGAAAACCAAGTGAATGATTTGCAACAATATCTTCAGGGGTTCCAACACAAGGGTGTCTACCAGGAACAGGCCTAACCCCATGAAGGATTGGAACAGGAGTAGCAGACTCAAGTCTATCAACAAAAACATACTGACCTAACTGAATCTTATCACTGAGAATCAAATCAACATGTTCATTAGGGAGAGATACAAATGTAGCATGAGATGAATCTGAAACCTTAAGATAAAAACCTTGGTTTGGGAACAATTCACTACCTGCAAGTGCTGGAACAATGCTCACAACTTGCAACAATGATGACCTGTACTCTCCAGCAACTTTAACATCTGTGTTCATATACTTCAGAAGCTTCAATAACACCCCAGGAATCAAATTTGCCATTTTTTATTCTTGTATCACCTTCTTCAATATGCATAACTTTTATAAATACCCAAATGGATTTTTTTAAGAGGGTAGAAATAAAGAAAGGATTTTTCTTCCTAATCCTCAATACCCAGAATGAAAAGATTGGAAATTTTGCACACAACTTTCAACCTATATTAAATTTTTCTACACAAATAAGACCTAGATAACGTATTACCAAAATAAGGGGGCAGAAATTTCTCAATTTCAAAATTTGAAGAAAAAAAGTAACAGTTAAGGTAGAAATTTTAAAATAAATAACAACTAATAAGACAGGAAAAATATCATTACCAAATAGCAAAAAATTAAATTCCTACTAAGAAGAAAATCATAAACCATGGTTTTTACTTTCCAGTGGGTGGGTCACAGAAAAAGCTTGAAGTATAACTCAGTAACCTAAAAACAACAGCTAAACTTGAATCTATTGATAAATTCATTTCATTGTGTATAAATTTTTACACTAATAATACATGAATATTACATTTCCAATCTTGATGAATATAATCTTCATTGGGAATAAAGTTGGGTTTGGTCTTGTTTTATATTTTATAATAATAATATAATAATGTAATTAGTAATTTAATACAGCTTTATGGATCTAGAAGGGGAAAAAGTAAAGTAATAAGATATTATAATTTATATTTTAGAGGCTAGGATTGGAGAAAAATGTGGTACTTTTTGATTGGTACTTTACTATATCTGCATGGACTTTGAATTGAATGGAATCATGCAAAAATAAAACTTAGAGAAAATATGTTAGGAATGGTCTATAATAATTGGTGACAGACAAATACATATAAACAAACACACATGTATTTCTTCAACTCACACATGAGCAACCATAATCCATATTCATGCCCTTAACTAAAAAAATGTGAATGTTATTTTTTTGACATTTGAGTTATATATATATATATATATATATATATATATATATATGTGTGTGTGTTAGAATGCAATATAGTATTGTATAGGAGTTTTTTACACTGTCAATATATTATTAACCATTTATTTTTAATTATCATTGACTCTTAAATAAAGTAATAGATAGATATTACACTCTTATTTTTTCATTCTTTTATATTAATTTCTTCATTATCTCTATTTTCATTGTCATTAACACTATCAATTAATTAATATTATTTTTTGTACTATCAAAGATATCCCCTCATCATATAGTAATGAATTAATCTCTTTCGGGATATGTGGTTAACTTTCCCTACAAGTATTGTTCACATGACTCAAACATTTGACTTTTTAGTCATCATTGGGATCTAACATAATCTTATACTACTAGAACAACATCTGATTGATAATTAACGATATGATATGATAATAATATCATAATCTTATAATATTTTTAAAATAAGAAAAAGTTATATGTGAAATGTAATTAGTTGAAAATTTCTTATAAGGACTTACAAGATTACAAATGAGTGCATGTGTGAGGTAATATTGGTCTTTGGACCAAGATAAAAAGATATATCCTCATGCTAAGTAATGACACATTCCCCACTAAATTCTCCAGCACCATATGTGATATACATGGGGTAATTAATGGTAAATAAATACTATTTGTTAGGAAAGTTTAAACCATTTAACTTGTATTTGACCTAATTAACATATTTTAATTAACTATACTAGCGTGTTGATCGGCACTGTCGTGCCCGTCAACCCGCTTTCCTATTATTTGTAATGTATAATCTAGATGCAATAAATGAATTGTGTTAGATATATTATAATTGTAGTTGAATGTATTATAATTTACATTGAGTTATATGATTTTTTTGGTAGAAATTAAAATATAGTGAGGGTAAAATAGGAAATCAGTAATTACACTATGGTAGATAGTTATTTTGGGTTTTGACTTTATTAATAGTATAGATAATATACAACTCACGCTTAATTAATTGCAGATATTTAGTCTCCAATATAGAGTATTAATGACTTAATCTTAACTACCTAATCTAATTAATTGTTGTTTATTATAAATCAATGATTCAATATTTACATATTAAGAGGATATGTATTTTCTATACATATCTATAATAATGTATTGTTTATGTAGGAAACTTTATCTTGAGAGTACATAGATAGTAAAGTCATAAAAAACTTTATTAATTATTTAATTTATTTGTAATAGATGAAAAGATGAGTAAAACAATTGGTTTAGAGAGTTGAATAAGCAATTTTCTTCCAATCAAAGCCAAGTCTGAATTTAAGAATAACCTATTCCATTTGTTGAGTGCTGAAGGAATTTGAAGGCAACCTATATAATTTAGGAATTTAAACTTCAGATAATTGATCAATTTTTCATATAAAATTATGTATATTTTAATGATTCAAAGTGTTGTTTTATATAAATCCTAAATTATTGTAGCATGCATAAATGAATATGAGAGAATAGTTGTATAAAGTTATAAAATTTATTTATGGCATATGTAAATTTGTCTGCATATGAAGTACAAAAGCTATTGCATATTTAAGCCAATCAAAAAGCACTTATAATGTTTTCTACTTTTGGTAATTATAAAGTACCACGCGTTCTTGTACCTAAGTTGTAAAGTAGCATTGGTTTAATTAAGATAGTTATTGTTATTATTTTTATTATTATTATTATTTGCGTGTTGACAGACATTCCGTTTTTCTAACGTTGATAAAGTATAATCTACATGCAATAAATGTGTAATGTAATAAATTGTATTATATATTGTAATTTACATATATTTAATTGAAATAATTGTTCAATATTAATGAAGTAATGCATATACAATCATGTTCATAATTTAATTATTCGAAACAAAAACTGTCATGTTTCCAAATAAAATGTAATATAAAAACTGCATCACTTAACAGTTTATAGATGAATGAATAATGTACATAAATATTAAGTTATAAATTCTGAAAGGTAAAATATGTATTTAAAAATTATACCATGAGAAGTTATTTGAAGTTTTCCCTTTATATGTAGTATAGAAATATAGATGTATTCATTCAAATGTAAAGATTTATAGATACTTACTATATTACTCACCATTTGAATTATTTTTTTGTAAGTAAAAAATGATTCATAATACAATTATAATATATAAAAATTATAGATATATATTTTTTCTCTCTATTCATGGTCACAAGGGCATGAAAAATTGATGATAACCTTAAGGTTTCTTATGAGAATAAGCACATTCCTCTAATTTAAAAAAAAAAAAATCATAACAAGTCATATTTTGATATACGTTTCACTCACACTCCATCTACTTAACAATATGTTAAAACAAGCAAAAACATTCATGAGAAAAAAATATATACCGATAATATATGAGTTTTTTTACATTATTAATACATTATCAATCGCCCATATTTAATTATTATTAACATTTCAAAAAAAATACAAACGAACAATGTACTAATTATATATAAATCTTTCAACTAATATTGTATAAATATTACAAAAATATGGAAATGACAATTAAATAGATTAATTTTTACACAAAAATGGTGATAAGTGTAAGTGAAACAAAATATGATAAAAGTCTAAATAATATAGAGTCAATATCTCTTCATTATTTTTTATGAGTTAAAATATACTATAAAAGTGATTTAAATAATATATACTTAAAATTATTGATTCATTTGTAATGAATAAAAAATAATAAAATGTATTGACTCATACATTATTTACAATTGTCTCCACAATCTACATTTTTTGTTTCATTTAATTACATTTACCATTTTTTCTTGTATTTCTGAAATGGGTCAACCACTTAGACCCGGGTCTGAATCATTTATTATGACAAATTGGTATTTTTTGTCCGTCAAAGTTGGTGGCTAGCAGTTATCCATAATTAATTAAGATTTTAATATCTATAGTTCTATACATAAAAAATGTGAGAATTTTCTAAATAATCTACTATATAATCATTATTCATTCTTAAATAATTATAATAAATATAAATGTTAGAATGTTAGATTATGTATTCACCATATAAAAAGATTACACTAAGGATGAATATAAGTCTATAAATGTAAAGTATTGGATAATAGACACAAAATAGAATGCTTATAATCTGATGAAGCACTATGAAGAAACAAAATGGAAATGTTTTAAGGTGAAAATAAATCAACTTGGCACATAAGCAGAAGGAGTTGGACCCTTAAAAAACCATCAAAATCATAATGAAAAAGAACAACAATCTTTTAAGCTAAGATAATTAATAGTATGGGGTTGAACTTCAAAGCAAAACTTAGATATTCATCTACTAAGGTCAGCATCATACATCTTGCACAGTCAAACCTGCAAAAGTAAATCATATATATGAATGGAGAATGACATAAAACTGAATGAGATTAACAAAATAAGATTTTAATTAACAAAATGAGATTTTAATTGAGGAAATCAAAGTTAGTGTGAACTTGAAGTTGAATTTATTTTATTTTACTACATATTTAGAGGTGGTTCTTATTCTTAGCAAAGTTGATGGATTTTATAAATAGTTTTTCTTTTTAGAAATCAAACCATCTCTTATTTTTTTCAAGACTCCAAACAAATGATTTGAATCATGAATTAAATCATTTCCCATGTTTTTACATTACAAACACAATCAAACTGGAAGAAGAAAGATAACAGATAGTCAGAACTCAGATGCAGTTGAAACATGCAATGTAATCTGTATCATTATTCTCGGGCATAATACCACCTTATCCGTGCCTTTCCCGATTTGAAAAACAACACCTAAAAGACTAAGAAAGGTCCAACTTATGGTCAGAAGCATAAAAAATGAAGATATGATTTATGCAATTCACCTACCGAAAAAGTTTTGCTTATTCCCGTTTTAACATTTAGGACCACACGAGCATTGTCGCAAAAATAAAACATATTAGCAGAAACATATACTTAATCCATTATCATAAGCTCTAACTTGTGGCTAGAGGGTAATATAATCTATCCAATTCGACCCCCTAAAGTTTATGCATTCCTATGTGTTGTCATGTATCACCATAAGGACATTATAAGAGAATCCAAACATAGCAGAAGAAATAGTTCTCATAACTAACCAGGAGGAAGTGATTGCTTCAACTTATCGGCCTTGTCAGAGTCAAACACGGACAGGGTGTACAAGTACTTGGAGCAACGGACCTTGAACTTGACGACATCTTTGCTTCGCTTGATTTTCACTGAGCGTGCATCCTTCCTCCTTGCAGTGAGAAGGAAGTCTTTGATCTCATTAATCTGCTTAGGCTGCATTAAACATCAAAAACACCAGAGCTTAAGTGAGCAGCCACTAACAAAAGTTATTGCAGGAATAATTGTTTTTTCCCAAAAGTAATAGAGTTTTGAGATTAATTTATTCGGAATAATAAGTCAGGGGGCCTTTGGAAGAGCTTATAGAGGTTTATTTCGGCTTAAAAGAACAAATCAAGAATATAAATTTGTAAAAATAACATAAAATAGCTTCTCACTTCCCATAAGCCCTGTTTAGCTTATTTCAATAAAGCTTATAAGAGAAGATTATGAAAAATAAGCTTTTTTCTAGGATATTTATAATATAAAATAAGTAAAGAACTTATTGATTAAGCCCTTAATCAAGTTGTTTACCTAAGCTCCATAAAATTAAAATAAAAGGCACAATCTGAACAAACATGTACAAACAATGAAAGCAAAAATCAGAAACTTAAACATTTCACATATTAAACATGGCTACAACATCTTCACTGCTGAATTAATCAATTAAGCAAAAAAAAACCTTTGTTTCGGCTCCATCATCTTTGTATCTACATTTATTTTAATCCCCCACCAGAATAAACAAATAAATATTAAAATCATAAAAAATAATCAAAATTGGCGTGTTACTGAGAAATTGAAAACAGAGAATGCAAATCCCTATTTTTTCACATTGCAAAAAGCTACAACAATTGATGAAAATAGGTTATTCGTATTTGAATAGGAAAAAAAATACCATTTTGAAGATGGCTGCGATTTCTTCTTCAAAGGCACGACTTCACTAACCCACTTCAGATTCAAAATCCTGATTTTTAGGGTTCATAAACTATAATATTTCTTTTTCCCATTTCCACCCTGAAGTATTACAGTTAATGACAATAATACCCTGAAATAAAATGGGCTTTTATGTTCAGATTCGTATGGGCCGCTAACAAATATTTGGGCTCTTCATTTTGACAATTATTTTTTGGACCTCAAGTTTTGAAATTTGCATATTTTTCCTCACATCATCTCTTCTTATTTTCTTATCAATTATGTTAGAATTCTTAAACCCCACAAACCATTATTCTTCTTTCACTCAAATCACAAATCCATCACCCCTTGTACTTTTTTGTTTGGGTACTACAAAGGCACTTCGATAAAATAGTTATTCATTTTCCGAGTATTTGATTCTCCCTTCCAATAACTGTCGCTCCCAGAACTGAATCATTTTGATATTTTTTGGGAAACTAGCAAGATTGTAAACTTTGAGAAAGGATGTCAATACCCATACACGAAACGAAATGTAGTTTTTTTAATATGTTTTAGTTTGTATCGAGTGATTTTTAAACCTATGTAATCGTGAAGGATAATAAGTTTCGTAAGAAAAATAATCAAACCAAACCATGAAACTAAATTGAACCATATTTTTTTTTTGTTCGGTTTAATTCAACCCCACTGGTTTCACGGTTTAAACCGAGACAGATTACACTCTTGGTACATGGTGGCATACACATGCTCTATCATTCCAAGTTTTGACACTTGTAACAAACATTAATTGTTTTGCAACCAAGCCACAATTAAAATACTCCTTCAGCTCTACAAAGATTGAAAAAAATTGTCCAAAATTTTATTCCAAATTCCAAATGAAATACTTAAAATCTCCACCATCAAATTTTATTGCTTGATGATTTTCCTACATCTGTATTGTATTTTGTATGGAGTTAGTCCCCTGTCTATAACTTCACATTCAAGTGAATTTTTGTATAAAATGTATAAATTATAACACCAAAGGAATTCTAAATACCTTAGTCTAACTTAACCAAAAGGAAAAAACAAAACTTTCACTTATGTATATACAATGTTGCACCTCGGATTCATGGAAGCTGCTTGAACCTCGTATATGTTGTCTCAGATCTTGTTCAATATGTTGTCTCATGCCGATCAAAATATGACATGTCACTAAATAGACAGGATCACTGACGCAATATTAGACAGGATTTGGGACAACGGATCTTTGTTCACTAAATAGAATATAATTAGAGACTAATATCTATTAATTGTTGTAATGTTAATCTCTTTTGCTGATCCTAATTCCAAGCTATTTCCTGCTCCAAAATGAGGCTCCACAGAACCATCCAAAAGATGATTATGTTGTTCATGATGTGCCTTTAAAATCCATAGCAATACCAATAATACCATGATCACTGAAAGAAACACCATTCCTACCCATACCATGTTGGAAAATTTGTTCAAAGGCTTGCAGTGTTTGACAAGGACTTGAGAAAATGCATCTTTTACTAGTTGACATTCTAACAAGTCTTCCATACTTGGATATAAATTAAGAAGGTCTTGAATTGAACTTGTATAAGCCTCAACTTTCATGTATTCAGTGCTGGATATTGAATATACATTGTCACAGGTTCCTTCATTGACATTGGAACAAGTAAGAGGCTTCAATACCTGAAGTGGAGGATCAGGAAAACAACAGCTTTAGAAGGTGTTTGGTAGAGTTTATAGAGAGTTTATTTGAGATTATGATAAACTTAAGTTATGAGAATGAAGTTATTAGAAATTTACGATAACTCGTGACCTTCCCATAAGCTATTTTTATCTTATTCCGATAAGATTATGGGAAACTTATGGAAATACGGTCTCGTTGTTTACTCAAACGCAATAGGGTCGGGCAAAAATAGAATTCATAAGCACGTTGTTACCCGTCTTTGTGGTGTGTACCTTTGGGATATCGCCTATTCGTATAGTATTATATGGACAATTCTCTGGCTGGTATGAATATTCGGGTGGCCCTGAGAAAGGATTGCAAACAAGAGCTAGATTTGAGTATGATGTTCCTTGCATGACAGATATGTTTGCATTCACCTGCATATTGACCAAAACAATTACTCACATAAGTCCATAGTTACCGAATATGCAGTACGGGTACACGGTTCATTTTGGTACGTGTTTCGTCACATTTTCTCGTATTTCTATTACTTTTATAAGACTATCGACATAATACCAATTTTATATGAATAGTATAGCAGAAGCAAAAAAAATCATTTTTTATATGATTAGAAGACATAGTTTAGTCTTCTATATGTAATCAATTGGAGTGAAATCAAAACATATGCAGGCATGTTTGGAATAACTTATATACAGTTTATTTGAGCTTATGACACACTACATGAAATAAGCTTATGAAAATAACTTAAGATCTTTCCATAAGCTTATTAGAGAAGCTTATGAGAATAGTCTTTTTAGCTTATTTCACATAAAAACTATTGATTAAGCATTTAGTTAAGTTGTTTACTCAAAGGCACCCTATAATAGAGGGAAAAAAAGAATATGTTTGAGATTCTGCAATATTTACCTGATTAACAAGGTTGTAAATTCCTGCACTAACATCAGATAGGATTGGTTTTGCTGTGAGCAATTCATTACAAGGGAGGATAGAGCTTAAGCTGTTGTTATAGGGATTTTGTTGAAAGTTGCCAATAGCTATGCATGCATCACTAGAAAATCTGCAATATAGTAGAAATATCAAGTAATTGAAAACTCCTCAGAATCAGTAGATTAGAAATGACTTGAACTTACTTGTATAAGAAGAAATATACTCCAAAGAATATCCAGCATATCACTGTAATCAACCAGCAAAATACCACAAGCCTGTGAAAAAGAAGAGGAATAGAATAACAAGACTTTAGATTAGGGACACATACCATTTATGAAAACATTTATACTTGGTTATAAGGTTTCAAGAAAATACAATTTAGCTTCCTTACAGGTAAAGTGCGCGCCATAACCTCAATATTCCAGAAACTGTCCACAGAAAAATTCAACATTTAATGATGAACATGCATCTATTTCATGTAGTATTTGATAGATATATCAGAACAGAACATATGTTTTTTGTTCTGTGTTTGGTAGATTCAATAAACAAAACATGACAAGATATTGAAAAACAGAATATTTTGACTCCAATAGAACAAAACATGCTGTTATTTAAAGTTTTATCATGTTTTGTCCCAACACCAAACTCTATTTAAGCAAGATGCAAAGAATTGAAACTGACACAAGTATAAATATAGAAGTCATTGATGTTATGCAATGAGAGTAGCTCAATTGAAAATACCTGACATAGCTAATACAGTAACCAAGTTCAAGCTTATGATCACAATGGTAACTACAAACCTGCAATTAAAAGCATACCCTTATTGCCATGCAATTCATTATTCATCTAACATTTTTCTAAGTTATAGGAGGGATAAAAGGGTCTTACACTACTTTCAAACCATTGTTAATAAGGACCCTATTCTTTCTAGCACGCTCTTCAATATTTGCAGATGCATCATCTAGTTTTTCAGTAGTAGAGTTAAGATTTCCACTATTCTTAACATTGACATTGGCTTCAGTCAACTTAAATTCCATGCCTTTTAATGCTCCTGTTGTGTTGTGTAATGTTTCTGATGCATCATTTGCTGTGTTAATTATAATGTCAACTGAATATTTTGCTTCAGAATGGAATCTTGCACTCCCTGCTAGAACTATTCCAGATGCAACTCTACACAAACAAGAGCCATGCATGTATACATTAGTTGCCTTGGCACACAAGTTTAGCTGTAATAAAAAGCTCTTTGGGCTTAAAGGTAGATATTGTACAACTCAACTTTAGCATGTGCTGAAATTCAGAGAGGACAAGGATCAAAGTCTAGATCAATTAGGATATATGTGTTTAAGCTTTTTTTTCATACAAAGAAAATTCATTTGTGATATTTACATGTTTATTTGGTTGGACTTAAAGTTTAAATTCAGCTTTCATGAGAAACTATCCTTGCAGCCAAAGCAAGATGAGGTTTTGATTTTCATAATAGTTACACAACTAAAATCATTTTGTTGAATATTTTAGAATCAATGTGTTATCCAATGATATCCATGACCCTGTGAATAAGGAAGTAATTCAGCTCCGAACAAATGTCGCTCATAGAAATTGAACCATTTCTGAGTAAGGAACTGTATTTTAACTTTTTACGGTACTTAGGAATCCAACAAGATCTTACACCTCTGAATCTATTCTTTGTTGGTTTAGAATCACTTTTTAAGCTTAAACAAATGAGTCATTTGTGTTATGGGCTCCAACAATAAATAAATGACTTACATGGCTAATATGGTGAGAAATATAACCAAAGGAATAAATGTAAGATCACAAGTCTTGTAAATACAAGGAGAGACCTTCTTCATTTTTCTTCCTCCATCACCATTGCTATAATATTTGGATATTACCAAAAAACCACCATATACTATTCCACACAAGAGGAAAAGCACCCCAATTGAATATCCATATATTCCTGTGAAAATCAGTGACTGCAAAACATTCAGAACATGTTAACAATATGGTATTAGAAACTAGACTTAGAAACAAATAGGGAGAGAAAATTATATTACACTCCAATAATGCTTGTTTGTGATGTTAAATCCTCCTATGTATTTTTTGAGATTATCTAAAGGATCCACTCTATTAGTATTTTCTTGTTGTATAATGGATTCTGAAACATTATCTGCATCAACCATAAAAAATACATAGTAAATACACATTAGCTAATTGAAAATATATAAACATCATGAAGTGTTAATAAATACCACATGATATATAATAATTTAAATTTCAATCTTCCTTGAGAATTATTCTCATCAATTCATGATTCATAAGTGTTACTCTGACCATTAAAAATGTGCATTTTTAAGACACATTTATTATATCTCATGCTAATTTTTCATTTTTTAAGACTAATACTTTAATATGCATAAAACATATATAGTAATAATTGCAGAAAAAGTAAATAACTATATTGAGGTAGTAGAGTTTCTAAAGAAACAAATTCTTACCTAACACAGAATCACTTGGTGAGATTGAAAGTGCTGCAATTTCTGTGAAAATCATAACTATAATCACAATTATAGATACTAGGCTATTCATGCTTTTGGGTATGACCATCATTAACCTGCAAAATAATCAATATATTTACTATATTATATTCTTCCTACCATTTTGATTCATGGTCTATAATCAAATATGAATATGCATGATAGCTATATATAAGAAACATGTATATCTGTTTCATGTGTATATATTATTTAAAGTTTGCCTTTTACATAGAATGATTAGTTGCAAGAAAAGAACATATATTAACTATAGATGTGCCATGCAATATTTTCAAAGTATCATACCTTATAATTTGAGAGATTAAAGGTACTGCAAATTCTTATTAAGACCAACAAGAAGCTTTGGTGTCTCTTTCTGTGGTAGTACAATTTTTGTTTGTTCAGAGAAAAACTTAGCTTAAGGCTTAAAACTGCTATATAACTTTTCTCCACAATTCTCTCTACTCATCAAATTATTCAACTCTCACAAGGGTGCAGAGAAGTGTATGTATGTATGTATATAAGTATGAAAACACATGAAAACTCAAAAAGATTATTCACAGGACAAGCTTAAAAGAGAGAGAAGCAAAAACCTTAACTGAAACACATATCCTCTGAATTTGTCCCTCTTTAAGTAATTGTTAAAAAGTGATGGATGGGTTAGTTGGCTTAGCTATAGATGGGAGCATTTACCTATTTTTGTGTAAAAACCGGTTTGTGCCGCGGGTTCAACCAGTAAATCGGTCTCAATACCGGTACGATAGAAAAGTTATATGGATTTATAATTATATCAGTTAAAACAGGCTAAAACCGATTATACCATCCGTTTGATTGATTTTTCAATATTAATATTAATACATTATATATGTATATCTAATTTCAAATTTGTGATAAAAAATGAAGGTGGGTTAGTTTGACTCAAATACAATATTTGGTGGAAAGACTAAAATGCAATTTAATTCAAACAAACATCATTTCCTAGCACTAACACTTTTTTTCCATATTTTTTCAATATCAAACAATTAAAACATAACATCATTTCCTAGTACTATTCTTATTTGTAAAGAGAGCATTAGTGTCCAAATGTTGAACTTAATCCACTTTGACTTGATATACAACAACTCCAAAAAATTCATAAATATGTGTCACCTATTACAAAAGCATTGTATATATTATATATGACTAAATTCTACAACCTCACTTTCTTTCTCATTCTTTTGCTTCTTAAAGTCAACATATGACAATGACATGACTTTTTGGTCAAGGTAAGTGGTCTTCATTTCATACTTGTTTCATGCTATCTTAAAGTTTGTTTGGGAACTTGGGATTTGGAGAGAATAGACAAAAAAAAAATTATTTGATTTTACTAATGGTAATGGATGATCATCTCCCAGAGGTAAAGTACAGGCAGAGATTGTGACATATGGTATTTACAATTTTTTAACGGTGCAAATTTTAAATTATTTTTAATTTAAATATTTTTTTAATCTTCAAAGCAATATGAACCTCACATTCCGGTACTTGACTATCTAGTATCGGAGAGAATTCGAATACATGGATAAGCTTAAATAATGTAAAACGTGTGACATTTTCTTAATTAGGATAAAAGATGAGAATATCATAATTTCTCTTTTTTATTATTTTCATCTCTTTTCTTATAAACCAAGGTAAAAAAAACTATGTTTGGAAACTTATTATTCTATTACATGAGTTATATTCTCCTACTAAATCCTCATATTAATCCTCTTATCCACACAAAAAAGTGACATATGTCACAAAGTGATATTTTATTTATTAGTTATTGGTTTACAAGTGACATATGTCACTTTCTTATAGGTATGAAGATTAGTAGGAGGATTTAGTATGAGAATATATTATTTTGCCTATTTCATATCAATTTGACCACATAATTCTGCTCTAAAACTTTAATATTTGCCTATTTCATATCAATTTGACCACATAATTCTGCTCTAAAACTTTAATATTGAGGTCATCACATTTTAAGTGGGAAGGAACCAAACTAGGAAATACTTTGGGTTAGTTAATGAAGATTTTAATATAGTTAAACTTTCACTACTTATTGTATTAGATCTTGTCATTTTAGGAGGAATAGGAATGAAGTAGCTCATGAATTAGCTAATATTTTTCTTTAAGGTTTGCACTAATTAAAAGAGTTTAATAGATATTTCTATTAACATTTTATCTACTGTTCATGTATATGATTTTGACTTCAAAAGAAAGTAATAAATTATAATTAAATACATGAATTTTTGAAATAGTTTATTTGCTTGTATGTGGATAAGGCTTTTAATATATGGCAGCCTAGAATACGTTTAGATTTGGCTATAGGGAAGCAATTTAAGGGTCAAAGAAGGCAGCAAAGAAAAAATGTGTTTATAAAAGGTTCAGTGAATAATACTCAATTTTGAGTCTCTGAGCAAATAAAAATAATAAATGTGGTATGGGTCAGAAAGTGGACCATTATGAATATAAAAATAGCCTTAAAATTTGATTCAATGCCAAATAAACTTGAAGTGTTGTTTGGTTTGTGATACTTATTGTGAACAAAAGCAAATGTTATTCCAACCATCATTTTGTATATCTTCAACATCTTCATGTTGGAGTTCTATTCTTAAATATTTTATTTTAAGGAATGTTACACTTACCCATATCATTTGCTTCAAGTATCCACTTATGTAAAATAATCAATGTCATTAAGCTCACACTGCATGGCACACAAATTTCAATTGCTAATCAATATTAATATAACAATTTACATATGTTTTTATTCAATCAATTTTTTATGAAGTTTTTCTATACTTTTTTCTTTGAATTTGATCTTCATTCACCTTAAATTTTATATCTTTTGTAAGTAGTTATTATAAATTATTTTTTCTTCTTTCTAATTATTATTTTTTCTTCTTTAAGTGATGATCAAATTAATCTTGTCTATTAAACCAATATTCCTTTTTTTTTATTTTTTATATTAGCAATATTATTAATTACTTTTAATTTAGAAAATTATTCACTTTTGAATCAATTTTATATTTTAATGGAGGTTTCATCCAGGTGACTAGTATACACTGTTGTATTGCTATTGTTGTGCGACTGATTGCAACACTTTTCATGTTGGCCTATTAGTAATTTAACAATATATTTATACATAGAACAATTTCACCCTAAAGTGTAATGATAATAACTACTTAGTTATAAAGAAATGTAAAACCATAGAATATGAAATCTAATAAACTGATATGCACAATTGAAATGGAAAATGGGTTTGAACATAATGGAATATGACAATGTACATCATTTATACAATAAAATGTAGAATGACAACTAAATCTTTTACTATTGGCTACATGAATCATATTAATAGCCAAATTATTTACATCTAAATCATTCTCAATGGTTTTGCTTACATTACTTAATAAAATTAAACAACAACAACAACCAAGCCTTACTCATAAGCAGGCGGCAATATCATGATGGCGGCGGTTGGAGAGTTGTCCTTGGAAGTAGGGAATTGGCTAACTCTTCATTCAACTTTGCAGGAATACTTGGCATTTGCTTCATCACCTCCGGTGAGTCATTCAAACTACCCATAAAAATAATGACACCAATGTGAAGTTGTAAAGGTAACATGTCCTACTTTTTAGATACCTCATAAATTAATGAACTTTATGAAAATAATACACATGCTATGTTATAGTTCTAACTTCTAACTTCACATACCATTTTTGTCAAAAGAGAAGCAAATAAAATACTTACACCAATAACTTCTTCAGTATAAAAAGAACAAAACAATATATAACTTACTCATTCATGATTTTAAGGATGTTATCTCTAGTTTGGCAGAAAAGATTGATGTTCTCCTGTATCTGGAAACAAAACAAAGATAACCCAAAAAAATGTGGCTCAGCATAAACCTCTAATAAGGCTTCTGAATCCAAAGCATTTAACAAATCCTATACCTGAGTTTTTGATCAAGACAAAAAACATCAAAACTGAATTGATATAAAAAGAAGCAAACTAGACAATTTATCAACTCAAAGATTACTTAATTTAGTCATATGAGGTTAATGCAAAAACATTGTAACAAGGCTTTGCAGATAAAATTAGTTAAAAAAAATTTGTAACTGACCTGAAAAGAAGAAAGGTTTGCAGAAATTTGATTCAAGGTATGTGCATTGTGCTCCAATAGCTCACCAGTGGGACCTCCAATTGCTGCAACAACAAAAAACAATTCAAATTTGAAAAGAGAAGCTGGAACATTTAAAAGAGAAACACAAGCAAGAAGCCTGAACTATCGTGCTTGAAAACCACAACATCGAAAGCTATGAAGAAATTCACAAGATATGGAGCCTAACCTGTATAAGAAATGCCATCATCATTGTCCATTGCAATCATTGGCAGAGGTACATATGGGGGTACATTGGACCGAGGAGCAAAGTGAGATGGCTTTGCTGCAGGATCAGAAACTCTTTCCTGGAAACAGAAATAGATTTATGTTAAGCATATAAAGTCACATTGCATATGAATAGTAAGTTAGAAACATAAAGAAAGAACCTAGAGTTTCCTGTATTTCACAAATTCACTTATATTCTACAAGCTTCCTTCCTTTTTGTTACTTCTTTTATGGCCAAGGTGCTAAACTACTCCTAACTTAACAAGTCAAAATAAAAGAGTGTCAGTGTTGAAAGTAGGGGTCGGGTATCCGCCAAGAGCAAGCAAGAAAAAGAGAATATTCAACATATAACCTCCACATTCTGTTCTAGACCCAATCAACATCCATATAACAAAGTTAGACAATAAAAGCCTCTCAACAGTGAAACACAAACCAAATAAAAGAGTGTCCGACAACTGTAAGCAATACCTTTTTATCTTTACTTTTCCTTGTCAAGTTATGATCATCCTTCCTTCTCTTGCTATTTTCTTTCTTCTGTAAGAAAATGCAAAACAAACAAGTTGTTATCAATAAGAGTAAGCAGAAACTAAGTTGAAAGCAATCTCATAACTGAAAAATAAAAATGAGATCGTTTTTCCATTTGTCAAGGGTGGGGAGGGTTGCATGAGGAACCAAAGTGTCTAGCATCATTCTAATGGAGGAATCAGTCATGAAAACCCTTTTCAATCAGGAAGGCACAGCACATGCAGTCATAAAGAACTTTATCAAGTATCTATGTAATTCAACAAATCATATTAACAATCTTTTTCTAAGATAAAGAATAAGATGTAACAATCATGAGGCAAAAACCTTATAGAATTTATAACTACATAATGGAAATATTTGGTGGATATTTATTATGAATTGACATGCCTAAGATAAGATTCCCATGTCTCCATCATATAATAAATTCTCACAACCACAAAGTACGCACATTAAACTCTTCAACACTTAATGGTAATCTTCTAAAAAGATGGTGATAAGTTAGAAATGCTGCCTATTTGATATTTTGATACATGGTACAAATGGTTCAAACTTGAAAGGTCACAACCTTATACCTACTGCAATAAAACTGTTATCAACTAGGGAAATAGAATATAGTACACAACAACCAAGCCTTGATCCCACTAGGTGGGTCGGCTGGGAAATAGAATATGTAGCAGTCACAATTACATAAATGACTTGAGGCAGCAACAAACAAGTATGTAGCTTACATTCATCCACCTGACTCGCAGTGCAACATCTCGGACTGTCTTATTCTGTAGCTGTAGGGCTATCTTCGCAAAGCGTACTATGTTAGATGCTGAGGCATAACTACAAAGAAACATTTCTAATTTTCATCAATTTAAGGATGAGCTAGGTGTTGAACTGTATGACAACAGAAATGAATTAACTGTTTGATCTAAGTACAAATACAACTCAAGCTTGCATAATTAAGTAATTAATTAAATATCACTCCTGAAAAGCGCTCGGATATTGATTTCAAAATTCCATTGCAACTAGCGCAACATGAGGATTGACCAACAGAAAATATCTTCACCATGCAGACCATTGAAACTCAATTCTCTCACTTTGATAGAGAACCGCGAATAGACCATTGAAACTCAATTCTCTCACTTTGATAGAGAACCGCAAATTGGTTCTTGTCTACTAATTCATGGTTCTTTCGGAAATCGGTTCCTTGTAAGGAACGGACCAGATTTTTATGAAGAGTAATTAGTGATGTGCACTCACCTACATGAATGAGTTACACTAAAGATAAATTTTAATGACTTGCTAATTGCACATCAAGGAAACCCAATATAAAATAAACACATCCTCAATTATCAATCCATAAATTTAATGTAAACTAACAACAATTCACCAAAAATTAAATTGTAAACAAATAAAAAAAATTACTAACTTGGCTAGTCCTTCTTCAAGGATGGCTTGTTCTTCGGTGGTCCAATCAAGTGAAATTCCAGGGTTATGCTTCATAGCTAAAGAAGTATCCAAAGCTGAATTCCCATTGAATGAAGAAACATGATGAGTTTGTTCCTGATTATTGTTGTTCCCTGATGGGTTCGCCATAAAAAAAAACCCTTCTTCAAATACACTCAAAGATTGAAACTTTACACGCTGTTTCACCAGATTCGATTAAAGGGTATCCAAATTGATGATTTGTTCCCGCCAATTACCGGAATAATGTTACACTGCAAAAACAAAAATTGAAGAAGAAAAAATATGAAATAGAGAGAAAGGGTGATATTGAAAGTGATAGTGATAAGAGTTAAGGTAATTGAAAAAGGATAGTGGAATTAAAATTGGAAAATAGGAAAAGGGAAAAAATAAATAAATAAAAGATAGTCTTTTAAAGGAAATTGAGATTTTCTGCAACTAGATGATGACTCTGCAAACTAGTTAAATATTGAAGGAATTTTGTACAGAACAAACTTTTTATACCACTCATCAAATTACTTTTTTCTCCTCCAATTTCTTCCTCTAGGAATATTGTTTTTGGGCTTAAATTACTTTTTTTTATTATGCTTCATTTTATTTTTTTAATTTGGTCGTTAAAAACCTCATTTATTCCTCATTGGTATAATAATTAATACTTATCAATATGACACTTTCGTCATAATAAAATTATATTTTTATTGAAATATATGATAGATAGATAAGATATATAATTCCAACAAAAATCATAGCCCGGAAAAAATAGATAAGATTTCAATATATTGAAGTGAAAATTTAATGTTATTATGATGAATGCATAAAATTAACTAATGTCAAAATAGTCTTCTATGGTTAATTCTAAATGATAGATGAAATTGGTGTTCCTTTCTAATACTATATTTGATTTATTAGTGGAATTCATGTAGTGAAATAATTGTGCTGATGAGCAAGGTTAATACACTACATAATGATGTGAAGTCTCCTATGATCTTAATGAGTCATGAGAACTTAACTCATCTAAAAAACAAAGAAATTATTGGAATACTTAATAAAATGTTAATCTAATTTATTAAATACATTGAAAAAATTCAGCTCTTTATGACTAAATACATTCCATTCCTTTTGGTTGATTTGATTAACAAGATCTACATACCTAATTTTACTTTAGTATTCGTAGAGACATGGCTTAAGACTGAAATATTAATTTCTTACCTATGTTTTCAAGAAGTGTGATATTAATTTCTTATCATTGTATATCACCCTGTGTGTTTATTGATTTGACAATGAGTGAGTTATAGTGAGACAACAAATAGTACAACAAACATTGTAATGTGTTGTGTAAATGCATAGAACCACATTGTACTATTGTAGTAGTAGTGGTTGATGAGCACCACTCCAAGCTCACAAATATACCTCTGTTTTTAATAAATAAATAAAACATTTTACACTTTTATTACACTAGTCAAGGTTGATAGCAAGCATTTTCCATGATAAATTAACTAATCCACTAACCTGCTTTAGATGATTCCATGTTATAGAGAGAAAAAAAAGATGATTCTTTCTATTTATGTACAACAGCCAAACCAATGCTAATGTAGAACTAAAGTATTTATAGCTCTACAAGTAACCAATTTATCCACACTATACCACTTTTCATGTCCACAAGCACACTCTTACACTGTAGAAGATCATGATTCATGGCTAACAATCACAGTGCATGTAATCAATTGATGAGCTCCTAACTCAGCTAATTGGTTGAATAGTTGTCAACTAACCATGTTATAAACTTCCTAAAATAAAGGGGATGCGTCTTCAATGCACCTCTATGACTAGGTCAACAACTCACAACAGCTTTGGATATTTTCTAATTATCTAAAACCAATTTGCAACTTCCCTTTCTAAATTTCAGGAAATTTATTGTATAGGGTAAAACTACCTATACATCTACTTTGTTGTATTTCCCCCAATTCAAATTGTTACAAGGTGTTGCTCTAGCTGTGTAAGGTCCCGTTAGATCTCCAAAAGGTCAAGGTTCGATTTCTGTGAACGATATTTATTGAAGGGGCAGTCACACACCCCGAAAAGGATTAGTTCCTTATATGAGGGATACCGTTGGCACCCAAAAAATTTGTTACAAGTTACCAACGAGCATTGTATCAATTGCCGGGGGAGTCCTTGTAACTCAGTAAAAGAGGTTTTTGAGCTCCAGTCCCTAATAATGCAATTGCGTTTGGCAGATAGACCAAAGTTTATTACAAGTTGGTCACCAAAGAAAATTTGATACAAGTTTGTACCATGCTGATCAAATACTCACAGAAATCCAAAACCTCGATAAACGATTTCAAAGTCCATTTCGGTGGCGCTTGGTAAACAAAAAAATATGACACAATGTACGAAGCTCTCACTCCGCAAGGTCTGTGAAGAGTAGATATACATAATCTTACCACCACAAGTAGAGAGACTATTTCCATGATTTGAAATATTTTTAGGTGGTGTTTGATAGAATGAATATTTTTACATTCATGTGAATCTCAACTTGGGAATATGAGATTCCCAAGAGAAATAACATGTTTGAATCTAAATTTGTGAATGGGGTGAGATTGCTGGATTCTTACCTTTCAAATGGGAATCTGAATGCAAAGGAATTGTATCCTGTGCTGATATAGTCCAATTCTCAGCCAGGGATTCTCTTCATCTGGTACTCTTTCAAACACCCTTCTATGTTGAAACATATGTGTCTGCTTTCAACACCTTTCACCATCTTATCCAGTTTTCTGAGGAAGTAAGGATGGATTGAAATCAGATGCTGCATCACTAGACCAGCCATCACCATAAATCTCGTGGCAGTAATCTTTAGCATGCTTCAAACCAAGAGGCTTGAATGTACTAGATATGACAACACTCTTAGGTAAGTTAAGCTTATGTAATATGTTCCAAATGATTGTGTTTGTTTCTTATCAACATAGGAGCAGACTCAATGGGCAGAACACATTGTAGCAACATTGCAATCGGCTGTACAATTACAATGGCACCGGGAATGTGAAACCAGACCCAAGCATGAATGGTGCATTTCTAGACACGCTGAGAAAATCTTGCTCACCAAGAAAGAAGGGACAGCCAGACCCACTGGTATACCTAAACCTAGGATCTGGATCAAGTTACAAATTCACAGAAACATACTACAAAAGGATCCACTTATTGCACCAAGCTGTCCTTGGAATTGCCCAACAATTATTTTATGGTGATGACACTGAACAGATCACCGAGGAATTTGCTGCTGGATTTGAAGGTTTTCCAAGAGTTTTTTTTATCAGTGCACAACTTGGGGAATGTCAAAGTTGTAATGGGAAACAGTGGAGAGGTACGCCAAAATTGTCGACATACAAATATGGGCAAGCTAAATTAGTAGTATGTGAAATGGAATGATTGTTATGCATTAAGTCATGCCCAGTTTAATTTGAACTTAAACATAGTTGTTTGTATTCTGAAGGTAAAGAATAATACATGAATCACGAGTTCATAATAACTGTTGTCTTTTGCAAGTTCCACTTCCACCAATTAAAGAACTCAGTAACCCCCTCCCCACAACAACAACAAAAACTCCTAGAGTCCTAGTATGTATAAACCACTATGGATCATTTCTCCTGCCAATATAAATCCCCAAAAAAACTGACTGCGTATTCTAAAACTAAATAATCCCTTGCTCACGTCCTCCTTCTTGTATGCATGTGCTTTTTCAGGACTCCAAATTCTCTAAGCGGTAAAAGGTTTATGTATGACCAGAAATCTGACCTGAACCAAAAGTCGTCTAAAGAAGGCAAATTTGTTTGCATAACCTGTGCCAAGTTTCCAAGATTGCAAATTGATTGGACCTGGGAGCAACCAAGTTGATGAAAAATCCACTTGCCAGTCTTTCTACAATGGCTTCAAGAAGAAGAAAACGAGACAACACAACATAAGCAATGGAAAAAACTCAAATGGTAAAAGGGAAAGAAATCTTTAACATGGCCTTCCTAACAAGAAAACAAGCATATTGCTCACAGAACAAACACCTCGCTTAAACAAGAAACTCTAAACAGGAAAAATTGGGAGAAGAAAGAAGAAAATGAATATATGTTGTATCGAATTTCAATTTATCAACTTCAAACTATACATCCAATCCATTGCAACACCTAGCCTTGAAATAAATAACCTAAATTCAAAATTCTGATAAGATTCCAGTGTTTAATAAATTGCAACTGTTTCCAGAATATCATCAACACTGCAGAGGTAATGCTGATGAAGCTAGTGCATTGTCAATTGGGATATTAGGTGGCGGTGGTAATCAATTACAGAGCATACTTTTAATTTTACAAACATCCTAAAGTGCACGAGTGCATGAGAAAAGTCACTATGCTCCAATAAGACAGAAAAACATGATGAATCCCTCACGCGGTATAAAAACAGATGAATCATCACTATGTGGGGTCAGTTACATGGATTAAACAATGTCATCGTATCCTAACAAATCACGTCCTTAATGTCATTTAAATCTCTCTTTTTAATGGTTTCACTGGCAACATTTATTGATGTCCCTCTAGCCTTAACTATTGGGCTATCCTCCATCTGACATACTCTTTTTAATAGGGCTTTTACTCACAAAGCCAAACCACCTAAAGTGAGATTCTGCTATTTGTTTATTGTGCTACACCTACTTTATCTCAAGTGGGATGAAACAAGTAAATTGAAGTCCTAGAATCCCTTATCACAGGGACGTGTAGTTCATTCCACTATCAGCACCCAACCCCTGAGGAAGTGGGTCAAAGGGATGCACAATTTTCTTCATCATCAAGAAGCAACAAAAGCGGAAACGAAAACACAACACAAATTAAAGTTCTTAAATCGAAAATATGCCAACTTCTTAATTCATTCCTTATAGTTACCCCCAAAATTTTCAGTACGAGAGCCTGCTAAAACGGTCTATTTTGGGACAAAATCTTTGCATCAAGCTTCCAAATTTTGAATGGAATTTGAGTACAACCCATTAGAGAAAAGCCTTGGGAAAGACCGTCTAAAAATCTATGCAACATCATCAAGAGTTAGGCAACCAACAAAATGTAAAACACAACAGTGAAATTACCTCAAAAAAGAGTAATGAAGACTATGGAGGTACAACAGCTGGACGAACCTCCAAAATCAAAAGCACTTTTGCTACAAAGTCTCCCATTAAAAGTGGATGAGTAATGAATAACAAAACATTAACACCATACTCCAATTTGGTAAATCGGGCCCATATAAGTGATATTCAATGCCATTCAGTCTTTCGCTGCAAGAGTAGATTGGAAATGATACTACACTAGTCCCCTTCCTCTGCAACAAACTTATTTTTCTTGATTACCTGCCAAGAGATGAAACATCAATTTCACCATAAAAATCTAAGCAATATAGAAAAAACGTAAGCCATGTACTTGAAGAAAACATCATTGAAAATGCATTGCCACATAATTATAAAGAACAACTAGTAAGTTACCCGTGCATTCGCACGAGGCAATACTTTTTTGTCGTATGATTAAGAACACGAAAATTATATGAGCATTCATATAGTTAAGAATACATATGTTACTCGTACATTCACATGGTTAAAAAAATACATGTTCCTCATGCATTTGTATTTTTAAGAACACATGTGAACATTCTCATTGCTATGAACACATGTTACATGTGCATTCACTTAGTTAAAACACACATGTTAACCGTACATTCACATTGTTAAGAACACAAGTGTTACCCGTGTATTTGCCTATTCAAACACATGATGAAAATAAATGATACTTTCAAATTTGAATATTCTAACAAAAATAAGAAATGAAATTTGAGGTAAAACTTCAATTTCGAATTTGATTTTTTTAATTATAGTATGGAATAATTAAAATCCAAGAAATCTGATATTAAAATTCAATTGGTAAAGTATCACAAAGCTTTGATGAGATGAAAATTAGATAGATTAATGCAAATATTGAATAAGGTAAAACTGTATAGTTTTTTCCAATTTAAATAAAGTATTAGTAAACGTATGGTTTTTTTCAATTTAAATAAAGTATTAGTAAACTTATAGTATTAGTAAACGTTAAATAAAGTAGATAGATTAATGCAAATATTAAATGAGGTAAAATTGTATGATTTTTTTCAATCTAATTAGTTGGATGATAAAATATTATTAGTGATTTAGAATTGGTTAGGTGTATATACTTGAATATAATTAGTAAACGTGGGAAGGTAGCAGAAACAAATTTGTTTAGTCTTATTGAGTTATTGACGAATCAACTACTCAAATTATATGGTATATTGGTTAATAGAGTATATGTTAAATGGGAGAGATCCATGGACCATTTTTACACATTTAAGTGAGAAAAAACGGAAAACATGAATATCAAATACATTTGTTGCTTCTAATTTTCAATTCTAATGATAAATAGTTTTTCCAACTTCTTTTTCTTCTACAAAAATTATCTATGAACATTTGTGTCCATGAAAAAATAGGTGAAAAATAAGAGGAATAATGAATTGAATCATCAATAGGAGTAGATTGTATTTTTAATTAGCATTTAAATTATTAAAATATAAAATGTATAAAAAGTGAGGATGTAGTGTGGTAATGTACATAATAATAGCATTGAACACTTTTGGAGGGAAGAAAAGTGATGAGGAGATGACATGTGGCTAGGAGGACCTTCTTTTCTTATATAGTAATAGATGGAAAGCAACTGATTTAACTGGAATCTTTCTATTGAACTTTTATAAACATTAGAAGGAAGACATCTTTTAAGTATTCTGTTAAATAAAGCAAGCATCACAGTTAATCAGAATAGGATGAAGTAGACCAACACATAATTGCTACCTTTCTACAATTTGTTTTCTCATTACAAGATTTTACCAAACAAAAAATAGCAAAAGCAGTTAATGCTTCTTTTGTGATGCGGTAAAGGAAAATAACAAATTTAGAACTTGCCTTATTAAAATATTTCTTTCGGAGTTTGACTGCTGTGGTTATGCATCTTTTTACCTTGATCTTCAGCATGTTGTCATTGAACATCTACAACAAGTAAATTTAGAATATAAAATTAGAAAATGCACAATAATAACACAGGTGAAATCTTATCTTCCTTGGCAGTTTAAAACAAGAATTGAAAAAGCAAAGTTGAAAATATATCTAATTAAAACTGCAAGAAATGTGTTTCAAGTAATGATTTGGGAAAATCACTATAGTATATTGAAAAAAGGAAGAAAAAATGCAAAGAAAAAGAATATTGACAACAGAGTTTTAGTTAAACAAACAGTAACCCCACATCCAGGTTTAAATTAATACAATCTTAAGCTCATGATTCATCTGCAATGTAAGAACCTACTTGACATAAACAAAATTCACACTACTTTTAATTATCAATCAGTATAATTGGCACAAGTTCCTCTCCGCTTCATATAAAGAGTACATCAGACCACATTAAACAATATACAATTATTGCACAAGTGATTGGGGGGAAACATCAAGAAATACAAAGTGCTTCCTAAAACAAAAGCTTTTGCACATCATCAACTTCATATTTCAAGATCAAAACATAATCCAATCCAAGTGAACAGAATGGGTACCCAAAACGAACATTGTAAAACTAGAGAGCAAAAACAAAGTAATAGTGTATAGTAACTATGATTTTCATAACACCAATTAATTGCTGCCTTGCTGGACAAAAAATATTTAAAAAGATCAATGGCACCTGCCTTTATCATATCATCAAAGGAATTTGTTTCTTGGATTATCTTCTGGCGGTTTAAAACAAGAATTGCTGCGACACAGAATATGGACAACTCATCCTTTCCTTTCCTTGTTAAGGAGGAAATAGTTCTTATTTGGACTCTATCATTTTTTGGCCAGATGTTCCTTGCCCAGCCACAAAAGGCATGGGAAGATAGTGACTTCAATTTGACATCACATGCAGAGTGATTAGTATTCGCAAGATTTGACTGTAAACTGGCTTTTGTGCCGTCATTTTTATTATGGTTTGATTGTGAACCACTCTTCACATTACCATCATCGGTATCTACAATTTCTTCTCTCATATCATTGCTTGAGCCTCTGCGAAGATCTAAAGCCAATGCATCCAGACATTTCTCTTCTAAATCGGAGGCTAAGGATTCATCAAAGTCAGACGCCCACATCATCTGCATTAGGTAAGAGTAATGTGACCATGTATTAACTAACTAAACCAATGATGTATCAAAAGGGTTGACTAATCAATGGCTCATGATATTTTCTATACTATATCTAAATTACAGTAAGCATTCTCAGAATCGTAATGTTCTTTACCAAAGTACTTCCACAGCCATGTACCAATTCTTTGTCCCCAAAAAAAAGCACCAACAAATTAATTACCCTTCAAAAATCCTAGACATGCTTCCTACACCAGTAAACTTAATCAAACTAATAATCACAGGGTACATTGGGAGGCTAATCTCCCCTTTCAATCGATTTATTGCAATAAAGCAAATGAACAAGTCTATTTCAAAATTAAACAGAAAATAGATATGCTTGCTTCGGAACCAGGGGCAGCTAATCTTAAAACTAGGATCATATTTCAGTTTTGTCCAATACCACCAACCATATCTCCCCAAGCAGAGGCAGGCAAACAAAAAGAGGTTAAATCTTACATTTCACTTGAATTTCAAGAACTTAATAAACAATAATGGGATATGAAGCATGGAGCACACACCTCCCACATTGAAAGAGCCTCATTAAAAGACAACTCTCTGCGAAATAGAACTAGCAACATACGAAATGCAAAATGAAGGCTTTCAGCACCAATTTTGGACAGGTAGGCAAACATTTCCCTTTCCGACACTTCAAGGATATGCCACAATTCTCGCAACTGCTTCATCACCCTAGTTGGCCCTTCAATTTGGAAATTTTCTCTCTGTAGAAATGGGAAAGTAAACAAGTCAGTCACTGAAATAGAAGTTGAACTTTGTTGAATCTTAGCCAAATTTGCAAATACCATTCTCCTTAGAAGCATCTCAAAACACCAAAATGCATCTGCATTATCCTCAAAGATTACAACAAAGGGAGACAGCAAATCGCTCATACCTAAGACCATGAAAAGAATTTAAGTCTTCGAATCCAAAGTTAGCATAATAGGGCTCCTAAAAAAATCTTTGGCATGAAGTAAAAAAGTTCTTAGGGAGAAACACAACCTTGACAATACCCCGTTGCAGGATCAACCCATGCATAGACAGCAAGAATATCCGACATTCTAGCTAAATTTCTTGTGTCCTCATAGAATTCAAGGTGACTATCTGTCCTCACAACATCAACAACTGGAAAGGAACAATCTTGTTAGCTAGAAAGAATAACAGAATAAAACATGCTGTAATCAATAAGAAAATATCAATTTCTCTATCAAACTACAGGTGCAGAGAGAGACACTATATAACTGAGATACCTATCCTATGCAAAGTCCAAAGCCATTCTGATACTCTATCTTCACTGGCAGGCAATCCTTGAGAAATTGAGGCATTTATCATTGCTGGTTGGGGTACATCTGATATTTTTAGTTGATCTACCATCTTTGCATCATAAATTGGATTACTGGACAGAAATTCTGGTTCATCCTCATCAGGTGAAGCAAATTCAATTTCATAATCCATTCCATGCAAGGTAGCAAGAGGATGTTGATCATTTGATTCAATAACTAAGTTTGCATTGTTATTGACATGAAAACTATGCATTCTGTCATCTTCAAATCTTAGTTTATGTTGAGCAGAATGTTTATCGCCATTCTCTATTCCTGAAATTTTATCTTTACCACTCTTTTCAAACAGATTTGTGAAGGAAAGTCGAAACTACTGTCAGTCACATAATGTGATCCATCTGATTCTCTCCCATACTTTGGGGAACTGCAGTTTTGTTGCCCAAAAGGATCATATGATGCATTATCTGTGTCTGCTCCCAAACTAACTAGGTCAACCCAATCATCGGAGCTTTCCCGTTGGCTTACATTTGCCGCCTCTGTACAAGTAATACTCCTATCACAACATTTTCCTACAATATTATTATCATTGGAAGTTGATCTTTCTTTTTTAGTTTGCTTTTCCTGGTCATTTTTACATGAAGTCCTGACATCCATAACTTTGGATCCAACAACATATGCCAAAGAACCAGTTCCTACACTTGAATGCATTGATTGACATTGCTTAATCAGGTCCCTATAATGTTCCCTGCAAGGAATGTTCCCCACACATGTCAGAAAATAATAAATACATCATCAAGAACCCAGGAAGATACTACAGTAACTGAAACATATCCTGTAGTCATCCAATGCCAAATACATTTGAAAAGTTGAACTTCCAATTTTGACACAGTTACACAAGCAGTTGCCAAATGCCAAAGTATTGTTTTCATGCATGCATTGAGATTTGAGCCATTGACACATGACCACAACATCCATGATATTCGAAAATAAATTGTCCAGGAGAAATATTCAAATTAGAAAGATCTAGGAAGCTAAAGAACATAGCACCAATATCATCATCTGCAAAACAGACATATATAAAGGGCAGCCAGTGCACAAGGTTCCCACCTGATAGGATCTAGGGAGGGTAGACGTATGCAGCTTTACCCTTGCAAGCGAAGAGGTTGATTCTAGGATTTGAACTCATGGCGTTCAAGTCACAAAGGCGAGCAACCTTACCGTTGTGCCAAGTCTCACCCTCAACACAGACATATATGATCCAGAAAATAATAGAGAAAAATAAATCAAAGAAATTGGATGGAACCACACCTCCTAGCTGTTCTCAACCTTCTTCGATACTCAGCAGTGGTGCTCAGTGCATAACAACCCAATAAAAACTCCCAAACTTCAGATCTTATTGATGGATCTACACCCTAACAGGAAGGCAAACCAAGTGAAATGATTCAAAAAAGATAACAATTCTTATATTAGCTCACATGTTTAAATTTAAGTAGGTTTGATTAGTGCAAGACAAGAGTTCAAATCCACTGCTTCTATAGGCAACCAATTTTATCCATAAAACATGAAGAGGTTGCACCAATTTTATGCATATGCAGCATCTCAATTTTGGAGAAAACCATTATGGCAATGATGGCAATATAGAAGGAAAAAACAATGGCAGCATGAACGGAAACATACCCCTAACACAATCAACTTTAGTGCCTTCCGGAAACTAAACACCTTTCCTTCACCATCAAACATGGCTTGCCATTTGTCTGGCTTAAGCATTCTGTTTACCTGCTCCGTGAAGAATAATAAAAAACATTAAACTGAATTGTATAACAAGATTTTGTTTCAACATTAAACAAGATCTTCCTAGATACCCAATGGTACAAATGAGAATAAACACAGGAATCTTCACTAATTCGTATATAGTTTAAGTTTATATGTTGCCGAGTGGTGAAGTCTGAGAGGATAGCTAAATATGTTCTCAGATATCAATACGGGATCTATCATAGAAGTGCTTGAATATTGCAATCGGCCGACAGTTCTAGGGCATCATCAGTGATGAAAAAACACCAACCTATGCTAATTATCAGAATCAGCACCTCTATGGTAGGATAGAACAAGGCAACAAGATAAAACAAGATGTCCTATTTAGTTCCAACCTTTTGGTGGAACAAAAATGTTCTACTTTTTATCCTTTTCTGCTCGGTTTACATAATACAACAAACATCAAACAGAACACATAAGCTCTCTTTCAATCTAATCTGACATATCTACCAAACGCTAAAGACGATAATTTAGTTAATGAAAAATGAACTTAAACAAATAAAAAATGGGTGCCAAGTGCACGCGACTCCACTTAGCGGGTTGGGTGGATGTATGCAGTGTTGTCCCGCAAGCGCGCGATAGAACTCACTTTCTGCAAATTCACCCTCTTAACCTAGTGAAATGATAAAAAAAAAACAGGTAGTGTTGTAGTCTTACAGTTATAACAACCTTTATCGGTGACTGAGAAAGGCAAGGATCTCCAATGTCGCGCACGATGGAACTCACTTTCTGCAAATTGACAGTGGCAGTTTTTCCACAACTCCATTGCTTCTCTTCTTCCACGCCACAACTCATAACACTACTCTCTCAATCTCTATTTCTCAAACTTTCATAGCAACCTCTACCACCATCACCAAACTCAGCAGCAATGTCAACAAACAACAATAAATCCCTAATATTCATGCTACAAACAAAGAGAGATGCTATGTAAGTAACGAACGCGGAATAATCATTTTATTTTGCATGATAATAATAATCGATTTTGAAAATAATAAAAATTAAAAATAAACGAAACGTAGAATGCGAAGAAATGAAAATGAATATTCATACCGAAATGCAAGTAGGAATTAGAATGGAAAGGATCGTAGTGAATTGAAGGATAATGAGAGAAGATTGATGGAATGGAGAAAGAGAATAGAAGAAGAGAAGAGTGCATTCATGTTGAAGAGGAGCTCCGCCGTGGCTCCGTCGTCATTGCCTCTTGATACGGTGTGAAAACGATCGGAATTATGGAATATGGAGGGATAAAAAAACGTCTAACATAAATTAAATAAAAATAAATTTCTGCTTAACTTGAAAATTTGAATGGTTTACCATACAAAGAAACTACGTTGAGGAAATCAATATTGTTAATATCATATATATATATATATATATATATATATATATATATATATATATATTATTAGTGGTTTAATTAGTGGTTAATTGATTAAACATATACTGATGAACTTAGTTATAGATATATTTTATAATAATATGTTGAAAAATCAATAAGAAAATAATAACAATTTTAATTTATATAATTTGTTATCTTAAACAATCATTTTAGTACAAAA
Source organism: Lupinus albus (assembly GCA_009771035.1). Taxonomy (NCBI): domain Eukaryota; kingdom Viridiplantae; phylum Streptophyta; class Magnoliopsida; order Fabales; family Fabaceae; genus Lupinus; species Lupinus albus. Next base: position 2,379,557 of record CM020022.1, on the reverse strand, counting down.
TAAGTTATTTTCATTATAAAAAAATCTAAGTGAAACTGGTTGGTATGATTGATACGGTTCAATTGAAAATCAGTCAATTTTAACTAGTTTTGATCAATTTTTTACGGATATGATTGTGTACTGATATTATTATTGTATCACATTGGTATTGAGATTGATTCATTAGTTTACTGACATGCTCGAATTGATTTTTATAACATGTGGAAATTGATGGATTTAAATTTGGGTGTATTTTCATTCCTTCAATTCTTTAACCAAAGTATATTTTATATCGAGTGTGTGTCATTGTATTTGGAGAATCTAGTTTTTTAAATTTTGGCAAGTTTTATGAAATTAGTTTTCTCAAAAGTAATGAATAATATATTAGTTTATCAACAAGATGTTGGTTTAGTGGTATTATGTTTTATTGAATATTTAGGATGATAAAAATGTCCAAGGTTCGAATTCTGTGAGTAATCTTGGTATCTAAAAAACAAAACGTTGGTATAATATTGTGAGACTCCGCTAAATCCTCATAAAAACCAAAAATCAAGAGTTCGATTCTTAGGAACGATACTTATTGCAAGAGACAAAAGTGCTAAAAAAAGTAACTATTGAAAGAGATTAATTCCCGAAAGAGATTAATTCCTTACGCAAAAGGTGATGAAATATTATTGAAAGTGCTAAAAAAAAGTTTTCTCAAAAGTAACTATTTTCCCTAAACAAAAGTTAGGCCACAAGGGAAAGAAGTTTATATAATTTTGTTATGAAGATGATATATTATGGATTTGTATTATAATATTTAATTATAATTTTTTTGGGTAATTTTTTTTAGCATATTTGCATTTATTAAAATATTAATAGTACTCTAAAAGTGAGTGTTTAAATTAAAACCTAATTTTTCAATTCTGGATAGCACACACCCAAAAATCAATAATGGCATTTTTTAATGTACTTTTGTTACCAAAATTTTGTTACATAATTCTGCTCATCAGTCATGAATTCAAATAGTGTTTGTAAGTTATTTTTATGAATACTTTCTTTATGCTATATTCTTATTTCTTCAATTAATAATTTGAACTTCAATATCATTACTCCACATGGTTAGTTATAAAGTTATAGACATTATTGATAGATGCTAAATTTTTCTTATATCATACACTCATTCAATCATTAATCAATATGAATTTCTTACCGATAACATGATGATTTATATTGGAAGGAAAATAACTGAAATTTTTATTCCTGAATCAATCATCATTAAGTTTAATTCTTTAAAAGAATGAAAAACAATATTTTTTTTCTTTGACATTTTTCTCTAACATTTTTAAATGTTAAGTAATGTTATTTATAATTAATATATTATTTTGAAACTTATATTTATATTTTATTGTTAATCAATTATTCTTAATTATAAATTATAATTAAATATTATTGTCCCCTTAAACTTTAGATCAAGATTCGCCACTATAGTTATGGTAGAATTAAGTCAAAGTTTGGAATTGTGGACAAAATATGAGATCACTCAAGACTACTCAGTACCAATGTGACCAAAAAAATATATGTTAGATTCAAATTCCTAATGACTAATAATAATAAATGAGCAAGAAAATAAAATATATTAAACATACTCACATTTTTATATGAGATATTTCTTTTGTTGAAATGCTAATGTAAGTAATTGTTATGTATTATTTGTACTCATTTTTTTGCCCTCATCATTTAATTCTCATTTGGGTTTGAATGTTGACCTACAAAATTTATTTTATTTTTCACAATAAATAAGGACCTTCATTTCCCATGTTCATGGCCTATAATATATAAGGACCTGCCTCCATAAAAGGGCAACCAAATAGAAAATAAAATAAAATAAAATAATTGAAAAGGCAAGTGAAATGTTATTATTTTATTTTTCCTTACCCATTTATTTTTTTATTAGAAATGTTATTTTCTTGTTGTTACGAATATGTAAAAAATGGATCAGTGAGAAGTATGATAGTTCAATACACCTTGTGAGTGGAAAATAAATTTTGTTTTGCATCACTTAAAAGTCGTGTTGACCTGTCACGACTTTTTAGTGAAAAAGTAAATAAAAATTTGGGTTATTTAGAAGTCGGGTTGACCCATTAAAACTTTTGAGTAAAAAATTAAAAAAGTTTTGAATCAAGAAAAAGTCATTTTGGTCCATCCTAACTTTTAAATGAAGCACTAAAAAAATAATAGATTATTTAGAAGTTGTTTTAATTTCTCGTTAATCCAAAAGTTAAAATAATTTTGAGGTTGGACCAACACTTTTTGTAAATCCACTTATAAGTTAAACCATTTACCAAAAATAACTACAACTATTTTTTGGTATAACAAATGATATCTTATCTTTCCACCTTATAGATAAACTAGTCTCTTTTGAGGCGTGTGACCGTCACTCATAATAATGTGGTTATCAGGAATCGAACATTTGATATTTGACTTAATATAATTTTTTCAGGATCTAGTGAGATTTTACATCACTAGATCAACGATGATTACGACTATTAATATTTAAATGAGATCCACACTTAGTAAATTAGCTTATACTTAATTTAATTTATATGGTACAAACACATCATCATGTTAAAGACTAATTTGAATTCATCTCCACTATTGAAGATTGGATAAAAATCTTTCTTAAATTTAAATTTTCTTATTAAAAATAACTCAAAACAATGTCGTTAAAAATTGACTTATGTCACATATCATAATCTTTGGATGTCATAAATAGAGAGCATAAGACAATGTCCAATGCATAGTGAAAGACATGGATGCTATTTTTAGAAAGTATTATGGTTATGTACTTTATGTCCAATGAAAATGAGTTAAAGTGTGTTCCTTGGTAATTATAGCAACTCCCCCTTTTCACCCTTTCAACTATGAGTTGGGTTAATGGAAGATGTAAGTATTTCAAAAAGTAAAAATAAATACAATATTCAATAATATATATATATATATATTTGATTATAATGAAATTATATTTTTACTAATAAAAATGAGGGTAAATGTTATCTTCATTAATAGAGAATATACTAGTTGTTTAACTATCACTTTCACTCACTTCATTTTTTCTTTGACTTTTTTATGAACATAGCTTTCGTCACGTTCGTGGATTTTAATGTTGTCAATTCGTTTCCTGTCCTAATCAAACCCCTTTTCTACGTTTCTTATAATTCCAAATTCCCATTTCTCATTTTCAATTATACAATTTAAAGTTTGCTCCTTTTTCTTATTTCCTTTCTCTCTCTTTTTTTGTTAGCGGTTTTTCACTCACGATTCCACAATTGCCATATCGTTCAGAAGCTTCACAAGTTCTTTTGGAGCTCAGATTCCCCAACTTTCAGGTTTTTGGGAACCCTAATTTCACTGTTTTTTAATCAGTTTAGTGTTGAATTCATGTGATGTCATGTTTGAATAGTGTTCAAGTGTGACTATTTGAAGATTGAAGCTCTCTCTGTGACTTTCATGAATAGCTATAAGGTTTTGGAAATTGAGATCTGTTAGTGTAATTGTGAAGTTATAAATATTGGTATTAGAGTTCTGCTTTGTTTTATTGGAAAACTTTCCCATGCAAGTTTCTTGTGGGTAAGAGCAAGTATAGAGTGAGCTATGTTTTTTCTATGCTTCAGGACTTTTTTCATTAGAATATACATAAATTTTAAAGGAAAAGAATGAGTATTCATGTTTTCTATACTAGTTTGATCCTGGTTTGAAAAAAAAAATTCTAAAATATCTATAAGTGACTTGAGGGTTTTTTCTCCTATTTTGTTTAGCTGTTTCTTAATCGATGTACTTGCATACTGCTAACCTTTCAGGTTTGCACCCAAAGCAATTCTTAACAATTTTCAAGATTAGAGTAGAAATGAAAATCTTAGAGAGAAAATTGAGGTGACATCTGTTGTAGAAAATATAGTATAATATCACATTAGGTGGTTCAGAGACTGATAAGTATAGAAAGAAATGAAATTATTATAGATGCAAGAAGAGAAGAAGGTTCTCTCTTGGATATGTTACAGGTTTAGGTTTTCGAGAGCCTGCGTCTTCGAGTTCACCAATACACCACATTTTTCCCTCCCCCTATCAACAGATGCATCCCCTTATTTAATAACTACTACTATGCAATTTTTAATTACACATAACTGATATGAACTCCTAAAACTACTAACTGCAGCATTAACTGCCCCTATCTGACTGCAACTTGCGCTTCCCCTGTTTGGCTGCACGGCTGCCCAAGACCATAAGTGGTTGACGCACCACCCTTTGTGGTGTTGGGCGGTCCTGATGTCTTCCTTTTGCGGCTGTAAACATGGATAATGGGGGTTTCTCCCTATCACAGACCGATAAAAAAATGTACATCAGGCCAAGAAAAATAGTAGAATATACCTATAGAAACCCCACTAAGGAGAGTGAATTTGGAGGGAAACCCAATAGTCAAAGGTTGACAGAGAGCCAGAAAATATGCAGGCGAAACCACTAAGAAAGATTTAGTTTTAAATGGATAGGACCTTATGGTATCAATTAATCCATGTAGTTGATCCCATCTATTGTGAAAAGACTTCGTTATTGTCGCTGTTCTTGTAAATGTAGGTTTGCTTGTTCTTGATTTTGGAAGTAAACCAGGTTATGTTCATGTTGAATTGTTTGTTTATAAAGGTAGCTAATTTGAGTATGCAAAACTTGCAGGCTTCAACATTGCTGGTAAAAAGGGAAGTGGTGCCTTGTTCAAATTTTTACTCGGAGGAAGTCTAAAATTTGTTAAATTCCATTTTTCAACATTTCCAACCAAAGTATGCAATACCCTTATTCCCCTAAAGGAAGAGGAAATGGGTACCAGTCTTCTCCTAGATCTCAATTGGAGGGATCAACTTCATTAGATAGTAGAATGAGCAATTCAATTTCAGAGAGTATACCTAACAGCTTCTCTGAGCTCTTGAACCTTGATGCTTACTTGTGCCATAGCCCTTCCATGACTGATCAGATTTTGGGTAACTGGCTTCCATCGTTTGCCTCAGTACCATATCCATCACCCGATAGATTCAACCTAATGGAACAGAACTGTGGGAAATTCTATACGACAGAGGTTAATGGAAATTGCAGTACTACAGAAACCTTGCCTAGTTATGGGGAGAGAGCTGTGTTTCAGCAAATGGACAACCTGCCTGGTTTCTCAGATGATGCAAATAACTTAAATCCTAAGCAAAAAGTTAATGGCTCTGCTCAAAATCACAATACCCTTGATATGGGAAATTACTTGATTCCCAGGCCACCTGGTTTGTCACTTGATGAGAGAATGCTGAGGGCACTGTCCTTCTTTAAGGCATCAGCTGGTGAGGGAATTTTGGCACAAGTTTGGGTACCAATAAAACATGGTGATCAATTCATTTTAACAACGAGTGAGCAACCTTATTTGCTAGACCAAATGCTTTCAGGGTATCGTGAAGTGTCAAGGACATTCACATTTTCTGTAGGAAAATTGGGTTCTATCCCGGGACTTCCTGGTCGTGTGTTTAACTCCAAAGTTCCTGAGTGGACTTCCAATGTTGGTTATTACAATAAGGCTGAGTACTTGAGGGTGGAGCATGCAATTAATCACGAGGTCCGTGGATCAATTGCTTTTCCCATATCTGATGTGCACTCTGAACTACCGTGCTGTGCTGTATTGGAACTGGTCACTACAACAGAAAAGCCTGATTTTAACAGTGAATTGGAACTTGTTTGTCATGCGCTCAAAGTAGGTTTTTCTTTCGCTATTTATACCTCTTATACTACACAAATGTATCTTGATGCATGTTGCCTTGGTTTGAGACAAAATTTGGATGAAGATTTAGCCCACAACATGGCTTACCATCTTGAGCCTTCTTCATTTATAAATTCTGAATTGTTATATATGGAAATTTGGGAATTTGTTTTGGCACATTTGAAACTTGTTTTTCTACATCAGCTGACTTGAATATCTCAGCTGATGAAACATCCGAATATTTATTTGTCAATACAAAATAAATCAATATTTTCAATGTTGTTCTCACACCATGTCTGAGAACTGAGAAGTGCCTACGGAATGATGAAGATTTTCTATGGATGTGTACTACGTAATCATGTTTTGGCTGGTTGTATTAGAGATGATGGCAAAAAAAATTAAAATAAAATAAAGTTCATATATATTATCTGTTTCTGGTCCATAATTTTCCTATGTAGGCATCTTATATTCATTAGGGCACCTAATTGAGCTATTTCAAAGTGCATCTTGTATTCATTTGAATGAGAAGCCTCTTTGAATTATTCAAAGGTCATTCAAAGACCATCATGCGTTTCAGTCAATTCAGTCATGGATGCACTCTTCTCTCTCTCTCTCTCTTTTAAGATTTGCACATAATATTGCACTTGAAGGTAGTAATGATTAATGTATTTATCATGACTTTGTGCAGCTTGTAAATTTAAGGACTACTATGCCTCCACGACTTATTTCTAAGGTATTTACTTAAACCTGTTGATTTTCCCCCACACAAGGAAACCTTAGAGAAAACAAGTGAACATAAAATATCTTCAAATGTAAGTTGGGGGTTGAGATGTGGTTTTAGTTGGACTTTGGTGTTCTGACTTCTTAGAATATTGTTTCTTTTTCTGCAGTGTCTTTCAAACAACAAAAGAGATGCTTTAACAGAGATAACTGATGTGTTACGATCTGTGTGTCATGCACATAGATTGCCACTGGCACTGACATGGATTCCTTGTTCTTATACTGAGGGCACAGAAGTTGAAGCTACAAGGATACAAATTAAAGAGGGTCATTCAAGTTCTAGTGAAAAAAGCATACTGTGCATCGAAGAGTCAGCTTGCTATATAACTGATAGAGCACTAGAAGGATTTGTTCAAACATGCATTCAACATCATCTTGAGGAAGGGAAAGGTATAGCTGGGAAAGCTCTACAATCAAACCATCCTTTTTTCTGTCCTGATGTGAAGGACTATGACATTAGTGAATACCCACTTGTCCACCATGCCCGCAAATATAACTTGAATGCTGCAGTTGCAATTAAGCTAAGGAGCACTTATACTAATGACGATGATTACATTTTGGAATTCTTTCTGCCTGTTACTGTGAGAGGGAGTTTAGAGCAACAACTTTTATTAGACAGTCTCTCGGTCACCATGCAGAAAATGTGTAGGAGTTTGAGGACAGTTTCAGATGCTGAATCACCAGGAACAAAAAACTCACAAACGGGATATGAAAATAAAAATATATTCAGTTTTTCCCCTATGTCTAGGAGAAACTCTCAAATACCACTAGTAAGCGGTAACCATGATTCGGTCCAGAACATGTCACTGGAGGCATCAAACCTGAGAAACAGTGGAATTGAGCCTTCTCATAACGAGGTATTTAACTGCTACAATCCTTTGAACCTGATAAATGAATATTATTATCTTGCAGAATTTGTTGATAGCATATTTGTTTTGATGTATGTTTGTGAACAAATTTCCTCCTAAAATGAATGTATGTCATGAGCATTTTTGAAGTTCACAGTGTTCATATATTTCAAGTGATTTTTACTTAACCAAGAAGATTTTCTTAATCACATAATGATAACTGATACTTCTAAACGTTGAATTACACTGCAAAACATTGGCTCATCTCAGTCCCAAGCCTTGATCATCTTACATTGTTTACCATTATGGTTTGGAACAAGATATGTTTACCTTATATTTTTGTTGTGACCAATGAATGTGGTTTAGTTGTCATTTTTTCCAAGTTTGAAAGAAAACTCACACGGGTGTACCTCCAAATAAATTTTCTGCTGGAATTGATGATTACTTAGTATGTACACACTTCAAGGATTGTCTGTTAAAACTTTATTTTTATAATGATAAAAGTGGAACGTGATGTGAGAAGAAGCATTTTTAACAATTTACAAGTTATTGTGGACTACGATCTAGAACATGGGACACAAATACTGAATGTTCCTCATACTTCATTTATGTTACAATGGAATAAACAAATGGGGGGAGGGACTTGATAAAACTTCGCATCAATTTCTTAACTTATCGGTGCAACAAATTTTAGTATCTCCTGACACTGCACTTTAACAATTGTCAGATGTTGTCTTGCAGGAAGCAAATGAATCAAGAAGGCAGGTTTTGAAAAAGAGAACAACATCAGAGAAGAATGTTAGCTTGAGCGTTCTACAACAATACTTTTCTGGGAGTCTGAAGGATGCCGCAAAAAGTATTGGTGGTTAGTTATTAACTTGGCTTATCTATTTTGGGTTATGATGGTGGATGTTAGTTATAATCAGATCTGCACTTGTTTGGGTTATATTGATCTTAATAATCATTTAACTGTAAACATATGCATTAAAATTTCATTTTTTTCTGAAGTTACTACAACAGGGTCAATGTTAAATACAATTCAATGAGTATTTTATGAGGGAATGGTTGAAATGGTGCTGATTGCATGTTACAAATATGCATTAAGATGCACTACCCGATTGCAAAATTTAGATTAAATACATAACTAAGTGAAATTCATTAGCATACTTGTTAATGACAATTTAATTGTTAACATTTACTACAACTGTTCTGTCTTAAATAATTCCCTTTCCTTGTCCTAAGAAGATGATCAATATTTATGATAGGTAAATTCTTGTTAATTGAAACACATAGTTCTTAACAAATATTTCTTCTTTGAGCAGTTTGCCCAACAACCCTGAAAAGGATATGCAGGAACAATGGGATTTCAAGATGGCCATCCCGCAAGATTAATAAAGTGAATCGCTCATTAAAGAAAATACAGACTGTGCTTGATTCTGTTCATGGAGTGGAAGGAGGGTTAAATTTTGATCCATCTAAGGGGGAATTTGTGGCACTTCCTAAGAAAAGTACCATGAAAGACCCTGGGCCTGTTGCAGAAGTTGCAGGCCTAGTACCACCAGCGTCTTGTAGTGCAGGTGAGAAGTCAGCATTTAAGTTTGAGATCACCAATGTTCATGTTATGGGAAAGCAGCTTGTGCGCTCATCGTATGAATTGAAGAAAGCTAATGCTTCTTCGGTTGATTGTAGTGAAGATTCAAAATCAATGGCGACAGACTATGATTTTTCGTTGAGAGGAATGAGAGCAGAAAAATCTGAATGCAATATAGTTGGATTGGACACCGGTATGGATGGCGACGATGGCGTTGTTGAACTTAATCACCCTTCTTGTTCAAGCTTGACAAACTCATCTAATAACTCTAGTTCAATGATTCATAGCAGTTCATCAGCCTCTCAGAGCTTTGAGAACAAGGAGCATTCCAAACTCAAATCAACCATTGCTGATGGTGAGACAAAGATTGTTGTGAAAGCTACCTATAGAGAAGACACCGTTCGATTCAAGTTTAATCCATCTTCAGGTTGCTTCCAGCTATATGAAGAAATTGGAACAAGATTCAAATTACAAGATGGGTTATTCCAGCTCAAATATCTAGATGATGAAGATGAATGGGTGATGTTGGTGAACGACTCGGATTTGCAAGAGTGCATCGATATAATGGATGATACTGGCACGCGTTACGTCAAGTTTCTTGTTCGCGATATGCCTTGTGTTTTAAGTAGCTCTGGCAGTAGTGGTTGCTACTTTGGAGGCACCTCATAGCATTGCATGACTTCATGCAACAACTCAACTTTTGTTTGAACATTGTTTATGCATCAATTTGGATTCATTTGGTTGGAGGGGTTTGAACTTTAGCCACCTTTCTTTGTGGCTGGCACTTTAGAAGATAGTACGATAGGACTCATGTAAGTACTACCATGTTAAATATGTAGTACTCAATATCTTAGCAAATCAGTAACATACAGATTTATATCAGTAGGTGAAAAGTTTGAGTATCTGCTATTGTACAAAATTTGGTAGAAGCACATCTTAGGTGGTTTGAATACGTGGAGGAGATCGGTAGAAGCCCTCGTAAGGAGAGTAGATCAAATGAAAGTTAGTCCAATTACTAGAGGATGTTGGAGACCAAGAAAAATCAAAGGCGGGATAATAAAGAAAGACTGAAAGATCAATATTTTGTTAATGAACATGATTTATGATATTGTTCGATCTATGTAATCGATCCCACTTAATTGAATAAAAGCTTAATTGTTGTTGTAGTGGAGGGGTTACTAGCCACATGTAGTAAGTTTATTTGTACATATTCCAATATTATGATTATTATAAATGTTTTAGAAAAAACATTTCTGTATATTTTATGTGTTATGGGAAATCTTATGATACTCCAATTTGTATATAACATAGTAACATGATAAGCAGTTCTAAGTATGAGTATAGATATGTGATATGTGGTACACTATCTTAGTAAATATGGTATGTTGGAGTATACTTAGTTGATATGTTTTTTTAGTGGATTGTACTTTAATTTTTGAAACATAATTTATATTTTTTATGAATAATTAAGTTAAAGTAAGTACATTTAAAATAAATCTATAAACATTTAAAATGATAAAACTTCACTTATTTCTAACTCAAAAGACTCATTTTATACCAACAAATTAAATAAAGTTCACATCTTATATAAGGGTTTTCTTCTTCTCACTTCTATTGACAACTAACTGTATTTTAAATCGCAGAAGAATCGTGAATCAGTTCTCACGAACTAGTTCATGGTACGCAAGGCGTATAAACAAATTGTATGACTATCATCATATATAGGATATACGTGAAATATTCTTTAAGATATATAATAAATTGTTAAAAATATATTAAATATAAAGTATTTAATAAGTCACCTAAAATATAGATTAAATATCAGCATTAAGTAAAACAAATTATTATTTTGTAAAACCTATAAACCCAGTTTATAGGTTTTGGAAGAATTTCAAATACAATAATCTATATTAATTATTGTTATTTCTTACAATACCAATTATTCTTACCTGAATCACTTCATATATATATATATATATATATTTCAGATAAGAACAATGAAATGAAAATAATTATTATTGATTATTGAATTTTATTTGAATGATCAAAATTAAAAGATATATACATATGACTTTCATGTGCGAACAACTAATTTTTAATCCTAATCATCTATGATTAATTATAAGATTCAAATTTATTATTCTCACAGTTCATACATGAAATGACAGTCCATTATAAGCTAAAATATGATTAATTATAAGATTCAGATTTATTGTTTTCATAGTTCATACATTAAATGATAGTCCATTATAAGCCAAAATATGACTAGGCATGGAAGGGCAGTGCATAAATCAGCAATGGTTCATTGGCAAAAATAAAATAAAATAATAGTTAATTTCTACTATTAATTGTCTTCTTCCTAATTGATCAATTAATAAGGCAATGAAAGTATCACTCATTATAAAATTTAGTTTGTGAACATAAATCTGTGACCGAATATAATTATTTAAAAAAATTAAGATTCAATATATATTTTTTAGTTCAATATATATGAATTATTACTGGAAAAATTTACACACAATTAGTAATAAATCATATATCATTTATATATATTAATTTTCTTTTAAAGTTAATAAATGATAAATATGAATGATGAAAAATATAATAACAATATATGAAACTTTTACCCTATTAATACATCAAATTTTTCTTCCATTTTTTATGACTCACTTGAAATTCATTCTAAATGATATTTATTTTCTTTATGATATTTTTGAAGGATAGTTTAAGGAAAAAATATTTTAATACCAAATGTTGAACTACCATGTTCATTGATTTTCCATGTATATTGGAAAATATTTTAGTAAATTTCTATATCCATATTTCTATACTGTGTAAAGACAAAATATGATATAACTGTTGTCTTGAATTAATTTTTAATTCCCTATTTTGTAATTAATATTTTTTATTTAAAAAAAATCATATAATCCTACATAAATATTATCAACATGATAAATTGTTTATCTCACCTTAAACTAAACATTATAATAAATACAAAAAGTATAATATAAAGTATGCATAGAAATTTTTAAAAAATGAAATATATAAAAATTGAATACTTAATACAATAAAATAAGAATGTTGGTTGACAGACACAAAGTGACACTAATATGTACAATTTAGATATGAGTACGGATCCATTAATCCAAGACAAGAGTAAGTAAAAAAAATCTACTCTACATTTTAATCATTTATTCTTGGAAAATCCAATAGTTAAAAGGTACTCATGAGTGTGTAATAAAGGAAAGTATAGATAAGGTTTGGAAGTTTGGAATGTAAATATTACACATAAATTTAAGAAAAATATCTGAAACAATAATTACAAAGCCACTTCCCAAAGTTCCTTCGTCTCACCAAAAACACAACACAATTAGTTGTGGAAGAGACAGAGGAGAGAGAAAGAAAAACAAAGAGAGAGAAAGAGAAAAAGAATTAATCTTTTTATTCTATTCTCTTTTTTCCAATGGCTCAACCATCTGGTTCGTAATTCCAATCCTCAATTTCAATCACAATCAAATTCTTATTTTTTTATTAGGTTTTATTTAATTTTCTATTGTTCACCCCCAATTTTGTTGATTAGGGTATACCCGTCTTCTTTTTCGATCTTTTTCTTCGATTATTGCTTGCTTGTCGTCAATTACATGGTTCTCTTTTTATATGTGTGAATTGGAATAACTGTTATCTGAATTTGAGTTTTTTATTTTATTTTTGTTAGTTGATTCATGGTTCAATTTTTATCTTAATTTATTGTCACTAGATTGTTAGTATTTAAGGTTTTTAATTTTTTAATTTACGAATCTTCATTAGGCACAATTCTTTGTTATCTGCTCATTTGCCAAAACCCTAAAACAGTTTAACTTCATTTATGCATGTACATGGCCGTAGCTAGAACAATACTTTATTTATGGGGATAATTTAAAGAATTTATAGTTTTTTGAAGAAGTTATATGTGAAAAAGTTGATTTTTTAGAATTTTGAGGTAGATATATCTATTGGGTATTGCATCAAGAAATTTTTTGTTCTACATCAATTTATGGGGTAAGACTTAAGAGTGTGAGCTTGGCAGTTGTTTTGACCATGAGGTCACATGTTCAAATCTTGGAAGCAGCCTCTCCGCTTGCGGGGATAAGGCTGCGTACACGTACCCTCTCCATTCCCAACTAAGTGGGAGCCTCATGCACTAGTCCGCCCTTTTTATCAATTTATGGGTTGTAGGACAATAGGAGTAAGGAGATATAGGGAAAGAGATATAGGAAGGGATGGGAAGGGAGAGATTGATGAGAATGTAAGAGATTAAGGTGTGAAAAAGCCTTAAGAATATAATTCATGATTCATCACCACAGCCCTACTCACTGCCCCTGAGGACATACCTTATCAAAAATCTCATATTTAACGTGAACTGTATGCTGTTATTTCTGTATACCAGATATGATATCATAAGAAGCACTCAGTATATGAGAGTTGAACCTTAACGATTACACTTCATTTATCCAATACTTTGTCGTCATATTTTTTATAGCGTAACTGAATTTGGGTTGCAGCAAATAGTCCTCCACCAAAACCTTGGGAGCAAGCAGGTTCCTCATCTGGTCCAGCGCCTTTTAAACCCCCATCCGCTGGCACCACGAGTGATGTAGTTGAAGCTTCGGGGACTGCAAGACCTGGAGAAATTGTTTCTAGTGCTGATAGAGATCCAGCAACTGCCAATAGGAATGCTTTAGGGAGGCCTGTTCCCACAAGGCCATGGGAGAACAGTTATGGAAATAGCAGCTATGGAGGTCTCACTTTTATTATTTTGTATCACATTGTTGCTGTTCTTGTCCCTTCAACATTTCCTTGTTTGCCTTTTTTTGATGGATCTTTTTATTTTTTCTTATATTCTGCAGGTTATGGTTCTACCATGAATTATAATTCTGGAACTGGAATGTATGGTTCTTCTTACGGCGGTATAGGAGGATCTTCTTATGGTGGGTTAGGAGGAGGGATGTATGGCGGAGGAATGTATGGTAACAGTATGTACAGGGGGGGAGGATATGGCGGTGGCCTTTATGGATCGTCTGGGATGTACGGAGGTGGAATGTATAACAGTGGTATGGGGGGTCCAATGGGTGGTTACGGCATGGGTGGTGGTATGGGGGGTCCTTATGGAGATCAAGATCCCAATAATCCATACGGTGCCCCTCCATCTCCGCCAGGATTTTGGATTTCAGCCTTACGTGTGGTGAGCCATATGATACTTTGGCTAACTTATTTTTTCTTCCATATTGTTGAACATGTACAGTAGACATTGTTTCTCCCAGTTTGGTTACTGGATTGTTAAGTCACATAATGCTTTACCACTGACAACTTACTTCATATTGTGATGGTTTGTGGGCTCTAGATAAAATTCTCGTTCATATTTGTACAAAAAGAATCTGAATCTTACGTTTGAGCGATTTCTTCTCTCTCCTTTAACCCTTTGGATTCTATTAACATGGATACAATTTTTCTTTTGTTATTTGTTGTTTAAATTAGCATAGAGATTCAACAAGGTTTTACGTTGGTTGTCGACTCTCTAACACAACCTTCACCTTTTACCCGGGATTGGGACTGACTATGTATATCATCATGCACACATTGGCTAGCTGACCCCACCTAGTGGGATTAAGTATTGGTTGTTGTATTTGTTGTTGAAAGCATTGCTTTGCATAATGTTCAACTTATTTCCCTTTAATGACAGTTGCAAGGTGTGGTTAATTTTTTTGGTCGGATATCAATACTCATCGACCAGAACACACAGGCTTTCCATTTGTTCATGACTGCACTTCTCCAGGTTTTGTGTTCACCATTTTCTCTCCTTTTTTATTATTTTGTTTAGTTGCTAAGTGTGGCTTTTTCAAGTGTTATGAATGTAATCTTGAATCTACCTTTATATGGATACTTGGTCTCATATGCAGCTTTTTGATCGCTCGGGTGTCTTGTATGGAGAGCTCGCTAGATTTGTGTTGCGGTTGCTCGGGATCAAAACTAAGCAGAGGAAGGTTAACCCACAAGGTCCAAATGGTCACCCACTGGGTCCAAATGGTCACCCACTGGGTCCAAATGGGCAACCACTGCCTCTACCACACAATTCCTCTGGAAACATGAACTATATTGAGGGACCAAAGGCTGCTCCAAGTGGTGCTTGGGACAATGTTTGGGGAAATGACCCTAGCCAATAATGATGTGGGAGATTTCTTTTGCCTAAAGATTGTGTTCAAATACAGTTAAAAGAAGAAATAGCAGCATTCCAAAATAGAACTCATATGTATCCTGAAGCTGCATAAGTCATCTATAGTCTGAGTTTTAAGTTCAGTTTTCTGTTTTTCTTTGCTTGGATCTGTTCTTGATTTTACTGGAAATGGGATCTTTTCATAATAAGACACCATCACTGCACTATACCTTATTACCTTGTAAGCATTTGCTCTGAATCTGCGTAGTACTATTTGCTACATAGATGTATTATTATTATTTTCCTCTAGAATGTTATGGCGTCCTTCTAGTCAACCTCACTTAGTGAGATTAAGGCTTGATTGTTTTGTAACTTTCTATACCTTTTTAATGAAATCGGATTCATAATTTTATGGGTCCAGAGGCACATCTAATAGGAAATATGGTTGAAGAACACACTTCTTCTTAAATCTATTCTTTATTCTCTCATATAAATTGCTTAACTTTATATCACATAGAATAGGACATAAAAAAGGAGAAAGAATATTGGTACTCTAGATTGTTAGTTCATATTTTCTATTGATGAGTGACCATAGTCTCAATCAAGATTAAGAGTTTTTCCTTTTTTTCTTTGCCTATTCTTATAAATATATTTTATTTTTGAAAAATAAAATGTCTTCATTCTTTCTAACATTTTCTCACCTTTACTCTCCACTCAATATGTGCGAATTTTCTACCTGTCATTAAATTATTAATTTTATTAACAACCAGTCAAACACCTTAAGGATATTAAAAAATAATTCTCATATATTTGTCATAATAGTACATTATAAATTTTATATAAACTTATTAAATAATAGAAAATGTAATACACACTTTCACCCCATTTCATATCTACTCTTACTAAAAAGACATTGGTCTAGTGGTACAATGCTCTATTACATCCCAAAATATCAATAATTTGATTTCTTTGAGTGTCACTTGTTGGGAGATGTATCCACACATCCCAAAAAGATTACTTCTTTACCTATAAAGTAATAAGATATTCTTCATAGTACAAAAATAAACACTCTAAAAACTTCTCATTTATCGATGAAGCCCAAAAATTATGACGAAATAAATTTATATTTAAAGTGTAACATTTATGTACTATTATTAATATTAAGATCTATACACAATTACCATTCTTTATATTTTTTCTTCTTCTAAAGAATCAAAACATGACTGATATATGATAGTGCCAATACATAATATATAAAGATCATGATAATGCAATGACCATATATACATATTTTCACGAAAATAATATATATATATGTAATATATATATATATATATATATATATATATATATATATATTACATACATATGACACTCCAAACAAAGATCTTACCCCCTCTTATATATATTACAGTCCAAGCAACTTGAGCAAATCTATACAAAAATTCAGTGAAAAAACACAATAGTAAGACGTTGTTATTTGGCATTAGTAGAGAAAGGAAATGAAATTTGTATTGTTGCTTATAGATTTTTTTATTTCTGTGTGAGAAGTGATAACGAAAGCTTTCACTCACTACTCACTAGTTTCCAAAAAACACTAATAATAAGCCAAAAAACAGAACAAGGGTGTTCAGATTTCAAGCATGAACAACAACAACAATATAGGACAACAACATAAGCAAAACAAAGACAGTACTATAAGAATCTTAGATTCCAGATTCAATCAAACTCTTAGAAATGTTCAAGGGTACTACTATACTTCTCATCCTTCTCCATTTCATTACCTGCTTTTCATCTTAGATTTTAGACCAAAATCAAGTAATGATTTCTGATTCGTTGATCTTCACAGCTTCATGATTTTAATCTTGGGATTTGGAAAACCAATCTAAAGTTTGGATTTTTCTTAAACTTAAGATCATAATTTCTGGTGGGTGAAGTTCTAGGACATGGTTTGGAATGCTTTTTGTTTAATAGAATGAGAATCCAACATTCCCATGTTTATGGGATCTGTGATATTAAAATGGATGGTTTCATTGCATTAGTGTTCTCATTTTATTCATTGCTGTGAAATGCTGGATATTGTAGCTGGAAAAATGTGGGTTCTTGTGCTGAGATTTTAATCTATTCTGAATTATCAATTTTATATTTTTTGGGTTTGATCAGATTCCTCACTGGGGATTTTCCCCAATTGTGTTTTATAAATTTTATATATTTTTAGCTGATTTGATTTCAGTTTAGCTTAAAACAAAATGGTTTATGAGAGTCTCAGTATTGGGGTTAATTTTTTTTATATATCTTGCATTAGCAGAATTGGGAGATTTCATTTTTCTTACCATTTATTGGTTGATTAATTGAAAAATAATTGTTTCTCCCTTTTAAATTTATATGTCTGGTTTCACTTTGATGAAGAAATCTTGGGCTGAATGGTGTAAAGGGTTTAGATGGAGACCAACTATTAGGCCACTCGTATAGTGAGGGAATGCTTTCTGTCATGTGAATGTGCTGAGGTGACCAGAAAGTTAGGCCAGGCCACCTTATAGAGAGAGTAGAGGGGGCAAGATGAGGGCAACACGGATTTCATTGTGAGAGTGTCTCTCAACGAGCTTAGGCTCTAGTAGGAGAAATTTTATTTCTCCGGTTATCCTTTACATTCGATAATACATATCGGTGTTCTTTCCATTTTTGCGTTAGTGTTCATAGTATTCTATCACACTTACATTGGGCAGCATATAAGTTAGATACAATTGATGGAAATTTATATTCTTTCTTTATCAAGGTTACTCAAAGGCCGTAGCATTCCGGGTAAAACATTGTCGAGCCAGAGGGTAGACCTGCCAGATAACTCAAATTTATACTCACCAACTTACAAAAGGAGCTTGTCATACGATGATGCTATCACAAGTTATCACACTTCTGAGACAGGAAAGGTGATTTTAGCATTTCATATATTTTAATTATATTGTCTCATATAGTCATACCGGTTTTCCATTCTGGACACAGGAGGAAGTTCACAACACAAGCAAGCCAATCGGTTTTCCCGATGAGAATAAGCAAAAAATATCAACCTCTGCAGTAGGGAACTCGTCTGAATTAGTACGGAAATCTTCCATTGCTGGTAGAGCTACAGATTCCACAAGAGTTATGAAGTTCACTAAGGTTCTTTCTGGGACGATGGTTATATTAGGTATTTATTCATTTCTATTTTTGTTTATGCCAGTCATTGATTGTTTCTCAATTCTCCTATATGGTCACAGCCAATTATGGAAATGTCATTTGTAAATCTAAGCTATGTGCTCAGACAAACATACTAATGACGTGGTTATCTTTGCCGTTAGATATTTTCGGTGGTAAGGTTCAAAACAAATTGAAAGACAAACTGAGATGTGATTTCAAGCTGTTAAGTCATTTGGGATCTAGGTTCTCCTGTTAATTATTGATAATATGCTATCATGTAACACAATATAATTTTTTAGTATATTAAATGATAACAACAATGTGCCTATGTTTTTTCCTCACTTTCCATATGATTATTGGTTTATATGCATAAGCAGTTGATAATGAATATATATACTCCTATTTTAGTATAACTAAATGACAACAACAATGTGAGTATGTTTTTTTCCCTCTATTTCCATATGATTGCTGCTTTATATGCACAAGCATTTGATAGTAAATATATACTCCTATCACAACAAGAAGATTAACCCACAAAAAATGCAACTACTTGATTGTTGGTCTAAGTATTTTTCATAGTCAAGCATCTAATATTCATGTTTGCTTACTTTGTAAAACAGTTATGCTTCAATAATATCCATTTAATTTTCAATTTTTCAGTGATGATGCACACCTTATATTTCTTCATGTGAATCCATATTGTAGACAAGTTGCGGGAGTTAGCTTGGAGTGGTGTTCCTGATTATATGCGTCCTACAGTTTGGAGACTTCTCTTGGTAAGATCTATCATCTTCAGCTATTTCTCTTACTCAAGCACATTCTTTAATTATAGCTATCAGTCGTAAGATCTAAGAAGCGTGATAACAATAAAGTTTGGAGTTCGGATAGGAATTTGCTACGATATTTAGTTTCTTCTTCTATTTTGATGGTATTTGAGATTAAAAATGGATGGCTCAGTGCACGAGACTCCTACCTAGTAGGGTTGGGGAGAGTAAAAGTATGCAACCTTAGCCCCGATATTAGATATGATGTTTCCAGAATTGTTTTGATAAAAAATATTATTAGTATAGAAGGGGGAATATTACAAGAGGATAAGAAATTCTCATAAGACCAAAAAACCTAGGAGTTAAGCAAAAGGGTCACGCAGCAAAGCAAGCCAGTCTCTCTGCATATGTACCATATGAACACTACTAAAAAACCCTTGGTCTTCTATCAGAGTGAAGCCAAAAAATTAACCCGGTCCCTAACATATTCATATCTGAGATTAAAAAATATAAAATAAAAATTCATTGTGGGTGGGGTGTAGAGTTATTCTTTCCTAGGGATATTGGTACTTCTTACATGAATTTATTCATTTATTTGAAATAAAGCCATACAGAATATTTTAGAAAAGAAAAATAAGGAGCATTTACGGTTTACCCTATATATTTTTGAGGAAATATCTCAACGTTATTTGACCTCCTGTCACCACATGTTTTCTATGGATAGTTTCTTTGTACTTGGAAATTTAAAGATAAACTGTCAACAGGGATATGCACCGCCTAATTCTGATAGAAGGGAGGGAGTTTTGAGAAGGAAGCGCCTTGAGTATCTTGAATGTGTTTCTCAGTGTTATGATATTCCTGATACAGAACGCTCAGATGATGAGATCAACATGCTTCACCAGGTACTCTCAGCTATAACATATGCCTATCTGGATTTTTTGTTAAAGTAAGTTTCTTTTTAACTGTTTGCATTGCATGTTTGTTAGATTGCTGTTGATTGTCCAAGAACTGTACCGGATGTTCGATTCTTCCAACAGCAGCAAGTTCAGAAATCACTGGAGCGTATTCTTTATACCTGGTTAGATATGTTATTTCAATTGCGTTAGTGGGCCAGATATTATTCTTTGCCTAGTGTTCTTTGTTGTTAACGGTTTATCTGAGGCGAACTATGGTTCTTTTCTTGTCTAAGAAATTTATAGAACTTCTATAAGGTGAGACTGTTGCTTGCTTTTTGAGTATTTCGCTCTATCAGTCTATCTTGTCTGAAATAGTTAGTAGATGGAGTTAATGCTGTATTGTTAGTTAAGCTTCAGCAAACGGGTACATTTGATGAATTGACTTCATTGATTTTCATACTGAACCTTCATACAGTTCTGTTTATTGTATTGAATATAATGTTGATGTATAGTGCAAAGGCTCCCTTGTAGAAATGGTTTAGTGTTAGAAATCAGGTTCCCTTCTAGAAATGGTTTCAGTGTTAGAAATCAGCAAGTTGGTGGGAACTACCATATGATGCATATTTATTGCACTTTCAGAAGACAATGAAATTTTATTGCCCTCATTTCTCTCTTCTTAGCAGCATTTTAGAGCAACTTAGGTAAAGAAAATAAGACAGAGAATATAGAATTACTATGGACCTTTATGATCACGCTTTCCCATTTAAAGTGTGTCATGTGTATATCAATATGATTGGCTGCACTCTTTATCCATGATAGATACTCTTGAGCTCTTTAATCTCAATCATCCTTCGTTGACTAATTTTTTCACATCGACCGTATGTTTTTTGTTATTTTGAATGTTTTTTATATTGTTTCTAATCTTCTGCCAGGGCCATTCGGCATCCTGCGAGTGGATATGTTCAGGGGATAAATGACCTTGTTACGCCATTTTTAGTTGTTTTTCTATCAGAACACTTAGAAGGGAGTATAGATCATTGGTCAATGTCTGATTTATCTTCAGATAAAATCTCTGATATAGAGGCCGACTGCTATTGGTGCTTGTCAAAGTTGCTTGATGGTATGCAAGATCATTACACATTTGCTCAGCCAGGAATTCAAAGGCTTGTTTTTAAGTTGAAGGAACTAGTCCGAAGGATCGATGGTAATCTTTTTTCTTTGGCCTTTTGTTTTCCGTTAAATATTTCCATAATTGCATGAACCTTAAAGTCTCACTTTTGCATTTGGATCTGAATCTGTATTAAATTACCAAACTTTATCATTTTTTTGCACGTTATATTATTTTACATATATCCCCAAATACAATCTGATATTCCATAGCGAAACTTTTGAGCTGCACCAGAGCCTGTTTCAAGCCATATGGAGCAGCAGGGACTGGAATTTCTTCAATTTGCTTTCCGTTGGTTCAATTGTCTTCTAATCCGTGAGGTTTGCTTTGAAAGACTATTATTTTTTCCCTGATAGGTGTGATGAGTTTGTTTTCTATAGAAGAACTTCATATATTGTTGATAAAGTAGCTGAATATCAATATTCAAGACTATAGCTTGGGTTTTTAAGTTTGAGGGGGTCTAATATTTTTATGTTGAATCTGATGTCTAGTTTATGCAATTAGATACCCTTCAATCTCGTCACACGCCTTTGGGACACATATCTAGCTGAAGTGGATGCCTTACCAGACTTCCTTGTGTATATATTTGCCAGTTTTCTTCTAACGGTGAGCGCTAGCATGCTTTGGCCTTTTCACAAATATAGTCTATTTGAACAAAATTGCATCGCCGAGGAAAAATATTCATTGGTCAATTTGTTAATGCATATTTTTTCCCGTCTGGTACATTTTGGAAATCAAACTTGTTTTTTGCACCACCTTACTATACAATGCAATATGACATTTACCACTGAACACTTAGTTCTAACTTAGTGTCATTTGTAGTTTGTACTGAATCTTGTGCTTTACAAACAACCTAGTGCCACAACCTGACATGCTATACTAGTTCTGAACTATCCTATAATCTTATATCATTACCCGGCAGTTTATCGATGATTAAGGTTTAGAGCATGAACCTCAACGCAATGGTAAGGTTGCTTGCCTTGTGACCTGGAGGTCATGAGTTCGAATCCCAGAAACAGCCTCTTCGCTTGCAAGGGTAAGAGTGCATACCTCTACCCTCCCCAGACCCCAATAAGTCGGAGCCTCGTGCACTAGGCCGTCCTTTTCAAGTGCTTGTTGAATATTTTCTATCATTGAGTATTGTTGCTTTGGAATGTTTACATGTATAATGAATATTGTGTGGGCCATTATTTTCGCAGTGGTCGAACATGATCCTAAAGCTTGATTTCCAAGAGTTGGTAATGTTCCTTCAACACCTTCCAACTCATAGCTGGACTGAGCAGGAGCTAGAGATGGTGCTTTCCCGTGCATTCATGTGGCACACCATGTTCAACAGCTCTCCTAGCCATTTATCTACCTGACCAACAATTATGAGTTTCTGTATTTACTTCATCAGATGACGAGATTGACGCAACGGTAATGTTATTGCTTAATGACCCTGAAGTCGCAGGTTCAAATCCTGGGAACATCTCCTATACTTGCACAGGTAAGGTTGCAGGTATCTATCCTCACCAGACCATACTAAGTGTGAGCCTCGTGCACTGAACCACCTTTTACCATGTGGTGTTTTTTTCCCGTAAATTTTATAGATGAACAAATTTTTACATGTATCCTGCTTTGTAGTATCTTGTAAAGGATAGATATTTGAGCTTGTTTTTTTATGTATTATTCTTTTTTAACACATTCTAGTAATATCCAACCAATGATAGTTACTTTTCATTTCTTTTGAAGACTATTTTGGTTGAACTCATGGATTACAAATTCAATTTGTTTTTTTTATCAAATAATTTCTTATGTTAATTTCTGATATTATATATCAAAATTATCTTCACATGCTAATATATTGGTTTATTTTGATCATGAGTAGTGTAATCTCAACTAAATTTTGTATGTAATCATGTCCAAATCTATCTTATGTTTTCACTAAATTAAAGATGGTTACAATTTTACAGTAGAATACATCTGAAACATGTTGCTCCAAAAATGAATGATGGGGAAAGCTTCTATTATCCCAATAATAACAATAATACTCTTGAGCTAGAACATACATATCCCATACTTGAAAGCCATTAACCCCCTTAAGTAATTCAGAGAAGGGGTTGTGGGTTCGAGTCTCACTCATAATAAATTTTGATGATGGGTAGAGTGAAGGGTTGATGAAGTGAATGAGTTAGATGGTTCGAGTCTCACTCATAACAAATATTAACATACTATCATTTGTCGATAAAAAACTCTCACTCATCTACTATATATAACATGTCCCAAGTAATGACATAAACCACCATTACCAACCATTACTCTCACTAACCATCCATTACTCCCACATTTACAAACAATTTACTTATTTCTGTAGTATAATTTGTTACACATCTGGGTTATTTATTGCACAAGTAGGTTGTTTGATTCAAACTTAATATTGTACATGCCAAAAATCCAATTAGATTTATAACTAAAATTACTCACCTCACAAGAGACATGTTCCTTGTTAATATTTAGACATTTATACCATATTCACTTAATTTTATCTTGTTGGTTCTAGTTTCTATATTAACCATATCAATTATGTCCAGAGGATGGTTATAAACCATATACATTATTAACCAAAATGTAATATTTGAATGATAAGTTATAAAAATATCTAAATTCCATCATTATCATGAGAAAAATATATATACTATACTCTTCAGTATAAATATTTGGAGCGCCACCCCATTTAACTCTAATTAGCTTCCCTAGTAACAACCAATAATGTTTTTAAATTCAATGCAAGAGGAAGTTGTCAACTTTTAATTTTTAACTATGTGAAATAATCTCAATCAAGGTAAATAAATAAAGATAAAGATAATCTCATATTAAAGTTGAATTTGAAGAGCAAAGACTAAATAGTATTTACTATATATATATATATATATATATAAGGAAATTGATTTCATTATATTATAGGCATTCAATAATGATAAAAATAGAGTATTATATCTATGTTAGCTTTTAATGCAAATATTTTTTCGGATGAGATTCACCTACTCTAAGCGTAAGTGAAATTTTTTTATTACACATCTTAGCTATCAATTCTTATAAAATTTATTAGTTTAGATATAATCACTAATTAAAACAAGGGGAGCGATTCACTTACTACAAGAGTAAGTGGAAAAAACTATTCCACATTATGATCAGTCATTTTTGGGAAATCCAATTGTTTGAATTAGTAAATACATCTAAACCATTAGATTTTCTAAAATTAGATGACTAAAATGTGAAATAGATCTTTTTTTCATTACTTAGAATAATAAGTTGTTTTCTCTCCTTAAAACAATTAAAATTTCCCTAGAATTATTATCATTCCCAATATTTACAAACATTTTTCTTTGTTTGTGTTTTTTGCTTTAAAAATCCCTCTCTCGTCGTTTTTGCTTCAAAATCTCAAAAACCACTATTTTTCTCTCTTGCGATCACACCGACGGAGCCCAATCCTCGCCACCATTCACCGCCGCTTCGGTTCCAATTCCCGCCGCATATCCATCCTCCAACCGAAGCAGCCCCTTTCAATCATCATACAATCCCTAACCGAGCTACACACGCTTCAATTTTCAATCTCCTCTGGAATTGATCAATTAGATTGTGATTAACCTCAAACAGGTAAGATATTTCTCTTTCAATTTGTTTATCTTTCTTTACTATCGTGAATTCTATTTCTCTAGCAATTTATTTTGATGTACTTTAATGATCTTATTGCTATTGACGTGCAAATTTGAGTTTTCACCTTAGAAGGGGTCATAGATTCTAAAGTAGGACCTTAGAGATGATTTTTTCTTTTGCTCGTTGGGGAACTTTAAAATTAGATTTACCATAGGAAACAACTAAATAACATTTGAATCAGTGCAGACAGAAGCTTTGGTAATGGATTTTTCGATCATACTCATAAGTTACTTTTAGGGATTGAAATAAATGAAAATTTTAATAAATGTTATATCCGGTAAGCAATAGAAGATGCAAATAGGGTGGCAATGTAGGTTGGATACCTAATGTAAAATGGGTTGGGGAACTGGCACAGAGAAGGAAACCTCTTCTGTCTGCAACTCGATTCCTCCAAGAATCTACATGCGAACCATTTTCAAATTGTTGTAAGTATCTTTCGGTTTTTGTAACTCATCTATTTTTCCTTCCTATCAAAATCCCTACTTTGTTGATTAAAAGAAAAAAAACTTAATTATTATTTGTAGATGTCATTGTGGTAGGCTATAAAAATAGGATTCTGCTTAGAGGTTGTTTGGAACGGATCATGGGAACAAGGGAGAGAGCCAGAGAGGACATGCAATGTTAAGAGTTGGGGGATGTGATTAGGGGGGGGGGGGGGGGGGGGGTATTCCCCCCAAAACCTTGAGTTTAACATGAGCAACACTTGTTGTTTACTCTTTACCTTTGACAACATACAAACTTATCCTGAGTCATTTATTTCTTTATTTTAATGGATACACATTGACGTAAACGCCACTAAATACCATTTGGAAACAATAAAATTACAATTACGAGTATCAAGGGTGGTATGTTTCCCCTTTATCCTCGAGTTTTCACTGTGCTGAGCCAGACTGTTCGTTATTTATTTTTAATCTTCACAGTTCACACCATATAAATATATTTTGATCCATATGTTTGTTTTAATGTATGCCCCATAACCTTAAAAATACTATTTGAAAATGACATTTACAATTGTTGGTGATTTTTCATATTTTGAAGCATTATGAATTTTGATTGATGAACATCTTTGATATTCATAGTTTTTGTATTTTGTCTCCTCACAAATTTTTCATTCATTGATTTCTTGTAGGGATTGGTTTATATATTAATATGGAAGGGTCTACTTAGCATTTTACGCAAGTTTATACTTCACTGTAACTGAAAGTTAAAAATAGTTCTATACATAGCTTAAATATTTCTAAATCTAATATAAGATATTAAGGGATGTAGTAGACATTATAGCAATAGCATGAATGCTAATCCCAGCATTTTGACTTGAAAGCTAACATGTTTATTATTTATTATTGAGCTTTTACATTCATAGATTCATTTTTGGTCAAACCACTAGCTTTCCAGCCAAGCCCAACCTTTTTCCTTTGTTTCAAGTAGCTTCTTCTGTTTCACATGCAACACCATAAACTATTATATATGTTACTAACAAGCAATTATGAGTTTCAATATTTATACTCATCTATATATATGATTTATGTTTTCTAATAATAACAATATGTATTTTTTATGGAAAAATAATGTCTCTTGTAATAAATTTTGAACTTTCAATTGATGCAGGATTTTTAAAAAAGAAAAACCATGGAACCGAACCATCCGGTTCAGTTCCTACAATAAAATTTGTGGTTAATTGAGGTGAACCGAACTATGTATTTGTGTTCGGTTCGGTCACTAAATTGCACCAAAAACTGAGCCGAACTTTTACACCCCTAATTGGAGGCGTGCTCTATCATTTATAGACGGCCTTTGAATCTGAATTAGTGTTTTAGTATTGTGCCAAAAGCCCCCACATCATAACAAGAAAAAAGGAAGGAAGCATAAATGTTTATATAATTGTTTTATTTTATGTTTGACTAATGACTCACTAGTTGAAGTAGTGATGCATTGACCCAGAACCCTGGTTGAGTCAGTCACTGATTGGTGTGTTAAAACTATGTTGTAATTTTAATTTAAATCTGGGGATAGCTTTTTTATAAATATATATTTTTGCTTTCTTTTGCCATACACTGTAAAATGTACCCGACGAATTGATTTTCTAACTATCGTTAATTAGTTGGTCAGGGGCTGTAAGTGAGGATGAATTTGCAACAAGCTGGGCAGCCGAAATCGTCTAATGGATATGGCCGTAGAAAATATGAAAGAGAAGGGGTGATGAAATCAGAGAATAAGATCTCATCTGGAAAATTAAATGCCAGCAGATTAGTCAGTACAGGTGAAATTCTGAGTTGAATATTTTATTATTTTCTTTATCGCAGTGCTGCTTATGTTCTCTTTGCTGATTTTTATTGGTGCAGTGACTGGCAGTAAAGATGGTAATTATGAGAGTCCTTCACATGATCGACTAGTATATATAACAACATGTCTTATTGGGCACCAGGTGGAAGTCCAGGTGAAAAATGGATCTATATACTCTGGAATATTTCATGCAACAAATGCTGACAAAGATTTTGGTATGTTGTGTTATATACTTGTTATTGATTTTGGTGTTACTGGAGAGTGAAGATTACATTTTTGTATTATTCAAAAGTTGACTGATGCAGAATGGATAAGCATATTATTTAGAATATTTACATGTTCTAGGAATAATTGTTTCTTATTCTTTGTAATTTGGGGGGGGGGGGGGTTAATCTTATTTTAATAAGTCTTTTTTATTTTATTTAAGGAGTTATTGTTTTATTTGGATTTGGGTTGTTCCATATCACTGATTAAACTGATTGCTGCTTCCTGTTTTCGTTAATACCTTTTATTGGTGATAGAAAATTTGACTTTGTTTACTCTCATTATCATTGCTACTCTTCTAGGAATCATTTTGAAAATGGCCCGCGTAGTCAAGGATGGTTCTTTGCGAGGGCAGAAGTCTGATATAGAATTTGTCGGCAAGGCTCCTTCAAAGATTTTAATTATACCCTCAAAGGAACTTGTACAAGTCATAGCAAAGGTTTAATATTTTCAAATTGCAATGTACTCAGAGAATAGTGATAGCTACTTCCTTTGAAATCCGCAATCTTGAGTTTTTACTAGGATGTTGTATAGCAATAATTGGAAAAGTTTTGGTCTAGGATTAGATGAAGTGGTGAACTTGCTTTTGACTCATTCCAACTTGTTTGCTGATGATATGTTTGGTGTGTCAATCATGGTAGGGTGTTGCTGTTACTAGGGATCACCTACCTAGTGAATCACACCATGATATGCATCAGGAACTCATGGTTGATTCATTGATATCTCAATCTCGTCATGTTGACCTAGGGAGAGAATTGAAACCCTGGGTACCTGATGAAGATGATCCTCAATGTCCTGAACTGGAAAACATCTTTGATGGCCTTTGGAACAGGTTTTTTGACTTATTATTCTATTATTATTTTAATAAAGTAAAATTTATGTATAGCAGAATTACCTCTTGAAACTTTAACAACGACATGATGCTTATTAGTTGCCTTTATTCTTCTTTTTACTTAGAAGCTAGCCTATAAACTTGTGTTTAGCTTCTATCTGTGGTAGATTTTAGATTTATATATTTTTCCACTTCTTGGTCTGTTAGATATTTCTCCTCTGGTTATAATTAGCACTCAATATTGGCTATTTAGAAAGAGAAAAAACAAAGAAACTAGATTCTTTGATTATGTAATACTATTTATGGTTCTTTTCTGTCCTCCCCCATCCTAATGAACCTGCTTCATTTAATTCAAGCATGTGTTAACTGTTCTTGTAGATGACCTTTGCTAGTCATATTACTTCTTAGGGGTTGTTAAGAGTAAAGAGACAAAATATAGATATATTTGTGTTGTTTGAATATGCTAAAACAGTTAATCAAGGTTTTAAATTGTGGTTATGGTTTTGGAGACTCCCAAAACCTTGATTTACAAACTATTTCTGGCAAACATGGCTACAATTGTGGTCTTGATGCAATTTTGGTGACTCCAGATAGTGGTTCAGTTTGGAAAGAATGTTGAAAATACATTACGGCAAGGGAAAAGGATACAAACTAGAGTGGAATAGAAACATTGTTGGTCATAAAAAAATTCTACCAGAGAGCAATGGACTCACCAGTTGTGCATGGTTCCGGAGTTGCCTCTCTTTATCCTCTAGATATCATGTTAAGAGTTAAGAGAGAAAAGAGGCACAGTGAAATCTCTGTATGAATCACACAGGGTACGCTGCCTGTAATATATGAAGGTCGTGTAAATAATATAAAGATTACCGTTATTGTAATTAACATAGTCACATGATTTGTCCAGTCTATAAACTCTTTTTCAAACGGGGCAGTTTTCAACGCATTACGATTCTCTAAACTCTTTGCTTGAGTCTAGGTTATTTTTAAAGTTGTAGATGAGGATTCATGTGTTTTTTCCCTGTGTTACCTAAACTATACTCTTGGGCTGTCTATAACCATTATTGGTATTTGGTAGATAAGAAATGTTGCCCGATGAATTATCAGACGGTCATTGCTAAAGCTTCACATCTTGGCTATTACTATATTCTTGATATAGCTAAATGGAACACAATATTTTTGTGGTATATCCTCAGTTATTAGGAAAGTTTTGATCGCGTATATGAAATTGTTACTATAATACTATCATTATTTTACACGAGGTTTTTTCTTTCTCTTTTCACTTTTCACTTTCTTCATATCCCCTCCATTTTGTCTTATGTTGGCAAATAATTTTTTTTTAAAGGGGATGGGATCAGTTTGAAACAAATGAGACATTGTTTGGTGTAAAAAGCACATTCAATGAGAACCTCTACACAACAAAGCTTGAAAAAGGTCCTCAGACAAGAGAATTGGAAAGGCAAGCTTTAAGAATAGCTAGAGAAATTGAGGGCGAGGACACCCGGGATCTTCATCTTGCAGAGGTTTCTGTGGATTCAATACTTTTCTTGTTCTTATTTGTCTTTGCTCTTTGTTAATTTCTGCAGTTTTGTCTATTTGAAAACCACAAACTATGGTTTCCTGAACAGGAAAGAGGCCTTAACATGCATGGGAACCTTGATATTGATGAAGAAACTATGTTCTCTTCAGTCTATAGGGGTAAAGGTGTTGATGATAGTGGATATGATGAAAATGAGGACATGTTTGATTCACACAACTCTGACACCTTTGGTGGTATGTTTGGTTCGGTCATGAAGGGGCCTGGTGAAATAAGTGGTGGAAAAGGCAATGATGGAGCTCCAACAGTGCGAAATTCCGCTTCTGTGGTATTTCCCAATTCCATTACTGATAACTAAATGTGTGGCATTTCGTAATTCTTAATCAATTTTCACATTGTGGGACTTTGGTTTGTTCTTGTGATTGAGTACTACCATATTATGTTTATGCATTCTTGATTTTAATAAATAATTTCTTTGGATTTACTTGCATTTGAAAAACTTTGGTTACATAAAGGCACTGGTTTGTTCATAGTTTCTTTGGATTTACTGGAATGTGACTATTTTTTCTGTTGTGACATGTTTGTGAATGTATTCTGTTTGAAAGTGTACTGAAAATTCCGAGTCTCATTATGCTTTTGAATTTGGTACAGCTTAAACGTCAATACTAAAAATCATAGATTGCCTTGTCCGGGAGAATGTTGGTACCAAAAGTTCCTTTTTCAAAACTTTTGCCTTCTCCCTCCCCTCTTTTCATTTGACAATTGACATGCTTTCCTCTCATCTTACAGATTATTTTACTTTAAAATGTCAGCATAATACTTAGTGTCAATTGTGTGTGCAGGATCACCCACAGTTGCTTCAGTCAAGTACTGGTTTGGATTTAATCCGCGCTGGTTCGCATGATCATGCTAAGAAGTTTGCATCCGAACTCCCTGCCAAAAGCTACTCGTCTTTCAATGGAGAAAGCAGGTATTTGTTGCTTTTTTTTTTTTTTTGCTTTTCTATATAATTACTAGTTTCCGCTTAGTGATTTGTTTTGTTTCCCCAATGATGGATTTCTGAACATAAAGCATACATATCAACTTTGTTATGAATTCTCTTGTCAAACGGTTGTACAGGATTCAGGAGAAATTTGTTAGTGATCTACTGGGAGGCAATGGGAATACAAAAGAAGAAAATCAGATAGTGAGTTGAAGCTTCAGCATAATTACTCAAGCTTGTGCATACAAAAATATCTCACATTTGATTGCTATCAGCTTTAACACTCAAATCTCGTTCTTTTT
This sequence comes from Lupinus albus, assembly GCA_009771035.1. Lineage (NCBI taxonomy): Eukaryota > Viridiplantae > Streptophyta > Magnoliopsida > Fabales > Fabaceae > Lupinus > Lupinus albus. Next base: position 2,348,510 of record CM020022.1, on the reverse strand, counting down.
TTCTTTATATGATGCAGCAAGCTGTGGATGTTCAACTGTCAAATTCTGAGGGTTTGTGAATTTTTTTCCTAAGCTTTCTGCAAACTAAGCCGATTGTTGTGCCTGAAATGATGCAAATGAAACTAAACTAGTCTCATATAAGTGATTATTCTGTTTATTGTAAAGAAAGTGCAGAAGCTTACAGTTACTACTCAATCATACTTCTGAAAGCTCTCAAAAGTTCAGAACTTATTATAAGCTGCTTTTTTTATTATATGTATTACACTGATCTTACCAAATTAGTGCAGATTCAAAGGCATCACTCTACTCTAAGAAAGATGGCTCTGATAAAGGGGTATTATCTCCTGATGCCACGTCATATGCCCCTTCTAAAACTCATGAGAAGACAGGATCACCTGGTGATTTGTCTGAGGGTTCAGCATCTGGCAAAGCAAAATCTTTAAATTCACATGGACCATCTTCTCGTTCAAATTCTGTGGTAGGTGTGCGAACATCATCTCGTCCTGGTTTATCTCCAAGTTCATCAGTGGGTTCATTGTCTTCTGAGAAATCAACTCTCAATCCCAATGCAAAGGTGTGATAGTTCATGATTAATTTTTTTATAAATACAGGGAATATTTCGCTAAATTTGGTCTTTTATATCCTGATATGTCTCTGACCTTCCTCTTTTTTTGTTTTCTCCATATTTTAAGGAATTCAAGTTCAACCCTAATGCCAAGAGTTTTATTCCATCTCAACCACCTACCCGCCCCCCCTCCCCAGCATCTGAAGCTTCCTTCTATTTTCCTACTAATGCAACTACTGTACAAAATGTGCCAGGCATGCCCATGGGTATTGGAGTAAGTATTCCATGTTCAGATATTCTTTTATCTCCAGTGAGGAAAATATGTATTGTATTACGTTTTTCAGTTTTAACTTATCGTAATTTCCTGATAGCTAATAAAATTATACAAAGGTGAATGCCTCATTTTGACAGAGGCTTTAATTGTTTACAAACTTCATTGTGTTGCCTACATTTTGCAGATTGGACCTAATTTTTCTGGGCCGCAACCTATGATATACAATCCGCAGGTAGCACAAATGCAATCACAAACATATTTTCATCCAAATGGGCCACAGGTAGGATATCCTTTGTAGCATATAACTGGTGACTGTTACATGAATTTTGGTGCTTTAGGGTAACTGATTATTGTCTGATTGCAGTATGGTCAGCTTCTTGGTCCTAGGCAAGCTGTATACATGCCAGGCTACCTACCTGTAAGGACTCACTTCTTTTACTCATAACTTGTTTTTATTTTTGGTAGTTTGTTAAAAATTGTTTATGTTTTCTTTTACAAATTATCTTTATTCTTTACCACCTTTCATTTACTCTGGTTAGAAAACATCGTATACATACACTGTTGTTCTATAATATATATCCCCCTCTGCTATGATAAGCATTGTGGGATGATACTTGATAATGTCAGGCATCAGCTTTCTGAATAACTTAATACATGCTAGATGCTCCATCCGTATGTATCATGGCCTGTCTGACATTCTTCTTAGCAACAATGGCGAAACATGAATTTCTTCGCGTAGAGTGTGTTTGATTAAAAATAATTTTGCAAACAAAAAAATTATTGGAGGTCCAAATAAGCATAATTCTATGGCTGAAGGAAGGTGTTTGGCAAATTATAAGGGAAGGGATTCGCTTACTCCAAGAGTAAGTGGACAAAACATATTCCACATCATGATCATTCATTCTTGGAAAATCAAATGGTTTGAATTGGTGAGTACATCTAAACCATTGGATTTTCCAAGATTGAATGACTAAGATGTGGAGTAGGTTTTTTCCACTTACTCTTGGAGTAAGTGGATCCCTCCCCAAAATATAAAGATAACCCCAGTTGTTTCTTGGGTGAAATGAGCATAACGTTCTTGTTACTCCAATTTTTGATTAATCTGAAGTATTTGAAAAATCTTAGCTGCCCTTTCATTATATACCTCTGAAAACTTATGCACTTAACATTCTGAGAAATAAATCCGCTAAAATTTACAGGAAATGCAGTACAAGGGACGGGATTATTAATGGTTTGGCTGATTGTGCATAAACTCTGGATAGCTTGAAAACATATAAATGATGATATCTGCAGCCAGCTTATGGGAAGGTGGCTATTGTGTTATGACCTTGTAGTTGTTTATCAGGTTTTGGTGGTGTAATAAGTTTTTCATCCTTTATACTATGTAACATTTACTTTTACTTACTAATCATTCCTCTCATCCTTAACATATGCCTGCATCCATTAGCTTTTGCTGGTGTACCATTGCAGCTACTACTACTACAAGCTCCTGTGCTTCAACAAATTGGTTCTTCAAAATGGGAAAAAAATATTATTATTCGAGAATAAGTTCCAGTGGGTTTGGTACTGATTGAATTCTTGTGAGTGCTATTTTTTCGGTTTGGGAAGCCACATGACTCGAAAGAGATTATTACTCATATAGTGAATGGATATTTTGATTATACCAGAAAAAAATATAAATTTGTTTATGTTTGGATATATTTACCGAAAAATGATGTGATTTTTTTTGGTTTGGATTAAGTAAAAAAATGTTTTTACGCGGTAAATTGTCAAAAAAATTAATGTTTAAATGGGAAGTATTAATTTAATTTCTCAATGTCATTCTTATTAAATATTTCTTAGACAACGAACTTATGCATTTGTTAACAAACACTGACGTGGGTAATTTAGGGGTGTAAATGTTACATTCGGCTTGGTTTTTTTTAATGTAATTCTGTAATCCAATTGAATATATGATATGGTTTGCTTTACTTAAAATAAACTGAATATAAACGATTCTTAAAAAAAACTGGATTGTGAAATTGAACAAAATTGGTTTGGATTATTTTGTTGTGGTTTAAATTGAAACCGCTTATTCATTAAGTGGATGTTGTTTGGATAATTAGTTTTTGTTTTGAAAAGCATCTTATTTATAATCTTAATTGGTTTTTATATAAAATTTGACTACTAATTGTAGATAAAAAAACATGATTATGGGGAAAAAGGTAATTGGTGAAGCATGAGAGAGAGAGAGAAGAGAAGAGGTTAGAAGATAGGTGGGGGAGTACAGTTAAAAACATTGGTTCAAAGTACGAAACAGAAACATGGGGCAGTGGCAGTCACTGTTTTGTTAAAAATCATCACTTTGGGACTCAAATAAAATTCAATATAACAATGCATTTGTTCTAATAGTAAGTTTTTTAAACTTAGTTCACTTCTTAGTTATCAATTTTAGGGAAATTCAATGGTTATAATTAATTTGAATTAATGAGTAGATTTAAATTATTGGATTTCCCTATAATTAATGGTTAAGATGTAAAATAACTTTAAAAAACTTAGGTAAGTTTATAGTGCTTATTAATTACCTTTTTTATATGGTGTAATTGTTACAATTTGTTCATTAATCATACACCTTTTTTAATTAAAAAAATGAGAAAATATGTATACACTTATGATATAAGAATTTTTTACATTATCATTATATCATTTAATATTTATTTTAATCATTATTGAGTTTTAAATCAAATTAATATAAATGAATGGTGAATGATAAGTAATTGTATATAAATCTTTTACACTGTATGTCACTATATAGTTATTAGACTAAAAAAATTTTGATTTAACAAAAAAAACATACTATTAAAATAAAACCAAAAAATACATACTAAAACACGCTTTTAAATTCAAACTATAAAAATGATATATAAACTAAAATTAAAATATTAAAAAAATGTAAAGAAGAAACAAGAAAAAGAATAGAAATGTTGCAATGAGAGAGGTTAAAAAATAGTTAATATATTAATGATAGGCTTTAATATAAATTAAAATGATGGATCTGAAGAAATCTCCTTCTTTCTTTTATATATTAAAATAAAAAATAGAAATAAATATTGGTTGACCATACATAAAAGAGAGAAACGCATACATATATATATATATATATATATATCACTTTCTCTCTTTCATTCTCTGCAACTCACTCTGAACTCAAATTCCCTAAACGACACCGTTTCAAATCCACTCTCTCTGTGTGTATATATAAAATGGAGGGTTCAGGTCGATCAGTGGAAGAAATATTCGAAGATTTCAGAGGCCGTAGAGGTTCTATCATCAAAGCCCTTACCACTGGTTTCTCTTTTCTTCTTTCTCTTCTTTTCTTATTAATTATTATTATTAACGTTTTCATCAATTCCTAATTTAATAATAATATTAATAATGTGAAACTTAACACTAATTGCTCTTCAATTACGATGCTGCATTCAAACGACAGGACAAATTTCTGTTTTTTTGTAAATAATTTTGTTTGTGTTTTGGTTTTGTTTATTTTTTTTATGCGGTGGAGTGGAAGTACCATATTTTAAGTTATTACTGTTATAAATTATTGGGGAAAATTAAATTGACTTTGGAATTACAATGAGGTTGCTGTAACTTTTCAAATAAGGTGGTGTAAAAGGAGTTCTGTGAAATTTGCACTAAATTATTATTATTATTATTATTATAATTATAAGAATGTTCTGATAATTATTTTTAGTACTTATTTAACTTTTTTGGTGGTGATGATGTTGCAGATGTTGCAGATTTCTACAATCAATGTGATCCTGGTTAGTCATTCCTCAACAGTTTCTTTCGGTTTTTGATATAGTTGAAGGCTTTTTGCACTATTTGTTTTAACTTTGAATGCATAGTATCAAATTGTTATTAACAAATATTCGGAATAAACACTGAGATTACTAATAAATATGTTCTATATGTTATTTCTGTGCTTTATTATTCAAAAGAAATCAGTAAGTTTAGTGTATTTTTATTATCTATGTTTATGTAATCTAAACTTTGTTCCAGCAGTTATTGTCTTCTATGTTGTAAACTTTGGATTTGCAATAGATACCGGGAAAATGATACATTGCCACTAGGGGTTGGTATTTTGCTTTTTGCAATTTCCCCCCTTAAGGTCAGTGATAGGTTGATCTATCGAAAAGCGTGATTATCGAACCTTATTAACTGATCTTGCCAGGAATGCATTTGCATCGCCATCCCTGGTGTCATTCTCCCATAGACATTCTTGTATTGTTAATGCTTGATGCTAAGATGTCTTATCCTCTTCTCTTATTGTTCTTTCTTCTCATCTAATAATATTTCTTTTATTATAAAAAAAAGTTTATTAAGAAGTAAAGGTAACATTGAGTTCTTCTCGCTGCAAATAAAAAATATATTGAAAGGGCATGTTGCAAATTGTTCTATGCATATTAAATTGCATTCGTTTATAACCATTTATTCCTTGTACAACTTTTGTATGATGGTTATTTTATTCTTTCAGAGAAGGAGAATTTGTGCTTATATGGATTACCTAACGGGCAGTGGGAAGTAAATTTACCTGTTGAAGAAGTTCCCCCAGAGCTTCCTGAGCCCGTGCTGGGCATTAACTTTGCTAGGGATGGCATGCAAGAAAAGGACTGGTTGTCTTTAGTTGCTGTTCATAGTGACAGTTGGTTGCTTGCCCTTGCCTTCTATTTTGGAGCCAGATTTGGGTTTGATAAAGGTGACAGGTATATCTTACTCTGATCTCAATTCTCCAAAATCATCGATGAATAGTTGCCCACTTTGATCATAACTTGGGGTGGAAGATCTGGATGTTTGAGATAGGTAGAAATAAATAACATGTTTAGCATTACTGAGTACTGACTCACCTTAAGGCTTAAGCTAGTGCAAGGAGGAGAAGTTTGACATTTACATTGACTGTGGTGTGAATGACCACTGGTCCTTTATCTAATAGGCATGATCAATGTTTTTTCAGTCATCACTTAACAATCTGTATTTGTTCTAGATTCTTGGTAATGTTGGATATGTTTCTTATGCATCCCATCTACTCATGATTTGACATCTTTAATGCAGGAGGCGACTGTTCAATATGATGAATGACCTACCAACAATATTTGAAGTTGTTACTGGTACTGCAAAGAAACAAGTTAAAGAGAAGTCTTCGGTTTCAAACAACAGTGGCAGCAAATCCAAGTCCAGCTCTAAAGTGGTAAGCCATATTTTTCTCTTCACAGTTCACACCCAGTATGCTTTTTAATACATCTTCATAGATATAAATCCTCTTTAAAATTTAGTCCTCAGGTGAAGGAGTTAGTTTATGTGTCTGGGGGTGTTCACTCCAGAAATGGGAATATTAGAATAGATTTTGGAAACATCATGAAAATGGTGAAAATGTATTACATATGTATGCAATCTATATAGTAATCATCATGAATCAAATAATTGATATTTATCATGTTTGTGGTTCACTTCTACTCCTTAGAATATTGATAATTTTCATTCTCATCTAATAATTGTCTGTTGGAGCAGCGAGCTCCTGAGGCTCAGGGTAGACAGTCAAAGGCATTGCAACCAAAAGATGAGGATGAAGAAGTGGAAGAGCTAGACGAAGATGAGCACGGCGAAACCTTGTGTGGTGCATGCGGTGATGCTACTGATGATTTCTGGATATGCTGTGACATCTGCCAGCGGTGGTTCCATGGAAAATGTGTGAAGATCACCCCTGCTAGAGCAGCGCATATCAAGGACTACAAGTGCCCATCATGCAGCAGTAACAAGAGAGCTCGTTAAGCTAAGTTTAATTCCATGATGGACAAAGCTTTGTTGGATGAAGTCTTTAATATGATTCACCTTTTCTTTCTAGGTGCAACTATTGATGGATAGTTTTTCTGTATGAGACTTGTAGATTTCTTTTCTAGTGTGTAGGGTCATTTGAGAGGTGAATCTCGGCGCAACTATAAGGATGTTTGCCTTATGATGTGGAGGTCATGAGTTAAAATCCTCTAAACAACCTCTTCACTTGTGCGAGTAAGGCTGTGTATATTTACTCTTCGTACATTAAACAACTATTTTTTTGTAGGGTCATTCTACACATTGGGTTTATATATAATTCATGCATTGTTATCCCGGTAAGATGCATATGGTGAGTCTAGTAAAATATTGATTTATCTTCCTACAAATTATCATAGATAAAATGCCAATTTAAATCCCTACAGATTCTTTCTACATGAGTATACAAAGATATTTTGAAATAGATAACATAGGGACAATGTAATTAACATTTTAAATAGAAGATACTCTAATTCTAGCTAGGTTCACCACCCCCTGTTACCCATGTTGGTACTCACCATTCAATAAAAGTTATCCACTTTTCAGATAGAAACAAGTACCTTAAAATTATCCCCACTTCCCACTAACAAGCATTAATATACTATAAGATTCCAAAGTTTATCAGTGACTGTTATTCCTCCTAAGTCACAGTTCTTGTTTGAATGCTCTCTGTGTATACAAGATTCACTTTGAATACTACCAAGCTATAGTATTACAATGTTGAAATCTAAATGATCTTTAGGTTTCTCAGCTAAATGGTACTCAATTTGAAAACTATAGAATGTTACAACTTTGGCCACAATATCTCATATGATATGATAGTAAATACAACCTTCCAAAGGGAATATAGTTGTGACTAGTGAATTATAGTCAAACTTTGACACTAGCTCTATATGAAGCCTTTGCATAGTACTTTATATTTTTATGCTTCAAAAAGATCATCTCCATCAATGAAGACAAATAGTTAATTTTACTTGTGTTTTTAATGATAAAAGTTTTATTTTATTATATCTATATACTATATAAGAAAACTAAGTCTTTGCCACATTAGTCATGACATATGTTATCGCCACAATCACTCTTTTCCTTTCAAATTTTTTTCTTCATTTCCCCTCCAACATTGTCAATCTATACATGTTCATTTCATTTAAGTTTCCTCCTCATATTTGATATTTGATTATGTGTCTTTAAATAATTCAAATGTCAAGAATATAATGTTTCTTCATTGTTCTAAAAAGAGATGTGCAACTTTTCATGGAAATTAACTTAATATATTATTTTATCTTTGAGTCTATGTTACGGTAAAAACAAAACTTTTTTGTTATCAAATTAAAATATATTATGAATACAATTTTTATCTTATATTTTTATTGAATTTATTAATCACTACATATGTTATATATTTATTAAAAAATGACACCATAATTTTTTAATTATCTCTCAAATGTATCGTATAAGTTAATTAAAGATAATAAAATGTCATAAATTTTTACCTTTTGTTTTCTTTTCTTTTTACATCTAGACAAACTTTTCAAATATTAAAATAATCATTTATATAAATTGTGAATAATTATCGAATAATAACAGTTTTGAAGAAAATTACTCTCGAGATTTAAGAGTAATTAATGTGGACAATGAAATATAAAAATACATAGTAAAAACTAACAATAAAGGAAAATTCATAAGGGAATAGAAACTGCATATGTGAATAATGACAATAAATTTTGTTATATTATTGTAATTTGTAATCGAATAAGTGAATAAATATCGACAACGTTGAATAAATATCGTCTATCAGTTACAAACTATTAATTAACAATTAATAATTACTTTGAATAAATACTGTCGACCATTAGGAATAAATAAAACTGGTGAACATAAAGGAATAGAAACACATATTGTCATTTAATGTGGTGTTTATGGGTGGCATGGATGATGTTATTAAAGGTGAAAAATAATGTATAGTAATCACTACATGCAAATTAGTATGTTTGCTTTATTTTAAAAAAAATCTGAAAATTTAATTATAATTTTCTCATTTCCATTACTATCTTTAAAATATTTTAACAGTTTGTGAACACTCAATTTTGTCTGGCCTAATTGTGAAATCAAATAAAAATACAAGTTGCAAGTATGAACGTTTTAGATTGGATTCTATTAATTGGCATTCGAATCCCAATTAATGGTTGCATTCTCATGAGTTCTCACATGTCTTTGCTTATATTGGGTTTAAAAATGTAGTTGTTATTTTAAAAAAGATGGATTCTATGGTGCCTCTGCTACCTCACTAAAAGCAACTTATCAATTTATAGTGTAGGTATCATATGCTACAATCTACAGCACTTAACGATATAGAGCATTATAACACAATGTGCACAATCATATTTAGATAAACAAGACTTGCAATTCTACATGCCATACTAGCTCTTGTCGAGTCTTATGAAACTTTAACACTACAAGTTTGTTAATAGAAACATTTTGTGGACCCATCCATTAGGGATCTCTGGGGATAAAAAAGGGTTGCTGTAACTTTGGACTTGAGAGGCAGGGATGCTTTCTTTGACTCAATACACATTGGGCGTCTCATATTGATTGATTGAAGCACCTTGGATAATAAGCAAGTCCATCAATGCCTCAAAAGTTCCTGATTCCACCACACATATCTCAAGTGGCCCCATTGATTTATCACGGCTCTCTCATCTTTTATATATGTAATCAAGTTGCACCATCAACCTGGAATGCATCATTGATGAAATATATTAATATGATAATCAATGTTAGAAGGATAGAGCAACCAAGAAGACCAAGCCTTAAAGAGTTAGAGTAGTTGAGGAAGCAATTCAAAGAGAAAGTGATCAATCAAAGGGCACATACCTACATATACTCTCACATCACATCACATACTGATTCACACACATATCATACAGACCCCATACAAATCAGCAATCGGAAGGCATGGAAAGTATATTGTCCAATGTATTCACTTTCTCATTGGGGGCCATCAATACAATCGGAATTCATCAACCCTAGTTTCCTCAAAACAGAGTAGAAGACATACATACACCAACGAATTCAGAAAAAGGGAAGAAGGAGGAGAGAAATCCCTAGGGATTTTGCTTTCTGAATTAACCCCTCCAAATTAAGCCAGCTCGGTTATTTTACTATTTTACCCTTACTATTTTACTTAATTCAATATCCCTTTTGGTTTTATTTTAGTCATTTATATTTATATATATTACTTCCTTTTTTATTCATCATTTGTTTTATTTTGCCCAAAGCCTAGTTCAATCAAAATGTTAATTATATTTTAAACCATCAAGTTATATGCATTATCCCAATTCGTTACTTCAAAGTTAATTTTTTTTAAAAAGGAAAATCTCTTTATTTATTTAAATGAATTTCAATGTAATTTTTATAGTAAGGTTATGACCCGTGTTGTCTCTAAATTCTCTAAAAATAGTGTCGTCTCTAAACTATTAATTTCATATCAAAAATAACTTCAAAACTACTTTATTTCAAGCATGGAAAGGATTTGTGGGTTGATTCATGAAAACCCCAAAACCCTAAAGAGAAAATGTGATTAAAGTGAAAAATGGGTAAAATGCTAGAGGTAGAAGATGAGTTTACTTTCTAATGTTGAAATATGAGATGATTATGTATGTTTTGGATAGTTGTAAACTTATGATGAAAGTAGTTTAGCAACATTGAAAATATGATGAATATCTTGTATGGTTAAATAATGCAATATAAGTTGTTTATGTGATATTTGGAGTAAATGACTAACATTGTGTTATATGGTGGGAATGAGGAAAGATCCTAAAGTTGGCGGCGGTGTCGGTGGAACTTGTGAAGTTGTCAAAAACCAAATCCAACACTCACTGAGGTAAGGATAAGTCATTAATTGTGCATTTGGAATGGAAAATGTGGGTATTTTCTGGTTATGCAATGATTGAGTTGTGAATTACGCATTTAGTATAAACATATATGGGTGTGTTTATACTAAAATGGGTGTAGATTTACGGGAAATGAGAAATGGTAAAATCAAAGAAAGGAAAATATATTTTTAGCCGACCATGAATAGTTAGTGACTCTGGCTTGAGTATATAAGCGAAACTCTGACTTGAGTATATAAGCGAAACTCTGGCTTAAGTATATAGGCGAAATTCTGACTTGAGTATATAAGCAAAACTCTAGCTTAATTATATAAGCGAAACTCTGACTTGAGTATATAAGCAAAAACTCCGGCTCGAGTATATGTAGCACGTTTTCTTTAAAAGAAATGAGAATCTACTTTTAGTTAACCTTAAGGGGTGTAGCGACTTTGGCTCAAGTTATGCAGCGAAGAAAATGAATTTTTAAAATGGTTTACTAACCCTTTTCTAATGTGGATTATCTTATAATGACGTTTATTGAATTAATGACTTACTCTTTTGTGTGTTTTGTGCTTTTGTCATTGATAATCTCATTGCAGATAAACAAGTGATATGAAGGGGACTCATTTTTGGAAGCTTTATGAGCTTTATATTTTGGATTCATTTATTTGCACTATTTTGTACATGAGTGCATCTTTGGTAGTTTAAAGCATCATGTAACTACAGGTATATTAACTTACATAATATTGTAACTCTGGATATTTGTAGCTATGAGTATTTTGGAAACTCATATCTAGTTGTATGCGGTAGTTATTGAATTATATTTATATGAATTATGATTTTCTGCTAAGTAGAATGTATACGAATATGAGGATATGGAATGAGTATGAATTGGTATATAGAATTAAAATGAAAAATGTATGTGAAGGAAATAAATAAAGGAGAAAAATTTTCAAATGTAGAATTTCGGTCCTTACAGTAGGAGCAATATGAACTCTTGTGAGAGACAACAATAAAAAATAAATATTTTGCTTTCATAATTAAATTTTTAATAAATAATTTTAAGGGTATAAAAGTCCGTGTTATTAGCGAGGGTACCGTTTTAATACAGGCGAACGCGGTGTTAATACCTTCTCTGATCCGTAATTGACTCCCGAGCTCAGAATCTTTGATTAAAGACCAAATTATCTTAATTGGGTATATAGAGAGTTTTTTACGTTTTAACCGCAAAAAATGTAGTGGCGACTCCAAATCAATTGGAATAGGTAGAAATCGAGTTCGCCTCTCCCTAAGTCGCAGGACCGGTCTTCCAACCGAAATTCGGGTCGCGACACAGTTTAAATCCTAAATAATTTAGGCCTCCATTACTTTGAGGAAAAAAACCGAACTATATAATTACAATTTCTCTATTTCAATGATCATTTATTACTAAATTTCATTTCTATCTATTAAAATATTATTTTTGAATTTGTCATACTAAATCATTAAACACGTAAAGTACTAATCATTAAATTACTTATTAAAAAAATATGAAATAATAAATCAATTATAATAACAACTACTAAGAAATAATATCTTAGAAGTAAAATAAATTATAAACAAGTTACATTAAGAAATTATCACAATAAATCATAAAATTAAACACATTCTTCATATTTACGTCTATATCAATAATGAACAATATAAGTTTTTATTATATTTATTAGTTAGCCAAATATATAGACCATAGAGCATGAAAATCAATCAAGAATGTACAAAAGTGTATGAGTAACAAATAGTTTCTTAATAATGCGAATGTACAGATAACATGTGTATTTTTAACCATGTGAATGCACTGATCACATGTGTCTTCTTAATGCACACATAATATGTGTGTTTTAACCATGCAAATGCACAAATAACATGTGTTATTAATCATATGAATGCATATGTAATGTATGTTCTGAATCATACAATAATAAAATACCTTGCTAGTATAAAAGTATAAAAATGTGTTACCAAATTATTGTAAAATCTATTGCAACAGAATGCATAAACCCATTTATCACAACCTAGTTTTGTTAATCTCAAATATCAACAAGTATACTTCCAGTTTTCACTATCCCTTTCAATTAAAACAATTTTTCATATGCTAATGTGAATAATAATTATAATTATTTAATTGAGTAATGATGAGATCTAAAACCTCTTCAACCCTGAATCTGAAACACTTTTGGATCTAAACTACAAATTACAAATACAACAAACACTTACTCTTTCTTTTCACATTAACAATGGCTTCTTCTTCCACTTCATTGTTTCACTCTTCAAACCCTTTCTTTCAAAAAACCAATCTTTTCACTTCCAAACCCACCCAAACCCAAACCCACTTCACTATTAAATCCAGTGCTGAACCCCAACCCACTCCTCCTCCTCTCACCACCAAACACCGCCGCCCCGCCGACCAAAACATCCGCGACGAGGCTCGCCGTAACAACAACCACGACCACCTTTTCTCCGCCAAGTACGTTCCTTTCAATGCAGATCCTTCCTCCACTGAGTCCTACTCCCTTGATGAGATCGTCTACCGCTCCCAATCCGGTGGCCTCCTTGATGTCCGCCATGATATTAGTGCCCTCAAGCGCTACGACGGCGAGTATTGGCGCACGCTCTTTGACTCGCGCGTGGGTAAGACTACTTGGCCTTATGGCTCTGGAGTGTGGAGTAAAAAGGAATGGGTTCTTCCTGAGATTGATGATGATGATATTATAAGCGCTTTTGAGGGAAACTCTAACCTTTTTTGGGCTGAGCGTTTTGGCAAACAGTTTCTGGGCATGAATGATTTATGGGTTAAACACTGTGGAATTAGCCATACTGGGAGTTTTAAGGATTTGGGTATGTCTGTGTTGGTGAGTCAAGTTAATAGGTTAAGGAAAATGGGTAGGCCTGTTGTTGGTGTTGGTTGCGCTTCCACCGGTGATACATCTGCTGCATTGTCTGCTTATTGTGCTTCTGCAGGGATCCCTTCAATGGTTTTCTTGCCTGCGAATCGAATCTCGATGGCGCAGTTGGTGCAGCCGATTGCGAATGGTGCTTTTGTTCTTAGCATTGACACTGATTTCGATGGGTGTATGCAGCTGATTAGGGAGGTTACTGCTGAGTTGCCGATTTATTTGGCGAATTCGCTGAACAGTTTGAGGCTTGAAGGGCAGAAAACTGCTGCTATTGAGATTTTGCAGCAGTTTGATTGGGAAGTGCCAGATTGGGTCATTGTACCTGGTGGAAACCTAGGGAATATTTATGCATTTTACAAAGGGTTTCAAATGTGTAAAGAGTTAGGACTTGTTGATAGGATCCCTAGGCTTGTTTGTGCTCAAGCCGCGAATGCGAATCCCCTTTATTTGTACTTCAAGGCAGGGTGGAAAGACTTCAAGGCAATTAAGGCCAGTACAACTTTCGCGTCTGCCATACAGATTGGTGATCCTGTTTCTATTGACAGGGCTGTTTATGCATTGCAGAACTCGAATGGGATTGTTGAGGAAGCGACCGAGGAGGAATTGATGGATGCTATGGCTCAAGCAGATTCTACAGGCATGTTTATTTGCCCTCACACCGGTGTTGCTTTGTCTGCATTGTTTAAACTGAGGAACAGCGGGGTTATAAAGCCTACTGATAAGACCGTGGTGGTGAGTACTGCTCATGGTTTGAAGTTTACTCAGTCGAAAACTGATTATCATTCCAAGGATATCAAGGACATGGCTTGCAGATTCTCGAACCCGCCGGTTCAAGTTAACGCAGACTTCGGTTCTGTTATGGATGTTTTGAAGAAGTATTTGCTGAGTAAGGCTCATTAGGTTAGCATTGCAAGTTTTGATCCTATATCCCATTTTGGCTGTTTATTTACTGAACCACTATATTGTCTTTCCATTACTTTTTAACTCTTCAAATAATTTACATGCATTTTGTACGCTTCTATTTGTTGGAGCATGATTATTGGTTTTTTCATACACATGTTATATTTCTTGAGCTTTTAGTAGCTCCCTTGGAGATTAATTTTATGAAATTATGAATGCTTATAATTGTTTTGTTCCCTACTCCCAAATCCAAAAAAGCCAAAAGGTGTGAAGTCAATGGCACGCGATAGCGGGTTTATGCCCCTCCCCGTGACAAAACACCCGATAACGGTGCAGTTTGCATTGACTGCAATGTTATTAAGCTTGGCTCAGCTCGACTAGTCCGATCTAGAACACATGCCTAGACGGTCTGAGTCACTTATCTGGTCAGCCTTGAACCATAATCGGTATGAATCTACAAGTCAACTATTATCCTTGGGAGGAAAAAGAATGTTGTAATTTAAAATTATTTTAGTAATATTTGTCATTAGTTGAGTTATCTTGTAATAAAATATTAATTATTTAATTAAGTTATAAACATGTTTCTCCACTTTTCTTATGATTAAAATATCAAACTTATATTGTTTGATGATATTTTTAACTTATTTGTAGCATTTTGTTATGATAAAATTTAATTAAGTATTTAGGTTATAGTAATGTTTTTTTTAATTTGGCCTATAAAATTATTCAATAATGTTAGTTAGTGTTATGAAAATTTTAGAACTTTTTTATATGAAACGATTTAGTAACTCACTAATCATTGTCCCAGCAATCTGACGAAGTCAATGATTGATCCAATTTTAAAAACACTAATTAAATTGTCCATAATTTATCAAAAAATTGAATATAACAAATGAGTGATGCTAGTGTAATAAATCTTGACTTTAAAACTATACATGGATAATTAGAACTAAAATAATTATTTAGTTACATGATCACAATAAATCTTGAACGTTGAAATAAAATCCGATAATTTTTATTAATTGTTCTCATTTTTTATAATAAGATCAATATCTATAAACATAAATATAAATTATTAGTATGAAGTTGAAAGTATACATTCTTAATATACATTATATGATGTTGTGACATGTAATTTGCAAGGGAGCCTGTCAGCATTTTCCACTTTATTTGAGCATGGAAAGGTCATCAAGTCATTTTCCACGCTGCATGCAATGTGCTTTCTAAAGTCATGGACAATTTGTGGTTATGGGTTTACTAAGTCTTTCAAAAATGCATATATTCTCTTTTTTTTACATTATTGTTGTATTATTCTCTTTTCATCTACTTTTAAATAAAGGTGCGTTCTAACCTGCGAACTGCAGGTTAGTTCGCTTCCAAGCGAACTTTGTTTACAGCCGTTGGATATTATTCTAATCACTTGAGCCGTTGGATTTTTTTTGCTAAAGTCGGTTTGGGCCTTGATAACATAGGTGAGAAGTCGGTCTGGCCCAAACCGACTTCAGTTGTAATCGATTACATTATATGTTGTAATCGATTACACTATTTTAGTAATCGATTACAACATATTAAAGGCATCAGATCTGTGCATTTTGTATTATGTAATCGATTACAATTTAACAGTAATCGATTACAATATAATAGTAATCGATTACACAATTCTAGTAATCGATTACACAATTCTAGTAATCGATTACACAATTCTAGTAATCGATTACAACATATTAAAGGCATCAGATCTGTGCATTTTGTATTATGTAATCGATTACACTATAAATGTAATCGATTACAACAATTAAAAGCATCAAATATGTACATTTTTTCACATTTTGCACAATTTAATTAAAAAAAAAATAAAATTTTAAAATTTAAAATTAAGTAATTAAAAAAAATTGAAATATTACATTTATAAAATCTTAAAAATCTAATGATTTCCTAAATGACCTCCCGTTCCACACCTACGTGGTTGCCTATTACGTCTTGTCCTTCGAACTTCAGTCGGTGTTTGGTCTGGAACTGTATCTGTCTGTCCCGTTGGAAAAATATTAGTGTCAACCATAAAAGAACTTGGACCAGCACCATCTTGATTGAGGTTGTAGCCTATATCACTAAAAAGTTGACTCGCCGAGTCAGGTGTACCGAGTAAGTTATTCATAAAGTCATTATGATCGGTAGAAAATGAGTGGCGGCTAGGCATCATGTCGTCACTGCGATGGTGTTGTGACGGTTCGTGAAAAGACATTCTTCCTGGTTGAATGTTAAACGAGGCAGACATTGTTGGTTGATACCAAAGATTTTGTGACATAATAGGCGGGTTCATAGTAGGTTGGAACATTGATGTTGGAGGTATGGGAGGTAGATTTGTATAGTATGGTTGTTGTTGATTTCTATTGTATATGGGTGGTTGACTTTGTTGGTATATGGGCTGTTGGTATGTTGGTTGTTGGTATGTGGGAGGTTGATTTTGTTGATAATTTATTTGTCGGGGGTCTCTTAATTGTGCTTCTGAAGATAAGAATAATCTAGTATTTCTTCTATACCACATTATATATTGTTGTGTGTGAATTGGATATTGGATTTGAGGACCTTGTTGGACTTGATCCCTCCGATTACTCCAATAGTCAATCCACTCCGCATGTCTAGTTGCCCAGTTTGTATCTAGATTACCCCGTTTGTCAACTCTGTGTAGGGCATCTAGATTTTGCGGTGGTTGTGGCAAATCTTGCAGTAATTTAAACTGTAGTCTTACTCGATCTGTCTGATGCCATTCGACAATGGAGAAACAGATCAATGCTGTGCAAGCACTCCAAATATTCTTATCTTCTAGAACTTCACGTGGTAGATTGTCGACATAATTCTCATATGGAAGCCATTGAAACTAATAAGTGAAAAATAAATATCGTTAGGAAATTTACACATTGTGTTAATTTAATTAAGCAAGATTTGAATAATAAAATTATTACATCGTTGACATCCATACGATCCAAGCGTGACCTATATGCAGTCAAGTCTCCACGTGGAATTCCTCGGTAGCTTAGATTTCTTTGACCCCACCTAAAAAATAATAATTAATTTATTAATATTAGAAGTAAAAAATAGATCAATAATATGTAATGTATAGTAAATAATTTATATTACCTTGAAGCAAATGGATACGTGGGTAGACGATTAACTATCGGTGCCAAAAAGGGTAGGCGATACCATGCCCAGGACTGTAGAAGTGTTAAACACCCACCCATGGCTTTTGCATTAGGCTTTGTTGCCCGACACATTTCCCTATACAAGTTTGCTAAACAGGCCGAACCCCAACTATATCGGTGAACTCTTGTTAGATCTCTTAGTAAAGGTAAGTACATTAAATGTACCCTATTATTTGATTTGTCGGGTAACAACTCACCGCCTATCATGTATAAGATTCGTGCCCTACAAAATTGCTCTTTTTGCAATTGTGTAGGGCGAGGGGGTAGTGTTTCAAAGTTATCAAACAACCAAGTTAGTTTTAACTCGCATCCCCTCATGTCTTGTTCGTCACTCGGAACTTTTCCCAATAGTTCCTCACATATTTCATTCCAATCGAAATATGTAGGCCCAGCTAATGGTAGGCCATTCACATTCACTCCTATTTGGAGTGACACATCTTCTAATGTTATGGTGCATTCACCATGTGGTAGATGGAAAGTGTGTGTCTCTGGTCTCCATCTTTCAACAAGAGCAGTAATTAAACATGGGTCAATGTTGAAAGATCGAAGACTAGATAATTTTGAAAAACCAGTGAGTTGTAATATATCATTTAGTAATGGTTCTTCATCAAAATTATTCACATGTCTCATTCTTATAACATCTTTAGATGGTTCCTGTAAAATTATAAAATAAAATAAATAATTAGTAGTGAATTAGTAAATAAGATAAAATAACTAAGTTGATAGAATAACGACATATTTAAATGTTAGATAAACTATAAATTAACAGTTAAATATACTAAGATAAACAAAAATTATAACCAAATAATTGCCAAACCGACTTATGAAAATTGATGATAAGTAAGTTGATAGAATAACGACATATTTAAATGTTGGATATACTATAAATTAACAGTTAAATATACTGAAATATGCAAAAATTATAACCAAATAATTGCCAAACCGACTTCTGAAAATTGATGATAAGTAAGTTGATAGAATAACGACATATTAAAATGTTGAATATACTATAAATTAACATTTAAATATACTGAAATATGCAAAAATTATAACCAAATAATTGCCAAACCGACTTCTGAAAATTGATGATAAGTAAGTTGATAGAATAACGACATATTTAAATGTTGGATATACTATAAATTAACAGTTAAATATACTGAAATAAACAAAAATTATAACCAAATAATTGATGACAGATGATCTGTGTTGGTCTTGTAGTCTAAGTAGTGATTCAGCCATCGTTAAAATGGTGGGAAATTGATGGATAGAAAATTATAATAGAGAGAAGTGATAGTTGTAGTGTAAGTAAGTGTTTATGTAACTTTTGGTTCAACATGTTAGTATAAATAGATAAATTGAAGGGTAGGGATAATTTTTTTTTGCATACACGTCCAATCAAATTACATGCAAAGTATTGGAACTATAAAAAATTGCCTGTGCCAAGTGTAGCAAAAGCCTGCCACGCATTGAAGTTTGGGTGGGCCAAACCGACATGCTGCCATGTGTCTTCAAAGTGTCTTCGGCCCAAACCGACATTGCCATGTGTCTTCAAAGTCTCTTCGGGCCAAACCGACTTCCCTATGGAAGTCGGGTTGCCCAAAACCGACCTCAGCTCCTCTGCCAAACCAGCCTGCCATGTGCACTGCTCCTATGCCATTTGTCAAGATTTTTGGTTGGCCCAAACCGACTTCTATATGAAGTTTGGTTGGGCCGAACCGACTTCTATATAGCTTTTCGTAGGTTTTTGCGTTTCAAAATTGATAATGCATTTATTGCTGGGTAATAAACCGTAGTAATAATTCTATTTAATGAACAAGCATTCAATTTCGTTGAGCTACTTGCATTTACAATTTTGGATTGCATTGAATATGGCTGGTGAAGAAGATATTAATAGTGTAAGTTTTTATTTGTAGTGTTATTTTTCATTATAAATTTTTGAACTTTACATACTGAATTATTGAAATTTACATTTATTGAAATTTTCAGGAACATGACAAATTACCTAGTGATTCTTTCTTCTCCAACAACATTATAGCCGAAATTAATCAACCATCATTAATAGAGGTATTTTTATTTGTTAAATTAATTTACGTTTAATTTACTGTGATTAATTAATTTATGTGATGAAAAAAGTATAAATTTATTTACTGTGATTTTCTAGTATATTAATTTAGTAAAAAAGTATAGTAAAAAAAGTAAAAAAGTATAGTATTGGAAAATATTTTTACAAAATGTAGGAGTGGGATTCGAACCCACTCCAGAGTGGTTATTGATTTACCAACTGTGCTAGGTATTATTTTGATTTATTACTGATTACTTTAATAATTATTTGAATCTGTCAAAATGTAAATGTGGGCTGGCCCAAACCGACTTCTCATTGGAAGCATGGTTGGGCAAAACCGACTTCAGTGAAGTTGTGGTGGCCCAAACCGACTTCTCATAGGAAGTTTGTCTGGCCCAAACCGACTTCAGTTGTAATCGATTACATTATCTGTTGTAATCGGTTACACTATTTTAGTAATCGATTACAACATATTAAAGGCATCAGATCTGTGCATTTTGTATTATGTAATCGATTACAATATAACAGTAATCGATTACACAATTCTAGTAATCGATTACACAATTCTAGTAATCGATTACCACATATTAAAGGCAACAGATCTGTGCATTTTGTATTATCTAATCGATTACACTATAAATGTAATCGATTACATTGAAGTTGTGGTGGCCCAAACCGACTTCTCATAGGAAGTGTGGTTGGCCCAACCCGACTTCATGTATTAATTTAAAAAATTGCAGGAGTGGTGGGATTTGAACCCACTCCAGTGTGGTTAGGGATTTACCAACTGTGCTGGGTATTTTTTTGGTTTATTTTTAATAATGGAATTATGGAATTAATAAGTATAACAAATTATAATACGTAAAATAATAATATGTATTAATAATATGTATTAATATATGTTTACTTGTGATTAGTTACATATTAATTTGCTCATTGCAGTTGCTGATCGAACGTGTAGAAATCTTGGAGAAAGATGTTGTAAATCTGAAGAAAGAAGTGGCCGATCTTAAAACTGAAAAATTACAAGTGAAGAAATTTAGTTTAACACCGGCAGATAAAATTGTCACTATATCTGATGATGATGATGATGATGATATGGATAAAAGAATTACCACTTCATCAAGAAGTCCATATCAAAGGAGTGACAAGGTAATATTTATTTTAAAAAATTATAACAACTTACAAGTTCATAATTATTTAATATAATCATTAATTATTTGTTCTTGTAGGGTAAATCTGTCATGATCGAGGGTAATGAATTACCGAAACCAGGCAAAAGATTATTTGGTACACCGCCGTCAACCCAAAAACCAATTAAAAAGGGAAGGGGCTCAACTTCTATTTCCCCTACGGTGAAAAGATATTGTAAGAAAATTATGAACCAAGCATCCAAACCCAAAGGTCATACTATCCCAAAGGTATTAATTGTATTTTTTTTAAAATTAACGAAAGTTTTTAAAATTTTATAATTTTATTACTTTTTGTGTAGGAGGTGAAATCATGTTTTAAACCTTCTCCTATTATGGATCTGACTTGGGAAGAATCCCGCATATCTGCCTATATTTTCAATGAACAACTTGATCTAGAGTAAGCAATTATATATATTTTTTTATTTTACGCTTATTTGTTATTAACTTACGTTTTATTTTACTTGAGTAGTGAGGATTTATTCATGATTGGTGATGAAACTGGGTCTCGGCGTGAATTCCTTTCCCTTGCTACCGGGAGAGACATCAATGATAAAGTAAATTTCAAACCATTTAAAAATAACTGTTGTACACATATAGTTGTAGACTTACAAAATTTATATTGTAATAGATTTTCATACTCCTCGCCAAATTACGAACACATATACAAAGACATGATGATTCTGCAATAACAACTTGGTACCTACCACCAACATTTTCAGTAAGTAATTTTGAGCAAACAAAATATTAATTAAATTAACTATATTCATTTAAATAATTATATTGATAAAAACATTTGTTTAGGTTGAAGTCCTTCTTGGAAAATGTGAAGAACATATCATTACATCTTACAGTAATTTCTGGATGCCTCCCTCTCAGGAGTTAAAATATGTAATAAATTTATATTCTCATTTTACTATCATTACATCTTATTGTAAAAAATATATAATGTTTACATTTTCTAATTTATTGTAAAAGATCTATGTGCCGATGGTTGAAGACAATGTACACTGGTATTTAATGGTCGTGGACATTGATGACTATGCCATTTACAAACTCGACACATGGGATATGAAAACATTCAGACAGAGGCGTCATTCAGATATGCTAAAAATGGTTTGCAAATTTTTTATTTGTGTTGTCATTTAATTTTTATATTTATTTAGTTGTACGTAATTATTTATTACATATTTACAAATTTTTAGGCTAGCATCTTCGATAGAGTTCTAAATCAACCACATTACGAGATGAAAATGAAATATTTCCCTAAGAATTTGTCTTCTTGGGAAATAAAAAATGGAGAAGGAATTCCTAACTTATGGAATAGGTAATGACTTTTACAATTAAATAATTTTGATCCATAATTGTAATAAAATATAACATTTTCTAATTTAATGTAGTCGGAATTCTGCCACTTGGGTTATTCAATGGCTCGAGATGGAGGATTCGTTCATGTCCACAGTTATTGGGGAGGTATAAATAAATGAATAGTTATAATTTATTTGTATTAGTTACAACCATAAACTAATGATTTATTTAATTGAAGTTACACGATGAAACGGTAAGGATGAAAACAGCTATGAAATTGGTTATGCACGACATGAACAAGATGAAGAAAGAAGTAAAGACCCAATCTACGTTGATGTGGTCAAGACTACCCTTCATATGAAGACGACTATCATCCATTATTTTTGGTTTTTTGGAAAGTCATGTTATCATCCATGTCATGTTATATTTTTTTGAAAATCATGGTTTGTTTTGTAAGTTTGTTAACTTGGAAGTCATGTTATTGTCCATGTAATATGATTTATAATGTTTACATGGTTTATTATATATAAAATATGTTTTGTTTATTATTCATCAAATGATTGTTAACTTAATTGTCTATTATTCATCAAATGATTGTTAACTTAATTGTCTATTATTCATCAAATGATTGTTAACTTAATTGTCTATTATTCATCAAATGATTGTTAACTAAAATAGATAAATAATATTACACAAAATTACATAAATAGATAAATAATATTACATAAAATTATAAGTTACAAAGTACTACAATCATTCTTCATTGAAATCATTATCAAAAGTACGACTACAACTACCAACAATATTTGGACAACTTGCCCTATTGTGCCCAATTTCTCGACATATACCACATTGATTACCTCTCTTGGACCTTGAGGTAATCCCCGGTACTCTCCCTTTAGCACACACTGGAACTGGGTCTCTTACTTGATCTACATTGGCATTGTCAACATTTTCCATCGAACTAGAGTGTTGTTTTGATCGGAGTCTACCACATTCGTTATAAACTTTTTCCAGCATCTCTGAAAAGTCTTCCTCCTTTTCGCAAGCAAGGTTACATAACACCCTACAAGCATCACTCAAAGCTCCGTATCTACTGCTTCTAACCGATTCTCTGCTTAACTCGCATTGTTGAAAATTAACACCTTCAACATTTTTTGCTTTCTTTGTCCACCTTTCCAGAACCAAACAAGATGGCAATTGTGATATGTCCAAAATTAGTAACAAAAAAACACTATGACTGCATGGCATCCCAAAAGATTCCATTCGTTTACACGAGCATTTGATGTCCACATTACTACCATTATCATAATGTGATACATGCCATTTCTTGTTCGGATTATAATGCTTCCCAATCTTGTATATGACATGACTTGAGGTTTGTTGGGAAGAAATTATCCTTAATTTTGCAGCTTCCAATAAAATTTCACGGAATTCTTTGAAAACAACTCTAGTATATATGGAAGCAGCATGACCCTCTAAACTATGATAAGGAGTTTGTAACAATTCATCACCATACGAAGATTTAAAATCTTCCATGACCTCATTGTTCCTCATGTAACTTAGACATCGTTGAAAGTGATGTAAAAATTCAGTAACATTATACCCATATTCTACATATCTCCCCATTTGTGAATGTAATCCCTCACAACGTGATGTCGTATGCAAACCAGCAAAGAACTTTCCTCGAATGTATGACCTAGCCCATATACTTCTGCAATCAAATATCTGAGATGCCCAAGCATTATTATGAAGTGCATGCTTAGCAATAAGTTCCTCCCACATCATATTAAATTCATCAATCTCAACATCAGCATACATAACTTTCTGGAAGTCCTTATGAAAGTTATTCTTCTTTATATTTTTCCCAGCATTGTTACATATATGCCAAGCACATAGTCTATGATGAGTTGCAGGGAAAATTCTTTTGATTGCATTTTTCATCGACAAGTCACCATCAGTGATAACACACTTTGGATGTTTCCCATTCATTGCCTCCAAGAAATTTCCCAAAAGCCAAACATACGTTTCCTCTGTCTCGTTGGACACAATACCAGCAGCAAATACAGTTGTTTGCTTGTGATGGTTCACACCAGAAAAAATGACCACCGGAAACTTGTACTTGTTTCGACCATAGGTTGCATCAAAAGCTAGAACATCTCCAAAAATTGAGTAGTCAAAAATGCTGCATCCATCCGCCCAAAATAATTGTTGCAACTTACCTTCTTCATCTACACTATGTCTCCAGTACATTGCAGAATCTGATTTTGATTGTTCCTTCAGGTATTGTAATGCTGATTCTGCGTCACCATTTCCTATTATTCTTTGTCTCTGAATTTGATTATACATATCTTTCTTAGAGAATCCAATATACCGATATCCACCAGATTGACCGGCGAATGAACCAAAAATTTTGCCTGTTCCAATTCCGACTTCTCTCATTGTGTTCATCAAAGCGATGTCTGTTTCTGTCATACTTCGGTTTGACGCTATCATCCCACCGTAATGTTCGCCAACCAATTCATGATTATGATCATCAACAAAAAAACTAACATACCAATCACCTTTCTCCTTGTCAATGTGAATTTTCATTCTTGCTAAACAACCACATCTCGTTTCTTTTCTTGGAGCCCTTTTTCGAACTAATTCATTTTTCTTATCTCTAAATCCCTCTCTATCACAAAAAAATGATTGTCATAAAATTTCACCATCCTTATCCCGACGGGTATGATATTTTCTAATGCCAAATCCTTTCTTCATAGCATACATCTTATAAAAATTATATGCAATATCATTGTTTGCAAACCTATATTTTTTTACTTCATCTTCGTTTAATGATCCAAAGTCAATTTCTTCAAAATCAAACTCTTCTACTTCATTAATATTTTCATCTTCACTAACATCAATTTCATCTACGGCCTAAAATTAATATAAAAAAACATACATTCAATATTAAAAACATCATTACCAAAAACTAAATAATATATCAAATTACATACCTCTGGTATTTCATGATTCAAGTTCATTTCTTCTTCCATCCAAAGTCTCTGCAGTGTTGTTTACTATATGTAGTCTCTGCAATATTATTTTGTGAATGTATGTAAACTGAAGTATGAAGTATGTTGAAGTATATTGTATATATAACTACGGAGTTAGGAAACCGGTCATGCATCAACCGACTTCACTATAATGTTACACATCGCCAAACCGACTTCTCAAGAGAAGTCACACACTGCCAAACCGACTTCTCAAGTGAAGTAAAGCCTCCACAAACCGACTTCTCATAGGAAGTCGGTTTTCCCCTAATATGTGGTAATCGATTACAACAATAGTGTAATCGATTACAACAATAGTGTAATCGATTACTATTATATTGTAATCGATTACTGTTATATTGTAATCGATTACATAATACAAAATGCACAGATCTGATGCCTTTAATATGTTGTAATCGATTACTAAAATAGTGTAATCGATTACAACATATAATGTAATCGATTACAACTGAAGTCGGTTTGGGCCAGACCGACTTCTCACCTATGTTACCATGGCCCAAACCGACTTTAGCAAAAAAAATCCAACGGCTCAAGTGATTAGAATAATATCCAACGGCTGTAAACATAGTTCGCTTTGAAGCGAACTAACCTGCAGTTCGCAGGTTAGAACGCACCTTAAATAAAATATACAAACAAATGAAATCATACATTAATGATTCACAATGATATTGCATTGATATTAAACTCGGGTAACATATCCGGTTCGACAACAAACCCGGTCCATGTCGAAAACAATATAACTGGACCGGTTCCAAATTCGCCGCCATAGTTCCGGCTCAATATTTTCCCAAAAATACCGAAGGCAAAGTTCTACATTCAAGCCACTACTACTACTGCTACCTCTCTCTCTCTCTCTAACCCTAATACATAGCTTCTGGAAGCCACTTCCATGGCGCACCAGAACCACGATCACGATTCAGGATCAGAATCCAATAACAACGAGACGCGCTTCTACAACCCTTACAAGGATCTCGAGGTCCCAATTCGAAACCTCTACCAGCTCCCAACCTCCCCGGAGCACCTCTTCGTTGAAGAGGCTCGCAGAAAGCATCGATCATGGGGCGAGAATCTCACCTTTTACACCGGCTGCGGTTACCTCGCCGGCGCTGTCGGAGGTGCCGGCGTCGGCCTCGTCGAAGCCGTTAAGGCATTCGAATCTGGAGACACCGCTAAGCTCCGAATTAATCGCGTTTTGAACACTTCTGGTCACTCCGGTAGGGTTTGGGGGAACCGATTGGGAGTTATAGGGTTGCTTTATGCTGGGATTGAGAGTGGAATCGCGGAGGCAAGAGACACGGATGATGTTTGGAATAGCATGGCGGCTGGGTTAGGGACCGGAGCGCTGTATCGTGCGGCGAGAGGGGTGAGATCGGCGGCGGTTGCTGGTGCAGTTGGTGGCGTTGTAGTCGGCGTTGCTCTGACGGCAAAGCAAGCATTGAAACGTTATGTTCCTATATGATCTTCCAATTTTATTTTTTAATTTTTTTAATTTTAGGGTTGTTTATCAATTTTGAGAGAAAAAAATCATAGTTTGTTATCATGATAACAATGTTGTTTCAAATTGTTGTAGGATGCCTATTTTTTTCAGCTTGATAATAGTTAATTAACCTTTCTATTGTAATTTGCCGAATCCAATTAATAATTAATTGGGCAGCTTTAATGCTGGATATAGCTTAAATTTTTTATTTTGCTTTCAGATTTATGGGAGTGATTTAAATTGCTGACAACATCGGCCGTAATGTTGCGGTTGTGGTGATCGCCGCAATTACATTACACTGTAATTGTGGTGTGACTCCAAGTTGTATTTGGATTACATCAGACCACATCGAATCTAAAAATATTGTTTTAATAAGAAAATAATTTACATTACAACAGTTACCCCAATTACACCGTAACCTCAATTTAAATAAATTGTTTTAGGTATATATTCTGAATGCATGTAAAGTCAAGATTGAGTAGAAGGTGTTACAATGTTGTTTGATAGAACCTGAATGTTTAGAAGGCTTTTGTGCATGAAAAGGATCATATAAGTTTATCATCTGATATTAGACTAATGTTTTGCAAGTTTTGGAAGCGTGAGCTAGTGTAACGCCAACTTTTTTTCTTCGGATTCAAAGCCTGAAAATAGTATCTCCCCATACCCACTAAGTGGGAACCTGTGCTGCCTTTTTTTTAAAAGTTTGGGTAATTTGTGTTATGCTTAGAGTCTTGGGCTGAGTATTTATGTTTTTGTCCACTTATATCTTAGTGTATATTGGGAAGTTATCACATAATGTTGAGTTCTATCCTTATGTTATTAATCTGTTATAGTCAGTTGTGTATTGTTGGTGAAGGATGTGTTATGTATTAAGGTGATTTACCTTTAGTTGAAAGAAGATGATTGTTTTACTTAAGTTTGAGGAACTCATAGGTTTTACATGTGCTGATCAAATGAGTTATTTTCAATGTAAATTACTTGGTCCAAGGAACAGTTATTATGTAAATTATCTCAATCTCTTGCCTCTTAATTGTTGCAATTGTTGTAGAAATTTTCAGTTTAAACCCAAGCAATAAAGTATTCATTGATCATTCCCTATTGTCGTCCAAGGCATTTTGGTTCATAAGTTTGGTTCGACTCAGAATCCTGAATTTGTATAACTGATTCTCTCATGATAATTATTTGTATACATATATAGAGCCATTTTAAGTAGCCGTTCATGAAATTTCTAATTTTATTATATGCTATATATTACATACTCACTTATTAATATTGAAGTGTGTGTATTTTCCCCTATTAATATATAAAGTATATATAGATGTAAGTGTAAAATATTTATTATTTTTTATAAGCAAATTTCTTTTTTAAGGGGAAAAGTGAGAGAGTCATTCACTCATGTTTGAACATGACAATTAAGCTAATCGAAAAAACTTAGGTACAATTCATTAGTATAAATGGTACTTATAGCCTATTAAAAGGTGACACGTGTTCAAATTTTAGGATAAATGGTGAGTGAAAAAACTTAGGTACAATTCCTTAGTATAAATGGTGTTTTGCAATTTAGAATCTATCTCTTCAAATTTTAGATAATGAGTGAATACGTGTCACCTTTTAATAGGCTAAAAACACTATTTGTAGCTAAAGATTTATACCTAGTTTTATATATATATATATATATATATTACTGCTATATTGAAAGTAGAGTGTTGTGTTGCAAAAGCTATTGATCCAGTAATAACAAGTTCATAAATTAAAGTTCCAAGGCACATAAAACTACAAATTGTCCCTTATTTCCAACTTCCTCACTTATGAGAGGAGAGAAAAGGAGAAGAGAGAAAGTAATAGTGGTTTACAAATTTCTCTTGTTTGGTTCCGGAAGGAAAGAGAGGGAAGAGAAAGAAAAATGGTGGTTCCCATGCCATTTTTTTTTTCTTCAAAGATGAGGAAAAAATGAGTTTGGAGAATAAAAAATCATAAATGACTAAATTGCCCCTAGCCATTAAATATTTATGTAACCCTTTATGTGACACTTTTGTTTGACATTTTTTTAAACTACTTTAAAACTCTAATTAATATTCACTTTCAAAAAGTTTAAATAGATACTAATTTATTTACACATTTTAAAATCAAATACATTTTTATAATTAAAAATTAGAAAATAAAGTTAGTATATAATTATTTAAATGAGTAAATTTTATATGTGTAAGAAATGCTCATATTTTATCATCATTTTTCGTTAACTCCTTTTATTACACTAACATCTAGCTATTATTATATTCATTATTTAACTTCAAACACATCTCCTTATACAAAGTTGTTAGTCACACTTAAACCTAAAAATATTATTATTTATATGTTATCATTAGTATTAAGGTTCACGTTTAAATATTAATCAATATATTTAATTAAATAATTCAATATTATGTTTAGACACTTTAATTAAATCTATATATTTAATTATCTATATAAAATTATATGTTTAGTATGAACATTATATTTCTTAATTTTTTAACTAGAATTTAATTTTAATTTAGAAATAAAATATTATTAATGTGAATAAGGGTATGATTGTTTTTTTCCATATGTAGAGAGATAAAGTTATACTCTTTATATCTTCTCTTTCGTTTCTTTTTCTCTTCTACCGAACACCTCACACTTTCACTCATTTTTCACCTCTTTCTTTTTACTCATCCTCTTTCTCACTTCTTTCTTTCTTCTTAAATTCTTCTCACTAACCAAAGGAAGGCTTAGGAAACTGGACGACAGCTATGTGATACTGCCAAAACTCCACTTCAGAGTTACAGAATGCAGTGCAGGTTAGCTCAATCTATTTATTACTCGATAGATAAATATCAATCAAAATAATAAATATATATTGATTTTTATATTATTTAAATTTGTATTTGTAATATATCATAATTTGTTTAACTTAATTATATTTGTCAATATAATATAGGTATATAATTAGAGGTGATTTATATATCTTAAAAAAAAACTAGGTCTGTACAGAGTAAAACTCACTGTGTTATTGTAATTTAGTCATTATATAATAGTTTTTTGTATTAAAAATTTGGATGGTCCGTGGCTGATCTTAGGCAAGGGTGAAAGGTTGGGAAGGGGATCACCTATCTCAAAATGGTGTCCTTATCTCTGTCCTGACCAATTAAATATCGTTATCTCATTTAAAAAATTCACTCACTTACATTTCTTTCTCTTTTTCTAATTGATCGAGATAAGGATGAGGACACCATTTTGGGATAGGTGATCTGGGAAGATTTAGACTTGAGACTGATGATGTTTATGTTTCCCACAACATGTAGGCAATGAAGTGTACTCAGTGCCAAAATAAATTCACATGCACATTCATTATTCTATCTTATGCTTATTCATATTTTGTCCATTTTTGCATGAAATCTTTTTGACACCTACCACTTTGGTATATAAAAAATAAAAAAAATTCTTGGTAGTGTATTAGAACAACCCTTTACTCATTTTTCCTTCTTACTCTCTTTTCCCCTATAAATATAACACCTTTCATTCTAGTATTATCATTGCTCACAAGTGATACACACTCATTGTTGTTCCATAAAATAGTAATTGAGAAGTGGTTAAAGATGTTTTCAGGGGTAACAGGAATAATGAATAGAGGGCAAAAGATAAAAGGGAGAGTGGTATTGATGAGAAAGAATTTGTTAGATTTCAACACAATTGCAAGCATTCCAAGTGGAGGTGTTGAAGGAGTTATAGGCAGTGGTCTTAATGTTATTGGCTCAACACTTGATGGACTTACTTCTTTCTTGGGCCGTAGTGTTTCACTTCAGCTCATTAGTGCTACCCAAGTTGATGGTTTCATCTTTTTTCCACATCTCATTTTTAATTCAAATTCCAAACTATGTAATTAAAACTAGGGATGATAATAAAAACCGAACCTGCATGTATTTGTCTGAATCCAACCCGAATTTAATGGGGCAAATTCAATGTGATTGAGTTCAGGTTTTACCTAAGTCCAAACTATATACTTTAAACTTAATTTGGATAACAATTATTACACACAGGACAGTTATAATTTCAACTTATTTTCCAATAAATAATTTAAAATATTTTTGTTTCCAATATGAGAGAAGAACTTATGAGATTTTAGAATTTGAACTCAGGACTTAGGAGATTTACCCTAAAATTCTATTAGAGTGTAATATTTATGTATAACTATTAATTGATTTATACATAGTTAGTATATCATTTAACAAACATTCAGTTGAATTAGTTATATTTAAAAGTCAATGATAATAAAATATGAATAGTGAATGATAAAATGATAGTGTAAAAAATTCTTACGTTTCAGTACATACATCATTTTCTCAATTATATATATATATATTTGATTTTAAGGAAATAAACATGTCCAAAAAGGAAAATGAGAGAAGGACTAAGGTGTTCCATGTTTATTAGGATTATAAGGAACTAAATGTTTTCTTAGGAATCAAAAGTGTTGTATTGAAATAAACATGTAATGTTTTTGTTGTTGTTGTTGTATTTGGTTCTGTAGAAAATGGAAATGGGAAAGTTGGAAAGGACACATTTTTGGAAGGTATTATTGCAACATTGCCAACATTGGGAGCAGGAGAATCAGCATTCAGCATTCATTTTGAATGGGACAATAGTATGGGAATTCCTGCTGCTTTTTACATCAAAAACTATATGCAAGTTGAGTTTTACCTCAAGAGTTTAACTCTTGAAGATGTTCCAAACCATGGAACCATCCATTTTGTTTGCAACTCTTGGGTTTACAACTCTAAACTTTATAACAAAAGAGAACGCATTTTCTTTGCCAACAAGGTAATCTAATCTATATTCAACCTTTACTTAAATTTACTTCAATGTTTATAGTGATGTATATATATAATGCATGTAAATATTGTTTTTTGAACCTTTTCTTGAATGTTTATAGTGATGTGTATATATATAATGCATGTAGACATATGTTCCTAGTGAAACACCAACTCCACTTGTCAAGTATAGAGAAGAAGAATTGAAGACCTTAAGAGGAGATGGAACAGGAGAACGGAAAGAATGGGAAAGGGTTTATGATTATGATGTTTATAATGACTTAGGCAATCCCGATAGTAGCGAAAAGCTTGTTCGCCCGATTCTGGGAGGATCTAGCATTCATCCTTACCCTCGCAGGGGAAGAACGGGAAGATATCCAACGAGGAGGGGTTAGTCTTCTTTGTTTTTCGTTGAATTAAGATTAGTATAACATGTCTAGTCTCATTATATATATATGATGTTAATGTTGTATTGTCAATAGATCCGAAGTGTGAGAAGCCGGGGGAAGTTTATGTTCCAAGAGATGAAAATTTTGGTCACTTGAAGTCTTCAGACTTTCTTACATATGGAATTAAATCTCTATCTCAATATGTGTTACCAGCATTCCAATCTGTGTTTGATTTAAATTTCACACCAAATGAGTTTGATAGCTTCCAAGATGTGCGTGACCTCTACGAAGGTGGAATTAAGTTGCCCTTAGATGTAATTAGTACAATTAGTCCCTTGCCCGTGATCAAAGAACTCTTTCGTACCGATGGCGAACAAGTCCTTAAGTTTCCACCACCTCACATCATTCAAGGTGTGTTTCAAATATTATAAAGTGTTCGAAAAGTTTATCTTAATTGAGAACAAATGCAAAACTTATACATTTTCTGAAGTAATCTGGTTTAGTAATGAATTTTCTTTGGTATCTGTCGAAGTGAGTAAGTCTGCATGGATGACTGATGAAGAATTTGCAAGAGAGATGCTGGCCGGTGTAAATCCTTGCGTAATTCGCCGACTGCAAGTAAGTTCAATTGTCGATATTTAATAGTTGATGGCCATGTTTGCATATTAAACATGACAAAATTTAGGTAATGTTGTCTACGTGCCCGTGTTACTCTTTTCCAATAAAAATATAATATGCGTAAGAGTTTATGAATGAAAACATAAAGGTGTTTGTTGTACTCTTTTTCGATAAGAACATAACACGTGTAGGAGTTTATGTAAGAGTCATGGTTTGACACTTTGATCATGGTATTCTTTAATGGATGGCAGGAGTTTCCTCCGAAAAGCAATCTAGATCCTGGAACCTATGGCAACCAAACCAGTAAGATAACTGCAGAAGCCCTTGAACTAGATGGATGCACACTAGAAGAGGTAAACATATGAGTACTAGCTCATAGCCATAGATATAAATTAAGGACTTTTGCATAAATTTAGTTTTCGACTTAAAATCAAATTTCGATGTTACAATAATGTGACACAAAGTAACTAATATAAATCTTGTGAATCAGGCACTTGCTAAGCAGAAATTATTTATATTAGACTACCATGATGTATTTATGCCATATTTGAGAAGGATAAATCAAACTTCTGCCAAGGCTTATGCCACCAGAACCATCCTTTTCTTAAGAGACAATGGTACTTTAAAGCCAGTGGCCATTGAATTAAGTTTGCCACATCCTGATGGAGATCAATCAGGTGCAGTTAGTAAAGTCATCTTACCTGCAAAAGAAGGTGTTCAAAGTACAATTTGGCTACTTGCCAAAGCTTACGTGGTCGTAAATGATTCTTGCTACCATCAACTCATGAGCCACTGGTATAAACTTTGTCCTTTCAAGTTTGCAATCAACACAAAGAAATTCAATCTATTCATGTATCTATGAAGTATATGCTGTCTCAATTCTTGTTTTCGTATGTTCGTAGGTTAAATACCCATGCAGTTGTTGAGCCATTCGTCATAGCAACAAATCGTCACTTGAGCGTGCTTCACCCGATTCATAAACTTCTACATCCTCACTATCGTGACACCATGAACATCAATGCACTTGCACGGCAATCTCTAATTAACGCTGATGGCATAATAGAGCAAACTTTTCTGCCCTCAAAGTATGCTGTGGAAATGTCTTCAGCGGTATATAAAAATTGGGTTTTCCCTGACCAAGCACTACCTAATGATCTTATCAAGAGGTAATCTTCATATACATAGACCACTAGGGAAGTACAACAGACAAGTTCTTATAGGGAATTTAAGTTCTTATAGGGAATTCACATGTCCCTTTCTTCTATTATAGAAACATGAACTTGTCCAAATATGGAACCTTAAAATGAATAATTATGCCAAGTAACTACTAACATGTATGTGTTTTTGCTTGATTTAGAGGAGTGGCAGTTGCGGACTCGTCTTCCCCACACGGGCTTCGCCTTTTATTAGAGGACTACCCTTATGCTGCCGATGGAATAGAGATTTGGGCTGCTATTAAGTCATGGGTACATGATTATGTCTCATTGTACTATGCTGCAGATAATGATGTTAAAAATGATTGTGAGCTTCAAAATTGGTGGAAAGAAGTTGTAGAGGTAGGACATGGTGACTTAAAAGATAAACCATGGTGGCCTAAGATGCAAACACTAGAAGAGTTGATTGAAACTTGCACTATTATCATATGGACAGCTTCAGCACTTCATGCAGCTGTTAACTTTGGACAATACCCTTATGGAGGCTTCATTCTGAACCGCCCGACTACGACTAGAAGGTTGCTTCCTGAGCAAGGAACAGAAGAATATGATGAAATGGTAAAGAGTCATCAAAAGGCTTATTTGAGAACAATTACACCAAAATATCAAACTCTTGTCGATCTTTCAGTGATAGAGATATTGTCAAGACATGCTTCAGATGAGGTCTACCTTGGTGAGAGGGATAATCCACATTGGACCTCTGATTCTAGAGCATTACAAGCCTTCCAAAACTTTGGTAACAAGCTGAAACAAATTGAAGCAAATTTTGCACAAAAGAACAATGATGCTAGTCTTGGCAATAGGGTAGGGCCTGTTGAATTGCCCTACACTCTACTTCACCCTAGTGGTGAGGAAGGGTTAGCCTTTAGAGGAATTCCTAATAGCATCTCTATCTGAAGGAGCATGTTCTTGGTTTTCCTTTACTATATCCTCACTTTCCAATAACATAGATGCAATCATGCATCTTATGTATATTATGTTTTAATAATCATGTTTGTATTTAAGTGTTGAATTTGAATCCTCTTGGGTTCTGGTTTGCAAATAAAACAGCACTATGAGTTTGTTAATTAGATTATGTTATGTGAACAAAACTCTAAATATCCTTCATTATGTAAAGTATATAGAGATCTTAATTTATTAACTAGTTTCATAGCATTAGCATCAACCACATGTGAGGAATAAAATTATCAAAATTTGATAGAGATACAAGATTATTAACAAATACAATCCCCTTGTTAGTTCTTCTTAACTCTCTAAACTTTTTTTTTTTAGAGAAACTATGTAGTTTTGATTTCCTCTTCGATACTTGACATGGTATCACTTTTAAACCAATCAACAAGATTAATCTTTTGTAAAATATATTTATCATTTTTATTTTTTTATGTTAGTGGTCATTTTTCCTTATATTTTTTAGTTTCACATAAATAATTTTCTAAACCCTTCAATGGTATTTTCACATAAAATATTAACTTAGAGATCAATTCTCCCCGTCATATAACTTTTTTTCTTTGCAAGTCTTCAGAGAAATATTATTTGTCAATTACCATAAAGTTTATTTTTAAATGCAAGATTAGTCAATATTTAAAGAAGATTGATTAATAGTATTGAAGTTCAACTTTCCAATATTTGAATTTGGTGGTCACATTTTGAGTTTTGTACCTTACACTTTTTTCTTTCTCTTAAAATTTTGTCATTAATATATTATTTATTAAAATTTAGATTAAATTAAATTCACATTATCATTTTTTGGACTACCAAGACTATCCTTTCACCATATGACTAATGAGTTAATTTCTTTCGGTGTGTGTGGTTAACCATCCTAACAAGTGTCGCTCTCAGAAATCAAACCTTAACATTTTGATCATCCTGAAATCTAGCGAAATCTTACATCATTAAACCAATGCCTTGTTAGTATCTCACACTTAATAAAATTGTATAAATTACATCTAATAAAATAAGATAGTTGGTGTGTTTAATTAAGCTAAACCATGTGAAATGTTAGTGAAATTTACTTTAAGAGTTATTATAACACTTATTTATCATACAATATAAACATTAAAAAATTGATGAGTATTTTTATTTTTAAAATAAAGAATGATTTTGTTTTTATACTAATTTCTTAACCTAGGTGATGAAGATATATGATTGGTTATAAAAAATGAAATTCCACACATTTTACAATATTTATGAGAGATTTACCAACAGACTATACCATTATTGCACATTCTCAAAAATAATTATATTGTCCAACTCCAATCACTCTTAATATTTTATTTTCAATTTAGTTCAATATTTTTAGCCAAATGAATTATTAGATGGTTTCACATTATTGGTTCCAAATGTATTGTCATCTTTCGTTATTTATATTGTAATTTAAAAATATTGATTTTCTTAATGTTACCCTAATAAGGTGCTTTATAGGAGAAAGTAAACGATGAAAGAGAGAGTTTAAAGAGAATGAGTTTTTTTATCTCATTTACGAGAGAAAGTATAGAGAGAAAACAAATAAAAACACACAGAGATAGCTGAAAGCTTATAGTTGTGCATATAATTTATTAAACTAGAGATTTTCGATAAAACTAGCTAAAATTTGAAAAATAATTAAAAAATATTTATATTATTTATTTAATTATTTATTAATTGAAGTAATTAAATACATATAAAATTTAAAACAATAATTTATTTTAGATTTTAGTTATAATTAAATAAGTAATTATGCAATGTAAATGCACTCTTAATAATATGGATTTTGATCTTCCCACTAAATTGAGTCATTTGGCTAAAAAAATTCATCCTTTTGTCATGACTCCATATGAACGTGTACGATTAAAAGCTTCTTTTTTGTAGTAAAGGAAATTTCATAACACAAGAAAATCTCTATAAATAACTATGATGACAACTCCTTCAAAATTGTTGAGAATGTAAACCAAACAAAATCTATATAACAATCTAACTCTTACAAAACACATTCCTAAAATTTTCACTATATGACCCAATATTTAATGATCCTATATTACGTATAAAATTTTCATATATTCATGAATTTAATAATACTACATATATTTACATACCTCATGTTCAATATCAAGCAGATTGTGTAGAATTTTAAATTGGAATAGACAAATGATTGTGAATGTATGTTAAAAATAGAATAAGTCTTCTTCTTAGGCTTTATTATGTGTTTGAGATTTTCTTTTGGTAATGAAGTAAATTTCATAATACAAAAAAGAAGAGAAATTACAAACTAAATGGTGAATATTGAAATAGAGAAATAAAAACAATAACACAAAGAATCAAGAGGGCAAATGCTTTAAAATTTCTATGAATAACTACGATGACACCTCTTCAAAATATATGAGAATAGAAATCAAATAAAAACCTATATAACAATTTAACTCACACATAAAATAATATCATATATCTCAT
Organism: Lupinus albus; assembly: GCA_009771035.1. Classification (NCBI taxonomy): domain Eukaryota; kingdom Viridiplantae; phylum Streptophyta; class Magnoliopsida; order Fabales; family Fabaceae; genus Lupinus; species Lupinus albus. The sequence continues at coordinate 2,311,356 of CM020022.1, read as the reverse complement.
TGTATAAAAGCAAATAATAAGAGAGACTCTAATTAACTATGTCAGTATCACAATATGTAACATATAACCATGTCGTAAAAATAAAATTAAAAAAATACAAAACTCTCTAAGTTATATAACAAATGAGAAGTGATAATCACTAAGAAGCCACACAAAACAGGGGTTGTTGGTTTTTTCTATATGAAGGAAACTTGAAGGAAAGGCATAAATGGGAGATAAGGTTTTAATTCAGCACATCTAATGTATTTTTTTTAAAATATTGAAGAAAAAAGTTGATAATCGAATTATTGAAAGCTGATTTGAATTTTTAAACACTACTTATCGTAGCTTTCTAAAAAGTATATTTCAAATGCTACAAGTTCCTTTATTAAAAACTATAATCTATATTCATTTTTTGTTTAGCAAACGACTCTAGTAATTTTTTGACGAGTTACCTAAAAGGTATAAGTTTGTGTTGCCAAAGAGTACCAAAATGAGAAGAAATGTTAGACTTAGTATAGTTTTTTTACATTTCCTATAATATCATTATTTTTATTATATACTCATTATTATTTATAAGGGGTAAAATTATTCATTTAATAAAAATATATTTTCTATCTCTTCTAATTCTTTCATCTTGCTTTTATATCAAACAACTCTTACAAATTTCTTGTTTGTTACCTTTTCTCGTATTCTTTTTTTATCTTCTCTCATCCTAATTACTCCCTTAAATCAAACAAAGTATAAAGGTTAAGAATAAGGAGCTAAAAATAAACGATTGAAAATATAAATTTATTATTTATCCATATGTTAAATATTTAAATTTTAATAAAATTATAATCATTTATTTCCGGAGCTCCATGTCCTTGACCCTCATGATGATATTAAGAAAATGAAAATTATGAAACAAATAATTAATGATAGTGATGTATCTTTTTTTTGTTTTGGTACAAACAAACTAATTTATTTTAGGTTGTGTGATTGTTACACAAAATAAATATCATTATAAAGAATTGAAATATTAAACTTTTGGTATTTCTGGGAACCTAATAGAGTATTACATCACTATACCAACGTCCGAATAAATATTAACATATCTGAAAGTATGGTTTTGAACCACATAGTAATTAATCACTTTGATGCCAATATTATCTTCTTTCTTTGTTACTAGGCACTAGCTTAGTAGTGTTTATCCTTCTTGTAAGTTTTTCCTTATTTATCATATTATAGAATTATAGATTATGTGTTTAATTTGCAAAAATATATGTCAGTAAATAGTTATTTTTTGATACATTATTTATTTATTTGTTAATTATTTTTTACCCAAAACATTAATAAATAGGAATAACATATAATATATTAAAAAAATTATACGTTTATAATGTAAGAGTTTTGTACATTGTGAGTGCATCATCAACTATTCATATTTAATTATCATAACTGTTCAGAAAATTTAATACAAATGAATGATGAACAGTGCACTGATTATATATAAACTTTTATACTAAATGTATAAATATTACACTAATATATTATACATAATTTTATACTGCCCATGAATAGGTATCAAAATATAATATATATTTATTGTTTCATTAATAGGTGGCAAAAGTGAGCTGGACTCGAATATGTAACTGTCGATTAGATTTTTTTAATAATATTGGTTAGCAAGGTTTAGAATGGAGTAATGAGGGCTTATATTATAATCACATTATTAATACATCATAGTTCATTTTTAATTATCATTAAATTTTAAATAAAATTAATCCAAATAAATGATGAATGATAAAAATGTATGCATTCAAGTATCTAATCAATGAAGCAACTCCCGATGAAAGTAGTTTTAACTATTAAAAAAATATATGCATCAACAATGTAAAAGTTTTATATAATATCAGTCCATCATTTAGTATTCATTTTCAATTATCATTAACTGTCCAGAAAAATGTAAAATGAATGGTGAATGATATATTAAATATGTATAAGTCGGTATAAATATTGCATTTAAATATTTCTATTCCAACCTTGTTGCTGCATGTAAATCGTGGCCACTCCGTAGAAATAATTATATATAGATATTAGTAATCTAATAATTGTACTTATCTCTCATATAATATTTATATACTATTATTATAAATATTTATACATATTTATTCCATAAATCATCACTTATTTGATTTACTTTTTTGAACAATAAATCATAATTAAATATAAATTGTAAATAATATATTAACAATATATAGAACTCATATACTATCAGTGTATGCATTCTTTTGTCTAAATACATTTAATTATGACATATAAGTAAAGTATAACCTATGGTGTCAAACATGAACAAATATCGAAAGGGGTAATTAGGTATGTGGACTCTTCCCTCCTATGACAATTAAAAAAATTCTTTAGTAATTAACCACATTGAACGTGGCTAACTCAGATTTTGCACTTTGTGCAATTTAGCTACTATTAAAACTGTGGCCAATAAAATATTGTTTTTCTGCTATTTAGATAAGCTTAGCTACGAAAGGGGATATGCTCTCCTGTTTGGTGTCCCAAACCAATAGAAAAATATTATTTAATTAAGATAAAAAAATAAAAAAAATATAAAGTAATATTTTATATTATTTAGTCCAATCTTATTGGATTGGGATATGAAACATGGTGCATTTGGAACAGAAAATCCTTGTTCCTTAGCCAGTTACATGACTAAGTTTAGTGGACCCACCCTCATGGTTTTATATTCTCTCCCGTATTTTAGGTTTGATGATGACAAGTAACAAAAATAAAATTTTTAAAGGTCCAAAATTTATATAATGTTAAATTAAATAATGTAAAAAAATTAAAAAAATATATTTCTTTTTATATTCTACTAGGGGACCTCCATATAAATCATTTCCTCCCTCACATCTTTCCTAATTGCAACCTTGTGATAAATTGACAATATTTTTTATTAAATTAGTGGTTAAAATATTATATACAATTATATATAAAAATGTTATAGCGGATACACGTTATATTTAAAGACAAATATATTTTGATTTTTAATAATATTATTTAAGTTTAATTTTATTTATAATTAAATTTTTAATATATTAGCAAGATTTTATTAATTATATTTATATACAAATGTCTCTATGCAAATATTTGTTTATACAAAATAAGATAAATAAATAAGACAACCTATTAAAAAAAGTTTGGTATGATTGGTGAACGGATAAGTGGGGACACTGAAAAAGAAAGACATGAATGGTTCATATCATTATTATATTACTATAAATATTATAATATTGTTCTCGTGAGACTCGTGGCTATATTTTTATTAATAACATTTTTCTTTATTGCTAAATTGTACGTCTAAGTATTATTGTATTATTGAGTATTATATTCTCTCGTGAGGTGTACACGTTCCAAAAGTAATAATAATCTTTAAGGCCCCTATGTCTTGAGATCTGAAAATGAGATTCAAATCCATACTCAAACACAATAAAATTTATATTTTTAACATTTTTTTAACCTTATCTCACATTTTATACTCTATATCGCCATCTCTATGTGTCCTTTTTTCCATCATATCAATAAATCACTTCATTTTATATATTTTCTCTACATGTACTTCATTTTGTGTATAATATAAAAACATTTTTCCAACCACGAACACTACCACGTTGTAGTTTTGTTTATGCGATTTTAAGGTTGTAATAATGGTGCACCACAACCGATCGCGATACTTCAATTAGCGCTATCTATCTAACATGTTCGAGCTAGGTAAGTATGCTCAGGGTGAGCATGAGCCGGATAAGGTTTTTCCTTACCCGATCCTAATTATTGGTCAAATCATTTTTTAAACTCGGACTTGATCATAAATTCAAAATTAACCTGATTTTGAATGTCAATTAGGTCAATATTTGAATTTGAACTTGACTTTAGACTCGACCAAATAGAATGCATACATGTTTAAAATAAAGTTTTCTAAATATTTTACTTATTATTATGGATATGTATTTTAATATATGAAATGATATGTATATATATTGTTAATCAAATATATATGATGAAAAATTAGAGAATTATTGATATTTTCGACCAAAGAGATGTCATTAATCTCCACACAATTAAATAAAGACAAATGCAATTATGATGAGTGAATGAACATGAGTCGGGTTGGGTCAGATCATGTTTGTCCTCATCCAAACCTAAACATTATGCAAGTCTAAATTTTGACCCTACATCCGATGAGACACAATCCTATTTGGGTTGAATCATGATCAGGTCAAATCAAATGAGTGGATAAGGTCAAATCAAATGAGTGAATAAGATTAAATCCTGCTCACTGCTAAAGGAAATATGTTAAATGGATTGATTCTTAACCAGTTTTTGTTTTTTATTAGAAAAAACCCAGAACTATATATTCATTATATCCCACTACTTAAGTATCATCCCATAGGCCTTTTTTTAAATGCAAATAAATATAAAAAGAGTACTATAGTATAATTTAAAGGATAATAGAGTTTCTATCTACCAACAATGCATTGATTATTGAGAGTTACACTTGTTAAGAGGAGTAAACACACACTCAAAATGATTAGTTCTTTATTCATAAGGTGATAAGATACATTTAGTAGTACAAAAATAGATTTAGATAGAATTAATAAATAATAGGGTATGATTGAGTTGAGTTGGACCAAAGGCCAATAATTTTCGTGAATGAACTCGTGTATCATGTGGGGTTACAAAAGTTTTTTATATATATTTGAACCGCGTTATCCAGTAACCACTCGCTCCTCTGAACCGTTGATCACATTTCATTCAAAAATGGACGATTATTGAGAGTCAATGGTGCAGTGCAATCCCTTATTTTAAAAGATTATGTGCAACACAGTATATTGATGAATTGATTATATATAAACTAATAAACATATTTTTTTCATTTAGCCACATGTATCCTTTTATAAACTTAATTAAGTTCGAGAACATTTACATTATTATAATAGACCTAGTTTTTCTATCAAATTTTAAAAGGAAGTAGATCTATACATCTTAATTTGATAAACAAACTCAATTAACTGCTGTGAAAATAATTGATCCGTGCATTTATGTTAAGTTAAATTTTAGTAACATCATATACTAAGAGCATTTTAATGGGTTTACCATGAGTGATTGAGAGCTTTATGGAATATAATTGTAGTAGCATCAAAGTTTTATAGTTAGAGAGACAAAACATGTTTAAGGTGCATCTAATTGTTGCCTAGTGAATCAACTCTTGCACAAAATAAATACTTAACTTAATTTTATATATGATTCTAAGATTTAATTAATGATTTCACATTCAAAACCCTATTTCATAAAAAATTTATAAGAGAATTGTATGATTGAAAATATTTTCATTAAGTGGTCCAACCTTTTAATTAGGAGGACAAGTGGTTGATGATACAAAACTATATTTTATACTATATATTAATTTTGTTTCAAAGTTGATTCAATTTTGTTATCGAGTTGGGTTATGTTTGTCGAACAAATGATATTAGCGTTAGATCAATTAATTCAAATTCAACTTTTTAACTATGGATGTGTATAGGCGAACCAATCTAGTGAGTATGGAAATAACAAGATGATCTCTACTCTTCATGAGCATGAATTAGTGAAGAATGTGAGAGACCGAAAAATGAGAAAGACTTGTGTGAAGATGTATATACGTAGATACAATTAATAATATTTTCATAACACATTAAAAAATTAATTTTAATTAAAATTTAATCCTAGATGATAGCACAAAAATAAACATAAATATATGACATGTTGTATGTTTTTTTTCAATAAAAGGTCTATGGGAAGCAACCCAAAGTGAATGAGAATATAAGTAATGTTTCCTCTTCTTTTTTTTACCAAGGATGCTTTAACCCAAGATTGAAGCAACCCAAAGTGAATGAGAATATAAGTAATGTTTCCTCTTTTTTTGACCAATGATGCTTTAACCCAAGATTAACAAATACCAATCTATGAGATTGAAGCAATCAAACCTAAATCATGAAAACAGTTGAAATACCAATGTGTTTTGTACAATATCTTTATTGACAACTTTCACTTCGGAAAAAAAGGTCCCACAATTTCTTTTGATGGTTAATGTATAAAGTTGCTGCATCCACTCCATTAAGGTTACATTTCAAAATCAATGGATAATAAGAGGAGTAACCTAAGAAGTATTTTAAATCATTCTCGAGATAATGAGGTAGGTAATGTGAGACTTACTTCCCAACATGTCCATCCACATAAGTCTGTCAGACCAGACGAAAGTTACCTTTGATCCCTAACTAAATGACATCTTTTGGCCTATGACAATTAGAAAGAAGTTGGATTCTAGTTCTGATTTCAATTTTAATAAAAGAAGATTTGTAAACTCACTTGACTTATGAGTTAGATGACAACTTTTAAATAAATTATAAGTAAAAATGTTCCAGTCAATTTTACTATTACACATATTAACTTCTCTACAAGTTGAGGTAACTCGATAAACTACTCATATTATGTTAATGTTCTATTTCAAAATTAATTGACAATTATTCTAACAATTATTTACATGATTGCTGAATAAAGATTAATTTAATTGAACCACATTAAAAGTCTATATCATGTCTTTGTCCTTCATCTACCCTCCATAATTCACATTACATATACGAGATAGAGATAGAATCTCGTGGGAAAATTAAAAATAATAAAATAATAAGAGTTTAACATGTATGCATCGACAATGTAAAAGTTTTTTTTACACCGCTAGCATATCATCTATCATGATATTATTACTTTTACTTAAGAGTCAATCCCAAATCACAATTAACGATCGAACAAATGAATAATATAACTGACAATATAAAAAAACTCTTACATTATCGATAGATACATAGATATTGAAGTCTAATCATCATAACCTTTGAAACACATGATATGATCTTGTTCTTGTTTCACTATAAATACTTAGCACCACTTAGCTTTGTTTCCTCACAAACAATTCTACATCATTTCTGAACTTATCCTAAAGAATAGTAGCAAAAATGTTTTCAGGGGTGACTGGTTTGATAAACAGGGGTCAGAAGATAAAAGGGACAGTGGTGTTGATGAGAAAAAATGTGTTGGATATCAACAGCATCACTAGTGTTGGAGGCATTCTAGGCACTGGACTCAACCTCGTTGGTTCTGCAGTTGATGGTCTTACTTCATTTTTGGGTCACAACATTGCCCTCAAGTTGATTAGTTCTACAAAAGCTGATGGTTTGTTCCTTCTTAATTCTTCTTACACACTTTCTTCTTACACTTTTCAGTAATTCTTGTGAACAGTTAATGAAAAGTTACAAGTTTGTTGGGTCAGAACTTTCCATTTTAGGACACAAACCAACTTTTGACACATGTAAGTATATGTTAGGCCATACTAAAAATGGGAATAGAGGCTAGCATGATTCTTTTTTTTATCGATAAATGTTAGTATATTAGTAGTTTGTTGTGAGGCGAGACTCGAACTCTCAACATTTTTCTTTCCTTTCATTCTCACTACATCAAATCACCTTATAAGGTGTCAATTCTTAATATTGCAGGAACTGGGAAAGGTAAAGTTGGAAAAGACACATACTTGGAAGGTATTATTAATTCTTTACCAACCTTAGGAGCTCATGAAAGTGCATTCAGCGTTCATTTTGAATGGGATGATGAATTTGGTATTCCTGGTGCATTTTATATCAAGAACTTTATGCAAGTTGAGTTCTACCTTAAGAGTCTCACTCTTGAAGATGTTCCAAACATTGGAACCATCCACTTTATCTGCAACTCTTGGGTTTATAATTCTAAGTCTTACAAGCAAGATCGCATTTTCTTTGCCAACCATGTAAGATAATATATACTTACCTTCCAAGTATCTTAGTTTATAATATGAATATTACTTAATCAAGAAATATCATATGATAGTATAGTTGATTCATAGTGTATTATCAAATACTATAGGTTGATTATGCAAGTTAATGAACTTTAGTTTATGGCTCAAATGAGAAATTTCATTTAATATAATGTAGACATATCTTCCAAGTGCAACACCAGCTCCACTTGTGAAGTACAGAGAAGAGGAATTGAAGCTTTTAAGAGGAGATGGAACGGGAGAGCGCAAGGAATATGACAGGGTCTATGATTATGATGTTTACAATGACTTGGGAAAACCCGATAGCGGTGTGCCTCGTCCTATTCTTGGAGGCTCTACCTTGCCTTACCCTCGAAGGGGAAGAACCGGAAGAAAAGCATCGGCGAAAGGTTATGACCAGAACTTTATCTATTTCATGATGTTTTAGTATGTAAAGTTGCATAATAACATAAGATGGTACAAGATCTGGATCATTTAATATCTGATATATCAGTTATAACTTGTAAAATATAGATAAAGTGATAAATAATGACTTTACAAAGCTAATGTGACACATATTTGTGACATATTTTTTAGTTTCAATTAGAAGAATCAATGTGCTTCTTAAAGTTAGTGATACCATAACTAATGGAATGTTTTTTTGGATTAGAAAACATATTGTACTATAACAAGTTACTTTACTAGGATCCTAAAATTGTTGTTGTTGTTGCTGTTGCTGTTCATCTTTACAGATCCAAACAGTGAGGTACCCGGCGACTTTGTTTACATTCCGAGAGATGAAGCATTTGGTCACACAAAGTCATCAGATTTCCTTGCTTCTGGACTAAAATCTGTAGCAGCAGATGTTGTACCTGTGTTGACAGATGCATTTGATGGAAATATCTTAAGTCTTGAGTTTGATAACTTCCAAGAAGTGAATAAACTTTATGAAGGTGGAATTACTCTGCCTACAAACTTTCTTAAGAAGTTTGCTCCTCCTATTCCAGTCCTCCAAGAAATTCTTAGAACTGATGGTGAACAATTCCTCAAGTTTCCACTCCCTAATGTGGTTCAAGGTATGCCACATATCTTGAATTAATATATAGAAGAAGAAGAAATGTAATCTATTATCAGCATGAACTAAATTACTATGTGCTATGTTACTAAAAAAATGTACTATGCACTATTGGTGTAAAAAATAGTTTTGCATGGATACTTATAGATACATCTGTTATGTGCTTTTAACATAGCATAAATGCTAATCTGTGAAAACATTATATGATGCTTACTAAAACTCATTTAGACATTAAACTCTAGTAACATAGTCCTATTTTATACATTCAACAATATGAAGAGAAAAAATATGATCGATTTTTGAATTGATTTATTCTGTACAGTTGATAAGTCTGCATGGATGACTGATGAGGAATTCGGAAGAGAAACGATTGCTGGATTGAATCCTAACGTCATTAGAATTCTCGAGGCAAGCTTGATTAAGAATTAATTGTCATGAAATTAGTTACATGCAACTGAAAGATGTAATTAGCTTTATATGTCAAATTTTCAATTGATAATCTCATTGTATGCTAAATTTATTCCAGGACTTCCCAATAACTAGCAAGCTTGATAGCCAAGCCTATGGTGATAATAACAGTAAAATTACAAAAGAACATTTAGAGCTTAACTTGGGTGGGATCACTGTTGAACAGGTAATATATAAGTACAATATCTTTCTGCAATTTTTATACTTTTATGTGATTCAAATGAATATAAATCAATATATTATACTTGGTTGAACAGGCTATCCAGAACAAGAAATTGTTCATATTGGATCACCATGACTATCTCATTCCTTACCTGAGGAGAATTAATGCAACTACCACAAAGGCTTATGCCACAAGAACCATCTTTTTGTTGAAAGATGATGGTACTTTAACACCATTGGCCATTGAGTTGAGTAAGCCACATCCTCAAGGAGATGAACATGGTCCTGTTACTGATGTCTATGTGCCTGCACATGAAGGTCCTGAAGCTTATATTTGGTTATTGGCCAAGGCTTATGTTGTCGTAAACGACTCATGCTATCATCAACTAGTTAGCCATTGGTAAAATTTGTCAATGATCCTTACAATTAATTAAACTTAGTTAATGTATTTATGGAATAAATCATTAATATGTTTGCATGGATTGCAGGTTAAACACTCATGCAGTTGTTGAGCCATTTATCATAGCGACAAATAGGCATCTGAGTGTGGTTCACCCAATTTATAAGCTTCTGTTTCCTCACTACCGTGACACCATGAACATAAACTCGCTCGCAAGGAAAGCCCTTGTCAACGCAGATGGTATTATAGAGACGACATTCTTGTGGGGCAAGTACTCTTTGGAATTGTCTGCTGTGATCTATAAGGATTGGGTTTTTCCGGATCAAGCACTACCTGCCGATCTTCTCAAGAGGTAATGTCCTTTAAAATTACTACAGAGTAAGATTTACACACAAAATACATGTTGCTCACTAGTTTTTTATAGGGTAATGTATTCTCACTTGTTTTCACAACACAACTTTCACACCTTTATAACAGTGGGTAGATGGTGGATGATTAGGATATTTGTGTAAAAGTGATGTGATGAGAAGAAGGTTTGCCTTATTTGTATCCTAGTCATTAGAGTATGCTACTCAATGGTGTGCAAAATTTGGTGTATAAATATAATTTTCTAACCTCAGTTTACTCATTAGTGAAAAAATATTGATGTTGATGTTATTTGGTTGCTTGTATTATAGAGGAGTGGCAGTTAAGGACGATTCTTCTCCCCACGGCGTTCGCCTTGTGATTGAAGACTACCCTTATGCTTCTGATGGGTTAGAAATATGGGCAGCTATTAAGACATGGGTCACAGAATATGTCTCATACTACTACAAGTCAGATGCTGTACTCAAACAAGACCCTGAACTCCAAGCTTGGTGGAAAGAACTTGTGGAGGTGGGTCATGGTGATTTGAAAGATAAGTCATGGTGGCCTAAGTTGCAAACTCGCGAAGAGTTGATTGAAGCTTCCACTACCATCATATGGACTGCTTCAGCACTTCACGCAGCTGTTAACTTCGGACAGTATCCATATGGAGGTTATATCCTTAACAGGCCAACGCTTACTCGAAAATTCATTCCCGAGAAAGGTTCTGCTGAGTACGATCAGTTGTCTAAGAACCCCGAGAAGGTCTTTTTGAGTACAATCACAGGAAAGAAAGAGACACTTATTGACCTTACTGTTATTGAAATCTTGTCAAAGCATGCTTCTGATGAAGTGTACCTTGGGCAGAGAGATGGTGGTGACAATTTCACTTCTGATGCCGAGGCAGTACAGGCCTTTAAGAGGTTCGGAAAGAAGCTTGCAGATATCGAAAATACACTAGCAGTTAAGAACACTGATGCGACCTTGAAAAACCGCACCGGGCCAGCTAAGCTTCCTTACACTTTGCTTTATCCTTCAAGCAAGGAAGGATTGACTTTCAGAGGAATTCCCAACAGTATCTCTATCTAAGAAGTCTATGAATGCTGAAATATTATGCTATGGTTTTAAATAAAGTTTCAATAGAAGGAATATGATTCCTTCATCTACTTGTGTATGGTTATCTTGTGTGTTTGGTTGGATCCTTTGATGATTCTTATTAATAAAGAGCATTGCTTTGTTCTTTTGTCTAATGAAAAGAATTTGTATTGTGAGAATGGCAAGGAGAATATATAACATGATCAAAGTAACAATTCTTTTCTTGTACAACAACAAATGATTGATGATTCAGAAAATATATACCTTTCTCCTTGCTAGCATGAAATCATTAGGCTGAATTAATGGAAAAGTGAAACCTAAACCTGAATTCCTCACTAATAATGGCACCTCTATTGCTAGTCCTGATTATGATGATTGGTTTGCTCAGGATCAAACTGTCACTCGGGTCGTACTTGCCTCTATGAATGAGCGCGATTTTGTTGCGCCGCCAGCTATGGTTGGCCATTGAAGCCAAATATGCAAATCCATCCAAGGCCCATGTTATGTCCCTGAAGAACAAATATTCGGATTCCGAATATCGGGACATTGCTGCTTCTATTCATACTCAACACAAATCCTTCACATTTGAAGAACTACATAGTCATCTTGCTGTCCATGAGGAATTTCTCCAAAAAGATGAATCTTCACCACATCAAGTAGTCCCTAATGCATTCTTTCATAATGGTAGTGGATCAAAGGGGTCTCATGGTTCCACACACTTACACTTTCTTATGGCATTTCCGATTAGGCCATCCATTTATTATCTTCACCACACCCACAACAAAATACTCTGCAAAATTGAAGTACACTCTTTAGTAAGTGCAATATAAGACTCATCGTCCAACTTCTCATAGGATAGAATTTTCTTCATATAGTTTGTATAAGAAGGCATTTGTTCAGCAAAGGAAATGTTGATATACTTTGCATGAGAATGCATATTGAAAAGGCTCATCTATAAAGTTTTTGATGGTTTTAGAGGGACATAAAGCTTAATTAAAGTATCTATCATACTATTTTTTACCTTAAACTTTATCGGTAATTATACATGACATCATCCAAATAAAGTAGAAAGTACAAAAAAGATTAAGTGAGTAGGATGTTCAATATCTCTAAAACAGGATAAAAGTATAATTTCATAAAATAAAATGGGAGAATATTTATTTACTCAAAGATTAAGTTTTTAAATCTACTCCACATCTTAGATATCAATTTCAGAAAAATCCAATGGTTTAAATTAGTGAGAAACTATTGGATTTCTCTAGTAAGTTCAAAAAACTTAATCTTGAAATAAATGAATCTCTCCTCAAATAAAATATTGCAATTGACGCATATCCCTTAAAGAAAAAACAAAAAAACATAGTGACATTTAATAATCATTATTAAATATATTGAAATGACATTTTTATTATTAAAAAAGGAGAAGAAAAAAAAAACTTTCAAAGAATTCTTACTCATATTTAAAGCATTGTTCAAAAGTAACCGTTGAAGTGGCAGCTCCAGAGTGAATAGAAAGAAGAAATGGGAAATCAGAAGCAAAAATGGACCGCCGATGAAGAAGACGCTCTCCACCGTGGCGTTCAGAAATACGGTGCCGGAAAATGGAAGAACATCCTCAAAGATCCCGATTTCGCCCCGTTCCTCACTTCCCGTTCCAACATCGACCTTAAGGTCTAACTAATTTACGATTCTCTCCCTTTCAATCTAGGGTTAGGGTTTTTAAATTTTTGATTCTGAATTATTCCAATCTTTTAGGATAAATGGCGTAATTTGAATGTTAGCAATGGTCAAGGTGGCCCTAAAGATAAATCCAGGACTTCTAAGCCCAAAGCAATTCTTGCTTCAGCTTCAACTCCTGCTGCTAGTTCAGCTTTAGTTCCTTTTACTGCTCCACTAAGTGTTGTTCCTGCTCCTCAGAGTAATATTGTTGATGATCCTTCTTCAAACGCTGAAGATTCCAAGAATCCTCCTCGGTATGCAAATATTTATTCAACCAAGGAATTAGTTTTGTTTGTTGCAGTACTATTCAATGTGGTTGTGTTGTTTGTGCCCGTACATCAGGTCATACATCGTGTCTAATCATTAGTTAGTTATTACAAGAGTCTGTATTGTTAATGATGTCATAATAGATCATTGTAATTAGTATCGCACGATACACATTCGAATCTTTAAATGAAACAAAACAGTGAGCAAAAGATACTTATCATGATGAAGAAATTGAAATAATCGTTTGAATTGCGAATGACAAATCTTTCCTGTGATTCTGAAGACGGCGAAAATGAATCGCATGACCTGGTTTCTAGAGAGGTGTGTAGGGTTTCTTTTCCTGGCTATTTCCAAAGAGCAACAAGGTGCATGTAAAAAGGCCGTGTCCGCAAGGCCCATATTTTAGATTTTGAATTTTAACCATTTTCGTTCAGTTTTTAATGGGAAAGTGGGGGGTAAGTGATGAAAATAGACTTCCCTTTCCGATTCTAGGTTTTATCCTAAAGTTGGTTCTGCCCATATAAACATTTTTGTGTTGTGCTAACATTTAGCCCTTAACATTTTTTAGGTCTTGTACACCATATCATTGAGCTGTATTTTATGTTTCTCGAAAGGATATTTTTCAATTTCTAGTCCCCGTGTTTCATTCTCATACTTTTCCCCATACCACATTAGAACTTTAGTTATTATTTTTATCTTTTTGATATATTATTTTAGAGTTTCTCTATTTTAGGGTTGATAGTCGGAATATCTATTGAATGAATATATATGCATAACAATTCTATGGTGAGAGAGGAATGACAATTTGGCATCATGCGTTCCACGAATCCACGTGATTTGAATAGAATAAGTTTTACTATATATTTATAATGGATTGATGATTGATCTATTTTTAACATGGTTTTGTGGAGTGGTAAAATATTATGTTATAGAACGATTTGTTTATTTTTACGCTTTGCATCATTTTTAGCTAATCACCCCAGGTTATTGTGTGTTTTAAATTCATTGGAGCCTTTTAATACGATTTGCATTTCTTTTTTAGTATTGGTCCTGTTAATTAAGACCATGTCATGAGGGGTTGTTTGTACTCTTGTTCTTTTTATCAGGTACAATGCACTGGTTTTTGAAGCTCTATCAGCAATCAAAGATGCTAATGGTTCTGACGCAAATGCTATTTCTAGTTTCATCAAGGTCAGTCGAAGACTTGAAGTTTGATTGGTAATACTTTTCTACATTTGACATGTTATTGCAATTTTAGATTGGTTGAATGTCCTGTTTCTAGATTATAATATTAAGATTTAGGAATCAAAGCCTAGAATGTCAATGGGTAGCAATTAATCGATACAACTTTATGATCATGATTGTGCCTAAAGGTCTTGGGGGGGGGGGGGGGGGGGGGGCATTGTGGGCTGTGGCTATCCCGATTTTTTCTATGGGGATAAATGATCATTATAAAACCAGTTATATTTTTATCCAGTGCAAATTATATTCATTTCGTTATGGTCTGTCAAAATAACATGTTCGCTTTCTCAATTTTTTTCATCAGCTGTGAAAATAAAAAATTGCTAACGCTGTAAATGGATAATAGTGTCATTTGAGCTTCTATCAGTTAATTGTGGTCATTTGAATTGTATTTTTGTCAAAATTGTTCAGTTCTTGTTATAGCTTCCTCTATTCTTTTGTGAGGACCTGCCACTTTTTTTGAAGGGCAGGGGGTGTGGTAGAAATTTAGTTTACTACGTGTAAACTAAGCAGAAAGAGCAGAGAGATTGAAGAGAGAAGAAGATAAAACTGAAATTCTTATTATGAAAAGGTTAGTTACGATTGAGAGGTGGAAAGATATTTATAGAAATCACAAAAAATTCCCTAAGTAACTAACTCAACTTCTCAACGTTCTGGATTCTTCCAATTTATCTAGCCTTCATTCCAACTCTATTCGTAGATATGTACCTAGCCCTTATTCCAGCTCAATTCATAGATACACATGCCCTCTACACTATTCTTAAGGCCCGTGTATCTTCTTCTCTAATACTATGCATCATCTATTGTGAATTTGATATTTTAAATCTTGCTTATTCTCGTGTGTGCTTTTATTTTAGATTTTACAATAAATAATGACCTCATATAGTACTGCAGCAAAATCATAAGGTTCCTACAAATTTCAGAAGGGCATTAAGTACAAGGTTGAAGAGGCTTGTTAGTCAAGGGAAAATTGAAAAGGTAAATTGGTCCTCTATGATTCTTTGCAGAAATATAAATTATAGCTATTCGTTTTTATCATTTCAACTTTGAAGCATTTCCTACATGTGCTTATTAATTTTGAGTGTCTTATAGACTAACTCCCATTTTAGGCTTTATCCATGAAATGCGTTAATTGGTTGATTTTGTTTACATGCTTGTTTGATTGCAAAGTATTCAGAACTGGACTAGTCAATGCAATGAACCGGACAATAGAGGTTTAAGGTTTGAAGTCAGTCTATGAGGTTGTTCTGCGGTTTTAGTATACATTATACAAGTAAAAGTGTGGAAAAAATATTGAAACATCTTCGAAGACTTTTACAAAAAAACAACCGAAGTACATAGTGGTTCACCGTCCCTTTAATATTAAACCTGATACAGGTTTGAATCCTAGCTCCTTATTATGCAAGATTTATTCCATATTTATTGGTAATACAATTCATTAAATGATATGGTCTTATTAAGCAATAACCATTGTCTTGGTGGTCGAGTGCATACCCAAGACCCAAGTTTGAGATTGCATCTATGAATTTTTGTCAATTTTCTAGCTGCACTAAAACTCAGTCCAATCTCCCAAACTATGTTTTGCTGGTTCACAGACCAGATTTTAACACATTGGCTTTAGAGGGTTTACTGGACTGGCTAGAAGACCCGTTCCTGGTTCACCTGATTGAACCAGCCTCCAGTCTGGTTTGGGCTTGAAACAGTCTGGGTTGTGATTGTGGACATCTTCTCTTTTTAGGAGTAAACATCTGCCCGAGAGTCACCATGCAAGACATGCCTCTGTTGGAAAGCTAATTTGTATTTTATTTAATTATTTAAGAATGGTGTCTTTGTTTCGCTTTGCCTAACTTGTTAGGTTCTATTAGGAGGGTTTCTTATCCTTGTTTTCTTGGCATTCCTTTACTGCAAAAGAAGCAAATTTTGTTTACCTGTGATGACCGTACTCTTGGCTCATAAGCAGAAATTTCACATATTTAAACTGAATGGTGTTGAAGCTTGTTTTCTTGATTCCTCTTTAAATCCCATGCAGGTACAAAATGGTTACAGGATGAAGGAAGCCCCAAGTGGAACGAAATCACCATCACCCTCACCAAAACCAAAGGATGCTTGGCCTCGACAATCACCAGCCTCCAGTTTTGTGTCATGCAGTGAGACAGTAAGGGAAGCCGCCGCCACTGCAGCCTACAGAATTGCTGAGGCAGAGAACAAAGCATTTTTGGCTGCCGAGGCATTTAAGGAGGTAGATAGACTGTCACAGATGGCTGAAGATAATGAGGTAGTGTTACGGCTGGTGACACAGATGTATGAACAAAGTATGCAGCAGATAAACAGCTCCATCTACTCATCATTAATACATTTTTGCAACTATAGTTTAATAAGTAAAATAACATATTCTCTGTTGTGTTATTGATGTCAGGTTTGCGTGGTGAAGTTGTTCGTTTGGATTGAGTTGATAAGTGTAAGGGTGGTTGATAGATTCTCTTCATTTTGGTTTCGAAATGTACATGAGTTGGTCTAGTGAAAATTACTTAATCATGAATGTATTGTACTTTGTAATGTATTTTAAGTAGATGATAAATGGATTAGGAGTTTGTTTTGTACCTATACATTAGATGCAATGTAGAACCTAATAACCTATGCAAAAACTATAGGATCCAAAAAAAATTCAGAATCTATAAACCAAGTCTCAGCCAATTTATACCCTTTAGAGATACAAGTAATTTTTATATTTTGGTATATGTAATCATGTTTTTATAGTCTATTCTGTTGTGTCTGGTTCTGTAAATACCCACTTGTCAAAATAGTATGCTGTTTTTATTGTATCTGTAAGGAGGAATACCCAAAGTGAGCGATGTGATGAGATTAATATTCCAATTGATATTCTTTTAACAATTAATTCAAATACCAATTATTACACAGCAATAGGTAAAGAATAAGTGGCTACGTGAATAATGAATGCAAGGTTGATCTTTTTTCTTCTTTGAGTAATGTTATATTTTCCTACTAAATTCTTCTACTAATCCTCCTACTTACAAAAAAATGATATATTATAAAATGATACTTTAGTGATTAGTTTACAAGTAACATATATCATTTTCTTGTGGGTATGATGTTTAGTAAGAGATATAGAATTTTCCTTTTTCTTTTGGTACATTACTACTATAGTACTATGCCATACAAGCACTATTACTATTATTGCATTGTTGCCTCATGTGTTTTTTATGTTATCATATTATTGTTTATCCTATCTTGGCGTCTTTAAGACTATAGCCATACCTAAAATATAATATGCAAATTATTAAATAATATTTATAATCTATTATATATTTATTAATTAATCTATCAAATATAAAAGGAAATGAGGGTTTCAAATATATTAACTTTAACAGTAGTGAGTTGTTTGTGTGTAATAAACAATAAATAGGGATCTTTATTTGTGTGTAATAATCTATCATTTTTGCTCTTTGCCAAATAGGGATCTTTATTGTTAAATAGCATTATTTTTATGCTCATTTTTCTTACATTTTTACCCATTAGAGCATAAATGCTGACTCTAATTGTATTTGTTTCTTTAAAAAATTTGTTACTTAATTAGTTGTGATCATGCAATTTTCTTTTTAGGGTGTCTGGTCTGTAATCATGTGATAACAAATCTAATCTGAAACTAGTTAACATAACTACAATTATTTTAATGTTAGAGTTATATTGGATTTCATTTAACTGGTATAGCTAATAGAACTATCACTCATTAGCTAAATTTTTAATGAGGGAAAGGAAAGTGTTACAAAGTTCAGCCATTTTATATGAAATCATCATGTCTTTTGTCAAAACATGATTAAAATAAAAAAAAATTAAAAATAAAAATTAATAGAAAGTAAAATTTTGATTGGTCCAGGACAGGAAGTGAGAATGTAATCTTTATCCGTTATTATTCTCCAACTGATCTGGTACACTAATATTTTATTACACCCACCTTTTTCAGTAATGGTTTCATTAATATAACACTTAATCAATGTACATCTTTTTTATGGTTCTATTCAAAAGTAACAAGACAAGCACTTGTGAAGTGACAAGTACAATTATAACTAAGTTTTGTTATACTGTTAGTTGCGTACATACATGCATTCCTTTATGGCCCGTTTAGGACGTAGTTTGTGGAGGGTAATAGAAAGAGAAAAAAGACTTTTAGTCATGAAATACAATTGTGAAGTGACTCTCAATTTTTTACTCAACAAAACGAACTTACAAACAAACTAAAGTATGGTTGAGAAGGACACATGAGGACTTGCTTGTCAAGTAAGTAATCTAGTGGGGCAGTTGCAATTAGTTAGCATAGGATTACTTCAAAGCTAATAAGTTGGTTATGCAATTCATGGCACCTATAATGAATCTTATTGGTACATTCAAATAGTATAATATTTATACACTGTTAATATATACATTTTTAATCTTTATAAAAGAATATAATATTTATATGTTGTTAATATAAAAATTTACATACAGTCAAGATGCAGATCCCAATAATGAAAATGTAAATCAGAGTACTATGATTTTTATGAACAGAAATTGGTTTGAGATTCATGAAAAAAGAATTGTAAAAATTATAAATAAATAAATAAAAACTTGTATGTCAATTTCATTTCATGAGTTTCAGATTCTGACACATGTGTATAAAAGTTTAATCTCCTTTGTGGTCCTCATTATTGAACTTCAAATTTCTCTATCATAAGTGACATCAATAAGTTTTAATTTTAATCTCAGGTTCCTTCAATTAATAATGAAAGAAACTTTAGCTACAACTTTTTGTTGAGTGATAACAAAATGGTGTATTTGCAAAGATACAAGCTGAGTTTAAAGACACTGCTAATTTCTTTGATGGAAATTTAGAAAGTTGAATTAATTTGAACTAAAGTTTAGGAAAGTATAAGAGAGTAGTTAATTAATTTGTATTCTTGTTTGAAAATACTAGTTACTTTGTGCAGTGTTAACACTTCCTTGTTTGAGAATAAGTCAAACCCAAAAACTTGATGCAATTTGCAAAGTTGGATAGGTCACTACCCCATAGGCTCCATTAAAGAAAACAACAATAACTAATTAAAGCCCTATATTATCATCTTCAACTGCCACCAACTCAAAATATTTGATTGCATAAAGTTACTCTATAGAAGCAAATCAGCAATAAACAACCCTACCAAAACAAAACCCATCAACCTTTTTTTAAGTCATTTTCATAGCATCTCTTCTTACAGAATTCATCCCTTAGGTATGATATTAAACCTTAAATTAATTTTAGAGATTTATATATCTCACTATGATATAGTTAATTCTATTATCCACTTTACTTTGTAGTTAGTCACTTACATTACTTTCATAGTAATATGATTCAACTCGCTTTCTTATTGTTTGTAATATGTATTCTACATGCTATAAATGTTTATAACGATATTAATGTGAACCTGCTTTCAGCGAGTGTATAATTTTTAATATAATAGAAATTAAAAAATATTAAGGGCAAAAAAAGAATTGGAAATTAGTCCATGGTGGTAGTTACATCATGTTTTGCCTATGCATATAGATCAATAGATATTCAATTTAAGGTGAGAGAGGTGATTAATATGTTGGTGGTTACATATAATTATATGGTTTTTTGTGTAGAAATTAAAAAATACCAAGGGCAAAACAGGAAAATGAAATTACATCATGGTGAAAGTTACACGTTTTGCCTTTATATATAGTATAGATTATTTCCAAACAAGTATAACTAGAACAGTGGTGACACAAACTCTTGTTCAAACATATTCATTCTTGGTTGCCTCAAAACACATATGGTCATGGAATTCAGATCCAAGTCATGCAAAGATGAAACACTCCAAATTGAAAGCTACAATGGAGGCAGGGTGGTTCCAACAAACATGCAATATCTGAAATGTTACAGTGCTAACTATGCATCTTATGCACACCAAATAGGTAAGGAAGTGAAGATAAAGAAAGGGAATAACACAGTTTCTAAAGGTTGGAACTTTAATGACCCAGAGTTGAAAAGAAAGAAAAGAATTGTTGGTTATAAAGTATATGATACTGAAGGGAAAATGAAAGGGTCACTTAGGAAGAGTTTCAAGTGGATCAAGAACACTTATTCTCAAGCTATCTATGGATTTTGGTGATTTGTGATTATTGGCTATATTTGGAAAATTATTATTACTATTTTTCTCCTTGTTTTGGATTCTGATTCCATCTTTCTATAACTTATTTTCCTACATAGCTTATGCATATCATGTTTGTTTTGCCAACTATGGACTCATAATATATAAATATAAGCATGTTACTGCTGAATTTCCTGACATAGGTTCAACTTTAATATCTAATAATGGATTTCAACACGACATTATTTGGTTTATTTGCATTTTTATTTTTATTTTGTCTACAATAACAAAAAAAATGTAATGCCTCTTGTCAGAATCACACTGTTTAGAATTTGTTTAAGTTCACAACTTTTTCTATATTTTTTCTTCATTTTGACTAGACATAGTAGAGAGGAGTCAGTTAAATGATATAAATGTCATTATTTTCTCCATTACTGAAGAGGAATCTGACTCAGCAGAAAGACCCTTTAGAGAAAAGAAATTATGATAGAGAGCAGTATCAAACATCATTATTCTCTTAGAAATCTTCTTAGAAAGAGTTGTTCAATACACTAAAGTAGTAGTAGTAGTGCATGAAAGGACTTGTATATTTATTTTTTAAATCCCAAAATTCCATCCCTATTTCACATCACTTCATTGGCTCCTTCCCAATTCCACATCCTTTGTGACTCACCAATATCAAACTTCATCTTCCACCTTCAATTCATCCTCTTATACCATTCCTTATATCTTGGAAGACTTCAAAATCATTTCATAAGTATTCATTATATTTTGAAGATTTCTATTTCTCTCTGAAACTAAACAGGATCTGGTATATGTAAGTGGGAATTTAAGGAAGTCATTTTTCAACAGTAATAATACAGGGTTCAACTCAAACGTCTTATGCTATTGGTTTAAAAAAAATTAGTATACCAAATAATTCATTTGCTCTCTCCATTTTAGAAATAATTCCAAATAAGGTACAAAGTTACCAATGTTACAAAATTCAAAGAGATGAAATCAAATCCCCATTTCAACAGACAACAGCATGATAAGGCCAATTAATATCCAGGATAATGATTATTGAAGTAAAACCTGGTACTCACTCCAATGTCACAACTATATAGTATAAAACCAATGTCAGTAAGGAGTAAACTATTAACAGAATCTTTTCCATCAGTCAGATTTGTCAGTAAACCACCAAAGCACATCTTCCTCTCTCTTTTTTGGCTCACACCTAAGCATATCTTTAACTTATAATAGTCACAATTTCCAATTTGTTACAGCTTTCCTTTAGCAATATGCACAAGCCAATACTCTGTCAGTATAGTTCATGAAAGGGAGTATATAACTTCCAATATTTTACTGAAGAAAATGCGTATCAAGACTTGCAGCTGCTAATAGTTTATCCTCTGATCTTTCATATTCAGGGTCTCAATACCTCTAAGAGCCCTTTCATAATCCTTAATGTTTGATGTTTTTCTGCCAGAGGATGTCCAGTTGTGCTCAGATGTCGTGATAGCCGAACTTCTTTGAGCACCAGAGATTTTAGGGACTGCTGCTGGACCTGCATCTGTGGCATGAAAACGAGAGGGTTCAGTCTCATTGCTAACAAGTGCATCACGACTGCTGGAGACAGCACCACGCCTTGCAGATGCACTTGACAAGAAGATATTAGAACCAGACATCTGCATAAACCATATACAATAATTCATAAGTAGCATGAAAAATAATAGCAATACAAAGAGATGACCTTGTGTAACAGTAACCAGCAGGCAATTTCAAATTAATAAAATTCATTACTTAACTGACCTTTTATATTATGAACCCATAATACACAGGTCACATTTATTTTCGCATGAAAGAAAACAATCACAAAGGAGCATCTACAGCACAAAACTCTTGATGAAGAAAGTCAATAGAAATGAAGTCTACAGAATGATATAGAACTTGTATCACATAAAGCTGACTTCTGAGGGATATTTATATCAAATGCTTAAGTTTATGCTTCAGTTGTGCACTTAAACACATTAATCATAAAGCCTATACTTCATGACCAGAAGAAATGAAGAAACAAAGCATAGCTTCACAATTTTGTTTGGATTAATGAGAAACAATGTTCATTTTTTCCTTCTAACATAATCCATCTAATACCTAATAAACATATATTTCATTAAATAGATATAGTTTGAAAACTATAGTAAAAGTCACGGGAATAAAAATGAACATTTATGCATAAATACATCATCATTGAAGCTTCTGCAAGATTATGCTCAGCTCACAGGCAAAAGTGTCCCCATATTATATATAGTCACGTACCATAACTTCTTTCGATCCAGCTGTGTCACTTGTAACAGGGTTTTTTTGTCTGGATAAGATTCCATCATTTGCAATAGGTCCAGAGTTTCTTCGACGAGTAGGGACTGATGAAGACCAACCAGTATGCCTACCATCTTGCCCACCTACACAGAATATTTCACATCAAAACGCAAAAAAAAAAATCAAAAATGGCATACCATATGGCCATAAAAACATGAAAAATTTGAGACAAATGACAAGATAAAAGGACAATTTAAAAGCATCTACACTGAACAATAACTAAAAGATTGTTGATCGAAGAAAGTGTGAAACCAGAAACTGTGAATAAAACATAGATCAGAGATATAAAAGATTTTTTTTACCTGTCTGTCTATCAGCATTGACAAGTGGCGGCATGCCAGAACTTGGTCCAGCAATAGCACCCTGCTAATGTCAAATTTCATTAAGATAACCCAATCACAATAATGAAACATCTTATGCAACTAGAAAATACACCATCACTTACAATAGCTCGTACTGGAGGAGCAGAAATTTGAGATTGCTGATATTTCAAAATGGTCCAATCAAAGACATAATCAAATTGGAGTCCTGGAGTAAGAAGAAAGCAGGAGACAAAACACATAAATGACAAACTAAAACATAACCATGTAATTATAAAGGATCTTAGTACATCCCACAGAAAATATAAATACGAAAACAAAAAGGCTTAAACCTTCACGAATGAAAAGGTCACGGAAGAGCCTTTTCAAATAAGCATAATCTGGTTTGTCATCAAACCGCAGTGACCGACAGTAATGAAAGTATGAAGCAAATTCTGAGGGATAGCCATGGCAGAGAGACTAAACAAGAAGCAAGCCACATTCTGTTATGATAGAAAGTTAAAAGAAAAACCATAAATAATATGTGCTGAAACATTAGTCTATTGCACAATTTTACCTCAATAGAAGTAGAAACTTTCTTCTCACTGATTTTCTCATACTTCTGTTTCTTATTTCCCGCTTTCAAACCCTGCCATGGAAGACTGTAGAAATACCAAGTAAAAAACAAGTAATTAAACGAGGTGATACGTAATGATAAAATAGCTCAAGTAAAAGGATAACTACCTTCCTCTCAAGAAATACATAAGAACGAATCCAAGTGACTCTAAGTCGTCCCTACGGCTTTGCTCTAATAAAGCATGAAAGAAAATATTCTAAAGATTCAGAATCAATGGCCAACAATAAATACAAAAGAAAGGGAATTGATCAAGAGATATATTAGAAACATACCAATTCCAAGATGAGTATTCATGCTAGCATACCTAGCTGTTCCTGTCAAATTCCTATTCTCTCTGAAAAGGATCAAAAGCAAGTGAAAAACCCCACTAGAAAGTTGATTACTTAGAGACAAAATAACAGAGTTCTATGTTCAAAATAAAAATGATAACTTGAAAGTTACCGTAAAGGGAAGTAATAAAAATAAATATTACTTACATAGTTGTCAAAGAGAAACTACTTTGACAATTTATGTCATTAAAAACAGAAAGTTAATTTCACATTTTCAATGATATGGATAATAAATTCATTGCTGCATAAAATATTAAACCAGGGGCATCAGCTACACTGGAACTACCCTGCCATACGTTTTATGTCCCCAAAAATGAAAGACACTACTCCTTTACTAGAAAACATTCAAACTAAACAGTCACGAATAACCAACAATATTGCAACATATCTAGAAATTGGATTCAGCATAATCAATTGACAACAGTCCTAAATCCTAATTCCTATAATTTAAAAAACTTTTTGAATTGTGAAACCACAAGTGTATAGTACAGGAAAAACTACAAACAACAGAAAAGTACCTGTATGGAATATGCTGATGGGTAGAGTTATCTCTGTATTTCTTAGCAAGACCAAAGTCAATGGCATACACCTATAATGATGAAATTTGGAAAATGATACATCCAAAAGATAACACCAAGGGATGAAAAAGAGATTGAAAAAGCAGGCATTTAACTAATAACCTGATTTGCACGCCTTCCCAAACCCATGAGGAAGTTGTCTGGCTTGATGTCCCTGTGTAAATATGATTTGGAATGAACATACTCAACTCGGTTAATCTGCAAAAATTTAAGGTTGTCACATTTTAAGATAATTAGTGAATGTAAATTAGAAGAGCATATATATACAATAGAGGAAACCCTACCATCTGATCTGCGAGCATAAGAACGGTTTTGAGGGATAATTTCCGACTACAGAAATTAAACAAATCCTCAAGACTAGAGCCAAGTAAATCCATCACAAGGACATTATATTCTCCTTCAACACCAAACCATCTAACATTTGGGATCCCAGCTGCCATATAAGGTAGCCAATGAAACATTTAAACTGATATAAACTCTACGAAAGGGAAAGAGATCCAAAAACTAGAAATTCACTAAGATAAAAGATTACTTCCTCCTTGCAGTATCTTATACAGCTTTGATTCATACAACAATTGGGGATGCTTAGTTTTAGCCTTTTCCTGAATCAAAAGGGGAATAAAAGTGCACCTTAGAATCACTTATTTTAAGGCTAAACTATCCAACACTAATTACTCTACAATAGCTAAAAATCAACCATTATTCCACAGCATTTATCACACATTCTAAAAAGCATATAACACCAATTGAACAACATGAGAATACACAACGTATGTAACAATTCAAATTTCCCAACAAAACTACACCTTAATGAACTACTCTAACATTTATCCATCGAATACGCAATTAGCACAAGCCACAACAAAATTGAAATTAGAGTACTCACAAGCTTAACCGCAACATCTTCATTAGTCTGAATATTAGTACCTACATAGAAAAAAAAAACAAAAAAAAACAGTGAATAATTGAATGTAATAAAAAAATGAATGAAATGAAAAGAATGAAGAAAACGTTAGATACCGAGATAGATTTCACCGAATGATCCGCTACCAAGTTTGCGGCCAAGACGGAACTTGTTACCAACATGAGGTTCCATTCGAAGAGAGAAGAAAACCCTAGGATTAGAAGAAAGGGGGAGGGGCAAAAAAGAGAAAAGAGGAAAATGATGAGGAGAAAATGGGAAAAGAATAATTGTATTGTTATGTAAAAGGAGAAAGGTTAATGAAGAAGGAAGAGGAGAGAGAAAGCGAAGAAAGGAGGAATCGTCATAATGCGATTCTTCTCCTATCTTCCGCTTTCGTCCAAACGCAACATCTTCTTTACTTTCTTAATTTCTTAATCTTCTTTTCTTTTTTTGTTTTATTTTATCTCAGATTTCTACGTTTTTTAATTCAGTATTTTTTTTTAAAATAAAACTAGTTTTTGTTTTTTAACTATTCTTCAAATTTTTAAATAATTATATTACTTATTCTCAACTAAAAAAACTATTATTTATATGGTATTAGTTTATCCCAAAATAAATAAAAATATTGCATATCCAATATAAGGAAAATATAAAAATGAATGATTGAAATTTTGATTTTAAATTAGTTATGTATTTCAATACTCCAATTAATAATTATTTAATTAAGTAATAACTAAATAAATGATGTTATAATTTAGTTTTTTTTATACTACTAAGAGTATTCTTCATTCACCGTATGTGTAATGAATTAATCTCTCTTTTAGGAATATGACTTTCCTCCCAACAAGTTTCTTTCACAGTAATTGAATTTTTGACCTTTTATTCATTCTAGAGATGTAACAAAACCTTATATCATTAGACCACACCTTGTTGGTATATGTTAATGCAATTTGCCCCATATAAACCTTTGGTATGACTTGCTATAATTAAAATCCTTGAAGGATTCCTACAAGAGTAGTAATGACAATGTTAGAAGTAAACAAAAACAAAGTCAAGTCCTCTATCAACGATAAAAAGGTATCAACCAAAACAAGAAGCAGCAATCAGTGATGCAATGAAGTGCAATGAATGCCATAATTTTTAAAAGAGTTCAAAGATATAGTGAGATGCAAGGAACTTGGCTGCTTCATTTAGAACAATTTGATGACAGAATCACACTTTGATTGTCCTGAATTAATTTACCATAATGTTGAGTTTCTTCCTATACTTACATGTATTACATACTAAGGCACACATGTTTTTCACATTAATGAATGTGACTTCAAAGAATTTAAATGACAGTGGAGAACAAAAACCAAAAAATAACCCACAATGAGTAAAAGAATTGATAACTCTTAAATTATTTTTGTATATGAAGGTGGCAAAATTCCCACAGAAGTTGGCTTCCTCTGCAACTTCCCTCTTAACTGTCTCATCTTTGCTTCCACTCTTGCTGTGAATCCAATCTGTGTTTCCTGTCTTGCTTTCGAGCGCTCCCTCTTCCACATGTGTTGATCTTCGATGTCCTTCTCGTAGTACTTAATTTCTTGAATAATGTGATGATCCATTGGGTTGAAAAATCTTTGGAGGGATATGTGAACAAGATAAGGAAGAGTGCATGTAATTGTTACTAGAAGAGTTGCTGTCCAATAAATAGGAGCAGGAGCAAGAGCTTCAACCAATATTTGGTAGGCATTCTTGGTGTATACCGGAGAAAGCGTGCCATATAACAAGAGAAAGAGGTACCAAGTGGCTATGCTTCCCCACACAAAGAGGTGTTGAATCCATGTAAAATGGCTCATTGTCAGTGCAATCTGGCAATTGACGGCGCAGATGATGCAAGTGAACATTATGGTACCGACGGCATTCATATCTGCGGACTGGCCATCCAAACGGAACGCTTGGTCGTAGAAAATGACGATGACAAGGAAGAAGGTAACGAGGGAGGTATAGAGACCATTGCCCATCCATCCCAATATTCTATACCAGTCAAAGAACAAATTTTTGGGCCCTTGCTGGTATAGTGCAGGAAACTGCAAAGAGCGACAGCACATCGAAAATTGAATTATCCAAAAGAAAGGTGAAACTGTGAAAGCATGAAACATATTGAAAGTGTGGCAAGAGAAAAACCTGTAAGCAAACTTCGGATGAAACATCTTGTTCAAAAACTCCTAGTGAAATGACTGGCAATGATGTAAGAACAACATTGAACAATATCATGTACCAGTCTTCATAAATCGATTGACCAGAGAAGCCCGTGTAGGCTTCAAAATAGAATATGGTGAGGCCAAATGCGATATTTTTGTAGAAGAAATAACATATCTGACAAGAATAACAGATTGGTTAAGAAGAGAAAACAGTTCACAATTTAAAGATATAAAATGCGAAGTGTTACATGTTTTCCTATCCATGCACAGCACACAAGATGTTGAACACATCCAATTTCTGAGAATAAGATCAAGATTAAAGGTGAATATCAACTAATTACCATTAGCGCAATTCTCTTGTAACACCAGTGTCCATGGACTACCAGAAGCCGCTCTAGGAATCGAAACTGCGCAATAGAAAAGTCACTAGCCATCACCGCCTGAAAAGATGTTGCAAACTTGAGTTCCACAACTTACATAAATGTTACAAGCTCCCAAACAGGAAAACACTTAGGTATGTTCATTGGCTCTGATCGTCGATTTTATAAATCATTTTCTCATCAAAAGTAAGATTTATAAATTATTTTATATGAGATTGATGAAGTAAACATGAACTGGAATCAAACATATTAGTCATTTTGCACTATTTCACATGAAATGAAGCATACAAAATTGTTAAATTCATGTATTGGATTATTGATCGGCTGACAATTTCTACATAGCCCATAGCAAAAGCAAAGACTATAAGTTAGGCTGAGTGGGCGTGTAGACGTTGTATTAAACCTGTACTAACATGAATTTCTAACATTCATGGAATGCACGGCATGTAGGATGGATAAGTATTGCCCACACGGCATTGAAAACGTTAGCCCTTTAATCTCATAAGAAATAAGTAAATTCAGATTGGATGTTCAACAGGTGTTGAATATTATCAGTGAAGACTTATAAGAAAATACAAGGAAGCAAGATATTTCATTCAAAGCAGAGATGATTCACTTTTTCGTTTTGCTTTTCCACATTTTATAGAAGAAATTGGTCTGCAATAATTAATGAGGATTCAAATAGAGATTCACTTCTCTGCTGCATCATTGGTCACCACTAATCACAAAATGGCTTAGCAAGAAGTCTGCTCCTCTGTCTACCTTGAAGAATATCCCAAACACACAAAAACATGACAACTTTCCCCGATCTCTAACCCCAATTTTTAAAATACTAAAGGTATATAAAATTGAAATATAGAGCATATGGCTTTGCAACTAGTAAAAGTATGTTAAAATCCATCATATACAGTGATGGTTTTGTGTGACATAATTATGCTTAGAAGAGACAGCCACTGACCTGCATACCTTCAACCCCGCTGATTCCGACACCAATATCTGCTTCTTGAATCATGCCAACATCATTTGCACCATCACCTATTGCTAGAGTGGTCTTCCCAGTTCCTTGTTTCACTAACCTTGTTACCTGATGCCAACGGATTAAGGGATATATAATCTAACAATTAACATCAATAGCAAACATGCACAACAGAAATCATGGACCCAAACCTAATTTTGGCCATCTAATTAACATTGACCCATTTGACCATGTGTGCAGTTGTGCACAATTTTCGCTCCAATAATTCCTATAGGGGTCGACTATAGTGATCAACTATAGAAATGCAGATAAAGTACTAGAGCAGAGCTCACAAAGGAAAAACTAAAATGGTCATACCAATGCCTTTTGCTTGGGAGACACACGACAACAAATGACAGATGCGCAACCAACAGCCAATCCCAAAAATTGATGCTTGACATCATCTTCTAGAGCATATGTTAGAGTTTTCCCTTCAATGATTAACGCAAATGCCGCATGTGGATCCTTCTCCAGTATTATCATTTGTGAAGCATTGGTTATTTGATTCAAGATGTTACTTTTAATAACCTGAGGGTTTACAAGGACTACGTCTTATATCAGACGAAACTCATATCCAAAAAATAAATTTGTCTATTCTATCTCAAATGGAAAGACGTACCTCTTTGCTATCATTGACCAGCGAATTTGAATTTGGAAGACTGATACAGATTTGCTTCATGCCTTGTCGTAGCAAACTACAGGCAAATCTGCATCACATAAACAAAAATTCATCAATTATAGTGGCACTTTTGAGCAAGTTTAACCTTAACTAATAGAACTGATATGAAACAGTTCTATGCGGTTAAGTAATTTGCAGCACACAGACCCAATGTTGATTGCAGTTTCCAGCTTATCCCCGGTCAACACCCAGATTTTTAGACCAGCTTGAGCAAGTTTATCAATGCATTGAGGCACCTGAGGAGATTAAAAGGTTAGGTGAATGAAGCAGAGAAATGCAGAAACAGTTATTGACTACGAAGAATGATATGGCCTACCCCTTTCTGCAGTTTATCTTCGACGGCAGTAGCCCCAACAAGAATCAACTCTCTTTCAATAATATCTGATAACCGCTCAAGTATCGCCTCTCTGTCAGGCCCAACAGCTGTCTTGGCTTTCTGAAACTCATTATTCCAATCAGAGTATTCTTGCTCATCAAGCTTTCTATAACCCAGAGCTAGTGTTCTCAAACCAGCTTCTCCATATTCATTCAAATGTTTAGTACTAGAATCCAAATACAGTTTCCCATTCTTTGACAACCGGTCAAATATGATACTGCACAACAAAGCAAGAAAACAATGGACATTAAAGTTTAAGGAGGGATGTTCAAAAATTCTCTATCAAAGAATATGTGAGTATTTTGGCAAGCTTCTTATCTTGGAGTAGGGAGTTGCCATGATTGTAAAGTATACTAGTAATAATTATAGTTTGAACTTCACAAGCCTTAAGAGGATTTTAATTATTCCAAAGTAGAAATGATGAAAGGTTCTAGATGTCATTAACATTCAACACCATATGATCAGCTACCAGTAATATAGACAGAAAAAGCACTATGTAAGCTAACCTGTCAGCTCCTTTGCAAAAAAGAATAATGCTTCCCTCCTCATCACGCACAATCACAGACATACGCTTTCTTGTGCTAGTAAAATCCAGCAGATTCAAGATTCTATACTCTCTGCATAATTCACCCAAAACACAAATAAATAAATATATAAATAAAAAGGCTAAGGAATATGACATAACAATTGAAAGAATTCAAAAGCAAATAGTGGACCCCCTAGGACAAAAAGAAGGATTACTCATGAATGTCTGTCTTACCTTTCAACCACTTGTCCTGAAGCAGCAAATCTTTCACGTACTACAACAGTTGATTGAGTTCTTTTATAAAACTCGAAACCAAATTCTCTAGCTGCTATAAGAAAAGCCCCTTCATCAGGTGACTCAGCTTCGTATGTAATACTACCAGTCTCCTCATTCTGCTCAGGAATGGCAGTATGACAAACTGCTAATATCCGGAAATACATCAAAAGATCACCGGCGTTGGGTTCATTCAACCAGTTACCATTCTTAAGACGGTTGTCTTCAAAACCAAATCCCTTTATGGCAGGCTTTTGATCCTTATCATCCTTAGAAGTAAAAGAAGTTTGCAGTACAATTTCTTCACCTGATGTAACCTTTTCCGATGGCATGTTACTCTTAGACATGGGGAAATTAGAGAGATCGGAGTCTTGTTCCTCAATATCAGAAGCCATCTGCTTTGCTGCAGCAACTTCAACTTCACTAGCACGCACACCATATGCAGTTCCAGCAATGGAACACTTCAAGAAATCCATCTGATTGCAGGTTAAAGTGCCAGTTTTATCAGAGAGGATAGTGTCCACCTGACCCAACTCTTCATTCAAATTTGATGTTCGTGCATCAGCTCGAGTCCCAGTTACTTCATCATACATATGAATGTCTTTGTTAATGAAGGTTGCTTGTAATACCTTTACAATCTCAATTGAAACATAAAGCGAGATTGGTATCAAATATCCATAAAGAATGAGTGCAGTAATCAGATGGCTCATTGCAGCCAATCCAATTTTCCTTGGGTTATATTGGTCTTCAATGTCGTCAGGTCGTAAGTACCACCATTTTGTGACTTGATACTTGGTCTTCACAACAAATCCTATTGAACTGATAAAGGATATCAATATAAGCACAGTGAAAAGAGTGTATATGATATAATCCATCTTTTTCTCTATTGTACTCCTTTTTGAAGGGGATTTTGTAGAATTCTGCATGACTTTGCTGTCGTGACCAGTGAAAATGACCACCCCATAGACATGATCAGTATTCCTTAGCTTTGAATCTCGTAGGAGAATTTGACTGGGGTCAAGAGCATAAACCTGATGCTCATACTCGAAATTTCCAACAAAAGTATAAAGGTTCGGATTTGGGTCTTCACAATGTAATGTTCCTGAGAAACCCTTAAAAGCCTCA
Source organism: Lupinus albus (assembly GCA_009771035.1). Taxonomy (NCBI): domain Eukaryota; kingdom Viridiplantae; phylum Streptophyta; class Magnoliopsida; order Fabales; family Fabaceae; genus Lupinus; species Lupinus albus. The sequence continues at coordinate 2,278,926 of CM020022.1, read as the reverse complement.
TCATTATCTAGAGAAAAGGTAGCCTCCAAACATCTTTTCACCTTCAAGTTGGTCTCACCATCTAAATTCATAGTCTCCACATAGCATATCCCATCCTCATAACTTGATGACAAGAGAAGTAAGTCTGATGGAAAAAATTGGTCCTTCTCCACTTTTACGATATCCCCAACCATAATATTCTGCCATGACCTGGGACCAAAAACGCCATCGCCTTTATGGATGCTAGCTTTCCGGTGATTAACTTTGACATCCTGAAGGAACCTGCGAGAATCTTCCAACCCTTCCTTTGCCATACTAAGCCCCAAAACAAACACCAAAGGAGCAATCATACTCAATGGGCTAAATGGCGAAATCGAAGAGGCTGATAGGCACGCAGCCAGAAGGAAGTATATATTAGCAACCCTTCGAAATTGTTCAAAGAGTGCCTTTGGAAAAAATGTGATAACATTGTATTTGGTAGTTGATACATTATTATTGCAGTAAAATAGAGACTTCTTGTCATGGATTTGTGGCTGGTTGCAATAAACCGTTCTTGAGAAGCCAGGGCCATGAAGTGGATTAGGCAACTCATCAGTGGTGGTTGGGCGAATGCAACCAAACGTGTAAAGATGGCTCCTTCGGAGCTTCGCCCGGATCCTCCCTCGTGACATTTCAGTAAGATTTCAGCTCAAGGTTGTTAAATTTGACCATTGGCACATAACTCTAAGGATTGATCAAACTTTCCCCTTATCACCAATATATTGTTTTCCTAAAACCTGAAAACATAAACATAAAATGAAAGCATTAACTATAGAACATATAAGAGAGCACATAGCACAAAAATCTATCACTCCATCTCTCACTTCTTGTTCGTTTTAATTGGAAAGTAAAATAAGTAATTATTAAACTTCTGATTTAAATAAAAAATTTCAACCGGTCAATGTAAGTGGAAACATGATCATCATTTGATGCCTTTACACTACGGAATCTGCAGAATCTGTGCAATTTAATATAAACAAAGAAATCAAAGTTCATAGAAAATAATAAAAAATGAACTACAGAAACAGAACCATCATTCAAACAAGAATTGAAATGAACTCAAATTACTACATACCCATAAAAAAAAGCTTAAAAATTTAATATCACAATATGAAATTAAATTGAGGAACTAACGCAATCTCTAGACTATGCATCTCAAGAATCCAAAACAGGTAGAAAGAAATTAATATATCAAATTTATATGGAAATGGAAGATATTTATTTACTTTGCTAAACTTCAAAGGAAAAAACAAAACAAAAGAGGAAACAAAATTAGCTTAGAAAATTGACGTGAAAAAATTAAGAAATCACTGTCACACAAAAAAAGGCAATACTGAAAGCTGCAATTTGACGAAGAAGAAAAAAAGAAGAATGTGTATAGAAAGATGAAAACGAGACACACCGAAGGATAATAGTGTAGTAGTTGATGAAACGACAGGAACAATGAGAGAGAATAGACAAGAAACGACGAACGGAGCTATGAAAGGAGACAGAAACACACTGTAGACATGTTCTTTCTTTTCCCTCCTCTCACGTCCCAACTAAATAAGACTTTTGTAATTCACACTAAATATCTAATCTTATCGGTATAAGTTGTCTCCTCCCGCCGCCGTATAATGAGATAAGTTATATCCTCTTGTCATATGTTATTAGATAAGTTATCTCTTCCTGCCATATATTACGAGTTAAGTTATCTCTTCCAACTATATATTATGAGATAAGTTGTCTTATTCAGCTATATGTTATAACATGTGCACTAATTTTTTTAGTTTTATAGGAAATTATTAAATAAAGCAAATATCATAATACTAGTGGTTGGAAAATATAAATTATATTCTCGTATGATGAAATACTTTATACACCCATGTTATTTTGACAACGTTTGATTAAAGGAAAACTATTATTTTTGGAAAAATTAAGGGACTAAGTTCTATATCTACTCATGTTATAAAACTTCACTCAATGGGGCACCTAATTGGTTTGGTTTGAGTTCACTTCAGGATTCAAGATTCATACTGAGTTATAAAAAAATGTATTAAAATATGACAAATAAAGTAACATGAATGTGCTGAAAAAATATTAATTATAACATGATAATGTGCACAAGGAGAATTGATGAAAAAGTGTGACACTTTCAATATTTTTATAATTATGTTACTCATTTCTTAACTTATATTATAATGAAATTTTAATTTCTTAACTTAGGTATGCAATTATGTTCCAATTAAAAAACTTATATTGTTTAACTTCTTTATGGATTTTTCAATTTAAACATTCATTGCTGATAGTTTAAGCAAGTAATGGTTAATAATAATGTTTTTAAATTGAGAAAATGTAATTATTAAATAATGTTTGATAGTTTATGGATTTTTTTAATGTAAATGTAATAACAAATTCAATTAATACCCTACCAATAAAATTTTGACACATAATAAAAATTAAAATTTTGACACATAATAAAAATTAATATATGTGTTTCTTATTACTCAAAATTTTCAATAAGTATCACATTTATAAGAAGGTTTGTTTAGCTGGATAATTACGTGACACCAAGTTTGTAAGTATAAGCAACTATAAGATTATGAGTCATTCTACAAGTAAGATAATAGAATATCAGAGTAAATAATTTTGCTTGAGTTAAATTTCATTTATTTTTACAAATAATAATATAAATGAGTTTCATTTTATTATTCTCATTTTATGATATATTTATTAAAATGTTATAAGGTAAGTAGGTAACCAATAAATCCTATTTAACTGCGAGAGGCCAAAATGAAAACGAAACGTATACGGTAGTTGCACATATTTGTGACTTAACAAATATCTTTTCTCATACATTGTTTTTTAAATATGGATTATTAAACCATAACTTTTTTTAATTTTATTGGTTTAGATATTTATGACATAAAAAAACAAAAAAAAAAGGAGGATTTATATACACGTCAATGTGTATTAATATGCTAGTCAATATTAAATGAGTTTGATATGATTTTATTCTTTAGAATTCAGTATGAAGCCAGACTTCCTGAATATTATATAATATTAAATGTGAACATTTCATTCATAGAAATGATACTTTCTCCCACGATAGAAATAAATAATAGCCATTTGTTCAACGTGGCTGGGACTCATTCAAGATACATACATATTTTTTTTTGTTAGTAATTTTACATTGAGTTGATTTTAAGTTATGAGATTTTCTCACCTAATAAACTAATTTTTTTGGGTTTGATTCTCCTCATGTGCTTAAATCCTAACAATTGATGTTGTTATCCCACAAAAAGGCTATTTATAGGGTGAATTAAGTTACATTATCGAATACTATACGAATAGGTGAATCTCGTGAACGTCGACCTTTAAAGGGTGAGACAATATTAGGAGTATCACATTGAGTAGAATAACAAAACTCAATGTGGTACTTAAACGAAAAGCATTTACCCAATTAGGAAGGGCACACATTGCTGTAGGTATGACCCCATATAAGGGAATGGGGCTGCTAAACATCACTCTCAGCTTTATATGGGTCAATAGAGACTTAAAGTCAACTCAACATAGCTTGTCCAATTACCAATTAAGTGTTAGTCGATAATATTTATTGAAAGGGTAGAAACATATCTTAAAAATAATTAATTCATTTTTCATATAATGTATAGGATTAGGAGATATTATTGATTATAGAAAAACATGTGAATTTTTTATTTCATTTAATTTGATTTACCTTATGTTGCATTTTTTAAGATTATCATATGCTATTCACATAGGCATGCAGTAATTAGTTACTGTATGTTATTTAGAGCATGATTTTCTTTCTATATTATTTATATCTATACTATTAATAAAGCCAAAATCTAAAATAATTATTCATCATGGTGTAATTAATTATTTCTTATTTTGCTCTCACTATATTCTAATTTCTACCAAAAAAATCATATAATTCAATGCAAATTATAATATATTTAACTGCAATTATAGTATATCTAACAATTCATTTATCACACATAAAGCACATGTTATAAAACAATAGGAAAACGGGTTAATTAACACTACAATACCTACCAACACGCTAGTATGTATGATAGTGGGAGATAATACTTCTAGCCAAGTAAATTTTGAAACATAGTAGACTTAGTTCTTTCTGCATAATTTACCTCAATCACTAAATTCAAACTTAATTAACATATGCATAAAAAATTATCATATTCTTATCATCTATGTAAAATTAAATATACATTATTACTAATAATAAATTTTATATACTCTATTTATAAATTTAATCTACATTTACATAAATTTTATTTATGACCACATTAATCACTAATGTCAAGTTTATTGAATTAAACATTTTTGTTGTATAGTCTCTTACTAGTTATTATAATAATATAAATTAGTTATACAAAATTAAAGTTTCTTATATCACATAAACATGATATCCAACAAAATTAATAAAAAAATAATATAATATACCAACTTATAAAGTTTTTTATATTATTTGTACATTTTTCTTCATTCATAAATATTATTTCCATTAAATAATCAATAATTATTAACACAAATAATTTATCAAACATATGTTCACACTCTCTTTTAATGCATATACTCATTTTTCAATTAATAAGATAGTAACATGAACGGTGAAGAAAATTAATATATAGTCATTATTAATATATATTTTTTGTGTTAGAATAATATCATTAATATGTGTTACTTTTGTTTAAAATTTAATGGCTAATAACAAATAAATAATGAAAGAGATTAATATTTATGCACTACTAATATAAAATATTTTTGGTTGAAAGGACATCATCCAATATATATTAATTTTATTTTAAATTTAATTATTGTTAATATATAAATAATGAATACATACTACTAGTAAAAAAATAGTAAAATAAAATGATGTGACAATAGTTTAGTAATTATATTAATAATATATTACATGATTCAATTTACATAGTCCTTTTGATAAGGAATGGAAAATTGAGTGAGTATAATTGAGTACCTTATTTATACATCTACTTTATACTATTGGCAAGGAGGCTAGTAAAGAGGAGGAAATTGAAAAGGTTAACACATATATGAAGATTTAAAAAAGACGCTCATATTTTATTTTTGATTAAATACATATTTCACCCTTCCTGCTTTTCGATCTTACCAGTTTGATCTTTCAAAAATTGGCAAACAAAAAATAGTCTACAAAATTGTAAATATTGGTCAAATTAGTTAATATATGGTGTCGTTCTAAAAAGACTAATTTGATCTACTTTTAAAAAATTTAGAAACCATTTTGCGCTTTCAATTTTTGAAGAGCTAAATTGGTAAGGTCGAAAATCATAAGAGACTGAAATGTGTATTTATTCTTTATTTTTATCTTTCCTTATTCATTTTCTAAGTAGAGATTGTCTTTATTTTGTCCAACTTATTTTGAGAATTGAGACATTCAAATTTCTCCTCCCTCTTAATAAAATAATGTACCCTATTTCTTATATCTTTCTTTCTCTTTCTCATCATTCTACATTTTCTCATTTTCCCATTTTCCCATTTTCCATTCTTAACCCCAAAAAAATCCTACAACAATATCCACGACCCATGTATGCAATATAATTTGAATATCAATCATAACTTCTATTACGTGTTAACACTTATTTGAATCGTGGGTTCCATTCACTTTTGACACCTTCCAACATCATGGTTCTACATCTTCTTTCATTCTTTATAATTCATGCTTAATCTATGCTTCTATTAGTGTAAATATTTGTACAAATCACAATTCATTTTGTATAATTTTTATGTAAAAATCAATAATAATTAAGTTTTAACATTGGATGATGCTCTGTTATTTATTTATATATAAAGTTGGCATTTGATGTAATTTAAGACAAGGCTTAAAAAGAAGTGAAGGATTAAGTAACTTTTTATAGTTCACTTTCCATCTACGTTAATAAAATGGTAGCCACAGACTCCTAAACCTAACCTGAGTAAATGTTAATTTGTTGTAATATTAATTCATTAAAAAGATTAAATTAAATATATTCTCACCTCTTGCCAAGTTGCATCGATCTTTGTTATACAATATAGATATCTAATAAAAGTAGTATTACTATTTGTTTATCAACTTTTATGTCAAATGGTGCACAAAATGTTGTCTATGAAGTGGTGGGATTAGAATTGAACTTATTTAATTAAACATGTTTAGGTAAATTGGATGTAACCATATCAATAATTTATTTAGAAAAAAATGTTATATGATGGATGTTTTCTAGCATTATTAAAAAGGGATCTAATGAACCTGTTCCATCAAAACCACCTCTTTTCTATGCACAATTTTACGATTAATTTATTTAGGTGTACCTTCCATATCTCTAATAATATCATGATTATTAATGTAAAGGTGCTGTGGTTATGTGGGATTATTTTATTTTATATTAGCTGTGAGCAATTGCATGGGTTTGGGAAGAGCTTTTTAGGCTTATTTATGGGCTGCATTTGACTTAACAACTAGCCCATGTTAAGGTAGACTTGGAAAAAAGTGGTTCTATGATTTTGTATGCATTTAATTATCATTAATGTTTAAATAATATATATTCACATAAATGATAGATTATATATTGTCTATGTAAAATTTACATTAATAATGTATATATATTTTTGATAGAGAGTAGTTATTCTTAAGGTTTCATCTTAAAACCAATTAACAATTAGAGGAGTAGTTCAACATGTATTTAAACTATTCCCCAAACAATGAGGTATGCGATGTGAGCCTTACTTCCCAATATGTTTCCTCCACATCAAAGGGATACATTTGACTCATAATTAAATGACATTTTTTGGTCCATGACAACCAAAAATAAGTTGGGCTCTAACTCTGATATCATGTTAAGGTTTTATCTCAAAACCAAATGGCAATGAGAGGAATAGTCTAACATGTATTTAAACTATTTCCAAGATAATAAGATAGACGATGTAAGACTTACTTTTCAACAAAGCTCTGTAGTACACATTTCACCCCAATTAAGAAAGACTTTTAGATTTTAGTATGTATAACTTTTGAGGGTTCTAGATTTTAGTACTCACCTCATACCATGCTTCAAGAGAACTTTACATCATTGTAGATAAATTATTACATTTCATGATTTTCATCTAAAGCTCTACCAAAAGTTCAAATTACCATTTATAGTCCTTTAATGATGTAATAAGGGAATTCCTATGACATGGATATATAGGATATAAATAATTTAATAACCCACTTACATATCTAAATCATTTATAAATAAAAATGATGATAGTGGAGCAATTTCCATAAATAGCCAATGTTATTAATATCGTACTGGTCATTAAATAGCCAATGGTTATTAATATCTAATTTTAGTAGTAGAAAACAAAAAGTGACTTACCAGATATTTTGAAGTTTTATTTTTTCATTTATTCAACTCTAAACTCAACTTATAAATGGATCTTTACCATACCAACTTGATTATAATATAGGCAAACAAATGTTATGTTGAGTAGTATATTAGTGATATTATAAATGACAAAACTTAGTTAAATTACCATAGGTGCTAGTGGTACAGATAACCTATTAGAGGATGACACGTGAACCTTTTGGTATACTTTCAAGGTTAAAAAATGTTTGATTGCAAATCTAATAAATGTTCATTCCTTGAAAGTATATAAAAAGGTTCACGTGTCATCCTCTAACAGTTCATCTGTACCACTAGCACCTATGGTACTTTAGGTAAGTTTTGTGGAATGACAAATACCTTACTAGGCTAAATTATTTGCACAAGAGAATTATAGAATGATTAATCTATTTGAGGATGAGAACCAAGTGAGACCATGTGCCTTATCTTTGACTCTCATGAGTGACTTTTCTAACCATTCATGCACACAAGACAAGGTGATTCTTGTGTGAAGACCATATCCTTATCGTTGCCTAAGTTATGCCCACAACAATTTTACACGTGTTACACAAATTTTGGATCAGCTTAACGGTGATGTTGAGAATATTATTCCCAGTCCAATGGTAAGAGTTAGGAATGACAATGAAAACTGTACCTTTAAATATATATCTAAACTCGATCTGAATTTAACAGAAAAAATATGATATGATTGGGTTCGATTTGGGTTTTATTCGAGTTCAATTTCCGGATCTGGGTTTTGACACAGTTGATATCCTATCCCAAACATGTCCCGAACCCGATTAATATATGTGAAATTATAAAATTACATATAAATACATATATAAAATCAATATATAGAAATTCGACACACATATATAGAACCTATACATATAGAAATATATGTTTTGGACATATTTTTGTCGGATTCATATATTAAATCATTGTCTTGAATAGTGACTGTTTAATTCAAGCTCGGGTTTTGGATTTCGAGTTTGAGATTAGGTAAGTACAAATCTGACCTGACCTACCATGTTGCTATTCCTACCCAGAGCTCTATAAATAGCGAAAGACCTATGAGCATTGGATCAACACATTCAGATATAGAGTTATATACAATTGAGGTGAAAATAATTAAGGGGTCAATAATGGAGAGGAAATCACTTACTGGACTCTGCTTCTTCCTCATTCTTCTCTTGGCTGCTCGTAAGTCCAATTTTTTATTCCATTATGTTTTCATTTTTATGTGTGTTAGAATTATATTTTTCTTCTCAACCCTGTTTACAATTTGGTCCCTATATCTAAAAAATCAAAATCCAATTTATATGTGTAAAACCATTTTCATTTTGATCATCATTATTGTTGTTATAATACCATTTAACGTAAGCAAAACATATATAAATTGAAAATGATTATTAAGGACGGAAGTGAGAATAATTATGATGTAGAATGACAATATATATATATATATATATATTTAGTCCTCTTATAATTAACAATGGTTTTCAATTTATCTCAATATTATAATTCCAACTAATAGTGTTTACAACAATAATAAATACGAGCCAGATGATTTTTTTAAATCCAGGTCTAAGAAAGATAGATATACGCAATATTAGATCCAGAGTCCGAGAACAAGAACTGCAAGTTATATGGAATAATTCAAGATTTATTAAAATAAGACAAATGAAATAAAATAGATGTAATTTTATATAAATTGTAGTGCAACAAATGTTAACTATAAAGATAATATTTACAAATATCTTTTTTCCTGATGTGCATGTGCATACCGTGATTATAATATGGATGTTGATGTATAATTGTATATAGCTTTATTCTCATAAATAAAAAAACTATCCAGGATTTTAACTTATGATACTTAACTTATGATAAGTGAGGACCAAAAATATACTTGAGTTATGAATAATATATCTTCTTATACCATGAGATAACTTATCTCATCCCACCAGTAAAAGAATGACATGTGTATTGTTTTGTTTAGTTCTAGAAATATTTTTGTAAAAAATGATTAAATGATACACATGTCACGATTTTAGTGGTAGGATGATATAACTTATCTACTTATACCAGTAGATAAATTATTGTGTATATTATATAGTTGAATGTGTATAATTTAGATAAATAAGTGATTAGGCAACCTTTTTGTTTCACTTGGAAAATGCAGAAGAAATGATGGTGCAGAGTGAAGGTTGTGAGAAACCAAGTGCTTTTTTTTCTGGTGGATGTGTTGGGTCATCTGGTAATCGAGAATGTGATTATCTTTGCAGAAGAGGAGAGAATTTACTAAGTGGCTCATGCAAAGGTCTCAAGTGTGTTTGTGCTTGTTGAAACACTACTTAACTCATCACTGTACTACTAAGATATATATATTGATAAATAAACATAGCTATATATATTCAGGTATATATAGCTAGTTCATAATGTTCATGAAATAAAGTTTAAGTTAATTCTCTTACCTTTGGGGACATGAGAATTAATTAGTATTGGACTATGTATACAATGTATATCTCATGCTAGCTAGCTTGTTGGCATGCTCATCTTGCTCTATATGATATATATTGTGAATTAATGCTTTGTGTTGTTTATTGGTAAAGAAACAACTTAATCTAGGATAAAGATCTACGGTCCCAAAACATGTCATAAATAGCAAAAGTCATAAATATTTAATATTTTAATTGAAATAACATATTTTCATTAATCCGGGATATGCTTGAGGACATACTTTGGAACAATAGATCCTTATCCCTTAATTTACCCCTAACAGATAAACTTCATGAATACTGAAAATATGGAGAACCTATTCATATATCAGCATTTTTTTCTCAAGGGAGCTAAAACCTCAACAATTCAAGCTCCCCAAATTCAAGATTCCATATGGAAAATGATATATTCTCATATTAAATTATTCTACTAATCTTACTACCTACAAGAAAATTACTTTGGCTAGATGATACTATATTTATTATTCATTGTGCGTGTGATATTAAGTATTAGAAAATGCATTTATCCATGAAGTATTAATCAACTTGAATATATAATTACCAACTTATAGCTTTCAATATTAAAATTTCAATTTTAAATGCTAGATATATAGACATCAAATTTTATATAGAATCAATAAAGATAAAAATAAATACAACCTAAATAATAATACTTTATAACTAAAGCAACCATGAATTGAAATTTTGGTTATACGTGGTGCATTGGCATTTTCAATTTGTTCATAAGGAGAGAAAGGGAAATGGAAAATGTGTTGATGTATGAGTACAACGTAATGGTCCAATTTATAGGACAAATGTATAATAAAATAAACATAAAACACAATTAAATAACATGATATAGAATGAAATGAAATTATCTCAAATATCTTTTGATATCTTTCACTATCTTTAATTTGTACAAATATATGGAATTTGTCATATATAATTGAGTTTAGTATAGATAGTAAAAAATATTTTAGATGCATAATCTATCATTCATTTAATAATTATTATTATTGATTCTTAAATAGAAGTAATATGGATAAATAATATATATACCAAACGTGTAAAAAAACATTACATTATCATTACATATAGATTAAAAGAAAAAATGTATGCACTAATAGTGTATGAGTTTTATATAATGTTAATATATCACTTATCATTCATGTTTTATTATCATTAACTCTTCAAATAAAGTAATACCAATAAATAGTAGAAGACGAATGATATATTAATTGTGTATGGATTTTTACACTAACAATATATATATATATATATTACATACACTCTTTATTAAATAAACATGACCCCTATTCAAATATTCAATTCTGCCACAGCATTGGATTAGTATGTATGGCCATAGATTTTCATTTGTGGCCCTTTTACCATATCCAAAGTTGTATTGATAAGTTGCATCCAAAATGCCATAATTCCTCAAGAGATTTCATGCAACCTATAATATATGTTGGCCCAAATGAAAGATATTTAATTTTCATTTATATGAAAAGATCACTATCAAAAGGGTCATGCTGAAACTGCACAAACTTTACACAATCTTACCACTCATCACATGTTTTTATTTTCACATACACTTGTTTGTAGAACTAGAGGTAAAAAAATAAGAGTGAGACTTCTCTCTATTACTAGAAAAGAAAATAAAAGAAAGACAACATGCATTAACATTTCTTTATTTTTTTTATCTAAACTTATATTTTATTTGTACCCATAAAACTCAAATAAAATAATTATTTCTCTATATTACCTGAGATAAGTCTCATTCAAAAAGCAATGGATAAGAACTAAGGAAAAGTGTTAAAGGACTAAAGGAGCATGTGGCAAAAGGTGCTTGCTATCATTTGATCCAAAGTAATTCTTGCTTCAATGTATCTTTACCTTCAATAGCATGGACCAAACTTTTCTCATTTTTTTCATGCACATCAAGTACTTATGTACTTGGGCTAAGATGAAACTGAAAAAGTCTGAAACTTCAGATAATCCAAGCAAATAATGAAAGAGTATACAATGATAAAAGTAAATATCTCTTTCATTTTTTGTCAAATAATATCTATATATATAACGTTAGTGTAGAGATTTATATAAAATTATTATATCATCAATTGTTAATTTGAATTACTTTTTTGAAGAATCAATCATTATTAAATATGAATGATGTAATAATAATGAATAAGTAAGTATATACTACTAATAATTATGTGAAACATAATCTTCACATGAAAATAAATATGATGGATGGTCTTTATAGAACTAACTGCATTTTGTTATATTTAATAGAAGACGTTGTGTTATTTATGTTAGTGTGAAAGGTTTGGTGTACCTAAGCATATAATGTGCTGTCACGTTTATTTATACCTGACTCACATGATTTATAAGTCCAAATTAAAAGGTGAAATAATAATATTTATTATTCTTTCAAGCCTTTATTGTTGCTTCTAATCATGTTCTAACCTTACATTAATTATTATTTTTAGTTGTATCCTCCTATCTGCATAGTTATTGCTTGCTACACCACATGAACCTTTTTTGGACATAGTCTTATTTTCATGGATGGGACATCAAAGTTTCATTAAAGTCATCTTTAAATATAGTAGATGTATTGAAATATAAAATTTATATCAAAAAGTTATATTTTTTTCTTCATATTATCTATTTGATCAATTATATTTTTGTAAAAAGCTTTGTGTTTTATAAAAAGAGTGATAAATTGATTCCTTCAATTTTTTTTTACAAATTGTTTTGCTATGTAAAAGCTCTCAAACATGAAAAGTGTTCCATTAAAAGGACTAAGATATCTCAGTTTTGAATTTTTTTGGAAACTAATTTATATATATATATATATAAATCGTCGGTTTTTACCGGTTTTATTGCTTATCCGGTATAACACTTGTGCCGTATTGATTAGGGGTCTAATTCGTTGATTTTCCAGTCAAACTGGTTGGTACGATATGATTTTTATAACCATGGACTAAAGTGATATAAATAAAAATATTGAGGGACTAATTTGAATCTTCATTCCAATCGGGAGATAATCATTATGAAAGAAAAAAATAGTTAATAATGTGTAGTTGAAAAAAAATATATAAAATTTTTATGCATTTTTTTTACCTTAAAAAATTTGTTTTTTTAGGACAGAATCGCCTTTAGAAGCGGTCTTGTCCTCTAAATCTATTTTCATTTTCAGCCTCTTTTCTTCTTCTTCCTCCCATTTCTCTCAAATTAGGGTTTTGAATCCTCCAAATTCCCAAATCAATTTTACCATCAATCAACATCACCCGTTTCCTGTTCAACGACATCATTTCAAGATGATGCCCCCGGACCTCGTTTCCAATCTCCAAGAAGCTCTTCTCAACAGAAAAGGTGTTCAACCACAACACCAAGAACAAGAATCAAATGACAATGCTGAAACCTCAGAACCTGTTGAAGTTGAAATCGATCCTTTAAAGCCTATTATTTTGGTCATAAACAGTGATGGGGTTGATTCCCCTGGCCTCACAAACATAGTTGAAGCTCTTGTTCGTGAAGGCCTTTACAATGTTCATGTCTGCGTTCCTCAATCGTGGGTCTTTTTTTGTTGTTGTATAATTTTATAAATTTTCAATTTTTGGTTTGTGGGTTATCTTTATGTGAGTTAGTTTGTTAAAAAGTTTGGAATTTTTTATGGTGTTTGTTGTTATTGAATCTGGGGTATGTTTGTAAATTTTGTTGCTTCAGGGATAAATCAGTTTCAGGTCACTCTGTAACTCTCAGAGAAACTGTGGAAGCGAGTTCTGCTAATATTAGTGGTGCCACTGCCTTTGAAATTTCAGGTATCTTTGTTTTTTCCATTCCCCATATAATTTTGATGCATTTATGGTGTAGACTTAATATGATTCTAATGCAATGGAGTTAAATAAATTTATTCGTAAAAATATATAATTCAGGAACTCCTGTGGATTGTGTTTCACTAGCATTATCAGGGGCATTGTTTTCGTGGTCAAAGCCTACGATGGTTAGCATTTATATCATACAAATGCGAGTTATGTGTGTGCTTATTTCTCCTAAAAGCACTGAAGATTTATGGATCACAATGTGATTTCAATTTCAGGTTATTAGTGGGATTAACCGTGGATCAAGCTGTGGTCATCACATGTATGTTCTTCAATTTTGGTTGAGGGTAGATATAAAAATATGTAAATTTAACTAAGTACACTATTTCCACCTCCCCCTTTCAATATTTCTAGCTTGGTTTCATTTAAAGATGTGAGTATATTTTCCTGAATTTGTATCCCATATATTTAGAGCAATGTTTATCTCATGCTTTAAATTACACTAGGTTCTACTCTGGTGTTGTTGCTGGAGCTAGAGAAGCATTATTATGCGGTGTACCATCATTGTCAATATCATTAAACTGGTAAGTTGATGATTATTCATTTTATCCACTTCTAACGCTGCTTTCCTGCTTGAGATTTTGAATTGATGTCTACATGTCCTGTTGTAGGAGGAAGGATGAAAGTCAAGAAACTGATTTCAAGGATGCAGCAACAGTCTGTTTACCGTTAATAAATGCAGCTATTAGGGATATTGAAAAAGGAGCTTTTCCCAAAAGCTGCTTTCTGAATATAGAAATTCCAACATCACCTTTGAGTAACAAGGTGTGCATTTTTTATTGGGTGGTTTTCTCAAATGTTATGTAGCATGGAAATGCTCTATTCCTCTCTAGGTTTTTGGACATATAATTGTACAAAATCTAGTGTGCATGATATTATTGGCTTTTTAGAGTATAATGATTGGAATATTTCATAGTTGTCTCTTTCTTTGTGGGCATTTTGTTTACATGGATTCAGTGTTATCCTTTTATTGATAGGGCTTCAAATTGACCAAGCAAAGTATGTGGAGATCTACTCCAAACTGGTTAGCTGTTTCAACTAACCGCTATCCAGCTGGTCATTTCTTGGCCAATCAACAAGGTGGCCTTGGTATTCAGTTTGCACAGCTGGGACGAGATGCCTCTGCTGCGGTATATATCCTACATACTTTAAAATCACGTCCTCTGTTCTGTGTTATCCGAATGGGTTTTCATGCATCTATTAATGCTGGTTGCTGATATTCGAATTATTGTCATCTTTGTCGACTTCAGGGTGCAGCTCGTCGACTGACTACACAAAAAAAGAATTTAGAGATTGTTGAA
This sequence comes from Lupinus albus, assembly GCA_009771035.1. Taxonomy (NCBI): domain Eukaryota; kingdom Viridiplantae; phylum Streptophyta; class Magnoliopsida; order Fabales; family Fabaceae; genus Lupinus; species Lupinus albus. Next base: position 2,263,825 of record CM020022.1, on the reverse strand, counting down.
TCAATTGGAGCAGCAGGAAAATCTGATTCCAAAAAGGTGAAGAAGTACTTCAGACTAGAGGTAAATAGTAAGGGGGAATCATAAAATCTTCATTAGATTGTTGTTATCAATTTTTTAGTCGGCCTAGTATGACTAAGGCTTAGTTTTTGTCGTCATCATGTTTGAGTCCTTTTAGTGTTGAAGTTTCCATGTTTTTCCATGCTCAGCATGGAACTTAGCGATCTGTAGAGAAAATGTTATCATAAAAATTTGAATTTGTTTTCATAAGTTATGTGCAGGATTGCAAACTTGAAAAGATTTATTTTAACTCATTACTTGAGACACCTATCTTCACATATGATTTAGGTTGCTAGTTTCACTTAGTGCTTCTCTGTATCCTATACTTGTATAGCAAAATTTAAGTTGTTTGTAGAAGATGTGAACTTAGCTATAATATCTATGCTCTACTTGTATCTTCAGTTTTTGGAGAAGCAGCAGGAAGATACAGACAGCGACGATCTGGATTACAGAGCACTTGAAAGTGGATACGTAAGTCGGAAGATTAGGCTATTATGTTCTCAAGTAACATTAGGTTATTACGTATTATTATTATCGTTATATACATGTACCAAGTTGTTTTTATTTCCTTTTACTGATTCTTGCAACTGATTTGGAGTAACAGGTTACAGTGACTCCACTATCTATTTCTCCTCACATTGAGACTGATATTCAAATGGCAGCTTCTGATTGGGTTTCTACTATGCTTCCTGGAGAACAATAAGTTACAACTTCAGTATGATTGTGTACATTTGATATTTATGATAATTCTTTTTTATCTCTTCTTTAAAGCAAAAGATGGAGCAGAAGTGTTTGTCACACCAATTCAATAGATGATTTCATTCTGTAATGTTTTTTCCCTTCTGATTTTGGTTTTAACATTTTTTGGGGTCTCTTTATTGTATCAGTTCCTTTGGGTCATTAAGTTATTCCTGATATGAAGCAAATGCTTCTTGTACTAGCTTGGGCATATTTTAGAAAAATGCCATTTTGACTGTTTGTAATGTCAATTACTACACTGGAGTACTTGTAACTTACCTCTTATTTTTTTGCTTGAAGATAGTTAAACTTTGGATTGATGATTTCTTAGAATTTGTTCTTATCTCTAATAAAAGAAATTCACACTTAAGTTGTAGTTCTTCATTTGTAAGAATGTATGTTGAAAGAATTAGTGAAATATCAAAGAGACAATGTAATGAACATTGCTTGCACAAGATTCTGATTCTCTTATGGTTCACATGAGAATTGTTAAAGACTGAGTAATAAGGAATCAGAATATAGTGAAGAACATCACCTACATGGATCATGATAGTAAATCAACCAGAATGAATCATTATACATGTTACCATTTGAAGGATGTGTCATGGTTTCTACCAATCACTAACAAATACTAAGATTCTTGGACACTTTGAGAGGATTATATATGCCCTGTCCTTCATTCATTTAAAAAATGAAAAGGAAGATTTTGCATATCAAAACATAATAGTACTATTCTCAAACTCTCACTATATTACTCTAATTATACTCTACCTAAAGTTTTACTTATCCCTATTCCAATTTTTATATATTTATTTATAACCTTTCAATACTTATATATTATACATCACACATTAGGTAAGAGATTCTCACTTATCTAGCATAATCTTTGTTGGTTGGTGAATGATCAAGGACCTTTATAAGGTCAGAGATTCTCACCTTTGGGACACAAATGTTGCTGACTTTATATGTAGAATTTCCTGACATGAAAATTCATGACCTTAATGTTTCTTTCACATGTTATGTCTAAGGATTTTTTCTTTTTCCAAGATTTTGTTAACTAAGCATTGTTGTGTACAGAGTAAAAAACTAAATCTGATATTTGGTGATCCAAAAATACAAGGATTACTAACTTGTTATCACAAAGAAAGAAAATGTCACCTAATAACTTGAAAGAATAAACAATCATCTAACAAATCTTTAATTATACAATATATTATAATTTATTGATGATTTAATATAAAATGTGAATAATATAGTGTAGTGGAGTTTTTTCGCTTTTATTTATTTGAACAATGGTAGTATATTAGTTTTTGTTTGAAGCATGTTACAACTTGCTCAATAGCTATCATATGTTATGCTACAAAGAAACAATAGTACTAGAAATATAATTTAATGTTGATGTATATAAGGATTTAATAATAATGATGACCCATAATAGAAAGAAAAAACTTTCTTACTTTGCTCAATTCCCTGTGGGAAAAAAGAATGATGGCCCATAATAGAAAGAAAAAAACTTTACAAGATTCTTAGTTATGTAGATTGATTGAAATACAAAAATATGGGCCATACTTTGTGTCATGATAGAGCAAGGAGCCCACTTCCAAAGTTATGGGCCCTTCAAATTATTCAAGGTAAAGTATACAAAATTCACTTCAATTCAACAAAATATAATGGAAAATAATATTCTCCTACATATCTTTGTACAAATCTTTCTACATGTGTCATAAAGTAACACTTTGTTTTGTTTGTTAATGATTAATTTACAAGTTACATATATTACTTTATTATGGGTCGAAGAATTTGATAAGAAGTTACACAAATATAATTGTTAACACAATGATAAAAATAAAATAAAATAGAGCTATGATTGGAAAGGGCTGTAACCCCATAACAGATTCTTTTAAGAAGATTCCATACCACAATCACAATTTGACAATTTCTTGATTTGGCCTGATGAGCTTTAAAAGTAATGTGAAGTTTTTTATCCTTTTTTGGTTAACACATTATAAGTTCTTTAACTTTTGCTTTGTGATATTCACAGTAATGGCATGATACATGAGGGAATATTTTCCTTTTAGATAAGAACCTTGCTGGGCCATTAGGGTAACTATGGGTTTGTTTGTCTTATGACAAGAAAATTATATCTTTAAATCCTAAAAATAACTTATTTATTCGTAGAATAAGATTATGTACATCTATTAGTTGAATATCGTGTAGTTATAGATTAGCTCTTAACCTTACCATATATACACTTTTATAATAATGACCACAATCATGTGCTACTTATTTTTGTTTGAAAAAATAGCTTTTTAAAGGAGTAATTTCATTTCTTAAAATGACCACAACATAGACTTTCTCCATGCCATAAATAGGCCAAAATATTCTAATAATCCCAATGAAATTAGGGGAAACAAATTATATGTAATATATGACACAACCAAGAAAAAAGTAAACCATGCATGGACATTTTGTCATAATTTATGGATTATTAAAATAATATTATTTTTTAAAATAGTAATGTGATTATTCAGTACAACCATATAGTGATATTCATATTATTAACTCGTTTAATCTACCATTGTAATAATTTAGTAAAAGCTAGAACTTTTTCAATCAATACTCTTTTTTTCTCCCTAGCTCTTTTCTATCAAAAGTTTGGAAGTGATGTTTTGTTCTTCATTGTTTTCCCTATAGTTTATCAAAGGTAGCTTAATTTATAAAAGTATTCTCTTTCACTGGATGATTCATATTGGTGCATGATTTTATATTGAAATATATATTTCTCCTCTTGAAAACTTGAGAATCAAAATCTAATTAACAAATGTACCAACTCTCTATCTGGTTAAATTATTTATGACAAAAAAGATTTGTTTAATTTATGCGCCTGAGCCTTTAGCACATTATATACTAATTCGTTCATAGATATCTTAGGGAAATGAAATGTTCCCTATAGAAATGATTGAGTGAATAATAAAATATTGCTATGACATATATGCGCCATAATACCCCTTAGCTAGGTTCCTATCTATGTCATTTAAAGGAACTTTGGCCACAAATGCAAACTAGTTGACCATCGTAATAAGTACAAATAAGGATCTTCTCCATTAATGAAAATACAAGTATTTGATTTTACTTATATTTTTAATGACAAAAATGTTATCTCATTATATATAAAAGAATAAAAATGTCTTACTATCTTATTATTTACTTTGTTTTTTATTTTATAATAAATATCTCTCAATTAATGGAGATGATCATTACTCAACTTTGTCTATATTATTGTAAAGTGAGGGATTGGAAGCTATATATGAAACAATTTATCAACTCAAAGTGCACAACTACTAGCCATATTATATATTGTAGAACAATATACATCAAGTATTCCACAATAATAACAATTAATACAAATATCATACTTACTTTTAGACAACAAACATGTGGAAAAGACCTAGTTAGACACATATTTATGGAACTTCATCATCCATAATCTAATGCAAGAGAGACTGAACTAGCAAAAGTTCATGTTTGCCAATGAGATATTCTCTACTCTCCCCTCTTATTCCACATTTCAGGACACAATTAAATGCATACAATACTTTAATTTTTATTTTCGGCCTTAAAATTCATGTAACAATTAATCGAGCTCGACCCATGAATAGTATAATGCATGTAGTCTTCAAAGGGAATATACATAAAAACTAACCCTATTAATTATGTATAGAGAACCAAATATCAATGCTCAAGAGTAATCCAAGGTTGAAGGAATGATTGGTTTTGTAACTATTGATGAAGATGTTGCTGTTGATTGGAATGATGAAATGATCAAAGCATCAATGTACTCCATTTGATTCTTTGCAACTAGAGTTTGATCATCTTGTGGACAAATACTAGGTGTATAACACTGAACTCTCTCAAGAGCCTCATGTTGTTCTTGTGAAACAGATGAATTATATGGAATATTATAAACATAATCTTCAATACTATCACAAACTTTTGGCACAGTAATGTTGGGTTCCACCAAGTCATAATGCTGCAATGTACTTGGATTAATGAATTTCTCAACAATATTATAATGATGATGGGTGGTGGCATCACTTTTGGTGATTTGAATTTCTTGACTTGGATTAAGATGAGAAAGTACACTTCCCAATGACCATGAATCTTCAAAGAAAGATGGATTATTGGATGATACTACTGTTTGTAGCATTGGATTCTGAATATGAAGGAAATAGGAATTATAATTGTTAATGTCTATTTTGATATCATTATGATCAAAATTACCATGTAGGATTGGGGATGAGATTGGAAGATACAAATGGTCTTGGTGATTATGATGATGAGGGTTAATAAGACTAGGGTTTTCAGTACTTAAAGGGAAGAAACTTTCAATAGAACCATTGCAAAAAAATGTGGATAAAGAAGGAAAAACATCATGAGAAAGGAGCTTTTTCTTTATGCTTGAATTCCAAAAGTTTTTCACCTCATTATCTGTTCTTCCAGGTAGGTGCTTTGCAATCTGAGCCCACCTGTCCAATAACAATACCCATCTTGTTGAAAACTGATCAATGAAGTAAGAACATTTTTCATAAAAAAAGTGATGTTGAACTATACTGTTCATGAAGAAAAAAATGTGGAAAATTAAAGGAAGAGAAATGTAAAAAAAGCTAGCTAGAGCAATATAATGGCTGAAATATTACCTATTGCCTAGAATACTATGGAGTTCTATAATGAGTGCTGCTTCTTGAGAAGAGAAACTTCCACGTTTCAAATCAGGTCTTAGATAATTTATCCATCTTAATCTGCAACTCTTTCCACACCTATGCAGGCCTGCATATATATATATATATATAGCATTAAATAAGAAGCTCAAGAGTTTGAGAACAAAAGAAAACGAGAGGAAAAATGTTTTATGAACAACATTTCTTGACAACAAATGCATTTTCTTTTGTAGTTTTGAAATGTTTGTACACCAAGATAAGAAGCAGAAATAACACTACACGATAAAATCTTACATGAATTTAAAACCCTATGTAAAAATATCAGAACTAAAATGAATATAAAAGGAGGGAAAATAAGTTGTTTAATTAAGTACCTGCAAGTTTTGGAACAGAACTCCAACAACCATGTCCATAAGTTGTGATGTAGTTTATGAGCTTCTCATCTTCTTCAGGTGACCATAGCCCTCTTTTGACCTTCTGTTTGTTGCAGCAAGAGTGATGACCCATATCTTTTAGTCTCAAAGTACTAGCTATTGTATACAAGCCAATGAGACAGATAAAAAATGAAGGGCTAAGGGAATTTATAACCTTATATAGGGTTTCTAGCTGTAGCCCTAGTTTACAAATAGGTTATATTAATGGGATGATATGTGTAGAAGTGTGAGTACTCTGAGGTGTTAGAATTTAATGTAGGAGTTGTACCTTCAGAATTAAGATCTTCTCCATTAATGGAAAGATAAATGCATATTTTTGTTTTGTTTTGTAATGACAAAAGTTTAATTTTATTATTATCAAAAGAATATATATATATATTTGAAAATTGCATTTCTCTATAGTTTTTGAAGCATTTACCTCTATGTTAACGGAGATGTTACCATTATGGCCTTGTTAGGGTTTGTAGTTAAGGGTTAAAAGCTGCAATATATAACCTTGGAAGAGTTGTAGGCCTTACAATAGTTCCTTTTCTTTGCTCATTAGGGATACATGTGTCACACATGCAGGGTCATGGGACCCATTGTGTCAAAGAGTCAACATTTTATTTAAAAAATGGTTCAAGTTACTACTCTTATCTTTATGTTTTTTTAGAAATACAATTGTAGATTTTGTATTTATGATGTGAGAAAATTAGGTTGTAGTGTGTATATGTAAACTTGTTGCATGTATTAATGAGCTTGTAGTGAATATGAAGGTATGTATGTAGCTAGAAAGTCATATTGTTAAGTAATTTATTAAGTGTTGTTTGATGAGATAAGATTTGAAACTAGATGAAATTTAAAAAAAAAAGATTAAAAATAGGTACAATTGGGTTATCAATTTACCTTTTAACTTCTGCCCTTTTGAGAGTGGTGATTAACAATAGAAAATGCGAATGATTAGAGTGGTCATTAACTTTTGTCCATTTTGACATGTATAACTTTTTCACCAAAGCCCAAATCATCATCTTGTAATGTAAAACTCTAGTAATTAATCAAATAATCATTCCTAAAGATATATATGATTAAAGGTATAGGCTTGTTCTTTTTTTTTCCTTTCACTTTAGCAAATGTTTGATGATCTATACTACTAAGTGCCAATGCATGTTTTATTGGATATGTTGCATGCATGCATGCATCTATATAAAGTTCTAGATTAAAGACATTGCATGAAAAGCATCCAAATTAAAAGTGATAGATATGGGGAAGAAGAGAAGGGTGGCCAAGGCATTCTTAATAATATACTATCAAATTGATTACTTTATCATCACTGCAAAAGTATGTGCCTCCATTACTTTATTTCATTTTTTTTTGTATTATGAAATGTATAATTTCACCTAATTAATGAATTAATCTCTTTTGGGGTGTATGACCATCCATCACAACAAGTGTCGCTCTCAGGAATCGAACATTTGACATTTTGGTCTTTCTGTGAATTTAGCAGAACCTTACATCAATAAACCAATGACGTGATAGTATATGTTTTATCATATAAAATTTTGCATTTAGGAAATTATTAAATATTGTACAAATTTATTATAATTTGACGAAGATACCATCACTTAATTTGGAGTATTTAATTTGCAGGGAATATATTTAAGAAAGAGATAGACACATGAAGTGAAAATAGGAGACAGTGTAGCGAAACAACTTTCTATTTCTAAAATATCAAAATATTTGAATCTAAAATATAAAAAAAAACTAAAAGAGAGAATATATATTTACTCTAATTCGTAAGGGGGAGAAAATTTTCAGCACATTGTATGCAAAATATTGAAACGTATTGTACTCTTTATATAAAGAACATTATACCCTACTATGTATAGAAAATTATTACTCTACTGATACTATTCACTATTATTCTCAATAAGTGTCATGTTCAGAAATTAAACTTATAATGTTTGGCTTAGTATGATTCATATGAGTTCAGATTGTCTGCACTACTAGAGGGTCTAGTGCCGAATAGACATCATGACAAGTGGCAATTTTTTTGAATGGTCCAAATTTGTAAATTAAATACTTTAAGTAACATTTCTCTCATATTTCAATAATGAAAGGTCCATTAGAGAGAAACCTCACTTGGATTCAAGTTTCATCTCAATACTCAATTGGCAACGAAATAATAGTCATATACATATTTAAATCATGTATTAGAGAATGAGACTATAAGAGACTTACTCCAAACATAATCCATCAAAATAAGTCTCACAAACAATTAATATATATCAAAACTATTACATTAATAAAAGTAGAAGCAACAAAAAGCCAAAAACATTTCACGAACTAGTAATCTAATTAATTTAGTTTGCGCATAAGGAGTTCATAATTGTCAGAAGATCTTAATCATGCAACTGATTTGGGGTCTTATTGATACGAGATTCTCTGTAATTGACTAATTTTTGTAATTTAACTCTAAATCATATTTTATCTATTTCATATATATTGTTATTTAAGATTAGTGTACATAAGTTAAGAATCAATAAAAAAATATTATATTTTGACGTTTAACTTTAGAAAATTGCCACCAAACGCGGTCAAATGTAATGATTAATCGCTGGATTAACTTAATTATGCACGTGTTCTAGAGCGAATCTTCTTTATAGCGTAAAAAAGCTATTGTAATTTTAGTGATAATATATTATAGATATGTTATTCGCTGCACAAATTAATGAAGTGGACCAATTTTTATGAAAAGCATGTAAACAATGATTTTCACCTTATATCAGTGAAAATCATACACTGTCTTACCCATTCAAACCCATATATAATTAAAAAAATCATACAAAATAAGAATGTAATTAAAGATTGAGTAAATTACACTCACACCCTCTGATTTTTAGTAAAATTATACAAATCACCCTCACTTTTTTTGTCCTTACACGGACCGCCCCTAATTTTATACATATGTTACACTGACTACCCCTGCATGATACAAAAGTGTAATATTTTAAACAAAAAATGTATGATGTGTAATTAATTAAACAAAATATTGTATATTGTGTAGACAAATTCAAATAATATAAGAGTCAATGCGTCTTCATTATTTGGCTCGTTATAAAATAGTATAAGAGTTATTTAAACATTTATTTGAAATTATTAATGTATTTTTTAGTGACACAAAAATAATAAAGAAACACTCGATTTTGTACTATTTGAAGTGTTACACGATATACAATATTTTGTTTAACTTAATTACATTTATCAGGGGTGTAGGAGGGAGGGGTGGTTGGTGTAAGAACAAAGAAATAATTGATGGTTTGTGTAATTTCATTAAAACTCAGGGGTGTGAGTGTAATTTACTCTTAAAGATTTATATTTGGTTTGTATATTATCCATATTTATTTGTATTTTTTAATGATAATTAAACATAAATGATTAATGATGCAATGACATTCTATAAAACTCATAGTGCATAAATTTTTTATCTATATAAAAGATTAATGTTATATAGCTTACTAAATCATCTTACTAATCATCATACCATAAGAGAGTGACATATACTTTATTTATTAATGATTAATTTATAAGTGAGTATATCACTTTCTTATGAATAAGAGAATTAATATGAGAATATATCATTTTCTCATATGAAATGTTCAAGTGCTTAAGTTAATAATAAATACTTAAGTAATGATTAATCATTACTGTTCTTAATGAAAGTAACAGAGTTTAAATGACAAGTGAAATGATAATGTACCATTGTTGCAAATTTATGATAAAAATTTCAAATCATATATTTGAGAAGAAGAAACATTGAAGTCTGTAGTGGTACTCAACCTTGAAAGTAATAAATCAAGATATGTAATTAACATATCATCAGAAAGAGGAAAAATAATGAGGTGATTTTAATCAACCTTTGTTTTTAGTATTAGATTATATTCCAAAAATCAATCCAATTCAATTATTGGTATTTAAAAAATATATTCAGAAGTCATTAAGAGCAATTTGTTGCGAACTTTTGTCACCACGTCTTAAACCAAAACCCTAAAGTATTAGTTTTATGAGCCATTTTCTACTTATAAACTTTTTTACTCCTCCCCACATATCCAATGTGGGACTTCACACTTGAATAAACGCAACATTACGACCATTTAAATTATGATTTGCACAAGTGCCATACATAGTAAAAATGTGAAAGTAGAAAGAAAACAAAATTCTTTATTGTAGGGAAACAAGGTAACAGAGAACATGTAGTTTATGTAATTTGTTGCTTCAGAGAGAAAAAAGTAAGAGCTTGACATGCTTAAGATAGAAGAAACAACTACTTCAAAAAAAACAAGAATCCTAATTAATTGCAGCACATGCAACATTTAATAACTATTGGCCTTTTTTGCTTTGTTTGTTGAGCCATCAAAGGACTCATGTTGTTAGAGTCTTTTGTTTTTTCCCAACTTACTCATATATCAATACAAGTACATTAAGGAATTCTATGTAATTCTTTGTCCTCTCTTCATTATCATTGGTTTTGGTTGGGTCATTTTTAGTCAAATGCTACTTTTCTCCTCTTTTTTTCTTCTATAGAATTTTCCTCATACAAGGAAAGAAATCAAGATGAATTGTACCTTGAGATACAACAAAAACTTAGATAAAGAAAGATATCATCTTGGGTCACCTAAACTTATCTTCAAATCACATATATTCCATTGTTTAGATGACAAAACTATTATTCATTATTCATAAGAGTTTGATATATTACTGATGCATCACTCATAGTTCATATGTTAGGTCATAGGTGTTACTCATCATAGAGTCTTAAAATATAATACATTTGAATAATGATAATATATCGATTGTATAATTTTTTTTACATCGTAATAGATATTAAAATGATAAATGAATGTTGTTTTTTTATCACTTAAGAGTATAACAAAACTCATAGGAAAACTCTCATTGTCAAGCTATATATTGCAACACATCATATTTGATTGGTCACAAACATCATTTATCATTATTAATAAGTGTTTATGTAAATAATTGGCTAATAAAAAAAGTGTAGCATTGTGACACACAAAATACAATAAGTATTATCCCTTTCATTGTACACTAGCTCCTTAGAAAGTTGATTATAAAGATTAAATTCAAAATGGTGATGGAAACATGAGAAATTAATACTTGCTTTGCTCACACAACAATCTTTTTACACAAAGACACTAGGATGAGAATAAAAAGAAAAACATTTACCCATCAAGTTTCCATTAAACATAAAAGAAGAAAATGTATAAACTATATTGTATGAATTTTATATTCTGTCAATGCATCATCCTTCATTCATATTTAATAATACAAATGATATATTGAGTGTATATAAATTTTAAAACTAACCGTACATATATATTACACAATACTAGAATTACCCTACAAAAAAAGGGATATCAATGAAAATAGCCCCCTAATAAGGCCTCATTTATTATTCTTTCTATTTATGACAAACCATCATGAAAAGAAGTTTGCATACTTACTCCAAATTGAAGAAATCACCACCACACTATCTGTACTACCTTCACTTCATAATCCCATAAAATGGACACTCAAAATATTTTACAACTTTAAGTGGCATTTCTGAAAATGTTATCTTTTTGTCTATTGGAAACTCATATCCTATCATGTCTTATCATATCATATCCTATATTTTGCTAATCTATCCTATCTTATCTGATCCTATCTCGTCCTATCCCATCCTATACTGTCTTATCATTTCCTATTACATCCTATCATGTCCTGTCCAATCATATCCTCTCCTATCCAATCCTATTCCACCCTATCCTTTCCTATCATCTCGCCTCTTATTCCATCCTATCATATTCTATCCTATCACTTTTATGGTCAAAAGCTATAAGGATGATTTATACTGCTGATAATATTAGTCTCTTGGTGGATGTAAATTCTTAAAATCAACATACAGTCCAATCTTAAAGTGATCACAACATATAGTCCAATCTTTTAGTATTTGGACAAAAACTACACAACATTTTGATGTGAAATTAGAGGGATAATTGAGTATTATGAGCATAATTTTCTGATACTGAACAATAATACAAAAGCTTCAAGGTTAATGTTTAACACAAGTTGCTAAGAGCAACACAACTTCATGCCAATTTAATTCAAACCTTCATGTCATTCTTCACACAAAACAGCAATGCATCCATGATATACTCATCTCCCAAAGAAATGTCTAGTACTTGAGTTTTTAGACATGTCAAAATTAGTAAAAGAGAAGCACCAAACAAATGAAAGCAGTGTAGTAGTGTAGCCTTTCATTCTTCACACAAAACCACCTATATTATTATCTACACCCTCAATTAGCTCTTATCTGTGGACTTGAATGCAACAATGTTCACTTCACTGTGTCAAGGTGACAATAGGCAACAAGCTGTTGAACTCATGAAAAGTAGACACATTAGGCTAAGCCTCCTTTTGTTATGGAAACTCATCTCCCAGCGTATCGTTTTTGATAACTTGCCCTTAAAGGTGTTGCAGAAAGATCCTTCCACAAATTAACTGAAGGATCAGAGCCTGAACTGCTTCTAGCATCTCCATTCAGAAAGGTTGTTGTTTTTGAGCTATTAGACACACAATCCTCCATTGCGAGCCTCTTCGAATTCTGCGAAGAAGACCTGCAACCTTTGAGTTTAGCCTTAGTTGATTCTGTCAAATTCATGTAGCTTAGCTTATGCACATTTTTTTCTTCTGTTGATTCCACCATATTGGTAGATGGCAGAGATGGTGGTGATCGAGATGTGCATGAAGTTGATGCAGGGCTATCATCATACATGCATTCAGAGCTTATAGCCGAAGATGATGGAGTCGATTGAGTATGAGATTTAACTGAAATCCTCTTTGTCATGCCATTCATTCTTGATTGAAAAGTAGGAACAAGGTCTTCGCTTCTCCTTGAGATTGGACTCTCCCATGGCTTCGTTGCCATCCAGCGTTCTAACAAGCTACATCCTAAGCTCTTATTGTCTAGGCTGTGATGCTTGAGAGGAGTCACTGTCCTTGAGGCTCTTGAGTTTGGACTAGCACACATTCTTGATTGCTATAAGCAAGATAAAAGTAAATCCAAGAACATCAAGAGTGAATATCCAAATTCGCCGATAAGAAAAAATGACGGTCAAATTAGTCTTTTTGATGAACAAATTAGTTAGATTTTTCAATCATGGACTAAATCTTGTATTTGGCATTTTTTCTAGTTGGGGCCTGCAATTTTTCTTAGGGACAAAAACAAACATATATATATATAATCTTCTTAATTTTGTTACCTGTGTGGAGAGAGAGTATGCCATAGCTCTATCCCTCTTGATGGCTCCTTCATGCCTCATTCTTAGCTTTGCTTTAACATCATCCACAGTTCCAGGAATTTCACACCATCTTTGCTGAGAATAGTATGGCAAAATATGCTATGTTAGTAGCATGTTGTTATATACATTAAAGAATGTTACATAATCTTAAAGCAAATTATTGAAGAACTTATGATATCATTGATATGACACCTCAACCTCCATAATAGGATCAGCTTGGTTGTGATGTTCATCCAATAATTTCTGCGCCGCTTTCTCTTCCGGAGATTTCCTCACATTACTTGCCCTGACATGTGCCTGAACTCGAACAAGAGCCTGCATGCACCTTAGAGTAACAGCTGCTTGCTTCCTCACTAGCCGGCCTCGAAATATAGCTTGCAGCCTTACCACTGCCCTCAAGGCCCTCAAAGCTCTTCTAGCCTGAAACATGTATAATGTAACAGATGTAAGGTACAAAGGCTAATAATAAAAATAAAGGGAGAAGCATTAACACATAAAAATGCAAGCACAAGAGGGACATGGTTAATGTACTAACAAATCGAATCCTTCTACAGTGAGCAAAAGAGTGGTGGATCTTTTTGTTTCTTTACCCTGATATTCAATTACTCATAGAACTAGAACAAATTCGAAAAATCGAAATTTTGCACAACAGACTCAACAAGTCAGTCTAAATTATATTTCCATAGTGAAGTAGCTATATAACCATCCGAATCAATGTGCTTTCACCACCTCCCCAAAACAAGAAGGAAAAAAAGAAAAGAAAAAGCTTACATGTAATCTCTTTAGGAGGACTAAAAAGTTAGAGATTCATTTTGATTAAGGTTAGCTAATTTCAAATCATAAGAATAAAAGCACAACCTTTGGAGTTTCAATCTATTTATAAATCTTGCACAACACTTTTGGTTTAATAAAATCTAATTTTATAGGAAACTAGATCATGATAAGATTAAGAGGTCCAGATCCTAAATTGAAGTTGGAAATTCAAATATGAGGACTAATGAAGGATTTGTTGCTTAAGGCACTTGCAATTGACATGTGAATTTAGCAAATCATACACTGTTAATAGAAAGTAGTAGTAAATATAAAACAAACCAGTGCTATTATTTGCATAACATATTTGAACAATACTTGACACAACAACTCACATTTGCATACATTTCTCTACTCTACCTCAAAACATGCCATACCTCAATAATGATCTAAACTCAAATAAACCAAATGCTGTCTCAAAAAATTGTCAATAATATTGTGGAAAAAAACCATTTCTCATAACAAATTGCATGCATTAGATGTTAAGATAGATGTGTATTATGTAATATAATCGATTAACAAGGTAGTTAATCGATTATCTATATGTTGTATAGTTGTGAATGTTTAAGAGTCAATCGATTAACAATTAGTTGCTTTCAATTTGTTAGTTGTGAATTGTGATACTTGAGTTAGTCAGTCAAAGTTGTATATAAAGGGGCATATACCTAATCTTTGTAATTCATTCACTTCATTTCAATCATAATGAGAAACTCATTCAATTCAATCAATTCTTTCTTCTTCTTTAGCTTCGTTTAAGCTTTCTTTCTTATTCTCTTATCTTTCTTGTTAATCAAGAAAGTTTATTTCATGGCTCATACCAAACTTTAACATCAGAAAGAGAGGGAGTTAGTTATTACCAAGAAGGATCTAAACACAGCTTGAATGCGAATTGCAGCCCATTCCTGCTTTATGATCTGAAAATCCTTTGGTGGAGCTCTTACCACTGCAGCCATAGCAGCATTATAAGAAGAGGATTCATAAGGTTTGTCATATACACCATTAACACCACCCTTTTTCATAGGCATTGAAGAAGACCCTTCTGAAGAGGTCCTCCATAGCTTCCACTTCTTATTACTCTTACTAATATCACCACCACCCTTCTCCTGAATAAAGCACAAACATTTAACAACACTAATAAAGTAGTCAAAGGGAAACATGTAAGCATGTTTTCATATATATTTTGTTTCTAGATTTTGATTATGAACTAAACTGAAAAAATAAATCAACCCATCTTTTTTTGTTGTTGTTGTTGTTGATTTAGAAGTTTTTTTATAAACTAAACCAAACAAACTTAAGTTTATAAAAAAGTTCATGAGCGAATATAAGCAAGAACAGTAAAGAACCAAATGAAACATGCACTAAGTAGTAAATAAAGTAGAGGCTACAACTTCTTACTTGATCAGTAGTAATTGAGGTTTTTCTATGAGAGAGAAGTGATTTAAACCACCTTCCTGAAGCACCCATTGGAGAAAAGATTCAGTTTTTGCAGTGATGGGAAATGGAAACAGCAGCTAGAAGTAGATGATGCAGATAGAGAGAGAGAGAGAGAGTTCTGGTGTTTTGTTTTGTTTTATGTTTGACTTTAGAGAATGAGAAGTGTTGTGTTGTGTTAATAATTAAGGTTTTGAAATTTGAAAATTTGAAAGGAAAAGAAAAGGTAGAAGATCAATCATAACGGTAACCATATACTTAAAGTCTTTACAACCTTTAAAATTCAACTGTCCACATAAACTTCCTTTTCACACAAGACAAGCTCCAACTTCAGTTTATCACTTTATCCCACCACTTCATATATACATACTAAACGGTCACATTTTAGGTATGTGGGTAATGTTGGGTATTTTTCTACGTTTTGGATCCTCTACATTACTGGATAGTCCAATATTAAAATATGAGGTCCAAAAATTTTTGAACATTAAAAAATAAATTTTAATTAAAAATAATTAAAAATATATAACATTAATCTTTTTTAAGTAACACATGTCACAATTTATGATTGTACTGGACTCTCTAGTAGAGGATCCAAATTCCTTTTTATGTGGGTCCACTCTAACATCCTTTGCACCATTCATAATTACTTGGGTGTATTAAAAAAATGATTAATATCTAGTTGTTAATTAAGGTTACCCCTTCTTAGTTTTTCATTAGTGTTGCAACTAACATTATCAAAATAAATATTTCCTTATATCATAAAATAAGTTATCTTCCTAAAATTATTAAAATTATGACATATATTATATTTAATTATTTTCTACAAAAATATATTTAAATAGAATATAACTTAATTGTAGTGGTTTAGGATATAACTTATGTCCTGATATAAATAGAAACTTTATTCACTAAATTTATTTACAAATCAAGAAAATTGTTATTTTTTTTATAACAAAATTGTTATAATTTTTGTTTATTATTACTTGTATTTTCTAGTGTGATAGGATGAGTTACAAGAATGGGAGATTGTTTAGATAAAAAAAGAGGCCATAATATTTAAAGGACTAAATTGAATGAATTTAGCAAACTAATAGTGGAAAGATGTTTTAATGTAATTCACCTTCACATTTGTCATTGTGTTCCTCCAAGAAGCAAATAAATTCCATAAATTCTCTTGTTTTGGACGGTAATGACCACTATAAGGCCATATAACCTGAATCAGATATGAATGAATACCAATTTAGTTATAAAGGAAATGAAATATATTTCAATTTGTTTCCTTCATGTCTTTATATTTCATAGAACTATACAAGTTTGATACAATTCAATCCTGTTTTTATTATGCATAATACAAAGTTATCAATAGTAAGTAGGTATAAAACATGTACCATAAGACATTTCAATTTATGCAAACCTTGCACTAGAGAATTATTACTAGTAGTATTATATGTAGCATTGTCAATGCCATTTGGTTAAACAACATACAGATCCAAGGTACATAATGGATTGCTTCTTGGACATATCTCATGATTCATTTTTTTTTTTTGCCATCTCGAGTGTCGTCAAAATAAACACAATATTATTACATCACTATTCATATTACTATCAATATAAATTATTTTTATAGCATTCATTTTCTCCTTTTATACATTAACCTTATAATTTCAATAGGTGGAGATTAGAATCTTTCATAAGAAATGTGGATCTACATATTGTTTTGTTGCACTTTTATCTTAATTTTAAAGGATCAACTAGTTAAGTTTCTAGAAAAATTAATGTGATGATTAATTTATATATTAAAAAATATTTTGTGGAATTTTTGTTTTTGAAAAACCAATTTGATTGCAGTTGTATTTTTGTGTATCATTGCTGCAATTTAAATAATTAACTAATGAGTTGGTAATGAAATTTATTTTTCAAATTATTTATTTATTATTATAAAAACCTATTCCGTTATTTATTTTATATGAACCAGCGTGTTGACAGAGATTTTGTGTTTGCCGACCCACATTCTTATTTTATTATATTAAGTATTCAATTTTTATATATTTTATTTTATACAATTAGAATGTTTTTGTATTAAGAGTACTTTATGTTAAAAATGTATTTATTATAATTCAATTTAAGGTGAGATAAGTGGTTAATACGCTAATGGTAGTTACTTAGGATTATATAGTTTTTTTGTAAAAATTAAAAAATGTAAGGGCAAAATAGGAAAATGAAAATTATACCATGGTGATAATTATTTTATGTTTTGTCTTTATATAATATATATAGATATATAGATATAGATGAATCCCATTATTTTTTTCCCATATAAATGCATTCCATATATATAATATAATTATAGCAATTGCTTTCTCTTTAAGTTGACACAATTTTGGTCATGATCTCGAAAACATTTATTAATGGATCTTATTTTTAAATATTTCAACAATTTGTTTTTAGTTTGGTGGAATAATACCACAAATAGTCACATGCATAATTAGGACTAAAATCAAATGGTAGTTTAAAAAGGAAAATAAAATCAAATGGTAGTTTAAAAAGGAAAATAATAAAAAGAGTTTACTTATCAGAAAAAGGATGGGAGATATCCATTTAATGAAAGAGTAAGTTTGTTCACCATTGTATTTTTCTAAAATTAATGGTTAAGATATAAGATAAGTTTAAAAAATTTATTCTTGGAGTCAATAGATTCATCTTATAATGCGGTAGGTAAAGTGATTATTAATGATGGGTAAGTTTAACGTGAATAATACTCATAATTGAATTATCCTTATAGTAGAAAACATATTTAAAGCAACTTTTCATGGTGTCGGAAAATGAGATATGTGTAAAGAAGAATAAGGTTAACAACACTGCAGCTTCAGCTTCCAATGGCAAAGAATCCAATTTTCAAAGCTACCCTTTTGTTCATTTTCATCTATTCTCATATTTCTTCTATCACCTCTCACAACGACCATCATTCTCATAACCATAAAGTAAGTTCCTTTACTCATTTGTTCATCCATTTTAGAAATTTAGTTTCTGGGTATGCCAATTACTTGTTTATGTATTTTACCATTCGGAATTTACATGAACTAGTCTTGCTTCGATAATGGATCATATGGGAATGAAAGCAATAATCACAAATGAAGAAAAATCATTTTTTTCGATCATTTTGGGTATGCTTGGTAAACACAGCTCAATTAAGTGCTTATTCAATAATTAAGCTAAAAATAGCTTATTTTCATATGTTTCTCTGATAAACTTTTTGAAATAAGTTAAAAAGAGCTTATAAGAAGTTCATAAGCCATTCTCATAAAGCCAAATAATAAGCTGTTTTTATGAGTTTATTTTAGTAAGTGGATCTCATAAACCTAAATAAACTCTACCTATAAGCTTTTCCAAACACCCCTTTGAGGTTTTCTTCCGGATACATAATTGTTACATATTCAAGCTAAGAAAGATAAACCATTTTTTGTAATGAAACTATTGAAGTGTAGAAGTTGTTTGCAGTCTTTTCTTTTGTTCCTTTTCCAGTAATTTTTTTTATCTCATTACATGATTAGGGAATAATGAACTATTTGTAGTTTTCAACTGCCAAATTGGCAGGACAATTCATCATAGAGTAACTGTAATTTTTGTTGTTGTGTATGTTGAATGAGGTTAACTAGCAGCTTGTTTACAAAATGTGTTTTCATATAAACACAGTCTTCATTGTTTTCCAGTTTCCATCTTAACTCCCCTATGTGATTGTTTTATCAGGCTAACAGAAAGTTTGAGATTGCTAGCGATATGTTCTGGAAAGATGGTCAACCTTTTCGGATAATTGGTGGTGACTTGCATTATTTTCGAGTGCATCCAGAGGTATGCATCTAGTTGGTATCTCTTATGTTTAGGGAGAGGATGATAACTTTTTACATTGTGTACAGTGCACATTATAATCACTTTACAATCAAAGACAATCATGATAAAGTTTTGGTTCTTTTTATTTTATGCATGCATTCACCAATACCCAATATGTTTTGAAGTAATGGTATGCAAGTAAAATGATAAAGTGGACCATATATAATCCATCGATAAACCACTAACAGCATATAATGAGGTCGGGAAAAGTGACAATTTCAAAGTAGGTGATGCCAATTGGTTAATTCGAAAATCACAGGGAAGAGGAAACCAGTGTACTTTGACGTTTTTTTTCCGCATCAAGCATTGATGAGGAATGGTGGAAATTTGTAATCTTGGACAATATGTTTAAGTCAGATCCTTGCCTATCATATTCTTCTTAAAGGGGATAGAACAAGATTATACTTAAAAGTCATTGGCAATGGAGATCTGCGTATGATTTACAACTTATGTGTTATTTTAGCATTTTTTGTCACTGTGATAAGAAATTAAAAATACATGCAATAGAATAAGACTTTATTGGACAAGAATATTTCTATTTAGAAAATACTATCTCAAATTCAAATTCTTTCTCTGGTCTCATATCATACATAATAAATAACTTTAGTGTTAAACTGAGTGTTAGGAAGCAGAATATGAAAATGGAGTGAGCTATCACCATCTTTTTTAGTCTTCCTTATGAGGATAACACAAGATTGGATAAATGAATTTTGCCCCATTATTCTTTGTGACATCATAAGCAGAGTATCTTGTTAAAGTCAAATGCTTTTGTATGGTGGTATCATTTGTTTGCTAGTTTGCAGTACTGGGAAGATAGATTGTTAAAAGCCAAGGCATTGGGATTGAATACGATTCAAACATATGTTCCTTGGAATCTACATGAACCAATTCCCGGAAAGCTTGTTTTTGAGGGTTTTGCAGACATTGAATCATTCCTCAAACTTTGTCACAAACATGACCTCGTTGTGATGCTTCGAGCTGGACCATACATATGTGCAGGTTAGCTAAAACTTCTGGTCACTTATTTTACCAGTGATCTTTGAGATTTTATAGCTCACTAAGCATAGTTTTCTGATCTTCAAGTCTGCTGTAATAGTGGATAATGTAGGTTTTGGTTTGTTCTGTCTCAAATTTGTAACCTTTTTAATAGCAAGAAAACATAGTTATAGAAGCCTTATACAGTTATCCCGCTTAAATTTTACATTTTCATGCTTTTGACATTTTGTTGAAAATGATCAAAATTACGACAGTTACTGTTGATATATTTCAGAGTGGGATTTGGGCGGTTTCCCAGCGTGGTTATTTTCAATGAACCCATCCCCAAAACTAAGATCATCTGATCCTGTTTATCTTCAAGTGGTATGCTTTCATTATTTTCTTTTATGATAAGATTGATCTACCTAGCAACTAACTTGTTCATATTCGCGACCTTGTATGCGGAATTGTATTTTTATGTTTTTTATTCTAGATTTGTATCTCTTAAAGTCTTACATATGGTTCTGTTTTCCATTTAATCTCAATTACTTTTGGAAACACACCTCGATATGCCTCTTGTGCTTTACACTTCACGTATATTTTATCGGATTTGTCTCACTTCCCATGTTTTCCATTCTGTTAAAAATATCATTTTCCCTTGGCTTACATTTAATTTTAATTCATCCATAAAAGATCCTCATTTCAGGGCTAAAGCTTAAGATTTCTCTGTGAACGGGGTTACTTTAGGACGCTGCGATATGCCACCTTGAGCAAGTTGGGTGAACCCATTTACCACTGAATCAACTCCCTTGGAAACTCTTTATAATGTTTTTTACAATCACAAAATTTTCTTAATTAAACATCTACTAGTTAGGCTCTAAAATGGAAATTGATTGCTTCATTGTAAAAATGTCTTATAATTACATGGAATAGATTAAACAGACTCTATGATTATTGAACTGCTTACATTTTTAAACAATTCTAGATTGCATATCTAAACAAATTTATTTTCATTAAAACATCTATATGCTATTAAGCTTTTACTGTATGTCTTTTTCAATCTGCCTTACCGTGTTCAAGTTTTGACTTATTGTAGTTTGACATTTAAGGTTGAAAGATGGTGGAGTAACCTTCTTCCGAAGTTAGTTCCTTTCCTATATCACAACGGAGGCCCTATAATAATGGTTCAGGTATGTTGTTTTTCTGTAGAACTTTTCTTTATTGTATTTACCCGATTGACATTATTATACAGGATATTTGCTAAACATAACTATATGAATAAATAAGTAGCTCGATCTACATATATAAGAACCCTGATATATTAACGTCCCTTTCCATGATCAAAGATTTATAAACTTTCCTGTCTTTAAAATTTTAACAGCTTATTTTATGAAAGAAAAATTAGATTGACTTATATGACATTGTTTGCGACAGATTGAAAATGAATTTGGTTCGTATGGAGATGACCAAGCATATCTCCATCACCTGGTCTCCTTTGCTAGACATCATCTTGGGAATGAAGTTATTTTGTAAGAGGTTTATGTTTTTAAGACTACCTTATCTCTTCAACAACTTAAACCGAGTGTCCCGCTGTAACATGATGTCAATGTTATTCTTTTAGAACTCTTGATTTCTATTGTCCAGATTAAGAAATTGAAATGTTTGAAGGAGGGATTTCCGGATTGGTCAAAAACTAAAATATGAAGTTGATTTCCAACTTCTTGAACTTCTACTTTTAATGTAATAGTATACACCTATGCTAAAACTGATAATGGAAAAGTGCAACATCTAGGTTAGCCTGAAGAGGATCCTCTTTTTTTTTTTAATATTCTTATCAGATACACTACAGATGGAGGGGCTAGGGAGAATCTTGAGAAAGGAACTATTCGTGGGGATGCTGTCTTTTCAGGTGAAATTCCAATGTTAAAAATGTTACTTATAATGATTTACTAGCATTTATCTTTTTTTATGTCATGCTATTCAGCTGATATAAATTCATAATCTATTTGCAATAAAATTGCAATTATCTATTATTAGTATGTGCACTTGTATATTATGATCTCACAAATATGGACTTCAGCTATATTTCCTTATTCTTATCCTTTGTTGACGTGTATATTGGTATAGCAGAGTATGAAACTGAAATCAAGACAAGCATATTTGTAGCAAATTAATTCGTAATACGAAATATAATAAATCTAAAAAAAGGGCAGTCTAGTGCTCGAGGCTCATACTTAGTGGGGTCTAAGAAGGATAGATGTATACAGCCTTACCCCTACAATCAGAGATATTGTTTCAAGATTTGAACCTGTGACCTCATGGTCACTAAGCAACAACCTTACCGTTGCGCCAAGCTTACCCTCTACAAAATATAATAATCTACCGTAATAAATTAAAAACAAGCAAGATGATGTGTTTAGGAGTATTATCCATTAGACTTTATCGGATAAGTTACAGTATGGATACATCATTTTGAAGTATTGGTACTTCGACATGCCATTCTTGTTCTGGACTTGATTAGACCATAATTATATTTTGAATCCTATTTTTATTGTTATTATATGCTATTCACATTACTATGTATCAAACTCTTTTCATTGGCCATATCTGATCATACCTACCACATTCTCTTTTTCTAGCTGTTGACTTCACTACTGGTGATAACCCTTGGCCTATATTTAAGTTACAAAAGGAGTTCAATGCTCCAGGAAAATCACCACCGTTGTCAGCGTAAGTAGTGTATTCTTATGGAATATTATTTCTGTTTATCAAATGCTAAATACTGAAAGTGCTTGTCATATAGAGAGTTTTACACTGGGTGGCTTACACACTGGGGAGAGAAAAATGCCAAGACTGATGCTGGTTCTGTAGCAGCTGCTCTTGATGTAATTTTGAAGAAAAATGGTTCTGCAGTGCTCTATGTATGTCTCAATTTTCAACTTTGAACTGTTTGAAAATTGCATCATGAATGACCCTTTTGGTGTGGGTTATCTGATTTTCAGATGGCGCATGGTGGGACGAACTTTGGTTTTTACAGTGGTGCAAATACTGGCACAGACGAGGCTGACTACCAACCTGACCTAACTTCATATGATTATGTTAGGAACCTTTTGAGCATCTTACATTCCTAGTGCATTGTGCTATGCATATTAACAAACTGAGCTGACTATCTCTTATCCAGGATGCACCTATTAGGGAAGCTGGTGATGTTGACAATGTGAAGTTCAATGGTATGGATGTTGTGTTTTTATCTCATTTCCAAGCTTTCAATACTGTACTTTTGAATTTGTTGACGTTTAAGTTTTTAATATGTTACTTTTATTTGTATTTTTAAATTGCAAAACCAAACCGTGTTTCCGTGCACCGTAGCAAAAGTAATCAGATTAAATAGGAACTAAGTCTAAATGACCTTAGCTGTGCTACTGTTTCATAGTTCTCTCCAGCTGAGGGAATTCCAGTGACGTGCATGCCTTATTCTAAGAAATGGATCTTAATTTCCCCCTAGCGAATCCTATCCATTCTAGAATGTGTGTACTAGTCTCCATTTTTACATTTAGGGCCCAGTGGATTCTTATCATTGACCTTTCGACCCAACCAAATATTCTTTCCCTTTCTGATTCTTTATTGGTTAACTTATGATCATCCAAGCAAGATTTTAAATCTGTTTGTTTATATGTTTCAGCTTTACGGAAGGTTATAGCACAATATGGCTCAGCACCTCTTCCGCCGGTTCCCTCTAATACTGAAAAGACAAGTTATGGACCAATTCACTTACAGAGAAAAGCTTCCTTCTTCGACATGTTTGATTTCACCAGTTCCACAAATGTGTTTGAATCTGAAAATCCAATGTCAATGGAGCATTTGGGCCAGGTATGTGATGGCTGTTCATAATGTTGCAAGATTTTCCAAATGGTATATTATTGAAGGAAGCTTAATGTCTTTTTGTTCAGTTGTTTGGGTTCGTACTATATGTCACTGAATACAAAGCAAAGAGCAGCAGAAGCAGTTTGTTCATACCGAAGGTGCTATTTGAATTCTCTCATTTACTCATGATTTCTTGGTAGTTTCTTCAGATGCATCTCATTTCTGTTACCCCAATAGTTTGGAAGTTCACATAATCTCTCAATATTGCAGTTGCATGACAGAGCTCAAGTATTTATATCATGCCCTAGTGGAGAAAGTGGCGCCGGGCCAACTTATGTCGGTACCATCGAAAGATGGTCAAATGACAAAGTTAACCTTCCTGAAGCTAAATGCCATTCTAACATCAACTTATTTATCCTGGTATATAGCTGCCTTATTTCATTTGTTATTTTACAGATAATAACAATCTTGAGAAACTTTTGAAGAATTTTCTACAATATTTAATAGGGTTTAGAAATGGTTTCTGTTTTTTTATAAACGGAATTAGAAATTATTTTTTCCTCCCTTTTACAGGTTGAAAACATGGGTCATATAAATTATGGGCATTTCATGTTTGATAGGAAGGTAAAGTTCATCCGAAAACGATGCTACTCTAAAACTTTTGATGATAATTTACTGATCTTTGTCACAACTTGTCAGGGAATTCTGTCATCTGTTTATCTAGATGGCGAACCACTATATGGGTGGAAAATGTTCCCTATTCATTTACACAACCTGAATGAAGAGCCAACATACAATCCTATTATGCCGGCTGCATATTCTGCATTCAACAAAAAATTAACTTCCGGAAAAAAGTTGATTCATCAGTTTGGTATGTACTAAAATACATATGAAAATAAAAACATGTTTCTTTTTTCTATCACTGCTCTTTTATATCTCCTATTTTGCGCAATTATCACTCCATGGTTCCATGCAGTTATAAGATGATGACGATGTCAATTATGTGACCAAGGTGCTTCTTTTTTTTTTGCAGAAAATAAGACATCAAAAGAACCTGCATTTTATTCTGGTCATTTCACAATTGATAAACCAAGTCAGATCAAGGATACATTTATATCATTCAAGAATTGGGGCAAAGGCATTGCATTTGTTAATGAATTTAACATAGGAAGATTTTGGCCGGTAAAATCGACCCTTATGTCTCGAGTGAATTATATTTGTGGTTATGTTGAATGACCTTAATAGTTAGTTCTCTATATCTACATGATTCATTTCCCTTTCAAGTATTGATTTGTTGTTCTTTATTAGTTGAGAGGACCACAGTGCAATCTCTATGTTCCTGCTCCAGTACTTAAGCAAGGAGATAACTTTTTGGTATGACTTAACAGTAGCTATTATCTACCTTTGGCATTTATTGTTGTTTAGTAATAATACATTAAATTCATTCTCCAAACATAGAAATGTCACTAGTTTGGCTCTCTAAAGAAAATGTTACCAAATAAGACCTCAAACTTTTAAAATGTGGTCACGTTGTGTAAAATTTAAGTCCCTGAGATTTAAAGTCACACGAATTTGGTGGCATTCTTAAAATTGCAGGCATTAATTGGTGACATTTTTCTTCCCGGACCAAGTTGGTGACATTTGTATTCAGGGAGTACCAATTTGACATTTTACTTTTCATTATATCATCTAAATTCAGCTAGCTTGAGTTTTCATTGATTCTAATTCTGCACCCTCTCTTCTAGCTTTTTCTCTAAACACAACCATATAGTGTTATCATATAGTTAACTTGAATTTTCTTGAAGAATTATATCCACATCGATGAGGGTTTAGGGCTTGGTACAACGGTAAGGATATTTCTTTGTGACCATGAGATCATGAGTTCAAATCCTGAAAACAGCCTACCCACTTGCAGGGGCAAGGCTGTGTACTACCCTTCCTAGGCCCTCACTAACTAGGAGCCTCATGCACTTACCCGCATTTTTTTAATTATATCGACATCAATCACAACTTGATTCATGGTGCTATAGTGATTGCCTTGATTTTAATCCAATGTGCAGGTTATATTTGAGTTAGAATCTGCAGACCCAGAACTTGTGGTACACACAGTTGATGAACCAGACTTCACATGTGGCTATAGTGGGATGAATGTCCATCAGCTTTAAAACCATATTAGCAGAGGTTTAGAGTCTATTTCTATTGCTATAGTTCTTCCCAACCCTATGATCATGATGATAAATGTTATGATCACATGAATCGAATATTTGACATTTTAGATTATATATGATTTAGTGATGTTTTTGCATCATCAGATCAACGCCTTATTGGTGACATTTTAAACTATAAGAATTTCAGTGGAGGCTCAAAGTAATACATTTATATTTTTAGAGGGTCAAGTTAATGATTTACCATATCATTAATTTTTATTTATTTTCTTTTTCAAATTTTTAATTAATTTTTTATATACATTTCTAATTAATTGCTAAAACATCTTATGCAAATTGTTATATTTAAGATATTAATTGAAAAGTAATAATTATTGTTTATCTATCATGATAAACATCTAATATTTATAAATATAAAATAAGAAATATTGAAACACATAAGATTTAAAACTTTAATTGATTATGCATTCTCTTATTTTCAATTTAAATATTTTCTCAACTAAAGATCACAAAAGTGGTACATCTTCCCCCAACTTAGTTTATTCCAATCATGCAACCAGGATCAAAGCTCTCATAACGTTTAGTCATCATTATTTTTATTTAATTTATATTTTCATATTTTTAAATTTAAAATTACTGATTAATGATAAATTAGTTGGAAATGAATTAGTTAGAAGGAAATAGATAAAGAGAAAATAATTATCATTAAGAGTTACAAACTTACAAAAAGTTACGATACACTTAATTGTCAAGGATTTAGATGTAATTCTTAAATCCTTTTGTTATTTTATATATATAAATAAATATAAAAGCAACATTCACATCTAGGTGTTTAGTCAAAGAGTAATGTTATATTTTCCTACAAAGTGATAATTTATTTATTAGTGATTGGTTTACATGTGACATATGCCGTTTTCTGGTGGGTAGAAAGATTAGTAGGAAGATATATCACAAACTTGTTTAGATGTTTGAGACTTTGAATCAGATTGAAGGTTGGTCTGAAGCTGCAACTCCAACAGTGAATTCTTCTTCCTTTCATTATCCAATTCAATCCTCAGCTTAGAAATCTCTTGTATCATATGATCTTGTCTATCAACAACTTGAATCTCCTCTCCTTTTATGATATTCATCATAACCTTAACTTGTCCTAGCTCTTGTTCCAAACTCCCTTTCAACACATTTAGTGTTGTCAACATAGCTTCCTTGTTCTTCAAGACACCTCCACCTTGATCACCACCAATTGTTTCCACTACTCTTGATGATCCATGATTATAAGTCACCATTAAATTCTCAGCTATAGTCACATCAGAAGTAGCATTTGTGTTTGGTTTGCTCATGTTTTGTGATGAAATATCAACATTCTCTTCTAACTCACCATGCTGCATGTCTTGGATAACAGTTTCACCCTCAAACTGAACTTCTTTAACCTTCTCCCTTGACTTGTTATCACATGGGAATACAGGCTCAAGTTCCAATCCATCTTCATTGAAGTTCCAACCACTAATCCTTCTCTGTTTCACATATTGCTGCTTCATCATGTCACCTTCATCTTCGTCGTCGTCATCATCATTCGGCGTTGTTGTAGGCTGAATCTTGCTTTCTTTATACCTGAAAGAAATTGAGTTAAGACCAAATATATATATCATGATTCAAATGTACATAAGGGTCACCCTATTTGTAGCATTGAAATATTTACAAACAGAATCAAATCTGGTTTAACTTATTACATTGCTGCCATCTAAATTGTGTCTAATGTAACAATACCTTTTCTCAACACTAGGCAATCCTTGCAGCACATTCTTCACTAAAAATTCGGATCCCTTGCAGTACTTAAAGAAGGGATGCTTGAGCAATTTCTCAGCTGTAGGTCTCTTTGATGGGTCTTGATGGAGGCAAGAAGCTACCATGTCCTTGAAGGCCTTTGAGAACTTGTTGCTACCATGACCTTTCCTATATTTGTCAAGATCCGAAAACCGAAACCGCTTTGTGATCTTAAGTATCATAGACTTAGAAGGTGGAAGATGAGAGAGTGGAGGCCTTCCATGTGCTAACTCTAAAGCTGTTATACCAAAAGACCATATATCAGCCTTGAAACTGTAGCCTATGTGTGAATGAATCACCTCTGGAGCCATCCAATATGGTGTGCCAGCAACATCAGTTAACCTAAGAGATGAAGAGGATGACAAACTTGGTGCTGCAGTCGATGATGACGAATTCGGGTACTCGTAAATTGATGCAGAAACACCAAAATCTGCAAGCTTCACTGAACCATTTGAATCAACTAGTATGTTACCTGATGAAAAATAAAGATTACTATTACTTGGCAATTGGCATATTTGATACAAGAGTACAATCCCCTATCTGAATGTGCAACTGTAATTGAGGTCGTTGTGATTACGGTTTTCTTCGCAAATCGCAACTACACTGTGATAGCAATTGTGGCTAGATCGACTGCATTTTATAACAATAATCCACAATTGCCATAAACACTACATAACCATAACCACAACAAACACAATCAAATTTGTAACCATGTTTATAGACTGTCAAACATAATTGTCCTACTATAGTATACTAGGTGAAACATGAAATTTAAGATTGTGGGAGGCAAATACAACATACAAGTACAAATAGATAATGGGAGCAAAAATGCATACAAGTATAAAAAAAATCTGAACTTTGCTATATTTTTACAAGTGGTAAATAATGCATGACTTTACATATAATAAGGAATGATTCTGAATGTTAAGTTGAATTAGTGAATAACCATATGAACTATTTGTAATATTACCAGCCTTGATATCTCTGTGAAGATGACCTTGACCATGAAGATAAGAAAGAGCATTAAGAGTCTCTTTGAGAACCACAGCTATGCATGGTTCAGTTAAGCCATCAGAGAAAGAATGAGAAATGATGGATTGCAATGACCCACCAGCCATGAATGGCATCACCACCCATAGACGCTGATCCACAGTGAAACAACAATGAGCATTGAGGATATTATGGTGATAAAGAAGGGACAAAGTCTTGGCCTCACGTCGAACATCATCGAAGTCAGGGCGTGACCGATCAAGGTCTATGGATTTTATGGCTACTAATGAGTTCATGGACACACATATTGCTTTGTAAACAATGGCACTCACACCAGCACCAATCTCATCAAGTATTTTGTAGGAGGAAGGGTCAAGTGGGTATTGCACCCTTTTGGCTAATTCTTCTTCATGTTTGGTTGCCATGAAAGATGCTTCACCAAGTGTAGAGAATAGAGAGTTAGAGGTTCTTGTTTTTTGTTGAAGAAAAAGAAAGATGCATGGTGTACCTCATTTGTGCTTCAACATGCACCAAGGTTTCTAGCCACTATATTTTTTAGGAAAGATTATGAATGAAGTAAATAATAAAGACGGTCCAATGCATAAGCATCTAGTAGGGTTTGGAGATGGTAAATACACGCAATCTTATCCTGTAAAAAGAGAAATTATTTTCAGGATTTAAACTCAGTCACTAAGCAATAACTTTACCAGAACCAAAACGAATGGAAGAAATTGATTGAAGAAAAAAGTAGTATAGGTGAGTTTAAGCGGTTTTCTTGTGAGGATTGTAGGAAAAGGAATGGAAGTATCTTAAGCCAGCGGTGATTTCTATATGGCTGTCAAACCATGCATGTGAATCATAAAAATGCTGTATAGCTATATTAGTATATTATTCTCACCCTTTTTTATTTCCATTTTATATTGAAACTTTAAAACAAAATGAATTTGTATGAATATGGTGTGCATTTAAATCCAAAGTCCTTTTTGTGTGCTTATTCCTAGATCCATTTAAATTAAGAACGGAAGCTCTTCTGCATTTCTAGACATGATTTTAAATTAAATAAAACCAAAGTAATAGTTCATAATAACTTGGTATTTGTTAGAGTATTAAATATGATTTCTAATGTACCATGTGTCTCTTGGCACTAAATAATTTTGTGGGACTTTATGCTGTTGTTTAGATTCTTTGCCTATCCTTTATATATTAACTCAAATGAATTAAAGTAGTATGCTAGTTATTTATGCTTGAGTGGTGCCACTAGTGCTATATGGATATTTACATGCCACTTTTTTAATCTTTTTTTTTATTACTTTTTTCTCTTTTGTTTACCAATGAAACTCTAGTATGAGATATAAAATGAGAACACAAGAACTATAACACTTTTATGTGCTACAAATTACAAACTCACATTTATGTTTTGTTAACTTTTAGTTAGTTATTATGGTGCAACTTTAATTAACATGTCAATTTGTAATTGGTGATACATAGAAGTAGAATAGAGAAGTGACATAGACAAGAGTATAGGATGTTAAAACTCAAAAGCATAGATCTTGGTCAAGCTCAATCCAATCATGAAAAAAGGGTTTGGATACTGCATAAGAATATAGTGTCACAAACTAAACTGTGTCTCAAATTATGTCTCAGACTAATGAAAATATATTATATCAATTAAAAAAATTAAAAAATATTA
This sequence comes from Lupinus albus, assembly GCA_009771035.1. Lineage (NCBI taxonomy): Eukaryota > Viridiplantae > Streptophyta > Magnoliopsida > Fabales > Fabaceae > Lupinus > Lupinus albus. The sequence goes on along the minus strand of CM020022.1, from coordinate 2,232,907 downwards.
TTTTGGCTATTTTTAATTCAATATCATTAGTTCGAGACATGATTTGGGACACAGTTTAGGACAACATATCATTGTCCTCTAATACTTAACCCAAACCAGACAACAATGAAACATATTGGGTCCACCCAACCTGACCTTAGACAAGTCTTTCCATAAGTAGAAAGAAAGGCATGACATATGAGAATTGTTCAATCACCTAGATTTTATGTACATAAATATAGAGATGTCATTCCAAAAACACAACCAAGTTCATTAAGCTCATTGCATCATTATTGAGGAGTTGAAACAAGATCAATTGCATAAGTATATAAGAGGTGAAATTAATAAGAAAGCAATAGCAAATGAACAACGGTAAACAAATGCATCAATCACCAAGAGAGAGAAATATTTTGAATACCTTCCATATTAGAAGAATCTTTCAGAGATGCCTTTTGTTTCAACTAGCACCCGTATAAAAGCTTTACTAACAATCATTGTTTCATGAATTTGATTTTAACTTGCCAATTAAATAAGGATGATTCATCACATGTAAGAATGGTTATATAATTTATATACTTATTTAATTCAATCTAAAAAAGAAATTGTTTGTCAATTGATTCCCTGTCTTGGTCTGGGTCAAGCCTCCCAATGATCCGTTCCAAAAACATTGAAGTTTATTGTACGTCCGACTTCCGCAATACTAATAAACCAGAGGCAACTGTTTTATCCCGATCAAACGATCTTCACCTTGATCGGGTTAGACCCCTCTTGAGTGACCAAAGACCGAACACTCCACGAGGCCTTATGATGATATCCTATTAGTCGGACAATACTGGGAGACACACTGTTGAATGTACACCATCATACGGGCCAATACTGGGACCACACATCCATTCACCTATCACAATGCCAATATGGGATTGTTGCGCCAACGGCCAATAGCATACATCCATCCACCTATCATGCTGCCAATATAGGATTGCCATGTCAACAGAATCCATCAAGGAATGCTCCATACACCCTTCACTATAAATAGGGGACTCACCCATAAGGAAACAACACTATTTTCATATCTTGAACTCTTGCTATTACTCTCTATTCTCTCTAACCTGTCACCTCATTCATATAATGGCTTGATCATCGAAACATCTTTTCAGGTACTTCTACCGGCGGGTTCAAGCTTAGATCAAGCACTTCAGGAAGGTCTCTTCCTCATTAACAGCCGAACCCAATAACTCAGCACCAATAACAAAAACTAGTATACAATATTTTCCCAATAGCTCTCCTAAGTTAGATTCAAATCTTTCCAATAGTGCTTGGTGAAGAAAATGAGAGGACAACATAGGATCTAGCCTTAGTTTGCAACAAGCAAGAGCTCAGATTCTCCCTCCTCAATGCATTGGTGACTAAAGCAACTATTGACTTCATAAGTTTCACTTGCCATTTGAAGTGCTAACCCCTCAAGGATCACGTAAACTTCATCCAGACCCAAATGGACTACATTCCCAGCTGAGAATGTGTAAACTTTCTTTCTCACCTCAATCCAACTCTGGCCAGGTATTTTCTTTAAACCCCTTGTCTTTGCTGAGACTCTGACCCTAGCAGAATCCTCCCATCTTCCACTTGCAGCATAAATATTCGACAGCAGCATATAGCTCCCAGTTAATTCCGACTTCAGTGTTAGAATGTGTGATGCTGTTTCTTCTGCAATGTCTGTATCTTTGTACATTCTACACGAGTTTAGAACAGCTCCCCAAACACACTCGTTAGGTTCAATTGGCATGTTTCTCACCATATCACTTGCTTCTTGCAATAATCCAGCACGACCGAGGAGATCAACCATGCATGAGTAGTGCTCAACATTAGGTTCAGTCCTAAATTCTGTAACCATCCGATCGAAAAGGTTGCGACCTGCAGCAACAAGTCCGGCATGACTGCAAGCAGATAGAACAGCAACAAAAGTAATATTGTCTGGCTTCATTCCAGATTTAATCATGTGGTCAAAAATTCTTAAGGCATTCTCACCAAGCCCATGCATACCATAACCCCCAATTAATGAGTTCCATGAGATTATATCTCTACCCTTAATTTTATCAAATACTAAATGCCCTTCCTCAAAACCCCCGCACTTCATATACATGTTTATCAAACCATTCCCCACTACAATATTGTCATTCATAAGAGTCCTAATAGCATAACCATGGAGCTCCTTCCCAAGGTTCATTGCAGCTAACTCTGCACAAACCGATAAAATGCTGCAAATTGTCACACAGTTTGCCATTACTTTCGCAAGCTGCATTCGTCTAAAAAGTACCAGGGACTCTTCGCCACGCCCCTTAGAAGCAAAACCCCCAATCACTGCACTCCAACTTATGACATTAGGCCTCACCACTGGATGACCATCTGACTTCTCCAGCTCCAAAAATACTGCATAGGCTTCGTCACATAATCCAGCTTCAGCATATGATGATATCAAAGCATTCCAACTTACTAGGTTCTTAGTCTTCATGTAAAAAAATATCTTATGTGCATCCCCGAGAAGTTCATGCTTCCCATAAGCGCCTATCAGTGCATTTTTCACAAACAAATAATCTTCATACCCACCTTTAATAACATACCCATGGATCTCTTTTCCCCGGCCAACTTCATCCATATCAGCACACACAGATAACACCACTGCTAGTGCTTCAGCACTTATTTCAATTCCCCTTTCCCTCATTAACCTAAACAACTCAAGGGTTTCAACATAGAGGCCACACCTAGCATGGCTTGACAAAAGTGAAGTCCACGTTACTGAATTTGGACGCAAACCTTCCATCTCCATCCGCTTAAAAATGCTATAAGCACCATCTGAATCATAATTTAAGGCATAACCAGAAACCATAGTATTCCACGACACAACACTTCGCACAGGCATTCCATCAAATAAGTGACACGCATCCTCCATTCGATCAAGCTTCCCATACATACCCACCAATTCATTCACCACATGAAGATGATTCCGAAAACCCATTTGAAAAACATGGCAATGAACAATCCTGCATAAGCTATAGTTACCAACATGAGCACAAGCTCGAATTACCAAAGGAAGAGTGAACCCATCAGGTAAAAATCCAAACTTTCGCATTTTAACATAAATCTGAATCCCATCTTCATAATACCCGTTTGAGACATTGGCTCTGAGAATTGAATTCCACAAAAGAATATTGTGGAAACCCTCAATTGAGGTTGAATGAAAGAGTTTCCGAGCATCAGAGATAAAACCAAATCGCGCATAAACAGCTATGAGTTTTGCGGCCAAGAAAGGGGAACGATAAGCGGCGGTGACGGTGAATTGGGAGTGAATTTGACGCGCTTGGTGGAGAGTCAGACATCGTTGAAGAAGTGCATCGAAGAAATCAAGAAGTTCACTGTAGTTGGAAGAGAGTGAAGGAATGAGTTTTTGATTTGATAATGAAATGAAACGACGAGAGAGAGAAAAGAAAAGCTCAGAAGCTGCAATCAGCATCAAATTATAGAACTTGAACTTTAATTAATGTCTTCAAATTAGAAAAGGATGAAGGAGAACAGTGAAGACAGTGTTTGGCGCCAACTTCAAACCTTAAGCCTAGGGAAAAAGAAGAGAAAGAGAATGAGAAGAGAGAAGTTGAGAATAAATATAGTTTTTCTCTTATGGTGTGAGATTCATTAAATATTTTTCTCCTCCAGAGTGAGGAGAAAATGAGAGAGGAAGATTTACCAATATATTTTATCTCAAATTGTGTCACAAACCATTTCTTATAACAATAATATTGAAACAAAAAAATAAAAATAATGAATATTATATTTTTTTGTAATTTTTATGAATATTTTTATTGATCTGGGACATAGTTTAAAACATAATTTTGGACGACAAATATTTGTATGGGGAAGATAGAGGAATAAAGAATCACTTATTTCTCTTATTTTTTTATACAACCAAACAACACTAAAATCCATTTTTTTTCTCACATATTTCTCATCTATTTCTCACATATTTCTATATTCTTATTTTCTTCTTCCAACCAAACGAAGCCTAAACGACATGTCACTTGTGTAATTGTCTTTTTTTTTCCACATTATTTTTTTAGAGTAAATTACACTCAAACTATTTAAATTTTAGTAGAATTATATAATTATTTTTTTTTGTCCTTACATAAATCATTACTACTTTTGTATAAATTTATACATACTATCCATGCATGAGATATAATTGTAATATTTTAACAAAAAATGTGTGGTGGAGGTAATTAAATTAAACAAAATATTATATATTGTGTATATAAGTCGAAGTAATATAAAAGTCCATATTTTTTGTTTTTTTGTTTAATTACAAAATACATTGATAATTCTAAGAAGATGTTTAAATAATTATTATATTACTTTGTAACAAACCAAAAATAATGAAGACGCATTGACTCATATATTATTTGGAATTCTCTACATAATATAAAATATTTCGTTTAACTTAATTATATTTACCACACATTTTTTATTAAAATGTTAGACTTGTATCTCATGCAGGGATAGTCTGTGTAATGTATGCACAAAATTAGGAGTGATTTGTGTAAGAACAAATAATGGAAGAGTGATTTGTATAATTTTACTAAAACTAAGGAATGTGAGTTTAATTTACTTTACTTTATTTTCATTATTTCTTAATGATTTGTATCTCGATCCTTTATTACCAACAAGACATTGAACGTCACTGAATCACACTGAATATGTTTGTCTAGTGGTGTAATGTCTAGTGGTGAACGTCAAAGCTAATTTCTGAGAATGACTTTTATTTCGATGAGCAGTCACTGGAAAAAAATAGTGCTGATCTTAAGAGATACTTTCATTATACCAAAAAAAAATTATTCTTCCTTTATCAAATCAATAATCATTAATATATAAATATGATAGATAATAAGCTTAATATTATGTTTTCAGTGGAGTTGAGATTGTTAGGGAGTTATTTTTTAATTTCGAATTTATCTTGTTTATTATTTTTATTGTTTCTGGCAATTTTTTCTATATAATAAATTGTTTTGACTAATTCATATTTGAATTTGACCGATATTTATTGTAATAAACTTCTACTTCACGATATTAATTCTTTTTAGAGAATAAAGTTTCTCCTCATACCAAGGGATAACTTATCTCCTCCAGTCAGTAAAAGAATGACATTGGTATTGTTTTGTTTAGTTTTAGAAATATTTTTATAGAAAATAATTAAATTGTATACATGTCACGATTTTAGTAATTGGATGAGATGATTTATCTCTTTATATGAGGATATACATTATTCTCTTCGTTTTTTATTTATGTTGTTCTTGTGAGATGAAATGGGCAATGTTGCATTCAAGGAAGAATGGGATGTATTTTTTTCACATGCCATGTCTTATACGCTTATGCTGTTCCCATGTGAGGAAATCATAGAAGTGAACATGGCTTGCATTGCCTGAATTATCGTTTTGCACATGTTAAAGATACACTTTTCAATACCATAGAAAAGTCATGAGTCAAAGATGCAGCTCAGAGTTATGAGTCAAAGATAAATATGATAAATTTGGTTGGATTGGTTTCTTTTATAATCAATGTGTTAGTTGGCATTTAATTTCAGAAATTATTCAAAACTATTCAGAATATAGCCACTTGTATAATGGCATATGAAGTAAAACATTTATTTAACCATATAAATTGTCCGTAAGGTAATTAACATAAAAGCTTTGTTGCTTAGTTATACAAGTATTAGATTTTACAATTATATGAATCAAATCTTATTCTTACTTAGTGTATTTTAGATTCAAGAGTAAATTATACTTTCATGAGATTTACTTAAATTATAGGAATTACTCTTTCTTTTTTACACCTAATAAATTGCTCATAATTTATATACATACACTAACTACCTATGTGAAAAAGATAAATACAATCTTTTAAATAAAAATTAGTAATATGTGTATTAAGCTTGACTCCACTAAATAACAGTGTAATTTACTCTAATAAATATAATAAAAGATTATATTAACCTCCCCAACTAGGGAGGTTTTGTAGTTTTATATCTCAATGGTTAATGTAGTTTCACTTAATTGAATATGGATATTTTAGAAAGTGGTGGAACTTATTTTTTTTTGCCAAAACCTACCTAAAGCTCAACGCCATTTGAGGAGCTACTAGGGTGTAGAAGAAAATTCCTCACTTAATTAAAATGTCTATTTTCTATGTAGATCAAACATTGTCATAATATTTTCTACATACATCAAACACTATCATAATACAATATATTTTATGAGTTGACCTTATAAATAACTTTTGATTAATTGGATCTATGACATTAGCGTACATCAACTACCTTAATTAAGTTTCAACTTCACACTTGTGATAAATTACACTTGAAGTGAGAGTGTTTATAAGATAAGTTAAATTTGTCTTCAACGCAATAATTGTGACTTGGGAGATTGAGAGATGATAAATGATGAAAACTCATCAATATTCCTCTCATCAAACAAAGTAAAGATATATGCACTATACAATTTTTTACATTTTTAATAATATGTATGCATCGATAGTATAATGATTTATACTTAGTCGGTGCATCATCTACCATTAATTTATAATATTTTTATTTAAGAGTCAATGATAATTAAAAATAAATGATAAATAATATAATAAAAGTGTACAAAACTCTTAGAATATCATAATAGTAAGGTAGGCAACATTTATGGAGTGAGTGGATGGAGGTTTTGGATGTTTTGAAAGGGATAGAGATTTACTAACTTCAAATCTGCAATACAAATGAGACCACACACCTCAACCTCATCATCTATATATCTTGACTTCACTTCAAATCCAATAAATTCTTCATGTCAAATCACTCTCTTCTTTTAAATAAAAAAAACCAATGGTATCAATGTATACATTTTTTTAAAATGTGGTCTTAAAGTATAAATATTGTAGAAAATATATTTACTTATTCTAAGAGTAAGTTTAAAAAACTTTCTACACATTTTATTCATCAATTTTAGGAAAATCTAATGATTTAAATCTATTCACTAATTTAAATCATTGGATTTTCCTAAAATTTATAACTAAAATGTGTGAAATAAGTGGATTCTCTTCCAATATCATATATAATTAAAGTAAGTAATTAATCGTGACTTGTGAGTATGAACTATCTTAATTAAATTAAATGTATATTGTATCACAATTAAACTAAGAAAAATATGTCAATCTTTAACTTCTTCATATATATATATATATATATCGATCTTCATTCATCACATAATTTAAAAATTGATATATATATTTACTTTTTAAATCAAGTTCTCACTTTTAATTCAAGTTCTCACATAATTTAACGTTTATACTTTATCAAGATTTTTCTTAGCCTGAATAATGACTTAACCATTCATTGCATACTTACATTTTTACAATCCTCAATTACATACTAATGTTTCTCATGCCTTTTTATGACATAAGTTTATGAGTTCGAGTTAATAGAGACTGTTTTTTTTTTTGGAATAAAATATTACATAAATATTTAATCTTAAAAATTAACACACTCAATAAATTTATGTACCCAAATGGTCATAAGTCAAATATAGAGCGTTAGATGTGGATAAATAAATGCAATGAGGAAGAATAATGAATGTAAAAATAAACCCTCAAGCAATGCAAATAATATAATTATAGGGGAATAAACACAACTTTCTTGCAGAAAAAACAAATAGAAACGTTTACATCAAGCTAAACAAGTGAAAGCTGTTCCCCACTAGCAGCAATATTTGTTGCCATTTACAAGCATTCAAAGTAATTAATTATGACTTATGAGTATGAACAAATTTTCAGAAAACAAAAATAATAATCAAAATCATAATAATAACCTAAAAACAACAAAAATAAAAACCATATAAGGAAATGAGTAAAAAGAGGAGAGAGAAATAAAAGACATCACATTGAACATGTTCTTCATCCAACGGTCCATTTCCAGATCTTGAACCAAACATGAACATTACACTTAGCATTCGAAGTGGACCCCACCACTGGTTTTTTCCCTACGGGAAGTGTTACTCTAATTCCGTCGCAAACCACTCTGATTTTAACCTTTGGTGTCTTCAATTTTCCCATATTACCCTTCACTTTCGTCTCTAACTTCACCGTTAAAGATAACCCTTTCTTGCTCTTCATGCTACTCTTCAATTTCGCTTCCTCATCACTTTCCAACGCCACCCCACTTCTCAAAATCGAAGCTTTCAAAAGGGTCGTGTTCTTCTCCCTGTGGAAGAACCCTGGGACGGTGCCGTCGCCAACGTCAACGTCGCCTGAGAAGATGGAAACGGCGGTGGGGTCATATGAGAAGGTGATCTTCTTGTTGGGGTTTGTGGCAGTGACGTTGGCGTCGAATTTGGAGTTGAGGGTGGAAGAGGTGAGGTTGAAGTGAGAAAGTTTGAGGGCGGTGACGGTGAATGAAGGGCTGTGAGGGCGATAGAGGAGGTACACGACGGCACCGGCGACGCCGATGATGAGGAGAAGGATAAGGATGATGAGGATGAGCCAGAAGCAGATGGTGCAGCAGATTCTACGGCGGCTACGGCGGTGGTGATAGGGTTGAGGGCGGTAGGTGGGGCGGCTGGCGCCGTAAAGCTGGGCCTTTGTAGCTGGAAATGATGGGTTGGAAGCGCCGCCGTTGACGGCGGGCTTGGCCGCAGGGTAAACCCTGTCTGTCATGGTTGCGCTGTGTTTTAATTTTTTGGATGAATTAATGTTGTTGGTAAATGGAGAGTGTGTAAGGAAAATATATATTGAGAGAGAGAGAAGCACTTTCTAAAGTGGTATGGCATAAACAAATTGAAAGAGAAATAGGGTGAGAGTAAAGGGAGGGTTGAAGTTAAGGCTACAAACTATATAAAATGGTTATAAATTTCAAATTTAGTTCAAATGTCCTCATTCTTTTCCATATTTATATCTTCATTCAATTAATTAAAAAAAATCATAAAAATAGAAATTAATATTTTTATCTTATTTAATCAAACTTCATTCCCCAAGGATCTCTATTCATAAATTTCACTCTATGAATTTATGGTTAGAATTTGAAATTTGATTTATGATAACAACATTTATTTGAATAAATAATCATTAATCACGTCCGAAAAATTACCCATAAGTTGAAGTGAAGGGTGAAGATTTGCCTAGATCATACTAATTTTTCTTTGGTAATAATATAAAGAGATAAAATTCATTTACTTCAAAAGTAAGTTTAAAAAACTTACTTCACATCTTAGCCATCAATGCTAGGAAAATCTAATGTTTTAGATCTATTTACTAATTTTAACTATTAGAGAATTGATATTATGGTGTAAGTTTTTTAAACTTACTATCACGGTAAATAGAGGTAAGTAAATCATGTCCCTAATATAAAATGTAATGAATCATATAAAATGTAATAAATCATATAAATTGTAATATCCAAAATCAAAAGGCATATCATTTAGACATTATATCATCTATTATTTTTTAGATTAATTTTTTGAAAAGTTAATAATGATTAAATATGAATAGTAAACAATACATTAACAATATATAAAACTGGTAGTATATACATTATTTTCTCTATGACCTTATTATATACACTAAGTTGTGTTAGGTTAACTAATAAGTATGGATTAAATAATGGAAAGGTGAGGCATACAGCAACATTTTACCCTTTAGCTGTGTCCAGCTTTATGCTTTCTCATTAGGCGCGTACTCTAAATACTATCTATTGTGTCCGTATAAGACTTTCAACTCAACTCATTTTTCATTCACCTACTTCAATCCAAATTTTACTATTTATTTAAGGGGGAGAGATCCACTTACTCCAAAAAACACTTACTCTTCATCTTAGCCATTCAATCTTGAAAAATTCAATGGCTTAGATGTACTCACCAATTCAAACCATTGGATTTCCCAAGAATGAATAGTCATGATGTGGAGTAAGTGTTTTTCCACTTACTCTTGGAGTAAGTGGATCCCTCCCCTTATTTAAGATATTAGTTATTCAATGCCCAGGATAATCATTTTAAAATATAGAAAATAAATTATATAAGTTGTTTATAATATGTTTCCCTCTTCTATTAACAATTATTAACTCTTAACTAATAATAATTAACCGTATATAAATTTTATACTGTGAATGCACATTCATTAAAATATTATATTTCTTTGTAATGTTACATTTTTTTAATTTAGAATTTTTTTATATGTTTAATTATATCATTCACAATTCATATTTAATTATTATTAACTCTTAATTTATTTAATATTATACAAATTAATGAAGTATGATTACTTATTGAGAATAAATTTGTAGACTAAAAATATATATTACACTCTTTGATTTTCAAAATAAAAAATAGAGTTAATTACACTAATACCCCCTGAGTTTTAGTGAAATTACATAAATCACCCCTTCTTTTTTTACCTCTACACAAAACCCCTGATTTTTTTACATACATTACACAGACTACCCCTGCATGTGAATTAAGTGTGATTTTTTACATGAAAAATGATGATAAGTGTAATGAAGTTAAACAAAATATGGTATATCGTGAAAACAAGTCCAAATAATATACGAGTCAACAATTTTCATTACAAAATGCATCAAAAATTATAAAGAAATATTATTTAAATCACCCTTATACGATATTATAATGAACAAAAAATAATGAAAATGTATTGACTCATAAACTATTTTGACTTGTTTCCATGATATATCATATTTTGTTTAACTTCATTACACATATCATCATTTTATGTAAAAATCACACTTATTTCACATACAGGGGTAGTCTGTGTAATGTATCTACAAAAATCAGGGGAGTTTTTGTAGGGGTAAAAATGGAAGAGTGGTTTATGTAATTTCACTAAAACTCAGGGGTGTCAGTGTAATTTACTCTAAAAAAAATATATAAATGAAGAAACTTGCTTTTTATGGCCTAGCAACAAAATTAAATGTTAGGTGCAAGATTTGGTGGCATCCCCTCTGTACATAATTTGAAATTACAAACGCACACACATAGTATACCTAATTGAAGACTTGGAGTACTTATAGTAAGTAATGCTATTAATGCAATTATTATATTAGTTAGAGTATTGATTTAGTGCTACAATGATTCAACTCATACTTCTTTAATTAAAATGATTAAAATGCTCACCATGTATAAACATTATCAAGTTCAATATCTGAATCGTTAATTAATAAACATGTTATTTTAGAAAAATATGATTTTTTTATGTAAATATATTTTCATATACATAGCTCAATATTTGAATACTTAGTATATTTCATATATGTTAAATAGATGATAATTTTTTTAGTTTCCTTCAACTATGCTAATCACTTAACACCAATGACCTAAAAGCTAAAACACAACTAAAATTACTATTGAGAATTCTTTCTCAAAATCCAGTTTTCATTAATTAGGACCATGTCTATGATATTACATATGATACTTCTTGTGCTACCAATTTCGTTACTCGAATATAATAGAAGAGAAATAATTAGGCTGCATGTTTATGAGTTGCAACTACCAATAATTATTAATTTCTTGTGATCATCGTATTACTTAATCATTAGTACAATCAATAGGCTGATTTCAAATTGATTCGTTCCCTTTTTATTTATATAAGTTTTCTGGCCAATGAAATGGATCTTATATATACCTTTCACTCCTTATTCTACCTTTTCTTACCTGTCCATTATCATAACAAGTTGGCATGTAATAGGAATGACAATAAGATGGTCGACGTTGAGTTTATACTTACCCAATCCGAATCTAAAATCCAAAATCCGAACTCAAATTAAGTGATGTTAAAAACAATGATACATATCATATACGAACTCGTCGGGTTTTGGGTAACTCGAACGATGAAAATCATATGAAACATACATACATATATATATTCTATACGGGGAGGGATTCACTTACTCCAAGAGTAAGTGGAAAAAACGTACTCTACATCTTGTCACTCATTCTTGGAAAATCCAATGGTTTAGATATACTCACAAATTCAAACCATTGGATTTTTATATATATATTGACTAATATGTGGAGTATGTTTTTCTCACCTACTCTTGGAGTAAGTTGATCAACTTAGTGGATCTCTCCCCTTCTATATATATGTCAAATTTATATATATATTATATTTATGTGTAATTTTATAATTTTACATATATTAATTAAATTTTGGACAAATTCAGGATGAGTTTAATTTTCATTATCATCCCTAACATGTAGTCTACCCATTGTTAATTTATTTAACAATTATAAACTAAATTGCCCCTTAGGGTACAAATGATTCATTTCCATCCATTTTGTTTTCACTAATATACACACACACATATTATTATTATAGACAACCCAATCATTGAATCATTGACGATCCAAAATGAAGTTGCATTTCAAACATCATATATAGATTGAAAATAAAAGGTCACCATGCCTTAACCGTGACCTATGATGATATTGAAATTTGATCAACAAAAAATATGAGTACATATGTATTCCTATTTTATACATGCTTCGACATATATATGGTTTATTGTACACGTTTCTATAAGACAATGACCAAAAGGTGGTTACAATAATGTAGATGATGTATGTACAGAAAATGATAATATCACACCATATGAAAATGGACTAATAATATTATCATTTTTCAGTTGTAATATCCTTATCCAAACACAACTTAACGCGTGTGCCAACTAATAATTAATAAGAAAACAACACATTTACGTCTCTTGTAATTAATTAGTCTTGTTCGATAGTCCTCCTATCTATATAACAAAAAATGTTTCAATGTACTATTCACTGTCAATGTGTCAGCTCCTCATCCATTTTTCCCCGCCTAAACACACGTCCACATCCTAACCGTTGATTTCTGCTCATTATCTCCCAAATCCACCAAACTCTTCATTTACCCTAATTTTATTTCATCTTACTTTTCTCACCCCAATACTTCATTTTCTTTCTTCTCACCAAAATCTTCATCATCCTTAATTTCTCTAACACTTCATTATCTCCCGATTTCGAAATACAAATTTGGGTTTATTCTCCTAAGAATGTTTTTCTTTATTCTTCTTCATATTCTTCATATTTCCTCTCTATATCATATTTTCTTTTTTCTCTTTCCTTACTTTATTCAAATCTTTAGATCATCATTTTTCCTTTATATTTTTCTTTTGCATTCATCATTTTTTTTTATTTTTCTTTACTCACTATGATTTTCATTTGAACTTCATGTATGAGTAACATGTGTTTACGAATGCATATCTAATATGTGTTTTAATCATTCAAATGCACAAACAGCTTGTGTATTCTTAATAACCATATGAACACATGTAATGTATGTTGTATGTTCTTAATCATAGAACATAAAATACCGAACCATGCAAATGCACGGGTATTTTGCTAGTTTTAAAGTAAAATAATGTCTCTAACTTATACCAAATCATCAAAGCAAATATGCACGTGAAATATTCCTTAGATTAATGATTTGTATAATATCAGATCCCTTATTCTACCCCTTTGCAAATTTATTTCACTACTTTTTATTACAAACTTACAATGATTACCAGACTTAACTTAATGCAAAAATTATGAGTGTTGCCTGAACCTTATAAGTATTAAATCAGTCATATTATAATATGATATGACACTTATCTTAACAAGTTGAGATCATCTCAAATACTAGAATGTGATGTATAGGTTGATTTGATGATTTATAATTTTTTATTTAAAAATAACTTAAAATCTGCATCCGTAAAACTTTATATTTAGAGCCTAAAGTTTGTAGGATTTAACATGACTCATGAGAAGGGTGAGACTTTGATAAATATTAGAATGATTAAATCTAATTCAACCCAAAAACTAGTTGATAAGGTGAGGATTATGTAAGCTTTAAAAGTATTATCTTTGACACCTTGCTCCATCAAATTTTATTTTGAATAAATTCTAAAAGTTTGTGATTAACACCCATTACCACTTAAGGTTAAAACAAACACTTGCATCAATTTAAGGTAATATGATAGTTAAGGTAAATGGTTTAAGGAATATGGTGAAAGAAATTATAGGTTTGAGTCTCATCTTCGAGTCTGCCCATAATAAATACTAACATACTACAACTAATACGAATAAAATACATTAATTTCCAGTCCTAAAACTAATACTGCTTTTCTTAATATTACACTTTTTTTCCTCTAAACTTTCTTGAGATTATCTTCATATAACATACTAGTCCTTATACACCAGCCAGTTTCCCTAACCTATGTCTTAAAATCTTCAGTCCCATGTACCTGTGACAAACAGAAATATATTATTAGTGCATGCAAAATTTGAACATTATTATTTATTCGTATCTTAACTTTTAGTTGACATGACATATTTTGATTAGTACGAGACAATATTTGAGACAACAGATACTTGATCGTTATTCGACGTACCTGCCGAGCATCATGACAGTAGCTTGAGGATTAGTTCCTGGTGACTCAGTAAATGTTGAACCATCTACCACACTGAGTCTATCAACACCAATAACCTTATAGTTTGAGTTGATTACCTTCCCAACATGGCAACCACCATGGTAGTGCCAAATTGTGATCACAGTGTCTCTACAAAACTGCTCTAGTGATTGTGTATCATTGAGATGCTTAGGTATGAAGTTAACATTAGCCTTCACAGTAAGGTTAAGAAGTTCCTGTGTAGTTTGTGTATCACACATAGTGTAGTTTGTGAAGTGTTGTGACTGAACAACCTTAGTAGCTAAACGTATACCTTCAACACAACGTTGAACATCATATGGATGATTGAAGTAGTTGAATGTAACAATAGGGTTGTCATCAACATTGGTGTTCATCAATTTAAGCTCACCACTTGACCAAGGATTTGCAACTTTTGATAAGATGAATCCTCCCCTAAATGCTTCTATTGGTATGTCTTTCTTGTTCTTGATGAAAGCTTCAACAGCTTCATGTGATCTTTGTTTCGGAGGAATTGTTGATAGCTGCCCAATCTGGTTTTATCATGTACAATAGAATAGTGACTTCTCATGCATGCAAAAATTAACATAGATATGCTATATCATATTCTGTCACATTGTTGCCCAGGAAAATATAATATCTCAATTAAAATTTTTAAATATTTATTATTATTATTGGTATTGTTTTATTGTTATTGGTATGAGACAACGTATGAAACAAGATCTAGGATAAAAGATCTACATTTAGCAAAAATAGGAAATTAAATAGACATGACATACAAAAGTTTTTTACAAAAAAGAGTAAATATTCCTTTCGGTTTGTCGGGTTTATTCATGTGAAGTCTCACATTACATACGAAGGGGAGAAGTGAAAGAGTTTATAATTGGAAAAAGCTCATGGAACTAATGCCTTAAGGTTTTGGTTCAAGACGTGGTGTCTCACTTGTAGCTCTCCACTATTCCCATACCTAGTAACAATGTAACTCTCCTCCCCGGTTGCAGTCTGGTCTAACACAGACCTTCGTGTTTTTCGATCTTACCAATTTGGTCCTCAAAATTTGAAAATCCTAAAATAGTCCCCAAATATTTTAAAGGAAAATGTTATATCCTCATACTAATCCTCATACCCATAAGAAAGTGACATATGTCATTTGTAAATAAATCACTAATAAATAATGTATCACTTTATAACATATGCCACTTTTTTTTTTGTGTGTAAGAAAATTTAGTTGGAGAATATAACATTAGTCTATTTCAAATGTGGGTCAAATTAATCCCTATTACTTTATTAATTTATGAACTTATGAAGTTGAAATTATTTACCTTCCATTTAGTATTAAACTACCCACATTGAGTTAGTTAGAGTATACAATATACCTCAGCTGATAAGAGACCATGGTGGCAGTGAATGCTGTTGTTGGACTGACCAAACCCAGAACTAGTCTCAATGTAGACACCCAATTTGGTAATACCAACAGTTTCTATAAGTGTTTGTTGAATTGGTCTCTTAGAAGGAACAAAAATTGTGTTCATGGGGTTATCAGCCATACCCTTACCAACAAATTTGTTGTCAAGTACCACAGAAATGTTCAATTTCTTAAGTTCTGTTTTTGGGCCAATTCCACTAAGCAATAGCATTTGAGGAGTCCCAATTGCCCCACTAGACACAATCACTTCACTCTCTTTATCACTTCCCAACATTGCCTTATGTTGTTTCCCATTTTCATCCTTGAAAATAACCCCCACTGCTTTTGGTCTTTTTCCTGCATCAATAGTATTATTATTACCTTGTTATGTTCATGCAATTTAAAGCTACTTTATTAGGCCTAAACTGCTAAATTTTCAAAGGAGAATGCTTCATGTCCATCTTTAAAAGCATGTGACAAAATCAAAGCATATTTGTGCAGGAAATTAGATGGGACCACAGGTAATCAAAAAGTGAAATCTATTCAAATTGTGATCTACAACAATAATTATGGGCATTTGGTAATAACCCACAACATCAATTACAGTCACATTGTCCTCCAATATTCTTCAATTACGGGTGGTCTAATAGTTGAGGTGAAAGGTTCAAAGGAATGAAGCGACAAGGAAATTGAGGATTCGACTCAAACCCACTACAAATACTAACATATAGCCTACTAAAAACGAAAAAATGTAGTGTACTTATATGAACGAAGATTTGTTGTCCGAGATCTTGTCTCGCGCCAATCAAAACATGTTATGTCAAGTGAAAATTTTAAACATTCATTAGTATGGATGTTTTTGTTTCATTATCATTGGCCATAACATGATTCGGGAAAACAGATCTTTATTTGTACTTATATATATATATATATATAAATACATGCATGCTCTTATGTCTGTTGATTTTGCATATCTTAGTTATACATACCAGTTGTATAAAAAACAATCCTTTGAACAGTTGCATGGATCAAAACAGTAAGTTTGTGAGGGTTTGCATGTGCAAGAAGTTCAGCAGCTGTGTGGCGGTGACCAAATGTGTCAAAAATGGTTCCACCAAGTTTGGTGCCATATTTATGATCATAAGTGAACCCATTAAAAGGTGACACACCAACATCTACAAGACTATCCGTTGCTGCTCTCTGCCAACCTGAAAACTTTGGACGATAAACAATCTGCTTCTCAACCCATTGATATGATTCATTTACTACCTTTGCATCCCATCCTACTTTTTCTATGTATCTGCATTTTTAGTATACAAATGTTAATCAAACATGTTTGGTTTAGATTACGGGTGGCAATATGGGCGCCCGTCTTTGGCCCGCTAAAATGTGGGCTGGCCTGATCCAACACTTATTGCTAAAAGGGCTCAAAATGTCAGTCCAACCCATGTTTGGCAGACCGACGGACTGACCTGTGTTTTCCTTTTAAAAAGCACATTTATAACCAAATCAATCACAATTTCAAAAATAAATAATCATTACGTCTCATAAATGTATTCTAAAACAAAAAAACCAAAGTCCACAATCTCACAAGTAAAACTTGTAAGTTCTAAACAAAAAGCCAATATTTGAGAAAATAACTTATCTGTTGATATTTTATTCTTAATGATGTAAGTGTGGCATTACTATTATGATTTATGAATAAGATGTTACCTTGTGCTAGCTCTAGTATAGAAGCCAGCATTGATGGAAGTGGCACCACCCAAAATCCTTGCCCTTGCATTCATGACTCCATCAGTTGATATGAAATATTGAGAAGCTGAAGTAGGTGAAGTGTCTGCCAAGTTAATGTGGAAATTATCTAAAAGTGACACATTGGGATTAGTGAAAGGGATTCCTCCTCTTTCAAGCAACAAAACCCTGAAATTCTGTGACAGTGTTGCAGCCAATGGACACCCTGATGTTCCACCTCCTAATATTATGTAATCATAGCCATTATTTTTTGTTGTTCTTGAAACTGATGGTGATGATGAGAATGTGCTTGCTTTTTTTATAAATGGATAGTGATATTCATTTGAGTTTTCTTTACCTGCAATGCAATCAAATTTTATGGTCAAATGAAGTAAAATATGTTATAAATATTGAATGAATCACAAGTTTGTGGGATAGGAAGTGATACATGTATTGGGAAGTAAATCCTACATTGTCTACTTCATTGTCTTGGGAATGGTTTAAATATCTGTTGGACTAGTCATCTCATAGTCAATTGATTTTGAGATGGAACCTTAATAACATGATCATTTTGCTGATAAAGAGTTAAGACCTCACTCTCCTAGCTAGAGGATACAAAAGTTGTTGGACAAAAAAACAAGAAATGAAATACCATTTGCTAAAGAAAACTAGAGACAAAAATCATTGAGAAGAAAAACAGAGAATCCCTCTTATATATCTTGAAGGGGAAATTAAGAAACTAATGGAAGTGAATAAATAAAGCATTGGGGATATAAGATTAAATAGATGAATAATAATAAGAATAAACCTTGAGAAAGAGGTAGAAAGTTGAAGAGCCATAGAACTAAGCACAGAAAGAATTTGATTGAAGAAACTGAAGCCATTGAGTCTCACAGAACACAGATAAGCACTCAGTTACTGTAGAAGCTGCTTTTTCTCAACCTCTAAGTGGCTGCTTCTGGTTGGTCTTGATTTTTGTGAACACAACATATAAATACTTGAAAAAAAAGAACAACCTATGAACATAAATTATGATAAGAATTCATCCTTATAAGAATTTCCCTATTATTGTATCCACCAGTTTGATAGAAAAACAGCTCAGAGAGTAGCCAGAGTAATAAATTTGTATTAAATACGCCACCAAATATATGTACATTTAATTTCTCTTTACCTTTCCTTAAGCAAGACTAAGCCATAATGTATATATAATAGTATCAATACTAAGTACCAGACTTAATATCAATACTTTAATAGTATGTTTTTTTCTCTCTTTATTGAATTCACTCCAACATAATGGATCTCTTTGCATGCTAAGTTAAGACCATGGAAGATGTTGAATAAATAATAATAATAATAATAAGTAACTCAGAAGCAAGAGATGAGTGTAGGCACACACATAAGAAAGATCACAATGCCACCTAGTTTGGTCATATTCGGTTACTTGTTGAACAAGAAAGACAATTTTGCCTCTTCAACTTAATGTCATAGGTTGTTAGAGTGTGTTTAACTTGTCATTCACTGAACTATATATATATATAGCTTTCCTTTCAAAAGTGTAAATCTTTCAATTCAATCAATCAAATTAGTATACATTTTCAATCTCTTTCAATCCCTTCCGTCTCTATTTTAGTTTTTTATGCGCATCTTCAACTTTGACAAAATTCTTATACTGATTTTTTATGATTAGTATAAGAGTTAATGTCAGTCACGAATAATATATCCATTTCTAGTATAAGAGTTAATGTAACTCTTTTTCAACTCAATTCCTTTATACCATTACTATGTTGAAAATCCGAAATATTAAATTCTTTTTTGATATTGTTTCCCTGCTAATATATTACCCTTCAAAATCAAACATGTCATTAATGTCAGTCATGCATAATAAAAAAAACTCTCTAGTTGATAGTACAAAGAATTTATGAACCATAAAAATAGATAGGGCCAAATTCTGGCATGGTATAATGAGAGGTAGCTTTTGTGTAATTAAGAGTGAGACAGAAGGTAGATTCCAATTTCAGGAAGGGATCTATGTATTCAAAGAGTAAGTGGAAAAATCTTACTTCACATTATAGTCATTCATTCTTCGAAAATTCAATAGTTTAAATGTACCATTTAAACCATTAGATTTTCCAAGAATTGATAGGTAAGATGTGTAGTATATTTTTTCTAGTTTGTCATTTTCATGTTAGCACTGGCTGAGATATAAAGCTGAAAATGTGAGAGAAAAATTAATTTTGTAGTGAGCATCAAATTACCAAGTCTGCAACATTAAGATAAGATAAACTTAATGGTGAGATAAAGATTCCTTGAGACATGTCAGAGTCATGTGTTAAAAAAGATGTGGACTATGATGTTTTTGAAGAAAACATGAGTATGACTGTTCTCTACACGTGGCGGCTGCTCAACCAATAAATCGGAAAGAATCCAAACTTAGAGGAACACGTATCACTTTGTCATATCCATCGGTCTCCACCAATTAAAAAGTGTCACTGAAATAAAACAAAATTTGTAAAAATAAAAACTAATATTTTTATATTAATGGTTAAAATCTACCTAACTAAGGCACATGGACATATCTTTTTAGAAGGGAAGATCTCAATTAAGAAACAATACTTTAGAAGATCCTAAGTCCAATAAAATTTCCAAATTCATCAATGAATTCTCGAATTAAGAATTTAACCTTCTTAACCCCAACCTCTAATTCCAACTCTTCCAATCCACCACTATAAGAACCAATTCCATTGGCGTCACCATGACATGCCACCCTACCATCGCTATTACAATCACCACTACAACAAAGATGGTGGTGATATCCTATTGTCAATTTATCACCCTATTGCTAGTGACAATGTTGAACTGAACCAATTTGGTATTTGTTCGACTCACTAACCCCTTATTGTAATTATCTTATCATATAATTTCTCCCATTTTTATCATTTCTACCCCAAGATAAACTTAAATTTTGTCAAATAAAGAGTAAGTAGTAGAACTAAGTCTATTACCAAACAAGTTTACTTTATAAAAAAATTATAAACCCAAGAAAAATAAGTAAAATGTAACATATTCAAAAACATTAGTTGATTTAAAAATACACTATTACTATATTCAAATGAATGATATATGATACGGTGACAGTATATTATTCTTATTTTATTACAATCTACAAACATTTTCTATATCACACAGAGAAATGACATATTACAAAAATGACCTTCAATTAACTTACCTTGCATTTGTTGCAGTTGATTTATTCGTACTTGACACGACATGTAACTCTATCATTTCCCTCTCCTTTTCTCTTACAATTTGCTATCTCTTCTGAGCATATTCCATATACATTTTTTTACCATATTACCCTTCCTTAGACCTAAATTTACCGAATTAAACGGTTCTAATTTTGTTGTTTTCTCAGTTTTATTCACTCTGTTTCCCAATTTGCATGCAGATGCAGAACTTGGTTTTTCTAGGGTTTGCTGCTTGTGGCTTAAATAACCCGAGGTTAGTGAAAATTTTGTTTTATTTGTTCAATTTACTCATTGATTTATTATAATTCCAATTTCAAGTTTCTATTTTTATGATCAACTCTCAATTTCTATGCTTTCGTTGATTTCTTCACGTGGGTCGTAAATTTCTCGTTTTGAGTGAAATCTCGAACTGGAACTATTCGTATTTATTTGTGTATGTTACAACGAGCTATGCTAACTTACTTTGCTGTTGAATTTTATGTGGGTATCTACAATTTCGTTTCTCTGAAATTTTGGGATTGAAGATTTCTATTGTTGGGAATTCAAAAATGTTGCTTTTAATTATCTTCCTTATGTTTTGGTATACTAGTATGACCTAAAAGCTGGCATCTTTTTATAGAAGACTTAAAAAACTGCAAGTGAGTTGAATTGAATTGAAATGAATTCAATATATCAACATCACTGGAATTCATAGCTTGGTGTTGTAGCTCCAACTTTTGAGACTTTCTCTGGAACTTGTATAGCGTTTGTTAGGAATTCTTGATGAATATAAATTTGCAAGAAGTTGATTCTACCAAAAAGAAGAAAAAAAGTAGTAAGTTATTGAAGTAACAATACACTTGAAGTCCATGACATACCACTCTGACAAGCGACACTTGTTGGGAATGACAACCACGCACCCGGAAAGAGATTAGTTCCTTACCCATAAGGTGAGGGAATATCCTTTGTAGTACCAAAAAAATATTGGGTGATTTCATATATGGTATGTGTTTCCTATGCATAATTTTAAAATTAATATTCTTCCTAAAGTTAGTATTGATTTCATCTGTTGGCATACATTTCCTGAACCACATGAAGTATTTTTGGCACATGAAGTATTTAATTAAGAAATTTTATGTTTATGTTTGACAAATTTGGAAGACCCTAAAATATTCATCGGAAAGGTTGTCATAAACTTGAGATTTTTCTTTCAGTTTTGACAGGTGAAGAAAATGATTCTCACAAAGCAATACCGGTGCATACACTCAGCTAGCTGTCATTGCACTAAAGGGCATTTAACTGAAGAAGTGTTATTCTTACTATTTCATCATTTGAATTGGAATCCTAAGCTAATTGCTACTCTATCATGTGTGTGCAAATGGTTTGATGATTTTGCGAAGCGAGTTCTATGGAAAGAGTTTTGTCGAACAAGAGCTCCAAAGATGATGCTCGATCTGCAATCTAGTGGGAGTCACAGCGTTGATGGTAACTGGAGAGCCCTAGGGAAGCTGCTTATATACTGTTCAGGATGGAAGAAAGGTGGTTTGTTTAATACCAATCATGTCCCTGGACATTTTGTTGACCAGACTCGTTTTTCTAGAACATCCGGAAAGAGCTTTCTTTTGCCACAATGTAGAACTGATGTTTTATACGTGTCTGATCCATGTGAGCATCTTGATCAAGGTGAAGAAGGAGATGTTGGATTTTTCCGTGGATTTTTTAAATCATTCGCAACTTCAAAGGTCAGGAAGATGCTTATTAATAAAGGTGCCAAGCTCCACCCAACAGAACTCTGCCCTTATTGTAAGGCAAAGTTGTGGAGCATGCTGCAAGCCAAAATGATCCCTCAAAGTGCTAGTTGCAGGCTGGGTTCATATGAAGATCGCGTCGAGTATTTTGTATGCCTAAATGGTCACATGGTTGGGATCTGCACCCTATTACCATTGTCTGATTCAGAAGAAGCATCTGAGTTGCAGTAATACTGAATGATTCTATGGTATTTTCTTGTATCTTGAAAACCATAACTTCTGCTTTATGTTTATGTATTCCAATATTATTTCAATATAAAATGAAAATTAATGCTGGAAATGTGTTTTATGGTAATTGTGGCAAGTGTTTTCATAGAGATGTATCCATTTCTGTGAAATTCTAGAAGGTTGACAATGTGACTTTGCATAAAATAATTGTAGTAAATTCAGGTATAGGGGCTGTGCCAAATGCCAACTTTCTTGTTTGTGCTAGCAGAGATACCTGTTAAAATCTTTCGGATGTCCATGTCACTACAATAATTGGGCTAGTGATGCTGAGTTTGGATAGTTTGCACAAGGTCTTAGGTCGAACCCCTGCAATCATTGTACCTGTGGAAGTTTGATTTCTCAATTTGAGAACTTAAAGATACAGATTTTTCAAAAGAAACATGAATAAGGCAAGGGTAATTGAGATGATATTTCGTTTAACTGTTCATGAGGGGTTTCTATAGTGTAATTGAGATGATTCATTAATGGTAGTTTGGGAACTAAGATGAACAGAAAGAAATAAGAATACTATCTTAGCTGTCTTTTGCCATGTTGGGGGACCAATTTTGATTCCTTAGTATACTATATCCACCAACACTAAAATTTGTGTTCTAACCAAAAGTATCAATTATATAGATAATATAAAAAAGAGATAAATTATCAACTTAAATGAGTCAAAAAATGATTGCAAGTTATAAATTCCTGGAAAAGCAAACAAATATTTGCATTGCCGCCGACATCACCTTCATTTTCCAACAGAAATGATTTCTTTGAAAAATATGAGTTTAGTCATATTTGGATGGACTGGTATATTCTGCTTTATTGTTGAATGAAGTTATGTCAGATGAAGAAGCTGTAGATGACATTGCACTATCAGCAGTATCAGAATTGTGATTGCTTCTAGGTTGATTTCTCTGAGAAGTGTTAGTTGCTGGATTCTCTCCCTGTTCTGCTAGTTTTCTCATAATGTTCATAATAGTTGGAATAAACTTGCTAGACAGAGATATGATTCCCGGAAGCTGAAAGAAAAGAGTAAGAAATAAGGATATTAAACATACCAGTAGTGTTATTTGTACAACTACAAATTTGGCAAATTTCTCTTTAGTCTTTTACAACAAATGAATTATTAATACACATATCTCAAAATGCTATCACCAAAACCATTGGACAACAAAAGTGTTCCTAAATTAGTTGTACATAACACACTACTGTAAGCATATACACGGCAAACAGAGTAGATAAAGATCTAGAGAGACCTAACAACAATCACTAGTTGAGGCTAAATTATAAAAATACTCACAGCTCCATTGCGAAATTCACTCTTGATGTCAAGTTGCACCCATAGGGCTTTAATGAGAAGAAAACCAATGAAGATGAAAAACAAATACAAGGGATTTCTGCCACAAAAAATAACCACCAAGAGTGAGATAAGTTAGTTATATAGTTAAGTAATGGAACTTCTTTAGATTTGTGCTGTAAGCAATGTTCATGAAATGTCTATCCAATTACTAATATTTGATGTCAAACACAAATTATAGGAGATTTCTCCATCACTACTAGTATACATGGCAGAATATTGACCACTAAATGCTAAGGGTACAAGTACCCTCAGAAAACAAGGAGTATGGACTGAATCTCCCAAATTATAATTCTTAAAAAATAATTTGATTTAACACTGTTCAACTGCTAGATATTAACAAGATAGGCTCTCTCTACAGTATGTTTTGCTACTGTTAACTCTGTCAGGTGACTTTGGATATGAGCACCTTCATATATATCATTCCAGAGGTTTTGGGAGAGGTAAAGAGGGGAAAGCCATTTGACAGTTCGAAATATGTGCTGTTGTTTGATCACAAGGTTGGACAGTAATGGAATAATTTTAAGGGACAAGTTTTTTCTATCGTCTTTTCTTTGATAAAACATAGCAATGATTACTGAACCTTTCTGGATAATCTCTGTTTAATCTTCAAAGGGCAAGGGCAGCAACGGTTATTTTAGAAAGTTAAACAGAGGGCATCCAGAAACCTTCTTGAAAACAGAGGTAGAGAGTTAAGAGCAAATAGAAACAGAGCTTATTCCTTTCCAAGGACAAAAGAAAGAACGATATCACGAGAGAAGTTGACACACACCTTAGAAGTGTCATAAATTCATTAAATCCAAGAATAAGTAAAGCAACAATCGCCCATGGTGGAGGTAGCCAGTGGTTACTGCGCTTGTTCGCCAACTGAAAATAAAAAAAGAAATTACATCATTAGTAAGTAAAACTTCATGTATGCTTTATCATAGTAATTAGTAAATGCTTATATACTATGCATCAATGATGCTTCTCAAACCAAACATATTTACTTATATTTTGTCATGATAGATTTTCCTATACATGAGGAACCTTTAAAATCATTAAACGAAAAGGCAAAACATCATGCCTGTGCAGAAACGGCCTGAGAGACACTATATTCTGTCTCCATCTTAAATTGCCTCCACAAAGATTTGCACTGGACAGGCGTGATCAATGTTTTAGAAGATGGAACCTGCATAAAAATTTACTCAGGATAACTGATCAGTGTCATCTCTTAAATCATAAGAACATGCAAGAAACAAAAACACAACATATGTCACGAACCAACTCCCCTAAATGCTTAAATTGCTAGGTGAAGGCACATAAATAGCATTATTATTTCTCTAACAATGTGTTTAATCAATTCATGAACAACATTAAACATAAGCATAAGCATACTGAAGGAACTATGGGTGGTTTTATAAAAATTAAAGTTAAGGTTCCTGCTACAATTAATTTTCTGTGTTTCGACATCACTTCATCTCCAATCAGACCATCCATTTATGAAAATGATTACACAATTTAATGCATATTAAATAAAAAATTAGGAACAATGCAAAGTCACCTTCTCCCAAGTGCTTGAAGCCAGTGGATCGACTTCTGCCATGCTTCTATTTTTAGCAGAACTGTTTGATGAATCCACCAACAGAACTGCTAATGTTTTCTCGACATTATCAGTATCATCATCATCTAAACGAATTACAGTCATAACAGATAGCAGCTTCAAGGACTGCAAATGTTAAATTTGGTTAATAAGTTATCCAAAATGCAATACAAACAGTCAACAAATTGTAATAATTAATTATATCATACTTCCATTCGGGCAGTCTTAGTGATGGCTCGAATATCTTCTTTTCCCGTCCAAACACGAGGCATTGAATCAGAATCACGACCAAATACTGTTGTAAACCTGCTTTCAAATTTAAGGTGAATGCCTCTAAAGTAAAACCTGACACGTAACAGACGTTGCAGAAGGTTTATACCTATCCTTCATACGGATTAGAACTCTGCCAGCTTCTTCCCTAGCCTTTGCTTCTATCACACCCCTTGCATAATCCTCTAAACTTACTGTCAAGTTTTTCCTTGTTTGTTCATCCATATCAAATCTGGTAAGCTCAGCAGAAAACCCACAAACAGCTGATTTAGTCTCACGACTGAGAAGGTTCCTTATTGATGGCCAAGTATCACCATTGGCTTCATCCAAAAGAGCTTCAACAGATCCAGACAAGGCCACCTTCAGTTTTTCCTGCAAGGCACTACTATCAGCAAAACTTCCCAAGAAGTTTGCCTGTCAACTATAGAAACATAGCAACTGGCATAGGTAACTAATATAGATTTCATAAAACTACTTCCCCCCGGATCGGATGAATGTTATCAGTGGAAACACTTGTTTAGTTCTAATTCCATATTACTACCAAAAAAGATTCAACAGTGGTCCTTTTGGCACAAATATATAAACTGAAATGCTACCATTGTTATTGAGCTTGAGATTTGAATAGTCACTTAAGAATTTGTATGACATACCTCATATGATGAGGTAAGTTCTGACATCTTAGCTGAATGTACAGATGCAACATGTGCATCAATATCACGCTGTAGTTTCTCCCTTACTTTAGATGTATCCCAGTTTGCTACTTCAATAATAATATCTGCAAGGATAATTCACATTGTAATTCACTTGAGCAAGTTAAATGCATACTCGCAACAAAATCTAACTCTGACAGTAGATTATCAGAAAGAACCAAAAGCTAGCATTTGTGCTCTCAACACTAAATTAATAATTGCATAGAATCTACTTCGTGCAGACCCATCTCTTCCAGACACTCTTCCTTTCCAAGCAACATTACATGTTCGATCTTCAACTTTAATCTATTGATGTTGAATGAAATAGGGTAGGAAAATGTCTTCTTACCTGTGCATCCTTCATCAAATTGAGTCATATATGACCCTATGCAGTTATTTGCAGCAGCAGAAAATGCTTCCCCCCCATTCAAAGCCTTGTCAAATGCTTCCTTGAACTTGTCAAAAGTTGCAGACCTCATATGTCCCAGCACAGCTAGGAATGATGGTTGGGCAAGCTAACCATTTGAAAAGGCATCAAGGGAAATACATCAGCATTATAAGTCTCACATATTATAGCAAGTTTTCAAAAGCATGGGGGTATAGACATGGCTTATGATCCAATATCTTAAAAGGCCACACTTAATTCCATATTGCCGATCTTTTTTCTTTCAATAATCACAAATACACTTATTTTAATGAAAAGTAAAAAGTCAAACAACCACAGTTACACAAGAATCAAGAAAAGGGGAATTACTTGGAACAATTTTTCTTGAAGCTGATTTTGTTTTGCAGATCTCACACCTTCATCAAAATAATTGGCTTCAACATCATACCTAGATTAAAATAAAATAGCTCAATATACCTTTAGTGCACATGAAGTTATTCTCATATAATGTTTCTACAATGCAGCACTAATGCAAGAAACTTGAATACTTTAGACGACTACACATAACAGTTACTAGAAAACTGACTTGAATGTACCAAAACACTACAAAAAAATGACAAAATCTCAGTACTTTGTCTAAGGGTAAAGAGATATCATAAAAGCATCAGATGGTATTACTGGACTGTGTCACATTGGAAACCTTCAAAACAATAAATAGATAAAATAACTAACAAAAAACTGAAAAGGTCATTCTGATTAAAAAAATCATCCATTCATGAATCCCCATCCTTCTTGCACCAGCTTGAACAATAAAAACCATTCCTTTGTCTCATGGTACCATTCCTTGATCTCTCTTGGATGTTTTCTTTATCTATTTCTTTTTTCCTTTTAAAGGAGGGTCTCTTATCCTCCTAACTCATTGCAATCCTCTTCTCTGTCATAATGAATTTCTGATTTTATACAAGAATGATAATAATATTGTGTGAGAGAGACCCAATATTGACAAGAAAATTGTCTAAAGCTAACAGAGTTAGCAGAAAGCTTATATTATAGCATTTTTGTGGGGAATTTAATGACAATGAGAAGCCAATGACGACAATACAGATGTCACACAGAAATTAATAACTATACTCACTCTGAAAGACATGTATCAAGAAGTGAGTTGAGTTTTTTCCCAAATCCAGGAACAGGGCCAGATTTCACAGCCTCTTCCAGCTGACACCAGTCCTGAGTGGCAATTATAAAGTGATTTTCCTAGTGTCAGTAGTTAAAAGTGCTACAAATTGTTGGACGGCCATAGAAAAATTAATGCAAATACCTTATTCGCGGCAAAAAGGGAATATTTCTCATTGGCAATTTCATCACATCTAACAGTAGCAACCATGACCTACAAGTGGGTGGATCATAAGTGATAAAATTAATATACATATGCAAGTAATGGAAAAGCAATAGTACCACAGCATCTAGATTCTAGATATTACCTTGTGTGCAGGAAGGTCGAGATCCTTGTTCTCCTTAATGACTTTCCAGATTTGCTGAGCACTGAAAGAGAAGCCTGAAGCGGGAACTACTCCACGTCGATCCCCCGCAAGCCCACCAGGAGCAATAGAATGATAGAATCGTTGCCTCAAGCTGGCAACCTATATATAAGAGTTATTAGAAAAATCAAAGATATATGAAAATTCGGGATATTTAGTAACTTGAAAATGGCTAACTCTGTCTTCCACTATTAAAGCAAAACTAATATGGTATCATATGTACATAGACTGAGACACATGGAGTCGGTCATAAATGCAGATACAGGGATGCACATTGCCATAAGTGCTTGTAATGGGCCATTCAGTACCATCAACAAGTAAACCAGAACAAAGTTACTGTACAAATTATACCTGCTCCTTAAATTGCTCTTCCTTTTCTTCATAACTAGAAAGCGCAACAACTTCAACCTGATCGTTTGTTGCCAAGTATAACAATTACTATAAAATTCCAATTGAATTTTAATACATTAAGTGAACATAAGATTAGTGATTTCAAAAGGAAGATGATTTTACATTGAAAAATTCACTTAGTGGAGTATCCGTGTGGGCCTGTGGTTTAGGAACAGAGTCCCATATCTGCAGAGGTAAAAAATGAGAAAGAAAGGTCAACCAAAAATTGTAAATCAATTTAATACCATATAAAAATGAAAGCGCAGCATTACCCTCTGGATATCTTCTCGCAAAACAGGTTCTAAATTTTCAAGTGGTGTCTGCAAAGGGAAAATGGTTAATCACATAGTAAATAACTATATGCAAACACTTCAAAAATGAATAACATTTAATATTTAGAATTATAAAAACAAGCAGCAGCATTCAGCTAACCCACCTTTGTTTTATCGCGTATGACAAACAGAAGTGTTGTTTTTCGCGGACTAAACAATCTCATCATGACCTGAAAGCGAATGTAAGCAGCAATTAGACAAAGAACAAGATTTGAGCATGGAGATAGCTGCTTGAAGTCAATAGGCCAACAAAAGATACCTGAAACACAGTTTTTAAAAGTGGCTTATTTGCAGCTTGCTCACGTCCAATGTCATGACACCACCTTTACAAATATTGCAGAGGGGAAGATTAGTTGCACAAAAAATAAGATTCGGCTTGAAAAACATTAGAAAAAGAAGTAAAGCAGCTACAGATACCTAAGAAGAGGGGGAAATAACTCACATGTTTATTAGCACTATATCAGAAACAGCCAAAGCAAAAAGAGCACTCTGCTTTTCAAATGCAGTATCATCCTAAGAGAAATACAATTTCATTATAATGAGGAAGCAACCAAAGGCAGAAACATCTGAGATAAATGAATCATCTCATATAACGTTGGCAAGAGAAAATTTTAAGGATCATAACTTTCAAGCAAAAGGAAAAAAAGGATTAAATACTGTCGTTTAGATCAGGAGCAAATATGAACACCACAAAATTTTAATAAAAAAACGTATAATGTATCATGTTCCAAAGTGGTAGAACACATGTGCAATGCCAATACCCAAAATTTAGAATAGAAATGCAAATGACAATTGGCAATAGACTCAGGACCATGGCCATAATGATCAAAGTAAGTTATGAATAAACACCTCTCCCCGTTCTCTTCCATCTGTACCCTCCAAATCCATCACCAGCGTACAAGGCTCTATACCAGTACAATTGGCCATCCAAATTCCTTTGGTTGTTTGAGACCTGCAAAACAAGCACATCCCATGAGGTTAACACCATGCTAAATGAGCAGGGTTGAAGTGAAATGCAGGAATTGTGAAAACATGCCTTCCCTTAAATGCATCCATCTCTCTGAAGTTGGTATGAAACAAACTATTTAATAATGTGCTCTTGCCTGCCAGACCAAATAAGATGACAGTTAAGATCACCTCAACATAAATATAGCTTTCTTTGATGGCTCATGCCTTGGATAAATAACAATTACAAGAAAATAGATTAAAATGAACCATGTGATAGTCATTGCTCAAGGATCACTGTCACAAAGGCAGAAACATCAATTTAATATTTTCAGTCGATCTTAAATTACAATCATCTTCAGCATTCAGTTACAAGTAAAATATCTTATTAACATACAAATCCTGAAATGCAAAGACTGGCAAAAGAAATCAAAAACCAATCAGCTTATGAAAAGAAGAACAATCATTGGAGATTGTCATGGCGATAAAGCTTACCACTACTTTGTGGACCCATAATTGAAACAACAGCATAGGAAAGTCCACATTCTGCTAATTTAACCTCCTTCATGAACTTTTCAATCCCAGAAGCATTGAATGTACCATCTCCATCAATAAGCTGGGTAGAACAACTCTCATTGTTCGCTGAGTAATCACATATTCAATATTAGTAAGGAACACAGTTACATGAAGAAAACGTGTACAGTTTTCAATTCCAGTTACTGCAGTAATTTATCTCCATGAGCAAAACAGAAATTTTTAAACAATAGTTGCAGAGATTATCAAAACCGGCATATTATGGTGCCAATGGCGGTTGTAGACCGCAATTTTAAATGATTGCATCATTACACTCTGACATACGATGACATTATAATCATCGTTTTAAATTGCACTCCAGAACTGCAATTGCTGCAATTGTGTCCACAATATTGTCATTTTGGAGTCATAGCAATAACTACCACAATTTTGCACAATTACAATAAAAACAACTTAACCACAACCGAATTTAAAATACCGACTATAGTCATTCAAAAAAATTGCCATTATAATAAGCATGTTATGAATCCTTCACCCAAAAAAGAATGTAATGGATCAAATGGTGAAAACTAATCAAATCAAGCCCATACCAAAAGGTAACAAATTAAATTTCACTTGAAAACTGAAATTTGAATATAAAAAAGCAGCTATAAATTCCAGTTATCGTTATATTTACAATCAGCATTAATATTTGATGATTTTGGATTGTAATAATTGGAAATGAGAGAAAATTGACAAAAATTGGAAATTGCAGTTACATTATTATATTATATAAATGTAACAATGCATGAACGAGAGGGAATTGACATTGAAATTGAAAGATGCATACACATCTGCGTGGAGTTTAAACTATGAATGTGATCACAATTGAATTTGAAGAATTGAAAGATCTAAATGCAGAAAATGACGAAATCAGAGTCACAGAGTTATTTCATCAAACATATCGCTTTCATTATAATATGTCTCTGCTTCAATGCCTTTGATAATTGTCATCAAATCAAAGAAAACACACAAAAAATTGTTGCACCATTTATGGTGTAAAAACACTTCCTATTTTATTTTTTCTTGGCAAACACTAATAACACGTAGAATTTGTAGTGAAATTACATATTTATTTTTTAACGGTAAATTTCATAGTGTTAATTAATGATACATATTTGTAAGAATTAAAATAGGATATGAATAAAGATTCTCTCTATAAACAATAAGAATTAAATTTCTAATATTATGATGAAATTTTTTAACCAATTATCCATTGTGCTGGACTTTATTGATTCTTTGATTAATATGTTAAGGGTGTTTTTGATAAAAAGTAACAAAATAATTATTGAAGGTGCAAAGTTGCTTGAAAATGAAAAGTCATTCAGAGAGTGAAAAGCTAATTTTCAATGTTGATATACTAACGTATATGGTAAAAAATTACTGAAAATTATTAAATCAATAAAAAATTTATAAGTGGGAAATAAATATTAAACTTGCTTTTCAATCACACATTCTATAATCATTCACCTTGCTTTTCAATTTCTTCTTATAGTCTCACATATTATAATCACACATTCTATAATCATAATATAAATATTAAACTAAGAAATTATATAAACCATTTTTTTTTGTTATTACATAAACCACTCCTACATTTTATATTTATATGAATCACCCATAATTTTATATATTTACACTTAATACCTCTAAATATAAATATAATTTTTTAAAATATAAGTGTAATCTTTTACACTGACTACTCCTAGATATACATTTTAAAATATTACACTTATATCCAGGAGTAGTCAATGTAAGATATGTACAAAATTAAGGTGATTCGTATAGGAGTAAGGAGCGGTTCGTGTAAAGACAAAAAAAATTGTGATTTGTATAATTTCAATAAAATTCAGGATAATATAGTAAAAAACATATATAATAAATATATAATAATGTTATGATTTTTATACATTATTTGTGTATTCTCCACCATCACAATTAATCATTTGTTCAAAAAACCAATAACAAATAAATAGATAATGTGCTCTGTATAAATGCAATAGATTTTATAGTGATATATATTTTATACATTAATACAGCTAGAACGGTGTTGTAATAAATAGTTAATAAGTTGTAAATTCTGGATTTTGTAGAAAATTGAAAATTGCAACAAAAACGAAAAGGCGGGAATAAAAAAAAGTTGTGGAGTTGTTGAAATACAAATAGGTGCGATGAGAGAAGAGAAGGAATAGGTTGATAAAATTCGGAATTGAAATGAAGAATGATGAGATTTCAGTTGAAGCGAGGTACACTCAATGGAAATCATTGATCCCTTGCCTTTACGACTGGCTCGCCAATCACAACCTCCTTTGGCCTTCTCTTTCTTGCCGGTATCTAAATCCCGGAAACAGTCTCTTTACTCGATAGAATCAATTATAACATATAAGTCATTGAGGTCACGGGTTTGAGTTTCGCGATGTATTTAAAGTTATATTGTCGGATTGCATGTCAAGTCTGGGGTGTTTGCGAATTATTATTTCTCTAATTATTTTTCATTTCCAGGTGGGGTCCACTATTGGAGGAAGCTACTTACAAAAATCGTCAACGTCTCTATCTATCTGAACAGGTTTGCTTCTTGATTCTCTTTTTTTTTTCATCATCTTTCGATTTTATTATGAAGATTTTGATTATATTTGTGCTGATTAATTAGACTGATGGAAGTGTTCCAAATACACTTGTTATTGCCAATTGTGAAATTGTTAAACCTAGAATTGCTGCTGCTGAACATATCTCTCAGGTTTGATCTTATAATTATTAATTCATTATTAATTGTTAAATCTTATATACTCATCAATGCTATAATTTAGTGTTGGATTTTTTTTTTAATTCAATGGATCTTTGTGTTTTAACTTTTTTCTCAATGTTTCATTCAGTTTAATGAAGAAGCGCGCTCTCCCTTTGTTAAGAAATACAAGACTATTGTACACCCTGGGGAGGTATGCAATGCAATCACCTTTTTTTTTGCAATTTCAATTAAACCTTAGTCCAAATTGGTGGGGTAGGGTACCTGGGTCGAACGATGGTATAATGTTCTATTATAAAATGTCGGTTTGAATATTTCATAATCATTTCGCCTATGGTTTTTCTTGTCTTATTTGTCTCAATAAATTGGAGTAATCTTTATTTAATCTCTCTATGTAGTTTCTAACAGACACATGCCCATGTCACTTTTTTTTTGTGTTTAAGCAATTTTGTTTTATTAAAAAAGTCACTTTTGCACTTGCATGTTTGATTAGGCTCTTGCAAAGAAAAGGAAGCTGTGTTTTTCTGAGAAACTATGTTTTTCAGCTTCTAAAAAAAATCGCTTCTGTAGAAACACTTTTTTCAAGCCTAAACAAATTGGTCTTTTTCATATTTCTTTACTTGTTCTCTTCCTAAATCTACTTTTGATGCTTATGGTGTTTATCAGGTGAATAGAATCAGGGAACTCCCCCAGAACAACAATATTGTAGCAACCCACACTGATAGTCCTTTGGTAACAAATTTTGTTTCATTTTATGCTTCAATTTTCCTCTATACTGCCAATAATTTGAGCCTTTTTTTAGTCTTATATTTTTATCCTCAATTTATTTGTTAACAAATAATAAAGTAGTGGAAGTTTGATGAGGGAATTATGGTTTACTATTTGTCAAACAGTTGTACATTTGGGATGTTGAAACTCAACCCAACCGCAATGCTGCTCTTGGGGCTCACCCTTCTCACCCAGATCTGGTTTATTTACATAAATCTTTTACTTTATTTTTCATTTTTCCTCCCTCATGATGGTTCATTAATCATTCTTACTTTTTTAATTATTATAAACTATTTGTTCCCATCCAAATGATAAAAATCTAATGGCAAGATAACAAGTAGAAATTTTTAGTAGTTGTAACTTGTTGGATTGCTTATAAGATAATTAGAACTTTGAACCCATCATTTTGCCAATATGCTTTGTATGTACTGCATTCATAAGTAAGGCATTGCCTCCTCCCCCAAAACAAAAGAGGGGATTTTATGTATTTTAGCCATATCTTCTTGCAGGTTTTAACTGGGCATCAGGACAATGCTGAATTTGCTTTGGGCATGTGCCCAACTGAACCGTTTGTTCTTTCTGGAGGTAGATTATTATTTAATTTTTTTTAGATTTCATTCTCATGTAAATGATGTCAAAATTACTTTTGTATTGATTTAACCTTATTGGGATATGTGACAACAATATAAACACAGTACTATTTGAAATTAACCTTATCGAGGTCTTTAAAGTTAAACTTATCAAAAATATGTATACAAGTACAGGACATGTGTTATGTGGTAAACTCACATTGTTATTTTAATGTTGCTCCAACTTAAATATGCAATCATTCTTATCTCAGAGAAGAAGTATAGTTTTTTTCTTACTCTTTTAGATGATTTAATCCACATTCTTTATATTGTATTTTGTTGACTTGGTGAGAATTATTTCCGGCAGGGAAGGACAAACTTGTGGTCTTATGGAGCATCCAGGATCACATTGCAACATTAGCTGAAGCTGGATCCAACAGTAGACAAGGTTCAAAACATAGTGGTAAAGCAAAAGAGAGCCCTTCTATTGGACCACGGTGCATCTTCCAGGGTCATGAGGACACTGTTGAAGATGTCCAATTTTGTCCATCAAGGTAGCTGTTTCTTGCTTTACTCATATGTGTCAAAGTATGTTTTGCTAAACTGTTATTATTATTGTTTTGAAATTTAGTAAAATAAGCTTATCATATGATATATATACATCTGCAATTCCTTGATGCTTCACTGCAAAACTCATGTGCATGTCATCTGTTACTTATTGCCATAATAGTAAATTATCTCACCTTTTTGAGGTTTGATATTTGGTATTGTTATGACAGAATTTTCTGTTATTCAAAGTCACTTTATTTTATTGAAAACTAGACTTCAGTTCTTGTGAGTTGTAAACAAAATTGGACTGTGAAAATTTCAATTTCCAAACTGTTGTGGGTTTCAGTAAAATACTAATGGATTGAGATGCTGATTTAAGCATCCCTTTTTATTATCTCTTTCTTATATACTTCTTACACCTTGCTTTTTGAATTTCAGTGCACAGGAGTTTTGTAGTGTAGGTGATGATTCGTCCCTGATACTTTGGGATGCACGAGTTGGAAACACTCCTGCTGTGAAGGTTTAAGTTTATCAGTTTGTCTGTTATATTTGCTTTCTTCATGATGAACTGCCTAATTTTGATTTTAGAACTAACTAATTTTTAAGTTTGCTATAAATGTAGATGTAACAGAGCTCAATTTAGTCCCTAGTAGTAGTACTTAATTGCTCCATCCTATCTCTTGTTTTTGTGCAATTTGAGTTTTGCAAATAAAAGTTTTGGTGGATTGTGAATAATGGACCTAATCATTGGTGGTGTAGCATGAAGTTATTCCGTGCTACTAATATTCCTAGTAAGAGGAAAATGGCCTGAATAAAACTTATTTCTGTAATTGGGTCTTCCGTACCTTGTGACAGTGTGGCTTACTTGTAAAATTTATTTCGCATAGATTGTGCCCTTTGTATCTGTTATTTGGTTTTTAAGAACTATTACAAAATATATCTAATTAGATCTGAATATGCTGTTACATTTTCCTTTTAAAACAGGTTGAGAAGGCACATGTTGGAGATGTTCATTGTGTTGATTGGAGCCCACATGATATAAATTTTATCCTGACTGGGTATATCTTGCCTTTGTCTCTTTGAATGAACTTGGATTTTATATGCCCTTCTCGTCAATTTTTTGTTTCTTTTAGGTTATAATTTTTAGTTCTTAATGTCATTAATTAATGGGTTTAATTTAGAAATTGGACCCTTTCCTTCAGATACCATAGGTAATAGTTTATTAGAGTTATGGATCTTCATTCTCAATCTTTGCTGCTTTGGCTTCAGTTCTGCTGATAATACAGTTCACATGTTCGATCGCCGGAATCTTAATAGTGGCGGAGTTGGGTCTCCTGTTCATAAATTTGAAGGCCATGATGCAGCTGTCCTCTGTGTACAGGTATATGAGAGATCACATCTTGCTTATCTTAATTGCAGTTTCAGATGTGTACATCAGTCATGGGGATTTTGGTTTAGTGATTGGTAACTTACACCTATGCATCTGTTTCAGTGGTGTCCTGACAAGTCATCTGTATTTGGAAGTTCTGCTGAGGATGCCTTTTTAAACATCTGGGACATTGAAAAGGTTTGAACTCTTATTAATATTGAAGTCACAGTCCATTGTGTTCTACACCTCCCCTCTTTTTGTGAAATGTGAACTTAGTTTTAGAGCTACTGAAAAACTTTAATTCACAAGCCTTTTA
Organism: Lupinus albus; assembly: GCA_009771035.1. Taxonomy (NCBI): domain Eukaryota; kingdom Viridiplantae; phylum Streptophyta; class Magnoliopsida; order Fabales; family Fabaceae; genus Lupinus; species Lupinus albus. The sequence goes on along the minus strand of CM020022.1, from coordinate 2,195,657 downwards.
ATTCTTGGTACCATAGAAATTCTAAGCATATTTTGTGAATACTCTGTAATCTTATATGCAAGTAGCCACTAGCCACTAAAGACTTAAGCCGTGAAGGCACGATAGAAGAACTTCCATTTAACAAAGTAAAAATCAATGAATTGTGTGAGCCATTCCAGGACAACTTTAAAGAGATCTACATTCTACTTATTAGAAATATATGGAATATTCTTATTGTTTTTGTTATTTATTGCCAGGATAGTAAAATAAGGTTAGAGAACCCTGGTCGGGGCATAGGTTTTCCCCTAAAAATCAAAACTGTATTTCTTTGTAAAATTCATCAAGATGAGACTGAGGTTTGATTGGCCAGCTTATAGCTATTTATAATGATTTTTATACTGATCTGGACAGCAGAAGTATTCTATTTTTTCTATATTGAATACCATATTGATTTTTTTTTGTCGAAAATTTGTGAGTGTTAAGTTAAAGTTGCTGCTTTTTAGGTTGGAAAAGCATCAAGCTCTGATAGTCCAAAAGCTCAAAATCATCGTCCTGGTTTATTCTTTCAGCATGCTGGGCATAGGTAATGATAGCAAATGGTTTTTACTCATCTCCTTTTATATTTACTCAATTCTCTTGAACTAAACATGGTATGTTAAAGTGGTTAGCCTTTTTGTTCCAACTTGGACTTTCAATTGTATAATATTGTTGTGACTTGTGATGATATATCTAGCTGGCAATGGACCTTTTATTAATGTAAAAAAATTCATTTGATTATATTTCAAAATTCACAAAATTAAATGTAATGCATTCAGGGACAAGGTTGTTGATTTCCAATGGAATTCATCTGATCCATGGACAATTGCTAGTGTCTCTGATGATTGTGGAAGCACCGGTGGAGGTGGCACCCTCCAGGTAAATAAATATTTCTGCAATTTTTTGTTTTCAAGATGACTATATTTTCAATTATTAAAATAGTCTAACTTTTGTTGTTATCCCAAAATGGCCAGTGGAATTTTGCCTAACATTATTATACTCCTGTGATTATTTGTATTAAGTATCAGGTTTCTGATATAGTATTACATCAAATCAAATGTGTTTGTAATTAGAGTGTAATATTTATGCACTTTTAGTGTAAAGATTTATACACATTATCATTCATTTGCATTCCCATGAATAGATATAAATGTTGAATGATGCAATAACAATGTATAAAACTTTTACATTGACAATGCATACATTTTTTTGTTATAATTAATGTAGTTTTTTTCCCACAACTTATTTTATAATGCAGATATGGAGGATGATTGATCTGCTTTATCGACCGGAGGAAGAAGTGCTAGCTGAGCTGGACAAATACAAAGGTCACATACTAGGATATGTTCCTTAACATTTCTGAAAATTTTGAAGTTGTAATAATAACTGCCTGGGTTTTAGTGTAAATATGACAACTGGTTTTTTCTCCATCCTCAATTGAGCAAAACTTGAAATTTATGCACCTTACTGCCAAAAGAAGTTAAAAATTGTGTGCCATGATTTTTTGCCAATTGCTCGTTCATGGTTTTCAAGAAAGGGGACTTTTTTTTGTCTTTGATTTGTGCTAATTAGCAAGATCCCTAATTTAATAAGCAAATGCTACTAGTAGTAAAGGAATTTAAGATAACAATCTGTCCCTAAAATATTGTATTGAATACATTAAAGATGTATTTACATGGAAAAATTTCCATTGCTAAATTCCTCTAAGATCCCATATGAACATATAGTACCAATTGTTATATTCTTGGTGATTTGGTCTAATACTAGTTACTTTGAAAGCAAAAGAAGCATATCACATTAGCAAAAGCAATAGAAGCAATAATGGATTATCAATAAAGATTGAAGTTGATTTTTCTTACCTGAAAACTACATAGATCCTAAAAGTAACTCAAGTTGTATAATCTATATTCCAAAAATGGTACATGCAAAGAACCAAAAAGAGCATTCCTGACACAGTACAATTTTATAGATATTGGGTTTACATACTAAACTAACTCTGGTTTCTATTAAGCAAACTAGTTCTGTAATTATCTTGAGCATATTCTTGATTTCCCATTTTTCTGCCTGCACAAATACACAGGAAAAAAGTGGTTATTGTACATTAACAGAAGAGGATCATATGAATATACAAATTTAAGTGAAGAAATAACAAAAATGAAACTAACCAAAATGAATCCTTCTTTTCTTGTGCTAATAATTCTTCAAAAGAAATGTCAGCAAATTCATCATCTTCATTCTCTTCCGTTTCACACGATTTCGCCTTCTCCATGCAAGCTCCAATTTCAAGCATCTTTGTCGAGAGGTTTGCATAATTAGCATATCATAGTTATTATAAAGATTTTTCATGAACAGAAACCATGCTGTGATGTTTATCAACATCTGCATATTCTTGTTTGAAAATTTAAGAGAAAATACCTGTTGGAATGCTGGTGAGAGTTTAAGCTGTTGTTGAAGCGAGTTATAAACAAAAGCATCCTCCTCTAATCGTTTTTGCTCTATTTCCAACTTGTATATCTGAAATGTAAAAAATTAAATACTCATCGGAGGTGTCGCCTATTTGATGCCATAAAGGCTCGTGTCGAACATCTTGCTATCTAACCTACCTGTTGGCGTAAGCGGTCAAAAGTTGATCGGTCTGCTTTGCATAATAAAGCTTTCGTTATTACAAATCTACGTTGAATAATAGCAGCTCTGTACAATAAGAGGGATATAAAACCAATCAGAATAACACTGCATAAAACAAGAAGAATATTACTAAATCCAAGTCTCGCATAAAGAGGCAAAATCTCCATTTGCACATAACACCAAAACTATCCCACTGTGACTCTGATTTCGTCATTTCCACAACAGGTTGTCATATAATAGTTTATTCAAATAAGAAGAGAAAGTCACGACCAAAAAATATTCAATATGAACATATATAGATTGCAACTACCAGGCGAGGCGTTTAACGGTTCATCATATTTGCAAAAAATATATAAAAATCTCCAATATCACAAGGAACAATTTTGCCCGAGTAAAACCGTTAAACTATCTCAAGAAACTGCTATAGAATAAATTTGAACATACTTGTGTTGTAACTCATTCCTGACACCAATCAAACTATTAGCAAACTCTACAACCTGCATCGTAAAAGAACAAGAATGTTAGATTTTTAAGGTGTTTGCATGCTCCAATCTCATTTTGCATGAGAAAATTATTATTAAGTTGCAAACTATGAAAAAAGGACCACATACCATGGTTTTTCTAAAACAAACACAACCGCTGAATGTAAAATATAAAGCAAAAACTACCAAAGAAAGAGATTGTTCATTTGGAAAATCTATGAATCCATCTAATGTAGTAACATGGAGAATGACAATGTTGCAAATCATGTTTAGTCTCTTATTTATGTTATCTGTTCATTTGAACAATCATTGTCTCATCCTTTTATGTCAGAAACTAATCGAATCTAATTTTGGAAACATAGTAGAAAAAAGAAGGTTTTATTATTTTAAAGGAATGCTTAACATAGCTGATAACTTCAATAAATTACCAAACTAACAATCTCAATAAACAACACCACATTTACTATAGATAGTAGATCATCCGAAAACGCTGCAAACTTCAAGCAGTAATTGACTCACAAATCAATGTACACGATATGTTGAGGGGGCACATAAGCTTTGCTCATGTGATGTAAATGGGTGAATAACTGAATATGACATCCCAGGACTTAAAGTTACTACCCATTGTCCTCTAAAGTAGTTAACATTGTCATAAAATATGTACTGCTTACATATAAAAAGAGTAAGAGTACATAAAGCTAAGAAATAAAAATTGTCAGTTTCCTTCAGAGAAGTTACAAAATTCTATAGCATTATATACAGTCTACACATAGAGATATTTCAAAACCATGAAACTCATTAACATAAACTAACTAGTACAAGAAAGCCTTTTGTATCACTTAATACAAATTCATACTGAATAACCCTTAATTCAGTATTTCAAAACCTGATATTCAAGGACCTATCTGATGATGTTTTAAATCCTTCAAATGATTAAAATTTGTAACAAAAACTTTCAATGATCTATATGGCATGGGTATAATCTTTCAAGTACATCATTGAAGGTTTAGTCAATTCACAATCATAACTATAACAAATGAATTTCTATAGTAAAAAAAAAAGTTCAAATACACATATGGATACAGGTTCAAATCCCGGAAACAGTTTTTCGACATCTACCTTCCCGAGACTCTAGTAAGTGAGAATCTCATGCACTGAGTAGGTAGTACTTTTTTTACACATGATTCATGCATCAACTAGAACAAGACAAAAGTGCAAACTAAGAAAAAGTTAAAAACCTGAGGCAATGTCAGTTTGTTTGACTCATTACATTTAACGAGTTCATCATATTGTTGTTTGATTCTCCTCTGCATGGAACTGCTTGAAGAAGTAAACGGGTACAAACAACCCGGATCAAACCGGAACCCAGAATCCAAACCCGAATTTTCTCTCTCTTCATTTCCCAAATTCACTCTCTTTTTCTTATTCGTCTTCTTCCTCTTCTTCTTACTGTAATTCTCTCCCGAACCCGTAGACGCCGAATTCGGGTCATCAAACAAGGTGACCCATTTGGTAGAATCAGAAGGCAAAACCTCCAAAAGAACCGAACTTGTGAAATGGGTATGGTCATTTTCGCCGGGTCGTGAAGGAGAATGGCGAGAATCAATGGTTTCCGGGTTATGGGTCAACCCATTTGCGTTTTTAAAGAACCGTTTTTTGAAAAGTAAAAATGAAGCAAGGAGAAGGAAGAAGAAGAGAATGGGAAGGGGAAGGTGATGAAATGAGAAAGTGGAGGAGGAGTAGCCATTGATGAAGAAGAAGAAGATGAAGTGGTTCATGTAGAGAGAGAAAGTGAGGAGAGAGAAGAGAAGTAAAGTAATTGAAAAATTGAATGACATATTCTTTAGTTCACAGTTTCAGTTAAGGTGCTTTCAAAGGTTTCTATTCCTTCCTTCATCTCCTTTCTTTTTTATTTTTCCTTTTCTTATAAAATCTTTTTTTGCCTTTTTTGGTTTAGGTTTTTTCCTTTTGTAACTTTATTCTCTTTTATCATGAAGTTAGTGTAGGTTATTGTACCTTATATCAAGAATTAAATTACAGGGAGAGAGAGATCTTTAGTAGTGGAAAAACTTATTTTATATCATGATTATTCATTTTTTTTGGAAATGTAATGGTTTAAATTGGTGGGTACATTTACGCTATTGAATTTTCTAAGATTAGATAACTAATATAAGGAGTATATATTTTACATTTACTCTTGAAGTAAGTGGATTCGTTCCCTTAAATTAAATGTTAGTTTTGTGTGCTAAGGTTTTATTAGATTTATATATAGGTTAACAAATTAAAAGTTTGAATCATATGAACGATATTTACTTAGAAATAGAGTCACATATTGGGATTAATTTCTTAATCATTGAATGTGGAAATAAACTTTAATTATATTAAAAAATTAAATTATTTCTCCTTAACCCTAAATTCACTTTTAATAAAATGAGTTGAGTCTCACATATCTAATATTTGTCCTCAAACTATTTTGTTCTCCCCAACAATCCTTTTTTATAAGATAATTTTAATAGTTTTGGACATATTTATATAAATGAAAATATAATAAAATTTAATAATAATTATATTAGTTGTCAAAATTGTCATTCATTAATGAAACAACTCATTTTTATGATAGGAATATTTGAATGATAAATTCATTTATAATACATAAAACTTTAAAAGATCCTATACATAAGATCACACCAAAAATCATGTTATAAAAAGATAAGAAGGATATCATAATATTAAAATTTAAAAATTATGGCTTACAAAATAGAAATATTATTTTTATTAAAATACTGAAGTTAGACATCAAAATGTCAAAATCTTGGAACTTCTTCTAAAGGCATAGTGTCAATATATTATTGGATTTAAAAAGACAGCATGCTCACTAGTTAATTAATATTTAAGAAAGTATAATAATAGTAGTAATATTAGTCTATTTGTATTTAGGATTCATAGGTAGTAGTTGATAATGATGCATATTGATATGGATAGTTAATAATGATGCATGTAAGACATAGGATACGTGTGTGACACAGAAAACAGAATAACACTATAGAAAGCAACAATATTCCAAATTAAAACTTCTATGCCATTATTAAAAAAATCATGTTTACATTAAATTATCAAATGAATGATGTTTGTGATATTAACTAATCATTTATCATAAATTAGTAATGAGTTTCTTGGATTTAACATTTGAATTAAATTAACTCATTAAAAAAACTATAGATTGTCACTATCAAAATTTATATATCATTTAACATTAGAATTATTTATATTTAATAATTGTGAATGATAATTTAAAAACGATAGACAACGAAATGATAATTGGTCGGGTCATTTTTTTAAATTTGGCCCTAGATCCGAAGCTAACCCGAACTCGATCATAAATATGATTAAATATAATGCATACTCATTTTAAATACAAACTTTTCAATATTATTTATTATAATGAATATATAATTTGACACATAAAATGATGAATGTATATATTATTAATCATGTATATATGATATAAAAAATCAGAGAATCAATGATACTATTGACCAAAAAGGTATCATTACTCTATACACATTTGAATAGAGACACATACAAACATGATGAGTAACTGAACATGTGACGGGTCAGGTCAGGTCATGCTTAATCCCTACCCAACGCTAAATATCGAGTCTATTTTTTGAACCTACACCCGACCCTAGACTCGATGAGACCCGACTCTATTCGGGTCCGATCATGATCAGGCCACACCGACTGAATGAGTATGGTCAGGTCCTGCTCACCCCTACTGCCAATAGAATATTTTTGTGAATTCATTATAGTTTTTAATATCACTTGTACAAAAACATTTTTCACATGGATTCAACTAGTATCATCTCATTGTGCATCAATGAAAACTTAACCTTTCTTCCACCAATATATATACAAATATCCACAATCATCTCTGCAATTTCAACAGGCTTTCAACCAGCTAGTGTGTTGTGTTATCTGCAACTTTACCTTGGCTTAAGCCAAAATTAAATGCTTATGGTGATCTAGAAGTGAAGACTTAGTTGATAGAAACTCAAAATCCTGTATTGAATTGCAGAAAAAAATCACTGTGGAACATCTAATCAATATATTTTGAGGTTGAAATTATCAGGTACAAATAGCTTCCACTGCAAGTTTCTTCATGACATCTGGACATGGATCTCCTCCAAAATTTTCAGGTGACAATGTTACTGTGCACCAGTTCTGTCCAACACAATTCTGCAACAACAAAGTCATTAGTAAATAATGAAATGAACCAACTAAAAGTGACCATAAACATAAATGGATCAATTGACTTGCAGAATTGAACTCAGACAGCATTTTGGTTCACATGTCAAAATAGAATGGAATAAAATGAGTTATGTTTAGTGTATTATATAAACAGGTAGAATGTTTAAGGGGTGGAACTAAAGTGAACATAACAAGATATACCGATCTATCCATTTCTGTATGTGCACCTGGGGCTGAAAACGAGTCGAACCTAGGCTCAACTCAGTTTAGCTCGATAAGAATTGGCTCGACTCTAAATATCAACTCGATTTGAGCTCATGAGTTGTTTGACTCAACTTGCCAGCTTCGAATTGATTTAGTTCGTCAGGAATTTGTAAACCGTTTATTTCAATTCATTAGCTGAATTGGTTCAACTCATCGGCTCAAAGATGATTACTTATTTAATAAGTATAAATTTAAATATTCTCTACATGTATATGTATATATAATTGATCCATCTCATGAACCTAATGAGTCTAATCTGTACTTTAGCTCAAGTTTGGCTCGTTTGTTTCATGAATCAAGTTTGTTGAGCAAAATAACAAGTTGAGTTTCGAACAAATATCGAATTTGTTTGGTTCATTGCCAACCCTATGTGCACCAAATACTACCTTAGAGATTCTTGAACAAAATCTTTAAAACTTGCAAAAGAAAACTCTTCATCAAAAAAATCTATTTAGTTCCCTACTCCCACCACCACAAGAAACTATTTCAAAGAGAAAGTAGAAAGCAATACCCTTTCAAAGGCATCATATGATTTGTGAGCATGACATCCACCTTGAAGGAAGTTTCCACAAGATCCTAATGGAGTGCCAAAGCTAGCAAATTTGATTGATGAGATTTTCTGCCCAGGTCCACATGCTAAATGCGCTTTCGGTCTCACAGGTTTTCTAACTTTGCCAGAAACTTGCATCTCATAACTTCTAAGATTTGGCTGCCATTCATAGATATCAGCACATACACTATCTATATCCCTTCTAACCAAAAAGATCCCGTTTGGATCGCCGCCTAATTCTTCAAACACAACCAATAAATTTCCAGTTGGCATCAGCCATGAATGGGGAACATGATACCTGAAATTGCCATGCAGTAATTAGTTTGTCTACAGTTTCTCATGAGCATTAACAAAAATACAAGGCAAGCTTTTATATTTCTCACCATCTTTGTGAAGCCTCGCCGCAATTACTTCTGCATTTAGTCTCGGTATAAGTTCCAGCATAGCTGCAATAATCACAGGTACCAGATACTTTATAAGCAGGCCAGTAGCGGCCGAGACTTTTTCCATTTAGCCACACTTGACCTTTGCCCATGCTGCCCATGTCTAAAGCAAATGGTGCAACTCCAGCAGGGGCATCAAAATTAGTCTGTAATAACATAGAACAATAATGTTACTAGAAAATCCAGCATTTCAACAAGTGCAACCCAAAAGAAAGTAATATGTATTCTTTTAAAGAACACCTCTCTACTTAATATAGTGCTTTAAAAAGAGTACCATATCAAGAACAGTTCAATATAAAAAATTAAGAAAAGATTATACAAGTTTCGGTAACTTTTGAAGGTCATAGAGGGCTAGAGGCATTGTGATATACTCACTTTGTACCAAGTCAATGGCTTCTTTCGAGAAATTAAAGATCCTTGAATCCACTCGACTGTGGAAGTTCCACTAAGAGAATGTAGACTCAAGGTTTCACCTTTCAGACCAACCTGAATAAAACATGCATTCAAATGAATTTCTAGCAAAAATCATGCAGAAGAAAGAGAAGGCACAATGAATGTTTTAGAAAGAACCTTGTAAGACCATTTCTGCCAAGACAAGTCCCTTCTCCCCTCGTCGAGGCCATTTAATGAAATTGGACCAAGAACACCAGCATTCCATGTTTCAAAATGTGGACCAACATTCTGCATTTCAATAACAGGCAGCAAGTGAATAACATAGTTTTGATCACAAGTCGCAACACACAACTTCATATGACAAAGTAATTTTTGTGTGTGTGTGCAAGAGAGAGAGAGAACAAACCGGGAGCCCAACTGCAACACTTAGTAGAGAGATTTTGTTAACACCAGCTCTGAGATTCACAGCCTCGCTAAATGTTAGTTTCGGGAATTCTAAGCTTCCGTATATAGATCCTGATCAAAAGAAGGAGAATAATATGCTCAATGAAATGAAGCTACTGAACACTTATAACCACCCAATGTAAAAAAGTTTGTTTGGACTGTTTTAAGAAGAAAAGTAAAGCAAGAATGACAACAAGACTAATGTTTTTTTCTTTTTCACATCAAGTATTGGGTAAATCACTTGATGAAGACTCCATATATTGATTTCATGAAATGTTCTAAATGTTTGAATCCTCAAAAGCTCAACTAGTTTTAGGGACTATACCTTCTTCCTCTTGGATCTTACAAAGAAAAATACAGTGATTAATAGTTGAAGATTTGGAATAATTTCAGAAGCACTGAGACTGTTCTTAGTAGTCGAATAAGTATTACTTAAAAATTTTAAACCAGCATTATGTTACTCACCTGATAGCTGACCGTTGACAAAAACATGCAAAGCATGCCCAGCAGATAGTACTGTGAGAATAGGGTCCTTTCCTTTCCACAAAAATCCTTCTTTTGGATCAATCACGACACTGAAGAAAAACGACAAGGCGAGTATAAGTAGTGGAAAACCCTGAATGAATAATAAGATTTATCAAGTAACTTTTCTAGCTATGGATTGACAAAGAAAGAAGACCGCGGAGTTGTATCATAAGGTTACTCACTCGGTGGAGTACCACAAGTAGTCAGATGAATCTCTTGTTGTATTTAACTGCTCCAACAGGCCAGTCATAGTGAAGGTACTATCATCGGTAGAAGCTGTTTCTTCATTGAATTCTTGCCAAAAGAGTCCTCCATGAATAGGGTCACGAGTCATCTTCATCCGTGCACTCTGAGAACCAATCTGTACAGAGATTTTGCAATTTTTATTTTGGCTGAAATCTGCCACTAAAAATTTCTTGAAAAAAAATAGCATTCTCATCATTGTCAACGAAATCTTAGCTGAACAAGATAAAATATCAATATTTTCCTCTTGTATATGCCTACTTTCATGAAGTAAAAAATGCCAATCTTGCAGATAAAAGTATAACTGTATATATGAAGTCATTAAATCCACTCAATCACATATAATTGGTAAAGCTCTTTGATAATCAAATCTCCAGCATAAATTACATCTATAACCGACTGAACTAGTCATCTGAAATAAAATTTGCATAAAGTTTTTTCTCACCCGTGCGGTGTTGTAAACGGTGTGATTGCAGTCAGGAAGAATGCTTATAGACCAAGGAGGCAAGTTGTAATGCATATTTCCAAATGCTACCTTTGCATAAGATTTTGGGTTATAGTTTGCAAGGAATGCAGCACAAGCTCCCGACTTTGATTCGAAGACATGAGCCTAGAAGTTAAAGGTAGAAATTCAGTTTGGTCATAAGGCATTTCAGATAGGATTGACAATTCACACATAACTAAATAAATTTATACATACCTCTTGATAGTCTCCGATCTGTGTTATTGTGGGATCTGCCGCTACTAAAGCAGGTTCACAGAGTTTTACTGCTCTGTGTAAATCTTTCAAATGGCCCCACTTTGGTTGCCTGAGTAGTCCTGCAAAGAGAGGAAATAATATAACTCACAATCACACAAGAAACAAAAATAATTACTACACTTTTACTCACTTCTATAAATGTAATCTACTATGTTTATTTCTTCATGTATAGTAAAGACTGCAAGAGAATGAATGGAGCATTTCTAAGGCATGGACCGACGGATAGTCATAGAAGAAGCTGAATAGTCAATTATATATTCTATGGTCCGAGTTATAGGAAGAGACAAACCAAAATAGTGGTTGGCAGCAGCAATCTTTGGTCAATACTACACCACCATATTCGTTATTCACAGGACTCGCAACAATGTGATGAAAAATTGACTTGAATTTTTAGCCAAAATTAAGTAACAGTGCAATGTTCGACCATACTAAGCCTCAAGGTACTTAGCTAGAGAGAAGGTTGCACAGATTATATATTGTTGGAAAATCCTAAACAACATATATTGAACTTTATTCCTTGCATAAAGCAGAAAATATATATAAAATATCAGGTATGGAATCCTGTGTATACCATATTCATCCAGAGGTGCATCATAATCATAGCTTGTAGCAATAAAGGGCCCACCAGCAGTGCGACCAAAATTTGTCCCCCCATGATACTGAAGTGAACAAAATAAAGAGGCTTAGTTAAATATTTAAAAAGGAATGAACCTACACATCGAAATCAACAAATAATGAAGTTACCATGTAATAATTGACAAATGATCCCCCTTTCTGTATAAACCTTGCAACCGAGAATGCCAAGTCTTCAGCAGGTCGATAAGGAACTGGACCTCCAAACTTCGTAAACCTTCAAAGCATAAAAGAGGAATAGAGGCAAGTGAGGTGATATATCTAGCTTGTATGTTTCTTATTCTTATGGAAACCGAAGAAGTAAGTAACAGGGCATTAACACGATATACAAATTTTGTTATACCAGCCAGTCCAAGCTTCTGTCCACATCTTTGGCTTGTGAGCTGAATTTGGAGTGAAATAATCACAATAGAAGCCATTGCAAGTGTTAATCTGAAGAAAAAAATACATTGAAATTAGAAGCTGAAAACAACATAAAGGAATGCAACAAGAAAAAGATCATTGAGGCTTCAAATATAGCCCTGTCTAGTATTCACACACAATACAAATAGCCGCGAGAAAGTAGTGAACATGTACATAAGAGGTAATAATGTTTGAGCTTACAATAGGATCAGGAGCATCATCTTGCTTACACATTATCCATGGAACCCCGGTATCAAGTCCTAGAGCCATTTCCGATGACCACTTAGTGTAAGAGTTACCCGGAGCACCAATTTCATACTCCATAGGTCCATATTCATTTTCAATCTGTACAAAATCACCAATATAAAAAGGTAATAGACTCAGTACACAACTACACATATCAACTCTAGTCAAGAAATAACAAGCTAATAAATAAAATGTACAGCACAATCTAAAGCAAGTGATTGAATTAAGTACAAAGCAAGCAGCATTTTCAGTCTACCTGGGATAGAATTATTGGACCTCCTTGAGACTCATATAACCTTTCTGCTTTCATCATGTTAACAATCTTCTCGGTAAATTTTTGCATTTGAAACTTCATTATGACAATTCAAAAATCAAAAGAAATTAGAAGGACTAATGTCAATGAAAATGAAAAAAAGTTATAGATTGTTTTTAACTATTTCTGAAGTCTTACCTTAAAAGGGTCATTGTCTGTTCTGAAGCTGATACCTGGAATGTACTTCAGCCAAACAGGGAAACCCCTGAAAATCAATCAAGTAAAATTGTTAATATATTCATAGTTTGACATGCACCAAGATTTTTTGTCAAATTTCAAGAGTAAATGAGCAATTTCATTACCCAAAATTCCATTCAGCACAGACATAAGGACCAATCCTGAGATTAACATAAAGGCCTGCTTGTTGTACTAACTTTATGAACTTCACCAGATCATAGTTACCCTCAAAATAATACTACAGAAACCACACACAAAAACATTGATTATTTCATACTAATTACACTCATAACAATTCCATGCACTATTTAAACAGTGCAAGCAAAACTAGAAGCCATTATAACTATTATTGTTATTCCATACTTTGCCAGGTTCAGGTTCATGCCCATTCCAGAATACATAAGTCTGAATCACATCCAAGCCTCCTTCCTTAGCCTTCTGAATAAGATCTGGCCACATCTTAGACCCAAAAAAAAAGCACACCAAAAAAAGAAACCAACAACTTAGTAATGCAAATAAGGTAAAAAAAACCAAAAGAAAAGAATAAACTCAGACCCATTTGATGAAAACAAGAAAAAATCAAGACTTTGATACCTCAGGAGTACTTCTGGGGTAATGAATGGATCCAGAAATGAGGATCCTTCTTTGGCCATTAATGGTGATAGCTTTGGAATCATATGACACAGAAGCTTTAGCAAAATCAATAAGTGAAAATGCTAGTAGCAACAACACCACTTTCACATTCCACATTTTTATGAGTTTGAAGGCCATAATCACCATTATTGAATAATGAAAAGCAAAAATGCTTCCTCAAAGCACCTTTTTTTTCAATGCTTCAAAGTTTAAATAAATGTGCTGATGGAAATAACAAGGAAGTAGCTTTAGTTCTTTATCTCACTGTACTTCCCTAGTAACATGTGTACATAATACATATTGTTGTTTTAAAATTAGAAATATAAATGTTTGAATCTTAATATGTAAGATATGAATTAAAAATAAATCAGTTCATAAAATATCAAATATTTTAGTCTTTCTTTAGTTGCAAAGAGAAAGAATGGAAAGAAAGAAGATGGAAGGAGAGAATTATAGTAGAAAGTGAGCTTTTCAACCATTCAATTAAGAATAAAGAAGAAATTGAGATGATAAAAATGATGTGAAATTTACAAAATTTCTTTCTCTATGACTATAAGAAGTTGAAGGTGAAAAATGTTGAAATATTGTATGACAAATATGACATTCGAAAACCATTTTTTAGATAAATATTTTTTTTATTATAAAGTTATTTTTGTCTTTTAAAACATACATTATTTATTTTTTCTCACTTTCTTTTATTTTTTTCTTTCATTTATCTCATATCAAATAATATAAAAATTTATCTACTATTGTACTTCTTTTTATATTTTCTTTCTCTGACATATTTCTTTCCCATTATTTTCATAACTTAATCAAAAGCTAGTGGGAAAAGAGAAGTACTATGAAGTTGCATTTATTGAGTGTAGAGTGATGTTGGAAAGAGAGTGGGGCCCATTATGGAACTTTGGGACTAACAGCTTTTCTTGTCCTTACTTACTTATACGTAAACCACAACCAATGCCCCATCCAATCCAATCAATTTCCTTTTTTACATTACATACATCTAATTATTAATTTCTCCTCAACACATTAAAATTATAAAATGTATGATACTTATTTTAATTTTTAGAAATATTTTTATAAAAAAGTATTAGTTAGGATATATATCACAATTCTAATGATTAAAGATATTATATTCTCTTAATATTATAATTTATGATATATTTTTTTACTAAATTTCCTACAAATTCTCCTACGCCGAAAAACATGATTAATAAACAAAACATTACTGTGATATGTGTTATTTTTCTTGATGGCGTAAGAAAATTCTTATAATGATATATTATTTTCTTATATTTAAAGTAGTACAAATGTTGGATTCTTGATGAAATCGAGAAGTGATCGTTCCAATTTAATGTTTTTAGAAACCTTTAGACCGAGATGACATACCTTAGTAAACATTTTAGGAATGTTATAGAAATTAAACCACCATGACCCTATTTATTGGAAGTGAACCATATCCACAAAGCTTAGGTTATAATATCCAAATGAAGTCATATATATACAATTTCAGATGAGAACATTCAGGACCCTGCTTCAGTGTCTTTATCAAGTTATCTTGTTACATCTTTAATCTTATATCACACATTCCCATGAAAACTTTTGTACATAAATTTTAAGAAACCAAAGCATTACATATACAGAAAGAGATTATTTGCCAGAAAGAGATTATTTGGGAGGAATATAAAGGGAGTATTAAAAAATATCATACCTTGTAGAACCATAGGAACAGAATGTCCATTAATATACTTGAAAGTATAGGACCAATTAAAAGTAATATCACATACTTATACAAGGAACAGAATGTCCATTAATATGAACTATGCTTTTCCATAACTTAATCCAGTGACATGTTTTCAGTTTCAACTTTTAAGCACTTTTGGAATCAGAACACTTCTTGTTGGCAAATCAAAAGCAGGCCTAAATTCCTGATAATTGGACTTGCTTATTGGCTTATCACATCCACTTTGGTAACATGCATAATTACAAATTATGAGACTTTAAAATTAAAATGAAAAATTTAACTAAGCAATAATTTCATAGAAGTATTACAGATAGATATAATGGTCTTTATATCCTTTGTATTCCATCTCAAGAGAAAATAAAAGGGAGGTATCCCTTGTACTCTGAGCTAAACTTAATTCCCACCTGAACCAGTCACTGCCTCAATGGACCAAATTCTCAAGCAAAACTGAAGAAGAAAAAAACCTTACACAAATCAACCCAATAGAACCAAAGTTTTACTACATACTCTAAGAACAAGATGTGACAAATTACTAACAAACTATGGAACCACAAAATTTGTACAACAGAAAATTGTTAGGACAGGATCTAAAAGGCTTCATTGGATCAATAGCATGTAAAAATATGTGGTTGGAATGTAGTACTGGAACAGCATCGCCGACCAATAAGCAAAAGTGGAAGCCGATTTACTTGGTTAACTTTTGCAGAAGAACACAATGGATTGGACTAAATCTTCCTTATGTTGTTTTGTCTGCTTCAGTGAAAGACTGGCTTATGATCATCTTTTCCCATTGTTCAACTCGCTTGCCTAAACGTTGAAAGAAAAGGCAACACCATATCAAATTTCAAATCTTCTACAAGAAAAGTACAAGTACAATAAACAAACGGCTTGTATTAACTAGATTATGCAGTACTATAATTGCAAAAGGTAGCAGCCTTGTTTGAATCACCCCACCAATGCCTTTTGTGAAATATTTTAAATGTTTTCTTCGTAGTCTATCATTGTATGCATGGCGTGATGCTTGTTTCAACGATGTATCATACATGTTCCGGGAACTGATTCTATTCTTTCTAAAACATAAAGATTGCACTAAGTACTATTGATGTTTGTCACCAAAATGTGCACACACACATCCTCTCTAATTTAAAAGATGACATTGACCTCCCTTATTGTGCATTTTGAGTCACATTCACACTCATTCTACCCTCTAGTCTCTTAAAAACTTTATAGCATGCACGTCAATAAGAGAGGAGGGAATGCGTAAAAAACATGAACAAATTTTATCATATGGGGTGTGACCGTGTGAGTGAAACACAGTGCAAAACAAGGGAGATTCGTGTTATTTTTTAAAGTAGAGAATATGTGTGTCATCGTGACAAACCTCGGGAGTATCGAGTGTAATTTCGCCTTAGAA
Source organism: Lupinus albus (assembly GCA_009771035.1). Taxonomy (NCBI): domain Eukaryota; kingdom Viridiplantae; phylum Streptophyta; class Magnoliopsida; order Fabales; family Fabaceae; genus Lupinus; species Lupinus albus. The sequence goes on along the minus strand of CM020022.1, from coordinate 2,179,103 downwards.
TGTTGTATCAATATCACTAGTCCTACCAAGTAGAACAAGCTGGGGAAGACAGTAGCAGACTAGCAGGAATACTAATCACTATTGTATGCACAAAGATTTGGCTATGTCAACAACAGGTCTAACATGCAAAAAAGAGTTTCAAGGGTCTAGATTTTCATATTGATGAAAATTGTCTGAAGTGGAGAGGCGAAAAGGTCAGATTCAAGTTTATCTTGGATTTAAGTTCAAGAGGAAAAGCAAAAACTGAAGAATAAAAATAAATTGTAAGGTGGAATGGATAATATGAAACTCACTACAACTTCTTCCACATTCAAAGCTACTGAAGAATCGACTGAGAATCCCAACTCTGACATTAGCTTTTCCAAGCGAATCACATTTGTCATATAGAGGTAGCCAACCTAGTTCAATAAATGTCTGTTACAGAAGAGGCTGAAAACAAATTTCAAATTATGAAATAAATACTTAGTTTCAGACTTTTCGTATCAAATTTTCTGATTTCCAATTATAAATGAAAAATATCAGTACATGGATATGTTGCAACAGTGCAACACACAAGTGTGTGTGTAGAGACACACACAATAGCAATTGAAGCCTATTCCCACCGCATGGGTCAGCTACATACTACATGGATCAAATAACACTGCTATGTTCTATAAAGTACTAAATTTTATGATAGGCAATTTGGGTTTAAATCCTTTCTAATGGTTTCACTTCACCTAAGGGATTTCTTAATCTTCTTCCCCACTTAAAAGTTATCAATATCCTCTAACAGTAATTGATATTCTAGAGTTAGACAAATATAGAAAGGAAACTCCCAAGAATCAGATAACTATTTTATGCATGACTTATTATCACAAAATAGTCCAAAGTTTGAAAGTACTGACTAATGTTTCTAGTGAGGATGCTCTGCTATATACAGCTGAACCTGCACGCCTTTTTGTCTTAGTTTTGCTTGTTGAATCAATGTTCTTTCCCCATCTAAGAACATCTCTGCAACAAAGATCATTAAAAGCTGTTAGTCAAAAAATACATTTTTTAACAAATCTCTTAAGATTTTCCAACTCATACATATCATGTTGAGAGAGTCAAAGCCTATATTGAACCAGCAAAAGATTAGCAGAATTGTCAATCAGTTCCTTTGCTGGCACAGTTCAGCGTATCAGCCGTATTTTTGCTTTTGTTCGCAAACTTCAGAGTCTATTAGTTTCATCTGATCATCATCATGCACAAGCCATGAGACAGAGTCCACTAAATATAGCCGCAAATTTAAAGCATGAAAGTGGTCTCAAGCTATCACTACCAGACATTTCATCGTGCAAGTTGAAATCTTAGGTGTCCATTCAGCAAAATCCTATCCATGATTTTTAAACTCGGATACAGGTTGCAGAATCATGAGATAGAATCAATTGGAATAGTATAACCTGTGATATCATTTTTTATTATGATAATAGTCTTATTTAGATCCATGCTATTAGGGCTTAAAATGCATGGATATTGTAGATCTGACTCCTGACATACCAAAATATAGTTTCCTACTAAACAAATGATGCATTTTTTTCCTGGATCACTTCAGATATGCATCAAAAGAGTTCTGAAATGCCCCAAAAAAATTTGATAGGCAAAGTTTTTGACTGAGGGGGGGGGGGGGGGGGGGGGGGGGGGGGGGGTGGGAGTTGTGCAGTTGCCCGGGTTTTGGACCCAGATGCTCACACTTTATGTCCCACGGCCACCAACTGAGGACCCAAAATGACTTCAAAGCATGCCAAAACATCCCGAAATGTGTTAAAGTGGCTTCAAAATGCATCAGCAAATTTCAACTTATTTAAACTTTTAGTGCTTTTTGGAGTGAGCAAATACTTACTTAAACTTTGTACAGCATTAGAATCATTCGATGCAATAGTTGTGTGCCTAAATGCATCCTCTATAACGGCTGCTATATATCGTTATAGAGGATATAAGGTGATTTACATCTCCGGCAGCTATATGTGCTTCATCGTTTATGATTATCACTTATTACTACCTACCTTCTTAAGAAATAAACCTGCCATATTTTAAAAGGAAGCTACGCAACCAGCTGGTCATCTACTTCTACGACCCAATTACATATTGCTCAAAACCAAAATAGGAATTAGACAGGATATACAACTAAATACATAAACTCAAGAACCACGATGTAGAGTGGCAATTGTTTCTAAAGCATAAAAGTGAAAAGATTATTCCCTTCAAGTTCCCCACACCAACTACAAGAGTGGATTAGACTTAATTGTTTGAAAAGTTTCCTTGCACCAAATTAACTATTAGAGGCAAGGATACATTTAAATATTAAAATACAGATCTCAATCAACGAATTTTCAGGTTAAACTTCATAATATAATAACAAAAATAGAATGTGTGTGTGTGTGAGAGAGAGAGAGAGAGAGCTGAAACCCTGAAAGTAACAAATTCTTACTTCTCTTGATCTGATAAGAAGTCACTGTTGAGAAGTTTCAGGAGCAATGCATCCTGGAATGCAGAAAACATGAATAATTTACTGAATGACCATAATTAGATTTAGAACATCGTTCTTTTATTAATTAGTAACAATAAACAAAATCAACAGGGCATCACACTGAAACCAAGATTCACATCTTTCACTTTAGGAATCGGAAAAAAAAAAAACAGAACGATAGTTAAGAATTAAGATAGAAAGACTATCACAATTAATAGCTAGAATATGGGATTCAAACAATGAAAATACCCTCTCAACAAATTCATCCCTGGGGACAAGTTCCTAAAGTTTGCAAACAAGAGGGAAAAAACTAAGCAAAAACATGAAATACACTTAAGTGACGTTAGGAACGTGGAATTAGGTGAGTAAAAATTAGAATTAGAGTTCCAAATTCCAATACCATGAAAATGGAAAATATGCTTTTATTATTATTTATACAATTCTTAGCTTCGACGCTAAGAATTATCGATACCACTATACCAGGCATAAAAGTTAAAATCAATAAGTTATAACTATTATTTATTATCTGTGTTGCATAATTCAATAACAATTGTTGTTGATGCCAGCCAAGTTGGCGGAGTCCTCCAACCACCTTCACCGTTATTAACCTTTGACCACCGTCATCGACATTCGACGATGTCCCTTGACCATTGCCATTGGGGATGTCCTATGACCATTGTCACTTGCAACAACATCCTACCACCACCACTCATGATGTCCACAAACCACCATCGCTGAATTACCGTACACTGACCATCATTGCCAGTGGCATACTGTAAGCATTGTCACCAGGGAATCCCTTGGATCACCATCGTCGATGTTGTCCACCGACCATTTCGTTGCAGTGTCTTTCAATAACTCACAGCATCCCAAAACCATGTCACCCACAGCAACCATCGACCATGATCACTAACAGTGTCCACTGATGATAGTTGCTGATAACACTCTCGGACCATCGCCACTAGTAGTGTTCACTAATTACCATCGTCAATGACACCCTCCTACCACCATCATCGACAACATCCTCCAAATCGATTACAATCATATACCTCAATTCTTTATTTACCCCAAACATTAAAATCAAAATTCATAGCCAGTTCAAATTATGACAAAATTGAAATTAAATTCTACGATTTATTTTCGATTCCAACATCCAAACTGGTCCATAGTGAATTTATCCTGTTTTCATCTACTACTTAAAGCATAGCTCATTCCAATTGTCAATAATTTTCTTCTAGTGATGAAAAGATTTACAGACCAATATTGAGAAATAGGTATTGATTAATATCACGTGAAACAAATCTCAAAAGCATGTAAAGCTATGTGAATAAATTTGGGATGGAGAAAACATGAACAGTACCAAAATTGAGAAAGATAAAATATAGACATCACTGAAGACAGAGACCTATAACAGCAGATCAAGTAAGAAAAGTAAACAAAATAACTTTGTTAACTCCAACTAGGAGACAACTGAATCTGACATGGGTATCCCAAAAGCAACGAAGGGTTTCTTTCTCCTTCTTCAGTTGGGGAGGGCAAAAGACATACCAAAAATTAAATATTTACCAGCACAGTCAGTACCGTTTTTTTGGCATTGAAAATATCTAAAGAAGCATAAAAATGCCGCATTTATAAAGGAAGACATGTAGATTAGGTAGAAAACAGAAGAAAAGGCTAAACATAAGCCCATTAAAATACAAGTATACAACTGTACATGAACTAGCATGCTATTTATCTAATTTCATTGCTTCACGTGACATTAAAATAAAGAAAGAAGGGAAGAAATCATACTTGAGCTTCACAACGCACAACTGCTGTCACGCGAACATTGTATTCTTCGATACCTAGGGGAGGAAATAAAAAGTGTCGACGGGCATATAGCTGCATGTTTCACGAAAAAATAAGAACAAGATATAGATAAATTATAAAACCCGTAAGAATTGATTGAATTTTACAGAATTTATAATACAAAGTGGGCAAGCCTATTCAGTTAACAAATGTAGTGAAAACGTAGGCTTTTTTCCATTAGCAAAATCAAGAATAAGAATAGATTCAAAATTCAAGGTTTAAATTGCCTATCGCATCACAAGATGCAGCTGCTGTGGTTGTCACAAAAGAATCGAGCAGTGAACACATAGCACATCAGACCGTGGTTGCAGACCGCATCACATGATGCAGCCACGAAATCATGGTCGCGGTGTCTATCACAAACACATCAATATCTGAAAACTCTCCACTTACATAACCCCCTATCATTACCCTCCTCATACCTCACTAAGTGGAAACCTCATACACTATGCCAACTTTTTTTAAGTTACTAAAACTTATGTCACCACTAATCTATCTATTTATCTCTCTTATAATTATAAAAGCAAAAATTAAAACTTTGAAATTAAAACTGAAAAAAAAACAAACCTTTGATATACAGTTAAAAGCAGAGTAAATTATTTAAATAAAAGAACAAAAATTTGGAAAGAGGGGTAAGAACGAAACCTCATAGATGCAGTCACCAATATAAGCTAAAGTTGCAGCATTAAATACAGAACGAGGCTTAACAACTTTAGGTGGAGTTGGCAACCATTTTTCATATCCCAAGTATACTCCATTATCATCATCATATTCATCTTCTTGTTGTTTTCCATTTATAGTTGAAGGATTTGGAGCAGTGTTGCGTTTCAAAAGATCAGAAATGTATTGTTCTTTCTTGGTAGAAATCAAAGGAGGAGGAGAAGGAGGGGATTGTGTTTTTGTAAGCTTCTTATTAAGCTCTTTTCTAGGAGCATTGGGGTTGTAAGAGGGTCTTTGTTGTGTGTCCCATGAAACTTTTACTCGTAGTTTCAGAAAACACGATGTGGATGACACAACTTGCATTATAGTAGTAGCAACTGAAGAGAGAGAAAGATAAGAAGTGTGACAATGTCATAAGATATTTCCGGTTTGGTTTTTATATATTGTGTCGTGGGTTTGGGCTTTTATGTTTTGTTATGTTCGGTTCATGTAACTCAGCCCAATGGTCTATCTAAGACTGGGGTAGTAATTCAACTATTTGATATGTAGAATCGATTAGTAGAAGGATCGTAATGCTAATAACCTTTTCAGGGTGTTTATGTTCAATAAAATCATTTTGTTGAGGTGTAAGAGGAGCACATAGATTAGTGGATCATGTCACCACAAATCATAAAATTATTGAAGTGGATAGAAAAATATTATTTGCCATTATCTCCATTATCTCCTCATAACATCTCAATAGAATGACTAAAGTGTGTTCAAATTTCATTACAAAAAAAATTTAAAGAGAAAAATTTTAAAATTATTTATTCTTATATATATATATTACACCGACTATCTTATATCAGAGATAAATATAATTTCATAAACAAAAAATGGTCACAAATGTAATTAATTCAAACAAAATATGGTATATTATGAATACAAGTTCAAATAGTATAATAGTCAATGTCTATTTGGTTTGTTACAAAATGTATCAATAATTGTAAGAAAATATTTAAATTATTCTTATATTGTTTTTTAACTAACCAAAATAATGAATAGATGTTGAGTGTTATACTAATTAGACTTGTCTTCACAATATACCATATATTGTTTAACTTAATTACATTAGTAAAAAAATTGTTTAAGAAATTACATTTATCTCTCATGCAGTGGTAATGAGTGTAATATATGTATATAATTATGAATGATTTGTATAGATTTGAAAAAATTAGGAGTGATTTGTGAAATTTCACTAAAATTTAAAAATACTATATTAACTATCCTCTATATTAGCATGTAAATTGAATGGGTATGCATCTTAGTTATTCTTGTCTATAATAAATTAATTAATGTGGTTCAAGTATCATCCCACCTTATTCTCTTGAACATAGTAAAAAAAACCAGCTAGACGTTGTTATGACTTATGAGATAAAAATTTAGAAAGAGGAGAATAATAAGAAATATTACTTATTTTTTTAATATGAAATATATGTATATCCAACCAAGACAATTATATATTCATATGTGAGTTAGGTAATACAATTATGGACATATAAGATTGTTCAAATTCCTTTTCAATAAAATGGGTCCTCCCTCTTCAACAAATCATAGGAATGTACTATTGAAGGTTAACCAATTTTATGAGGAACACTTCACTTGTCTCATAATATATTTCATTCTATATAAAATCTTTTTTTATTTGTGGGGAATATTAATTTATATATTTAATTCAGAATTTATTTTGTAAACTAATGAGAAAACAATGGATGAAATAAAATATAGTATGAAAAAGTAGATATACACCAAACTCTATTTATCATTACTTGGTCAACAAAGTGGGGAAATTAATATATATTTATTTGAATAAGTAAAGAAAACAAATAGAAAAATATTTGCCAACCTTCTGGGATATTCATGGTGAACACGTGTCCTTGCTGGCCTGGACCTTCCATTATTAGTCCTTGCCACTACTTTTGATTAAAAAGTTGCATATTTCATTTAAGTTAAAAGTATAATAATAAAATATTTTTGTGATTAATCAAATCAAATAATATATGAAGTGATATATTTTATGGAATAATATGATATTGATTCTTAGTTGAACAAACTTGATTTGTGTTGTAAACTTATGGCACAAATTTATTAATTAGTATGTTATAGGATATATTTTTAAAGTATAGTTTGACCTACTTCAAAAGCCTTCTGGAGCCTTGTTTACATATCTATTTTAAAATTAATAAAACTTATAAATATGTTTCAACATGAAAAAGTTAGGTGGGTCAAAGTAGGCTTTACTTAAAAAGTTTCATATCTTATAAATGGTGATGCCTATACTCAATAAAGTGGATGCCTAGAAGGAAATTCACATAAAAGATCAAGTAACTTATATATGTTACCTTAACATATGGTGAGGGAAAAAGGCAATAGATAAATATAAAAATATAAATATTTAAATTAATTATAAGAATAAAACTATTTTCTTTTAGCCAATAACACCCAAATCTTTTAAAAAGTAATGTAAAAATATTTTATTTAAAAAAAACTAATATAAAAACAAAGTGCGATAATCTTCTCAATTCACTTGTTTTCTCTCCAATTAAATATGACAAAACTTACATACAATTCTTTATGTATAAGATGTGTTTGTAACCTATTAAAATGTGACATACCATTAAGTAATGTCATTAAGTCTATCTTTTTTTCAATCAAGAATATATCTCTTCAAAGTTTAAGTAATGAATGAACATGTGTCACCTTTTAATAGGCTATAAGCACCACTTATATAATATCATATATAATTATATATATACATATATTATATAATTAATTAAAATAAGTGAATAACTTTGCACAAAGCTTACACATAAATCAAAATAAAAGTGCATCAAAGTTTAAGTCTTACATAATTAGAGCAATAAATCAAAACGCATCTCATTTAGAGAGTAAACATTCTAATTCATCCATGTATCATTGTCTTGGTTAGATCCTAAGTTTACATTGTCGGTTAAAGATGTACTTTGAGTGTAACTATCTACATCTTCTTGAGGAAAAGAGTCTAAATTAAGTCCTCCATCAATAGTAATATTTTGTCCTTCAACCATACTTACAAATTAGAATATACGTTAGATTAATATGTATAATACTGATCTTTGAAAAACTCATGCATGAAACTAAGATCATTTGCATTTTTAAACAGTGTAATCAATTACACAATCCTGATAATCGATTACATGCTGATAAACTAATCAGATATGTGCATTTTATATGATGTAATCGATTACAATATACTCGTAATCGATTACAGCATATTAAAAGCATCAGATATGTGCATTTTTTACATTTTCTTTTGTTTTTTTTTTTAATTTTACCAACCCGGCCGGTTTAACCAACCGGGTTATTCTGGTTTTACCCGGTCTAACCCGGTTGGACCGGATTTTCCACGGCCTAAAACGGCTGGAAACCAATTCCAGTTTTCTATATGTACAAGACCGTTTACTCAAGCAGGTGACGGTTGGACCGGCCGGTCCGGTCCGGTCCAAACAACACTGGTCCAATCATCCTAAAATAAATCCATAGCACGGCACAATCACAAACCCCTAATAAACAAGTGAATAAATAAATAAAGATAAGTCATATTAGTTAGATGGATTCTTAAGGAAATATATCTTTTCCAAAAATCCACAAATTGATTGGTACAGTGACCAACAAAGTATTAATCTAATGATAAAAGGTTTTACTAGATTTTTAGTATGACCAAAAGATCAAATGATCAATTTTTGAGAAAAACATTTGTTGAAAAATACATCCACCTACTCAAAAAGTGACTAATTCCTTACTCAGATGGTAAGGAATGCATATGATAATACATAAAAATGATTAATCTAGTGATATAAGACTTGAGTAAATTCTCGATTATGATATTAGGTTTGGATCCAGAAAAAAAATATTTATTGAAAATATTATTCATTATAAAAAAGAACTTATATGAAGTAAATAAATAAATAAGAGTGTATCTACATTTTTTTCTCAATAAATAATTAATACAAATTCTTATTCTATTAATTTTCTCTTTTTTCCTTACAAAACCCCTTCAAAGAAAAAACAACACAAAACGTTTCTTCTCTTCCTTTCAAATCACAATAACAATGACGAACTACGGCACAATCCCAACCTCGTATTCTCCCACCACCACCTCCAACCTCGAGTTCATCTCACGCGCCAAACAACGCATCAAAGAACGCCTCTCCACGCGCCGCCCATGGAAAACCATGTTCAACCTCCACTCCTTCTCCCTCCCTCACGGCCTCTCCGACGCCGTTTCACGAATCCTAACCAACCTCTCCTTCTTCCAAATGAACTACGCCATCGTTCTCCTCTTCGTCCTCTTCCTCAGCCTCCTATGGCACCCGATCTCTCTCATCGTCTTCGTCCTCCTCATTGCCGCGTGGCTCTTCCTCTACTTCCTCCGCGACCAACCGCTCGTCGTATTCGGACGCACCGTCAATGATCGCGCCGTGCTCGCCGTCATGGCGGTGGTTACGGTTGGGCTTCTGTTGTTGACTGGCGCCACCGCTAATATATTGGTGGCGCTGCTGATAGGGGCGGTGCTGGTGGTGGTGCACGCCGTGTTGAGGAGGAGTGATGATTTGTTCGTGGATGAAGAAGAAGTTGATTCGTTGACTTATACTGATTCTTGATTGATCCATGTTTCTTCTATTTCTCACTTCTTCATCTTCTTATTTTGTTAATTTGGTCAATTGGGAAAAAAAATGAATTTTAGATTTGATCTATAGTATTGAATAGTGTTTATTTCTTGGGTTATATGTATTTTTTTTGTTAATGCGAATTGAAGAATTATTTTGTGTAATATTTTGCAACAGTGATAGTATACGTGTATTCTGTGCATTGCTGAATTAATTGATGGAGTAATGCTAATAAAGGGTTTTGGGTTTGTGAAGAATTTTGCTATGATTGGTGGGTGACAGGTGAATTTTGTGGCATTAGTTGTAATTTTATGGCTATTTGTTAAAATCTGACTTCGCAATTTATATCATTTGTTAAAATCTGATCGGTTTAAGAGAGTCACGAGAAAGAATGGAAAATCTTGAGACACAGGTGATCTGTTGGTGGGTTTAGACTTTAAAGCTCAAGTTGTATACTATTTCATTATGCTCAAAAAGGTATTTATGGTTGGAGACTTTTATGTTTACTCATTCTAGTTTAACTATAACCTGCCATGATGTATTTCGTTTTTAATTTAATTTAAAAAAATACTTCATAATTTATGGCTATAAAAAAGGCTGAGGTAAAAGTTGTGATATTGTGGCCTAAAACCCAAATATCATATTAGATTTGAGTATAGAAACTAGGTGTGAGTGTTATAGACAAAAGACTTCTCAATGGTTCATGTTGATTTTGGCCTCAAATCCAAACACAAAATTAGATCTATGAGTAGCTCCCTAGAAACTGGATATATGATTGTTATGGACAAAAGTTGTCAAAAGACCAATAATTCAAGCTGATCTTGACTTCAAATCCAAACACCAACACTTGAAAGCTGAACTTGACATGGCATATAGTTCATCTGGTGTGAGATTGTCAACTTCCTTGGACCCCCACGGATCAGACTCGAGAATAATGTCGTTACTTGCGGTTGAAATCGATGTTCCATTGCCTTCCTCCTGATGAACTTGTCCTCGTATTCTCTTGTAAAGTCTCATTACAGAAACACAGTCTTCATATGGGTCATGAGTGCTAGTTTGAATATTATAACTGTAAAGCCAAAACACAATGATATAGGAGACAGGTTAAAACTTTTGTAGGATCAGCATTTAGTATAGTAGATAATGGTTAATTTAAACTATGTGAACCCCTATTGTGGATATTCGAAAGCTAAACAGATGAGTGTGTTTTTTCATGAAAGATGCATGATGGTAAGGTAGAGTTAAAAAATATGACAAATTGGCATGCAATAGAAAGTGTTTCTATCATTAAATGGACCAATTGATTTAAAGCTAAATGTACACACATGTGGAAAAGATGGATTGTATCAGTTTGATTGTAAAGACAATGGAAAATCCATAGTTAGAAGAAGCGGATAATGCTGAAAGAAGCTCGAGGAAAAAGTTAACTTGCCCTAGATATGTTCGGGTAAGATACTTGAGTGAATGGCTGACTGAGTTTGTTTTCAACAATGGACCATACAATGAAGTGTCCCTGAATCACAAAATTACAAACATTAGACAAAAAGTGAGTTCTGATAAATACGAAGATCGGTTCTCCAGATAGAAACCGTCCATTCAAGCGAAAATTCAATCATCCTAACACCTTTTAATATAAGAAAAATTAAAGCAACTGACTAGGAAAATAGAATGGAATGGTTCACTAAGATCCGGAATAACAACAAGCTGATCACCGTAGCAGTTATATGATCCAAAGTAGATTCAACAATACACCTTATAACCTTGTTCATGGCCCCAAAAAACAGGAAAGAATTCGGGGATTTCCAAATTCCAACTAATCAATAATTGTGAGGACAAGTCCTTAAAAGGGATAAGAAATAAATAAAGTGAAATATGTGATTGTCAATAATGATTATTGGAACCAATAAGCATAACTAAGCTAACCAGGAAACATCTACCTCAATAAGTGTTCGGGATAACTCAATTTCAAACAATCTAAATCATGAGCTAAGCCATGCCCCACAAGAAGTCTGGCCTTTCCACCATCCAACGATTCCAATCTAACTTCGCCAATGGATTCTCCATTGTGTAGAATTTGCAATATCTTTTGTTGAACTTGCTCGAGAGGCATGGCATCTCTAAGATGCTCTTCTGCCAGCCCAGTTATCTCATATCTGAAAAAGTCAACCAAAGTCAACCCCTACAGTATTTTTCCTTCTCCATCTTTCTCTTTGACAGTAAGGGAAAACAATCATACAAATTTGAAATACCTATAATTAGTAACAGGCATTTGAGGCTGTACATAGGTGTGGAAGATTAATTTTTCGTCTTCATCTACTAAGCATACTCTAGCACAGAGTTCAAGCGACCCATCACTTCCTCCACCAACCATTTCACAGTCAATTGCAATTGCTTTAGGGCGCATGCCAACACGGTTCTCATCATAGGAATCTTGAAAATCAAATTCGTGTGATACTGTGGGCGACACACTAGTTCCCTGCAACAGTTCCACACAAAATATATAACAAAGGACAACATAACTGATTGTAAGAAGGTTTCTTTAGTTTGTCTGGGTGAAAAGTAAACATATTTTAATCATACAAGAATTTTTCCAATGATCAACTTACCAAGGGAATGGGAGTAAGCAGCCGACAAAATTCCATATGCTCATTGCGAGACCCGGAGCTACCAAATATTCTCAAGCAAAGTTGACAACCTTGTTCGGAGAAGATATCCGAACAAGATGGACCTAAAACATAGAGGAAACCAAGGGGCGTTAAAAAGCTAAAATGACTAAAAACATGAAAGTAATAACACCAACATCAAATTGAATGTGCAATGATAACTAACCCAAAAGATGCTCTCTGAGAGACTCAAGAAACTTGCAGTGCTTTAGACAGATTGGACATCTAGGCTGATGAATCGAGTGGTATGAGACTTTCATGTGCTCTATAAGATGCTCCTTTTTCTTATATTGCTTGTAGCATGCACAGCATTTGTGTCTGCTTTAAGGAATCAGCTATTCTTTAAAAGCTATGTCAAGAAACAAAATTATACACAAAAATAATAAAAAAAGGCTCGGCGCACGAGGGTGTCACCTAGTGCGGCATAGGGAAAGGTATATGTATGCAATTTTACCCTACAATCCTAGAGACTATTTCTACGATTTGAACATGTAACTACCAAATCACAAGGCATCAATCGTATCCTTACGCCAAAGCTCAGCCTCTCGGGATATACCATACAAATTGAAGATTCCATCATTTATTTAACTCATAAGATTTACAACACGCTGAGTAGATACCAAACACAAATTTCAGATAATACCCTAACTATATCCAAGCATTTGCTTCTGCATGAAGGGAATCAGCTATTCCTTAAAAGCTATGTAACAAAAAAGCAATTATACATAACTCACTGTATTTAATTCTACTCCCAGTATATAGAATATTCCATAGTTTATTCAATCATTTTATAAAATTCAAAAATCGCTGAAGAAATACCAAGCACAAAAAAACAAGCTTTAGCATGATGGTGTATATATAGAAGATACCCATTATCCCAAACAAATAAATTGAAAAAATAAATGGAAGAATTCAACAAAGGAACTCACATTACATGTTTGACTAGCTCAAAGCTAAAATGGTAAGAAAAAGGAAAATTGATTAGGGGGGATTGACCTTTTGGCAGGGTTTTGAAGTGGGTCAACATTGGTGTCCATTGAGAATAACAATGTGGAGGAATCAGAACCTTCAATTAAGGGTGGAACTCTGCAAACCCTAACGTGAACGAAGAAGAAGAAGATGCAGTGTTTAGAGTTTTCACTGAACACTGAGGAAGAAACTTGGAATACCTCAATACAATTTTTTTTTAATAATTTTGACAAGAAAATCACAAGGTTGATCAAATCTTTTTTTTTTTGTGTTATTGGTTCATCTGTTAAATGAGAAAAAAAATGTATTTAGAGCTTACTATCATTTATATTAATTATTATTAATTAGTCAGAGAAATTAAAATCCAAACTAATGCTAGATGATTATGAATAAATCTTTACACTAAGATTGTATATATTAGTCAAAATGTTATAATTATAATCAATTAATTTTTCAACTAAATTTATTTTATATTGGTCAAATACACTATTTTAATATATGGAATGATATAAAGTAAACTAAAAGTTTAAAAGTTTTTATATTATTAATGTATTACATTACACTCTAAAAAGTAAGAGACAACAAATTTCTTTCATTATTATTTAATTAACTAAGGATTTAATCATTTTGCAATTATATACTAACAAATAGGTTAACTGAATGATAACAATTATGAACTAATAAGTTTCTTGTGCTTTTCTTAGATGGCTTGTTTATTTTCCTTCAAAAAATGATGTGCATGCAAATACTATGGGTGCACTTGAGGAAAATATACTTATGCATTATGCAAGACTTGTGTTGAATATGACACAACATAACCATGAAACAGACATGTCACATGATCACATCACCTTGGACCTTAGCCTTTAAGACATGTCATAATCAGACAACCAAGATCTTTCGCTACTTCAAAACTTCAGAATTCAACATATAAAAATGATTACACCTTATGAATGGTTAAAGCTAACTGATTTTCAGGCAATGTTGTTGTCTGCTTTATCAAAGTACTAGTAGTATACTCGTGCATTCGTACGAGTGATAATATATTTGTACGAATTTATTTAAAGAATGAAATAACTACGTACAACTGATAATGATTTAACATTGGTCTAGATAAATATAATCCCACATTTTAGTGACATCCAATCTTGTAACATTACATAAACTTGTAGACAGATCTAAATTCTTCAATATCATTATGTACAATAAATAGACAATAATGTTCTTGATCAAAAGTATCAAGGAGATTGGTGAGTTGATGACAAATCAAAAAAGAGACCAAAAAATTCGCATGCATTAGATTTTGAGAGAGAAAGAGATTTGAACCTGATCAAATGTCATTTAGGCATTATAGTTTACATAAATTCCCAAAAGCATTTAAAAAGTTACAATATATTAAGACACTTCCCTCTCTAGTATCGGAGAAGAGACTGACTCGTATGTTCCCTATCCTACTTCCCCTCTACTCTATACATTGCAGAAAAATAGAAAGAAAACTACATATAACAATACTAAGCAAGAAACATATCTAGCATCACAAGAATGCAACTTTCAACATGAACAGCATTAAATGCAATCTTCACATGATATCTGTCTAGCCTTAGTCCCTTTCCAATATTCAGGCCTGTAATTAAACCACTATAATGGTGCAGCCTCTGCTGCAATTCTGTTCATAATCAACCACTCCGGTTTCGGGCATCATAACCAGGAGTTGGAATGTAATTTGGGTCGATCATGACGTCACCCTCCAGTATTCGGAGAACCTTGAACAAACACATGCACAAGTATGTCATCACAGTCAGGTAAGGGAACAAAAGATGGTAGAACAGCAACATGTAAACAAATATGGCTTTAGTGTACATCATAATATATTAGAAGCCATTGCTATTCTTGAATTTCGCATAAGAAGTTATCAAGAATTCTCTAGGTAGCAATAGAATGGAACATAATAAAATAGAGAGGAATGTGACATTAATAGAGTGGTTTTCATTATAGCCTATAACTGTCTAGACCAAGTTCTTTAACATGCAAGTAACTTAATAAATGTAAAACTTGCCAGAGAAAATTTAGCTTAAAAAATTTCACTTACCTGTGACATGCGTGGTCTAGAACAAGGATCTCTCCTTATGCACAATGATGCAGCATGTAGCATGCAATAGACCTCATGTTCTGAATAGTGACTTCCCAAACTTGGGTCAATAAGTTCCTCAATAGCATATTCTTCTAACAGTGGTCGTGCCTGTAGAATAAAAGAAACTTATGGTCCTGTTATATTTCTCATTAATGATATTTTAACACTTGAGATGATGCCAATATCAGACAATTAAAGATTGTAACAAATAAGATACTAATATTTTGACTTACCCACTCAGTAAGACACTGTTGTCCCTTGGGCCGGTTGAGATCGACGGCTTTTCGCCCTGTTACAAGCTCCAACAATACCACTCCAAATGAATAAACATCAGCCTTTTCAGTTATTTGGCCACTTTGAGCATATTCAGGAGCCAAATACCTACATAGCATCAATATAGCTTAGCTGCATGTTTATATTGTGCAGACATGTTCAAGGTTGACACTAACTGAGAAGTGATACACCACATACCCGAACGTTCCAATTACTCTGGTATCCACACCTGTGTCTCCATCAGGTTGCCACCTCGCAAGTCCAAAATCACCAACCTTGCAGAATTCGACATGATTATTTAGTGAAATGAACATTTTTCTAAAGAAAAAGAGAATCATACTATGGACAGATCAAGTGATGATGCCTTTCATTTGTAAACTAAGGTTGCATTGCAGAAACAGGCAAAACACTACCCTACCAGTGGCTCGAAATCATGAGTGATAAGAATGTTGTTTGGCCGCATATCACGGTGAATAATGCAACCCACTCTGCACTCTTCATGTAGATACCGCAACCCTCGAGCAGCTCCAACAGCAATTTTTTGCCGTGCAGACCATTCTAATGGTTCTAGTTGCCTCCCTGAAAGACTTCCAAGCACTATGTCAGTTTACAAAATCACAACCAAATCAGTGTCAGTAGCATGTATCTTATATCATATTGCAATAGTTTTATTTGACACGCAAAAACATCATGATATTAACATATTCTTAGTGACTATAGCCTTAAAGGATAATAAAATCCCACTGATTACCATGGTTTAGTGGGCATATGGATCAAATAAAAACAAATACAAGCTTTTCAAATTAAATTTTCAGATATTGAGTTAAGTCCTTTCTAATAGTCTAAAGGCATGAATATCATTAGACACAGATAAATTTATTATATTTAATCTGTTTCCAAAATATTTAATGATACTTTTTACTTTTAAGTAGCATACATGCACTATATCAACAATGTATGTTGAATGGCTTAAGTAAGTTCTAACCAACTCAAAAACATATCTCGTATAACAGAATTTGGTATGGAAGCAAGAGAAATTACCATACAAATGAGTATCCAAAGATCCGTTGCAGATGTACTCATAAACTAGAAGCCTTCGCTTATCCTCTATACAGAATCCAATCAGCAAAACAACATTTCGGTGCTGAGCACAGCTCAGGACTTCTACCTCCGAGCAAAATTCAACATCACCCTGAGAACTAGCCAATTTATGTTGCTTGACAGCAATGACTTGTCCATCTGGAAGAACACCTCTGTGAACAGATCCAAACCCTCCTTCTGCCAAGAAATTAGCTTGTGAAAATCCACCAGTAGCAAGCTCCAACTCAGTGTAGCTGAACAACCTTGGAGGTTTTCCGAAAACAGGAGCCTTGTGTTGACATATTGAACATAATGGAGGTGGACCGGGTGGGGCATTTCTAGATAATGCTACTGCTTCTCTTACATTTCTGCTAAAATCCAAGTCATTAGTTGTATAGGTTGAGATGTCAAGTTCAGCTTCTCTATTGAGCCGTGAAAACTTTTCAAGCAAAGCTCTAGCCGTCGATGATTGAGGCTTATTATGAGATCTCTCTGTTATTTCTGCTATGCGTTGGGAAGATTGTTGATGTAAAAATAAATCAGCTATCCATGGCCGGAATCTCAATCTGGCTGAAGATGTGGACAAAGTCTCATTGTCTGTATCTGAATTAGTATCATCAAGTTCTTGATTTTCTTCGATAGTTTCCTCTTTCTTTGACTCACCATTCATCTCAGAGATGAAGAATGGTGAAGTTCCTAGATCGGAGCTTGAAACTGATGAAGTGCCAACTTCAGTTGCAGTAAACGATGTCCCCGGCTCGGGGCTGCTAGTTGGAGTGACAATTGGCCCTTTTATCGAATTTATAGTATTTTTCTTCTTCTTGGTTTGTTTTGAAGGCATCTCATCTTGCTCAGAAGGTAATGGACCTGTATCTTCAATATCCTTCTTTAGGGGTCCAACCAAATTCAAGCGGAGCACTATCGGTTGGGAACGCTTCATAACAACGATGTTGCACTGCAGCTCTTCCATGCACCACTTTTCCTCGTGTTTGAGATGTCTGCAAAAAAAGCAACACCATATACCAACAACAGCAACTAAATTATGATCTCGGATAAATAAAATAGTAAACCAGAAGTTGAAAATTAATCAATTTTGCTTCACATTATTACAATATCATGCATGCAGTTCTATGATGAAAAATAAGATAGATTATTACTTGTCTAAAACAACCCAATTGGCTTGGATTTTCTTGGCTTCTGCAGCCACTGCTCCACACGGAGACTCGGAAACAATTTTAATCTTGACATTTATCTGTTAAAAAAAAAGTTAGCATAATGATACAGACTCAACATTCAATGGGAACCTTTCATAAGTCAAGGACTCAAGGCTACTAACCTTGTTAGGATCATAGACATCGTGGAGCTGAAGGATCATCTGAGAGAAAGAATCAGTGATATCAGTCTTCTGTTCTGAACTTGTTCCTGTAGTGTGAGATTTCTTGTGACCACTAGCACAATCACCAGCAAACCTAGGAAAACCCCATAATCTTCGGCCTGAAAATGTGCAGAATGTTAGTCAAGAAACATACACATAATAAAGGAATAGTGAAGATTCAAACGGTAAATCAAATGCATTAACAAAGTCCAGAAGAGCATGTATGCAGATTTAGACTTCTACCTCAAATAGACGATGGGTATAATTGATAGCAACAACAGAAAACTATTCCCTTTAGAACCAAGGAAGTAAAAATAAATGACCGGAAGCCGTGTTATTACACATAGGAAAGAAACAATTTAGACTTGGTACTTGAAAAAAGAGGTATTCATCAATAAACAATATCTCATGAAAAGAGAAGCTCAAAAGAAAACAAGGAAGGTTAAAGAGGGTTTACCTGAACTCTGTGACGGCACAACCACTAGCAGTGTAATGCAATCACCAGGTTGAACAAAATGAGTCAAAGACCAAACAAGAGCAGTTTTTGGAACATCCTTTGATGCCTTGACTGCAACAATGACCTTCTCAGCACCATTGGAGCCTTTTTCTTGCTTCCCTCGTTTCTGTTGTTCTCGACTCATCACAACCAATAATCACGCGAGAAACGGCTTGCTTTAAAAGATTTCACTCACCATGTTCCTATATACCACAAAAAGGGAGAGAAATCACCGACATGCCAACATTCGACTGAGCAATAATAGAGCAACCATTGCCTAGACCCTTTTAACCAAAATCAAACCTTGTGCTACAGAACCACTAGTGAACCATCTTCTAACTTCTTTCAAAAATGTGATTCTTAGTTTAGTCACTAACAAGAAGGATTTTTGCAAGTACCTCCCGAAAAATAGTATCAATAAAGGTGAAGAACCAAATACCCTTTTTGACTTAGAAAGCAAGGAGTTGCATTTCCAAACTCACAATGCAAATATATGCATTTCAAGTTTCTGAAATTCAAGAAGATTAAAAGCACAAGCTCAATGCTTGGCATGAGATGTAAAAAGACACATAGACAAAGGAGACACCTTCCACTCTCTGACACTAGCTATGAATCATTTTTTAGCCTTCAAATCACTCTCCAATTCAAAACATTTGGACCCGAGTAATTGTCTTCACTTTTGATACAGACATAAGAGGAACCTCAACCAAACATTTAACTACCAAAATAGTTAAATGTCCTTCATATTTCAAGAGTTTCAATTTCCCCACTGATATGACTAAAGGTAGTGGCATGTGCCATTGAAAGTTCAGTATCATTTTTTACCCAGCAAAGTTCACAATAATGAAGAGTGAAACCTCTGAAGAAGAAAACATGCATACCAATGTGAGGCATACACATAACTAAGCACTAGCAAGTTCCATTTTGTAGCCTTCTTAAATGACTAAAAAAACATCACTTGTAACTAGAAGACAAGGAAGAAAATGCCCAGAATAAGATCCAAAACTTTCTTTTCCCTCTAATATTATTACATAAATATCGTTTATCTAACCTTCTGGACACTGAATATCCAACAAAAGAAGAAAATGAAAAACAACAACAAAAACAACAAATAAGAATAACATCTTAACTTTTCTGTTTATCATTATTAGTAAACCATTAGAATCTCAATAGTTTCAGCGAAAATCCATCAGAGCCAACCCAAAAACAGTTTCTTCCAATAAAATAATAAAAAGAATCATTTTTTAAAATTTATAAAACATAGAAGTGGGTTGAACAATCATTTAATAATATTGAAGACCTTTCCTTTTGTTATGGTTAAAAAAGTTGCAAAAGCTAAAAGCTTTGACATAAATGGCTATGCTTACTTTGCTGCACTGCAGTTTCTCTTCAACTTGCACTACCATTAATCATATGGGAAGTAGTAGAACCCAAAATGTCACAAAATGAAAGGAAAATAAGGGAAAATGGGATGTTAAAGACAAAGATAGAGACTTTAACAACAAATGAGGATACCCTTCAAGAGTAAAAGATAAGTGAGTACAAAAATGAAAGTGGTTTTTCATGAAGAGGTGTCTTACTAAGTGACCAATGGAGATAGAAACATAACATAGAGAAGACAACACAACAAGATATCATTAATGTTTAAACTGGTTCTGTTTTTTTTCTTTTTGCAGATACATATTTTTAGGATAGAACATTCATGTTTTAATTTGGTAGGGCACCATACCTTTGTCATTAATGGAAATAAAAAATATTTGAATTTCATTGCAACTTATTAACTAATGCCATATTTTAAGAATAGAAAAATATACATGTAAATTAACTAATTGTGTATAAATTTTTGTGCTGAAAATATATAGATATTAGTCTTTTAACAATGTGTTCTAAAACTCATTAGAAAAATGTTATTTTAAATTGGAAATTAATACATTTAAAAAATAGTGTAATATTTATGTATTGTTATCGTAAATATTCACATGCAATTAATATCTCGTTCATTTGTATTTTATTTTTAAAGAGTTAACGATGAAAAAATATAAATAATAGATGATGTATTAATAATATATAATACTCATGCATACATTATTTTCTTTAAAAAATTCATGGACTAAATAAATGTGTCTTGATCCACCTTCAATCATTTTGAAATATTTTTTCTAAAATATGTTATTTAGTAGACATGAAAAAAACTTATTAACAACAGAAAAGTCGTTACTATTGATAAGAGAAAGTATCTAACATCTACTAAACTTATATCAAATAACGTTTTTAAACAATATAAAGACTAATATCAAAGAGAAAGTCGTTATTTAGTAGACATGAAAAAAACTTATTAACAACAGAAAAGTCGTTACTATTGATAAGAGAAAGTATCTAACATCTACTAAACTTATATCAAATAACGTTTTTAAACAATATAAAGCAATGTGGCATATGAGGAAAAAGATCTCCGTTCCAACAAAATTATGTCTTCATGTCCCAAGTCAATCATGTTACATCAAGTAAAGTAAAAAATTATTTTTCATTTTTTAATTTTTATATTAACTATGTGACATTTTTTTACTGATTTAGGACACAGTATGACATCATTTTTGGGAATTGGCATATGAGAGTATAGACACATCATGTCATCGTAAATACATTGCTCTTCAATGACATAGATTCATTTTATTTTTGACACGATATTTCATGAAATTATACATTATGTCAGGGTAATTGCTAAAGTAACACAATACTCCAAATGGTAACTCCATCATAAAATATATCACTTTTATTTGTTAGCTCAACTTATGTACATTTTACTGAAACTAATTTCCTAACTCCTCTACTTGGATTTAAAAAAACAATACAATTACTTAATTAGATGAATAATCAATTGTGAAGTTCAAATAGTGGAAACGAAAACGCAATGACAATAGAATCCCATGATTGTAAATTGCTTAGTAATATCGTCCCTTGTTGTGAAGTTTGGTATGAATCAGAATAAATGGTGCTGAGATGAAACTAAATTAAATGAAAATGCAGTGTCACGTCAACTTAGCATTCAACACACGCAAAACAACAACAACCATACTTCATCATACTTCAAACTTCTCAATCACTAAAATTCCTTTTTCACTTAAGTTTTGAAGTAAGATAAATCAAAGTAGAAAGAATCATCTCATAAATGGTTTTATCTTTTTTTCTTTCTAAAAAAACAACTCACAAAACATATAATTGTGAGACTAATTCGTATTCTGGTCAATATTTACTTGATACCACTATCATGAAGATTTAGGGATAAACGATATCAATTCTACTATTACCTACTATCAGATTTGATTCATTTCTCAATAATAAATTTTTAAGGTATATGTTCCAAAGTTTCCATGGTGTCTTGCTATAGCTATATTGTTTTAATTCTTAAATAAAATGTTACCAGAATATGTGATTTTTTAATTATAATTTTTTCTTTTTTTCAGATTTTAAAATTCATTTAACTAATAGGTTTTGATTTTTAAAAATAAGATGGCTAACACATATGATTTAGAAAGTACAAAAATGATAAAATCTTATGATAAATAATAAGATATTGTTGCAAGGGAGCAAGATTTGCATGTTTCAATAGTATCAGATAAACACAGCTAATACTCTTTAGTTACTAAATTTTATTAAAATAGTTTTAACAAGAGTTCCATTATTTTTTTACTGTTATAAACTATTGTTTTTTGTATGGGAAAAAAAGTTAATGACAAAAACTTTGGTTACTTGTAGGTAAAAGGATATGTCTCTTTGGCGCTGGTATGGTTAGAGAATCGAGTTAACAGTTCTGTACCATTCCTATGATGGTTTTAAAAACTATAAATAATTAATTATTGCCCTACCTACTTTATATATTTAGCTTTTAAAATGTGCCATTAAAACTGTTGTCTAACGTGGGAAACGAGTCAAGCATGGTAAGAAGTAGCAAAGCGGGGTAGAACATGGAATAACTAATATTTTCTAGGGTACGTGATTCTTTGTCCCAACAAATATTTTTTCTAGAATTGAATATTTGGCCATGCATTATTCTCGGGATTTAGTGGGGTCTTACACAATTAAATCAATGTCTTGTTAATAAACCATAAACTAATTTGTTTTTATAAGTGTGGTTATTTTATATTATAAATTAAAGAAATTATTGATTCTTAATAAAATCATTAACATTCTTCTTCTCATTACTTTTCAGGAGTACGATTGAAGAAAAATAATAATATTATTTTATGAAAATAAGTGCTACAATTACCCCGAGCTGGTGCATTTTTGGTTGTTGTTAGCACTCATGGTATGCATGTCAGTTACGAGTAAGGATTCTCTAAATATCATATTTTCTTTGTATTTTCAATGACAAAATCGTTATTCCATTATATATAAAAGGGTAAAAATGTTTTCTCATATTATAATTTCTTTGTATTTTTGGTACTTGTCTCTCCATTAATAGAGAGGAGGGGATCCTTACTGGTGTGAGATTGGCGATTTACTAGTCTTTAATCTCTTTCGTGTTTTATTTTATTTTTTATTTTAGAAAACTAACATGTTTTTTATTTATATCTTGATGCATTATTTTACTCATTTTTACTTCATATTTCTCCATTTTTTTTAAATATAGAGGATATGAAGTATTCCATATTTGGATACTGTGTTTGGTTGTATCTTTTAAATGTGACTATCAATTATTGTAGAATGTGTTTTGTTGCATCTTTCATCGTGATTATCAATTATATTATGAGTTGTAACAAATTTAATTTTTTTTAACCCAAAGCATATGAATTTTTCAATATATCATCTAATGGTTTATTTAAGTGATGTATGTGTATTTGTCTTCAAGAAGATATAGGTTTGAGTCTTGTATATGAGTAAAATCTCTTTTCATTCATTCATTTCTAATTGTAATTAAATTTATTAAAATACTACTATTTCTTTAATTTCATATATATTTATCTCTCTATTATAATTATATCATTATATTTTACTCATGATTTCTCATATTAATCATATATGGATAAAGTTATAAAAATGATGATTAACATTATCTTGATTTTTTTAAAACAAATAGAAAGGAATAAATTTTTCTCTCATGAAAACAATTAAAAAGAGGTGGAGGGAGTTAAAAGATAGACGTGGGTAAAAATAAATAAATATACGTGAACCTTCCAACATAGAGAACTCTTTACTTGAAAATTGAAATGTCATTTTTAAATAGTTTTTTTTTTTTACAAAATCCATAAATCATGAATTATTCTTTAATGTGGATGACAAGTTGGTGCAGATTTTGATAGCATTTGTTGGTCATTTAATGCTGCTTGCCCCAAAAGATACTGTCTAACCAATATGAGTATAATCATAAATTAAAAAAATCACTTATTCTTCTCATACTTCAATTTTAGAAAGTCTAACATTATTGAAAGATATTAGAAAAAATTTATATACTAGTATATCAATTTTACACACTACCATTATATCATATACTATTTATATTAAATTATGATAGATTCTAAAAAAATGATTCAAATAAATAGTAAATAATCTCATGACTATATAAATAAATTTTTAAACTAATCGTATAGATGGATAGTTCGTTTATAGTTCGTTTTACTAATGAGTGTGTGCATGTAAATTGAACTACACTATCATTTAGATGTATTTTAATGTTTTAACATTTTCCCATTATTTGAAATTGGTTCTTATTTTAAAATTAAATATGTATTTATGATTTATTTTCGAATTATACTCTTATTTATCACTTATCTTTTTTAAACTTATTTATTTTTAATTTAATTTTATTATGTATTAAATGTGATTATAGTCAAAATGTATCAACATTTTTTACATCATTTAATAATTTTTTAAACTATAACATAACCTTAGCATTAATAATCAATTTTGTAGTAAGAGAAATCATTAATAGTTGTTTTTTCTCTATATACTCTTAGAATTAATAATAAATTTTGTAGAAAGAGAAATATTGAACAAAATAAATAATAGGTAAACTTCTTAGTGAATTATTAAGTATAACACCTTGTAGTAAAATTTTGGCCTTTTGTGAACATCGTTTATAGAAAATAAATGATAACAGTGGTTACATGACAAATTAGGTGGTGTTGTGGGAATATATGTTAGGTGAAATAGAAGTAGGGTACTATAGTGGAATATACTAATGTTCATAATTAAGGTCATTTTCATTATACCCTACATGTATAATGCATGTTTTCTTCTTTAATTTTATACATGCCTAAATAATGGCCCTTATGTGTTATGGAGACACGACTACATATATGACTTGAATGTTAAATTGTAAAATCCTTTTCATTCACAAGAATGTCATGTGCATTTTAAATCTAATTCAGTAAATATATTTGGGTTTCGAAATGTAAAAGCAAACATTGATATTTATGTTCCATGAAAGGGAAAGGATGACCTTAATCCATTAATTGCATATTTTATGTTAAGAGTACCATCAATAATAGGAGTACATCTTCTATCCATAGCTACTAAACTATTACAATTTCAAAGCTACCGTTTTATTTTATTAAAGAACATTTTATACTGGATCATATTTTATGGTATATTTTTATTTATATTTTATTAAAAATATTGGAACATTTTACTTATATTTTTAATGGCAAAAGAAAAAAAATGCAAATGCAGTGCCCCTAATCTCTACAATTGCACTAGACAGCACAAATGATTATTCCTAATAATGTAAAAAAGAACCCACAATAACAATATTTAAGTTCTTCATAAATATCAACATTGATATGAATATACTTGTTAAATTGTCAGTATAAAAATGATGTAAGAAAGTAGTACGATATAATAACTTTTCATAATAAAATGACACATTGATAAACATAATCAATGACGACCTCTCTAATATTGGAGAGTCTAATATTGGATGAGGATTGTGTCACATAGCAAAACTTTTTTTAATAATGATTTTTAAGTTTTTTTTAATTTATGGAAAAACATACTCTCTAAAGAGTGGAGTTATTGTTTTTCTTTTGTTTCCAATAACTAAAATATCATTTTATTATAAATAATAAATAAACGTATTATATCATTTTCCTTTATTTTTTGTAGCTTGAGATAAAATCCTTTGTCAATTTCAGGAATCACTTATGTAGTATTAGAAGCCCTGATGGTGGGTTGTTTGGAAATTGTGCCCACATGCAATTTCTGTCATGCAAGTTGCCCATGTTCTATCAAATACTGGAGGGAGGGCCTCTATTTCTAAGGTCTACTACCATTCATATTCATATTTTACTTTTCATCACACCTTTATTTATTATTCACATTTTTAATCCATTTATTTCATTTCTTTTTCAACTCAATTTTCAAAGTGAACTAAGGGAGGGGATCCACTTACTCCAAGAGTAAATTTTTTAAACCTACTCTACATCTTAGTTATCAACTTCACGGAAATACAATTTAAGTTCTTCATATTTAATGGCCCAGTCTCACCATTCACCAAGGCCTGTGTAGGATTTCATTTTTTCCTTTTTAAGGATGGATTTCACTATTAAATATGCGATAAGGGGTTGGATAATTAATTATACAATTGTCATAATTTAAATCCAAATATTTATATTTTACATCTAAGAACTCTATAAAATGAAGTATTAAGTATTCATTCATCAATAATTACATGCAGGATTGATAATACATACTTTCCTCTCATGAGTCCATATTTAATTTTATAATTCCATCACTTTTTTATTTTGAAGAATAATGATAATAGTGCTTTCCTTGCTTCATTGCATTTTCTTTTGATTAAGTGAGATCCAACTATGTCTCCATTGTCAGAAAAGTGATATAAAAGGTGGTTTAGTGCATGGTACACTAATATAATGTGTTTGCATGGAGACACATTCATAGCTTTTATTATCCTCATTAATCTCAATCAAATGCAATTATATTTAGAAGAAGACAAAACAATTATCAATGATAATCAATTATAATGGATATTAGACTAGGCATGTAATGGACAGGGTGAATGAATGTACCAGAATCTTGACCATGCACGGATCTAAAAGCATTTTGGCATAATGTCATACCCAAGGGAGGAAAATAAGTATATATATGATATCAAATGCTATATCATACTTATGACACTTCAGTCACGTATTCAAGATGATTAGTCTCTTACATATAGTTATGCAAAAAAAAATGATATATCAAAATTTTATTATATGTTTGTAGCTTAAATTATTAAAGGTTTTCACATAATTAATGGCTTGGATCCATGTTCTAGCGGTGGTCCATCCCATTCATTCTGACACCATATGCTAATATTTATTTCTATGAGGCTACTGGTTTAGTTTGTTTTGTATCTGCAAATTCATACAAAAAGTTGATAATGATGAGAACACTTAACAATTAAATTAATGAGAATGACCAATTAATCATTGTGGATTTGTGTGTGCAACAAATTATACAATGTCCTAATAGGAATAGCATAAGTGGTAGGGTAAAAGTTAATATATCAACTGAGAATGGGATAATACTTTTAGATGAGAGTACCAATTTTATGAAATGTTATTTCATTTCATTTCATTTTAAAATGTCTTAAAAGTGATAATATACTTTTTCCCTAGTTAAATTTTACATGGGAGGAGAAAGGTGAAATTGTACAACAGTTTATGTTTAATATCAAGTTGTGGTTACTCTTCTTACCATCCTTAGATATGTGATTATTTATTTTTAGCAATTTTGTACAATTCACCACAAAATATCTTTGGTTTTGTACCATAAAATATAATCAATAAAAAGACCTACATTACCATTCAATTATATGTTGTAAGGTTATGTTTGTAAATGTCACAAATAAAAAAAATTGGATTGTTGGTGAATGATTTATGTAGTTTGCAAGAGGCCATAGGTTCAACCACCATTATCATGCATCATAGCATCAAATACAAAAATAGGATAAATTTTTTATGCTTGATATTTTCATTTTCTATAATTTTAATTTTAGTAAGTGTTGGAAAGTAAGTACAACATCGTCTACCTCATTGTTTCAGGAATGATTTAAATACTTGTTGGGTGACTCATCTCATTGCCAATTGATTTTGAGATGGAACCTTAACATGATATCAGAGTCAGAGTCCAACTTCTTTCCGGTTGTCATGAGCCAAAAGATGCCATTTAGTTATGGGTCAAATGTAACCATTCGCCTGGTCCGGCAGACTTACGTGGAGGGAGCATATTGGGAAGTAAGTCTCACATCGTCTACCTCATTGTTTCTCATTGCCAATTGGTTTTTAAACAATAGTTCAAAGTCCAAACACATTTTAAACGTTTTACCTAAAAGATTAACTTCATTTTCTCAAAAGAACATATTATTTGATAAATGAAATGCAGATCAAGTCTTAAACTTATTCAAATCATAGTTTATTTTTTGCAAATTCAACAACAACAAAAGAAAGATACATAATTTGACAAGCCACTAGAAAAACATAATAACATAATTGCCACATATCATGGTTCATCATCTTCAATTTTAGCTATTAGTTAATGAGGAACTGAGAGAACTTTAGGGAAATTTTTATGAGCATCAATTGAAATTGTCTCCAACATGCAATCAACTGAGATTGTTGGTCTAATTATGTTGTTTTCTTCACCAATAGTTTTGTTGATAATATGGACCAAAATATTCTTAAGTTCTTCCCCATCTTTCCATGCATGCACCTCAGGTTTTATGTCCTTAGAATTTTTAGATACTAAATCACACAATGCAAAGTTGGTTCTAGGCATCAAATAATCATTATCTTTGAGCTTCAAACTAGGACAAAAATCTCCACTTCCATCTCCAAGGTAGATAAATTTCTTCTTTCCTGACCCATCAAGCAAATTTTGAATCCTTTCTATGACCAATCCCTATATGGTAATAGAAAGCCAAAAGAAAATGGTTAATATAGAAGAGAATATTTAAAAAGAACAACTTTTGCTAGTGATTTTGATAAAACTTAATTATTAATTTTAAGTGGTAAGTGTATTTCTTTTCTGGAAAGTAGAAAGTGTTATTGTTGTACATGGTACATGAAACAAATTTAATGTTGCCTTTATGTTGTCAGGATCCTTTATATTATGACACAGACCAGAGAAATGGAACATGATGTGTAGTCAATGATAAAGTTCAATATCCACCTAACTAAATGATATATGATAATAAAAAAGAAATTGAGCTCCGACTATGATATTATGTTAAAGTTTCATCTTAAAACTAATTGATAATAAGATGAGTAGTCCAATAGTTATTTAAATAATTCCCAAGAGAATGAAGTAGGCGATATGAGACTTACTTCTGAACAAGTGATGTGAATTTGTATAGATAACATTAATACGTAACTACAAAACTTGGATATAATTATTTGGGCATAATAAGTAAATGGGTTTTGGAGTATTTGCCTTGCACATGTTTGGTGGACAAAGATTGCATCCATGAGAAGAATGTAGATAATCATGGTAGGGGCAAATTTTGAGTCTCCCTTCTTCAGTAACATAGCTGGGATTTGCAGTGACCTCTGAGAAACAATTCCATACTCCATGATGCTTCAAAATTGTTTCTATAAAGAAAATATTTGCGTCACTCACGATCTTAAGCTCACACCTGAATACAATTCCATCTTATGCATTAGTATCTTTTCTAAGGAAACCAAAGTACATGGACACATGTTGATTATGCTATCATAAGTATATATATATATATATAGCTTTTATATATATATATATATATATATATATATATATATGTTTAATTTTATAATTTTACATATACTAATTGGGTTCGGGCGGGTATGGGATATGATATCAACTGTAGTGAACCCGAACCTGAAAGTTGAACTCGGTTAAAACTTGAACCTAAACTCAATTACATCGGGTTTTCCTTGTTAAATTCGGGTTGTTTGGGCGAATATCCGCATGTTCGGTTTTCATTATCATCCGTAAGCAAAACAAGGAATGTGATAAAAAAAATGAACATATAATTTCAATGTAGGTAAGTTGGTTAGGAGGAAAAATAGAAGAAATTTAACACCGTTGACATTTTTTAGTACCAGAATGAATTTCGACCTGACAATAAAAGATATTGCTTTATGATTTAGAGGTTACTTTTCAAATCATAGAAATTGGAACTCACTTACTAATGAAATTTGATAGTATGTACATATGCATAATCATTAATTTTCAACCCCTTTCTCTTTCTTAGAAAATCTTACATAGAAAAAGGAAAAGTGTAAGGGAAAACAATGAGAGATACCCAAGGGAATATGCTGCTTCAATGGCAGGAACAATGGAGGGATGTATTGGAGTTTGGTGCAGAACTTGTACAATGTCTTCAATGGTTTTTCCTTGTGAATGAAGTTCACTCATCATCTTATCCTGCAAAAATATATAGGATAACAAATTAAATAAAATTATTTCCCTAACAATAAATAAATAAATATGTATATAAAGAAACATTGTATATGAAGGTAGAAAATCAAGGAAGGAAAAGAAAACCATGAGAGGGTTCCAAGGCATAGTAGGAAGAAGCTTATAGAACTTTTCAGTTAAACCAAATTCATCAAGTACCCAGTTATCACTATCACATTCGATGATTGTTGAGTCAAAGTCAAAAATCACTATAATTGCAGCCATTTTTTGGAGAAAATATTTATGTGTATGAGTGTTTGATTATGTGGGTAAAGTATGTGAATGTGATTATTATCAGAACAATAACAAGTATTTATAAGCATGGGACCTTTAGAAATTTTTATTTTATTTTATTTTAATGAATGGGAACTTTAGATTATTAGCCTAAAGTGGCATTGTATGTTCATGAAATGACGTAGGGACATTTAGATTCCAAGGAATATTACAACGTTAATCTTAAATTTTATATGATTCCAAAACCTTTAAATCAAACATGTTTAATAATATAAGTAGTATTTTTTGTGATATAAAGGGGCTAGATGCCAAAAAAAAACAATAAATTGCATGGGTTTGGGAAATAATTGAGGAGGCTCAAAAATAATTTTGGAATCTACTTTTCTACTTTTTAATTTTGTTAGCATATTTAGCAAAACTAGAAATCCAATTTTTTGTAACTGAAATTGAAATTGCATTTTTTTGGGTTCTAGCATCATCTCTTGGAAGACAAAGAAACAAAGTGGGGTCTCTCGTTCCTCTGCTGAAGCTGAATATAGAGCAATGGCCAATGCAACTTGTGAAATTACTTGGCTCTCCTATCTTTTGAAAGATATTGG
Organism: Lupinus albus; assembly: GCA_009771035.1. Taxonomy (NCBI): domain Eukaryota; kingdom Viridiplantae; phylum Streptophyta; class Magnoliopsida; order Fabales; family Fabaceae; genus Lupinus; species Lupinus albus. The sequence goes on along the minus strand of CM020022.1, from coordinate 2,148,166 downwards.
TCTATCTCCTTCTACATCAATATCGTTGTTTTGTGACAACCAGTCCGCTCTTCATATTGCCTCAAATCCGGTCTATCATGAAAGAACGAAACATATAGAAATTGATTGTCATGTTGTTCGTGAAAAAATTTCTTCTGGACTTATTACTGCTATGAAAGTCAGTTCTGCAAATCAAATTGCTGATTTACGTACCAAGTCATTGGGAAAAAATCAATTCATGCATTTAAAGAGCAAGATGAGATTATCCAACTTACACCTCCCATCTTGAGGGGAATGTTATCACAACAAATCATGCATAGCTGTTGACAATGATTTTGTTATTATTAGGATATATTTTCATTAAAATAGGATTTGATATTAAAATAGGATTTGTTATTAAAATAGGATTTGATTGTAATTGATTGCCTTTTACTATTTTCCATTTATAGTTACGTTTCATGTTTGATCTGTAAGTTTAAATAGCATAGCCTTTGTACAATTTCGATACAAAAAATATATGAATATACATTTAAATTCAAACTCCTTCTTTACAGAAATCAAAACTATGATTTGATGAAAATTGCAAATGTAGCACCTTTTAAACCCATTGAGTTTTTTTTAATACCCGTCTCATGATGTTATAAATTTTTAAAAAACATTATCACAAATTAAATTGTAAAGAAAAAGGTTTGGTAATTGTACATTATGGTGTGCATAAAATAATTCCATTCATCGATTTATTGGACAAAGCATTAAAAGCATTCCTTTATTTCTTTTGACCTTTTCAAAATAATACAATCTTTATGGGATGGAAAAAGTACTACTTTTCCTATAATGCCGTGACAATTATCAACCCAAACTGCTATGGCTCATTTTATTTAGTACCGGTAATAATGGTATTAATACCGTACATGTCATCAAACCGGTAGGAGTACTGGTACAATGGTATAGCGGTTTAAGCATGAGACCTTTAGAAACTTGTATTTTGTTGGAAAATATTGTTTCATCTTTAAATTAATATTGAACATATATTTGTATATTTATTATTTTTGAGTTAATAATTTTAATTTTGTAGACGGATTAATACAACAACGTACATTTAATTTTTGTGTAGTAATAGAACCGATAAATGATGAAAAATAATTAAAGGGCAACTTACTAACTAAACATCCAAAAATCAACGTAAATGATACAATTGAAAGAACATGCACTAATGGAAAATTACTTTTAATTATAATGTTTTCAAACATAAATAAAGGGCATGATACAACCCACGATCACATCGAAACGAAACCACACGTCTCTTATTATGCCTTAATTTTTAGAATTTTTTTTATAAATAAAACAATTTAATTTTAATGGTAGAATGAGATAATTTATCTCATAATATAAGAAAATATATTTTATTCTCGTAGCAAAATCAAAATAAATTATTATTTTACAGCATGGTTGCAGTAAGAACACTAACCAGTTTTTATTATTTTAATGTATTTATTACCTGTTACAAAAAATTAATCATTGCTAAAAAAATTAAATGTTGATGGTAGGAATTTGTAAGCATGTTGGAAACAATTTGTCAAACAATTATCTAATACTAACATTTTAAACAAGTTAATAGACATTTTAAGAAAGGTGATGTAGAATTTAAAAGGATCGAAGTTATAATTAGTCAAGTTATGATTCACACTATTACATATTTCTATACTAATGCTTCATTCATTCAATCATTTGCACCATTATTTATATTATTATAATTTGCACTTGTTTTTTTTAAATGACATTTCAGTGATTTAATCCTCCACCTTCTCAATATTTAAATCTTTCTCACCTATATATATATATATATATATATATGACTCTCACAAACTAATCTGGGTTTTCATCTGTAATCTAGGTTATAATAAACATCCTTTCATTTGAGTGTATATTTCAACAAATAATGTAAAAACTACTTCATTACAAACATTTTTTAATTTATTGTTCATGCTTATTTTCATTACCTTTTCAGGGGAAACACCTTTATGTGATTATCAACATAGATTTATGGATGACAAAACTAGTTTAAAATTTCGATATTACATTATTCACTGTTCATAGATCATATAATAATAATATATAAAATTCATATGGTGTTAATATATATAGTTTTTTCCCTTCTATAACATGATTTTAAAATATTGTAATTGAATTTTACTTTGGGTGTATCAAGCAGAATTACAAGGAGTAATTTTTCATTTATTCTCTTCATTCTTATCACATCACTTCAGAGCTTATATTATGGAAATAAAATTACATTACATGCTATCTAAATATAATTATTAGAGTTAATTATACTGACACACCATGAATTTTAGTAAAATTATAAAAATCACTTATCTTTTTTTGTCCTTACACAAACCACATCTATCTCTTACAAGAATTATTCCTAATTTTGTACATATATTACATTACTACCCCTAATAAGATATAAGTGTAATATTTTAAACAAAAAACATGTGATGTGTGTAATTAAGTTAAACAAAATATTATACATTGTGTAGACAAATCCAAATAATATAAGAGTCAATGCATCTTCATTATTTGGTCAATTACAAAATAATATAAGAGTTATATAAACATCTTATTAGAAATATTAATATATTGTGTAATGAAACAAAAATAATGAAAAAGAGGTTTGCCTATAAGCAGCCACCCTTGAAAGAGTGTGTAATAGCTCACTGATCGAGCGCTCTTGCGCCGAAGATGAACGGGGATAAGCGATCTGCCGAAGCTGTGGGATGTAAAAATTTATCGGTAGGAGAGCGTTCCGCCTACTCAGTTTTGTACTATTTGGAATTGTCTACACAATATATAATATTTTGTTTAACTTAATTATACCAACACACATTTTCTGTTTAAAATATTACACTTATATCTTATTAGGGGTCACTTATATCACATCAGATGTGGTTAGTGTAATATATATATAAAATTATGGGTGATTTGTGTAAGAATGAGATGTGGTTCCTGTAAGGAAAAAAAAAAGTGAGGTGATTTGTATAATTTTACTATAACGGGTGCAAGTGTAATTAACTCTAATTAACAATTAATAAATTGTTCAAAATTTTATGTACATAGGTACCTAAATTAAATAAATGACACTCATTAATAACATTTTTATAATCTAACTTGGAAACAAAATCAATTTTACATCTCATCTTTAAATAAGGGATGATATGAATGAATGATAAATTTGAAAACTCTAATGAGAAAACATAATCCTTTTCATATGACTATAAATTACAATTCAATAACTATTTTTAGTTTCCAAATATTTAGAGCACGTATTATGGGATAGGATGAAAATTATATCATACAGTATCAATATGTAAATAATAATTAAATTAGTGCATTTTCATATAGACTATAATTAAATAAATAAATATTATGATCACAAAAAAAATAAATAAATATTATAACCATTGAAACGATATTTTTGCAATAAATTACCAAATAATAAAAATAATTTGACCACTTCTTCCTTCAATTTCACTTTTAGTATAAATCTATATAAATTTAAAAAATTGAAAACTCGTATTCTTGAGTAAAATAAAATATATATACGAATTATGTTAAATGAATTATCTAAATAAAAATATCTACCCCATTGTATTATTCAATTATAAATGGAAATATAATCCATTTATAAGCTTAGTCATTATATATGGCAGGAATTGACAATTCCAAGATGGGAAAAAGTTCATTAGAAAATGTTAAAATTCATAAGTAAACAAGTAAGAATCTAAAACCTCTTTTTGAGGTATAACGTGAGAACAATGCACTATTGACTATCGACTTTTCATTACTAAACCCTTAGGACTTGAGGAACATGAGCAGAAACAGGTAGATTCTGAAGTTTCCAATCAGATGAAATGAGTTGAGCACTTTCATCCATTGAAATTTTGTTGATTAACTGCAACAAAACGCTTTCAAGATCTTCACCATTACTCCATTCATGGATTTCAGCTTTAACAAGCAAAGGGTCTTTGCATATTAAGTCCCACACTGGAAAATTCTTCCTTGGCATCACAAAGTCTTTTTCTTTAAGCCTCAAGCTTGGGCAATAGTCACCAGCACCATCACCTAGATAGATGAACCTCTTGTTTTCTTCAGGGGATATTGAATTTTGGATTCTATCTATGATTAGACCCTGTTATAGTAAACATTGAATTAGCCACAATTTTAAAAAGAACAACCTTCTTAATCATTTTATACTACTTCATATGATTAATTCCATATTCAAAGTTGCCATCAAATGAATTTAATATATTTCTTATGTACCCATAGGTTTATATTGGATTTGAATCAGATTTCGGTTAAATCTTCATTGATAGCTTAACTTTTCTTCCATAAGCTTATGAATTAAAAGTAAGGGATGAATGAAATACATATTTAGATACACACCTTGCACATATTAGGAGGGCACAAACTGCACCCATGAGGACATTTGGTGAAGTCATGATAAGGCAAAATTCTCAACTTTCCTTCTTCATCAACATAGCCAGGGTTAGAGTTAATCTCTGAGAAGCATTCCCTTATTCCTAGGTGCTTCAAAATTGTCTCAATGAAGAACATGTTTGCATCACTTACAACCCTTAAGTCACACCTGAAAAAAATTCAAATGGCACCATAATTTTCTTTCTCCAATAAATTAAATGAACAAAATTTCAATTGGGAAATTAATAAAACAAAGAAAAAGTTATTACATACCCTAAAGCATAGGCTGATTTTATTGCAGGGATCACTCTAGGGTGTATAGGAATCTTCTGGAGAACTTCCACAATGTTCTCAATTGTTTTCTCATGGGAATGAAGCTCCATCATCATTCTATCCTATAAAACAAAAAACCAAATAAACATTAAACAACATGTACATAACAAACAAAAAACATAACACATAACATAAGAGAAAAAAAACAGAACATAGGACAAATTATATTACCATGAGAGTATTCCAAGGCATGGTTGGAAGGAGTTGATTGAACAAATCAGTGAAGCCCAAATCATCAATAACCCAGTTATCACTGTCACAATCGATGATGGTTTTGTCAAAGTCGAAGACTACAACAATTCCAGCCATTTTTATTATAATGTTAAGAAAATAGAAAATTGCAATGACCCAGATGAATAAATCTCTTTCTCAACAATGGGTGTTAATCAAAATCGTGTCTTTGCTATGATTCTGAAACGAAGAGTTAAAAGGGTATATATAGTGAACGCTAGGGGTGAAGTTGTTATAAAAGCTTAGCACAAAAAGGAACATTCCAATGGAATATTACAATATCATTAAATTATATATTAAATCACTTATTATTTTGATTCATGATAGAAATGATATTGCATCTGAGCCGTTGGATGTGATTAATTGTAACTTGATCTAAATTAATTGATTTGGTTGGTTTAGGTCACAATCCATTTAGAGATTAAAAATGCGAATATTCCAAGGGATTTAAAATATAGTTGCCCACGTGAGAAATCCAATTTTACCACTTTATACAAGAATATTATTGGTATATCTCTTATTTAGTTATTTTTCTATTAATGTTTTGTTATATTTTTGAATTTTGTGTTTATGATAAATTGCTAATTATGCATGTGACGTTCATTCCACGTTTAACACTTTGGATTGGACCTCACGTGATAAATGAACCAAAAAAATAAATGAGTCTCATCTCAAATTGGATTCTGTTTTGTATTCTTTGTTGCTTTGGTGTTTTTCTAATAAAGATTAAGATACATCAATTATCTAATCTAAATTTGAAGATTATGATAGGCACCACAATCCATAAATAATATGGTTATCTCCTTTATTAATTATTTTTTGAAATACCCGGTTTCAAATATTTTTACACCTATGTTTATATGAATTAGTCCAAAATATTGAGAGATATAATATTCTTTTATGAGATGATTTTTGACAGAATGATCTATAAGAAGCAAAAATATACGGGTTATTTTTTCAAAAGTGTTTATGATATTTATTTAATAATAAAAGTTATTATATGTATAAGCGTAAGTGTGTAAATGATATTATATGCATTTTATATGGAGGAGGGATCCATTAAAAAACGTACTCCACATTTTAGCCATCAATTTTAGGAAAATCCAATGGTTTAGATCTACCTAATAATTCAAATCATTAGATTTCCCTAAAATTTATGGCTAAGATGATGAGTAAGTTTAAAAAACTTACTATTGAAGTAAGTACATCATCTGCCCTTTATATTTCTATTGTTTCAATATGACATTTGTCATGTCTTTTATTAAAAACAATATCTAGATTTATACAGAATAGAATCAATTTGGTGGTCAACATAAGAAAATAGGATATGAATTATATTGTCATATTATAATCTATAAGTTAATGAGTCAATATGATGATAAATTTATTGTATCAATTACTATATATATTGCCTACTAATATATCTTCTATCTTCACTAACATGGATTAGGCAAAGAATGGATAGTTCATTTTTCACTTCAACCCACCAATGTAAAAACACTTATACGACATGTCATGATCGGATGAGGATTACCTGTCCCAAAATGATGTCATCAACCCTGTCATAGCTAATAAGAGAATGAAAATAAAAAGTCATAGGAATAAAAAAAATTAGTGAAGAGTGATGTGAATTTTTTAAATGACGTAACACAATATTATTGGCTGAGACAAAATTGAAGACACCATTTTAGAACAGCTGATCTCAACTAAAAATTACAATAGAATAGTTTTGATATAATGAATGTTGTTTGAATTGTGTCACTCGATGACATTTTGATATTTAGTTTTCAAATTTTCGTCTAATATTTTAATTTATTATTTATTTTCCCATTTATTACAAAATGAAATAAATGTTGACTTGTTAATTTTAGAAAATAATAAATTATTAAATTAAAAATATATAACTCTCATTAAAAACATTACAAATTATCTTAAATAAGAATTGCGACGTATTAAAATATACTATATATTACAAATCCATATTTTTAAAACAATTAAATTAAAAAGTATAACACTCCATCACAATTTAGATTAAATAATGAACGTGATATTTGTTCATGTGTAAAGGTGCCGTCTAAAATAGTGCTATGTCATGTGTAAGCCATTATAAGCAAAAAACTGAAGTGGGAAAGTAATGGTGGTTCTGTAATCATTAAAATAATAATATCAGTATTTTGTACAAGTCATTAATTTTATACTATAATGCCTAAGCAAGAATATTTACGATATGTTCCAAAAAAATAAAAAATAAATCATTATCAACCATATGGATATGCTACTAGAGAATTGATCCAAAATAATTATCTCAAATTTTAATATTACATATACAACAAGTTAAATATTAGATATAATGGTTCTACTCAATTCAAATAGGTGTTTTTTCACATGATACATGTAGAAAACAATAAAAACCAACCTAATGTTCACTAATGTTAGGAAAAGATAGATGATAGAAAGATTGTGAGGGAGGAAATCATCTTTAACTTCAAAAGAGAAATCATGAATATATGCACGCATAATTAGGAATACAGAAACATGTATGCATTATTATATTTTCATATTTGACTCTTAATATAAGTAATACAGTTAATGATAATGATATGTTATTTATGTATAATTTTTTATACATACTATACATAAATATTACACTCTAAACTAAATTATTATATAAAATAAATTGAAGAGAAAGGAAATAGTGTGATGGTTAAGATGTGAAATAAGTTTAAAAAACTTACTCTTGGAGTCAACGGATTCCCACCCATATAATATTGGATTATAGAAAAGTATGGTTCGGTGGATTGGCTTTATTTAAAGAAGAAGATACGTGGTGCACATAACACACTAAAACATGTCATCATGTCACTAACTCAGGTCATTGCTTTGGCAAATGTTGAGAGATTGACACACAAAAATCTCAGTTGCATGGCCAATATGGATTTTTGTTTTCATCAATTATTATTACTAACTTTTCTTTTCTAAATTGGGATAGGACCAAAACCTAACAAATATGTGAAAGGTGATGAAATATTATGCTTCACGTATATATTCTTTTAAAGAGATAAGTTTTAAAGTTCCATAAGTAGTGGAGGTATAAACAGCATCAAACATCACTCAGATACCAAGTTTATTGTTTACATTATCTTTTATGTGTATTATTTTTGGGTACACGTTTACGTTTATTTATTCAATTCTTGGAAACAATTGAGTTCAATATCTATCTTAATAAGTCATATCTCTATTTATACTATTAAGTTAACAATAAGTCATATCTTTATCTATACTAATATAAATGAAATGAACAATAGTTAGATTGAGATAGAGATTGATAATGATGTTGATAAATATATATGGAGAAACGATGAAGATGAAGATGAAGATGAATTTGATGGATAAAAAAGAGGAAAGGAGAATGAGAAAGAGAAGAGTTGCCAAAAATATTTACTTTTAAGTATGTAACTCATTTTTTATGGTAGTGAAATATTCTATATCAAAAATTATGTCAATAGTTGAGTTTGGTTGAAAATAAATTATTTTAATCAAAAAATTAATAATTAAATATTTTTTCATCAATCATGTCATGTAAAGTTGTGCACTCTTTTATCATATGTCCTCCACTCATTTTTGACAATTTTTTATTTAAGGAGCAAATTAAAACCTAAAAGTGTTAAAATAATATTTTTAGCATTTTGTTAATGAATAATAGCGCACCCCTTCCCTCAAAAGGAAATACTTTTTAGTGATTATGTTATTTGCTAATGATGAAAATTTATTTATAAAAAAGAATTATGATCAATTATTTGAATTTATTCTTTAAATCGAGTAGTGTTCATTGAGAATCAAAAGGTTTAATTATTTAAAGAATTATTATACTTCCTATAGTTAAAAAAGTGTCTAAGTTTGTACCCAAAAAAATGCCAAGTGAATAGCAATTCAATTTTATAATAGTCTTAAGTAATTGTTACAATATAATTTTCACCTCATCTTTAAGAGTATAATATATAATATTATAAACCATAAATCTATCCTTAATTAATATTATGTGTTTTTATGCCATTTAAGATTTAAAGGCACCTTTATCCCTATACTTCACGCTCATTTAATTTGCTTAAAGAAAATGATTAATCAATACTATATGCTCTTTTCCTGCTTAATGAGGAAGATGAGTGGATTTGGAATGGAAATGCTTTGAGCATATTGGTGGATTATGAACAATTCTAAGGAAGATAATGAATTTTGGTCTAATGATTGGAAGTTGGAGCGGCGGCTTCCAAATCGAGAGAAATGTTATGTTGGTTGAGTTTTCATGTGACTTTGTTCTCTAATGAGTTTTCATGGTGGCTAGCCTCTAAAGTGCAATGCAGGCATTGAGGATATTATGCATGTTTTACGAGATTGTGTTCACTCTTCTAATTTATGATTAAGACTGGGTTGAGCTAACTTATTCTTATGGGTAACCAAATCCTTTCGTTCCTAGGTTTTGGAATACTACAAGCAACATATTGGGTTATTGTTCCTGGCTGAAATTTGGTGGGCTTGACGGGGTTGAAATAACTCCATTTTGGGGACGAGTAATTGAGATATTAATTTTGTTTCTCGTAGTGTCTACCAGGATTACTGGGAGTGGGTCGTTTGGGTGAAGGTGTCTTTGAGGAGTAGACAACTTGGTGCCCCCGAAAGCTAGTCATATTAAAGTCAACGTCGACGATAGCTACATTAGAAATTCGAAGATTATGGGAGGAGGTGGAGCTATTAGAGACCATGCATGTAAATGGTCGTCTAGATTTTCTACTAATTTTGGTGTTGGTTTGCTTATTCTGGTGGAGCTTCTGGCTATAAACCATGGTCTAAAACTTGCTTGGAATATGTGGTTTAAGCAGATTATCCTGGAATGTAATTGTTTTGAGGTAGTGCAAATCATTACTGATGATGTTCAGGTTCTTTTTCACCAAATTTTGGAAATGGTTTGTGATATTCGTGTTTGATTCTCATTATTGGACCTTTGAGGTGAAATATGTTATTCAGGAGGCTAATCAAGTGGATGACTTAGTGACAAAAATCTTGGATCACACTCTATAAAGGAGTTCAGGATTTGGATCACGGTCCATTCTAATTAGGGGTGAGCATGGGCCGGGTTGGGACGAGTTAAAGCTTGTCCTTACCCGACCCTAAATGTTGTTTGTGTCATTTTTCTGAACCTGGACCCGACCCAGACCCGGAGTTAACCCGACCCTAAATATTCACAGGGTCAGCCTTTAAATCCGGACCCGACCCTAGACCCAATTAAATGTAATGTATACTCATTTTACATAAAATCTTCTAAATATTATTTATTATTGTGAATATGTAATTTGACATATAAAATAATATATGTGTATATATATTATTAAACATGTATATATGATGAAAAATTAGAGAATCAATGATATTTTCGACTCAAAAGAATCATTACTTTGTATATATTTGAACAGAGACACATACAAACATCATTAGTAAGTATCCATGGGACGGGTCGGGTCATGCTTGGTCCCTACCCGGCCTTACATATTGAATGAGTCTTATTTTTAAACCCGAACCCGATCATTTTCAGACCCGATTACGATCGAACCATACCGGGTGAGCGGGTAGGGTCGGATACTGCTCACCCCTACTTCTAATTACTAGTTTTACTTGACAAATGATTTTTCTATTTTAGTTTAGTCTTTTCTTTCTACCCTTTGATTTTCCAATGTAAGAAAAAAAATAAAGCTCTTTTCCTCTCAAAATTTTACATATTCAATTTCCACATGTTAAGAGAAATGCAACAAAATAGTGTACCCGTAAGATATTTTCCAATTTATTATCCAGTAAAAAATTATATAGATGAAAAATAACAATTTATAATCACCATAAGATAAAATTGAAGAAAAAATGATGAAAAAAACATGTGTTTTTTTTGTGTTTTTTAAGGGAGAGGATCCACTTACTCCAAGAGTAAGTTTTTTAAACTTACTTTACATCTTAGTCATCAATTTTAGGGAAATCCAATGATTTAAATTAACGACTAGATCTAAACTATTAGACTTTTCTAAAATTAATGACTAAGATGTGGAGTAAGCTTAAAAAAAACTTATTTTTGGAATAAATGAATCACTTTTAAGAGAAAGCATGGATTTAAATAACTTTCTTTATGTTGAAAAACTTCTCCTTGTACATATGGGCCATTTCAGCCCATATTTCTAGTCAACATTTAGCAATTAGCACTAACAAATATGTGCATTCTATTCTAAGTCATTGATTTACAATTGGTTATGATGTTTATTCATTCATTTATTTATCTAGATAAATGTGAGTTCATACACGAATGAATTAATTCTAGAACTAAGATGAGATTATTTAATGTTATATAAAACTGGAGGACCTGTAGTGTATATAATGATGCATAAAATGCAATTTTACACTACAAGATCTTTCACTAGATCAACATTCTTTATTTTTGTCTTAGCTATCCTCTCAAAATTTGATACCATAATTTCAACTGAGTGGACATCAATGAAATTGTGGTTACATAAAAGGGGTAATGCGAAGTTGTAAATATATTCTATTGTAAACACAATTAAAAACAAAGATGTTTATATAAAACAAAAGGTGATATAGAACGTGCAAATATAGACACTAAATTTCCTTATTGATGTGTCAATGCTTAACTCTAGGAATATACTCACAATGTATTTTTGTGATAAACAAGAATAATTAATATGAATTATTAGATCTTATTTGAATGATTAAGATTAAAAATATATATGTACATAACTATCGTATAACTAATGATAAACATTTAATCCTAATCATTCATAATTAGTTATAAAACTCATATTTCTTATTATTTATCCTCACTTTATCCACGTTAAATGTATTACATATAAGATGTGTTGGTGTAGGCATGATAAATCAGGCTTTTTGTTCGTTGAAAATTAGAACTAAACTCCAAATTATAAGAAAAGGTGTCTTTAAGAGAAACGCCACTCAAAATCAAAGTCATTGGTCATGCAAATATTATGGAATGAAGTTGAATGCAAACTTAAGGCATCACAAATACTTTATACTCCATTCATCCAAGTAAAACAAAAATAAAGTACTTTATACTTCCATTCCTTGTATGCATGTATGTCTTCAACATGCAACATTATCTTTTATTATAATTACTATTCTTATAAAGGACCAAAATTTATCTTTTTTCATAACCTTATTTTCAATGGTTCGCGTAAAAATTTCCCCTAAAAATCCATAGTTTCCCTCTATGCCCCTTTTCTCATAGATGATGAAAGAATATTGGAGTGGCAAAAAAGTAATAACAATTGAGAGATGGAAATTTTATAATATAAAAGAAAGAGATTAAAATGCAAGGACATGCAAGTCATTTTGTATAATCTCACTTACCCCTTTTATTTCAACAAAGTCTAGCATTTTCAAAAAAAAAAACCTTCATAAATTAAATAATTTCAATAATTTAAGAAACTCATTTTAACATTAATGTCCATCCATATCCGAAAGTATCATTGACAAAAAAATTATATATTTACTACTTAAAATACAACCTCTTAACCCATAAAATTGTTTCTCACATATGAAACTCATAATATCAAATATTTATAATAGACCCATTATCATTAAACTAACACCTTCTTAACATAATACACTTATGAATTTGTCCCCTAAACTCAAACCCATAATTTTAGACACTTATATAATCTTTATCTAGTCTAATTTTTAATGTAACACAGGATAACTAGACATGTAAGTATGTTTGTGAAAATATGTGGATATGTCTATATTAATCTACGTGTGGCTTTTGTCTCTTTTTTTTTCCATCTATAATTTGGTCACTTATTTTAATCACTTAAAATTCCCATTTTGTCCTTCTAGAGAGAGAAAACAGATAGATACAGAAAAGGGTTATTATAGGAGAGAGAAATATTTTGTTCTTTTTTGTGCTCCAATGGTTCAACTGGGAACCCAAAGTGAGAATAGGTAAACAAAAAATATAATCTTTCTTTGATGGGTCGTTTCAAATCTATGATCTTGTGAAAACCCAGAAAGCGATCTTCGTTTTTTTCATGCACTGATAGGATTTGTTGATTTATTCACTCGATAAACGTGTTCTGTGGCCGTTGATTTCGACGACGCAAATGAACGGTGGCGATGAGGTCGTCGCAGCTCCGGCGGGCCCACCAAACCCACTGGATTGGAAATTCTCGCAGGTTTTCGGAGAACGTACGGCAGGGGAAGAGGTTCAAGAAGGTGATTGTTTAACGTTGTATTTTGATCGTGTGTTAAAGGGCATGTTTTTATTCTTGTCGGATCCAATTGATGTGTTGGGGTAGGGTTTGATTCGATCCATTTTGGATCGTGTTTTGTTACTTCCTTGTTGTTTATGTTTATGGTCGTTGATGTTGTGAGATTTGGGGGAAGTGGTGTTAATCGTTGTGAGATTTGGGGGAAGTAGTGTGTTAAGTTGAGGTTGTGTTATTCGCATTGTGATTTTGATTGATTGGATTGGTAAGAGTGTGAAACTTAGAAATTAAGTTTTATTGATTGGTTTTGGTAACTGTTGTGTTTCCAGCTCGTGCTTGTATTGCAATAACCACTCATGTTGTTGTTGTTGTTGCCGATTAATTGGTTTTGCTTAGTTTGTCAATGTGAGTTTGTTTGAGTAGAACTGGTTAGATCTTGATGTTGTGTAGTGTGATGAGTGGTGTTGAAGATTAAGGCAATAGGGTCTAGTAGCAATTTGTGCCATTTATGTCAAAGCATTTGATATTTTTGCTGGAGTTTACTACGTTGGGGTATTAGTGTTGATGGTGGTGGTATCAATTGACTTGAAATTCTTAGCCTATATTTGAAGAATGAGTGTGTAGCCCTTGTTGACAGGAAACGTTGTTTTTGTTTAAAACAAAAGTGAAAAGAGAGTGAAAATGTCATAAAGTGGTCATGTTTCCTGTCAATACGAAAGAGAATAGAGAGTGGAAAAATCTTTGATCGGTACATGACAAAATTGAAACATTGGTCTTGCTTATGCCACGATAGTCGAATAGGGGAGTTTGCTAGGTTGGATTGGATTACTAGTAATGATACTGGTGGTTTCTCTTGCCTTGAATCTTTAGTTGATATTTTAAGAATTTGTGCTTAGTCGTTCTATCTGTGTCGGACTTGAAACGTCGTTTCCGATCACAGCAAAGGGGAAAAGAAAGTGGAAATATCATTAAGTGGTATGATATGTGTTGACAAAATTGAAACATTGGTCTTGCTTTTGTCGTGATAGTCAGATGTATGGCGTTATTCGATGTTACCATTTAGAGTATGTGATTGGATGCATTCAAGGGGAGGTGAGAGTGAGAGTGGCCGAGTGAGCATCCTAATCATTTGCCCAATTTTCTTTCTGCAGTGGACATAATTTCTGCTATCGAATTTTACAAGTCCGGTGATTATCTTGCTACTGGTGATCGCGGTGGTCGAGTTGTTCTCTTTGAAAGGACAGATACAAAAGATGTAAGCTTTATTTTTGCTTCTGCAAGCTTAAAAAGAAAGAAAACTTGTTTTGACAGATTCCATGTCATGTAATATGTATGCATGCTGAAACATGCAGCATGGTGGATCAAGAAGAGATTCGGAGAGAATGGACTATTCTATTAGTAGGCATCCTGAGTTCCGTTATAAAACAGAGTTTCAGAGTCATGAGCCTGAGGTAATCATCATTTGCATGTTAATGTTGCACCAACTTCCTATGTCTCAGATGTGTGGATATATATATAATGAGGTGATCATTGTTTCAGTTTGATTATCTTAAGAGCTTGGAAATAGAAGAGAAAATCAACAAAATCAGATGGTGCCAAACATCTAATGGTGCCCTCTTTCTTCTTTCTACAAATGATAAAACCGTCAAATTTTGGAAGGTATGTAATAAACTGAGTTCTTTCTTCAGTCATTAATGGATTGTGCAATGGTTTCACTTCTGTGGAACCAAGTTTGACCCCTTGTCTCACATGCTTTGGCAATGGTTCTATTTAGATGCTGCATTATTGCTTATGAGGACCTTATATTAGCATTCTAATTGGATTCAATTGGAAGGGAACCTTCAGAATTATCAAATATATTTTTTGAACCTCTGGTCATTAATTGAACTATTTTCCAGTTAATAAGGAGATAACTTCGCATGTAGAGGATGACTTTTGAGGGTGCATGTATGTGTAGATTGTTCATTTTAAGTGCATGATAGCATGACTTTCTTTCATAACACTGCCATCTTTCAAGGACATAAGGTGAAAATCGTTTTCTGTATGCTTAACTGCTCTGCTTTTATTATGCAGTGTGGCTAATCGTTATTTTATTAAATGCATTAAGATGTTCAAATGCTGTGAGGGGAAGTAGATATGAAAGAAGACGATGCTGTGAAATAAATATCCTGATGGAAGATGATTCAAACTAATATTATCCTGATTGAATGTTTGCTTGTGCATGTATACAAAATGAGTGGTTGAAACCTTTTTTTTATATTTTTGTTCATATGTATTAATGATAGATTGATTTTCTCACCGGAGAGTTGAACAGGTTCAAGAAAAGAAGGTCAAAAAAATTTCTGAGATGAATGTCGACCCTTTGAAAGGAAAGGGAAATGGCTCTATTGCCAGTTCAAGTAGTTCCGCGATTCATCTTGCAAATGGAGGATCTCCAGAAGGATACCTAAGCAATGATTTCTCTTTTCCACCAGGAGGCATACCATCGCTAAGATTACCCATGGTAGTTGTATTCAGCCCTTTCACTTGCAATTCTTTTTCCAAGATTAGCTTGTCAGGGATTAAAATAATCATTCTGTCATTTTTACTATAAACAACCAAGAAATTGGTAGATAAAAATGGATTTGTCATATTTCAACAATGATTACTTTTCCTTCTTGGAAATTGAAGCAGTTATGTTGGTTCTTATCAATTTAAAACTAAAACAGCCTGGAGAACATAGGTCGAACTCGCAAGGGTTGGTACCAGTATAACAGACATGTTTCAATCATAGTTGGTTTCATCATGATATTTAAGGTTGCTTACTTTAAGTAGTGTTTAACTATTTTAAGTTTATAATTTAAATAAACAGAACCTTATTAAGGATGTTAAGCAACTTGCGGACCCACAACTATTAATACTTCATAACATGCAATCTGTGTGTACTCCGTTCCGTTCCATGTAGTTTTTAGTTTAATATGTTCTCTGATACTATGGAAGAGAGGAAAGAAAGGAGAGTTCCTAAGTTTCTTTTTCATACTTCGATGATTGCTTTCTTGAGAATTTGCAGTACTAACTTGTTACAGTAATATATGTAGGTAAGTAGCCAAGAAACCAGCTTGATGGCTCGATGCCGTAGAGTATATGCCCATGCTCATGATTATCATATCAATTCCATTTCAAATAACAGGTGATTTAAATTTCTTGTTGCATACCATACCATATTCTGCTGAGTATTACAGTAAGTTATGGGTGAAATTGACAACCTTGACGGTTCATATTATAATCAGAGGATATTCCGTGCAATCTTTTTTCATTATTTTTAATTTCCCTTATGTCATATTGTTTTAAAAAGTTGACCAGTTGTTTTCTACTTAATTTTCTTGATCATCGCCTGATGTCTACAAGACTTTTTGCACTTTTTCCCTATCTATCATGATTTTCTACATACTAATCAAATTCGGATGGTGTTATATTGCTTGTACCTTCTAGCGATGGTGAAACTTTCATATCAGCCGATGATTTGCGAATAAATCTTTGGAACCTGGAAATTAGCAATCAAAGTTTTAATATTGTTGATGTAAAGCCTGCAAATATGGAGGATCTGACAGGTAAAGCTTGAGAAAAAAGTTATGCTGTAGTGTAAACACTTATCGCTTGGTTTCTTGATAAAACAATAAATCTTGTTAGTTATATTGTTACTGTGAAAATAAATAACTAAATAAATGATTACAACATATAAGTAGTTTTAGCTGATAAGTGGGGTACTACTATTTTGGTCCCTGCCATGGTAAGTCAACCCAACCCTTCAGGCTGGGTCATACCAATTTCTTCATTATCTGAAGAAACTTGTCACTTTGGGTGGCTGAAAGAGCCATACTGTGAAAGAATCATATTTAGTTGTATGTATCTCAATGTGATTTTCCTTGATAAGTCCAATCTCTCTTTCTCTCTTAATACCTGCATTGCAGTTCATGTTATGTTCTGTCTTTACTTCGGATAGGCTTTGCCCAACCTAGACTGAAGGCATGACCAGGTCTGCTAAGGAGTTAACAGTTGAGGCCAGGCTCAAAAAATTAACTTCGTAAAAGTCTTGGCCAAGACCAGGCCAAGTCAAACCTGGCCCAGCCTAGCCCACTACCACCCTCTGCCTTTGTAAAAATCTTTCTAGTCTCAATCTGTTTGGTGTGGAACAGTGGGAGTTCAGCTTTGCTAAGATGAATCAAGGGCAGGAAACAAGTGAGTTGATGGTTGGTTGGTGTATCTTATAACGAGGGGGGATTTGTGAGCAATAGGATGGGTTTTGGGGTTTTTGGATTGATGACTGTTTTGGCGCTTCAAACATAACCTGTGGGATTTCATGGATAAATTGAAGAAATAATCAACTGATTTCACCTTTTTGCCAACTTGTTCCTTTTTTTCTGTCTTGGCTGAGCATTAACCCTAGATATTATTATTGCAGAGGTTATAACATCAGCAGAATTCCACCCTACACATTGTAATACGTTGGCATATAGCAGTTCAAAGGGTTCTATTCGTCTTGTTGACTTGAGGCAATCAGCATTATGTGATTCTTATGCCAAACTGTAAGCTCATCTTTTGTGGTAATCTTATTGGTTCCTAACAAATAATTTTCCTTCACCCGTCAAAGCAAACAATGAAGATTTTGTTCCTCTAATGACATATGGTTTTGAACAATTAACAAATGATGGGATGATAGGCAAAATTACTGGAAAGAAAATGATTTGTTTCCTTACTGGTTTGGACAATCAACATGTTGCTTATGTAGCGAAGAAGTTTTATGAAACCTGTTATATAGATGCTTTTGTGTACTTCCTTATACTTCGTAGACTCTTACAAGCAATAACCTGGTACAGATTCGAGGAACAGGAGGCCCCTGGGTCCAGATCATTTTTTACAGAGATTATTGCTTCTATCTCAGATATAAAATTTGGGAAGGATGGAAGATACATACTTAGTCGTGATTACATGACCCTAAAGGTTTGGAGTTGTATAACTTTAAATACATGCTTTTGTTGTTAAAGCTTGCACGATATTTTGGGCTTTGGA
This sequence comes from Lupinus albus, assembly GCA_009771035.1. Classification (NCBI taxonomy): domain Eukaryota; kingdom Viridiplantae; phylum Streptophyta; class Magnoliopsida; order Fabales; family Fabaceae; genus Lupinus; species Lupinus albus. Next base: position 2,129,828 of record CM020022.1, on the reverse strand, counting down.
ACATAGATGCCATAACTTTTATTTTTGCCGATCAAGCTCCTTCAACCATAGAACATCTCAGTGGCTAATTTGTGCTCAGAGTGATGAACATTTAGTTTAAATATGAATTAGCCAACAAAAGTAATACATAAAAGTGCCTATTGACATATTTTCAAAATTCAAGGGGGGAAATTGCCAAAATTGAAAGTTAAAGAGCCCATTTCCCAATGATCCAAAGTTGATCCATTTTGGCTTTTTTTTATGGGAATACTTTAGATTTAGTGAATTGTTTCACAAACCAATGTAATTTTCAAATTATTATTATTGATTCAGGTATCTTTGTTCCTTTGACATTCAATAATTTTGTAGGGAAAACATACTAATGTCCATCTTTGACTTTGTTTGGCTGCCTTCTGCTTGTTATGCTTTAGTTCTTTAATTCCCTCAAGCTTCATCTCTTTTTACTCATCTTGACTTGTTTGTCAGTTATGGGACATTAATATGGATTCAGGGCCAGTCGCAACTTTTCAGGTTCATGAGTATTTACGACCTAAGGTTAGATTCCTGTGTCTAGATAAGTTATGATGAACCGTGAACTCTTTCTGCTGCTTTATTGAGTTATACTTATACCTGGCTATGCTTTTGTTTGAATGCGGCAGCTTTGTGATTTATATGAAAATGACTCAATCTTTGATAAATTTGAGTGTTGTCTGAGTGGTGATGGATTGCGTGTAGCCACTGGCTCTTACAGGTCTGTAGTACATACTTGTTATGCAGCTCAATTATCATTGACATTTTTTATCGTGCACCTTATTGATTATTTAATTCAATGCTAGCAATCTATTCCGTGTGTTTGGTTGTGCCCCGGGAAGTGCTGAGGCGACAACTTTGGAAGCCAGTAAAAATCCAATGAGGTAATTTTATGGGAGCTTCTGATGCCAACCATGATTTTTAGCCAGACATTGTAGCATTTATATTAACCTTTTTATTTCCTCAGACGACAAGTTCCAACCCCTTCAAGGCCTTCTAGATCACTGGGAAATAGTATAACAAGAGTTGTAAGACGAGGTCAGTTTTCTAAATCATTTCCCTTTGTTTGCCTATAGTAGTATTTCAAAATATATAGTTTCTTTTTATATCATAGTTTTTATTTTTCTAGCCAAGAGAGTAAATGTAATATTTTTCTCAAGAGATTAAATGAAATATTTATTCAAGCTGCGAATAAAAAGTTTACCGTGATACTTCTATGGGCATTACTTCCTCTACATTTCAGTTATGAAATGAATGTTTTCTTTGGAATAATGAAGTTGGACACTAATTCTGACTATCACCTTCAATAATAGTAATAATGTATATCACAAGTTCCAAAATTTGGTATTGTGAACAGGAGCTGAAACCCCTGGTGTTGATGCAAATGGCAATTCTTTTGATTTCACAACAAAGTTGCTGCACTTAGCATGGCACCCAACTGAAAATGCAATTGCTTGTGCTGCTGCAAATAGCTTGTACATGTACTATGCCTAAAGAAACATGATTGAAGACGAGGACATACATGTATTTTGTTTGGTGTTAAATTTTTTATGGAGAAGGCTTCTTTTCCCTTCCTACCAACCACTGAGTTTGGAGGCTACATTAACTCTCACACTTCATGTGCCCTTCAGAGCTTTTAGGACAAAAAAATAAGATCCAGAAGTGGCGGTTTCAAATTCGCGAGTAGGCAGACCTTATTTTCTTTCAAGATGGGTAGCATTTCTCTTCTTTTTTTCACCCTCCAATCCTAATATTCTTTCCTTCAATTGAAGTATCTTCTTATGTAAGAGAAGGTGCATTGTATGTTTCAAATTGTGTTTGGCTTGCAAGTGAAGAAGAAAATGTGATTGTAGCTCTCCTACAACAGATACTAAAGGATGTTCAATATCTGCCACTAGGATTAAGATTCTAAGATAAAAATATGTAGCATTTCTTTTTCTTTTTGTCCAAATATCCCTGTGGGATGGAGTAGTTGAAACCTGCAGATCATCATTTTTTCATTGATTATTTTTGTGTTGGAATTTAATTGACTATGTTTCAAACTTCTATATCTAATTTTGTTATACCTGTTTATTGTTCAGTAAGTGGTAATAATTTAGGTTGCAATGTTGTGATTGTCTCTAAATCTCACTGATTATATCATTATTAGGTAGCATTTTCCTGAGATATCAAAGTAGGACAGAACATGAGTTTTATTCTATGTTTGGTATATACATCATGTTTTGTTGGGTTATCAAACATGCTATCTTAGTTTGTATTTGAAGATTGAATTAGTTTATTTGTGTCAAATCCTAAAATATGGTATACATTTGTGCCCTTGTTGTCTAACAAGGTAAATGTATATAGATTGTTTTCACAACATTATGCTACAAAGTGAAAATTGTTAGGAATATTCAAACAAGGAAGATTAGCAAATGATACTTTTTTTTACAATTGTAATATGTAAAATGAGGTAAAATGTTATTTTGGTTCCCTTTGATTTTATTTTCTCAATTTTGCTCAACAACTTTTTTCATTATAGTTCCTTAACTTTGCTTTTGTTATCTTAATTTTTTGCAACATGTATCATTTTCTAGTTGTTTCATGTTAGTAAAAAATTACATGTAAGGACTAACATGAAAGTTGAGGATAAATGTTAAAATGTAGATAAATGTATGTAGTCTAATTATCTTAATTAAATAAGTTGTTTCCAACATTTGAATCCAATATCTTCATGTTTTAAGGCAAATAAATTAGTTAGTTTATATTAAAAAAAACATTAGTTAAGATATTTTTTTCCCCTTTCTCTATTTCCAATCTCAAAATTTAATAAATGTTTTATGTGAAGTAACATTAGCTCAGTTCCGAAAGAAACATGGGCTTACACTGCTAAGTATCTTTGAATCATAGTCTGTAGTAAAAAATACAATGACATTTTTTTATTCAGAAAATACAAGCACGTTAAAAACTTGAATGGTGTTAGAGAAATAGGAGGTTGATATAGTTAGCGGTAGAAACGGTAATCCAAGCCAAGTGGAGAGTGCATTGTGGATTCAACCTTTTACTAACATTCTTAATTCTTAATTCTTCATATTCCCACTTTACTACAACATTACTCTCAGTTTCATTAACCTCCTTAGGTAACTCTAAACAAATCATACAATGTTACCATTTTAATGTTACATTGTTTCATGCAGTTTTTACCCTTTTCTGTTTATATGTATTTTAATGTTACCCTTGTGACAATTCAGATGCTTAATGGGGGCATGGCAAATCCAATTCTCATGCAACAAATAACTATATAATTTGTTTTTCTGTATTGTTTAATTTAAATTTGATCTTAGTGTTTTTATTTTTGCACATGGTAACAGTTAATATAATTGTAGATTTCAATATAAACTGTCTATATGCCAATGCCAATTAAGGTGCTTAATTGTTTTCAGAAAAAATAATTGCTTTTCTACGTTAAGAATGAATTCACATGTTATCTTTCTTATGGTGTGAACGAAAAATAGATGCAATTAATTTATAATATTTGTGTGTCTTAGGATTCATACTAGACTTAAATTTGATGTTTTATAACATGTTAACATTTTGATACTGTGTAGAAATCAATGGCTTCAAAGATTCCTCAGTTGCAATCAAAGGTGACTCAAATTGCTGGTAACCGTGGAGGTTCATACTACAAGGTGTTGTTGGAGCAGAACAAACACTATATCCAGGATCCACCCACCATTGAAAAATGTCAATCATTGGCCAAACAATTGTTCTATACTCGCCTTGCCAGGTTCTTAAAAATCAATGACTTAAGCAATATATCAGTTGTGAATGATGCATTGAGAACTGTACCTATTAAACTTTCATTTTCCCCTTAATTCCCTTAATAACAAATCAAGTAACTCAGCAACAAAATTTGATATTTGTATGGACTCATGTCTTACACTTCAGTCATATTACTATTATTACATACTCATCAATTGAGTATTGGTAAAGTATCCATGTAGACCTAATAAATACTAGTACTAGAAATTACTCCATATAGTACCACAAATACCATGAATCATATAGAATACTTATGTATAATACTAAACATTTGTATCGAAGAGGTAGAGACTCAATCCAACGATAAGATTGCTTGTCTTGTGACCTCCCGAATGTCATGTTTTCAAATCCTAGAAACAATCTCTTTGTTTACGAGATTAAGGCTGCATGCGTCTACCCTTCACAGAGCAGTTCACTAGGTGGAAGTCTCTTCTACCGGGCTGTCCTTTTTTTATCAGGTATATATGAATTACTAAAATTGTTGCTTATTTGCTGCAGTATTCCTCATAGATACAATTCATTGTGGAAGGAATTGGACTATGCAAAGAACATAGTGAAGAACAGGCGACACATAAACATAGATAATGCAAGCCTTGTTGCTTTGTTTGGACTAGAATGTTTTGCATGGTTTTGTGGGGGTGAGATTGTGGGTAGAGGATTTACACTCACAGGCTACTATGTTTAAGTCCAAGTATGGAACTGATCCAAGACCATAGAATTAGTTATAAGGTTAATTTTTGATGTTGGTAATTAAGGTCTTTGATCCATAGTAGTAGTAGTAATAATAATATCTGAAATTGGTTTGGATTCATGTTTTTACAAGGTTGTTTTAAATCATAGACAAAGATCCTTTGCTTGTTGTGCTTGGTTACTAGTGGAATTTGTGGAACTCATGATCTTAAGAGTATGATTGCTGAATACTTTTGATAGACTCAACTAGCTTCACACAGCCTCCCTCAATTCTTCGTATCAATTGATTGTTATCATGCTTGTAGGAACAGAATCCCAATACTAAAGATTTGAGTTTGATTGTTAGAAAATCTAATAATTTTCTAACAACCCGCGTAAAGTATTTAATCACCAATTCAAACTATTTAATCAACCCGCGTAAACTTTTGATTTTCTACAAAAACAATCGAATACAAATTCTGTTCTCTCTCTTCCTTTCTCAAATTCCCAAAACCCTAACAATCATGGGAAACACAGAGAAGCTCTTGAACCAAATCATGGAACTGAAATTCACCTCAAAATCTCTTCAGCGACAAGCCCGAAAATGCAATAAGGACGAAAAATCAGAGAAGCTCAAGGTTAAGAAAGCGATCGAGAAAGGCAACATGGACGGCGCTCGAATCTACGCAGAGAACACAATTCGAAAACGCACTGAGCAAATGAACTACCTCCGTCTCGCTTCCCGTCTAGACGCCGTCGCCGCCCGCCTCGACACTCAGGCGAAGATGTTCACTATCAACAAATCAATGTCGAATATCGTGAATCTCTAGAATCTTCGCTCTCAACCGGAAACCTCCAGAAGATGTCGGAAACAATGGACAAGTTCGAGAAGCAGTTTATAGACATGGAGGTTCAATCTGAGGGTGATGTTAACAACCTTATGCAGCAGGTGGCTGATTATTATGGCCTCGCCGTCTCGGTCGGTCTTCCTCAGCCGGCGGCTCATGCCGTGCCTACCAAGGAAAATGAGAGTGAGAAGGCCTTGCTGAGCTCAATGCTAGAGGTTAATTCTATCATTCACAATGTTTGTTTCTGAATGCGGTTTATTATATAATTATAGTTACTCACTTTTGATGATATGATATGTTGAATTGTTTCTGAATTGCATTATATAATTATAGTATAACTATTTTTTACACTGTCCACAAATCAATGGTGGATGATGTGTTGTGAGTATAAAAAACTATACACTGAGAGTGCGTAGATATTAAAATCATATCATATTACTATGTTGCTTTGCTTTTGCTTTTAAGAACAGCAGCAAACAAATTATAAAAGTAAAAAAGGATAGGGGACTTGTATAATGTTACCCTTAAGGGCAAATAACTAGTACATAGATAAAAACCAAGGATGTGAAGCAGTGTTCTACCAAACTATGAACCCCATATACTTGTTACAATACATATAATTCCATGCGAAACATGCGAGGACATGGAATGTTTTAAACTTAAGATACGATCTAGATATGTTTAACACAGATTAAATTTGTATATTTGATATAGATGCATAATATTCATTAAGAAATGCACTTTCTTGTAGAACTCCTTAACTAGTAAAGAAAAAACGAAAGATCAGAAGCATATAGTCACACTGTCTAGTATAGTATATATAAGCAAGTCTCAATATTAGTTCCCTATATGGTCTTCTAGCCATCCTTGGAGGATGAAGATTTTGAAGCAATGCTTGTAAGCCTGCTGAAGCTCCTCTGCACCTTTTGAAACAGCGAATCTGATGGTGCACTAGACAATGTGAATGCAAGTGCATCCAAATACCAATCACCTCGCCCTTTAAAACCCACAACTTGGCCCCCATCTATTAAGAAGGTAAACGGGATGCCTTCTTCAACTCCGTATGGTCCAAAGGTTCTGCGGTTACTCTTGAATGTTAAGGACCTAATGACCGGGGTGCCACCGTGCACAACCGGACAATAGTGTCCACTCACACCAATCAAGAACTCATCTGGGTATTGCAGCTTAATCTGGAAAACATAGAACACATGTCATACCCCTTTATGATATGAGATACAGATGGAAAAGACAATTATGTAGTGTTATAAATTATACCCTTCTAGACATACATTAGAAGTAGTCATAAACTCAGATATATCCAAGGATTCCAACATTTAATCTACTAGCCTGAAAGAGAATATCTTAAGGGTAGGTATATGGTACCATGGAAGGGTTACCCCATAAGTTAATCTGCATACCTTAAAGAGAACAATTGTATGCAGTGATAAATAAATAATTAAGCTCACCTGAGCTGTTTTGGTTCCTCCAACTCCTCCATGTTTTTGAGCGGTGAAAGGTTTACCATTCTTATCATAAACCACAAGGATAGAGTCTATACAACGATCATAAACTAGACTGATTTTCCTCACTCCTGTGAAGGTACCATCATCCCAACTGGTCCCACCCCTGCCTCCCCATGCTCCCACTATTACCCTCAACCTACCTGTTCCTTCCTACAAAATTTATATTACACAGTTGGTTTAACTCTGAAGAAAATTAGCTACAAAAGAACTAAAGAAGATAAAAAAAAACTAACAGTAGAATATACTGAAGATGTGAATAACTAGTAACTATACATCATCCTTCCTTAGATTTTGCTATTTCATAGGGTTTGTTTTGGAGTTGAATGAATAGAAAATGAAAGTTTTAGAATCATCTCACAAGTGTATTTTATGATACTTAAGTTTTTCTATTCTCTTTCATCTCTTCTAAAACTCAACTTGCAAACATGAACAGAAAGAAAGAAGTATTATGGACAAGTAAAGTACCACTTGAATAACTTTTTGTAGATGAAAACTAGAATACTATTACACTTCACCATAAAACTAGTCCTAATTTTCAGAACTAAAACATTTTTTAAGAGGTTAAAGAAAAGTAATTCTTCAGTGAAAACAAATAAGTTAAATCATTTTTTAAATATATGTATGGGTGTGTGATAGGTTTAACTGTAAAGAACACAAGAGGAAACATAAATTACAGTGGGGGGAAATAAAGGGTAGTGAACTTGTATATATCGTTACCATATGGGCAAATCACTTGTAAATAGGTGAAAACCAGATATAGGAAGAAACAATTATATGAAATGATAATGCAACTTGTAATGAAAAATGCAGTTAACTTAATATAAGCAACTGACTCGATAGCTTTTTTTATATTTAAGCAGAATCTGATTCCATCTTCCATCAATTCTGAAATATTACACTTTTGCTTTCTAATGCATTAAATGGAATTTAGAACATCTCTCAACAAGGGATTAGAATCATGCTTAACATATATAACACTCCTCCGAATAAATTCCACAGAACGATTTTGTTTAAACAAATTACTGGCAATGATTTCTAAATAAATCCCTTATGCCTACACCATGAGGATGAGAATTCCAGCACAGTCTAAGGCTAGCCATTTACAGTCCAATGTTGTAGAAGTGTCTTTGTCAGCTTTAGTGCATACAAATTTTTAACTTTCTGGTCCTCAATCTGTACATCATCAACAAGTGGCCCCAACATTTATTGTCGGTAATGTTATATTTGCAACACGCATCTAAAATATACTAAATAAATAAATACTCTCTAAAGTTAAAGAAATAACTACTAAATTAATTATTAACTTCAATGATGGGTAAGTAACCCTCTTGGATCTGGACGGCCCAACATACATTGTCACAAATTATGTTTTTGTTCCCGCTAATGAAAATAAATCAAAATTATAAATAACAATAGAGTGAAGATCCACTTACTCCAAGAGCTCTATATCTTAGCCATAAATTTTAGGGAAATCTAATAGTTTAAATCTACCACTAATTCAAACAACTGAATTTCTCTAAAATTGATGTATAAGATGTAGAGTAAGTTAATCATCCTTTGCTCCAGAAGATTACGAGCATTTATTGCTACAATATTCAGTTTGTTGTACCCTTACAATACTCAGAGCATTTATTGCTGTGGGTTCTAAATTGCAAGATATTATGAACAATACTCAAAATGAAGATAGTAATTAGTTATTATCACAATCTAATATTTTGAATATTAGTTTAGTTTTTTACTTTTGAGTGTCAAATTGATGCATGCGAAAATTTGAAGGACATAATGAATATTCATGTGAAGAATAAATTGAAAACAACGAATAAGATAGTGTGCTGTATTGTTGGGCCACATCTTGGGCCCATAAATGCAATAATTTGGTTTTATCCATGTTGATATTTTCCAATCCAGTTAAATAAAAATGCTATTATTTGAGGAAAAAAGTATGTCAAAATTGGTATTTTCCAACAAGTGAAAACATCAAATTGTTGGCGTAAAGAAATTGAATTTGTCATAATTGGCTCATCTTTCACGTTTCAAATTCACATTTTCATCATTTTTAAAACGCTGTTTTGCCAACCTTACCTTTTATATATTTTTTCCCAAGACTTTGGTGCGTAGCCATAAAGTCACTATAAATAATAAAGTTTGATTTAAATCTCGTTTTCTTCATGTCTATGACTTCTATGGTTTTCCACATTCCATCCAAAAACGAATAATAACAAGAAAACGTGAAACTCGTCCTCATTGAAGAGTAAGTTCTATCAATTTTGTGAGTTTTAGGAAAGTGATAGTTTTTGGTTAGTAGATATTTGAAATTCTTGTGAAACATTTGCAATTTTTATTTAAAAAACTCTGATTGTCGTTACTTATTCTTGTAGAAACCAATTATATAGCACGTTGGAGGAATGGGCCAAATATATCTAAATTTTGTTTTAACCCACTTTTATATATATTCCTTAAAAAAAGAAGGAAAAAACTAAGTTTTACACGCCTGCTTCGAAATATATCAGCTTAATTTAGATATGATTAATATTGTTTTGTATGTATGGATGCTATTATTGGATGCCAACTCAAAAATCATTGGACCACTGCTTTGAAATGAGTTTCTAATAAGGACATTTGTATTAAGGAAATGTTTGCCATAGATCATTTTGTTTAGATTGTGTTTATTTTTGGGAAAATAAGTTGGAAATATAAATTATGTATATTTGACAATCAGATGAAATTATAAACTCTGTTTTTTTCTTGAAAAAATAGACCAAAAGTATAAATTCCAAAATTATGGGTTGATTTATTTTTTATTAGTTTATTTATTTTTCCAATTTTTCACTTCTCATTTTACCTCAAGATAAATTTATCTCTCTCCTTATTTTCACTCTTACACTAAACACCATAACTCTTCATATCATCACCATCAAACTCCATAACTCTCACTTTCCTTTCTCTCTCTATCACCACCAAACCCTACAATTCATCATAACACTTTCTTTTATCTATACACATATATGAAGAGAAAATTAAGTATAAAATTTTGTTATGCAATATTAAATTTTTTGTGAATTATGTATAAACCCCATAAGCCACAAAACTTTTGTATGAAACTTAATATTTATGTATTATTTATTTTGTGAATCATGTAATTCAAGTTTAACAACTTATATTTATTTGTGTGTTATATTGTTTATATTGTATTTTATTTTAATATATATTTTTAGCCTTTGTTATGCAATATTAAAAATTTGTAGTAAAAATATTTATGATGGTAAATATTAAAAAATGTATATTTAAAAATAGTGTAAAAAACAACCAAAATAATCATAACATAAACAAATAACCTCATACCATTTTCTGTAATTTACTATGTAAAAAATAATATTTTTACTTTACCCAAACAAAACAAATTAGTTTATATTCAGTTTTCAGCTAAGGTATCTAAACATAAATAAATTATAATATTAATAGATTATAATCTCAGATTATAATCGCACGCCAAATGAGTTGACGATGGTGAAACGAGTGGAGAAAATTAAGCACAACCAGCTTTGTGTCAATGCTCCAAAATATGTCTTTAATAATATTTGGGCGTTCGTTCAATATTTTCTATAAGTAGATATAATTGATTGAATTTCGTTACCAAATCAACTTGTTATCATTCCTTTGTTTCCAACATAAATATTTATAATATAGAAAAATATATGGGAGATTGAGTCATTTCCTTCAAGGTTTTTATAGTAACATTTGTGTCTCTTCCACATTAAAATTTGTAGGGTTGGTGTTAATGACTAGGCAGTGGATATGAACTCTCAAACCATGGTTAACCATTATTATGCTCTCACTCGTGTTATGTGTGTCCCATATGATCATATCTATCAAGAAACTAAGTGACTAACAAGTATTATGATTTTTAAATTGTCCTTTTAAAAATCACAATGATTTGTTTAAAAAACGCAGCAACTTTATTTATATAAATATATGTATAATATACACTTAAGAATTAACTTTAGACATCAAATTCTTTTTCTTTCTTTAAATTTTAATATATTATTATTATTATGAATAATACATTTTATATATTTAATTTTAAAATATTAGCATATGTATAAATTATATTAATATATTATTAATAATAATATTAGTATAGTATATTTTATTTTAAAATATTAGTTTTATGTATAAAATATTGCTAATATATAATAAAAGCATTAAGCTTCTTCAGACATGTTTTTAGTAATATGGCCCAACATGTATTACTATATTTGACATTGAGAAAAAGTTGTATCCATTAATATTATAATATTTTTACCGCACCATTCATACTATAGTATAGTATATTTAATTTTAAAATATTAGTTTATGTATAAAATATTACTAAAATAAAATAAAAGCATTAAGCTTCTTCGGTCATGTTTTTAGTAATATTTTCCAACATGTTGTATCCGTTAATATTATAATAATTTTTACTCCACCATCACACTATAGTATAATATATTTATTTTTAAAATATTAGTTTAGGTTTAAAATATTACTAAATAAAATAAAAGCATTAAGCTTCTTCAATCATGTTTTTAGTAATATGGCCCAACATGTATTTACTATATTTGACATTGAGAAAAGGTTGTATCCACTAATATTATAATATTTTTTACTGCACCGTTAACACTATAGCATAGTATATTTAATTTTAAAATATTTGTTTATGTATAAAATATTACTAAAATAAAATAAAAGCATTAAGCTTTTTCAATCATGTTTTTGGTAATATGGCCCAACATGTATTACTATATTTGACATTGAGAAAAGGTTATATTCATTAATATTATAATAATTTTTACTGCACCGTTCACACTATAGTATAGTTTATTTAATTTTAAAATATTTGTTTATGTATAAAATATTACTAAAATAGAAAAAAAGAATTAAGCTTCTTCACTCATATTTTTAGTAATATGGCTCAACATGTATTACTATATTTGACATTGAGAAAATGTTGTATCCATTAATATTATAATAATTTTTACTGCACCATTCACACTATACTGTAGTATATTTAATTTTAAAATATTAGTTTATGTATAAAATATTACTAAAATAAAATAAAAGCATTAAGCTTCTTTAGTCATGTTTTTAGTAATATGGTGATTATGGTCCAACATGTATTATATATTTGACATTGATAAAAGGTTGTATATATTAATATTATAATAATTTTTACTGCACCATTCACTCTATAGTATATTTAATTTTAAAATATTAGTTTATGTATAAAATATTACAAAAATAAAATAAAAGCATTAAGCTTCTTCAATCATGTTTTTAGTAATATAGTCCAACATGTATTATTATATTTGACATTGAGAAAATGTTGTATTCATTAATATTATAATAATTTTTACTGCACCATTCAAAGTAGTTGCATTATTCACACTACAATAGAGGTCACTTGATATTTGATTGTGTGTTGGACACATGTGCCATTGTATCCCTTAATTAACTTTAAAATATAAATAATATAATGTAAATAAAGGATGGATTTTATAATTTTTGTTGGTTTTGCTAAAGGTGTTTTCTCATATTTTTTTGGCTAATAAATTAATCATTTTTGTTGTTCGTGGTGCTTATTCTAATAAGTGTCACTCACAAGAATCGAATAATAGATTTTTTGATTTTTTGGATCTAATAAAACATTACATTATTAAACTAACATCTTATTGCTGAATAGTGTAATATCTATATAAACATTTACACTAGGCTACCCAATAGAAATTAGAATCTATTTTGTCATTATTTTTTTCTTAACTAAATTACTGGATTCCAATACTAAAGAAGAAAAAAAGTATCTATTTGCAACCAACCATATATGAGTTTTATATATTATCATTATATTATTCACTATTCATATTACTCTTATACTCTGATATGCTATTTATTATTTATTATGAGTATAACACCTATGCATTATCAGTATAAAAATTTACATGTATTCGATACATAATACATCATTTATTTGTATAACTTTTATTTAATAATTAATAATAATTAAAAATGAATAGTAGACCGGGTAAAAAAAATGTTACACTTTCATCACATACATCATTTTCTCATTTATTATTACATATATCAATATTGACTATTCAAAAAAAACTCAAATAACAATTAGATAATTGTATAGGAGTTAATTATGCTGCATATATTTACTAACATCGACATCAACCTGAAAATTAAGACAAAAATACATATACATGGACCACAACCTAAGCAACGTGCAAAATATCGTATGATGTCTAACTACTCTAAAAATATATAATATATATATAGTAAAGTTAATTGGGTCACATCAGAGGGTGACCACTATATAATAGTACAACAGTGTTGTTGTTAGTGAGAGAACATAGAACTGAAACTGTTTTTTGGTACTTCACATTTTCTCACTTTAATCTTCAAAACCAGTTATGGGTTTAGACAAATGGGTTAACTTTTTTATGATTCTTAATTGCTTTGCTGCAACACCCATCTTCTCAGATTCCAGCTCCTTTACTTCCAAGTTCCTTGATTTGGCTAAGGAGCCTAATGTTTTTGATTGGATGGTGGATATTAGAAGGAAGATTCATGAGAATCCTGAAATGGGTTTTGAGGAATTTAAGACCAGTGAGCTTATAAGATCAGAATTGAAAAAGTTGGAGATTCCTTATAAACACCCTGTTGCTATTACTGGTGTTATTGGTTACATAGGGACTGGTAAACCTCCCTTTGTTGCTTTAAGAGCTGATATGGATGCTCTTCTTATGCAGGTTTACATAATCTCTATTTTGTCCTTTTTTTCTTAGGTGAAGAGTATGTTTTTTGGTCAGTTGTGAAAAATATACTTGATCATAATATAATTAAGAGTGTTTGGAGGAATTTGTAGAAAGCTTATCTGCAATTTTGAGATAATTTCATTCTTTAAAATTTCAACATGTCTAACCATGTAAGGACAATTTTTCTAGGAGGGTTTGACTTAAAATTTTGATTTTTTTATAGGTCATTTTTCTGGGGCACAAAAAAGAACAGATTTTTATTACAAGACCTCCCCTTTTCTAACTGATATGTTTAGATATGTAAGAGTTTGCTGTTTGACTTGATCTATACTTTTATTGATATTTTGGGCTGTGTCTAACATCAGGAGCTGGGGGATTGGGAGCACAAGAGTAAAGTACCTGGGAAGATGCATGCATGTGGTCATGATGCTCATGTTGCTATGCTTCTTGGTGCTGCAAAGATCCTCAAACAACATGAAAAAGATATACCTGTAATATGGTTTTAGATGCTGGGCTATTACCTTTTTGTTCTGATATTTTTTGTATATGTTTTGTTGTGATACTCCATTCCAATAATTTGCAATGTGAGGTCTATAATTCCAATGGCTATGTGTGTGTTTGGGATAGAGTTGGGAGGCTCAGAACTCAGAAGTACTTTTGGATCCTCCCAATTTACTTCTGAGCTTTTTTAGTATGTTTGGCAGAACTAAAAGTCCATTTTTGGAATTTTCAAATTTATCCCTTTTCCGTTTAGCAAAATTTGGTTTCAGTTTGCTAATAATATTTTCCTATAATACCTCCAAAAATTATAAAATATCATTTATTATCAGTCATTTTATTTATTATTATTAACAACCTGTTAGTATTTCTACCAATTGTCTTCTCTTTTACTATGGTATTTTGTAACCCCTCCCTTGTTTTTGCCATGTGTAGAATAAGTAGTAATTTAATTTCAGTTATGTTGTACTAATTATGTAACATATAATTATATGCTTATTATTTTTTAACTTAATAATTTAACTATTTGTTTAACAAATGAATGCATCAGCTTTAGTTTCATTTTTTGTAGTAAATGGAAAAATAAATGATAAAACATAGTTGAAGGGCAAAACTTAACTTACAAGATTGGTTTGATCAAAACTCATTTTTGGAAATGGTATATCCCAAACACAACCTATGTACATTTGATGTTCAAATATTTTCTGTTTGTTTTATTATTGCAATCATGTCAAAGTCAAACATGCCTTCTGTTTCTGACATGCACAATTTTTATGCCAAATTTGTATGTTAATCATTTGGCATGCTACTAGAGTCTTAAAATCATAAATCAATGCATCCATGATTATTGTAAATGTAGTTAGCCACTGTATCATCTACAATCTCAGAGCTGTCACCGGTGCATACTACTTTTCCCGACTTGTCTGGTTGTGTTGTTTTCATCCTTTTATAGGCCAATCCACAATTTATTGTCTATACAGGGAACTGTTGTTCTTGTTTTTCAACCAGCAGAGGAAGGAGGAGGAGGGGCTAAGAAAATCGTAGATGCTGGAGCTTTACCAAATATTTCTGCAATATTCGGATTGCATGTTGCACATCACATACCATTGGGTGAAGTTGTCTCTAGGTCTGGTCCCATGGGTGCAGGAAGCTGCTTATTTGAAGCAAGAATAAGTGGCAAGGGAGGCCATGCGGCTATGCCTCATCACGCTATAGACCCCATATTGGCAGCTTCCAATGTAATTGTTAGCTTACAACATCTTGTTTCTCGCGAAGCTGATCCTCTCGACTCTCAGGTGATACCTTATTTCATTTGTTCCTTTCCCGTTTCGCCATCCACACACTTATTCTTATTTGACCCTTGGCAATTTTTCGGCTTCCCTTGCCTTCGCTTACTTACTTTTTTTTGTTAGCACATGTATGAGTTCCACCTTGTTGTCACTTTACATAATTTGAGACCTTCTACTTGTTTATCATGGTATCAAGCCTTAAAAAATAATTCTTATGGTCTTGTACTTACATATACAATAGAAAAATCGAGATTCTGACGACTCATACTACACTTATGTTGGAGACAATGTCTTGATTACTGTTTTACCAATTTGAGAAAGAAATTGTTTAATTAAATATTACAAAATGATTGTTTCAAGAAGTAGTTCATCTCGTGTCTTCCTAACACAAGGTATCCCCACAGGTTGTGACCGTCGGAAAAATCCAAGGAGGTGATGCATTCAATGTTATTCCAGATTCTGTTACAATTGGGGGCACCGTCCGAGCTTTTTCAAAAGAAAGCATGATGCAACTGAGACGGCGGATTGAGCAGGTCTGTTATGGAGCACCGTAGATTTATTTTTATGATCAAACTATAACTAACAACTAACGAGCTCATTTTTTTTTCTGTTAATACGTGATTAACTCAATCTTGTTCACTTTCCTTCTTCTGTACTAAAGCTTATTTGGTTTTTGTTGCAACAAAGAAATGATTACACTCTAATTGTAGTCTTGACTGCAATGCTGTTAGTGGCTAAGGCTGATTCATTTCGTAGGTTATCATCGGGCAAGCTGCTGTACAGAGGTGCAATGCAACAGTCAGCTTCCTCGATAAAGAGAAACCGTACTTCCCCCCAACTGTAAACAATGATGACTTGCATGAGTTTTTTCAAAGTGTTGCTGGAAGCGTGCTTGGTGTCAATAAAGTTAAGGGGATGCAACCAACGATGGGATCCGAGGACTTTTCATTCTATCAGGAGGTTATACCCGGTTACTTCTTCCTCCTCGGAATGGTGAATGCCTCTGTTGAACATCTCGCGTCAGAACACTCCCCCTATTTCAAAATCAATGAAGATGCACTACCTTATGGAGCTGCACTCCATGCATCATTATCTGCTAGGTATCTTCTCAAACTTCATCAGGATGTACCATTGGTAGAGGGGAAATATAATGATGAATTATAAACATGCTTTCAACTCGGCATTGTTTTTTTTAAAAACATGCTTTAGTTGCAAATGTATTGCATTTAAGTTAAATAAGTTAGTGCTTCAGCATTAAAATCATTGTATGTAATTTGCAATTTCAATTTATACTGACTTTTGCGATTCCATTGTAAGTGGTTTTGATATTTTCGTCATTACTGACTTCATCCATTTCTATCAACTATTGAAGAATTCTGCTCTAAGATGAAATAGAATAGAAAGACATATAACAGGTTAATGGAATGGAAAGACGTGTAGAAAATATAGTCGAAATGTTATTGAACTAGCATGAATCCAAAAAATGAATGATGCAAACCACTCTTACTAGGGTAGTGACTTAGATCAATTGTACACAGGTTTATAAGCTTTCCACATTATGATATTGACATTGTTTGATTAATGTAAGTCCACCACCAAGAAAAGCTTAATCATTGTCATTTATGTGCCTTCATCTAACGACGAAGAAAAGTCAGTCTTTCAAATTGCTGACAACATCATGTGATGCGACCTTAATATTGCAGTTGTGGTGACCGCTACAACCGCATCACAATGATGCGACCATAATGGGGCGTAACGCAATTGCAACGGTCACAATAACTGCAATCGCAGTAACCACATTTTCGACTGCAACCGCTTTAATTAACCCATTTGAGGATCATTGAAGTGAATCTCAGTGAACGGGCTCCTTTGCTTAATACATTCATGGATGTGTGATTTTCTACTCCATGCAGTTGGACTATAATTTGGGCTTTTCTTTTCCATTGCATGTTAAACTTCATGAGGTGGCTTCTATTTCCACCAAACCAATTTTGCTATCTACACCACTTCTTCTTTTTTCTTTGCTATTATATATGTGTCCCTGTATATTTTTTATGATCACCCCATTTTGGACCTAGTAGGTCCAAGTTGAAACAATGATATAAATAAATAATATAAGCTATGAAATGAGATTAAACTACAACAATAACGCCAGCTATACATGAAAGAACTTCCAAATTAAACGATGCATGTATATTTTCAACCAAAGTAGTATATTATAGTTTGGTGGATGACGTATTGTCTGTGTATAAATTTTTATACTGATAGTACATAAACATTATACTCTTTCTCTATAGATACAAGTTTAAAGTTTTACATATAGTAAATATATATAAGATTTAATAATGTGGATAATGGTATAAAAATTTCATCTGTTTATACACTTTTTCACTAATGAAAATGAGTGAGGGAAAGAACACATGAAATTATTGTAATGGTAAATTAAGAATGATGAATAATTTTTCAACTATAAGGAAAACAAGATACTAATGTATGTTTACACTTTATTTTTAATAATAAAAGTGAAATTTTATTATAACAAATGGATACATATGTCATTGAAAATTGTATTTTCCTTTAAAAAAAATTGAAGAAATTAGTTCGATCTCAACTCAAGGAAAAGGACATAAATGATTGTGTGGGCCTGTTGTCGTGTCCACGTGGGGGTCAACATCATCATTTATTTGGTTGTTAAGCTTAAGGTCATTGAATTTGACAAACCTAATGTATATGCATGTATATAGGAGGGAAAATAATATTCAACCATGAAAATGAGGGAGAAGCATTTAACAAACATAACAAGTCATGGTTCATGTGAATTCCTTTCTTTCAACGAAGATGTTCACACTCATTAATTATTTCCAATTTTCCCATCTCATCCTAATTTGGCCGACATGTTCTTCCATTTTATGTAACATTATCTTAGCTGGATCTAGATATGGACTAGCTGGCAATGGCTCATGCATATAGATAGGTGTTTAGTTCACATTATTAGAGAACTCGATGAGTCGGGGTCAATTTGCGAGTTAAGTAGAAAGAAAATACTTCAGAATCATTTACAAGTGTATTTTATATGATTTTTAACTCTTCCATTTCTCTTATTTAATCTCTAAAATCCAACTCACAAACATATAATTAATATTTATTTTTATATAATAATTATAGTTATTATATTGTTACTCTTATAGAAGAATACAATTTATAATTAATATCTCCTTAGAATGACAAATAAAAAAGGATAAAGTTTTTTTTACCAGATAGACAATTAGAAAGAAATGTACAAAATTGGTCCTAAGTTGGACCATTATCATTACTAAGGTTATGGGGTTTTATGAATAGGGTGAAGCCTATCTATTAATGGTCCATGGAGGCTAGCAATTTAGTTTATTATCGTGTCTTCATTGTCTTTATTTATCCCTTTTATTTTCCCAATTTCTTTCTCACTTTATCAGCAAAATGTATAGTTATGTGCACCTTTCTAAGTCTTGCCAAAGGTGAAGATATATATTATATGATGATTATATTTAAGAAATATATTTATTAATGTGTATATATATTTCTTGATTATAATCATCATATAATATATTTATTTATTATATGATTTGAATGGTTAAGTTTATAAGTAGTTTTTTAACTTACTCCAAATAAATAAATCTCCTCTAGAGAGAGATATTTTCTAGTCTTAACATATTTCATTCTAATTGGTATATGGAAAATTTTAAAAATATAAACTTTTTCATTAAAGTGTCATTATAAAATTTCCTTTACCTCTCCAAAACAAATGTTAATTCCATAATTTTCATTATTACTATATTTTCTGATTGAAAATAATTATGATATGTATCCTTTACATTTTTTTAATTTAAATTTTAAAAAACTATTTATATGATAAAAATAAAAGCAACCATTTAAAATAATATGTCCATCTTTTTTATTTTCTATTTAAAGTTAAAAAGTCATACTTTATTCTTTATGCACTTTTAAAAAAAATGAAGGTAATTTTTTATACCATTATCACTAAAATAAAAATGTTATCCCATGTTTATCATCACTTAATTGTGCCATAAAAGGGTGGTGAAGTTTATAAAATTACTTGGAAGATAAAGCCAGCATGTTAAATGATTGATAGAATTCAATTTAACACTTCCCAAGTTAAAATGATATTAGAGATTATAAGCTTAAAAGAACAAAAAATAAAATACTAGTCAAATTATTAGATTGTGCCTTGTTTGGCTAAACTGCTAAAGTTACACCTTTTCCATTGGTAAATACACATCTCAACATATACTTTTTAGTCTAGAGATAAATAAGTAAATCTCCCAAGTTAATTATATTCTATCAAGTAATAAAAACAAATTATTTTCGATTTTTATGATTTTTTTTAATTAATTAATATTTTTTAATTGAATTAAGACTTAATAAAATAACAATATTGGAATATGTGATCTTCATTCGTACACAGAAAATGATATTGGGTTCCCTATTCTCACAATAGTTACACCTGATAAAGCATTTACATAAAAAGCTGAGCAAAAATCCAGAGGAGTCTATATAATAAGTAAAAAAATCACAAATTTTTGAGTCATCTACTCCATTAAGTTGTTTTCAATTTGAGCACTTAAAGTTGCAAAAAAAGTTGAGTCTTACATCACTACTGTGCTTCTGAATTTAATCAGTAGATTCCTCTAAGACCACAACTTGAACAAGTACTTTGGTAGAAAGTGAAAACATCACAAGGCTATGATTAACACTATGATTAATAAAAATCTTTTGAAATGAGAATGATGCTGGTAAAGATGCTCTCACTTTCACTGCAACTTTACAGTGCCCATGGAGTATACTGTATACATAAGTTGAGTAGAAATGTACTGTATATATTCAAGTCTAAAGTCTCATATTTATTAATGTATTAATGGATGGGTTGAATAGTTTAAGTAGAAAATGTTTATAAAAAATGTTTTGATTTATGACCATCTTATATTATATTATTTGTGACTTTCTTTACACTCATCTTATGCCTAATAATAATGGCACTCACCGGGGGCTGTTTCGACTTAGACATAATAGAATGATTTAAGTGGATGAATTAAAGAGTTTTAAAAAATATTAATAAAACCATTATCTTAATGTTTTGTTTCAAAGTAATTCACTTGTGAGTCTTCTCTGCAAAATTTTAGTCTTACATACCCATCCAACTTACCAAAAAGCCTTATCTTTTTCAAAAGCTATCTTAGTGTACTTCTCTAGACTATATTTAAACTATATATTGTAAATGTTCCTCCTTTTTTCTCCCCATATAATTTGAGTAGGGATCTCAAGTAGTGTGTAAAATTAGGTAAAATGTAAAATGAAAAGACAATTATGTCATTTATTTACACATGCAATGATATTTTCACCATCAAGTTAAGTATAAAAATATTAGTTATCTGTTCATTAATGGAGAGGATCCATAATATAAAATTATTTGGCTATGGAGATTATCCTATTTGTATAATATAATATTATTTGCCCTATTCATTACACAACTTCCTGACATAATTGTTCAAGTACCAAAATTTGTATTATTGCAAAAGCTTGTTGTACCTTTTGTTTTCCCTATCCTATCTATATAAAGCTTCTCTTCAACAAACACACACGGCATAAGTACCACTCTTCCATGGTATCTCAAGGTACAACCCTTTTTTTCTCTACTCAACTTGTTAAATTTGGTTTAATTTTATTCCCTATGTCACAATTTTCATCCAAATGAATTGAATATATATATAAAAGCTGCATTGAATCAAGCCTCTTATGTTCACTTACTTTACATTGAACAAATAAGGCTTCTCATCCTGTTGGTTCATGAGTTCGTATCTTGGTTCAGAACATAATATATATATATATATATACTTGTGCTTATTTTATCTGATATATTGTGTTCAACATGATCATATAGGCAACAAGGATCACTTTGTCATTCAACTTTCAATAGATCTCTAGTTTCAGTAGTTCATCAGAAATTGTTGTCAACTTCAATGGATGGTCTGAGATGGGATGCTTCACAACTTGTTTCTGACATACCAATCTTGAGGAGCACTCATGAGCAGCATCAAGACCTTGAAGGAGGAGGCTACTCCATAACCAACCTAAGTTCAAGTGTTTTTAATCAAATGCAAGAGATGCAGAAGTCTCAAACAACATGTGGTGCTTCTTCTTCTGAGATGATAATGAGTATGATGATGCCAAACACAAATCTACCATCACTGAGAACAGCAACAACCATGCCTGTTAAAGCAGCAGCTGTAACCAGTTTGGAATTAGAAGCTTACACATCTCAATCATGCCACCAGTCCCTTTCAGCCAGTATGATGAACAATTATGTGCCAGATTTCAGCATGGCCCACCAGCAACAACAACTTCTTATCAATAATGGCACACTACAAATCACCAAAGTTAACAACAACACTCTTGATCATTGCATGCTTTCCACTGTTGATGGTATCGTCAGCACAGAAAATAAGTCTGGTGAAGACATTGATGATGGGATTTCCATGATTTTATCTGACTGCAGAAACTTATGGAACAACAGCAACAACTTCAGTAATGGAAACAGTGCTGCTGTAGTTTCCTCTGGTGAATCTGAGAGTGATGCTTCCAATTCTAGAGATAAAAACATGCAACAGTACCATCATGTCAATGAATTGGAAGAAACAGTAGTTTCTCAAAGCTCCTCAGATCAATATGTTAGTCGACCAAAATTCATAGATTCTTGTGAGGTTAATAATTGCACAAAATGGAGTAATAATGATACTCACTATGATCCCTACTTCAGTATTGTTCAGAATTATCCTGCTTATAACACTGAAGTTGGTACTTTGAAGCTTATCTCAGAGAATCAACCAAAATCCAAGAAACCAAGGTGGGATATTAATAAGCATCCTTGTTCATCTACTATATGTTTCCAGCAGCCAAACTCATCATCAATGTCATCATTCAGTGAAGATTCAGAGACCATAGCACAAATGAAGGAAATGATATATAGGGCTGCAGCATTTAGGCCAGTGAACTTAGGCTTGGAGGTTGTGGAAAAGCCTCAGAGGAAGAATGTGAAGATATCATCTGATCCACAAACTGTGGCTGCAAGGCAAAGAAGGGAGAGAATAAGTGAGAGGATTAGGGTTTTGCAGAAGATTGTGCCTGGTGGAAGCAATATGGATACTGCATCAATGCTTGATGAGGCTGCTAACTATCTCAAGTTTCTTAGGTCACAAGTGAAAGCACTAGAAAGTGTAGGGAACAAGGTTAATGCAATGAATAATTCTCATCCTACTACTATTTCATTCTCTTTCAACCCTTCTTTTCCCATGCAAACTCATTTCCCCATCCAAAACCCTAGCCACAGTATCCAACCTTTTCTGGGATGAAATGATTATTAGTAGGGGTTTCCTAACTGGTGCTAGACGTAGGAATCAACATAGAAACTTTGCAATGGGAATCACAATTTGTCATCTTTTCTTGTATTGAAAAATCAGTTTCCAATATGAGATTTCTAGTTTCTTAAAATGCCTTTAGAGTATACTCTTTAACATTCTCATTATTAATACCCGGAAAATGTATAAGTTATCACATATATAACTTCTAATTATATATTTCATCCAATGATTAACATTCAAATCTTCATGTTCTAGCCTAAGCTGCAATTTTATTCATTGTCATGAAATTTTCTTCCAATGACTTGATTAAAATTCTCAATAATGATGTTGTCAATTCACACTCCTCATCAGCCAAACATAATTTTACAAAAAATAAACCAAATCATGATTGATTAGTAAAGAATATAAATGAACAAATTAGAGTGTGGATAACCTCACATTCCATTCACATCATCAATGGTAATTTTGTAATTTTATCACTGGCACGGGATAAAGTATCTTATGAACAAAACTAAGCAATGAAACAACTTTTCACTCATAAATGAAACCAATGCCATATTATCATGGTAGAAGTAATCATGTGTTACAATGAAAGTAGTAGAATTAAATTACATAACCTTTTAGCATACAGAAAGGTGTAGCAATTATACAGTCATGATTAAGATCAAGGAATAAAAAGTGATTGCCACTTTTAAGTTTGTTTATAAAATAGTTTAATGCAATAATCTATGTACATAAGTGCATTTTTCTTGGAGATCTTGAAGAGGTTTTTTGAATAAGAATTTTGTTAGCTAACCAATGCAAAAGACATTCTCTTAAGTCAGTGGTCCTGTCTCCTTGATTCAACCCAAAGCGTGCTCTTGAAAATCACACTAAAACTCATTGCTCAGCACGTGTATGTTTATATGTATATTCTTCTTTTTTGGCTGGAGTGTTTGTCATAAGCAATATGTATAATAAAACCTTAGTGTCTTATTATTTAAATGTTCCAAAGTTGCCAAATATTAGTGTAACTAATGATATTGTTAATGATGATGACTGCTACAACGAAACATGAGTTGGGTTCAGTGCAAATGACATATATGATGGATTATTTTTATAATTTATGCTCGAATATCATCTTCACTATGCACATGCCTCTGTGCCATTGTATCTTCATGTGGCATTTTCAGTACAAGTTAAATCACTTTCTGACTTTTCTAGGTCATGCTTGAAAATATTCCTACTTTGTGTAATTCTACTTCAATAATACAAATGTTGAGTATAACTTAATAAAGCCTCAAGAGGTATTATTGTAATTTTATCATATAAAAAATAGTTGAATACATATATTCGTATTTAAATTAAAATAAATAGTATACATAAATATAAGTGACATATTATCTAAGTATCAAACCCTTTAATATAAGTGAAGTAATAATAACTAGTATAAAAGTCCATAGTCACCCTCTAATTATTTTATCTTGCATTTTAATAACTAGTATAAAAGTACAAAGTCACCCTCTAATTATTTTATCTTATAGGAGTATCTTTGGAGAAAATTATCTATACTCTTATTTTGATCTCATACAATATTTTATAATTTAATACACATCTCTACAAATTAAGAATAAGTGAATAACAATTACATTTTTAATATAATAGCGAATTTCTCTCTTCTCATTTTTCCGGGGTCCACATATTCTATTAATTCGTTGATATTGAAAAAAATCCAACTACACAAGAGTTCATGGAAGTTCAATTTGCTTAAGGCAGATAGACTTTGTCTTGCCAAATTTATCCTTATCTCCCTACCCACCTACACCATGTAGAGTATGTGATTTCTTCAGAGCATTTGAACTAATATTGATGAGATGACTATTGATCAGATGACTGAGAATTTTATTTGGGGTGGTGATGCCAACAAGCAGAGCCTAAATTTGGTGAATTGGGAAATTCTCACCGAGAATAAAAAAGATGGCTACCTTGGGATTTGTAACTCTTGTTCGACAAAGATCTCTCCTATAGGTAAGTTGAGTTGAAATTTGATTTCGGAGAGAAACAAGTTTTGGTGCAAGATCATAAAAGAGAAATATCTTGAGGATCATTGCATTCTTTATGTCCCGAGTAAGCACTCTGCCTCACTTGTCTGGAGGGGTATAGTTAAAACAGCCATGGGATTGAGGATTGACTTCAACTTATAATTAGGATATGGTGATTATTCCCTTTGGTATGATAATTTGTCATGATTGGGTAAGCTTTGCTATACGGTGGATTTTGTTAACATTTCTAACACTCAACTTTAAGTGAAGGACTTATAGAAAGATCTTCCGTGAGACTTTAGCATGGTGTACACCTTACTTCCTAACCAAATGAAGGACTTAATTGTTACTATTTATGTATCGACGTCTTCAAATATTTATGGTGGTTGGTTTTGGGTTGACAATGCCTTAGGGTGTTACACAACTAATTCACGTTATTGGTGGCTTAAAAGTAATAATGTTGTTATTTCTTCTCATAACCAATGGATTTGGCTGTGGAGAATATTGGTCCCTGAAAAAGTTAAGTTTCTTCTCTAACTCTCTGCTCATAATTTGTTGCCTACTAACTCTTTTCGTATCAGGAATAAAATATCAACAACACCTATGTGTGGATGGTGCAACAATACAATTGATAATCTGCTCTACACTATCAGATATTGTGGAAACTCAACCCTCATTTAGGATTCAACGAGCAAACCTTTTGGATTAACCAATTCATCATGTCTTGGGTGAGAAGTCATGCTAGACTCTCCATCATACATCTCTTCTTAGTAGTCATCTGATGGTCATGGCGGTGGCATAATAATACAATCTCTGGAAATTCTACTTGGAACATTTCTTACGTATCACGGAATGTCCATTGGATCTCATGGATTGATGTGTGTTATTGATATAATATTGAATGAAACAACCCTGTTGAGCATCCATTGGTGTCGTCTGGAAGGGTAAAGCTTATTGTGGATGATAGTTGTAGTGTGCAAGATCAAACAATTGGAGGAGGTGGTGTTATCCGCAATCATAATGGCATTTGGTTATGTGGATTGCACAGAAGGAATTAGGATGTTCAACTTCATTATATATACAGAGATCTCTAAAATATGAGGCCAAATTACATGTCTAAACTTAGTTTGAGTCTTCATGTGGACTTTAGAATTAAGAATCTCCACCCATAGGAGACCCATCTTGCAAATGGACATTCCCCATTGGTGGTGACCTTTTTACTAATACCCGTTAATATATGTACATTTATATTTATTTAATTCACGTTTCAATAAAATGCACACTAAATGGGTAGTAATGTAATAAGATGTATTAAATTGTAGTATACACATTTCAAATAAAACCCTCCTCCTTCCCCATAAACCCTAATAACCATATTGTATGAAATAACATCAAAATCATGAGATTCCTTAGAACAATCTTCACCCACCACAAGCACCACCACTATCATCTATTAAACCCCAAATCCATTTCTTCATCTCCCATTTCCCTTCAACCACAACAAAATCCACAAACTCAAATCAATGACACTAACAACACCACAACAACAACAATTAGTAGTAATAGCAGTAGCAATGCTTGGAGCAATTATACCCATTTAATTGAAACCCCACTCAGGGCTACAACTGTAAAAAACCCAATTGGGGGAACAAAGAAAAAAGATAAAGTTCAATGGGTATGCTGTGACTGTGGCTTTTCAACTGGGAAATGGTGGGGCACGTGCCTCTCTTGTGAGAAAACTGGTACTATGAAGGAATTTCATGAAGCTAAATCAATTGATGGTGCTGATAACAAAGTGAAGGGTGGGTTAGCGATTTCTGAAGATGCAGTGGGCTTGTGGCTTCCACATAAAGCAGATCAATCGTGTCCCGTCAAATTGGAGGAGGTTAACCGTGGTTTTAATCACAAACATTGGAGAATTCCTTTGTAAGTTAGTTCCTTTTGTTTTTTATGTTCTATCTTGTGTAGTTGGATTATCCGATTATGTAATTTCTATATCATTTAGGGCATTGTCAATGAACATGATTTATGATAGAGCATTATGATGTTGTTCGATCCATGTAGTAGACCCCCACCAAGTAGGATTAAGGGTTGGTTGTTGTATTTCATTTACGGCATGTTTGGTTAAGTTTAAAAGGAGTGTTTTTGAAATATTAAAAAAAACGGATTTTAGTTGGTATGGAGGTGTTTGAAAGAGCTTACATAGAGCTAATTTGGGACTTATTAGAACAACAAAAATAGATTATGTAAATAGTTTATAACCTTCCTGTATAAGTTTTTTTACCTTGTTTAATAGGCTTACCAGAGAAGCTTATGAAAATAAGATCTTCTTAGCTTATTTTGGAAATGCTTATTGAATGAACAATTAACATGATTATGCCGTTTACTCAAATACACCCTTTATGTACTTCAAAAGCCTTTCAGCTACAATTATAAAATTTGTTGTTTAACATTCTGATATTATGTCCTATTTCGTAGGAGCTTTTTTTAAGAAGCTGAAATTACAGCTTTTCAGAAAAGCTGAGTTTTCAGCATTTTTTAACCTTCTGCTTTTAAATAAAAGACAAACCAAACAAATGGGACCTTAGTCATTGCTGTTGAGGCTAACAGAGGGTTTATTTGAATTTTGAGAACTTGCAAATATTTATGAATAACCGCTTTGAGGAAAACTTGTCTTCATAAGCATGTTAAGAGGATGGACATCTGCGCTTCTTGTCCCCCACAGAAAATAGTGTGCTTTATGCAAGTATTATATTGTGCATTTTGCTTCGATTTCAGGTCTGGTTCTTTTGGAAATGAAGTTTCTACAGTGCTTGGTGGTGGTATTGTACCAGGTTCACTCCAATTTAATTATCTGCATTGATAAGATATTTAGTGTTTAGACTATAGTAATTTTTTCATGTTTGTCTGGGGTGTGATGGATTTGTGTCGTCAAATAAATTTAGGATTTTTAACATTGTGGTCTTTTGGTCTCTCTCTGTATCTCCTTATATATAAATTGGGATTATACATTATCTGGTTAAAATTGTATGAACATGCCATTCTCATTTTCATCAAGTTTATTTCATCTGCTATGACTCTGGAAATTAAGTGTTTTAATATTATGAAGGTTCATGCTTTGGACAATTTCTTGGCCTTACCACATTTGTTTGTTTTATGGGTGGGAACTGCGATGCCTTCAAAAGAGTTTCTGTTCTTTTATCCTCTCTTTGGCCTTGCTATTTGAATTACAATAAGAATGCTTATACCCGGCTGTCTTAGAACTTATAATTATAATATCTTTCGTAGCTCAAATTTTCTTGATGCTTTAGCACAAAGGGAATTTGATCATTAATACTAACTTTATCTATAATTTTGGTTATAAAGGCTCTTTGACTTTGATTGGCGGTGATCCTGGTGTTGGTAAGAGTACTCTGGTGTTGCAGGTATTGATTATTTGTGGATGGTAAAACTGCATTAAAAGTCAGATGGTCAACTGTTTTTATGGGCTGGTCAACTGCCATTAATGTTTGGTTTATTTGCGATGTTGAGTTCGAAGATTGCAGCATTGATAGCAGGACACAATGAAGATGCAGCTTCTCCAGTAGTATATGTCTCTGGTGAAGAGGTTTGCTCTTATTGAGCCCCTTAATGGTTTTAAATTATGCTTATTTGTCAATAAGCTCATTATCACATGCATGCTTTAATATAGTAATAGGAGTTTTTCAAATTTGTTTAACATACTTAAAGTAAATAGAATCTCCAGAGAGCATGCATAATTTGTGTCATGAGGTTCATATTAAACCTACGTAACATGTTATATTTCTTTTATGCCACCAGAATATTTACATGTTGCTTTGATAACTCCTGTATAATCTAGAATCAATATTACTAATTAATGTTTGGTGTGTAGATGGTTTAGATAGAGAGTTCTGAACACAACCTATGCAAGACAAGGGCCTATGGAAAAGGAGGGGCACATCACATAAACCTCAATATACTCGTATTCTTAGATGAAATCCTTATGCTTTAAAAGATATAAAATTAAAGACTGCAAAATAATGTTTTTAAAAATGAAAAATATTGGTCATTGATACTAAGTTTGTCTACAGAAAATTACTGGTATGCCAGGTCTCAGTATATTTTTGAATTCTAGACAGTAATCTTTGATTTCTCTACTGTTGAAGGTCAATAGTCAACACTATAGTTTAGCAACTGATTTACAACAGTTCATTGGGGGCTTTGACTCTTTTATTTAATTTGCATTTGTTCACGTTTATGTCACAGAGCCTTGAGCAAATTGGTAACAGAGCAGATCGCCTTGGGATTAAATCGGATATTTATTTATATTCAAGTACTGATATTGAGGTACATTGTCTTGGATTATGCTAATCAGTTTTTCTGATAGCATTGTTCTTGCTTTATTACTTACTTTTATACATTATCATGTATGATGAAGTTAATGTCTCGACACTAGCAATATTTTTTTCATATAAAAAATATATCTTCAACTGGCTATAGTGGGGCATGTATGATGAAGTACAAATAATTGTATTCATTTTTATTTTGCTTTCCTCATGGTGCCAGGATATATTGAAGAAAGCTCAGGTTGTCTCCCCTCGTGCTCTAATTGTTGATTCGATACAAACTGTTTATTTGAAAGGAGTGTTAGGAAGCGCTGGAGGGATTGCACAGGTAGGTAATCTACCATATTTAATTTCCCTGACGAGAGTTTAATTTTATCTTGGTGTTTTTTAATTGGTGTGTGCTATGTTCATCAGTTAGGATTGTTTTAAATGATATGTCAGTGTGTCACACATAGTTTGGAAGGTTTTTTTTTGGTATTTAATTGACATCTACATTTTGTTTTTACATATTTACTTCATCTTCCTAGAATTGATCATAGCCAAACAAAGTTTTTCTGAAAAAGAATACAACTCATGTTGTTGTGGTAGTTTTCTGAAATAATTAATTAGTTAATTTGGTCACTGATGAATGGTTTACTTTCTCCTCACACCTTATTGTTTTAATCTACTCATCTACCAAAAGCTGTTAAAGTGCATGAACTATACTTTTTTTGTCAGCGAAGTCAAATGTTGGTATCATGGTATATGACTTTTTATAGGTGTATGACAGGTGAAGGAATGTACCTCGGCTTTGATGCGATTTGCAAAAACAACTAACATCCCAGTTTTTTTGGTGAGCATACCTATATCAGTATTTCTATCAATTCTGTGAGTTATACTTATGGGGTGAGTTGTGTCTACATATATAATATCATGTTTTGCACCATATATTCTTTTTTAAAGGAAGACAACACTGCATATTTCCATTTTTTCCTATTCGTTGTTTAATCAGTCAATAGTTATTTACATTTACAGTTATGGTAAAAGTGAAAATGCTTTTACAGTTTCCGTGTCAGCCTAAAAGATCAGGGTCATATGACCAGTGTTGCTTGAATGTGTTTCATTTATAATTTATCTCTGGGCATGTTTTTCATCGTGGCCTTTGATTTCTTGACCTTTGTGATAAGTGTTTTGATTTCTTTTTTGTCCTTCATATATTTCAGGTTGGACATGTGACAAAATCTGGAGACATAGCGGGACCTCGTGTGTTGGAGCATATCGTTGATGTTGTTTTGTATATGGAAGTTAGTACCTTGTTACATTGTTGTTTCTTTAGATAGTTGGAAAAGCTGATTGGTGGCTATCATTATAGTTTCAATTACTTGGCATGAAATATTATTTTGGGCTTCTTTTACCCCTTTTGGATGATTAATATTGCTCTTACATCGCTTAAGCCTTCATCTAGCATGTTGCTGGATATAATGTCCGGTAATTATTTTGCCTTTAAAGCGTTATTATTTCTTTGCATGGCAAGATAATAAGAATTTGACTACAGGTGTTTATTTTTAGTTTTACATTCTGCTAAATCACCAAAGAGATTTTGGAAAGATGTTGGGTGAAAGATCTCATGATGACATGTTATGGATCTGATGTTTGTTGCAAATTCTACCTTATTTTCTTGAAGCAATAATTTATGTTAACTGTAAAATTACGAAGTAAGATAGTAGTATGTTGCACAATAGCAAATCTTTTTATATAATTTTTTAATTCTGCCTTTGCAATTTAGGTGTCAACTTCCTCAAGTATTGGCCACATAGTATTAGAAGTTAATAACAAAAAGCCAAAACAATAATGAGCAAAAGGAGGAGAATGTGAAGTGAAAAAACATAAATGTATGCCTCACTACAATTTTGTTTTTGAAATAATTGCTAGTTGTTTTTATAAAATTACATTTAAGCTAAAATCTAGCAGTTTTGTTTATCACCCTTTGCATTTTTGTGCATGTTAATTCTAGTTGAATTGTTGAAATAAACAGATTTCATTACAATTTTCTCCATTCTAATTAGTCATATTCATGCTCAGGGTGAAAAGTGCTCTTCCTATCGTATGCTTCGTGCTGTGAAAAATCGATTTGGATCCGCTGATGAGGTATTCCATGACTATCACATTGAGATCTACTATGTATTCGTTGGTAGTAACTACCATGTTTATATTCTTAATGTCTTGAACAGTGTGTACTAGCCTGGGTTTATTGCTCCTTTCTTTTGGCCTATGTCTGTTAAATTTTGAAAATGTGTATCTATCTACCTATGTGCTTATCTTAAATTTTAGACATGGAGATGTGTCATATGATCTGTTGTGTGAAGGACTGAAAGTTTAACTATATATCTCTACTGTAAAGGATTTTACATGTCAAGATTTATCAATTTAACTAATTAGAGAAGTGGCTTCTTTGTGTGTAATCATCTCATTTCCTCATGTTACTTGGGATTCTCTTTCCCCCTCTATAATTATGAACTTTGAAAATTCATGTTTGATCTGTGTTCTCTTCTATTTATATGATCAGCTTGGAGTTTTTGAGATGTCACAATCAGGACTCCAGTCTGTTTCAAATGCCAGTGAAATATTCCTCAGTGAGCAATGCTCTGATTCACAATTTTTAGCTGGACTAGCTATTGCTGTAATAATGGATGGTTCAAGAACTTTCTTAATTGAAGTCCAGGTAATTTCTTGATGTTATATTATTGTATAAAAAACTTGAAGTTCCCATTATGGATTATCTTCACATTCAACAATTCTTTTGAGAAATGTAACTACCATCACCTTCGTGATTAATTGTGGAAATATGCAAGCAATTGTAACAAACTATGACCGGTGCCTGGTTTCAATATTTGCCTACAAATACACTAACAGAACTTTCTAGATTTTGGATGGAGAATAATAATACCCAGTGATGAGGTCTTTCAATAATCATTACTTATCACCAGGACTGATGAACACCTTCTGATGTTATGATCTTCAAAAAAACCTCAATTTTTCATTATTGTGTTCCTGTGCTCTTATTTTCCCTTTACTCTTAACATCCTTTAGAAGCAATTATTCAGTAGTTTTTCGCATTTATTTTGCAGGCACTGTGCCTTTCACATTGCCCAGTGACAGTTTCATCTTCGGGGGTGATTAATGGGATCCCAGCAAATAGAGTTAATATGGTTAAATGTGTAAGTTATATTTGATGTTTTTAATAATTGTATGCTTGATTTCGTATCATACGAAATGCCAACTTGCTTTTACCTTTATCGTAATGAAATAGTTATCTGCTTTGAAATTTGCTAAGTTGTACATTGATTATCACACTATTTCTTGAACTTTAGGTCCTTGTAAAACAAGCTGGTCTTCAACTCCAAGAAAATGTAAGTTGATTTATAATGTGATATATACTTTCAAGTTTTTTGCTGTTCTCATTATGTACTGTGTATCTCCCTCTGTTCTGTTATCATGATACAAATATCATTTCAATATTGATATTTTCAGTTATTTCTACAATCCCACCGTGTGCATACCTTCCGATTAATCCAGAAATCTTCAAGTTGAATTCTTTATTTTGTCCTAAAATCCAAACTACACTCAAAGATAGATTTACCTAAGAAATAAGGAATGGGGATGGGTGTTTCTTGGGTATACTTTTGCAATATACCAACCACTATGGCATAGTGAAACACCCTCTAAACATCATCTGAGTTGAAGAGCCAAGGAAGAATAGTTTCAACCGCAGCACAAGGCTTGGGAAAAATGAATGTGAGTGATAAACAAGGGCTTGGAAGAGGTTATTTTTTAATTGGTTTGGTCGAGTAATCTCATGATCGAGTAATTGTTTTAACCATCTTTTTTAATGGAACTCAACATCCTTTCTCACACTTTTCTGTTGAGAGGTGATATGAGTGTGATCCACATCTTTGCTTTGAGAATTTGAAATTGCAGTAACGTGTATAATGTCAGAGAATTTAAAAATTGATAGTAATTATCTTGGTACGGACCACAACAAACAAAGAGATTCACTTCTGGCTTGCCATTCTATTATATATAGGTTCATCTAGAATTTTTCGTGCACAAATTTGTGTGAATTCTCTCGTCTTCCAATTCTGAAACAAGTGACCGTCGCTTCATTATTTAAAACTCGATATTAAGTCCATGTGTTTATGCTTATGTATAAGCTAAGTGACGGGTATGTTCTTGTTTTCGATATTTGTATTGATTCTTATATTTTAATTCCTTCTCTCGCCTTTGTACAACAGGCTGTATTTTTAAACGTTGTTAGTGGATTGACAATAGAAGAGACTGCTGGAGATCTTGCAATAGCAGCTGCAATTTGCAGCAGGTTCATGTTCTAACTTTTTTGAAATGATATTCAATCTTATTGATCTGACAATGCCTGATGTAATATGAGGATTGAGGAGGGTATTGTTGACAACTTCGTTCTCCTTGTTTCAAGAAATATTTCCGACAACCAATTTTACGAAGTAAACCGGACATTACAATTATGCTCCTTGTTTTTTGCTTTTATTTATTCACTTGTCTTTTTCTTGTTCCCAGTTTCTTGGAGTTCCCTATTCCAAAGGGCATTGCATTCATTGGTGAAATTGGTCTCGGTGGAGAGCTTCGCATGGTTAGCATTTTCGTTTTAATGTTAAATTTTGCTACTAAGGGCTATTTTTTTTATGATACATACAGTTTTGCATCTTATTTCTAGTAATGAAAACATTTGCAAAAAAAAGTAATTTACAACAGTACTTTTCGTCGTCAACTCCAGCTAGTGAGATTTAAGGTTCGGTTACTGGTATAGAACAATACTCTTTGTCATTTGCTTCTAAGAACCGCTCATTGATTATATCGACCGAGTCAAAATTTTAATGAATTGTTTGTTCTATACTTAAGTTTATCTAATGATGCAGGTTCCTAGAATTGAGAAAAGGGTATACACAGTGGCTAAGTTGGGTTACAAAATATGTGTTGTACCAAAGCAAGCAGAAAAAGTTTTTGAAGCTGAAAGTCTAGGAAAGACAAAAGTTGTAGGATGCAATAATCTGAATGAGGTTATTAATGTTGTATTCCGCAAGAGAGAATGAAAAAATGAGTCAGTGCCAATGTTGTGCTGATATTTCTTATGTTATATTCTCTTTGTTTCTAAGATGTATAATTCAACTGGTGCTTAATATATCTTTGATATTATGTACTAATTATGTCTTATTCACTGCAAGAGGTGTACTATATTTGAATTTTGTGTAGTGTCCATTTTCTAATGGTGTCTTCTTACCTGCATTAAATTTTCTTAAATACCTTGAGTATCCACATTTTTAGAATTTAAGACATTGTAATTGTCTATTAAAGACAATGTAAGAAATATTTTTATAGTGAATTTAATTCTTATAAATTTTCTCTTATACCAATTTGATCCTTGTAAAAAAATCTAAAGTAATACTCGAAGATCATAATTATAGGTCAAAATAGTCCTTATTACAAATCATAAAATATACTAAAAGGACTATTATGACTCATTGATATTTTTTTAATCATTTGAGTTTTATTTTTATTTTTTAGGGATCAATGTAGGTAAAAAAAATATAAATATTTAAATACTCTATTTGTGAACAAATAATTGACTTGAAAATAATTTTATAAGTAATTTAATAATAATAGGCAATATAAATAGTTAAATACTTGAAAAATATTACTTTAGACTAATGTATGAAGTGTTGATAAATTTTTATATTCCTTTCCAACAATAAAAGTATGAGGAAGCAAAGCTGTTTCCAAATACCAATATTTTACCCTCTTTCCATATACACATAGCCAATCTAAAAAGGAAAAAAGTCATAGGATTTTAAACAAAGTTCTTGCTTTTAAAAGCCTTTAAAAGAATGAAAAGTAAAAAAGAAAACATATACTTGAATATTTTATAATATTACCATTGAAGTTATCTTTCAACAATATAACAAAAAATTATATTAAAAGTTAAATGATAAGATAATATAATATACACTAGCGTGTTGATGTACAAATCCAATCACATTTTTTTATTATTCATATAAGTATTGTTGAGGTTTGTTGATTTTTTTTTCGAAAAAATTGACGATTGTCATGTTACAAAGCGGTAGAAGATTTAGTGGATAATAATAAGTCTAGTATCAATTTTTTAGCAACAATAAAAAAAAAAATTTGGTCGGCGCAACAATAACATTTAATTAGACAAAAAAAATTCTCAACCTTTAGAAATCTTTGAATTGCATAGAACAGTATTAATATATTATAATTTATAAGTATAGCTATTAGATAGATACCTTCAAATTATGTTAAAAAACTAATATCTTACCTTATATTTATATACCATAATTTGTGTATACTTAAATTAAAATAGTAAACAATTTATAATTTTAATTAAAATATAAATATATTTCTATATTATTAAATAATTTTATATTTTTATTTTTTCAACTACCACTATTTTATCCAGTGTTTAAAAAACCGTGCCGTACCGGCCGGTTCAACCGGAAAACCGGTGAACCGGACCCCTAACCGGTACGGTACGTATGTTATGCCGCATATGCAATAGAACCGGTCAAAACCGGTAAACCGGTTTAAACCGGTCAGTTTGTACATTAATTTTTTTTTTAAATTTCAAATTTTCAATTCTTCACCAATTCTTCAACTTCAATGATTGATACTTGGGTCATTTATTTGTATTTTGCGTTTGTTAAGTGATAATTTTGGATTAATATATGTTTTGCACTTTAGACTTTGATTTTATTAAAGACTTAATGTTGTTTGTTTGTGTGAATTTGAAGTAAATTATGAATATGAATTATAAATATGAATATCTACTTATTTGAAATTTTTTGTTATAGGTTTACATATATATATATATATATAAGCAAGTATGTACAGTTTAACCGGCATGCGGTTTAATTATTGAACCACTGGTTGAACCACTGTACCACTATATCAGTACCCTGACCGGTTTGATAACCGGTACGGTTTTAATAACATTGATTTTATCTATACTAACTTATAAAGCCAAAACACATAGTAACTACTTATTGTGTATTTTTTTATTTTCCAAAATTACCCTTTAGGCCATAATTAAAACTAATTTTATACTTTAATAATATTTTTTATTTTTCAGTCACAAAAAATATAAGTGTATTTCATTTCATATCTATAAGAATTTTACCGTTTAATATAATGAAATATTATGACTTCAATATTCAACTATTATATGTGCATTTATATGTTTAAAAACACACATATTACTTGTGAATTTGAATGATTAAAAACAAATATGTTACTCGTGTATTTGTATTATTAAAAAGACACATGTGACTCGTACGTTTTAATATTTAAAAACAAACATGTTACACATATATGTTATCCATGCATCCACATAGTTAAAACACACATGTTATTCATATGTGATACACATATAAAAATGATAGTGTTTTACTTAAAAATTATGAACTATTAACACATAAATAATGTGCTATTAATGTAACGATATAATTTTTATTTTAAGTTTTAGCTATTTATCATTAATAAGAAAATGTAGTAGTATTCATCACATCTCCTATAATTATATTAATTAAAACTTTAAAAGGTTTGAATATTGTAGTATTTATATTTTCATTACTATCAGCAACATAACACATTACATACTCTATATACTATTTTATATTTTTCAAGTTAATATATATACACCAAGAATATTTTTGTTGCATAGATGTGCGGATTCTAGGAATTGCATAAAAGTTAAATACAAGAAACATGTTGAGATTGATTTTTTATTTATAAACATTGTAGAAGACCTTCCACAATCATTCATTCTTCGTCATGCAAATAATAAATGTAATGAAAACTCATGTTATGATTTATCAAATTTCACTCCATTACTATACATTTTTAATTATTGTGGGTAGTTAAATTATTACAAATTCTATTAGGCAATGCAAATGATACACCAATATTAAGGTAATATTTATGACCAAAATTCGATTTCGTTCATTTTTCTTAACTTCATCTCTCTTCATTTTGTTCGGTTGCACCTCAAATTGCCTAAACTCTCTCTCTTCTCATTTTTTTCGATTACACCTTAAATTGTTTAAACTCTCTCATCTCATTCACTTTTCTTAAAGTTTAAAATATAAATGTATTATCTTAAATAAAAGGTACATACATAAGTTACATTTTTAAATAAAAATGGAGGATATGAACAATTTGTTCAACAACAATAAAAAAATAAACATAAAAACAATGTATTAGTAGAAAAAAAAAGCTCATATGTGAACAATTCATTCATGCTGGAATGGAAAAATAAAATATATAAATTTCATGTGTGGTTTACTATCCATTTAGTAATTCTTATAACTGAAATTTTAAAGATATATGCAATTACCATAAATCGAACGATATGCAATTATCATTACCTACAAGAAATTGTGGTTTGAATAAGTTAAAACAAAAATAATTCTTTTACATTGTCATCCACATTATCCCAAAAATGATGAACTCTGTAACAAAAATCACAAAGTCAGAATAATGAAAAACTTATAGAGTGAGAAATGAAGAAAATTGAAGTATGATGTAATGTTACCTAAAAAGAAGAATCTAAGGTTATTAGCTTTGTTATTGTATGGGTTGGGTCATAGACACATATTTTAGGATAAGATTGTAAGTGAAGAGTGTTTGTAATAATTATAATATAGTGGATGTTACGATGTGGTTAAGTGCATTGGAAGTCGTGGAATTGTTTGAGCGGGAAAACTTTGGTCGTTGATGCGACATGTGACGGTTGATGAAGTGTAAAAATATTTTTTTTCTTATATAGTAATAGATAACATCACTCTAAAATATAATTATTTCTCAATTTCATCGTATCAAAGAAAAATAATTACTTGGTTTATCATATCATATCATTATTAAAAATAAGAATGTTTTGACAAACATTTCATGAAGATATTACATATTATGTTCTAAACATTATATGTTTATTTCAGTGATTACGCCATAAATATTCACTTCATCTATAAAAATAATTGTGAGTGATTTTCAACTGTAAATTACAATATTTAACACAAATTATTGCATTTCACATTTATAACATGCAAAATATACGTCGGAAACAATAGGAAAACGAGTTGATAAACACATGAGTACCTATCAACATCTAAGTAAGAATAAAGATCTTTTATACTTGTTACTATCTAGTTTTTTAAATGTTACATATCTAATTGATTAGGGTGTGTGATATTTGTAAATATTGAGTGTAAAAATTTATATATAATAAGTATATCATTCCTTATTCATTTAGTATAAAAATTCTAAATTGTAACTATATTTTTCTCTTTTAAACATGATCCAAGCAGGTTCAACTTTGTTAGAACAAAATACATTTTGCATTCTTGTGATGAGGTAAATCGATTTACTACATATTAATTGTGATACCTCATTTTTAAATCAGAATAATTTCAGAACTTATTATTGTCTTTTGTCAACACTACAAAACTAGTTTAAAATTAATATAATTTTATTTTCAAAGTAATATTTAAGTTGAAATTTTCGGAATGTAGCACTGTAGCGTGTAACATTCATTAAACAAATTTGTTGACTTGTTAAATTTTAACTTATATATATTTTTAGATATTTAATATTTTAAAATTTAAATATGTTACTTAAATTTTATTACTTTATAGATAATGATATTTCAGTTGAAATATAATAAAATACATTTGACATATTTCTTATTAACTCTTCCCAGCTTAGAAGTAATTTGAGTTTAAATAAAAAAAATCACATATCTAAAATATAAGATAATTTAGTTCAATATACTTAGGTAGTACTTACTTCATAAAATATTAAACGATTTGTAGAAAAAAAAAGCTATCTAATAAAATAAAATTTTATATGAGTTGAGTGTTGAGATTTCATATGGATCTGATAACTATATGCTATGAGTTATTTCTCTACCAACTTTAATAATTTTAAAATTATATTAATATATTAATTTATATTTTTATAAATTCACTCTAAAATCAAAACATTTACTTAAAATGCAGTGGTAGTTTCTAGCCACCAAAATAAGAAATGACCTTTAACCTTTAGTTAAGTTTTTTTTTTGTTTGATCCACAGATTCTAGATGTTAATTTTATTGCACTAGTTTTTTTGACGCATTTCATTATAGATAATAATAAAATAAAAGACATATTTTTAGCAACTTTGAACAATTTAATCACTACCAACTACACTTACCTATATTACAACTTTTTTAAAGAAAAAAAACTATATTACAGATTTTTTAAAGAAAAAACTATATTACACCCTTTTTAAAGAAAAAAACTAAATTGCTTTTTTCTTTTCCTAATAATAGAAATGAAGATAAGTGTGGAAATTTACTTAGACAAAATATGTATGTACTGACAATGTCATTATATCATGAATCATTAATATTTAGTCATTATTAATTCTTTAAAGAAGGTACTTGTCCCATTTTATGAATGAAACAAAAATTAAACTCTTATTCCCTTAAATTATAGTATTAACCAATATCCCATCTAACCTAACGAAAGTCTTTAAAAAAAATAAAGTTGCAAGTGAATAAATTATTATATGATTCATGATGGATAATGATAATAAAATAATTGATGATGTATTAATAACTTAAAATTGAGTTTTTTGGAAATGAAAAATAAAGATTTGGCGGGGTAGTTTAATTCTAAAACATATAATAATTACTTTTAGCTATGTTCTAAGGTGACACCGCCAACTTTACTCTTATTAGTTTTTATTAATTACTATATAACAAAAAATGTTCAATATTATCCATTTTGGATACATGTTGCAACCATGTTCATTTTTTCACTTAAACTTATACTCTATTGAACCAAATATTTACTTTTTTATCCTCAAACCCCCTATCATTTTTCCAACCACATTCAATTTCATCTATTGACTATATAATAAAATAAATTTCTCTCACTTCATCACCATGTCACTTCATCTTTCCCTCCTAAAATGTTTCATGGTACTACCATGTAAATATCCACACTACATAATCACTTTGTACAATGTATATTTTAAAAATTAACAATATTGATTATTGATTGGACTATTTGTTTTGATTTTTTGAATTTTAAATTAATTTGAAGTAATGAGAGATCACATTTACTCTTATAGTATTACGATTTGATTTCCCAAATTTCATTAGTAAAAAAATTGAAATTGTAAAAAAAATCATTTTCCACAACTTCTAAAATATTTATTTTCAAGAGAAAAATCACAAAATTTAATGTTTCAGTTTCCCATTTTCATTAGAAAAATCAAATTCGAAATTATCATTTTTTGTTTTTATGTGTCTGAAGAGGCAAATACACGTATAACACATGCGTTCTTAATAATACGAACGTACGAGTAACATGTGTGATTTAAATCATGCAAATGCAATATC
The DNA here is from genome assembly GCA_009771035.1 of Lupinus albus. Lineage (NCBI taxonomy): Eukaryota > Viridiplantae > Streptophyta > Magnoliopsida > Fabales > Fabaceae > Lupinus > Lupinus albus. The sequence continues at coordinate 2,089,150 of CM020022.1, read as the reverse complement.
AATAATACGAATGCATGCGTAACATGTTTGTTTTTAACCATGCGAATACATGTGTAATATATGTATTCTTAATCATGCATGTCAATGCACATGTAATACGTGTTCTTAATCATGCAGCAAGAAAATACTGTTTCGTGCAAATGCATGAGTAACTTACTAATATATAAATATAATACAATATTATGATACACATTTTTAATTTTTTATCATCTTTTTAGAAGTGCTAAGACTGTAATAATATAATATTATAATATTTTAAAAGTCCTTATAATATTATTTAAATTCTTCTATTAGAGTTAATAGATTTAAATATATATAATCTTATAGATAATTTTAGTAATGATATAGATTTGAATCCATCAAATATAATCAATTCAATAGATATAACCATTTAGATGATATCCAATTTATCCACACACAAAAACAAACATTTATAAACAATGTTATTTATTTTTCAATTTCATTCACTATTCTACTCCATTAAAATAGATATATTGAATGAATTAAATAATTAAAAATATGAAGTTTATATTGATTGGTGAATGACTTTTGTTACCAAATAAATTCTTGTGTTATACTAAGGACTAGATCAAGTATATATTAATGTATTAGTATATAATATAACTACATAGTTAATTACATATATATATATATATATATATATATATATATATATATAACATAAGGTTGAAGAAGGGAATCCATTGATCAGAAGTTGAACATGTCGTTCCAAATTTGCACCGATGGTCACCTCTCCTCTATATTCGACAGCAACATCCTCACCGCCGCCGCCTTCATCGGCCATGATGGCTCAGCCTGGGCTCACAGCTCCAAATTCCCTAAGGTAACTCATTCTCAAAATTCTCTTCATTTCACATGCACACAATAATATATCGATTATTATTACATTACAACATTAAAGTTCTAATGTAATTGATATTGTTTTAATATATGAGCATGCAGTTTAAGGTTGAAGAAATTGAAGCCATAATGAAAGGTTTTGATGAACCTAACATCATTGGCACAACTGAGTTGTACCTTGGTGGCACAAAGTACAATGTCATCCAAGGACAAAGTAGTGGAGCTTTTATAAATGCCAAGAATGAGGTTCTTTTCTTTTATCTTTATCATATATTATATTATATATATTTCTTTAAGAGCAAAAATTATGGAATAAAAAACATATAGATCATGTTCCATTTGAAATCAAATTAGTCCACACTGTTATGAATTGAATAGATGGTGCAAAATAACATATTGACACATGCTAATATCTATTTTTCTTGTTGCTCCATTATCATCAATTCTATGCTTTACGTAAGAGTAAAAGATTGATACTACACACCTTACCTAAGTGGATAAATTTTTCAAAGATAAATGATTCATACAACAATCAAGTCTTAATCGAGGTCTTGCTTCATGTTATACATAACTACATATTTAGCTATGGGTATGTGTTGCATGTGCTACCACAAAGAACACCACCATAATAAGGGACCCATTTAAAATAAATTTTTTTAATTAAATATTTATTTTTTTGCTTTATTTTATTAAAATCAATTTTAATATATTTACTTTAGCTTCATTAGGTGAAACTGTTCACATAAAGTTTGAGTATCCATAGCCATACAATTTTCTCAATTCCATAAAAAACTCTGAATTTTTAAATAAATTTAGGACTCATATTTCTTTCTTGAGCCTCAAATATGTGAGTAGCAATCCTACATAGATGAAGTTGACGCTGTCAATGAATTTAACAAACTTGATATTTCTTTAAAACTTGATTTATAATTTATTTTGATGTTCATAAAAAAAATAAGTTGAACTTGAGTTAAAAATTAAACATGTTAAATTAACAAGTCGAACTTGAGGCAAATATAGTTGCACACTCAATTACAAAGTTGCATATTACCACGTGCAGGATGGGAGTGGGATAAGTGTGAAGAAAACAAAGGAAACTCTTGTGATTGGTACCTATGACTCACCTACGACCCCAGAAGAGTGTCACATCATTCTTCAGAAATTGGGAGATTATTTGATTGACCAAGGCTTCTAGTCTTCTACAAATTGGCATGAAACAAAGAAAATGCCTTATTTCATGTCCAATGTTTGTTTTTATGTATTATTTTCGATTCTATTTTATTTTCTCTGGCCCCTGATGGGAGTGTACTACTGAAGTTTCAAGATCTTTTGGTTTTTGATAATAGTATTTTATTTTTGGTGAATTCACAATAATATTTTAAGTCTTTAACTTATAAATGCAAATTCAAACTTTTAGAAGCATGTGTTTTTTATATAAGTAGCATAACTCTAACGCTATGTTTGGTTGGGGTAAAAAAAGGAAAGAAAAGAACTTTTATATTTGTCTAGGAAAGAAAAAAATGGCTGAATCATACACTATTAATGCATCATGATTTATGTTTTATTATCATTGACTCTTAAAAAAATAATACAAATGAATAATAGATAATGTAATGTGTAAAGTTATTTACGTTAACATTGTATAAATATTACAGTTAACAAACAAACCAAAAGATACATGTCAATGTCATTATTAATAATAATTATATTCTTTTCTCTCTAGTTTCTTTATATTTTATACCGTATCAAACAACTAAAAAACCATCACATTTTCTATTCATTTTTTCCCTTTTTGACTTTTATTTTGTAAACCAAACATAGTCTAACGTGAACAATGTTGTCAAAAAAAGAGAATAAATTCAATCAATGAGAATGTTGCATGGCGAGAAAGGAGTCGAATTGAATTAGTCAACAAAGTAACCACACCCATTAGGAGGAACCTGTTGCACCACTCTTGGTCTTGGCTAAAAGACTTGTTAAAGAACATGTCACTGTCACAAATATGTCTATAACCCATTTCCCAAACCACTGAAAGACCATGTACAATAGCTAACATCTCAATTGGAACATTATTAACAACCCTCTTCACTTCTTCTGAAATAGAAGTGTATCAGTCATCAAAATTCCATTTACCATTTCACCGAACATCTTTTACAACCAATTTAGTAGCACTCATTTCAACACATTAAACTATCTTGCTCCACAACACTTCAACCCATTCTTGTTCCAAATGGTAACACATTTACCCACAAATTTTGTCCACCTCTTTCTAAAAGTCTTCATAATTTGCTTTTAATATTTTCAAATTATTATTTTTAAATCATAATAATAACAAATATGAGACACTGCATTCTTTATTATAAGAAAACTTTTCTCATTTGAAAACATAATTTAATATTTATACACTATTCATCTAAACTTTTTTACACAACAATATATCAGTCATGTGTATTATTTTTTTAAGAGTCACTAAATGGTGGGGTGATTTGAGAACATAAAAAAAAATCTCTTATTTATTGTAATTAATAGTAGAGAATAAAGTATATCCTCGCACTAGAAGATAATTTATTTCTTTATATCCATTCATTGTTTGACATGAAAACTTCTAGAAGGAAAATAAATAAAACACATGTCAAACAATGAGTGAGTTTAAGGAGATAAGTTATCTCTTCGTGTGTAGAGATATTTTATTTTCTTAATAGAATTGAAAAAAATAATTGATGTGAATTTCCAAGACCCAAGCCCATGAGGATGGAGTAGAATTAAAAGCACATTACGTAAAGCCCAAGACCCAAGCCCATGAAGTACCCCATGATTCAATAGACCTTAGCAGCTACTTTAGGGTTTTGCAGCCACCCTCTATATATTACTACTACAAACCCCATTACTCACAAATCATCATCTCTTCCTGTTCTTGTTTCTGTTTTCTCAAAGTTTTGATTTTTAGATTATTATTTGTTGAATTTGACAGTGAAATTGAGAAAGCAGGGATTGTGTGTATCGGTTTTGTGCTATTGTTAATGCATTATTCCGAAAGATTTCCCTGCAACATTATCTTGAGAAAATGGGCAGTTGTTTTTCATTTTATTCAATTGAAAATCACAACAATCATTTTCCCCACATTTTTTATTATATATTTCTCTATTTTATGCTAATTCAGTTTCTTTCTTATGTTTGTGTATATCAGTTTTATGTGATGTTAAAGACTATGATGATTGCTTCATATATTCTGACACCTCTTGTATGAGATGGGTCTTTTCCAAAGATTCATTTTTGAGCACATAAAGCAACTCTCTGAGTCCATTTTTGTTTCTTATGTTTATGTTGGAATAATTGGTATGAGCCTAATATTGCAATTCTTTAAACATTTATTCAGTATGTCAAAGAATCTATCGTTAGGCTAAATTGATTTTATTTATTTGTATGTATATATCTTTATATATATGTGCAGTCTATCTTTAGCTCCAGATATCCTTTCTTATAGTAGGATTTTTTGGTGACAAGGTAGATACAAAATTGTTTATGAAATTTTTGATTGGGTTATTTGATTTTATTCATTTTGGGATGTGGATTTGTTTGTTGATTTTTGAATATATGGTACAATGTTGAATGATGATAGCAATCATTCGGATTCCCAATGATAATATATATGATCTCACAATCAATTTCTGACAACATTGTATTCATAATTTCATGTTTTTTCATATGATATTCAGATTCTATTACAATTGTTGTCACAATTATTCTTCTGTTGTATAATTTTAAGTTTTTCTTTAGTGTTGGGCCAATGATGTTATAACATATTTGCTACTCTTGATGGGAATGTCCCATTTGATGATATTTTTCCACCAAGATCTCTGAGGCTCTAATTCCACTAAAAATCTTGAAATGAGTTTTGTTGAATTGAATTTGATTTGTGTTATGATCTTTCATAATTGTTTTTAATTTTCTTTTGAATTTTTTTTTTTGTAAGTGTAGAAGGCTTCACTATCTGGTCTATGTGGATCTATCTAATTCCCATTTGACTCGTTCCCTTGAAGCAAAAGTAGTTGTGTTGCTTTTTTAATTAAATCAAGCAACATTCTTTTTTTTGTTGCCTTGGCAAGATACTAAAGCAACTATATTTACTTCCTCATACATATTTATACATTTTTTGATTTCTCTTGGATAAGTAAAGAATTAATCAAATTTCCAATAATTTAAGTTTAATGGGAAACATTGTTAAGGACACCATTATTCTTTATAACTTGAAAGTAAAAATATGTAGGAAAAAAGGATGATCTAATGATAAAGAAATGTCAAGATTTTCCAATTCTATTTATCCCAATTTCATTTAAGAATCCAAAATTGATCTCTACTAATTGCAAATGAAGTTGCACCCCATTTTTCTGCAGTCATAGTAAAAAATTTAAAAGAAAATGACCCTACCATGTTATCCAAATTTAAGTTCTCCATCTATGGCTCTTTACCCACTAAATTGAACACTCATTAGGCATATGGGCACTTCAAAATACAAACCAAAACAAGTTAAATGTGACTCAACAGTAAATTAAGATTACACATCAATCCGTGAAGTTTCCCTTCCCTATTTATACAAACCATAAACATTTCAATCTTTGAAATAAGATTTCATACACATTTCTTAGCTGTAATGTAAGTAAGCTACTAGTATCATTGCATTTTCTTTATATAGGGGAATAACCAAATTAGAATAGTTTTAGTTTTGGTCGAATGGAATCTTTTCTTTCTTGCCACCAACTGAAAAGAAAAAAGAAAGTTATTCAAATGTTTGATCACAAAATTTATCATTTAAATTATAAGATTCCAACTCACAGGTAAAAGCAGAAAGCTCAGTACTCTTCAACACCCGCAGCCTCTTCACTGTTGATTGGAACATACTGCCAAACATACAGATTACAATATAATAACTATAATCAAAGTTTTCTAGCAAGCACCAATGAATTTATTGTATACAACACAATAGTGACAATATACTATCCATTCAAAACATCATTTGACTATGTCAATTAACTAAAATGTGGTCTGATAAATAAATAGTAATAATTGCCACAAGTTATCTAACAAAATCAATGTTTTAGAATTTAAAATAAAAAGATATTAAAATGTTAATTATTTATTGCGGCATTGGTCCTCAAACATCAAAAAATGGAACATAATATGTGAATAAAATGAAATAATGTAGCATAAGATCTACAGTGATAATATGCTTACTGCCATGGCACATCCCCAACAAGCATCTTGTCTCCTTCATTATCCTCATAAACAAGAGTATACTCTCCACTTCCATCCAATAAACCTATAATAGGTTTCTCTTCTTCTTTCTTCTTAACTCCACTACCAGAGGAATCTCTTTGAGCTGAACAAAAGTCATAAAATAAAAATGTGATTACTTCATCTATACCAACAAAAGACTGAAGAAAAAACACAAACATATGTAAGCAGCATAATGGTCTTAAAGGGACAGTTAAAAAAAATTGTATTATAAAACTTGTTTGGTTAAAATAATTGACCATAAGCTAAGGTACTTAAATTCAATTGCAGTAAAAGCAAGGTTGACACTTAATACCAATAGCAGCAATGAATTTTGATTTAATCTATATTCTATAGCCAACCTCAAGAACATAGCTGGTAATAAATTTAAAATGGTTTTACTAACTATTGTCATGGTAAACAACACTCATAATTAAGAAATCAAAGTATAAAAACTTTTCATTAAAATAACTTCAAATTTTTCTTAAAACATCCTAGACATACTTTATATATTAGATTTCTTAATCAGCCATTTCCTGTTTAAAAAACATGCTTATTAGTTGGTTAGCTATTACTCCAAAATAAACAGCTTTCCACACTAGAACATATATAAACAAACTAAGTAAAAAAAAAAACTGTGATAAAATTTTGACCAAGTGAGCACAATCATAGAGTCAAAGATAACAAAAAATGACCTGCAAGGAGGCCTCTAAAAAGCTGATCCACAGAAGAGGATAGATTTTCATAACTATAGTAAGCATTGAGGTCCACTTTTCTCCCAATAGGAACACCATCCATGTTGATCTTGACAAATAAACCTTTACCATCATTATTACCATACTTGTCAACATGTTTCTTACCAACAACCTTGTCATGCTGCTGCTGAGAGGACTCAGGTTGTGGCTTAGAAGTGCTGCTGCTTCCAATGTTCTTCCTGAAAGAACGAATTGGAGGCCAACCTACCAATGGACCAGGAGCATTTCTGTGTCCATATAGAAAAGTTATTAGGCATGAAAGTAATAATAAAGAACCATAGTGGAAAAAACAGAAAACAAAGAGCATGAAGTTCCATAGCATGAACCTCTAATCACTCAAATTCTCATACTAAGTCCTTCTTTTTTACCATAATATTTCTAGTAAAAACATTTGATGCTCTTTTTAATGATAAATATTATCCAAAGTTTGATATTCAAATAGCAAAGTATTGTGTTGATTTAAACCAACAAGCAAATATAACCTTTCCCAGAGAAGGGCCTAATAAATTAAAAACATGAGACAGAAAAGGGAGACATGGTTCAGATATTCACATGGCAATGTCAAACTTCAAGGAGAGCTAGATAATGAAGGCACATAATAAATGATAAATGGCATCAAAATTCAGATGTAGACATCTCTGAAGGAAACATGACAAGGGGAAGTATAACAGAACAAAAACAGCCACTAGTACATAGTACAAGGGGATCAAAGCATAAAATTGGCCCTTAATTACTCAAAGTTTATGGAAAGCATATAGCAATTAATAATGAACAAACTTGATAGTTAATTCTTGCACACAAAAATAAAATAGGGATTTATAAAGTTAGATCTATTAGACACATACTGTAACACATGGGAGGAAACAACAGAAGCTTACATCACATATACATAAGAAACAATGTGACTCTCAATGAATGAATATCCTCTGTCTTAAAAAGTTACAAAGCACAGATACAAACATAAGGAAAAAGTTATAGTACCTTTTCTGAGAGGTGTTGTTGAGAACAGCTGTATTTGCAGAAGAGGGAGTAGAGAACACTTTCTTATCAACAGCACCATTTTGTAACTCTACCAACTTAGCTTGAGATGCATCATTTCCCATCACAAGAAATGATGAAGCTTTATTACTACCCTGATGTTGATGTTGGTAACTTGTTGAAGAAGACCATGAAGAGGGTAAAATAGACTTAGCTGGAGTGTCAGAAGTTGAAAGATTCTGTTTTTGAAAACCATTGTTTGAGAAGTAACTAAGAAGAGAGAGTAGAGATTCATCCCTTTCAGTACTAGTGTTGTTGATGTTTTTCATTTTATCTTCACACCAATCTTCACCACTAGGTGGACCAAGCCTCAGCTCAAGTTTCCTTTCCTCTGAACACTTTCCTTCACTCTTGTTCATGTTCCACTCTTTCTCATTTGAGATCAAATCCAAAAGCTTAGGAGAAAAAACCTCATTTCTTGACCTCTCATCCATCATTTTATAGCTCAAAAAACACTATCACAATGAAAAACTCAAGAAATTGGCCTGTTCTTTGTATTTTTCTACTCTTCACCAAACATATGCAAGAAAAAAACACTAGTTAGAGACAAAAATAAAAGACAAGTCTTTGTTTAAACTTTGAAGGATCATAAGAGATGAGATAGACAGAAAATGATACTATAAGGAAAGATAGGTTCAGCTTAACATACTCTTATAGGACTATCCACAGTTCAAATCCATGAAATACCACACCATGTTGAAGTTGTTGAAAAATACAGTTTTTTAGTACAAACATGAACCTTTGATATGTGAACCAAGCAGCACAAGTCAGAAGAAGAGGGTGCAATAATAAACCTCAAAAGGGTTTGTTTGTAGCAGTTGAAAGGAAAAAACTTGAATAATAATAATAATATGTTTGACACAGCACAGGTGAAGAGAAAGCAAAGAGAGAAAGAGGGAGATATAATACTACAATAGCATGGAATGGTAAACTAGGTTTGCATAAAGTCCTTTTATTAGTGAGGTGGGTTCACTCTCTTTCCTCTTTTTAAGGAGCAAAGACACAAGAAGAAAGAAACATAAGAGTGATAAATACAAGAGAGATTCTCTTATCTAATTACACAAGAACCCAAAACATGAACGGTAATAGAGCATAAGGCACGCAACCTGTATGAAAATAACGTGTGGTTGTTTATCACAGGAAGTAAAGAATGCTATATGACCCTAAAAAAACACACTATACATCGTTAGTTGTGTAAGAGTTTTTTACATCGTTAGTGTATTAGATAATCATCATTGACTCTTAAATAAATGTAATATAAATGAATAGTAGATAATGAAACTATCTAATACTCGTGCTTCACACGTCAAAAGTGGTAAGAGAGGGACAAAGTTTTTGTCTGTTATCAATTATTATGACAAAAAAGCTAATTGGTTAATCAGATGATGGTTTAATTTGGTTGGATAAGATTTATGAGATAAACAAGGAGCCTTAAATAATGTGTTAAAAACATTATGGAGGGTTAGTTGGGTTTTTGAGATGTCAAGTTAAATTGATAGATGGGATGGAAAGTGGTTAGTTTTTTTGTTTTAATTTGGAGGGAGAGGATTTGCATGATCCTTATTTGCAGGGCTTATGCAATAAAAACATGCAGATCTCATGATTTTTGTCTTACACTAAACATAATCATATTATGAGACACGTGATTCTATTGCATTGTGTGACTAACACATGATGCCCTTTTACTCGTTTCATTTTTTTAGATTAGTTTTTGTGATTTGTATTGTATTCTTACAACACCTCTCTCATATGGTCTCCTATTTCTTATCTCGGATCAATCATAATATTAATTTTTGTTACTTATTATTTTTAATTTTTTTCTTTTATTTATATAGCTGCATTTCGATTGGTCTGAGATAAGGAGTGAGAAATAGTATTTGTGTTCATATACTCAAAAAGCTGGAGTGTTGTTTTTATTTTTTTATATAACTTTGTTTGTAATCAAAATGTTACATGTTTTTATATAACTTGTTACATAATAGGATTAATGATTCTCAACGAATTTTTACTGCATACATAATTAAACAACAATTGTCCCCCCTGGAAAACATCTCTCTCTATATATATGTAGTAATTTTAACATCATTGTCTTTATCCAATTCTAATTCGAAGCTATATATTATTTAGATGTAACAATATTTTCGTTGCAAATCTCAAAAAGATGTAATCATATGAAAATGGTTGTTTAATGACCAATATAAACTTTAGTACAGTTAGAGTTTTAATGATATACTTTAGTAACGGGTGACCAATATAAACTCATTCAAAAACACTATTTTAATGATATACTTTAGTACAGTTAGAGTTTTGTTTTTTATTCATAGACTACAGTTTTTTTCCTCTCATTTTTTGAGATTTTAACATGAATAATAGTATCTTAAATTGACTAAAAGCAAACACATATAATTTTACGTGTTAAAATTGCTGAAATATTTGAAAACAAATTCAACTCACGTGTCAAATATTCAATAAATTTAATCAAACACACGTGAACAATTGTACGAAAAAGAAAATACGCCAAGTATATTCAGAATGCATTAATTTCTTCATATTAGTACTATTCACATTATTGTCATTTTATTTTAGGATTCATGCATGTATACATTATCATAATATCATGTATTACTTTATTTGTTGATGAGAAAAGGAAAATATAAATTAAATAATATTAAATAAAAGGCACATAGAGTTACTGATACACAATTTTGGAACGATGTAATATCATTTATCATTTATCATTTATTTGAGTAGTAGATGATGATGAAGAAAGTGTTATGATGATTGTTAAATGAATATGAAGAGGGAATAGTGGTATTAGTAATAATTCGTGCAATAGTAAAATAAATTTGATGCTTCGTGATCATAAGGCCAGATGTTCAAATCCTAAAATAATGTATATATATCATTCACATATCCCACTAAGTGAAAAGTCTAATAAACTTGGCCAACATTTATTAATAACCAGTCACCACAAAATGTTGAGACTTATTTTAGTTTAAGTAAAATATCCAATTCAAGTCCATAAAGATAAAAATATTCCATAAATACAAGATAAGCAAACAAAAAGTGTTCAACTATCATTTTTATTTCTCTCTTATCAAATTTGGGATCATTTTTTCTTATTTCTATTTTTTCCTCTGAAGTCATTTTAATTCAAAGAGCTATATATTCATGCAAATATACGTCTTAAGAATACATTCCCGAATTGATTAAAAACAAATTTAAGACTTTGGCCCACTCAAGTGTGTAGTAGTGTTATTGTGTCAAGATAAGATGATTCATTTGTATCATACATGTTGTTGCTCTATTATTCACCCATTGCCACCAAATAGATCTACACCAACATGGTGTATTTACACAATATAAAAAAAGTATGCATTTAAAAGAATTTGGAATATCAAATCATCTTAGGATGACTCAAAATATAACCCATATCTAAGCCCAAAACAAATGAGGTCTAGTTTTTAAAACATCCTTCATAATTAGCTTGAAGAGGGAATCAATAAATGTACATATGTTGTTCAAAAAATGTGTCACTCCATATATTACTTGTTGTGATTGGTCGAAAAAATGTATTTAACATGCATTACTTGTTATGATTGATTGGCTAGCTAACTTAGCATGAGTATGAGCAAAAGTGGGTGGTAGGGTTAGGGTTTCACATGTGCATAGTGAAATAAATGGCTGCTTGTCATATGGACATTGTTGAGAATCAATATCTAACGTTTTCTTTGTTTTGATAACCAAAAAAGTTTAATAAAATGGTACAAGGGGTGTCAACCAAAATGCAAAGTATCAGTCAACCCGAAACGGTTACCGCTAATAACATGAGAAATACAAACCTAGGGTCCATATACAATGAGCAAAATCTTAAAATCATGAACCACTAATGAAACAAGAACATGTCCATGAACAAATTTGAATCAAGTCCATAACATGGATAAAGCTAACCTCTTTAGCATCAAAATTATCTTACAATGCCACCAAAGATGACTCCAACAACTAGAAACTATTTAACTTTAATTGATCCATATCTTCAACTTTGTGTGTAAGATCCCACCCCACCCCACATTCTTTTTATCTAGTATTCATTACAATACCATCATTGATAAGATCACTTCCCCACTATAGGGGTAGTTTTTTCCTACTTTGATTCATTCATTCCCTATTCCCCCCTTTTCTTTGGGCTTTTGCTTATATCTATTGTCTCTTCTTTAGTTTTATTCTTCCTTTCACTTATTGCCTCCATTACCATGTCTTTTTTATAGTTCTTTGTGTAGTGACCTTTTTTGTTTGCTTTTATGTCAATAATTAGGCTCAATTGTACCTAAAATGTATGTGTAGTGTATGTATGATAAGTGATGGGCCCACTTTCTGAAAATAGTGTCTTTTGTTCTTAGGAGAATAAGAAGGTTAGGTTTTGGACACAACTACAGGGAACTATATATTCAGGTACAATAAATGAATGTCTTCAATTAATGCTGAATTAATAAATGTTCCTTATTTAAAAGTATATAAAAAAAGTTTACATGTCATCCTCTAATAAGTCACTTATACTACTAGCACCTATGGTACTTTACCTAAGTTTTGTCATAACTTAAAAACACTTAATATAAAATATAAGTGACTAATTCATTTTCATATGAAAGAAGTCAAGTTATATTATTAGTTTATATTTAAACCAAGCTAATAGTATCAAACTTGCTTCCAATACTATTTGAGGTCATTTTTTATAAGGAAATGGAAAATAATGAAATATGATCATCATTTGCTCTTGACTTAAATAATTTATTTTACTAGGATGCCATAGGTGGGCCTCTCACTTGATGTATTACAATAATGTTTCACTTTTTTATTAGTTAATTGAATTTAATAATTAATTTGAGTTGAATTTGATGATGACTAACTAATTGAGTCATGGTTCTAGATTGAGTGAAGGTTAGATTAAATAGAACACAAGTTCTCTCTCTAATTGACATGTTAATCTTAATTAAGTAATGTCATGATTGGGCCATTGGGATTAATCTTCTATTCATATTTTTAATGTAAAAAAATTGACCTAAGATTTCAAAGATCTCTTTTACATGGCAAAGATCAATCTTATCTGCCTTTGAACTACATGCATTTGTTTCATCCCACATGCTTCTAGCCGATAGATAGGGATCATTTGTCCCTAACGATGTCTCATTCCCTATCTTGAGCTAATCACATATTACCAGAAAATGTAAAAAAAGTAATAAGAATTAACATTTTAATTGGTTCGGGACATAGAATGAGACAACATTCGAGACATGTTATCTTTGTCCCTAGACAATAGGTGTAATGTACCTTATTAATAATATTATCTATTTATTAAAAAAAAGGAACATTAAAGCAAGCAAACAAAGTCGTTGGAACATTAAAATGGATATAGTTAAATTGAACATATTCTCCTTCTTACCCAACACTTTATAGTCTGATAAGGAACTCAATTTCATTAATTAATCAATGTTTCTAATGTGAATGTCATAACTTAAAAAAATAAGTGATAGAAAGTAATGCACCCTTAAATGAAAATTTCTCAATAGTTTTACTGCAAATGGCACAAATAGAACCCCATAATGATTATACCTAGACTTCATATAGTTTATGTGCTTGTGTTTGAACTTGCCAAGTAGAGTTCCACTTATGAACTTGAAGGAAAACAGAAAAATATGAGTGAGACACTTCTCTCACTTAATAAAGAGATAAGTGGTGTGAAAAACAAAGGAAAAATAACATATATTGACACTTATATTCATTTCTTTTAAAATAAAATTACACATTTAATGAATACACATGAAAAAGTCATTTGCATCTCCATTAATGGATATGAGTCTTACTCAAAAAATAATATGTACTAAATATTTTAATGACAAAATAATATTTCCTACACTAATTTCTGTCATTTTCTTTTAACCTTTGCAGTATTTTAATGGATACGATATATGATTGCTTATCTTCATCTTGCTTTCCGCCATTTATGAATCAAAACCAAGTGAGAATAAGATCACTCGTTTAGGATATAAATTCCTAGTCATGCTTATCTTTGATGCCCCTTTAGAAGATTGGTAAATTAAAATTTTATAATGAAAATATTATCAAAATACTGACTTGAGCATATTTTATATCATAGCTAAGAAAATTGTAGTATATTGGCTGGTTCAACCAAAAAAATTGTGAATCAGTCCCGTTACTAGTACGGTATAATAATTATAATGATTGTGCAATTATACTTTTCATAATCGGTAAAAATTGGTCATGCTCGATTTTTATTTAAACTGAATTGATCATATCGGCCGATTTTCATTTAAAAATAAAAAAAATTGTATGAAATTGACTTATTTTTTTACCAAAATGTTATTGCAGAGAATCAAACACAATTATTACCTTTGCTTATAAGTCTAAAACATCGTAACATAATATATATGCATATCTAATTTCACTGTATATGATTTAATTAATTAATTACATATTGAATTGATATACCATCATATAAGTACTTTGACTGGTTTAATGACCGATACATTATTGGTAACAATGTGTTTTACAATTTAACAATATTTTATTTTCCTTAAAAAATATTTCATTTTAGAAATTTATAGTATAAGTAACTTATTTACAATATAGATTCATTAGTTATAACTTTGTGTTTAATTATGAACATGGAACTATCCAAACGGGACCATATGTATGTGTAATGTTACTTTCTCTTCTAAAGGAATTGAGGTTGTTATTTTTTAGTGCTTTGTAAAATGAAAGGCATAAATCCATGTGTCTTTAAGAGTGAGGGGTACTTATACCCTAAATGACTGCAAGAAGGAATTATGCACCACTATAACATATATATGGAGCATAAAATTAAAGGCTAAAGTTATTCACTTATTCTTGTTTGAGGGCAAATTGGATAATATAAGTGAGCAAGCTAGAAAAAATTGAAATTAATATTTACTGGTCTTCATGTTTACATGTTTCTTGTATGCACTTGCAAGATAGTTTAAAATGTCCTAGTGAAGAATGTGTATGTTTGAGTCCTCTTCAAATCATAGTATTAAGACAATTTATATAATCTGTGTAAGTTCCAAAATATATTCTCTATTAATGAGTGAAGAGACTGTTTTAAAATCATTCACCTTGTAACCCTCTCCAACTATATTTCAACAAGAATCAAACAACACTGGATTGATATAATAGAAATATTTCATTTATGTCATGTACTTAGAGTGTAATATTATATTTTGTTACTATAAAAATTTATTCACAACATTATATCATTTACCATTCATTTAAGATCCATGGAGAGACAAGTGCTTCCAAAACCAAAGGTAAATGTAACATTCAATGACATATATCTACTTGATTACAATGAAATTACACTTTTATGAATAATGATGAGTTTCATTGGTGAAACTCAACGTCAGCATGGGTTTGTGCTATTTATTACAATTATTGAAGCCAAGTGCTTCACTGATGAAACCCACAGTTATGTTTAAAAAGTTAACAGGCTAATTTATTATATATGAAACCATAGTTTATAAAATCAAAATATAAATTACATAATCTACAGAGCTTGAAAGCAAGATTCTCATAGCATTTGAAAACAAATTCCCTACATGGGATTATATTGCCATTCCTTTTCTTTTAGTGAATATGTATTTTTCCATTTATATAATTCACCAATCACATCTACCTTCACCATATTCATAATCCACCACCTTTACCTAGGGCAACATGCACTCTCCAAGGGTCCAACTTGCCTAGCCATCTGCACAAGCAAAAATATACACATTTTATCACATTCTATTACAAATTTACTCTAACTATGGTTATGTACTATAGGTATTTTAAAAGGATAAAACTTAGGTATAATTCTTCAGATACAAATGACGTTTGTAGCCTATTAAAATGTGACACATGTTCATTCATATCATTAAGTCTCTATCTTTTTTTTGCAATTAAGAATCTCTATTCAAAATTTAGGTGGTGAGTGAACACGTATCACCTTTTAATACGCTACAAGCATCATTTGTACCTAAGTTTTGTCAATTTTAAAATAGCTATTCCTAAAGCCCATATATCTGTTTGTGACCCAAACCTATACAGATATAGATTTTACCGGCGAGCATGTTTTTTTTTGCCGACCCTAACTAATATTGAGCACTCAACAGAAAATTCACACACAACAATCCAACTCTCTATAATTACCTGAAAATAAGCTTCAAATTTCTTTCTCAATGCTGCATATTCTTTCTTCAGTTGTTGGAAGCTCTTCCTGCATCTGCACATTCATACACAAAAAATACTACTGTTAAAATGTGTCACAACTTTCTAGAGACTTCTATATGAATGTGACATATTTAGCTTTGTTTCTAGAGACTTCTATAAGAATGTGGCAATGCATAATATTTAATTTGTGTCTAGAGAATTCTAGATAAATTACATTATGATAGATATAACATGTATTGTCCAGAAGTTTCATGAGATTCTTGAAGGGTCCTATAAATAAGACTTATAAGGTTAATTGTAAGATGTGTGGTAGTGAAGAATGTTCTATTATATATGAAAATCTAGGTTCTTCAACCCACCAAAGTACTCCTCCAAGATCATTCAAATATATGTTCTCCTTATCTAACACAATCTCCTATAATGAATTGCATAACCCACTAGAACCCAACAACTACTATTACTATGTAGGATATATGCTGACAAATACTACTACTATAATGAATTGCATAACCCTTCACTTCTCTTCCATGAAATGCTAGTTGTTATTCATGAAAAGAAAGGACCCTTGAGGAAATGCTACAGTTATTAAGGGTATATTTGCGAGTTAGATTTTGGAGGGAAAAAAGGAAAAAGTGAAGACTTCAGAACCATGAAATACACCATGAGATGACTCTGAAGCCTTCGATCCCTTTCCCTTCTTTTCCCTATAAACTCAACTCGCAAACACACACTGAATGAAACATAAGTGTAAGCAAGATTACCCTTCTGCATTTCCTGTCCTGCAATATTCCCTAAATAAAGTGCATTCTGTTTTCACCTTTTTGGCACCAATGCTGCAACCCATAAGGAGGGTAAACAAATAAGTGAGTTCAAATCATTAGGATTCTTGTTGTGATAAAGCAAATACACCATATACCTCATGACACTTTTAAATAAGGGGAAATTATATCGACTTTCCATAAAGTTTAGCTTAATTATATTTGACAGGAGGTCACTGTAATTTCATCAAGGGAAATAAGTGTAATAATTAACAAATTTCAAGGAAATAAGTTTTTTATACTTACTTCACATCTTAGCCATCAATTCTAGGGAAATCCAATGGTTTAGATCTACCCACTAATTCAAATTATTAGATTTCCCTAGAATTGATGGCTAAGATGTGGAGTAAGTTTAAAAAACCGTCGAGCATAAGTTTAGGTTTAGGTTTGATGTATTTGGAAGTGGTCGCCTAAACTAGTATTTTACGATCAATAATTAATCCAAGTTTCAAGGTTTGTCAACTTGTCAACATAATTTCCCTAATAATTACTCACTCAACTCATTATCATGTTTCCCCCTTATGGACTATTCTATGTTTACCTTGAGCTACTTCCTTTGAATTGATGCATAATATTGTCTAGCTTGTTGAAATCCAATGGGTTCCTCTCCCTGCCACAAGCACAAGAATGATATCAACTTAATTTTATAACAATAAATATGGAATGTAATGGAAATATAAAGTATGATGAAATTAATAAACTTACAGTGTCTGCTCCATGTTTGATATAAGCCTGGTTGAATCATGGTAGTAAAGAGTTACAATTTCCTCAACAAAGTTAGGGTTAGCATCATCTTGCAATTCTTCAAGTTGGATAAATTGCTCATCCAAATGACCCTGAAAAGGACCAATAATATTTGAATTCTCATCATTTCCTTGTAACTAAGTCTAAGAGTGTGGACAAGGAATATAAATTTATGTGACTAACACTTAAAAATTTAATGAAAAATTGCTCCATTCTTTTTTGTATTAATTCCTTAACACTTTTTTTAGGGCATAATCCTTGACACTTTTTAGGGCATATTCCTGAACATTTTTTTGCATATAGTAACATTTCTGGTTCTGCTAATGAATGAGTTTGTTGCACAAAGTTAAAAGGTATGACATATATATATATATAACTTTTGGTGTTTCTCAAGAGTAGCAATAAAAGAAACATATAAAAAATGTTAAGATGATGAGGGAAGAACCTGATCAAAGAGGGACTGTTTCATTGCAGCAACTTGCCTGTGGGAATGGTTTCTCTCCATTATAAGAAAATGTAATTAAGAGAGTACAAGAAAAGATGATGATTACAAAGACATGGAACACTACTAGTACTATTGATAGGTGAAAGTTGATGTGGAAATGAATGATATAGAAGTGAAGGATAAGAGGGTTTTTATAGCAACAAAAGGGATATTATGTGTGTAGGAAGTAGGAACTAATTAGAAGCACTTTATAGATCATATATAAACTATTTCAACAAATAAGGTGACACCTACACTCATGCAAATAATACTACTTTTTTGGTTATTACATTGGAATAGTTTTGACACAAAAAATGATATGAGTTTATCATTATAAACACACAAAAATTTATGTGTAGAAAAAACTGTAGAATACATTTAAAACTAAAACCAAGTGAAATTTTGTATCAACTAATTATTTAGTTGACATTTTTTATAGAGAAATGATAACAAGTGTACTAAGGCATATTGTCCTAAAAATTAATCTTTTAATATATTGAAAAATGTTTGATTTAAATAATATCCTTAAAATACTTCTTAACCATGTGATATAGAATTTGTCATATGTTCGATTATATTGGAGTATACCATGGGAAATGAAAAACCATTATCATAAATCATAATTAACTTTAACTATGATCTTTGCTCTTTCCACAAATGTGAGAGTTGTTATGCAAAGTAGAAGTAACAAAACTTGGACAACAAAAGAACATGTCAGGTGCCATACATGCACTGTGGTAAGATCATATGGTGCGGAGAGAATAACAAAAATGGGAATCATTGTGACCAAAAAAGGAAACTATCAGTGATTGACATAAGAATTTTGCCCTACACCTAAGTGGTCCTTGCGTCATGTCTTTTTTCTAAACAGTTCCAACAAAGTTAAATGTTTTAGAAGAGGAACAAGTGTTGGACAAGAGATTCTCTCCCTCTTCTTTCCTTACCTCTAACAATTAATATATTTCGGGATACGTATCCCTCCCGATAAATCAAACATTTGTTATTTGACTTGATACAATATATAATGATATAGTAGAACTTTACACTACTAAACTAACATATCGTTAGTGAAAACAAAGAAGTATATATGAGCTCTATAAAAAATAAAATAACTGCACTTAACAAGTTTAGATGATGATTAAAAAATGATTAGTTGAAGTAAAATGTAATTATTTCATTTGTATATATGTATGTGGTCATATATTATATGCTCCTTTGTAAAGAGAGTGGAATTTAGGTTGGTGGAGAAGGATGGGAATCTGGTTTTTCTGCTTTTTTCAAGTATGTAAGATTGTTGGTTTTTCCTCTTATCACTATCTATATTGTTGATAAGAATATCACCATGCTAGAAATCAAGTAATTAACAAAGTTAGAATCTTAATATGTCCAAGTGATTTCATGTTTATACCAGAAATCATTGTCTGCATCTACTATTTCCTTAAAATCCAATCACATGGAAAGAATTAACTGCTGAAACTGACAGGACCTGAAAAAAGTAACTACACCTTTTATTTGGTTTCCTTATCAAGTAATTGGTGGAGACTGAAGAGGTTACTTCTGAGATTCTTTTTTCAATTCTCAGTGACTTTTCAGAAGGTATTCTTCTGTAACAGCATCAATTCTACACACACAAAAATCATCTTTAGAATCCACTGCCATAATTGAAGGCAGCTAGTAGCATGCATGCAAGCCCACTAGAGGCAACTTTTGCTATGAGTCCACCAAATTTTTATCCAAATGCATGAGACATCACATATCATATGATTATATGAATATGATCCTAGTTTTTATCATACAACACTTGTCAACACAACCAAAAGTATTGCTTTTTTATTTTTTTTAAACCTTTTCTCACTTGTTAGGATCAGTGTTCTAAAATGCGTTCCGCAATACATAATGCGGACGCAACAATGCGGATGCGGCCGGCAACGCATCGGCGACGCATCGCAATTGCGGTGTGATTGAATTTCACACAAAAAACCGCAACAAAACACTGTTGCGGTCGCATCGGGCCGCAACGCAACCGCATCGGATTCAAAAATATTGTTTTAATCACAAAATATTCACACCGCAACGGTCGCAATAACTGCAATCGCAGTAACCACAACCGTTACCATAATCGCGACCGCAACCGCAAGTTAAAACACTAGTTAGGATAAAAACATCAATAAAACTTGTATTAGCATATGCCTTTAAAAATAAGCTAATTATTTAGTTCTCTGCATATATGGTGTGATAACAAGAACATTCAATTAATAGGGTGCAGAAGCAACCAAAAGAATAATATTAATACATGGTCTAGAGTAAAGTGTACCTCTTTGTCATATTTGATTATTGAATAAGCTTCATTTTGTTCAGTTAGAAAGAGTAATATATTTGCCAAGAAAGGTTAATTACTGCTATGTTGTCTTCACTAGACTAAATTAATAGCTCTCAAACTGCTTGAATTACACAATTCTTCCCGGAACCACAATCTGGAGCATTAGCATGGTATGATGATTGCCTTGAGGGCTTCTTAGGACTTAAGCAAATGAGAAGATTCCAAAAGACTAGTCTATTACGTGGGAGGGTCTCATGACTTAAGTAACACTTTGAGTTTGTTATACTACCCAATATGAGACTCCTAACATTGAGTCTGTTGTACCACACGATGACTTTTACTTTATCGACACTGACCCGATGATAGTCCTTTCTCTTTTTGGTGGCTTCAATCATCTATCAGTATTTGATAATATACGTTAATGCCAACCTATAGGTCGCCCTTTCCGTGACACAATTCTCCATGGAATACACTCATTTACAAGCCATAATTGTAAATAAAAGATAAAAAAGTTGTCTTTGATAACACTGAAGAAGTGGAACAAAAGAAAGAGAATGAAGGCTTAGCAAACCAATTAACAATTTTATGAACAACATGATCACATTTATTAAACATCCTTCAAAAGTAGGTACAAAAAACAATCTTTCTTTGTCTAACATCAATTATAAAGAATTTTTCACTAGTAAAATTTGCAACAACATAACTTAAAATTTCCCACTAATTCAGCTCCTTTGTTCTTTTATCTTGTCTGGAAATTGAGCATTTTGATGCCAGTGGCAAATACAAAGGCAAAGAAGACAGGGAAAGCCACCAAAACTCCTGCAACAGGACCCATGAAGTTTGCTTTAAACCCATATTGCAGGTCGATATAATCTTTGATACTAGGCTTATAACTCCAACCAGGCACTTCAATTTCATCCAACACATCTCTATATTGTGACACTATTAATCCATACACTGTCCAAGCAATTGGGCAAATCCAGTAATACCAAACCCACCACTTTGGAATTTTCTGAAATGCCAAAGTTGTCATCATAGGAATTATGTTAGTAAACATTACTAAAACTAAATGCAATATATTATATCTTAGGTATATACAAATATGAGTGTAATATCTATATACCGTCAGTATAAATTTATATACAATCATTACATCATCCATCATTCATTATTTATCAGAGATTATTTTGTTGAAGAGTCAATGATGACTAAATATAAATGGTGGATGAAACTCATATACTTGCCGATGTATACTTTTTTTTTTGTATATAAATATTTTCTAATTTCATTTTATGTTGGTAGACTTACTCAGCCACCACATAAGATAATGTTATTTTTCATTCTATTTCATGTTTTCAGAAGTCAATCAAAACAAAACAAAACTAGAATGGTACATTATGTTTTGCAGAATAACCAAAGTAGAATGGTACTTACTGGTCTAGCAATAAAGAAACCAGAGAAGAGATTGAAGAGTCCATAGAATGCAGCTCCAAAGATTGATGCCACTTGGTGGTTTGGTGTAATGGAAACAGTCATCATTCCATAGTAAGTGAAGTATAAGAAGGTAAAGAAGCTCACAAATATGAACCAAAAGACCTTTGCTACTTGCCATTCAAAGCTCACCATAGCATACACTATGAAAGCAAAAACCATGGTTTGCACAAAGCAATATGGTATTTCAATAATGACCTGAAAATGAAATTGCAATGTCAGAATAATAAGAAAATTATACTGGAAAAGACTAAGATACACCACTTTAAAGGGTAATTTAACCATTCAAAGAAATATTTAAGAAAATTAAATCTTCAGAACTAAATTAGTGCCTTAAGTCATCACATTTAGTCATATTAGTTCTTCTATTTTAATATTTTTTACATCTTTGAAAGACTAATTCATTGACAAAAATAAACTTTCAAGGACATAACAAATGAAAATACTATCTTTGGAACTCTTGTTTGAAGTAAATATATCCTCTAACCTGCGCGATGGCATAAGGCAAAGCAGAATACATTCCAGCAGCCCTTTCTCTATAGAATACTGTTCTTTCGATGGCTACAACCGGTTGAACAGTTTGGCAGTTGTTAACACCAACAAAAAAGATAGAACCATACAATGCTCCTATAATTGTGGTCAAGTTACTTGAGTTATCCCTGTACAAAGATAACAAGAAATAAAAAGTTAGCTGAAATCCTTAACTATATGGTTGAAGAAGAGGTTAGTTTTTATCATGGGAAGTAGCTCAAACCTTTTTGTGCCAACTTTCCAAAATACAGACCCTACCACAACAGCAACAAGCAAGGTGAAAAAATATCTAACAAGGTTATAATCTGGACACCTCCAATAAGTCAGATACTGCTTCCATAGGCATGATTTAAATTGCCCCATAGTTGGTTGAGAAAATTGACTAGGGAAATACAAGTCTTTTGATCCAGGAGGTGGTACACTTAACTCATTTACAAGAGCTCTGTTTCTCCTGCTCATAAGCACATATGTTAGAATGTATAATCAATTACTGCTATATTCAACTATAATAAAATCAATTTTTTTTGTAATTTAATCAGGTTTGCCAAACATATCAGATTATAACCGAAACAACAGTCTTTCAAAAAAGAGGTTTTTTCTATGGAAACATTGGCGTTCTAGCTGTTTGTAGACTTACTGAGCCAAAGATGATGTCTTGTAGTATTCAGCAAAATCCATTCCTAGTCGAACTTCAGCTGCTATTGAGCTTACTTCTAACATCCATGTAGCTGGATTGTACTTATCTTTAATTTTTGGGACCCCTTGAATTTCCTATGACCAAGGAGCGAACATGGAATTAATGTTGAATCCCTTGTTACATGACTTTATGAAAAGAATATAATCATTTTGTTGTAATACCTCAAAATATTCTACAATCTTGTGTGAATTCCTTCCTAAAGGTCCTGAGTAGATCACTTGCCCTCCTCTCTTCATCAGCAACAGCTGGTGCAAAAGAAAACATTTAAGTACCAAAGAATGATGGGGATAAAGACTATCACACGAGAAATTATTAGATGACCCTGGACCCAACGATTCATGACACTTATTCACTGTTGATTTGGAACGACCTCATAATTTTAACTCATTAATGCATGATCAACAATGAAGATGTGTTCTGGATCATTGATCCGAGACCATCAAATAGTTTCTCCTATCAAACAATACATATAACAAGCTCATTATTACCTCATCAAAGGCTTCAAATATATCAATGCTAGGCTGATGAATTGTGCAGACAACTGTTCTTCCAGTGTCAACAGTGTTTCTCACAGTCCTCATAACAATGGCTGCTGCTCTTGCATCAAGACCCGAAGTTGGTTCATCCATGAAAATGATTGAAGGATTAGCAACAAGCTCAACAGCGATGGTTAGCCTCTTTCGCTGTTCAGTTGACAACCCTGTAACACCTGGAAGTCCAACTATAGCATCCTTGAGATTATTCAGCTCCACTAAATCCATCACTTCTTCCACAAATTTCTGCAAAGATAAAACAATTCAAATGTAAAAAAAAATCACTCTTTTATGTACCGTTATCAGGAGTAGAAGGAAAAAGACCTGGTGATTAATGCTTACCAACTTTTCATCATTGCCAACTTCTTTAGGTAACCTAAGGAAAGCTGAGTAAATCAGAGATTCTTTCACAGTAACTTGGGGTGAATGGATGTCAGTTTGTTCACAATATCCTGAAATTCTAGCAAAGGTTTCTTGGTTCTTAAGGAAGCCAGAGATTCTAACTTCTCCTTCAATGTAGCCACCTGTCTTTCTTCCTGCTAAGACATCCATTAATGTTGTCTTTCCAGCTCCACTAACTCCCATTAGAGCTGTTAGAACTCCAGGCCTAAAGGCACCAGTTACTTCCCTGAGCAATTGTAGCTTATCCTCACTCACTCCTTGTTCTTTCATTTCCTGTTAAGAGTTAACAAGAGTTCAAAAAAATGCATAAATCATAGGTTCCATTGATTATGAATGGTATAGTATAAAGTTAGATTGAGTAGGTGATGAGGTTCTTACACCAGGCATGTCCACATAGTAATTGACACTATCAAAAGACATTGCAAGCGGCTGAAATGGTAGAACCATTCCTCTTTTAGGGGCAACTCCCGCGGCCAGCTCAATGGTTGGATCAGCATTTCTTATTTCACTTGGATTTGTGCCCATTCGTTGCATCGCCACTTCTCCTGAAATGGTTCATTTACAAGACAAGCATGATCAGAAGAACTCCAAATTCTATCAACAACATACTTACAACGAGTTTGTTTGGCTTAAGAAAATGTTTCCGGGTTTCATTTTATGTTTTAATTAATAATTACAAGTACGCCACCTTGTTTTCTTTATGGTTATCAAAGATTATGTACAGAACAATGAAAGGAAAGTGGCACACTTGTAATTGTTGATGGAAACAGAAAATGTAGTCTTATACTAAACATGTCATGTCTTTAAAAGTTGAAAATTTTACTCGTGTTGTTTCCATCGGCAGAAGATAATGATTGACGTGGTAGCCCTTTGTTGGAATCTGGCCTTAAAAATCTGGGTTCTTCCCTGGAGTCTCCTCCAGCCTCCATTTCCCTTGCTTCTTCTTCAGATATAATTGATTGTTTCTTTCCAATAGCTAGTGAATCAAACAATACAAGCCAAGCGTTTTGTTATGACTTCAACAACAAGTAAAAGAAATAATTCATTAGAAAATTTGATAAGAATATGATATCTTACGGTTAAGGAACATGAGCGCAAGTGTGAAGAGAACATTGTAAACAATCACAAAACCTAGGAGAGCTCCAGCACCTATCCAGAACCATCTTTTTTCAGGATGAGCACCAAAATTATGTAATGTAGCTATACCAACTGTGCTTTGACCATCTGAAGACTGAAAATAAGGGATGATGAATCAGAAAAAGAAGTTCATTTCTAAGCCAATTAAGCATTCACATTTTGATCTGCTATTGAAAACTACACTACTTACTCTTTTCTGCCACCTTGGAGCAAGCAATTCATTCACAGAAAAGGCATTGAAAGCATACATCAGTGGTGAGATCCAATAGCCCCAAATCCAATAATTTGGAATGTCATCTATTAACATTAAGGGACAAGCATCCATGTGAGTATATATTCTTTGAACACATAACATATATAATAGTTTTGGTGATGATTTTCAAGTGCCCTTAATTATATATTAGATTAGTCACTCACCTTTTTGTAGGATGAAGCCTCCAAGTAAGAAAACGAGAACGAGCATGAGGGCTCCACCGGTGTTGGCAACAATCATTGTCCTACAGACTCCTGAAATTAGCCTAAACATCCCTGCTGCCATTTGTTGGACAAGAAACACCACTAACAAGTGTTTGAAGAACCTGAAAGTGGAATAGGCATTAGTAATTAGTACTATAAAACATCAATACATTATGTAATATCAAGACCATGGTATGTAATATTTAGTATCAAATTATCAATAGTGTAATCAGTTTTATGGAAAACTATTAAGGTTGGGAGATGTGAAAAACATGAGTTAAGAAGCAACAGCCAAATGAAAATATATGACAATGATAACAATTAAGCCTTTTACCACTACTCCGGTCAGCTACGTAAATCAAATGATGCCATAATATTATATTATAAATCATGTCTACGATTACGAAAAATATATAGTTGACTTACGTGGCAGCTGCAGGTGCAAATCCAATTGAGTAGTAAGTCATAATTGTCCAAACAATAGATTCCATTACAGAAATGGGCAACTTTAGAAGGAAACTGGGGAGTGTGTAGGTCCATGGAGGGTGGAAAAGGTGGTCTCTATGCTTGTAAAACACAGGAAGCCTTGCAATTGTGAGTGGCAGCTCAGAGAAACCATTGAACATGTTCATGATCATGGTAAACAAAATTGCACCAACATAAAGTGCTGCATCACTCTCATTCCTTGTATGCATTTGAGTCCTAAGGAACACAGTTGCTGCTATAAAACCAATAACAACTATTTGACCTGTCTTGAATATATAGACAAAAGCATTCCTCTTGATAAGAAGCCACTCCTTGTCCCAACATGCTTGGAAAAGTTTCACAGTGGAACCTGTGTACTTCTTGAAAACAAGAGATGCTTTATGTCCCCTTGCCTTGTCAAATGGCACAGAGAGTTCACTCTCAAGTTGTCTCCCAACATGAAATTGCTTGAACATGTTTGCAAACTCACTCACTGTTATATAACGGTATGGTCTGCTTCTGTCTGCCCAATATTGCTCTTGGTCCTTCCTTGAAGTAACCTGTATAGAATTCAAATGTCACTTTTTACTATAATCCTTTGGTCTTGAAAATTCAAAGGAAAAAAAGAGATAGCTTACAATAGTTTTTGCCTCAAAAAACCTAAGATTGTTGAGTACATATGTTACTTTTTACATGCTTTTTCTCTAAGACAATGATCAGTTAATCTAAAAGCCTATTTAGATAAATACCTGTCGCGACCCGATTTTCGGTTGGAAGACCGGCCATGCGACTTAAAGAGAGACAAATTCGATTTCCACCTCTTCCAATTGATTTGGATTCGCCACTATTTTTTTTGCTGATAAAACGTAGAAAACTCTCTAATAAACCCAATTAGGATAATTTGGTCTTTAAACAATGATTCTA
This sequence comes from Lupinus albus, assembly GCA_009771035.1. Lineage (NCBI taxonomy): Eukaryota > Viridiplantae > Streptophyta > Magnoliopsida > Fabales > Fabaceae > Lupinus > Lupinus albus. Next base: position 2,061,979 of record CM020022.1, on the reverse strand, counting down.
AGCTCGAGAGTCGATTACGGATCGGGGAAGGTATTAGTACCCCGTCTTCCCATATTAAACGGTACCCTCGCTAATTACATGGACTTTTAGTATACAAATACCATGCGGCCACAAATTTAAATCCCGAAAACAACCTCTTATGTGGTAGAGGTATGGCTGCGCTAAACTCGTACATTGAGCCGCCTTTTTATATAAATAGTAAACTATAAGAAATAACAAATAAGTATAGTACATTATGGTATGTAAGGTGGATTAATTTATATGATTACATAGATATTGATACCTCTTGCAAGAAATCAGCTGTTCCTTTTCTGTCAGGACATTTAAAGCCACAAGACTCAAAGAACTCAACAACATGGTCACGTGGGCCTTGATAAACAATTTGACCATCAGATATTAAGAAAATATCATCAAATAGATCAAAGGTTTCAGGAGCAGGTTGGAGCAGTGACATGAATATTGTTGCTTGAGTTAAGTGTACAATTTGTTGGAAGCATTTCACTATCTGAAATGTTGTGGAACTATCAAGACCTGTTGATATCTCATCCATGAAAAGTGTTTTTGTTGGCCCAACAATCATTTCACCTATACAAAATCAAAAGTTATTCTAGGAACTAATTACAAATTCAATGTTTATCTTGATTTTAATCAATGAAGCATAATTAGTGTATAATTTTTGGGCATTGAACTTGAACATTGGCTATATTATAATATAATATAACTCACAAATGTTTTATAAGATATAATCTATCTATACTCAAATTAAACTATACTAGTTATATTTAATTTCATTCATTTTGTGAATGAAGATGCAGAATATTTTGACTTTTGAGTTTATTCATACCAGTAGTTACACGCTTCTTTTGTCCACCAGATACACCTCTATTCATTTCATCACCCACAATAGTATCTTTGCAAATATCAAGCCCCAATATCTGTTTCATACATTAAGCTATTAATAAAAAAGGTTATTTACTTTACATAATCAACCTAAAAGGTTTATAGGTAATAATCCATATAAAACAAAAGGTTCTCCATCTGGGCCCCACTTTAGCCATTGTAACTAAAAGATATAAATCAATCATCATAGTGGGTGAGTTGAATTTTATGGCCAACTTAGGAAGGAAAATCTAAGTTGGAAAATTGTATAGAAGATATCAAAAATTTTGTTCGATAATCATAAGGTCATAAATTCAAATGGTGGAAATAATCGAAAGCCTCAAACTTTATTAAGTACGAGTTTAGTCCATGACGCCACCCTTTTATATCAAAGTCCTGATATCATGGTTTAAAATTGATTTGTGAGTATATAATTTGATTTTTCAAAGTTATATTTTGCTTCTCTCTTTAACCTAAAAGAGGAGTATTGAGAAAAGAAGTCACTTACTTTGAGAGTATAATCAGTCATAAGACTACTTTCTGTTCCTTCCATTGCAGTAGCCTAAAAATGTAAGAAATCAATGTTAACTATCTTATAAATTAATAAATAAAATTGAAGATAAGTGATTGAATATTTATTTAATTTATAGTCCATAGTTAAGATGAATTTATAATTTGCTCAAATAAAGTGATTTTGGAGCAAATGATATCTCTAACTCTTTACCAATTAAATATGTACTAGACATTTCATGTATTAAATCAGTAGTTAAATTAATTATCAAAAAGTTATGAGTTAAATTATGGAGTTTTACTCATATACCTAAGGATATTATTTATATTTCTTCCATATAATACTAATTAATACCTTCATGAAGAGATCAATTTCTGCTTCTGGTAAAATTCCAGCTTGTTTTTCCCTTCTAGCTAGCTCAGCTAATAGGTCTACAATAACATTTTTTATTAAAAAAAATCAATATTGTTAATAATTTGATTTACACAAAAATTAAAGGATAGTTTAATAGGAATTTGTTGATTAAATTACCATATCTTGACCCAACCCCTTGACATCTAGCAGAGAAATCGAGAGTTTCTTTCACTGTCATTTCTCCTTGATGCACATCATTTTGACTAATATAAGCTGAAGTTTTTCTAGGGACAAATTCATTAAGATTATGCCCATTGTAGCTGATTTCTCCATTCACCTGTTCCATTCAAAATAAACACATATATTTAATAATTCATAGACATCATCAATATTATTCAATTCCATGTGGTGTAATAAAATATATATTAATTATTGTCACTTTCTTTTTTTAATAGTATTAATAGTTTAATCAAGTAGATAGGATTAAAAGTCTACCCTTAAGTCAGGGTCCAATTTTCCAGCCAATGCTAGCAAAAGTGTTGTTTTCCCTGATGAAGGTGGACCTAGCAAAAGGGCCATCCTACATATAATAACAACAAATTTGTTTAATACCAAAAATGATAATAATTAACTATTAATAAAATATACCAAATGGGTCCATTGGTATTAAAATATGATCGTGTAATATCTATGTACTATCAGTGTAATCAGTACATCATTCACCATTCATTAGTATTATTTTTTGTAGTGCAAAAAATGATTGAAAATGAACAGTAAACGATGGACTAACGTATATAAAACTTTTACATTGTCGATGCATATAGGTATAAGGTAATGATTTTGACATGGTACCTTGAAGGTTTAATAATGCCAGAAGCATTCTTAAGAATTGTGAGCTTTCTTCTCTTAGCAGTGCTAATACCAAATATGCCAATAGCTGATTCAATAATGTTCAATGCAACATTTGGTAATGTTGGCAAAGCTCTGCTCCCAACATAGGAATCTGCCTCAACATTCAAATTATGGAACCTTACTTCTACTGTTGGAAGTTTGATACCAACCCTGCAATTCAATTTAAGTAATGAAAACAATGTGGATAATGATTTTTGGATATTATGGGTTTGTAGGAATAACAATAATATGCTATAGTAGTGTGTTTCTATAGGCATATTCAATAAAATAAAATTAAACATACTAGGATCTGTTGTTCCCAATCACATGTCAATTAAAAAATTTAATATTCATGATTTTTTTATTTTTGCTTCATTTTAATTGGTACGAGATAGGCTTAAGAACATAAAATTCTTGTAGAGGATAAAGATGGTAATAGTGGGAAGAATCTAAACATTGAAGTGTTAGGATATAAAAGAAGAGCATGTGATTTTTAATCATATAATAAGTTTTTCAAGAATTGCTTTGCTGGCTAAAAGTTGACTTTTAGTTGGGACTCCTAATTTTTCACTTTCTCACTAATATTGCATTTGGAATACTTCTCTAAGTGTGTAAAGGTTACTGATCCTCATCACCTTGAAAGCATATTCTATAATGTCAACTTGTTATTTGCTTTCAATAAATGTCCAAGACAGTGAAAAAATATTAGAAAATCACTTAAATGTCAAGCATTTTTTACACTATATAAAAGTTATTTGATTTTCTTTTGTTTTCATTTTCAATTAATATCATCTTTTAAAGTTTTCATGTTTTTCTCCTTGACAAAATCATTAGAACCTGAAAAGAAACTAAACAAAACACAAAATAATACTTTATAAAACTTGTGTGTATCCTAAACTCAAACTAGTATTCAGAGATTGTGATTGTGAGTTAATATGATGTCTGTCCGATGTCATAAAACGGCTAAAAATAACTAATTTGAACAACTTTTTCGACCATTTTTTTGAGTTTTTCAATTTTCCACGGACGAAAATAAGTTTCACTCCATAAGTAAAAGCAGAAAGTTAAAGCTAACATCCTTAACTTCATCTATCAAGCAGAAACTGACCTTTCAATTCTGTTTCTGAACTTGTTCAAGTACTTTTCATTATCTTCCTCAGCAACCTTGAAGATCTTATCAATAATTTGTTGCCTTTCATTCCCATCTAACTTTCTAACATCAACTTCTCTAGGTCTTTGTGCATGATCAGTACCTTCAACATAAGTTTGAAAGATACTTGTTCTCAACCTATCATAAGTTGGTAATCTCTCTATAGCAGCCCATTTTAGAGCTTCTTCATCTTCATCAACAGTTGATGTTCTTCTTGAATATCTACCACTTGCAAACACTTCTTCCATTCTCCATCCTGATCTGCTTAAACTTCTACTTATGCTTCTGCTTAAATTACTGCTTATGCTTCTGTTTCTGCTTAAATTTCCATCCATTTTTTCCCCTTCCTTGTGCCTAATCCACCTTCAAAACATTAAAATACATGCACCAAACTATTATTTCATTTAGGATAAAATGAATAAAACATTTGATTCGGTCTAATAATATAGCCTTACTCGATTTCGAAAATTAGTGAGTTTCCTAAGTACTAACAATTATTTTTTGTCATATTGAACCTTTCGATGATTCTTATGTCACACGTTAACAAAAGCTAATTTGTAAAGAAGAATTGATGGATTCTTATAAATGATTCTTTACTCTTGAAGTGGAAGTAATTAACATGTTTTTGTTGTATTATGTTTCAAACCAACCAAACACACACACACACAAAACATGAAGCTACAAAGTGTAAATACTTACTTGAATGTATTGAGTTTACTTACTTGGGTAAGTAAAAGAGAACAAGAACCTTAAACAAGTTCAATGCTGAAAAATGGGGTGGGTTTAGTTTGTTGGTGTTTGAAACTAGAAAGCCATGTGTGGCTTATTCACTTTGTGTATCTATCTATGTTACTATTCTCTGCAAATCTATCCCTATTATTTTCTTTGTTCTCCTTTTCTTGGTTCCACTTGTGAGAGGATTTTGGAAATTATAGAGCCTTGAATGTAGCCGAATCTTGTGTTATAAAGAGAAGGGGTTATAAGATTTATATGTATAATAATATGTATTATAATAAATAAATATATAAGAGATTTGTTAGAGAAATATTAGTGAGTTGGCAGAACTAGTATATGCATGACTTGGTGTTTAACCAATTCATTAATTTATTATTATTATTATTATATATAGAAAGAGTTTACTTTTGTTAAATGAATGAACATGGAACAACTCTTCAACTCTGTCACTATGCAATTCCTCTCCGGTTTTCATGCAAAATGCATTATTGGTTAACTTTTCATTTATTAGAATGATTGAAACAAATAATTATATTGATAGGTGATGGAAAGAACTAACTACCTACCTATATGCTGGACTAAAGTATATTACCGAATACTGATAGTTGAGTGAAGCCGATAAAAAGAGTAGGGGCTACCATCAGGTCAGTGTCGATAGATTGAAAGTCGTTGTAGACGTCGGCCCTTAAAAGGTACGATAATGTTAGGAGTTCCACATTGAGTAGAATTGTAAACTTAATATAATACTTAAGTCATAAGGTTCTCCTACATAATAGTCTTTTGAGTTGGGTTATCATGTGATTAATACTAGTTTATGGTTAGTGAGGAGCTGGTCAAATGCAATAAATATATAGACTATCTTTATTATGGCATGACTTGGCAAATTTTAATTTAATTGATAGTTGATTTAAAAAATATTAATAGAAACTTATGATTCCAACATGAGATACCAAGAGTGATTATATTATCAGGAGTTTGACAAAGTCAAGTTCATATTCTCTAAACAAAAGCAAAAAATCATTAAAATCAAACTTTACGCATTTGACTCATTAATTTATATTTTCCTACATTTGCCAATTAGTTATTTTATTTCAGATTGATTTACCTGTTGAAAATTGTTAAAATAATATTAATTTTCAATAAAAAACAATAATTTCAAAGGCCACTCAAGCTCTTAGATTTTTTTATATAGATAAATGTTAATATGTTAATATTTATTGTGTGCGAGAGTCGAACCATTAATCTCATTATTTTCATCCCTTCTTCCTACATTAAATCGAACCAAGATCATTTGTTTCCAAAATTTCATGTTTCTATATACCAAATCAATCATATTCTACCAAATAACATAAAAATGTTATTTTATGTTTTTATATTTTTCTTTGGCCCCTTATAATTGGCTAGGGACACCATGGGACATGAAATGTGGGGCTGTTCTTCATTTCATTAAACCACTTTAAAACTTATTTTTTTAATTTTCTAAATTTGTTATAAGTGAGACTCGAATTCATAACATCCTTCATTTTATTCTTTAAATCATTTCTCTTGACCATCAAACTATTCTTATGACTCTTCAAACCGTTAGGTTTCTAGAAGCTTCATTTTTTTAACATAAAGCCCTACTACCTAGGTCATAGCCATTAGGCACTAAAATATTTTGTCACTCTCTTCACGACAAACAATAGCATCTTACTATTTTACATTCATAGAACTATTCGGTAATTTACTAATATTATTTATTCTAATCAATTTAAATTATTTTAGCTTAAAATTTGTTTTAGAGCTATATATGCATTAGGCCTCCCTTCATTTAAACAACAATCTTAAAAGTGTCATTTTTAATACTGACGTGAGAATAATGTGCACGCTATCTATGAAAATGAGAACATTTGATATGAACGATTACCCACATGGTTTTATAATTTGATGTTTTTCCAAAACAAATATATGATTTGAACAATGAACACCTCACAACTTTTGGTTATACTTTAATTTGTATACAATCTTTTTAGATGTGTTTCTTGAGTGGGTTTAGTTAATTACATCATCTCCACCACTTCTAGAAGGAATATTGTATAACATTTGAACAATGAAGGTTTAGTTAGTTACAAATATTATTATATGAATAGAGAGCATTATTAATGACGGTTGATTAACAAACTATTAATGTCAAAACTTATAAAAACATTAATACTCACATAACAAATTATATTAAAAAATACATAATCTTTTCATAAAATGTGCACGTACACTTGAATCTTTTCATAAAATGTGCACGGTTCTTTTAATTATTATTTTTCGGAGCAAACAAGATTTGAATGTGTTCACATATATATAGATGAAAATTGAGTTGAATTACCCCCTTCTAGAACAGACCAAATCAATGGAACAATACATGAGTTCATGTGATATATATACACTCCTATATATTAATGTTTCTTATTTTATTATAATGAAAATGTTTACAATGCCCTAACTACTTAAACTCCGGTAATGATCCTTTCCATTAATCGAGAGAGAAATGATATGTAAAACAAGGTAAAATAAAAAATGAAAAAATAATTATGTCATTCTATTTACATATATAATGATATTTTTATTCTTAAAGATAAGTGTAAAAACAATATTTCAGAGGTCCCTGCTCCTTAAAGTAGTTACCATTCCCTTTAGTTTTTAGATTAAATCCATTACTATTCCTTTGGGATTAAAAAACCATTAATATCATATTATTAAAATGAAACGAATGATACCCAATTTGATTTAAGTGTCACATTAGTGATTGAATTCATGTATATAGAATTTTTTTTATTAATACGAGTAAGAATACATACGATTTTTTCAATTTTGTAATTAGAACATATATTATTGTAGGACATTTAAATCTAAGTGTGTTTTAGATTGAAACATTTGTTTTCATTAAGTGTATTATTTCTCTTCCCTTAATTAACCTTATCCTCCCTTTATTAAATTTATTTCTCCTTTGAACTAAACAGCACGTAAAGGAAGATTGACTTTCGTGCCTATTCAAATCTAAACATATCTTAAGAACAATAATGAAATCATAAAGTTTAGAAAACATAAGAAGTTTAGGCTTAAGGTTCATCAGCAGTGTAGTTATATAAATTTTAAAAAGGATAAATATTCAAATATTTTTCAAACACATAATTCAATGTCAAAGTTTTGAAAAGTATGCAAGAACAATTCACTATAATTTTTTAATATTATATTTTAAATGAGTAATTTGATACATGAGTCGTTTAGTTACTTGATTGAATATCTCTTAGCCTTCTAAGCCATGTATTATATCTCTTGGGTTTGGAATATTGAGATGCGAGACAAATGAATTACATTATAAATATGTTAAATTAAGGCACAAGTAATAATTAACTATAAGATTGCATTATCTTAAATTCATATAATTGAATAAAACAAGGAAAAGACACTGACCTAAAACAAAGGCCATATTGATCTTAGAAATACCATAAATTATTGTATAGTTAGTCATCATCAACAATTTTAGTCAATAACAACATGACATCTAATAACAATTATTTCTTTTTTTAAACACATATCAGGTGAAATGTCATATTTTTATCGATCTGAACCATGCAATAATTTCATCTTAAAAATGGGTCATGAGATTTGTAATAGGAAAACTAATTATGAGAATGGGAGGGATCCACTTACTAAGAGTAAGTGGGGAAAACCTATTTCACAACATGATCATTCGTTCTTGGGAAATCCAATGGTTTGAATTGATGAGTATATTTAAAACATTGAATTTCCAAGATTGAATGGCTAAGATGGAGTAAGTGGAAAAAACATACTCCACATCATGATCATTCATTCTTGGGAAATCCAATAGTTTGAATTGGTGAGTATATCTAAAACATTGAATTTCCAAGATTGGATAGCTAAGATGTGCAGTATGTCTTTTCCACTTACTCTTAGACATAGAAATAGGTACTAAAGATACAAAACCATGTCCCTAGACATAGGAATTAACATAGAAAAAAGTTACACTAGTTAAGTAGTTATGTTATTAAGAAGTTATATATGTAATGAAGATTATTTAGCTATTTTGAGATCATTCATATCTCTTGTAATTGCAGCAATACAACTTGAACTCCTAGAAATCCCACCTTTATCTCCTTTTTCCCTAGGGTTAAAGGACTTAGACCCTCTCCCATTCATTTTACTCTTTTTCAGCATCTCTTTCATAGCCTCAGCTTGGAACAAAACAGGAAAAGCCCTACCAAATTTGTTGAACCTAACACATGCACTCATATGTGTACTTAATGCTTCTTCCTTGTCTCCACCATTTTTCACCAACTCTTCTTTCACTGCCTCAGAACACAAACCACACACAAACTTTCCTAGGAACTTGTCTTGTATACGTTTAATATATTGTGGTGTGCACTCTTCACACATGCCACAACACTCACACTTTGCATCTTCAACTTCAGTTATTGGTGGAAGAAGTGTTGTTGTACTCAAGTCAATGTTTTCTTTGGTTAGGTTAAAAGATATGTCTGAGATTGTTCTTTGAATATTGTTGTGTTCAGATGGAAGTTTTGGAGGCTTGGACATGGAAATGGATATGTTATTGATCTTATTAGAGAATGAAGTATGCAAAGATTCTCCATGGGGTGCCATAGTAAATAGGCTTTGAAGTTTAAAAGAAGAATAATGAATTGTTGAACTTGAACAAACAATGAAGGAAGACCAATCCTATATATAATGGCTGAGAATAAATATCTTCTCCTACCAGGAGATAAATTATCTCCATCGGCTAGTAAAATATGACACGAGTCCTATTTAATCATTTTCTACAAAAATATTTCTAAAAACTAAAAAAAATAAGACACATATCATGATTTTACTGGCTATAGGAGATAAATTATCTTCTGATACGATAATACACTTTATTATCATAATGGTTATACTTATTTCTTAGAAGTTAGAATCTAACATTGTAAAAAAACAAGTGTGATGATATAAACTTAAATGTCTGTCTCAATGAACGTGAACTTGGAAGATTTCTGGAGAAAGACTTGATGAGAATACAATGACACGTGAAGCTTTTACAAGTTTAAAGTATTTGTATATATAATTTGATTAATAAATGCCATATTTTTCATCTATGGTTTACGTCCAAGTGAATTTCAATTGCATGCTTAGTAGTTGTGGTTATGCAAGAAAAATGTGATAAAATGCTTCAAGGTTCATTTATTTCTTTGGTTGATAATATTGCATGCAATGCAAGGAAAGGCTTTAGTTTTCTAGAAAAGAAATTTTTAATTAAATTGTACCATATTAAAGTGATTGTTTTTCTTGATAATTTTGATTTTATCCGCTACTAAGATTTTAACTAAATCAATTCCAAAACTTGTATGAAATCCAACATATTATTAATAAAAAAAAGATATGAATGTATTCAAGCAATAAGAAAGTTTAGGCATTAATAAAAAGCTCTTCCTTTTAGAAGTAGATTAATTAATATGTGGTCCAATACCAACTAGAATTATATATGGAGCTTGTGGAGTATCACATGTTAGCATGGTAAAACCATATATACTTCCCTCTACTTTTAGCTTTTGCAAAAAAGGCTTAATTAAAAGAAGCAAAGAAACGAGCTTTCTTCCACAGCCACCAACTTTTCATTTCACGAGGAGCTTATAAAAAGTAAAAGAAATGCTATTGATGTTAGTTCCAAGGAAGATCCTAATTAAATAAAGTTGCAATATCTATCATCATAGGGAAATAGTGGCTTGAAAATAAAGATCATAGATGTATTCATAATCTCTATATCTTATCCTAATCCATCTTTTAGTAACTATTTTGCCTTAAAAGCATGTTTGAGAATTAGAATTTATTAAGAGAATACATAATTACTTTACACAAAGTTATAGTCAACTTGTTTCAATAAACATATGACTTACAACAAAACATTATGATATCGTTTGATTCATATAAATGATCTCACCGAGATAAAAGCATTTAATGGTAAACATGAAAGCATTGAGGTAAATGTTAGTTTCAATGAATCTTAAGCTAAACATGCTAGTTACATAATGGTGAGAACAAAATGTACTTATACATGTTTTCTAAAAACACATTTCCAAGTGTATATATAAGACATGGTATATGCCTCTTATATTTCAAGTGTAATATGTGCATAACTCAGAAAGATAAAATTTCATTGGGGCATCAACAATTCTTTCCATATCACAGCATAAAACATAAGAATGCACCAAATATAAACACAGGGCAAGACAAGAGAATTAGCAACATAGTCTAACACATAAGTAGTATTTTACATGCAATCCAAATCCAAGTCATAGCAGTAAATGCAACAAAACACCAACCAACAAAACATAAGTCTTCAAAAGAGTATCATCTTGGTATTACTCTCTAAACATAATGGTCAAACAAAAGACCAGTTCATGAACATAAAGCAAATACAATGTGCATTCTCTTCTTCATTCAGCACCTTCCAAGCCACTACTCTTTCATATGAGATCGGTCGTCCCATGCTTGAAAGACAAATGCCTCCTTGAAGGCATGCAAAGCCCTATCAAAATGTAATGAAAGAGAAATCAATAGAAACCACAATAAAGTTTGGAAGTACAAGGTTACATTTTTGGAGTTCACCCATTTAAGTAGGGCAAAAGAGCAAAGTCCACCCGGTGTAAAAAGAGTGTCACATCAAAAAATCTAATGAAAGTGGAATTGATGCAAATTTACATTAAAAAAATAGTATACCTGTTGAATAATCTGGGGAAACTCTGAGCAGAGAATCTTTCGGCTGTGATCATCAAATATTTTCTCCAGAGTTATATCTTGTAAAGCAACTAAGGTAGTCTCCAGCATGTCAAGCCCCGCTTGGTTTGCAAAGGTGAACACCGGCGAGGCCTGCAAAAGTTGAGTTCAATGAATATGCTTTCAAACTATTGGAAGAAAATCGAAGTAAAAGGAAGAATCGATAGTTGAGTTGCAGCTCTGACAGATATGATATAGAATTAGCTCCTTGAAGGAACCAACAAGAAAATGGGCATATACTTCACAAAAAATTGAGAATAAAATTTAGATTAAGTCACTATAACTCAGATAATGTTTAACTGTATCTGACCTCTTCCGTAAAAAAATACCAGCTAATCATAGCACAACACGATATTTTTATTAAAGAAACTGAGTTACATTCGGTAAAGAGAAGGTAAGTGAGAATAGGTACATGTACTGTTAAATTGAAATGTAGTTCAAGCATACCTTCAACGTGCAGCACAGTATAGCATCAGAGTGATGCCACAAGGATTTGATTAAAGATTCATTGCCCTCATTATTAGATTTAAGTAGCTCGACACCCAAGTAGCATCTACAAAATTAAGACAGCCAGACAAGATCTCAGTGTGATTATAAGACCGGAAGGGGCCAGAAATTTCACTACATGTTTCTAATATGTATGCAAAAGATTAGAAATATCAATTCAACAATTAGTAAAGAGTGGGTCAGTGATTTGAATGACTGACAACCTGTTATAACTATCACAATATTTAAGATTTTGAGCCATGTGTCTCTTTCCAGCACTCAGCATCAGTGCTAGAGAAAGTTTTGCAGAAGACTTACTTTCCTAATATGTGAATAAGAATAAGTTGGGACTTTTAGAAGGCAAGAGGCAAGAGCTGACTACTACTACAACAACAACCAAACTTAGTCCCACTAGGTGGAGTCGGCTAGGCTAGAGCTGACTATTAGAGAAAAAGAAATTTAACCAAATGCGGGAATGCAACTTATCTAACCATTCATTAACTTGAGAGATGCTACTTATTCATCGAAGGAGATAACATCAAACTATTTATTCATCCATAAGGCTAGCTTGGAGAACATACTTTCTAAATATTTTGCACCAGCCTCAGTATCAGTAATAAAAAGGCAAATGGCAAAAAGAAAACTTTTACACACCTATAACTGTTGCAGATCCAACGAGCAAGTGTTTGTGCTTCAGGAGTACCCAATGGTGTCCTAAGCCCAGCTTGTGAACTCAAATGAGAAGGAGAAAGTGCTAATGCTACCCTTTGAACTGACGATATAATGCTGCGAACATATTGCCGTGCCATGGAAGCTACATGCTCTTGCATATGACTTTCAAATGCAAATTCAAATGCTATTGTCATCACAGATCTCATGCAGCCTGAGTTTCCAGAGTAATCATTTGATGCTTTGTTGCCAGTGGGGCCAATATCAAGGGCAGATGCAAGGTCAAGGGTGCGATTTGGGTTGGATGCTTCCTGCAAAGGTTTTTTATTGCAGTACTTAATAGAAATTTGTGATAAGGTAAATACTAAACACAAGCAAAATATACTACTTCCGCAATGACTGAGGCTAACCTTTCCAGAATCAAGAGGAATGATACGAAATCCAGAAGGCAAAAGGGGGGCATCATCAGCAAAGGACACGTCAATTGGAGCAAATATAAGTTCAGCAGAGGTGCCAACAGCATTCTCATCCATTCCAGTGCAGAGCTATCAAAACAAATCAAATAAGCTATAAGTAAACCAGAACGAAAAGGTTGTCTCATTCTAGTAGCTTTACAAAAGATTCAAAGCTAAACTAGCAAGGTAGCTGTTTAATCAAAAGATTACAAAAGACTAGGATTTATAATACTTCACTTTAAATTCAACGTAGCACGGCATAACCATGCTATATTTTGGTGGGAGCTATAGAATGACAAAAAATCAAATTATATTAACCAAATAAATCAAAAAACTTATAAAAGAGAAATATGAACCTAGGTGAGATAAGCAGTATACCAAACAAGCTTAAAGTTTGTTTCTACATATTAATATCACATCAAGCGAGACCGCATTTCTTTTTAATTCATTTTTGATAGAAGGCAAAAAAACATGGCAGATGGATAAGCATAGAGCAAGCAACATAAGGGGTCAAAATTTACCTGCAAAAGAAACATTTCTCTTGGCATAATTGCGTCTTCAGGAGAATGTGCAACTCCTTCCAGTTTAATAACTTCCAGAAACTAGCATGGATAAGTAAAAAGTTAGAACATGAATAAATATAAAATTTGTCATCGTTGCATTGCAAGTTTAGCACCAACTAAGCACCTCCTCATGCTCGATAGTGTGTGCTAGAGGGAGAATAACTTGGCCGCCATAGTTTCCAACTCGAGATCCTGATAAGCTACAAGGACCAACTTTAAAGGCAGCAGCTGAGTAAGCATCCATGTTGTTGTCTGCCCACTCTGATCTATGCTCCCGCAGGAACCTTAGTAGAACCACTGGAGGCACATTCTGGACATGTAAATGGCACAGGTCAATAAGGAAAATTAAGGCCACTGTTACAACTTAAAATGAACAAAGTTTCTAGGATATGCTTTTACAAAGGACAGAGCAGGCAAGGAAAAGAGAAGAAAAACTAATGCTACTACAACAAATAATATATTAAAAATAACATGACAAATAAGGCATGTTCAGCAATTACGTGATGGCATTTTGATGACAAGGCAATTGGTATTCATTATACTATAAACATTTGATTCCATGATTCATTTTTCAAATAAACATACACTCAACTGCTCACAGAAAAGAAAATAAACAGGTATATTCAGCAAACATTATGAACTATAAGATTAGAATACATCTTCGTCTAAAGATACACCTATAGCAATAAAATCGACATTTCTTGTTATCTGACCTGTAATAGCATTGAAGCTTTGGCACATAAGACTGCATTACTGACAACTGGGAATCCACTGGCAAAGGAAAGATTAAGGCCCATTAACTTGTCAGGTGATGAATTGACTAGAACCGCAACATCATCAACACCATCACTGGCAATCATAGACCACCCCTCATCAGTAAATCCATTAAGTGCCTCATTGAAACCCCTGTCAGGAAAAATATGTGAGATGCCAAATTTATATGAAAAGAAATTCAACAAACCATACACCAGTAGAAAATATTAACCGGCTCAGTCTCTGGCTAAGAGCTCGAAGAGCTGCTGGTCGTCTTCCACACCCAGTGACATTGGACTGAGAAACTTCATGTGAAATCTGCCTTAGTTGGCGTAGGGCCTAGATGAAAATGAGAAAGATGATTGGTGAACCTCATAATGTATATTCTCGCTACTCTTAAGATGATAAATATTTTCCAATTGTATAGAACTTAAATCTAAGTTTAAATTACAAAAGAACACACCGCCATTGTTGTCTTCTGAGCCAGCATTGTCGATGATTCATACAGTGGACGCAGTACTTCAGGAACACTCCATGGCTAACAATAATACAAACATGCTTAAGTTATTTTTCAAGTTATATAAAAATTTAACGTGACAAAGTTTCATTGATTTTTTTGGTTACCAAAGTTTAATTCATTTACCTCCAAATCCATATGATCAACAATGTGGATGATGGAACCACCTCCTTCACAAGGTCTTATCAGGTACCCACTAGGCAGCAGCTCTGCTCTAACAAAATGCTGCACGGGGGGCATGGCTGGACCATTTTGTGTATTTTTAAGTGACCTCTCACAGATCTAAAGTAGGGAACGCATTACAAGAATGATTTAGACAACTGGTGAATGAGATGTCAATAATGTGAAATTAGGGATAGGTATTGCACGTGAGAGATCCGTTGTTATCCACAATATCAAGATAAAGAAAACCTAAGAATTTATTTAGAGTCACTAACCACTAGGCTTCCATCTTCAAGAACAGATGTGTAGCGCAACAACCAGAAGTCACGGGCAGGTGCCAATGTGGTTGGAGCGTATAGCTGATCATCAGAGTAAGGAATGCAAATGAGATTTAGTGATAACCTGTTAACATAAGATTGCAGAGAGTAGCCATCATTCATGTGCATTGAATTTTATTTTACCTGCATGTAAAGCAGCTCTATGGTTCCACCATTTGCGGTGGGTAGCACATTCAGCACATCAACAGCTCGGCAATCACGAAACCATGAAGGCCGATCTTTGAGGATTTCTGCAACCTGTAAAGAGTATGGTTGATTATAAACACAAGCATGGCAACTAATATAAACGATAAAGACAGTAAACTTAGAGCACTTACCCTTGTGGGTTCTAGACCCACTAGGCCGCAGGCTCTTGCTGCCACACCAGTGCAACCATGAGAAATAGCAACGATTCCAATGGAATCCGGACCAGGCTGCATACATTAGCAAGATATAATTAACAAAATATATGTTAAAATTAATTTTTCAAAAACAAGGACACTTCAAAAGAATAGCATATTAAAAACCCTCCTTAAAAAAGAAAGTCATTAAAAGTTGGGGCGTCAAATTATTCATCAAAGATATTTGTTTGCCAATATTTAGTTAAGAGTATTACTATATACTGCTACTCATACTTTATCCTTCTAATGCTACACAGAAAGTATTAAGCAGAAAAAGTAAATAAATCAATGACTTCAGAGTATAAAAAGCATTCAATACTTTCTATGTATGATAAGTAGGAGACTTAGTAGGAAGATTTAGAATAATTCTAAATTTAACCATTCTATTTATGCATCATTCCAAGGACAGAGTTAAAGAATAAAATAATTAATTGATCAACCAATATGAAGAGTTATAGGTGTACCTTCATTCCAGGCATTTGGACCCACTCAACAGCAGTCCCAGTAGCCTTTGAAAGAAACTCTGCTAAAGTCTCTTCTGCAATGGACAAAAGCCTGGGAAAAAGACACAACACAAGATTCCATAAGGCCAAAACATACACAACATAGTGGTTACAGAAAATAATGACAGACAGTGACCCAACAATGACATTCCCACTAACCCTGCAGGACTTGCATCCCTTGGAGGATGTTGTACTGTCAAATTGCGTTGACCACTAGTCACCGCAGACTCACAGCTTGTGTCTTTGGTTGTAAGCTTAGTCTGCAGAAAAAATACCACTCTAACTCAGTTCTAATGAGCTCACCATTTAATAAGGCATAGGTTGAATAATTAAGCCTCTTAGTTGCTAAAAGTAAAAACCATAGAAAGAAACTTTCAAGATTTGTAAATTAGGAAACTTTGATTCGAATCTGTTACAAAACTTTCAGTCTTTCAAACTACCCCAAAATAGTGGAGTTGTAGAAACACATGAGCAACCAAATAATTCTTACATTTGGGGCATGTTGACGAAAGAAGCCATTTTCATACACCAATTGAGACACCTGCTTCTGCAACCGATCATTCTCCTCCATTAAAAGCTTGTTCATTGCACTCAGCTTCCTATTCACAGATTGCAGCCGCGAAGCCTCTTTCCTCTGCTTCTCTCTGCATCTGAGTTCACCAAACAATTAAAATTTAGACATGAGTTTGGGCTTAATTTGGCAGTTCCCTCATCCTGCATACTAGAAAATGAAAAATTCCAAATTGTTCCCAAAGAATATTAGCCATTTTGACTAATATTTGAAATTCTTAACCAACAAGTTCATTTTTTTTTTATTTCTCAGAGGACTAAACTTGGTGATTTAGTTTAGATTTGTCATTTCTCAAGGACTAAATTGAGGGCACATTTTCCCTCATGGATATGAACATAGGCATTCACTTACTCTTCATAAAGTGCGGTACAATCAACAATCAAGAGTCTAAACAAGAATGCATGCAACTGTAAAGTAAAACTTTGCAATGGAGTGAATTGCAAGTATAATTGATACCTTCTATTCTGGAACCAAACTTTGATTTGCTTCGGTTCAATGTGGGAAAGGATCGGGCACTCGCGAATGAGCTGTTGGCGACGAATGGAACTAGGCTTAGGGCAATCATGATAAAGCCTCTCAAGTGCTTCAACCTGCTCAGGTGTGTATCGGACATATTTACCATTGTCCAAATCTCTTTGTTGTTGCTTACCATCCTTGCAGGACATTGCCATAACTTAAATACCTCAAATACTCTAATAACAAATAACACCAACACCACAACTATGTTTCTTTTCCTTCTATCTTCTTTTCAGAACTACTATTACTATTACTATTACTACTACTCTTCTAACACCAACTAACTAATAGTTATATACTTCATCAGTTCAAAACAGTGAAGCTAACAATAACAGAAGAAAAACATGAACTATCTTTTAAGATCAACTAACAATACCAACGATCTAATTCCCCCCAACAACCTTAAAAAAAACAACTTTTTTTGTTTTTAAGAAGAACAAAGTGAAATAAATAAACACCCAGAAATGTTGTGCACAAGATTTGATTCAGGTGAATAGTGAAGAGCTCTGAATAGAGTATAGTATATACTACAGAATGAAGCGTGTTGTTGGTCATGGACTCAGAAGGAGCCAAAACGACACCGTTTCACCGATCTTCATCGTGTGGTTGCTAATCTATACCAATTATAACTGATCTATGAATCATCATCTTTTTTTCCTTCTTTTTCAAACAATCACAGAACGAGGGGAACAAAGTTAGATTCTTTTTATTGAGCTGAGGGAGAATCTATCTGTAACAGTGTGAAATATTGATCTGTGAAGTGTGATTGTGATTTGTGAATGGTTCTACTTTTTTAGGTTTGGGAAATGGAATAGAAAAAAGAAGGGTTGGTGAAAGAGAAAGACACTAGTCCATGATGTTCAGACTTTTTTTACTTTTTTCTGTTCTCGTTTTAAAAAAATAATAATACAAATTAATACAATAATTATGTATAAATTTTTATACTCGATAAATATATAAAGATTACGGACAACAATGCCCTTTTCCCGCGGGGCGGCTGAAGTTCTGACACGGCTGCTTCCGAACGCCCCAAAACATACGGCTACGGGGCCCACTGTTCCTGATATCATTGTCTGTGTAATCTCATGATTACCCTCCTACTCTATATTATATGTCATAAAGACAGTACTAAAAAATATAAATATATTTATGGTTAGCGATTCACTTACTCCAAAAGTAAAGTAAAAAAAAAAACATACTTCATGTCATTATTATTTATTCTTGGAAAATTCAATGGTTTGAATTGGTGAGTACATCTAAACCATTGAATTTTTCAAGAATTAAAAGCTAAAATATGTAGTAGTTTTTTTCCACTTACTCTTAAAGTAAATGGATGTGTTGAATTTGTTTTCATGTAAGCCTTTTTCTATATAAAACATGTCATTTTTTTAAATTTAATACATCATGCCAAATCTTCTCAAATGTATTAAGTAAAGTCCATGATTGCAGTCTATATGATAGGGTAACAATTCTTCAATTTCTGAATTTTATATGTCACGTCTTTGTATTAAATCATCATTTTAATTTTGCAAGAAAAACAATAATGACAAAATTGTTTTGCTTCATATAATTCACATAAAAAGATCTATCCCAAATTGATGGAGTACATTAAATACTTGAACAAATGGAAATCTATCATTTTTTTGCATAAAAATGGAAATCAAATAAAAATGTAGACAAAGCTAAAGAAGAAACGAGTGAACAGAGTTAATCATTTCTAATAATGAATGTTGTTTGTGATGATATGATAGCTTTAAAAGCATAGTTCAAACAATATAACGAAAATTTGAAATGGAATGGAAGAAGTTAGGGGTTTAATGGAAGAAGTTAGGGGTTTAACTTGTTTAGGAAAATGATATATTTCCCTACTAAATCTTTATATTAATCCTCATATCTACAAGAAATTTACATGTGTAACTTATAAATCAATCACTAATAAATAAAGTATTACTTTGTGACATGTGTCATTTTTTTGGATAGAATGATTAGTAGGAGGTATAACATTACTCGTTTGTTTAAGATAAGTGTGTATTATTTAAGTAATATAAAATGAATGTGTATTATTTAAGTAATATAAAATAATAAAACTAGTATTAGAAAATTAAATTTATAGGTTGTTAAAATATAAAAACACCAAAATTTTAAGATAGGACATTGTTTATTTCTTACTTAAACAATGTTCTAATGAAATTTTTAACTCTTTTAAAAAATGAATTTTAACCTCAACAAATGAGCCTTCCTTTCGTGTAGTAGAAATAGAATGAGAAGAAATAAGTTGAAGAAAATAATATTTTTCTCTTATTTAGTTTTAGAGAGTATTACCGGAGAGAGAATAAAAATGAAGTAAAACTCATAAATTTTCTTTACCCTCTCATGTGAGGAGAAGATGACAGCGGATGAGATATCAAAATCTGTTTTCTCAAATTGTAGGTTAAATCATGTATAGGATCAATGATATTAAAAAATGTAAACAATAATCAATATTTAATTTTTTTAATTAACATTACATGTTTTTATTGATCCAATACATGGTTTGAGATACAATTTGAGTAATCAGGTCTTTGTCCGGGGAAGAATGAAAAAGAAACATAACTTATTTTTATTATTTTTCTATATAACTAAACAACACTAAAATCTACTCAATTTCTTATTTATTTCTATTTTTCAAATTTCAATATCTCTCATATATGTATCTTTCTTTACTCTCTTCTCTCCAACCAACAAATATATTAAGGTTGAGACCATAAATAAGTATATAGTAGTTTCTTCAAACTGATGTATTCAGATAATCAAAAGTTTAATGTCTTTTTTTTTGTAAACATCCTCACTAAGGTTAAAGACCCTAACAAAAATTTTAAAAACAAATAATAAGGTAAAAGAGGGTAATATTTATATGCAGTCAGTATAAAAATTTATATACAGTTAATGTATTATCCATTATTTATTTATATTATTTTTTCGAAAAATCAATAATAACTAAAAATGAATAGTGGATAATAGACTGATATGATATAAAAATGTCAATATATATATATTTTTAAAATTGTAATATCTATGTACTATCATCGATGAATAATTTATATTACTTTTTCTAAAGAATCAATTATGATAAAACATAAATGGTAAATAATACAGTGATAATATACAAAACTCATTCACTATAAATGCATATATTTTTTCTGAATTTTTTAATTAACATGAAAATGTAGCTTTACTCATTTTAATTGGTCAAAAAATGAAACATTTGATGAAATTATGATAGCTGGAGAAATAAAACATAGTGAAAAACCAAAGAAATGATATTTCATCCACTTGAGACAACAAGGGAAATGAATGATGAAAAATCAGAAGGTGGTATTGGAAGGATGCAATAAGGAGTAGATAAATAATGGTAAGAGTCAAGAGAATAAAAAATGGGGAGAAAAGAGATTATGATTATTCATTTTTGTAAAATACAATGGTTTGAATTAATTATTACACATAAACTATTAGATTTTTCAATATTGGATGACTAAAATGTGGAGTAGGTTTTTCCTACATACAAAAAAGAGATAATGCAAAGGCTATGATATGAGTAGAGTCTTAAAATACACAAAAGTAATGGAGTGGGTCACACTCAACACCATCACCACCTTTCTGCATGCGTCTTCATTTTATATATTTTATTAATTTTAATGTATTTGATTGTGTAAAAATTTATACATATTTAATATATTATCTATCACTTATTTATATTTTTTTTTTGAAGAATATTGATTAAATATAAATGATGAATTACATACATTTTTTATTGCATAAAAGAATATGAAAGTAATATTTATACACTGATAAAGATTTATACATTATTATTATATCATTTAGTATTTATTTGTATTACTCTTTAACAATTAATAATGATTAAATATGATTGATGGTGATACAATTACAATATATACTAATATTAAATTATTAATGCATACATATTTTCTAATATCAAATACCAAAATATGTGGTACATGACAATTTTATACTACCAAAGACATCCCTCATTATTTTGAGGTTAATTGTTGTCTCTCCCAATAAGTATTATTTTCAATAATTGAGTTATTGATATTTTGGCCATCCTGAATCATGAAGATCTAACAGAACTTTATATTAATGGTATATGACAATTGATAGGACGTTTGATGGGATAGGATGATAGTAGATGTCTATGGTCACGACAAAGGACTTCACTATCGTTAGATGTGTCCGCTGCATCAAGCTCATTTGAATACTATTTGGAATTTAACGGTCAAATTATTTATACCATCTTTAAATTTTCCCTAGAAATATCTAATGATTTGAATTAAGGAGTAGATTTAAACTATTAGATTTCCTAAAATTGATGCTTAAGATATGAAATAGGTTTAAAAAAAATTACTGAGTAAGTGAATTCATTCTCCTCATTTATTATGTATATAAGCACCCATGGATAGTATTTAAAAAGGTATAAAACAATTTCTTAACCTCATTTCCAAAGGGTTGAATATAAGGAGTTAAAAAACAGGTAAAAAAGATACTGAGATAAGTTAGTTGAGTAATAAGTATTTAATTTTATAATATGCACATATAGAATGAATAAGATATTTAATTTTATACTCGAGATATGTTAAATATTATTTTAGAAATTAGTTAAGAAATTATATAGTTGGTTAAAAATTAAAGTTAGTTTGTTAACTTTATAAAAGTTTATATTATTCATTCATTCAATCACAAATTTCCTTTTACTTTTTAAATAATTCTATATATAAAAGAGAATAATGTATCTCTTGGTATAAGGAGATAGTTATCTTCTCAAACCATTAAAATTGTGACATGTGTCCAATTTAATCATTTTATACAAAAATATTTTTAAAACTAAACAAAATAATACACATGTCATTCTTTTACTTGCTAGAGGAGGTAAATTATCTCATATTACGATGAGATACATAATTCAAGTTTTAAACAAACCAAGTTTTAAACAAACCAAAACTTCATGAATTTTAATTAAAATAAGTTTGAGTAGAAATAAAAGCCTGGAATATAAATTTGAGTAGAGTTTCAATTTGAAGAAGCTATTATTAGGTTGAGCTCATATAAACTTGTAATAATAAACTAATCTTTTTAAAAAAATGTGTAACGGAGATATTAATAAATTAATAAATATGAATAAATGATAAATAGGAGCACTGAATATGTTTTGGTTTGAGAGGGAAATTCGTAAATTAAAACCCAAAAAATAATGGAAGATCATTCATTCCTCAACATTCAACACCACAGGTACCTCTCTCTTTGAATCTCACTCTATATTTCAGAATCGTTTTTTTATTTATTTATTTTTATTTCTATATATTGTAGTAATATTGCGATGTTGATGCTTCTCGGTATTAAAATCGTTGTCGACCTACCTCACTCACGCCTTCAATTTTTTGATTTAAGTTTCAATAAAATTGCTCCGTAATTTGAAAAGCGCCGTCGAAAAACTTAGATATAGGTCTCGATTTCCTGATAGCCTATTTCTATAGGAATCTTATCGTACATGTATATATTTATCTGTTGTTTGTTGATGAATTTTAGGTTTAGGTTGCTGGTGAAATTTAATTTGAATTCAATTACTTGTTGATTTGCTTAGGTTGGTTTAGAATGTTCCATTATTCATCCTTTGGAACTAGTGTGTAATTTTAGGGCGTTTTTCTTCACAAAAATATGTGATTCTTTTCTGTTGAAAAATCACTTCTGAAAATTGCATATTTGTTTGGTTCGGCTTTTACAAATGCTGAAAAAAAACAGCTTCAATTCAGTTTTTTTTATACCAAATCACCTTTTTTTAAAGCCTAAAGAAACAGGCACTTAGTGAATTTAGTTTCACGTTACATGTACAAATTTCTTTGATTTCAATGCATCTGTTTTGATAGTTTTGTTGGCTTAATTTGCAGATTTAGTTTCTATTCTGTAAAACAAAGAAATATAACATGAGCACCACAGTTCAAAGAACACCAAGATCTGGTAGGCAGTCATTATTTTTCCAGGATTTAGCTTCACCTCTTTCCGCCCGGAGAGGAAAGTTTTCGAGTCCAGGCCAGACAGCTGCAGTATCTACTCCATGGCGTGAGAACTTTGGTAGGTCGGACCTTCCACCACCTCCTTTTTACACCTTGGAAGATAGATCAGACTTTTCTCCTGAATCGGGTATACCAGATTACCAAATATCCCCAGAGACCAAGTCAGACCCTAGAACTCCAACCCAATCTTCAAACAGAGATTTTTCAACTCCACTGAAAACCAAATCAGAGGCTAGCACATCTTATGCTTTAAGAGGGTTGCAGCAAAACCAACAGGGCTCACCCAGTTTGAATTGGTGGTCACCTGCAACTGCAAAGAGTGGCAGTGAGCAAGATGACAAGGGAAAGAGTTCACCAGTCGAGGGTGTGGTTCAGCCTGGCGCTTTGATAACTCTTCCTCCACCGCTGGAAGTGGCAAGGCCCGAGGTTCAAAGAAATTCCTTGCCAGCAGGGAATCTCAATGAGGAAGAATGGGTAACTGTTTATGGGTAATGCATTAACTATGATTTAGAATTTAAACACTTGCCTTTTAAATTGTGCACATTTTGCTGAAGAAAAATACATTTTTAAGTATGAACAAAACAACACCATAAATTATGCCCTCATTCTTGAATAATCAAAAGAAGTTGCTCCAAAGTCCAAAATCATAAGATCAAAACTCATGCTCCCTAAAGCACACTAACATGCTTATTCCAAATGCAACATTTCATTAGTGTTACTTTTTATTGTATACCACTTTCCAAACTGATAGTTTTGAGAATGGTAATGATAAAATGAAAAATCAAATGATAGTCAAGACATAGTTACTGATAAATTTTGGAGGTATATCAGTCTCAGTTTGGGTAAAAACTCCAGCATGTTTAGGGACTAGGAATTTTTATGTGGATATATTATGGAGAGAACTGTTGACAGTTCTCTTGAAGGCTGCAAACAGATTGCCATGTATATATGCTTATTTTCAAGAAGTATCTTGGCCAAAACGAGTTTTTTGATGAATGATAATAAGTAATAACAGATCAACAATACCCAAAATATTAATTGATGAGAAGTTGTTGTGACAATTAAGATGGGAAGCATGGCAACTTCATAGACTGACATGAACTGTGTTTTAGTATAATGCATCTCATAAAGAGGAAATTGCAGAGAAGGGATACTATTTAAATTTCTATACTCCTTCAAGATTTGACATATTTACAATTTCTTTTGTTGAATGTTGTGTTTCATGATTAACCATAATTGAATTTGGGTGACTATCGAGTTCCATGAGTTGTTTTTGGGCAATGTGGGTTGAGTTAACTATCTTTGTGTGTGCAGAAGAGCAAGGGCGAGGGCGGGATAGAGATACTATCTGATGTAGCCATATGACCCACTTGTTGTTTAATAATACAGATGCACTATTACCTATCTTCCCTCTCTGATGATCAATGAGTAATTTAATGTATATTATGAAGCTTTGAGTATGCACTCGAAAATCTTTGATGAGGCCTGTTGAACCTTTTGCATCTATGTTTGAGATGTTAAATCAATAAGCTAAAAGCATCTACTTTCTAATTTGTGTATACCAATATAAATGCTTTTAATAATGCTCTTTCTGTTTCTGTGCAGTTTTTCTCCAGGTGATTCTAATTTGGTTTTAAGGGAGTTTGAAAAATGTGGTGATATTTTGAAACATGTTCCTGGACCTAGAGATGCTAATTGGATGCACATTTTGTACCAGGTTTGTAACCTTTCACTTTCATGAAAATAATGATTGGATTTTTCTTAGAAAGCAATGGTTGTCGGCCAATTCAATACTACCCATGAATACTGTTTTGGAATTGTTATATACTTTATCAATATATCTGGAAATGATTCCAAATGCTTTCCTCTCGCTACACCCTTTTGAAGGACTTTTTGGTTACCCTTTATCAATTTTTTGTAGCATCACATCACTTAAATAAATTTCAATCCGGATGCAGAATCGATCTGATGCACAAAAAGCTCTTAACAAGAATGGAATGCAAATTAATGGAGTCCTGATAGTAGGTGTCAAACTGTTGGATCCCATGCAACGCGAAGCTTTGAATGAAGGACAGAACAATCAGATATTTATGCCTTTACCTCTATCCTCTGCTAGAATTTCAGAAACGAGCACATTGAGAGCTTCTTCTCGACCCTATTATCTTCAGAATGGCAACTCAGGTGTACGCCAGACAGGAGGTACCATTGCTTCTCCAACAAAATCATTGGTGTCCAAGGTCATGGATTTGATGTTTGGAGTCTAGATTGACTGTTCTGGTGAATCAGACTATTTCATTATGCTTCATTGTAAGCAATGATTTTAGTTTCTGCTACTCACACACAATGCAGAGTTGGGGCATGTATTCTTTATTGGATTTGAGTTGTGGAACATTTGCTCTTTGGATCCCAGTTTTTGGAATTTGTGACATTTAACATTTGCAGTTTTATATGGTGTTATACAGGAATACTTTGTAGCCATATATGTCTTGTGACCATGTTGGCCATATCCAGGGTGACCAATCTGAATCACACTGGAATTAGACTCACAATTCTTCCAGATTTCTGAAAACCTTTGCACAAGTTTTGTGACCATGTTACCTTCTCAATAGCCTTTACTTTCATCAGCTTCTTCTTGATGGCTATATCTGCTCTCCAACATGTAATATGGCTCTCCAACCACTGAATGAATTGTGCCTTATTTTCCACAATACTTTATGCAACACACCATTTGCAAATTTATTTTCCTGATAACTATCTCTATTCTTATCCTATCCTTATAAAATATTTTCCTCATCACACAGCTTTGAAAATAGAGGTAAAAATCCACACTCATTCTTTATGAAAAATATTCATTAAATTTTTAAATACATTTTTAACAATGTTCTTAATTTAAATAATTGCAGAGTTAAAATTTGAACTTATCACAGTCTAGAAAAGTAGGTTTTTCAAATTTGCAACATCATATTTAGTTAATTGAGTTTGAATTGATCAATTATCTTCCATTTACAATAACTATCAAAAAGATGATTAGGCTAAATTCGGATCATAACCTCTATTGATTTAGATGTGAATTAAATTAAACCTAATGATACAACTTTATTTTAGAAACTATGTCTTATCATATAATCTCATCTCATTACTGTATATATTCAATAATTCTTCAAAAATAAGTAAAACAGTAATTTATTTTCAGTGGTTGTAACTTGTAAAAACATGAATGCCACAACATAATGTAGCATCAAATTTCCCTCTTCATTTTTTGACCACACTTCATGGCCTTCTATTTCCTTCTTCCACGTTACCCTTGTTCCTTTCCCCAATCCCTTAACCCCAATTTCAAAACCCTAACCAAATCCCCCATTCCCAATTTCCCTCCCGTCTCCTCCGGAATTCAAAACCCAGAAACCATCGATGAAGACGACGGAGATGAGGGCAAAAACAAAACCCCCATTCCCATTCCCAACAACAACAACTTCAATTTCCTCAAACTCTCTGTAACCCTAACCGTTATCTCCGCTTCACTTCCGCAACCAGCTTCCGCCGCCACTGCCACCGTTAAGGGTAAAAAACGGGTACCCAAAAAATCATCGACCAAAAAGCTCGAACCTTTATCGCCGGAGGAGCTAAAATCATGGACTAAGGATCTTCCCATAGTCTCTGATAGAATTCCCTATAGTGAAGTACTTGAACTGAAGAGGAATGGTAAGCTCAAGCATATAATTAAACCTGCTTCTGTGAATTTGAGGCTAAGGGCAGAGCCAATTCTAGTAGTTTTGGATGATTCTAGGGTGTTGAGGACAGTGTTGCCTTCATTTGAGAGCCATAGTAAGTTTTGGGATTCATGGGATGAGTTAAAGGTTGATTCTTTGTGTGTTAATGCATTCACACCACCACTTAAGAAGCCCGAGATTGAACCTTCTGTGTTGTCTAATATATGGTTTCCTCCTATCGATAAATTATGGGATTTGAGATTTTGGAATAGGAAACCAAAGAGGGAATCAAAGAGGGCTTTGGAAGTGAGGCAACAGAGGTTGGAGTTGAAAAGAGTGAGGGAAGAGGAAATGAGGAAGATGAGGGAAGAGACAGAGATGGTGGCGCGGAATATGAAGATTCAGAGGAAACAGGAAGAGAGGAGGAGAAAGAAGGAGTTAAGGAAGATAAAGTATCAGCAATCGATGCGTGACGCCAGGGAAAATTATTTGAGAATGGCTGATTTTTGGTCAGATTTGGCAACAAATCCAAATGTGGCGAATGTGCTTGGGTTGGTTTTCTTCTACATATTTTATAGGATTGTGGTGCTTAATTATAGGAAGCACAAGAAGGATTATGAGGACAGGATCAAGATTCAGAAAGCGGAGGATGAAGAGAGGAAGAAGATGAGGGAGTTGGAGAAGGATATGGAGGGGATTGAAGATGATGATGATGAGAGTGAGCAAGGGAAAGGGGAGCAAAATCCTTATTTGAAAATGGCGAAGCAGTTTATGAGATCAGGGGCACGCGTTCGAAGAGCACAAAACAAAAGGCTTCCTGAGTATCTAGAGAGAGGTGTGGATGTGAAGTTTACCGATGTTGCTGGGCTGGGTAAAATCCGCCTTGAACTCGAGGAGATTGTTAAGTTCTTTACACATGGAGATATGTATCGAAGGAGAGGAGTGAAGATACCAGGTCTAGTTTACCTAAACTCTCATAAGCATTTAGTAGAATAATTTGAATTACTCTTAGCATCTACAGAAGTCTTATTTGGTGAAGTTTCAGAGGAGAATCTTCCTGAACTCTATGACTATTGGGCAATGTTGTGCTTGCTGAAATATTTCATTATCCTATTGGAGCTACAAACATGATTTATCTAATCAAAAGAAAGAAAGGATCATTCATTTTTGCTGTTCTTTACACTTGACTTACTAAAGGTTAAATTTGGTCATGAATTAGGTGGCATACTTCTTTGTGGGCCCCCTGGAGTGGGAAAAACATTGCTGGCAAAAGCAGTGGCTGGTGAAGCCGGGGTCAATTTCTTTTCTATTTCTGCTTCACAGTTTGTGGAAATATATGTTGGTGTCGGGGCTTCTCGTGTCCGAGCACTTTACCAAGAAGCCAAAGAAAATGTATGTGATATTTTTAGCTTTTCAATTGTACTATCATAATTTTGCTTATTTGTTTAAAGCCAAATTCTAAGAGTTTGATTCTTGCAACTGATTTTGACCAATAATTTTCCTCTGTCAATTAGCATCTAAACTCGAGACATTCTATTTTTCCTCATTTTATTTGCTTCAAGCTGATAGGACTTCATTCTTTTCAAGCATGCTACATTTCTTGTCATTACTTGAAACTTACCTACTTTCTTCAACTTCAGTGTTTGAATTGGCCCATTTTCATGTTATTTTTCTCAGGCTCCATCTGTTGTCTTCATCGATGAGCTGGATGCTGTAGGAAGGGAGCGTGGCTTGATTAAGGGTTCAGGTGGACAAGAACGTGATGCCACTCTTAATCAGGTTATGCATGGCAGATTGAACTTTCCAACTGATTTTATGAAATAAAATTTTGTATTTATATTCCTTGATGTTTTAGTATCGACTGAATTCTGCAGCTCCTGGTGAGCTTAGATGGGTTTGAAGGACGAGGGGAGGTGATCACTATTGCATCCACAAACCGACCAGACATTCTGGATCCAGCACTTGTGAGACCTGGCCGGTTTGATCGGAAAATATTTATCCCAAAGCCTGGCATTATTGGCCGCATAGAAATTTTAAAGGTAGTAGCTCCTTTGCCATATTTCACCAACTTGCTAGCATTCCAAGTTCATTTCTGTTTATACTTTTCCTTTCAAGAATTAGTAGCTTTGAGTTTATGACTAGTAATAGCTTTAAACTTATGTAGCTTCTCTATTCATCTTTTTCCTGGTTATACTGCGGTAGTAGGTTCATGCTCGTAAAAAATCAATGGCTGAAGATGTGGACTATATAGCCGTTGGTAGTATGACTGATGGAATGGTTGGCGCGGAGCTAGCCAACATAGTTGAGGTTGCTGCCATCAATATGATGCGAGACTCAAGGACTGAGGTAATGCCTCCAATATACAAACAATTTGTCTTTGCCAGATAGTTATCGCTCAGGTATTTCCTTATGGGCAATAGCTACCTGCTTTGTTAATCCTTTATGTATGTCATATCTATTGTCCTTGTCATTTTATAAAATTTACGTGCAAATAAAAGACGTGCTTATCTGACTATAAGGAAAAGTTTTATTGAGTGAACTATTCATTTTATTTTGTGGTGCCTCTATAATAGGAAGCCTTAATTAGGAGTCAGAAAAGTTGTATGCACATAGATAAAAGGGGGAAGATGTCAAAGGATGAAGTAGTAAGAAAAGGATATATTAGTTTGTGCTGTCCTTCATTTATGATTTTCATTATTGCAGGTTACTACTGATGACTTATTACAAGCTGCACAAATGGAAGAAAGAGGAATGCTGGATAGAAAGGAAAGAAGCCCAGATATTTGGAAACAAGTAGCTATAAATGAAGCTGCAATGGCTGTTGTGGCCGTGAACTTTTCTGATCTTAAAAATATTGAGTTTGTATGTACTTTCTCTCTATCCATTTTGCTTTTTTTGTTACTTTTCTCTCTAGACAGTAAAGTCCTAACGATTCAGGAAATTGACCTTGAGAGAGTGGCATTTTGTTCTATATCTTTTCGAAACACAGTTTTCATTGGATTCATTCATATAAAACTGAACTTCCTCTTTATTTTCTCCTAATAATGTTCACCATCTAATAGTTTTTTTAAAGTAAAGTGATATTTAAGTTTTTTATTGCCTTGGTGTAGGTGACAATTGCTCCTAGAGCAGGTAGGGAATTAGGTTATGTTCGGGTGAAGATGGATCCAGTCAGATTCAATGAAGGAATGCTCACGTATGGATTCTTTAGATAAATCATTACTCCCTATTTAATTAAGATATTTAACTATTGGAAAATGCCCTCTAAATGAAATGCCGGTTTGTATGTTACTAGCATCAGTCGATGATAATAGGCTGCCAGCTGCCATGATAATTGCCATGATAATTCAATTGATTTCAATATCATTGCCATGATAATTGAATTGCATAAGAAAAACTGTGTTCAGTGGCTCCCATTTTTATTTTAACCTGCAACTACTAATGTCATGCAGTAGGCAATCACTGCTTGATCATATTACCGTTCAACTAGCTCCCCGTGCAGCTGATGAAATTTGGTTTGGGAGTGATCAGGTAAGAGAATATTACAACTTGCTTTCTGCATGTTTCCTCACTTATTTTATTTGTAAAGGTAAAACAAATAACACAATGAAAGTGAACAAATTTTATTTCTAAATTCTAACATTGCACATGTGTTAAGGTATTTGTATTTCTGTGAGCTGGTTTACAAAATGTCCTGAAATTTTGAGAGAAGGAAAGTACAACATAAACAATATGTGGGCATATGGTTTTTTATATCCAGACTCAAATTATGGACTGGTCAGATAAATAAATTTTTCCAAGTTCTTCATTGACTTTGTTTGTCAGGATTTATTGCATTATTTTTATATTTTATATTTTATATTTTACTTTGTAAAATATTGTTTCTATATCAATATGATATGTTCACTAGTTAATCATGTCTAAGTTTATGGGCCCTTCTTGTTTGCTTATATCTGATTATGGATATAAATTAATTTAGACATGATGTAGAAATATTTTGACTTGATTTCAGTTGAGTACAATATGGGCTGAAACTGCAGACAATGCTAGGTCCGCTGCAAGGACATTTGTTCTTGGTGGGCTTTCAGAGAAGTATCATGGAATATCCGACTTCTGGGTTGCAGACCGAATAAATGTACAGATTCTTTGTCTCAAGTTTCACTTTTGTCATGATGTTTGTTATTTGCAGCTTTGGCATCAATTACAATTGCAACTATAATGTTAAAACAAAAAGTCTTTGCAATATAACTTGAAAAGTCTGAGTACAAAGAATTTAGGCCAAAAGGGTACAGTTTATCATCATATACCTTGAAGAATAACATGTGCTGTCCCACAAAATGTGTCATAGATATTTAAATAAGCCGATCAATTAGAATGGAAGAGACAGGGTTAAGACACTTTGTGGGGCAACAAATGGTGTCCCTACTTACCTTTGGCAATGTTATATTTGACCAACTTACAAATTTAAGGTATTTCATTGCCAGGAACTTGATTCAGAAGCAATGCGGATTGTAAACACATGTTATGAACGTGCAAAAGAGGTATGTTATAGTGGAAAGAAGTAACTCTTGATTGAACAGAAATTCACAACTTTGCTTTGCTTTACACTAGATTGAATA
This sequence comes from Lupinus albus, assembly GCA_009771035.1. Lineage (NCBI taxonomy): Eukaryota > Viridiplantae > Streptophyta > Magnoliopsida > Fabales > Fabaceae > Lupinus > Lupinus albus. Next base: position 2,030,330 of record CM020022.1, on the reverse strand, counting down.
ATAATTCACAACTTTGTTTTTGCATATCAGATCCTGCAGCTAAATAGAACACTGATGGATGCGATAGTGAATGAGCTTGTTGAGAAGAAAAACTTGACCAAACAAGACTTCTTTCATCTAGTAGAGTTGCATGGCTCCCTCAAACCAATGCCTCCTAGCATACTTGATATCCGAAATGCCAAGCAAAGACAACTTCAAGAATTGATTAATAATGGAAAACAAACAGCTTTGAATAGCCAGCCTTAACATCTTGTAGGGGCAAATGCTCCAATTTTGGGAATTTTCTACCATATGCATATTTAGTGCCCCATAATAGTGTTGTATTATATTCTTTTATTAGCCAGGTTAGTACCTAAGTTCTTTGTTTTTTCCCCTTTTTCTTGTTATTTAGTTTGAAACCATCATACATTGTACAAAATATTTCCTCAGTTTGCTTGGGAAAGTATTTACCTTTGATGTGATTGTTTCAAGGATTACCAATTTATTTTATGGGAGAGAATGTAATAATTCAACACTATTAACTTTAATCACAGTCCTTTTCTTTTATAATTATTATATTTTTGTAATCAAATAAACTTTTAACATATTTCCAGCAAGGTTAAATGTTAATCGAACATGGCTTTTGAACTTCCGTGAATAATAATATTCACAGGTATGATACTTGAAAAAATGTCATTCCATAGAATCCTAACAGTGAATATGTTCATATTTGTGCTTAGTGATATCAATATAATCATCATTTAAAAGGAAAATAAAGTAACACATTAGTTTTGCTTTACCTGTACAACTATTCATGTATTCAATTGATTATTATGAAAACTCGAAGTTTTCATTGGAACTTGACAAATTTGGCTTCTTATTTCACTTCCACCTTGATATATAAGTTATAACTGCAAACACATTATCACCAAAATTAACCACCCACTAAACCCAACAATGCATGCATGCAACAAATCAAAACCACTCTTTCTCTCTATGCCTATATATAATTGTGTGCTATACATACTCTTCTCTACAATTTGTATTGAGTTCTGTTATAACCATCTATTTCTTCTAAACATTGTTCAGTGAAAAAAAGAATAATATAAGACATGACATCACCCTTTTTCTTCTAAACTTTTAGTATATAAACAAGTTTTGAATACAAATAAGTGTGCTACCCTACCTAGTTTATGTTCTTGTTGGTGCAGTTTTTGTGTACCAGAATGATTCAGTTCTTACTGTAGACAAAAAAGACTACATTAATTGTGATACAAGCAACCCCATCACTGTCTTTGACAATGGAAAGAGCATTCTGAATCTTGACATGTCTGGACCCTTCTACTTCATCAGTGGAACTGAAGATCACTGCACCAATGGACAAAAGTTACTTGTGGAAGTGATGTCACCACATCCAATTCCAAAATCTTCACCACCATTATCTCATGCTTCTGATGATACCTTAGAGGATTCAATCTCAGCCTCAGCCTCTGTAGTGCTTGGTCCAGTCCCTGTGGCTTCCATAGTCACATTTGTAATTATGCTTCTGTTAACAACCTCTGATGGTGTTTTTATGGTTACATTGGACAACTAGTTGTTTTTCCTATGTAATGATTTCTTCTAGTTTGATTTGTTTAGGCATTAGATTTTAAAGTGACTTTGATATCATTCTGGTTTTTGTCAACATTCAAAGAAGAATGGACTACAAAAAGTTGGTACATAGTATTCAATGCTCAAAAATTAAGTGAAATGCACATCAATAGAGGGAGGAACACTGAAATAATTTCATTCTAACCATTGTTATTATTATAGGATAAATACATACATGCACAAATTTTATTACCAAGTCTTCACATTTTCTCTTCTAACACTTACATAACAAATTAGAAAGGAGTCAATTGAATTGAATACTAAAAACAAACAAAAGACACACAATAGTAGACATAACAATTTGATTAGTCCTATGCTGTCATGCACCCCATACCATGCCTGTTAGTAGGAAACACAAGAAACAAACTGCTGCAAACTATACCAACCATCAATGGGAAACTCTCCCTCACTTGCTCCATTTCCTTTTCGCGCCCCGGGAACAAACAATTAGTTACCCTATGATCCGAAATCGCGATGGCCATGAACACCATAACTGACATTATTGCATGCACGAAGTCAGTGAATCCAACTTTAAACCTTTCCTCCTTTGGCACTTGTATAGTGAGGCCTGGTTTGAACACAGACAACCCTTTTGGGGTGACAAAGCCGAAGTAAACATTGCCATCTGGGCCGTGAAAACTGTCAGTGAAGTGAAAGAAAAAGCATGAGAGTGCACATAAGGCTGATAGGAGATTGATCATGATGGTTTGAACATGAGTGCATTGTCCATTTTTGTAGATCGAGGGAAGGACCATCTCGAATGTGAGGAGCGTCCCTGTGGGTAGGAAGTTTCCGAGTAGTGAAGTCTTGGAGAGGGTTTTTTGGACACCTTTTGCCATCATTGCACGCCCCCGCTGATTTCGGCCAGGCTCTGATGATGATGTTCGTGGTGTAACCGATAATGGTGGAGTTGTATTGTATAGTTTGATTCCAATTCCTTGTTCTGTTTGTTCCATTGCAGGGTAGAAATTGAGGAAAAACACAGAAAGTAAAGAATGCAAATGAGTACATGGGATTTTATAAATGCTTGACATTCAAATTCCTTAACAGTTATTGACAGTTAACTTTGATGTCAAATATAATTCTGGTTACATGAGTACTTGATTTATTGGGTATAAGTTCACTTTTTACATTAATTTTATGAAATATGTAAGATAATTGTGTATCAATAAAGATAAAATTATTCATTATGTCATAAACTTAACTTGTATTTAGATTACAATCTTAACTATTTATTAATGTAAAGAAGTTGATTAGTTTGAAGCATGGCCTGGTGAGTGAAGAGTGAGATGGCCTTGATCCACAAGTGATTCAATGCAATCATCAAACATTTCTTCAATTGACTTAAACTTGAATCCTAGCCTCCTCACTTTTCCAATGTTTAGATCATAATGTGGTCTATTTAGTTTCTCAAACCTGAAAATCCAATAAACAATAATTTTAAGATATAGTTATGTAACTTATGTACATTTTCAAAAATATGTTTAATTTCTACATTTCAGTGTTTAAAGTTGTTTTACAAATACCAATAGCAGAAATCTTCTCAGGAGAAATTATTATATGGTCCACGACTAATAGTCTCAACTCTCAACTAAATTCATACGACGAGTTTATTCTAGATCAGGAGATGATTTAAGACTATTGACCTTGTACAATGTAAGAATTTATTCGAGCGTAACTAGAAGCGTTAATAGATCAACCTTTTGGGGATGGGTAGGGTAGGATAACGGATTGCTAGTAAATCAACCAAAGCATCAATGTCCAATACTGTAGAGCTGCATAAATATCTGCCATGTGAAGCTTCATCCTCATAAAGAAGTATGTGACAAAGTGCAACATCATCTATATGAACATATCCCATCCTTCCATGCCATTGAAATTTCTCTTTTTCCCCTGCATGGTAATTACAATATATATATAGCATTTTTACAAAGTTTATTTATCTAGGGACCACTTAAGTATGTGTGTACCTTTGAGCAATCCTAGTACATCAGATGCAGTAGAACATAAATCTGATGGCAAGCTGGGTCCAATGATGAATGATGGTAGAATTGTCACTAAATCTATTCCATTCTCTTTGCAGTATTCCCATGCTGCTCTTTCTGCTAGTGTCTTTGACATCACATACCATGCCTTCAATATACACATGTTACAACTTAATCAGAAGCATGCTAATTTCCTTATAGAAGGTGACCAATTAATCCTTGTTAGCTATGATATCAGCGCAACGATAGGGTTGCTTGTTACATATGGAGGTCATGAGTTCAAATCTTATAAATAAACTATTTACTTGAATTGTAAGACCGAGTACATCTACTTCTCTGGACTTCACTCGATGAGACTGTCGTGCATTGTGCTACCCTTTTTTAGCTAGGATAACAAATTTGGCTAGTAATAATGACACTCATTGGAGAATGATAAATATAGGGCGACAAACACTGATCACAGAGTTTTCTTTTGGTACTATCAAGGGTATCCCCTCATCTTTTGGATAAGAAACTAATTCTCTTGGGGTGTGTTATTGCTCTTCCCAGCAAGTGTCGCCCCCAGGAATCGAACCATTGATTTTTTGGTCTTTCTGGGCATCTAGCAGGGCCTTAAACTACTAGACCAACACTTGTTGGTGTGAGAGGTGCAAAGTTTGAGCATATTATATGAATAATTAAAAATGGTCATTTAATTTAAGCAAAATATGTACCTGAATTTTCTGGCACAATTCCAAGGAGCTCCAAGATGACTCATCTAGTGGTATGTTTGGATCAAAATCATCTCTTACTCTAACAGCTGAAGAAGATGAGGTTAAAACCACTCTACCAAGCACATTGTTCCTCTTACATGAACGCAGCACATTCAGAGTACCTTCAACAGCAGGCTCCAAGATTTCTAACTGTTTTTGTATATAAAATTGATAACCATGTTACATATCAAAACTTATAATTACACTTTATATGTATATCTTAGTTAGTACCAACAACAAGTATTAGAAATCACTTACTAAGTGTTGTAAGCTATCATATTTTTGTGACTAGTTTGGATAATATTAACAATCTATCATATATATGTTGCAATTTATGTACCATAAAAACAAAGAGTAATTAATCATAGTGGCAAATATGATACATATTAGTTGAGATATTCTCTAGTACTAGAGAGTAATTATTTTCTGTCATATATCGTCATCTCATCCAGCACCAATATATACCTTTGGATCTGAGGTAGGTTTGATTACAGGAGAGGCAATGTGGAAGACACCTTTGCATCCCATGATTGCATTGTCAAAGCTTCCTTCTTCCATTAAATCTGCTTCAACTAGTTGGAGTCTGTCTTTTGCTCCTTCCAGCTTCCATAAGTGTTCAATTTTCTTCTGCTTCTCTGTTACTTAATTATGATCAGTGCCATATATACATATACAAATGTCTATCAACATAAGAGTTTAATTATATGATAACAAATGTAATCTCAACTAAAATACACATAGTACTTGTTGAGAAAAATAGAGAAATGGTAAATAGCAGATTATTTTCAACTGTCTTTTTTGTTTTTTTGATAAACAAAAATATTAAAAAGGCACAACAGGTACCAACTCGATTAAAACTTGCGACATAGGTCTATACAACTTTTAACCTCTTTTTGTTATTACTATTAAGTAAATTTCATCCAACAAAAAAATGTGTATAGTTCCATAAGAAATGTGTAAAGTTATATATTTGTGAATAGAAATATAAGATATAGTGAAAGAGAGTAACCTAGATCTCTGACTGTGCCAGTGACATGATAACCAGACAAAAGAAGTCTTTTGATAAGCCAAGAAGCCAGAAAACCTGAAGCCCCTGTCACACAAACTTTGTCTTTGCCTTTGTGTAATTCCTTATCAGATAATGCAAGAGCCATGACTTTTAATTTCTCTCTTCTAAGAACTGTAATTACCAAATATATATATATATATATATATGTATATCATGTTTATATGTCACAAGGATAGAATGATCAAGCTAATTACTTCATCAACTATGTGGTTAAGGTTACATGACTTACCAACATTTCATCAACCTTGCTCATAAGGTTGAGAATATATTATTATTCATTATAATGCTACAGTTATTTTATTTTCTATACTAGGTCTCCAATATGGTAAGACAGAACCTAATATAGTGGCACTTTGAAATTGAGGTTGTTGTGTCTTCTTTGGTACCCAAAATAAATCATAAAACTCAATATGTAGCAGAAACAAAAGTATATGGTTAATGACATAATCATTCTATGAACCCACCACCTCACAAAGCCACCATATCTTTCAAGATCATAATCTATATAGAATATTTCCTTTCATAACAATGCAGTCTTCATGCAATTGAAAATGAAGTCACTATAAATATCATTCATTTTAACTAAAATAAGACACAACCAACGCCAACAAAGGTGATAGTTTAGTCTAGTAGCGTAAGATCCCTCTAAATCCATATAATGACCAAAAGGTCAATTAGGGTTCAATTGTCTTTTTTTAATTTAACATTCATATTAACGAATGAGCTTTCTCACTCATTCATATCAACCAATCTATTGACTTTAATATTAAATTAACATTATATCTTAACATATGATTATGAATTATTTAGAAGCACATAAAAAATGTATATAGAAAAAGGTTGCACGCCCAGTGGGACTCGAACCCACAATCGCTTGATTAGAAGTCAAGCGCCTTATCCATTAGGCCATGGGCGCTAATGCTTAGTACCCTTCATATTTTCTATATAAACGTAAGATTATCCAATTTAACTAGAGAGTATCATAAAAATTTCACCAATTAAAATGCCTATGAAACATTTAAGCACATGGTCCCACAATGAAAAGGACAATCACATAAGTGAAGTTAGTTGTAAACATTGAGACACAAAAAGCTCTACAGTTTGATACATTAATTTGGGAGTTGGGTAGATACATAAGTGACAAAACAAAGCCTATTCCCAAGGCTGTTTTCTTTTTCTGGTGGGCATGCATTTCTTAATAAGAAAAAAAGATATTTACGTGTATATATTATCATTGTATCATACATTATTCTTATTTAATTATTATTAACTTTTCAAAAAACTTAATTCAAATAAATAGTGGATAATAAAATGTATGTGTATAAATCTTTATACTAACGATGAATAGGTTATAAACTCTTATTTAGCAGCAATTAGCTATTTTAGCTTTTCTTGATGAATTATTCATTTGATGTGAAAAAGGGTAAGTTGTTCCCCACTTGCAAGATGATAGTAACAACAGAAGCCAATCAAGCCAAAGCCTCAATAATGTAACTAGATACATTTCTTCATATCCTTATGCTCACATTCTCTTAAAATGCATACTTATATATCAATTACATAAAAAATTATACCCTTGTTAATAAACCCTTCATTTTTACCAATATCAAACACTTGTTAATACTCCCTTATAAACATAATTAATTGGTTTAGTTGTAGCAAAATGATATAAAAGTCAATAAATAAGACGTTTTTCTAATGGTGTAAGATCGTACCAGATTCTAAAATATTAAAAAGTCAAAAGACCAATTTCATGCGAATGATAATTGTTGAGAGAGAAAATCACATATTCCAAAAAGATTAGTTCTTCTCTAAGCACATGTTATAAACTAGAATATTAGAAAGTGTTTGGAAGCTTAAAAAACTACACCAAATATGGAACTAGTTACACCAAGAACACTCTATAACAAAAAACTTTGTCCTCCAAACATGAATTCTATTCCATAATCACCCATTGATGGGTACACCAAACTATCCACCGAGTCTATAAACATCAACTCAGTTCCTGTGTCGACCGAGTCAAAGCTTTCTTCTTCTAAATTTGGAAGTTCAACAATCTCACTCAGCTCAGAGGACCCTGTCTCTAACCATTTCTCTGTGTCAAACTTAACCATAGATGCAGCTTCTGCAGCCGCAGCTTGAATATCACGTGGAGTACACGTGACTGGTTTTGGAAGCACGTGAGCTATATTTGGAAAGTTAAGAATTGGTGAGTTACCCTTAATGCTCATAGCTGCAACATCGTGTGCTCTTGCTGCCATTTCAGGTGTATCGAAAGTTCCGAGCCAGATGCGAGATTTCTTGCGAGGCTCACGAATTTCAGATACCCATTTGCCCCAATTACGCATTCGAACACCATGGTATATAGGATTCTTGCTAAAATCTCTGCTTTTCAATGCTCTGTTTTTGCTCTGTTTTTTTGACTCTGTTTTGTTGTTGTTGGTAGAAGTTTGAGAAGTGGTTCTTTGTATCATAGCTATTATTATTTAAAATGGGTAATGAGAATGTTTTGTGGAAAATAATATATGGTAAGCTTTTTGTAGTGAAGGAGGATACACTTTCTCATCCAAGGATTGAGACCCTTAACCTACCAATAATAGTAGTATATATGAGGATGATATTCGAGTCAGACTCCTCTCCATTACGGAAGAGAACAATTCTACTTTTTAGTATATTTTGAAGGATAAAAATATAATATAAATGTAAATGAAAGGGTATAAATGTCACTGCGTTTTGATTTTTACATGTATTTTTACACAACTGTCCTCTCCAGTAATGGAGAGGAATTTGACTCGATTTTAATGCTACAATGTTCATCGTATAGTCAGGAGTAAGGACAATGGAAAGACAAGTACTACAAAAAACATAACATGTTAAAATATTTTTATCATTTTATATATATTGAAATAACAATTTTGTCATTAAAATACAAGGAAAAACGAGTATTTTCTTTACATTAATGGAAATAATATTTTTTCTATAGTTAGATGTTTGTTATAAGATATGAAATTAGAAAAATAGATGTATAATAAATAGAGATGGGAGAGGTGTCAATTCATTGTTAATTTATGTAATACAAATAACAATATTGTTGTAACATTTCTGGCCAAGTCTTATTGCTCCACATATGATATTTTTGTGTGGCCATTAAGGTCAAAATGTTTGGTGCTTTGTCCAAACCCCATTCCCTACTCATTTAAAGAAAAATCCACATCCATTTGGTGTCTTCCACAGGGAATGCAATTAGAATAAGACAAATCAACTAACATGTGTAATTTATATAACATGGGTTACAACAAATGTTATTATATACAAACATTTTTTTAGGTCCCATCACTATTCAGACACCACTAACCTGTGTTATATAGGTTCCATCACTATTCAGACACCACTAACCCGTGTTTTTAATTTTCCTGACTAATGAAAAAAAGTGAATACCTATTTTGATTCTTATAATTTCACATATGTAGCAGTTTAATACGATGAAATGTTAAAATACTAGTTAAAAATTGAGAACGTGAGTCAAAATAGTTATTGTTACTATATAAAAATACTAAAATAACTAATTTGATTCACATTTAATATTTTTATGAACTACTCGATTTTTTCAATTTTTGAGGAATCAAAGTGGTACACGATTTTTTAGGGACCAAAAAATATAAATGATACATAAGGTAAGGTTATACACACTTTTAGAAGTAACTACTTATCTTATAAAATAATTTTGGATGTTGATTTAAATGGAAAGAGATTAAAGTCTTACTCATCCTTTGAAAGGAAATCAAACTATTCATGTTTAAGGGTTTGAGTGGAACTATTCTAACCTGTTTACTAAAATAGTATTGACAACATACTTTAGTTGATTAATTAAGGAAGTATAATTTTACCTATGTTTTTTAGTACACACTATTAACATGTATCTTCGTAAAAGAGGATTGACTCATGTTAGCAATCCATATATATATCTAAACATCCAAGTTGGCAAGATGTTTATGTATTCTATTTTGAACTAAACACCACTTTCCCACCACATATTTGATCAATCTGAATGCCTACAACAAAATTACAACATCAACAATAAAATTGTTCATCTACATACATCATAGTTCCATTTGATTAGCATATGCTTATTGTAGATTGTAATGTTACATTATTATAAAAAGTGTGAGATTATAATATGAGATAGCAAACTAAGAGAAAAAGATCTAACTCATCCAACTTGAATATGTTCATTTTGTTTTTGTCATGGTTTATAAGTTTTTTTTATGGTGTGTTAAATAACAAAAACTAGGGTTGAGTAGGACCCGACCCTACTCGCTTATCCAGTATGATTCGATCGTGATCAAGACCGAATATGGGTGTGTCTCATTATGTCTAATTTCAGGTTCGGGTTTAAAAATTAGATCTGAATTGTCATATGGTCACTCATTCATCATATTTATATTTGTCTCTTTTCAATTGCTACTTAGTAATGACATCTCATGCGTAGAAAATATTATTGAATATCTAATTTTTGCTTTATATATATATGATTAATAATATATGAGTAAATTACACTCACACCCCCTGAGTTTTAATGAAATTACACAAACCACTTCTCTCTTCTTTGTCATTACACAAACCACCCCTCCCTCCTACACAAATCACCCCTAGATTTATACATACATTACACAGACTACCCCTGCATGTTATAAAAGTGTAATATTTTAAAGAAAAAATGTGTGATGAATGTAATTAAGTTAAACAAAATATTGTATATTGTGTAACACTTCAAATAGTACAAAAGCGAATGTTTTATTATTATTTTTGTGTCATTAAAAAATACATTCATAATTTCAAATAAATGTTTAAATAACTCTTATATTATTTTATAACGAACCAAATAATGAAGACACATTGACTCTTATATTATTTGAATTTTTCTACATAATATACAATATTTTGTTTAATTAATTACACATATCATACGTTTTTTGTTTAAAATATTACACTTTTATATTATGTAGGAGTAGTCAGTATAACATATGTACAAAATTAGGGGTGGTTCGTGTAAGGACAAAAAAGTGAGGGGTGGTTTGTGTAATTTCACTAAAACTCAGGGGGTGAGTGTAATTTACTCATAATATATATATATATATATATATATATATATATTATTTCACATGCCAAATTACATATCCATAATAATAAATAATATTAAGAAGACTTTATCTAAAAGAAATATGCATTATATTAAATCGAGTCTAAGTCGAGTTCAAGTTCAAATGCTAACCATGTCTACATTTGGGGTCAGATTAACTTCGAGTTTAACATGAGGTATAATTCAAAAAATAAACTAACCAAATTTTAAGGTCCAATTAAGATTAAGCCTTACTTATCTCAACCTAACTTATACTCACCCATCAATTTCATTTTTATTTTAGTTTCATACATTATTTTATAATTTTTATACATCTTCATAGATTATGATTAACATCTATTTTTTCTTCACAATAACAAATATCATTATCATTTAGATCTCACGGTCTATCTATAACAATTTATCTCCATTTCCATATTTATGATGGAATAAGTATTGGTAAGAATAGATGCATCAAGATTTTCTAAGCCTTCATTTGGGAGAGTGGAAAAAGAAGAGAAAGAGTTTGAGAGGAGAGAAGTTGAGAAGAAATAAAGCTTTTCTCTCATTTGGTTTAGGGGGAAGTTTGAAGAGAGGGAAATAAAAAGAAGTGAGACGGATGGGGATCACATGTACCAAAATTGTGTCCTCATCCCTGTCTCAACCAATTAGAAAAAGAAAAAGAAATGAAAAAAAAAGCAAGTGAGTGAATTTTTTAAATGAGATGACGATATTTAATTGGCTGTGACAGGGATGGGGACACCATTTTGGGAGAGGTGACGCCATCCAAGTAAGACCCACCAAATTTGTTTCTCCTCCCAAGTGAGGAGAAAATGAAATGAGAAGAGTAACTTTCTTAGAAGTGTGTGGTGGGGCTGGGCTGGCTCACCGTTCAAAGTTTGGGAATTCACGCAGTCCCTTATTCATGTGTTGCATCTGGAATCACTTGGACAATAAATCATTGTCCATGGAAAAGTGGGAAAAAAACACTCATTTCTTTTTATTATTTATCCATACAACCAAACAATACTAAAATATAATCTATTTCTCTTTAACATATTTCTCTTTTTTTTATTTTTTTTCCGTACGACCAAACAAAGACTAAGATAACTTTCACACCAAGATGAGTTAATTTTCTATTGCTGTTTACTTGTGACATAGTAAACGAAGAAGTTGGGAAATTTATTGTAAAAAAAGTGATTTGTGTTCGTAGCTGAATCGAATGATAGGTTGCAGGTTTCTCTTCTCCAGGTTCCTCCAACTAACTATTCACATTTTCATTTCAATTTCTTTTCTTCTCTTTTTTTCATTCAATTCTATTCACTATCATATCTTTTTAATTTGAAGTTGCAGAATTGACCGTGTTCTCAGATTTACCAATTCATATGTTCCATCATCAAACCCTAATTCACCTTTTTACTTTCAGGTTCTCACTTTTAATTCCTTTTCTTATCACTCTTTTTCTAGTTACATAACTAGTTCAGAAACGTGGAATCATGAAATACTTTTACTTACATAATGTTGCATATGCAGTACTTCTTCGTAACCCTTTTGGAAGAAACCTTTTTGTGCGCTTAAAACAAATAAGTAACCTTTTTAAGGAAAGTCAAACCAAACAAATATATAAATGTTAGAAGTGTTTTTTATCAATAAAAATCACTTTTTTTTTCTTTCTATTAAATTTGCTCTAGTCTGTTTAAGAGTTTTGAACTACTTGTCAGCTTAATACTTTTTTTCAATTTTGGTACAGGGACAGAGGGATTATCATTGTTTAAGCTGTAATTTTGTTATGGGCGGTAGAAAGAAGAAAGTGTGCCTCGAGGACCATAGCAAGAAACACAAAGTAATGAATTCTATCTGGAGACCAGTTGCCACTCGTGCCAGTTCTTGTGAAGGTGTGTCTTTTTTTCCTCTCGTCCTGACACATTGACTATCAGCTTCCGGTATTATATCCATTTTCCTAGATCAGATGATAATTACTGTATTTTATATATTTTCTGATATCTAAAAGTAATTAGCGAGCACACGTTGCCATGGAGTAGCATGTTTCCTTCATATGAGGAGCAGGGATTTGTTCCTCTAGTATGACTGTGTGAGTTCAATGATCAATATTAAATGATATTTTTTGCAGAGAGCTTGATAAAGGATGAAACAAATGAGTTAAAAGATGGAAGCGAAGTTCGGGAAGTGGGTTGTAGCAGATCTAGCACTATTTCAAATGTCATGAAGGTAGCTACTGAAGCTATGTATGAAAATACAGAATCACCTACCAGTTCCAGCCCATTGCAGGATAATGTCAAAAACAATGTTGTAGAAGGAGGTTCATCTCTTTCCACTGGAAAGCATTCGATTTCTGTTGAGGCAAGATTATAATTTTCATTTCCTTTTTTCAATTCTTGACTTGGTAGTCTATCTTTTATTATGAAGCTGGCAACCAATATTTGTTCACTTTGTCTTTTTACATACTAGCGATGCCATATGTCTTTTATTATGAAGAGGTCTTGCATGAAAAGCTGCGCTGCTGACTATTTTTTTACTTGTTTTTTCCTTTTATGACTCTGATGTTAGTTTTTATTGTCTATTATCTGATGTTTTTCTTTTCCTTTTTTCGCAAATTTACAGCGCAAGGAATGATATCACATGTTACTTTCTCAGATTTTTTTCTTGTACCATTTATTTGCCTCCTCAATTTTGATATCTTGTTCATCATGCTTTTTTAGCTATACTCCCATTGACTTCTCTTTTCCGATTATGCACTGAAAAATCAAAACCTTTAGCTTTTCATCTCTGGTTTCGTTGTGTTTGTTGTGCAGGTTGGTGCTTCTCTATTTCGATTTATCAAAGGAAAAGGGTAAAAACTGGTTTCATTTTTTATGGTTGTAAAAGGACTAGAGAAAAGTGTGGTCTTAGACAAAATAGGCTGAAAATGAAAATAGTGATGCATATTAGGAATTGTGTATTTGCAACTTGAGACTCGTGTAGCCAATACCATATGGGATACAATCATACAAATCTTGTTATTGTTGTTATCAGAGGGAAATTGTATAAGATTGTGCTTATGATATGTAAATTAGATTTTATGCTTGTTACTCATTCTTTATACTGTTTCAGGGGGTCCACTCAGAAAAGGATAGAAGAGGAGACGGGGGTTAAGATAATATTACCTTCATCAAAAGAAGAGGATTTTGTTAGTAAGTTTTTGGCTTCACCTACTCCATTGAATATGTTGCTTTTGCTTTATTTACTATTATTGTTAAACACTTCGGAATTTTAAGTTATATCTGATTTGACATTAATAAAACTATTCTGCATTCAAAAGAACATATTGAGTCTTTTGTGAATCATAATGATTATATGGGTCTTTGATTCAACTTGTGTTTGTTTAACTATATAGCCAAAAGCCCAATTGAATCAGAAAGCCATAACATAATTATGTGACCACGGGAATGTGAGTCTTATAGTGGCTGAGTGTGGGCACCAAACTTCCATTTAAAGTAGAGGCTCTCTCCTCTTAACAGCCTGGGCTTTTTGGAGCGGAATCTCCTCTACATTGCAATGAATCATAAGCGTGGATAACTATATGAAACCCAATATCTAAATAATTTGATAAAATTGTCTTTTCAGCCATTGAAGGCAATTCAGTTGATAATGTGACTTCAGCTTCAGAGAAGATACAAGCTATAATTGACGAGGTCAATTGCTTGTCCTTGCAATCTATGTCAGCGATGGTGACTTGATATTACTTTGTAGTCACATACTCACGGGATTTCACAAAGATTAATATAATTTTGTTTTTGAAACAGGTGGTTAACAGTCGAAGTCTTGATTATTCACACTTCATATCACTTCCATTGGCCATCCATCCTGAGTTAGTTAATAAACTAATCAATTTTCAAAACTCTATATTGGGAATTGGTAATTCTTGCACGGATGAGAATCTTGACACTGATTCCACTGAGGATGGGGATTCTAGTGATAGCAAGGAAGTGGATCAATTGTCAAAGGAAAATGCTGATGTTACAGTTGAACTTAAAGTTGATGATCGCAGTGAATCAGTTAAAGTTAATTTTACTAACATACCACTTGTCAGTTATGTTCCTAAAGCATCCAAGTCTTCCGCCTCATCTGGTATGAAAACAATCATCTATGCAATGTTTAGTGTGCTTATTGCTGAAGGATTTTGAATACAGATATAGTGGAGTTGTCTCCATTATGTAATCAACTCAGCAGCATAAATAAACATTCTTACTTTTGTTGTGATGTGCCATTTTCTTTGCTGTTCTCTGTCATTTTCCTCTTTGTGGATGCTATGATTATATTCCCAATATATCTCATAATATCCACCAACCAGTCATTTTCAAAACTTATGAGTTTATATTGTCATTAGAAACTCATCAAGGATTAAATGTTTATGCTTTACTTTGGATAACAAGTTATTCTGTTTTATTCTTCTCTCCTTTAGGATCTATCTTCTTTAATGCGGAGTTTCATTGATTTATGTTGCACGTTTGCAGATTTGGTGATCGACAGATCCATTTTTATCAAGCCTAAAACATTTCACCTTACAGTACTCATGCTTAAGCTGTGGAACAAAGATCGAGTTAAGACTGCTACTGAGGTCTTGCAGGTAAGCGTTACTAAATTCAACAGTATAATATAGCATGTTAAGTAAATTATTTGTTTGTACTTATGTTTGTAACTGTGCAGAGCATCTCCTCAAAGGTTTTGGAAGCCTTGGATAACCGTCCTCTCTCTATTAGATTAAAGGGATTGGTAAGAGTCTATTTTGAGCTTCATTATGCTGATAGAGTATTCATATGAATTTCTTGATGCTGATTATCTGTAACAAAACATGGAGTGACATTTGATGATTTGTACATTCACTGAATCTATGGAATGAAGTAACTGAACAATGTATACATTAAAGAATTGATATCTGCAGATTGTCTCTTGTTGTATTTAAATTATATGATGGTAACGATTTGGAAGTTTTCCCTTTTTAGCTCATGTATATAACATTTTTATCAATTTTAGCATTCCATCATTAGATGTTACTCATGTAAAGTTGGCTTTCTTTGGAGGATTTCCTCTGTGTATGTCAGATAGAGCTTTGTTTTCTTTTACCACTAAATTTGAATTTTTTGTGTGATATCTTTATTAAGGGGAGGATATGTTTACTTTTGCAGGATTGCATGAAAGGTTCTTTGGCAAAAGCCCGTGTTCTGTATGCTCCTGTGGAAGAAATTGGCAGCGAGGGTCGTCTCTTGCGTGCCTGCCGTATCCATATATCAATTGTGTCGTGTATTTTTTCGGATTTCTTTGTTCTCTAAATTTCAAATAATTTTATTTCAATTGTAATACTCTGGCCTTGATTATAAAATGCTCTCAAAGAGTTGTTTGATTTCCTGAGTTTTTTTAGAAATCATAATTGATGCATATGTTGATGCTGGACTTGTTTTAGAGGGTGACGCTAAACAAAGATTGAAGGTACATTACACTTAATTGATTCATTGTACCTATTTGCTTCTTAGATAAACGAGAATTCTATAGGAATTACGTTAGTCAAAATCCACTTTAACTGTAGTAATGGTCTTCCTTATTTCTGTATTATGTTCACTGGAAATGCGTGAGATGCAACGTCAGCCCATGTTTTGACATGAATCATGTTAGCATCTGTATATTTCTGTACAAATTAATGAAAATATTTTAGCAAAAAAGGAAAGAAGGAATACACAGTTCTGAGGCCTTGGTAGGAAACCTTACCACCAAAATCATGCTATACTCTGCCCCTCATGTGCATTTTGTTTGTAAGTTTGGTGGTTTTCACTGATCATCAAGGTTTTCCTCTTCTGTTGCAGCTGCATGCCACAGTGATGAATGCAAGGCATAGAAAAAGGTGTGGTAACTTCCTTTTCTTTTGTCCGAGTACTAAGTTTTGCAGCTCAACAACTTCCCTTGCTGGTTAAGGAAGTAAACATAGAAAGTTTGTTTGGAAATTGTGTGTATTTCACATATTAAAATTTTAAAAGTTGTGATTTTCAATACAAACCTTCTATATTTTGTGATTCCTTAACCACTTAACAGTGTATCATTAGCAAGATCCTCTAGTGTAAGTAGCTGACAAATTATGCCTGTGTTCAGGGGGAAGTGGACAAAGAAAAGTTCTGATTCTTTTGATGCACGGGGCATATTCAAGCGGTATGGATCAGAGGATTGGGGGCAGTATCTTATTCGTGAAGCTCATCTTTCGCAGAGATTTTCGTTTGATGAACATGGATACTATCATTGCTGTGCTTCAATACCTTTTCCTGAAAACATGCAGGTAGAATGATAGATGTGTTGTTGATTATGGCCTTACTTTCCCCAAGTTGTTCTCTTAAATAAGATTTTGATAAGTTATTCCAAACATCTCCTTTGGCTTGTATAGAAATATGTGCAATCTAAAGTTTGAAAATGAAATAATCCATCATAACTATATCAATGTGAACTCCAGTTGTGGAATACATGTACAGAAGCACATTCTCAAGGGTTAATTAAACTTAATGAGATGCATCAATTTGTACTTAGTAAATCATTTAAGTGTGATGCTTATTTGAGCACAAAAATTCCAAGGTGAAATATAAACACAAGTGTAATGACATAACACATCACAAATTGATCTTAAGTTTAAGTGTAAAAAGGGACATCATCAAATATCATTTTGGTTTTGATCTCTAGTACTCATATTGGAGGATCTACACAACAGAAAGATAATGATATACCCAAGATTTTTATTAGATTTGATTAATTTTTTAACTTTTAATTGAACTTAGGCTATGGAAAATTTGGAATGATTTCAAACTAATGAAGATAATGTTTTATAAACATGAAGAGGATGCATGTACAGATAAGGAAATCAGAAATTAGTTAAACAATGACTCAATGCTAACATGTTACTTATTTTGTAGCTTAATAATGGTTTTATCTTATTTAACAACAGTTGGCAGATAAGGATTGTTATAAATTAGTAGCTTATAATCAGCATTTGAGACAAAACATGGGTTGCTACAATGACATTAGTTGTCTAGTGTAAAATGTCACCTTCACACAAAAGTACATCTTGTGACAAAGCTACTTTTTATTAGCTGGCATGTCTGATCTAAATGAAATTTTAGTGGAAAATATTATCAGTACATGGAGAAGGGTTTCTAACAATTCACCATTGGTGTATGCTTCTTTGAATTTTTCAATTTGAGCTCTGTTCAATATCAAAAGTGAACTCCCAATAATTCTTGCATGGACCATTTATCAGCCAATGCATGTTCAACAAGGGACAAAAGAATCACATGGGCATATCCAAAATCACCTTTTATCTTTTTTCCCCGCAAATTTCTAAAACATAGACAAAATGATTATGGAAGATTAGATATCAATATTTTATCAATAATATGATAGAATATTATGACGTTGTTGTCCCTTTCCTAATTGACTAATAGGACAGGTTTGTTGTTCATAATATAAATTAATTAGTAAAGGATTAAAGGGTTTTTTCTATGCACAAAACTTCAAATTGATGATGACAGAATCATAATTAACCAAACTTTTTTTTTGAAAGTTTTCTTCTTTTAACAAAACAATGGAGATCACCTGTCCCAAAAACGATGTTTCAATGTGTCCTGACTCACTAAAAAACTGACACGTAATTAATATGAAAATTAAAAAATAGAAATTATTTTTTTTACATTACTTGATGCAACATAATTAGCTTGAGACATGTGGACATGGATTCTTTTGGGACAAGTGATCCTTATTCGCAAAAAAAACCCTTAAGATTCTTTAATTAGCCGACCACTTTTCCATAATAGACCAAAACATTCAAAATGTGACATTAATTGCATCAAAATATAAACAGTATAGACCCATGAATTCATGTACACTCATTTTGAAATTTCACAATATGCTGTTTTAAGAGAATGGGCGGTGCAATTTGTGGCCCAAAGTTATTGATATCATCCACTCCAACCTTTGTTATATGATTATTTTCTTCACATTCTGCCCTACCAAACCCTATACTACTCACATGGAGGCATCATTCTTTAGCTTCAGGACATTTCTATTGAATCACGCCAATGACAGCTAACATTGTCAGAAAGAAACTTGATTGGATATGCATCGAACCAATCGAATTCCTTTCTAGTACTAGACCCTCAAGTACGGAAAATGATTTGAACCCTTTATAGACCAAACACTCAATTCACAACTCAAAAATTTATATGTCGGGTATTATCAAATTAGTTCCTAAAAGTTTTTTTCAGTCAAGTATTAAAAGGTCTTAAAGTGATTTTTTTTTACAAATTAAGTTGTTACTAGAATGAAAGTATAGTGCTATTTAAAATCTTGTAAGCACTTAGATTAATAGGAAATGTATATATTTAGAAAATGTGTAGAAAAAAAGATAGTATAAAGTAAGTTAAAATAGATAAATATGTATCAAACACAATGTATATACAAATAATGGAACTTATATTAATAATACAACATCAACCTAACCCATCATCAAGTTCGTGAAGTTATTTAATAAGCCTTAATACTTTACTTGACAAGTTTCTACTATATATATCAACCCACTTTAGAAGCTTTATGTGCAACATTTCTAATTCTGAAGATAACATTTTTCTTATCTCATAGAAACTTGTGAAGATGGCTGGTGGCATAGCATTCGGGCGTTTTGATGATTCTTTCAGTTTAGGTTCTATCAAAGCCTATCTGGCTGAGTTCATCTCAACTTTGCTCTTTGTTTTTGCTGGTGTTGGTTCAGCCATAGCCTATGGTTAGTGCTTTATATCATCTATATATGTTACTTCCTTTATTACTTGTGTTACACTCAATATATATATATATATAAAGTTATATAAGGAAGGGGTTTTTTATAATAAAGATTTTTTATTTATGGCCATGCAAAAGTTTGAAAACCAACTACTTAAAATTGTTATGCTTTCTAGTTTCAACAAAGAGACTTTATCATAGTTGTTGTTGGTCCAAGTAGTAGCAAGAAACTTGAGTATATTTGAGTATGATCTAGAGTTTGAGTCTTGTCAATTAAAAGATGGGGGAGTTTGTTGGTAGTAAGAAGCTTGGACCGCATCAAGCCGTATCAGACCATATCCGATTCAAAAATGTTTTTTAATTACAAAATAATTCACATCGCAATCCACATCGCAACGACTGAAATCATAGTACCAACAACTGTCTAAACTCAAGAAAACAAGAATTTGACTTTTGTTTTATTATTTATTGTATTTTACAGGTAAGTTGACATCAGATGCAGCTCTTGATCCTGCTGGGCTAGTAGCAGTTGCCATAGCTCATGCTTTTGCTCTGTTTGTTGCTGTTTCTGTTGGTGCCAACATTTCTGGGGGTCATGTCAACCCAGCTGTGACATTTGGTTTAGCTATTTCTGGTCAAATTACCATCATCACTGGTATCTTCTACTGGATTTCACAGCTTCTTGGCTCCATAGTGGCTTGCTTTCTCCTCAAGTTTGTCACTGGAGGCTTGGTAAGTTTAACATTAAACTTAACCTACCTATATCATTCATTATTTGTGTTTTCATTGGTGCGAGACATGATTTGTGACAGTACATCCTTATTCTAGAAAAGGAGGACTTAACTAATTCTTATGTTCATTCTTAATTATTTGTTGTTTCTTTTCAGGCTATTCCTATCCACAGTGTAGGTGCTGGAGTTGGAGCTTCTGAAGGAGTTGTGACTGAGATAATTATCACATTTGCATTAGTCTACACTGTGTATGCAACAGCAGCTGACCCTAAGAAAGGGTCATTGGGCACCATTGCACCTATTGCCATTGGTTTCATAGTTGGTGCCAATATCTTAGCAGCTGGTCCATTCTCTGGTGGATCAATGAACCCTGCTAGATCATTTGGTCCTGCAGTTGTGAGTGGTGACTTCAGTGGTCACTGGATCTATTGGGTTGGACCATTGATTGGTGGTGGTTTGGCTGGTGCTATATATGGCTATATATTCCTTCCCTCTGACCATGCACCTTTGGCTAGTGATTTTTGATTTGTTGAGATAATTATTGTATTTGTAATTGGTGTTTCTTATGTAATAAAGAAGGGGATGGCAACTCTTGCTTTTCTTTCTTTTATTCTTCCATTTCTCCATTTTTTTTTGCTTTTAAAGTATTGGAGTTATTGTTGAGATAATTATAGTCTTTGTTATGTATGCTTTTCTTCCTTTTACTCTTCTTTTGAACATTTGTTGCTCCTAGTGGCAAGGATTTTGTTTCCCCTTAACCATTTTGAGTTTGACTCTTAATAAAAAAGTGGTTCAGTTCACATGACTTTCATTAAAATGAGATATGAGGATGGTAGATATACACAATATTACCTTGTCATAACGAAAACTATAGAAAACTAAAGTAATGTGAATTGATATGTACATGAATATATGAGGATGATAGGTGCATGTAAATATGAGTGTAAGAAAATAGTTATATGTGAAATGATCATACTCATCATCTTTTTATGTGTATGTTTGAAGTGCTGTATGTTAGTGTGGCCCATCAAGTGAGAATTATTAATCTTAAGAATATTATACCATTGAAGAGTACAAGCAAAACAATACAAGACAAGGCCCAGTAAAAATAATTATAGGGTCACATTCACTCAAGTTTTAGGCAGAGAGGACCTATGTGTTTTGTTCCATGGGATCCTGTGCAAGATGCTGCAATTTCATGTTCCTTATACTACTATTTTATATTATAAACTTGGAAAGTGTTGCAATACATTTTTGTTTTCTAAATTTATTTTTACAACTTGCTAGTTGCTACAGCAATAGGTAAATATTTTGGTTGAATTTGGGCCTAGTAGCTACAGCAATATGGCCCATATAGTGAAGCAAAAATAAATGGCTGAACCTAAGAGATGCTTGTGTAACTTGTCAAAATATAATAAGCATAATGCTTGATCCATGAAATTTAGTATGATACTTAACCCAAAAAGATAATACAAAACCAAGTGAGCTTAACCCAAAAATTTGTTCAAACATAAAAGGGAAAAAAACAAAGGAAAATAATTTTGTACATAGTTTTATGTTTTACACTCACAAAAGTTAAACCAAAGTATAATTTTTTTAGAATAGCTCATCCTAAATCAATTAGTTTTTTTCCCTGATGGGGTTACTTGACCCAGAATAGTTCCAAAGCAAAGAAGAATGACAAAATTAGAGGGTTGAAGAGTTATGATAAGGATTGTTTCATACACTATTTCAAGCTAAAAAAAATAAGATATATCAATTATTATTTTTAAACATTTACTATAAGTATAAGTAAGGATGGATACATGTCAAACCGCCTATCAAAGGCCTATTACCTGGCCTATAACAGTTAGACCAGACCTTTTTAATAAACAGACCAGACTTAGGCTTCTCTGAAAGCCTATTTAACCGAAATAGGTCAGACTCATGCCTTTAAAAAAGCCTATTAAGTCTAACAGACTGACCTATGTAATGTTATTATATATTTATAAATTATTTTTATAACATATACAAAAAACTAAATAAAAAAATTTATGTAAATAATCCAGGACTCAGAGATTAAGCTAAATATTTAATTGTTGAGACTTGGACTTAAGTACATAACCCAACTCATGTTAAATATTAGAATAATATCATATTTTACTATGATATTAAAATATATTTTTTTGTATATTCTAACCTCAAAGGCACAACAAATCCTTCGAATAAATTACGTAATATTGGAAGGTGGTGAAAATAATCGTGATAACAATATAAAAAACACATTAATTGCTATAATTATAATATTTTTTTCTAGTTTGTACATAACTTTTACATTTTTTTTACATTAGCAGACCTTTAAACAGGCTAACAGGCCAGACCTAGGTTTTGAATTTTTTTTAAACAGGCTAACATGTCAGACCCAGACTCATATATGCTATATAAGCTCGGACTGTTTAAGGCAAAGTTTGACCTGACTTGACCTTACCTAATTCCACCCTAACTATAAGAGAGTGAGAACAAATCTTGGTTGAAAGTGTTGATAGAAACAAATGAGATAGAGAATATATCTTCTTTATCGTAAATTATATGGCTCCATATGTAACTTATTATACCGTACAAGTTTTATAATTAAATATTTTTATGTCTAACCATGTAATAAATAATACATAAAGTAATACAATCTATATACTATATAAGAAAATAAAGTCTTTATTGCCACATGTCATCTCATCATCAATTTTTTCCCCTCCTAAAGTGTTCTATACTACTACTATGTACATTCCCACACTACATCATCACTTTTCTACATTTTATATTTTAACAATTTAAATGTTAATTAATGTTTGGCTTTATGTTTTGTTTTGTGAAAAAGTATCAACTATTGAACATTATAGGAGATTGAAATCTCTTTTCATATCCAACATATTTTTCTTTATGTTTCACATTTCCTTTCATTTCTACCCTTACCGCTTCATCTATTCCCTAACTCTTCATTTCTCTCATACTGTTACAATTCGTTCGCAGGATTTACTTTGTCGTCATCACAAAATATATGTTTTTCTCTTTCTCTTCAAACAACATTTTCTTCAACAATCTTTCATTTCCAACTATTTTTTGTTTACTTTTTCATTGATTTTATTATTTTTTTATTAGTGTTCTTATTGATTTCATTATTTTTTTGATCTGTTCTTTCAACAGTTCTCTCCGTTAACGTCTGATAAACAAGGGTATCATCCTAAAGGACAACCAAACCTTCAAAACATGTGGAATGTACTCGATCTCATTTTATATATATATATATATATATATATATATATATATACATTCAGTTGCAATATTCCATTTGTTTGTTTTTATTATTGATATATTTATTTCGTTCTTTACATTTTTTCTCTTCATTTGTAGTTTGGTTCTCCCTTCTAGCATCTCTACACTTTAGTTTTATCTCTCTTAATCTTATTTTAATTATACATTTTTTTATACATAGAATCACTAATTTAATTTTTTGTATTTGCATGTTTTAGAAACACCTGAAGTATATTCTACTCTGAAATAAGGTAAGAATCATAGATAGTTATTTACGGTTTTGTATTTTATTTTTTTATTTGATGATTTTAAAAATCTATTGTTTAAAATATATATTTGTTGCTTATGTTACCGCAGTCATTTGGGTTCATTGAGAATGGTAGCACCAATGGATTCAATGATCTTCTCTCTTCTTTGACATTTTACAATTTTTTAGGTCGTTTTGTATGATATAATTAAAAATAATAATAAGTCATAAATTCTAACATTTCTTTTTCTTTTTACATCTACATGTACTAAAATAGTTATAAATTCAAACATTTCATTTTTACGTTTCATGTATAGCAAATGTGTAGTCAAATGCTCATGAAGTATTAGTTAACTAATTAAACAAATTTCTCCATTTTTATACATAAATGTAACAAAAATAAAGATATTTCGTTTTCAGATATAATTTCCTTATATTATTACAATTGCTCGTAATTCTTAACATATGTGAATGCATATCACATTAGAGACAACCTTTATTTTGAAAAATTAAGGCCTAAATAGTGATAAATAATGTGTGATATCAATTAATATATTATTTTAGTGGTTGTAATCCAAAAAAATAATGTCTACTTTATTTTGAAAAAAAATCTAAACATTTAATTACAACATTCTCATTTTAATTTCATTTATTACAATTGTTCATGCATTTAAATAACGTTGATTGCTGATCATTTATTACTATTACTTTTTAACGTTCATACATTTTAATTTCATTTATTATTACTTTAACTGCTGATCAGTTGCAAACTAATAATTAATAATTAATCACTACTTTGAATAAATACTGCCGATCATTAGGATAAAAATAAAACTGATAAACATGTCTAAGAGAATAAAAATAAAATTGCCGATTATTTATTGTCATTTAATGTGGTGCTTATTGGTGAGATCGGTTATGCTATTCAAGTTGGCAAATAATGTATAGTAATCACTACCTGCAAATTAGTATGTATGTTTTATTTAAAAAAATCTAAAAATTTAATTAAATTGTTCTCATTTTCATTTATTAATATTGTACACACATTTCCATTACTATCTTTAAAATATTTTAGCAGTTTTAATCCTAAATAATTAAGGTCTCTATTATTTTGAAAAATAATCGAACTAAGTAATTACAACTACCCTATTTCAATTATCATTTATTACTAAAATTTCATTTCTGTATATTAAAATATTATTTTCGAAGTTTTCAAACTAAATGGTTAAACCAATATTTATTTCAAAAAAAATCTAAGTAATAATTACAATGTCCCATTTTGTATACTTTAAAAAAATATTAAATAATAAACCAGTTACACAAGTAATAACAAATAATATCCTAGAAATAAAAGAAATTATAAACACGTTACATTAAGAAATAATAACAATAATATCATAAAATTAAACAAGTTCTCCATATGTACATGTATATTAAGAATTAGCAATATAAGTTTTTATTTTATTTATTAGTTACCCAAATATATAGATTATAGAATATGAAAATCAATAAAAAAGAAGTACAAAAATATATAGGTAACATGTTTGTTCTTAGTAGTGCGAATGTATGGATAACATGTGTGTTTTTAACCATGTGATTGCACTGCTCACATGTGTTCTTAACAATACGAATGCACATGTAACATGTGTGTTTAACCATCCAAATGCACGAATAACATATGTGTTTTTAACCATATGAATGCACATATAATGTGTGTTTTTAATCATACGGCAAAAATATTATCCCGTGCAAATGCACGAGTTATTTACTAGTTATGAGATAAAAGATATGTTTCGGGTGAGTTTTTATAAAAAGATGATTTGATTTAATAATAAGAGGCCAGAGTGACCCATTGAATCCCGATGGCCCAAGTTTCAAACTTTCGTCTCTTCTTCCCTTCTCTCTCAATTTTCTCTCCTAAACCCCCCACTCTTCAACTTAGGTCTCTCTTTACCGTTATCTTCTCTTCTTCCTATCCTAAACGACGCCGTAACGTTCCCAACCCTCTTCACCGCAGAACCACCACCACCACCACCACCACCACCATGCCTACGGAAGTTGAAGTTGGGTTCAATAAGAGAAGAGCTGAAGGTAGAGATAAGAATGATGCTTCCAGAAAAAATCTTCACTTGAAAGTTCGAAAACTCAATCCCATCAATACTATTTCCTATGTACAGGTATATATATATACAACTATATCTATATCTATTCATGTGTGTTGGATTTCATGCTTTACTTTGTTTTTTTTGTTCTGACTTTAAAATAAGTGATTCTAAGAAATTCTGTGAAAGTGATTTCTTAAAAAGTACTTTTTTTTGTTTTTTTTACAACTCATAGAATATCTTAGAGGGTGAAGTTATTCTTATGTTAGACATTTTATTGTTGAAGTTGAAAAAATGCACCTTATAAGAATGTATCAACCAACATCCGGTCCATATAACGTTGCTTTGTTTTATCGTTTTGCATTAAACTAGGCAGGACTTTGCAGTCCAAACAAAACTTTCTATATGATTACCTTATAAGAAAGAAATCGGAGAACATGCCACCTCAAAGAATTCTAGAATAGCCTTACCTTTCGTATTTGCTTTCTTTATGTCACAAATTCAATGAAAACCTTCGTATCATATAGTGTCCCTCTCTACTTGTTCATTGAGATCTCCTCCACGGGAAATAATCATTTATTTTGGGTGATAAAAGCGTGAACAAAATGGCCCATGTATATGTATAATTGATCACTTTTTAAGTAAAGAAATATTTTTTTGTCATTTGGGTGTTAGTTATTGAGTGAGAGCAAGTGTACAAGGTAATTTCTAATTTCAGTAATTGTGTTTGTTTTCCTTTATATTTAAAATTTTAATTATGCTGTGTTGCTTTAACAAAAACATATTTGTGTTTCTGGCTGAGTTTCTAAATATTAGTGTGAGGAGCATTAGCTTGAACTCATGTTCATTTGGGTTGCGGTTCAGGAGTTTGTTTTGCTCATGTCCTTATTTTGGAGTACTACTTCAGATATTATCTGATAGAGATTTGCTTTGCTTTGCATTTTTAACATGTTATAAAACACAGTTCTTTCCATTTATGTATGGTTGTATGGTCAAGTTTCACTTCTCTCATTGTCTCATAATAAAAACTCTTCTAACCAGATATGCTCCCTACACATATGTGTGTTTTACACTCTTACACTTCTATTTTTGTGGTTTTTTGTGTTTACTATAGATATTAGGGACTGGAATGGATACTCAAGATACATCACCTTCTGTCTTGCTTTTCTTTGACAAGCAAAGGTTTATATTTAATGCTGGAGAGGTAAGACTTCTCTAAAGCTGCATTAGCAAATTCTTAGATGCTGTTATCTGTCTTCTTATCTTCCTGAAATCCTATTGACTAATTCTTTTATGTACATTTCTGTTGAAAATTTATTAAGTACCTTCTAGGATTTATTTACCCAAATTCATATGATGTTTCTTCCAGGGACTACAACGATTTTGCACAGAGCATAAAATTAAATTATCAAAGGTATGATTAAATCTCGGACGTATACCTTTTATTTTTCTTTTAGTGTGAATATTTTTTCTCACAAATTACTCATTATCAACTTATGAAAGGATAGTTGGTCACAGTTTTTAGTTTTTCATAATTTTACATCATTCATCTTTCTTCAGATAGATCACATATTTCTTTCTCGTGTCTGCTCAGAGACTGCGGGTGGGCTTCCAGGTCTGTCTATGATTATAAATAATCTTGTGGTTTTAGTTGCTATACATATCATATATTGCTGATAATAGTGTAATTTCTTTACTAAGATACTGTAAATTGATATTTAGTCGTTGATACAGAGAAGAGCCTTGAAAAACTCATAATCAGTCTTCAATTTACAGGTCTGCTGCTTACTTTGGCTGGCATGGGAGATGAGGGAATGTCTGTAAGTAACAGATGATTTTTATGTAATTTCCATCTCTTATAATATATATTTGCTTTAAACGATAGGTTCTTTTAATTTGCAGGTCAATGTATGGGGCCCTTCAGATCTTAAGTATTTAGTAGATGCCATGAGATCTTTTATTCCTAATGCTGCCATGGTTCACACGAAGAGCTTTGGGCCCGATTTCAGCAATGATGAGGCAACCATGCTGAGTCAAAGTAAGCTTTCGGATCCCATTGTTCTCATTGATGATGAAGTGGTCAAATTATCAGCCATTATTATACAACCCAACTGCTTTGAAAATAAGCCCCCAATGGCTTCAAATAGTCCTGCGCATGAGAGTATAGGTCATAGTTCAGAGATCCCTGACTCCCCCAATGGAAAAAGGCAGCCTGCTGCAAAGCCTGGTGATATGTCTGTAGTATATGTTTGTGAACTGCCTGAGATCAAGGGAAAGTTTGATCCAGAGAAAGCTAAGGTCCTCGGACTCAAACCTGGCCCTAAGTATCGTGAACTACAACTTGGAAATTCAGTGAAATCTGATCGCCAAAATATTATGGTAATTCTCAAAATTCAAACACATTATTTACCCAAAGTAGTGTGGAAGAAAATTTTGAAAAGTAAACGGAACCTGAGATAGATTTCGATCAGTATTGCACATGCTTTAGTTTATTATAATTTGATGTTGGGCTTCCTAGTTATTGTAATAAGATGGGATATAGGTTCACTCTAAAAGTTTGTCTGCCATATAGGTTCATCCAAGTGATGTCATGGATCCTTCTCTTCCTGGTCCCATTGTACTCCTTGTTGATTGCCCAACAGAATCTCATTTGGAATCATTATTGGCTGTACAGTCACTCACTAGTTATTGTGGTCAAGTGGACAACTTGCCAGAGGCTGGTAAGAGTGTCACATGTGTAATTCACTTAAGTCCTGCATCTGTTGTAAGCTGTTTGAATTATCAAAACTGGATGAAGAAATTTGGTTCTGCACAGCATATCATGGCCGGACATGAAAAGTAAGGTGTTAGTCTTTCTGGAATGTCCTTTTTCTGGTTCTCCTACCATCTTTATTAGTGATTACTCTAGTTTCTTATGCCGTTTTCAGGAGAAATGTAGAGATTCCAATTTTGAAATCTAGTGCAAAATATGCAGCACGCCTTAATTACCTTTGTCCTCAGTTCTTTCCAGCTCCAGGATTTGGGTCTCTTCAAAATTGCTCCCTTGCTTCAAGTGAGGTTTGTCACAATATGCTAGAAGTGGAATTCATGGACAATGGTGGCTAAGACATAAATGAGTATAACTAAAATGTTTTATTTGATTCTTCTGCAGGGTTCTTTTTCAGAACTTCCTGAAGTCATTTGTGCTGAAAATCTTCTCAAGGTATGGAAGGCTGTTAACATATGTGTTATTGTCTTCTTGTAGATGTATACACATAGAGTTTTTAGAGTGTAATGAGCACCTAACTGTGACGATCCACACCTTTTATGAAGTCCTGGTTGTAACAATCTTTTGAAAAGAAGTAACTGTTATAATTACTGTTACCAATTTAAAGCATTATGAGTATACCTAATGCTGCTATACAAGCTCGAGTAACAATCATCTAAATTTCAAAATAAGAAACAGATTTTTTGGTGATGATTTGTTTTTTAACTAATATTTTTTGGATGCGTCACTGAGAAAAGAATATGATAAGATCAAAGCCAATCAAAAGATTAGGCACGTGTATAAAAGAGGAATTAGGAAGGTTTGGAAGTTAAATAACTAACTTCCTAACTGAATTTGTTGGTTAGTTGTAGTTTCTGGGTTGTTAATAAATAGCCTTAGCTGTAATTGTAACTCAGACAATTTTAGAATAAACCAACTGATTGTGGAATCAGTGGATCGTGGGATCCTTGTAACTCATTCTTGTATACTCTTCTTCTCTATCAAATATAATTCATTAGAGCCCTGCCAAGAACCTCTAGGTTTGGCTTAGGGACATTTCTTTTCTATTCTTTCTATCTTTTTCTACTTACTACTGGTACCAGTGCTATCAGAATATAAGAACAACATTCTTTTTGTGACTTCCTTGGAGAGTTGTTTCATCACTGTGGTATGATGAAATAAATAAATATATTTAGGCAAAATTTTATATCTTAGATTTTCTGTAAAACACTTCAAAACTATGTATTTTTTATGCCATCTATCCTTTTTAGTCAAATTATCCCCCATTGTTCCACTTTTCTGACTGTTGTTTCTATTGATCTTCTCCACGACCAAACCACCTTAGTAGAGTTTGTCATATTCTTGTCTATAAGTGCTGCTCCAACTTTCTCTGAGATGAATTTTCCACCTTAGGACTTCCATTTTGCTTTTTGATTCTTTATCTTGTGTTTGTCATGCTCAAATATTTATAGATGTATTATTCCATGCTGCACAGTTTACTTTGCGTCCATATTTTCATCTTGGGTTAGATAGATCCTGTATTCCAAATAAGGTGGGTTCCACAGAAATCATTGATGGGTTACTGTCAGAGATTCCAGAGATTGTGGAAGCAGCCCAGCATGTAAGTCAGCTGTGGCAACAATCCAGTCAGAGAAAAGAGGATTTAGTTCCCGTGTCCGATTATAAGATGATGATTGAGGAGCCATGGCTGTGTGCAGATGGTGTTCCTGCTTCTTTGGAAAATATAAGAAGAGATGACTTGGAGATAGTTCTTCTTGGAACTGGTTCATCCCAGCCATCCAAGTACAGAAATGTGACCTCAGTATACATAAATCTTTTCTCAAAAGGAGGTTTGCTCTTGGATTGTGGTGAAGGAACTTTGGGACAACTTAAAAGAAGGCAAGTCTGTTGAAATTCTTAACATACATGTTTATAGTACTACACTCGTTCACTCTTCTAATCTGAATTGTTTGTTGATATATTCCTTGGAAACAGATATGGTGTAAGTGGTGCTGATGATGCTGTGAGAGGTCTAAGTTGCATTTGGATTTCACATATTCATGCCGATCACCATACTGGCTTGGCTAGGATTCTTGCTCTGCGGCGTGATTTGCTGAAGGGGATGCCTCGTGAACCCTTGCTTGTTATAGGACCCAGGCAACTGAAGAGATATTTAGATGCATATGGAAGGCTTGAAGATTTAGATATGATATTTCTTGATTGCAAGCACACCACAGCAGCCTCATTAGATGCCTTTGACGATGGCTCCCTAGGAACTCCAGTTGATTCGCAGGATCTCAACAATAATAATAGGGAATCAATTCAATCAAAAGTTGGTTCAACTTTGTTTTCTAGAGGATCTTGTATGCAAAGCTATTTCAAAAGACCAGGGAGTCCTATCGACAGAGATGCAGTTTCTCATATCCTAAAGAAATTTAAGGGGGTAATCCATGAAGCTGGTCTGAAATCCTTGATTAGTTTCCCCGTTATACATTGCCCCCAGGCATTTGGTGTTGTTCTGCAAGCAGAAGAGAGGAGTAACAGTGTAGGAAAAGTGATACCTGGCTGGAAGGTTGTATTTTCTGGTGACACAAGGCCCTGCCCTGAGCTGGTAGCAGCATCTCAAGATGCCACAGTCCTTATACACGAGGTAAGTCTTTCTATAAATTACTTGATGTTGACTGACCTTGTAATGAATTAGCATTAGCATGTGCAGCGGAATGTGAATATCAAAAAATGATATGGAATGAGAACAACATAAGAATTATGCATTATAATTGTGTTTAGGCTAGCTACTATTGGAGAACTATGCAGTAGAGAACTGACTATTCTAGTCTACCCTTTTAAGAGTGGTAGGAGTCTATTCCAAATGTTAGTATTGCCACTCATATTTCTTATCCAACAATCATAACAAGCCTTAAACCTGTATGTTTTTCTTGCCTATCGAAAAATAATCTCGAAATTTTTGGTCTTAATAACCTCTGGCAAAACTAACCCACATCCAGTAGTTCCAACACTAAAGCTTCCTTATCCTCACTCTTTCAGATTTTGATACTCTTTCTTTACATCAGAATTTGCAGATGTAAATTGCATAATTCTTCTATTAAAAGATTACACGTTTCTTTCATTCGTATATAAAAAGAATCTTTTTGCTTCAATTCATTCCACAATCTACATCTGGCATCTACTATCACCCGTGCTATTGTTTTTACTTCAGCAGTTTCCAATCTGAACTAAATCTATGGCAGTGTCAGATCGGCATCTCTTACTAGGACGAAACAGAACATGAGTTCTTTATGTGTCTGGTGTATTCTATAGAAAATAGATCACTTTGGCGGTGGAACAAAAAAAAACATAATGTCTTCTTCTGTCGTGTTTGTTTTGTTCTATTCTGTACTGTATGTGCATCAAATGCTGCCTAACTCTTTAGAGGATTGTTTGTTGGTTAGTGGCACCATTAGTGAGGCTGCTGTTTATTTATGTAAGATTTGCTAATTGTTGCAGGCAACTTTTGAGGAGTCTATGATAGAGGAAGCCATAGCAAAAAATCACAGCACCACAAATGAAGCCATAGAAATGGGAGACGCTGCAAATGCATATCGAATCATTCTTACTCATTTCAGCCAAAGATATCCAAAAATTCCTGTATTTGATGAATCACACATGCATAAAACATGTGTTGCATTTGATATGATGAGTATCAATATAGCAGATTTGCCAGTGCTTCCAAAGGTTCTTCCATATTTGAAATTACTTTTCAAAAATGAAATGGTAGCTGATGAGTCAGATGATGTAGTAGATGCTGTGGCTTCAGCTTCTTAACAAAATGATTCAATTATGTTTTTTTTTGGTTCATTTATTCTGACTATTATTATGTCAAGCTATGCATGATATGGTAGCATATATATCCTTGGATTGCCAAAGCATTTCCCCAAGATCAGAAGAAATAAAAGTTTTTTTTTGTTCCTAGAATGTGGAGAAAGAGGTAGTCAAAAAAAAGTTGAGGGCATTAAAATAAATAACTACGTCTTATTCCTATTAGGTGGGGTCGGTTCTGCCTATCGAATACAATGATGAATGTAGTTGTACCCATGCAAGCCTCTACTACTTTTTACTAATTTGTTGATCTCTGAAGGGTATTCATAATACTAAAATGCTGTTATTCTATTGTAGTTTTGCTTTCCTTTGAACTTGAGTCCTTTTATTAGGCTATCCATACTCCTAATATTTCTAGTGGTCAATATCCATTATTAATAATATACTCAAGTTTGTTTTCAAAAGTATCATCATCCATCATCTTTAAAAATAAATAAATACAAACACAGAAATCTTTCTCATAAGAAAATGGATTTAAAATGTTAGATTCATAATAAAAATTACAAAATCATTTAATTGATGGAAAATTATACAACAATTATTTAACAACCAACTAATCATGCATTGTCAACACAATATTTTTACTCCATAAGTCCATAACAAATCATACATTACATATATGTGGCCTTTGAGATAGTAACCATGTATGATTAGATAACAGTGTCATTTTTTTATAACATGCCAATATATATATATATATATATATATATATATATAATAATTAGTTAAGGGGACGGATCTTACTCCAAAAGTAAGTGGAAAAAACCTATTCCACATCATGATCATGCATTATTGGGAAATCCAATGGTTTTAATTAGTGAGTACATCTAAGCCATTAAATTTTTCATGATTGAACGACTAAGATGAGAAATAGGTTTTTTCCACTTACTCCTTGACTAAGTGGATCCCTTCCCATTAGTTATTAGTGTAAATGAATTCATAATAATAATGTATGAAAATTTAATTCATATGATAAATAGATGAAAGTAGGATATTTTTTGAAAAGTATAGGTTGCTGCAAGTGTATATATGTATATTAGGTGGTGACATATTCAACAATATAAATGTGTGGTCCTGCTACATTTGAATGATAATAACTGCACCATGTAAGCAATGTCTTTCATTTCTCTTGAAACCTTAACCACAACTACTTTTCAGTTATTCTTAGAATCACTAATTTGATGTTATCCTTGAATTATTAACTAACTAGAGAGAGAGAGAGAGAGAGAGAGCAACCATGATGGATATGGATACCCCTACGCAAAGTTTGGTTAGCAAAGGTGAATCTCCTACCAAGAAGAATTCCAAGAGACCCAAATGTACGTTCCTTCACTTTTTCTTATCAATTTGCCATAATCTTCTTCATGCACCATTAACAATTGATTATATATATAATCCCTATGGTATGTCTAGGCTTACATTATTATCGTATCGTTTCCTTAAAGATGAATTCCAAATGTGGTTTACATGTTGAATATTTCAATATGTGATACATATGATCAAAGAATCCGATAACTATAGAGTGCGAGTAAACCATTGTTTGATGTAATAGGACATTATAACATCAATTTGTTAAGTTAGTTGAAATTACCATTTTACCCCCGGCACGTGTATGTTAAAAAAAATTATAATGTCATAGTTTGTGGAATATGGCATTTTTCATTGCTTTATTTGCAAGGAAATTTGTTCAAGAAGTTTATGATAAAAAAGTTCTGCAGTTGTGGATTTTTCATGTACAAAGGTGTATTGCATTATTGGTAATGTGAATTTTGATTTGATTGTAGATTCAAAATTCTCACAACAAGAACTTCCTGCATGGAAACCTATTCTAACTCCTGGATGGGTAAAATCTTGCAACATAACTCCTTATGTTATACTACATTGTCATAGTATGCAACAATTAATTTCAGTCACACTTTCTGTTTTTTCTGTTAATGTTCTAATAATTGATCAGAAGTTTCATTTTCTCAGGTTATTTGCACATTTACTGTCATAGGAATCATTTTTATCCCTGTTGGTCTTGCCTCATTGTATTCATCAGAAAGTGTAATATCTCAGTTTTCTCTCTATACTTACAAATAAGTATAGTGTCAAATGATGAAAATGAATGTATATTGATCAAGATATTAATACTAATGCTGATGCAGGTGGAGGAACATGTAATCAGATATGATCAGAACTGTCTTCCTCCATCACATGCTAAAAATGCATTGGAATTTATTAAAAGCGACACGACGAACAAGACTTGCACACAAACATGGACTGTTAGTACATTTCCTGTAGTCTCTATTGATGCAGCATTTTGCAGCAATGTTGTTTTTCCTTTCCATGTCCTTGTTTGGGATTATAATTTGTGCTGCAACCTGATTTAACATAGTTTGTTCAAAACTTTATAGGTTGAGCATAAAATGCAAGCCCCTATTTATATCTATTACCAACTTGATAATTACTACCAGAACCATCGCAGGTATGAACAATTTACTAGCTCTATTTAAACCATCCAATTCTTTTTCTTTAGAACAAAAACCAGAAAAATGGATAACCATAAAAATAAGGAACAAAAGTTGATGGTCTTGGTTTATGGCCTTGTACTAAATTAGTAGGAACTCTTTACTATAGTTATTTTTCATTAAGTGATGGTAACCAAATTATAAATATGGATACTTATCCAAATAATATATAGCATTTATGATGCTTAGCAGCTTTATTGGATCTACTGTTTCAATCAAGAGTCAAAACATTGTTATTTAGTCTGGCTTCATGTAAACTTAATATCAAGCATTTTTGTTGTTGAGTTACTACTTATGCAACCACCTCTTATTGCTCTCTCTTTCTGATGAATACTGATATGGTTTTCTGTGATTCTTGCAGATATGTTAAGAATAGAAATGACAAGCAATTGCGGAGTAAGTCGGCTGAGGCTGTCACAACCAATTGTGATCCTGAAGCAGAAACAAAAAGTCATCAGCCAATTGTTCCTTGTGGCCTTATTGCATGGAGTATGTTCAATGACACATACAGATTTTCAATGAAAGACAAGGATTTAGCAGTTAACAAAAAGGACATATCATGGAAGAGTGACCGAAGTTCAAAATTCGGATCTGATGTTTATCCAAAAAACTTTCAGGGTGGATTTATGGTCGGCGGTGCAAAACTCAACGAGAGCAAACCTGTAAATATTTCTTCATTTTAGTTATTTTCATTTTTCACTTCCGTTTGAATGCGCATTCAAGTATGCAGCTTGATTAAGTGCTTATTCGCACAAGAGCTTATAACCTTCTTATAAGTTCCTTTTGCATCTTATTTCATAAACTTCTCTGATAAGCTTGTAGCAAAGTCATAAGTTCTTTTCACCCCTTCAAAGCACTTGCTTAAGGGCTTATATCAGTATATGATAAGCTAAAGCTCAAATAAGTACTTTCCTGTTTGCTTGTTTCTGTTTTTGGAAAATAAGCAAACCTTTGTCTTGTGGCATGTACTAGTTGAATGAACAAGAGGATCTCATCGTGTGGATGCGAACGGCAGCATTACCAACTTTCAGAAAACTATATGGGAAGATTGAAACTAATCTTGAAGTTAATGATATGATAGAAATAGTGATAGAGAACAATTATAACACATATGAGTTTGGTGGCACAAAGACCCTGGTTCTCTCAACTACAACTTGGATTGGTGGAAAAAATCCCTTCTTAGGGAGGGCATACCTTTTCATTGGTGGCTTATCCTTGGTCCTAGCTGTTGGATTTATACTTCTATATGTCATTAGGCCAAGGTACTATTATGCATACCTATACTATATATCTATATGGTTCTATGTTTATTTATCTATATATGTAAAGATTGTTAGCAAAGAACATGATTTTGCATTTGGTGACTGTCCTCTATATATGTTATTTCTTGTCTGCTTTCAAGTTCCAACTATAATCACATATGTGTATTGCCTCAATCTAACCCTTCTTTGTCACAAAATTCAGCATTTCTAGTCCAAGGGTGAGGCTAGTGACACTCACAAAAGTTATGATTTGAAGTGTGAATAGCTTTAGTCCTTATCCAATATTTATGATATTGGTTAGAATGAAAGAGAAAAGCTAGTAATTATTTTTGCTTATTTCTATTTAGCAGTTACAAACTGACATTGTTATATTGATCTATGTGCAGACCTCTTGGTGATCCATCCTACTTGTCTTGGAACAGAAATCCAGGAATTTATATAAAATGATATGTGATGGTTCACATCTTTAGAGTTTTATAATTCACTATCTTGAATGGTAAAGGCTCATTCTAGGAAGAGGCTTGTTTTTTGGTACTAGACTAGATGAAACCTTAGTGTACATAAAACATTTTTTGATTCATAATAGAAGACATAATAATCTGAATATGATTTTGACCAAGTTATGATAGAGTGGCCTGATTTGTCAGAAAATTTTCAATTCAAATGCCCTTCAGTAATGTGTGTAAATAACAACCTCCATCCATTAGTCTAATAATAAGACTATAAACAAAACGTTTGTTCAAGTAATGTGTAACTTATACAGGCAATGGTAGCCTTAGTTCAGAAATTTTAAGATGAGTTTTTAATTTTAATTCTAATAAATTTATAATGTTATTAAATATTTTATGCAAAGTTAATTCAACTTTTGTAATAATTACATGATTTTGAAAATATTTGATAAAAAATTGCTGGACAAAATTTTGATAATATATATCAGTAACAACTAACAAACTGTAGTTTTCCCATTTGAATCAATTTCTTAATAGTACTTTTTGTTGGAGACTTCAATGAAGATCTAAAGTAGGAAATAATTATATATTTCCTATTCATTAAATGAGATTGTATACAAATAATAAAGTAGGAAACTAATGTTATTTGGCAACTATTACAGGTCAGAATCCTAAATGAAAATGTAATAATAAAACATTCCAAACAGATATTGCTTTAAAATTAAGGGATTTGGTTTCCTTTCCAATGGTTCTGAATAACAAAGGTACATTCCAGCACTAGAAATAGTATAGAAAGTAAAACTATAAAACCCTTTTAACAAAATACAAGTAGTTTCTTATAGTAGGATGATAGAGAGAGCAAGGCATAGATAGGAAGCTCATACATGCTCTATTTGTAATTGCAACTAATGCTGCATTTAAATTCTAACAACATTGCCTACCAATGTTACCAATGCTCCTTATTTCATTAATATTTGAGCATCCACCATATATATTTTGATCAAGTATTGCATTAAACAAAGTTAAAACCAAAATCTACCACTCTTCAAATTCATAACCCCATCAACCAACTTCATTCATAGCACTCATAACTTAGGATTCTTCCAACTTATGTTTTCTTTTGGCAGTGAAGAAAAGACAATGCTTTTAGATCAATGGACTCTTCTTTCAACTCATCTGATCCTAACCCATCTTTTGCTTTTAGATCCACAACACAGAACAACAACAACAACAACAACAACAACAACTTCTTGAGAAGCCATTCTACAAAGGAAACAGTTCCTTTCTCAAACTTACTTCTTTCACCACAACACCTATCTTGTCCTACTCTTTCTCGGAGCCTTCAAAACTCTCCTCTTCATCCTCAATTCTCATCATCACCTACACTTTCCACTACAAAACTATCTGATTCTGACCCTCAAACAACATACCATTGTGCATCTTCTGTGCTTAGAAATGATGGCCAAATCATCTCCTTAGCTTTATCATCAAATGATTTAGTATACACTGGCTCTGATTCTAATGTTGTGAGGGTGTGGAAGCTACCTGAGTTCAGTGAGTGTGGACAACTTAGGACTAAGGCTTGTAGGGTTGTAGCACTTGAAGTGTGTAATGATACAGTTTATGCAGCATATGGTGATGGTAAGATAAGGGTGTGGAGAAGAACTTGGGATAAGGTTTTGAAGCATGTCAGATTAGCTACTATACCTAAGACAGTTGGTTATGTCCGCAGTTACATTGTTGGGAAGGACAAGACAGTAAGTATATATATGTTATTGTTGTTTCATATCTGTAATGTTTTCATTTTCTCATCAGAACTCGACTCACTTTTTTTATGGTATTCTATTCTCCTGTCTATAATCACTACTTGTGCATCGTGTATTGATTTCATTGTTAAATGTACCATATACTATACCGGGTCTACCTTAAAAAAGTCTTGTAATGATGACGTAAAAGTGAAGAACCGTGTATTGGAATGAAATAAAATATGATATCATGTCATTTTCTTAGTAGTTATGCTACCACATGTCTGATAGGCATTTCCATTCTTAGAATTAAGCATGCTTTATTGCTTATTGGTGATGTGTAATGCTTGGATTAGTATTAAAATTAGGACAAAACTTAGGTAAAGTACCATAGGTGTTAGTGGTACAGGTGACTTATTAGAGGATGACACGTTGACCTTTTTGTTTACTTTCAAAGAAGGAACATTACCTAAGTTTTGTCCTTAAAATTACTCAACCCATACACTGCAAAGACATAGGGATTTTATCAATGCAAAAAGTTAAGGCTAACCTAAGCATGTATAACTTATATAGACCTTATACCTACTGGTCTTACATGCAATTATTGAGGTCATTATACTTTGTCCTGTTT
This sequence comes from Lupinus albus, assembly GCA_009771035.1. Taxonomy (NCBI): domain Eukaryota; kingdom Viridiplantae; phylum Streptophyta; class Magnoliopsida; order Fabales; family Fabaceae; genus Lupinus; species Lupinus albus. Next base: position 1,991,384 of record CM020022.1, on the reverse strand, counting down.
GATTAACTTCATTGGTTGTATCTTAATTAGATGAAGCATAAGGGGCTAATCACATCAATGGCAATTAACACAGCTGAAGACATTCTATACACAGCTTCCCTAGACAAAACAGTGAAAGTATGGAGAATCTCAGACCTGAAATGTATAGAGACCATCAAAGCTCACAATGAACCAATCAATGCTATAATTGTGGCTGATGATGGAGTCCTGTACACGGCCTCGGACGATGCAACAGTAAGAGTTTGGCGCCGGAATTTTTGCAGCCATGACCAGCCACATTCTCTAACAGTTACCTTGCATGCCAAGCATTCCCCTGTGAAGACATTGACACTAAACCCTGATGAAGGGATATTGTATGGTGGCTGCACTGATGGCTACATACACTACTGGCTAAAGGGTTGGTTTGCAGGGCAATTGCAATATGGTGGCTCAATCCAAGGACACACACATGCAGTGTTGTGCCTAGCCAGTGTGGCTAAATATGTGGTTAGTGGCTCAGCTGATTCAACAAGCAGGGTTTGGGTTAGAGAACAAGATGGTCAACACACTTGTGTAGCAGTACTTGTTGGTCATAGAGGACCAATTAGGTGTGTAACAGCTTTCATAGGAGGAAGATTTATGGAAGAAAATGAAGATTGTTGCACTGTTTGTAGTGGTAGCCTTGATGGTGTGTTGAAGGTTTGGCGTGTAACTCATTCTAACAATGTCAATAATCAGTGCTCATCACAAGCTCAACCTAAGTATAAGCCACTTCAATGAGTACTGATTTATATGAACAAAGATACTCTCTATTAATGGATTGATAAATACTTACTTTTACTTGTTTTTTTCAATAGCAAAAATATTATTTTATTATATATAAAATGATAAAAATATTTTATTATGTTATTGTTTCATTTACTTTTTGTAGTACTTAATCCTTACTCGATTTATAGCTTATCTTTGTATTCTTCATTCTTCACACAAGTACATTTCATTTATCAAAAATGCAAACAGTTATTATAGTTATATACTTATATTGGTGGAAGACCTAAGAAGTTGAGTGATAAGAAGGTTGAGAGTTCAAATCTCACCCATCACAAAATACTAACATACTAATATTTGCCTATAAAAAAATACTTAGTGGATGATAATGAACTAAAATAATTAACATGTAACAGCTTGTATTTTTGGGTCCCTTATTTGACAAATAAGGAATATATTCAAAGTTGAGTTCTTTTATTTGAAACTTATACAACATATACCTAGCAAGTATTTCATATTTCTAATTTACCCTTTACATTATATCAAATTACACTAAATTTTCTATCATTACCTTAATATTAACTTTGTATATATTCAACTTTTTAAAACTTTAGTATATATCTATATAATTTTTTTTTATGAAAATATTAAACTATAATAATATATTTACCAAAATAAAAAAGTGGGAGTTGAATTGTGTCAAAGTCAAATAATAACATTAATTATTATATAGTTATATGTAGTCACTTCTACTATACGTGTGTATAGGGGAAAAATATCATTATTATATTTCTTTTTGTAGTAACCATAAAAGTGACAGAAAATCTAATCAAATTATTTTTTCCTTTTATGCATTTATTAGTGTTATATGTTGGTATCCTTCGTGGCATTTATCATTCTTATATTTGAATGTAATAAATTATAAGCGTAATACCTATATTATTATTATAAAGATTTAAAGAGATGATACTAATTAAATATAAATATATGAACAATAAATAATAGTGTATAAAATTCATAATATGTGTTTAGCTATTCATAGATAGAGAGTAACAATAAAAAACAGTGATTAAGTAAAGAAAAATGTCATCGCCAAAGTGCACAACCCCAACACACCGTCATCCTCATCACCCGGAAAACGCCACCGCCACCGTTATGTTGGAGCGCGCACTCTCTTCTCGCCGTTACAACCTTCACGGCGACACCACTGACACCGACGACGCTGTACCTTCCTCCTCCGAATATTCTAAAACCATGAAGCACGGCCATTTCTTGTGTCGCATTACGAACAGAGCTTCTAATTATCTCTCCCGATTCACAATCACTTCGGGTTACCATTGCTTTTGTGTTATGATCGTGTTCTTATTCATTCTCTTAGTTTTTAGATCCTCTTTGTTATTCACTTCGCGCGGATTTGTTTGTATTTCCTCTTTTGATACTCTCTCTCGTGCTCGGTTTTTTGGATTTGATGGTCTTGAATCTGATTTTGGAGCACTCGGTGTGCCATGGTGTATGTTTCTTTTCTCTGCGATTGAATCGTGTTTTGTTTTAATGCTATTTGGTTTGAAAAAATGTTAATCATTAAGAAATGGAAATTGGCTTAAAATAAATAAAATCAATTTTAATAATTTGTTTATCTTGCGTGGAACCAAATTCCATATTTAGTTGCTAATTTGGTTGTTCGGATTTGAATTGCAAATAATGTTCTCTGAACAACAAATGTGGACAACTTTGATTTTCATAGTGCAAACTACTTGTGTAGAAAGTTGTCTGGATTTGTTATAAAGATGTTAGTTATCTTTTTGGAAAAATGTTTCATTAACATATATTTATGAATTTTGACAATTTCAATCTTTATAATGCAAAATACATTAGAAGAAATTTTCCTATTGTATCAAATTCTTAGTGTTGTTGTTAGATACTTATAATGTTATCATTGATAAAGGCAGATCGAAACATGGTAAAACAGTAGAGTGGACATCGAAGGATTTGCTTAAGGGGCTAGAAGAGTTTGTTCCTATATATGAAACCAGGCCAATCAAGAACAACTTGAATGGGATGGGTTTTGACCACAGCTTTGGGCTTTGGTTTATGGCCAGATGGCTGAAGCCAGATATGATGATTGAGAGTGGTGCTTTCAGGGGACATTCAACTTGGGTTTTGCGGCAGGCGTTGCCAAACACGCCAATTATTTCTCTTACACCTAGGCATCCTGAGAAGTATCTGAAAAAGGGACCTGCCTATGTTGATGGAAACTGCACATATTTTGCTGGAAGGGGCTTTCTGGATTTTGGAAGTGTTGACTGGCCAAATGTGCTGCACAAGCATGGGATTGCCGACCCTAGTCAGGTTCTTATATTTTTTGATGACCATCAGAATGAATTGAAAAGGTAATTTATAAGATGTTTGGGATTTATGATTCATTTACTGATTACTTCTGATGAAAGTGCTATTTGTTAATATTATTATATAACAATATGCCTTATTGTATTAATGGGCAGAGTTGAACAAGCTTTGAAAGCTGGGTTCCGACATCTTGTTTTTGAAGATAACTATGACACTGGAACTGGCGACCATTATTCACTGAGGCAGATATGCGACCAATCTTATATAAGGGGTGTGTAAACTCTCCTTTTTCCCACTGAGTTACTATCATATTTCACTCAATTTCCTTTCTGCTTCAGCAAGAAATGCATGTATTTTATATTATAGGCATTCATCAGTGTTGCATTTTCTCTTGACTTAGTTAGAAAAGCTTGATATATTACAAATATCAATGCTTGATGGCCTTTGGTCAGACAAATGAAATGTTTGAGTTAAAAGACCAAGGTGCTATATTAAGACAGATTGAAGGATTGGATATACAACATTCAGGTAATAAACAGCAAAAAATGTTGAAGTGCATCAATGAAAAGCCAAAAGTGATCAACAGAGTATTAGTAATCTTTCTCAATTTGTGGTTTTGGGAGCATAAATATGGAGGTTAATATCTTGCTAAGCATTACCATCATTAATTACAGCACCCAATCGTTGAAAAATGTTTGGTTGGTTCCAGCAACTGATGATAATTTTTACAGCGATGTGGATTTTGGAGTTACTTTTCTTTATTTTAACACATTAATCCATTAGCATTAAGCATTACAAGTATCACATAACTGAATCCAGATAAGGAAATTAACTTTTTTTTGGGGTTCTGTTGTTGATCTAAGGTGGGGGACACAGTTGCTTTAAAAACGGTGATGAAGCTAGGATCAGATCAAGAAGGAAGAAATTCTGGGAGAAAGCAGTTGATATCGAAGAACTTTGCGGGCCGGGTGAAGCATGGTGGGGAGTTAGAGGCAACATGCGCGATAAATTCAACCATAGTAATACGCCAATATCTTATACAGAACATTTTGAGAACAGCAGGTTTATAGAATCAATTCTTGATGTTTATTGGGAACTCCCTCCAGTTGCTGGTCCTTCCCTGACCCATCAAACAAGGTATGATCCTGCTAGAGCACCTAGTCCTATTGTTGAAGATGGGAGGTATGGTTTGTTCAAACGGCTTGGTTTGGCCAAACTTGATTATTCTGTATTTAATGGATACACTCAGATGGTTTATTTAGAGATATCTGAACAATAATTTTGAGTTGCTTAGATAAGGAAGTTTTGTAATTTGTACCTGTATTACGTATCAATTCTTGCATAATTGCCTGCTTTGGCTTCAAATTTAGTTTTTCTTTCTGAAATTCAAGTTACTCATCTTTACTATGTTCAATTTCCTAATTTTGGTTTATTTAGTTACTAACCGTTTAGCCATTTTTTGCAAGGTCATTTGGTATTGTGAAAATCACATATATATTTTGCTCTAAATAGTTCATATATTACAAATATATATATTTAATTCAGGAGTAATAAATCCAAAGAATATGGCATTTCAGGGTACTTTGTAAAAGTATATTATTTTATAGTGGTAAATTGTCTTAATTTGTGTGCTACTTGAACATCAATTAAAGTGAAACAAAATGATCATTAATTGGGAAGATAGAAGTTTGTTATTCCTAAAACTAAAACAGAAAAAAATGGGCCCCTTAGCATAATTGACAAGCTAACTTTGACTAGTTTATCAAATATTTCTGTCAAGTAAAAATAGGAAATTTTATTATCCCCGAAGAAAATAATATTTTATTATTATCTTCATGGGAGAGAATAAAGACAAAATCTCGAGTCAAATAACTCTAATAGCTTTCTTTTTTATTTAAAAAAATTAATTGCGCCTTGCCAAACATAGCCTCATTATTTGGTAGTAGTTCAAACAAGAAACAAAATGGTTCATCATTATGCTGATAATTTCTAAAAATAAATTTGTGCTACTATAAATTGTGACTGACTTCCGTTTTTGGAAACAAATTATTGTATTTAATTAATTAATTAATAAAAAGACAAAAGGAAGAAAAAATCTGAATGAAGTTTCTTAGAAGGCCTAAAGGAAAGTAGATGGTGACAAAATGTGTTGTCTTAGGTTTTATCTCATATGTAGGAATGACAACGGGGTGGGTCGGAGTTGGGTTTGTGCTTACCCAAACCCGAACTCGAATTAAGCGAGGTTGGAAACAATGATACAATTCCCGAAAAAAAACCCAAAAAACATATATTTTAATATATATAGTTTATATATATGTAGATAAAATTTATATATGTATAGCTTATATATATGTGAAATTTATATACATATATAGCTTTTATGTATGTATTTATATGTAATTTTATAGTTTTATATATATTAATCGGGTTCGGGTTTGATATTCTTAATACCAAACCCAAACCCGAAATTTGAACTCGGATAAAATCCGAACCCGAACCCATTCACATCGGGTTTTTTTTATTATATTCGGGTTGAGTTCGGACAGGTACCCGCAGGTTCGGTTTTCGTTGCTATCCCTACTTATATGGTGACATGACAAATGATAATACAACAAAAATAATGATATTAATGAATTTTTAATCGACATGGTATATTATTATTGACCCGAAACACTATATAGGACAAAATTTTGGACAACAAATCCTAATACTTTTACCATTTCAAGTTGGATGCATTTGCCATAGAATATCATGCTCAAGGCTGAAGCCTTTAAAATATTGTAGCATGTTTTGTACTCATAACGAGGAAGACTTGCTTTTTTGAATTTGGAGACAATGACCCTTAAAACATGTAAAAATTAAGGTACCAATGTACACAAGACATACATATAGTACAACATTATAAACTATATATATCTTAACAATATAATATGAAAATGCAGAATGTTCCCTGTGCATTTAAGAACAAATACATTAAAATATATATACTAAGAAAGAATAGATAGAGAGGAAAAAAACACAACAAACAATTATTTTATACAGCAACAAGAAGCCAAAGATACACAAAATAGAAAACAAACAAAATATATGTTCATATGATCTGCATGTCCCCACTTAATTCTACAGCTTGAATAATTTTCAGATATAAATGCAAATTACATATATCTTATGCTATAAACTCAAAATCCCTTGTAATTTGTATAGTTTAAGATGCTTCAGTAGTTTCTGCACTAGTTTTGACTCCTACATTTTTGCATGGCCCTTAGCTGCAACCAACATAATTAACAAAATATATTTTAAGAAATCTTGTATTCCAAAATAAATCAGTGATCCATATCATTACTTGCATGCATGATTATATTCAACCATACCTTCAAAAACCTATAGTTTAAAGGAAGAGTCTAATATCTCTGCACTATCGGTCCAAAGATTTATACACACGGAGTATATCATACACCATTCATTTGTATTACTTTTTGAATAGTCAATCATGATTAAACATGAATGGTGAATAATGCAATGACAGTGCATACATACCTAACCCAATTGCCTCAGAGCCTTTCATGATCCTTAGTCTCCTACATGAGTCAATGAACATCCTTCAACAACAAAGGATTTTAAGTCAGTAAGTTATAATTGAAAGTTGACATTAACATGATTTTTCAGGAACTATATGAAATGAAAGATGAAATAACTTACTCCCAAGGAACATCACCTACTAGCATCCAATCTCCATCTTTATCCTCATATGTAAGTACATATTCAGAACCATTCAGAAGATCCCTCAAAGAATTCTCACATAATCCATCTTTCACAGGAACTCCATGAGAATTGCATTGACCTTATGTTAGGAATAGGAAAATGTTATAGTGCAAAGTGACTAAGATGAATTCAAATGGAAAATATTGTAGCTAAACAAGAACCTTAGATAAAGTACACAGAACAGAATATACAATGTTTCATAACATTGATCAATTTGTTTTAAAGGGCTACATGGTTTTTAATGTCACAAGCATAAGAAAATTTATATAAGTATTTAGAGTTAGGTAGATATAGTACCAATGGTAAAGCAAGTGAACATCTTTTCAAGAGCATGAGAAAGTTCCATATAGTTTCTGTAGATTTTCAGATCAACCTTTCTAAGATAAGGTGCTCCATCCATGCTGACCTTCACAAAGAGACAACCAAATCCTGGTTTTCCTTCACCTTCATCATCATTCTTCGTCGAATTTGAAGCCATCGTGTTCTTTCGAAAAGATCGAATTGGTGGCCACCCTATAACCTGTGCCCTGTTGCAAAAGTTTCATATATCATTAATCACCTAATGAAGATTATACATAAGGGTAATGGTAATCATCAAATAGAAAATATAGAATGCTAGAAAAAACTTCACTTTTGGCACAAGAAAAAAACTGTATCTAACTAAAACAGTACCATGTAACAAAAAAACCATGCATATTGAATGCTAGCTAGAACTTCAAAGGATGAAAGAAAATAACAATCATAGAGTCTTGCTGTACATTTTTATGACTGATTAAGAACTTCAAAAGTTTGATATATCTAAATAAGGCACCATATGTGAGAGATACAAATTTGGAAATTTTATATTTGTAGACAGTATCAGAAATACAATATACACTATCATACTCCAATAGTGAAATTTCTCATTAATGCTCATAACATCAAATTCCCTATGAGAAGAAAACCATTTATGATGTAGCCAGTAAATAGAACAGAAAACAAAGGTAGTGTTTGACATATTAACACAATAAAACAGAACATAACATGTGAGTTCTTTATCAAAAATTAGAACTTTTCATCCTGTAGAGGAAGTTTTGTCCTATCTACACACCAAACAAACACTACCAAATTAACACTAAAAAAAGAGTAGCATGAGCAAAACTTACTTTGCTGCAGGAGCAGTAGCATGCTCATTTGTTCCAGCAACATGATTATTCTTTTCCTGAACTATACCATTACCAACCTCTTTGATGGTTTGTGCAGATGAACTATTATTCTTTTCATGAGTGTTAGTTTTTGCCTCAGATCCATCAATAGCATAAGAGAATCCCCTCTTAGCCCCAGCCACAAGGTTCTTCTTCAAAGGAGTTGCAACAGAAGAAACATTGTTACTATGCAAGTCCATGCCAAAAAGAGACACCACAACTACAGCATCTGATTTTATCTCATGAAAATGGGAATCTGGGAGGCCAAGCCTGAGTTCTGTCTCCTTGAAGTTAAGAGAAGAAGATATCTTCTTAGAGTTTCCATCCATTGATGGATTATGTTCCAATGGTTTAGACATTACAGTGGCAAAATGAAAGGATATCCTAATATAGTAATATGTATATGACAGTTTATACAACTGAAGTATGTTATATACTAAACTCAGTAAACTGTATTTATCATAATATGAGAGTACTGTTGCTGGTTTTGTTGATGTAGAAACACCTTTCTGTATTAACTTTTTCTCATCTCAAATACCAAAATATAAGATTTTAATATTCCCATAATAATATATGAACATTTCTATCTCATATTTTCTTATTCCTCTAAACTAACCATTAATAAATAAAGTATACTTTATGATGTATGTCACTTTCATAAATATGGAAGATTTGTAAGAGTATTTAGTTTGAAGATGTATCATGTTTCTTTTACAATTAATAGTATAGTTTCTGAAAATGGTTTTTTAGGTTAATCTCATAAGGTATAGTGAGATGCCTAAACAATTTATCATGCTAAGTGATATTAATGACTAATATATCAGGTATTTTCTTAAGCAATGTTCTTTTTTTTGGTTATTCTGTGGTTGAAAAGTACTACAATTTATTTACTAATGGGGTGTTTTATTTTATACTAGTTATCATTCATGTACTAATTATTGTTGATTTTTAAATAAAATATTTGTAATGAATAAGTTACTGGAAAAAAAAACTTTGTAGATAGTGGATATGAGAGGCATTAAGTATAAGCAATTGCACCGACAAGTAGCTGGGGCTTTTACTCACTGTTCCCTACCACTTTACCATTACTACCTTAAACATTAAATTATATAAGTAATACATAAATTATTTATATATGGGGAGGGATCCACTTACTTCAAAAAACACTTACTCTTCATCTTAGTCATCCAATCTTGAAAAATTCAATGGTTTAGATGTATTCACCAATTCAAGCCATTGGATTTCCAAGAATGAATGGTCATAATGTGGAGTAAGTGTTTTTCCATTACTCTTGGAGTAAGTGGATCCCTCCCCTTTATATATACATAGAAAATATCTTGTATGTAAATTCCAAATTGGGAACATGACATTATTATAGTGAGTGTATTTGTGTGGAATAAACTATTATCTCATATTCTATTACATGCTTTGTTTGATATCAATTAAATTTTATTATTATTGTTTTTAATTTATTATTCTTGATATGAGATAGCATATCAAACATCATACATGTAGGAATGACAATAGGGCAGATCAGGGTCAGGTTTGTGCTTACCCAAACCCAAACTCGAATTAAACGGAGTTGAAAACAATGATATCATTCCCGAACCCGTCGGGTTTTGGGTAAACCGAACCCGAAAAAACCCCGGAAAAAACCCAAAAAACTTATATTTTTATATATATAGCTTATATATATATATATATATATGAAATTTATATATATATATATATAGTTTTATGTATGTATTTATATGTAATTTTATAGTTTTACATATATTAATCGGGGCGCGGGTTTGGGTTTGATATTGTTAATACCAAACCCGAACCCGAACCCAAAATTTGAACTCGGGTAAAACCCGAACCTGAACCCATTATATTTGGGTTTTCCTCATTATATTCGGGTTGAGTTCGGACGGGTACCCGTAGGTTCGATTTTCATTGTCATCCCTACATATATATGACTTCTACCATAAGTAAAGGAAATTCTACCTAGAAAACATGATAAAATAAATCTAGATGAGGGATTCACTTACTCCAAGAGTAAGTGGATAAGAACTTACTTCACATCTTAACCATCCAATCTTGAAAAATCCAATGATTTAGATATACTTATCAATTCAAACCATTAAATTTTTTAAGATTAAATTGTTAAGATGTGAAGTAAGTCATTTTCCACTTACTCTTAGAATAAGTGGATCACTTCTCATACATCTATATTAGTATATGTGAAATTTATGAGAAGAATATGTGGCGGTGCAGTGAATCCATATTCCTCCACGCGCGTATCCTTATCCTAATCATGTCTATTTGATAATGCACTAAAAGTTTGATTTTAGTTAAAATTTATTCATAAGTAATAGTATAAAAAATCATGATATGTTAAATATATCTGTACATAAGTTTTTCACTTCATATTGTTTGATTAATCATAAAATACTACAAAATGGTAAATACAAAAATAAAGGTGAGGCATATTTTATTTAGGAAAAACATAACAGCCGGGCTGGTAGAATATCCATCACTGTCCTAAAACATTGAATAACCGGATGGAGATCATATGTCCTCATTTATATTACATTTTGTGTATCAAGCTAATAAAAAGACTTCATTCAATTAAAAATAAAAAAAATCAAAAATTAATATTTTAATATTATTTTGTAAAACTTGATTGATTAGGGATAAAAGGACATGCAAATTTTAGGAAAGAGAATTATTGTCACTAACTGAAACCTGACAAGCTGTTTCAACTTTTGAGGAATTTGAGGTACCCAAGTAAAGATGCAGATGCTGTTATAACTGACAACCATTTCTTTTTCGATAATAACCAATTGAGGTATAAATTATAATGAAACCTAATAAAACATCTTTCACCATTTATATATTAATTATTATTGACTTTTAAATAAAAAATAATATTAATGAACATAGTGACACCATAAAAATTTATACTCAATATACTAAGTAATTTAGATTTCCACAACTTGAAGTCTTATTTTTATGTTTAATTTTTAAAATTAATTGAGTTAAGGACTTGGTACAATGCTCTGCCAGCAATTGTGCCCCCACCTAAAATGCATGTTGGTAGTTGGAACATTATAGTCTTATGTTTCTTTCCTTCTTTTTGGACATGGGGCTGCTTCATTAATGCAATAATCCCATTGTTCACCTTTGATAGCCCCATCACATTAAATACATAACCAACATGCTGCAAAGTTTAATATACATATATGTCAATCTGTGCATTCAAAAAAGGAAAATTGAACCTATGATATATATAACACAAAAAAGTGAAATACAATATGTATAATTTAATGCATTTAATTTAAGGGGTAAAGCTCTCATTATATATATATATATTTTTTTTAATTTATGAAACTCATATATGAGACTTTTTTTAGTCAAATAAAACACATAGTTCAGGTTAAAATACCAATTAACCATCAAATAAAAATCTTGAAATTAAGGAAAAAAAATACCAATAATAACAACTTAATAAAGTGAGGATATTATTTGACTACTAACCAGGAACCAATAAAGCAAAGAATTTCAGAATGAGAAACTTTTCTCTCCTACTAACCATGCAAAAGTAGTTAGGGGTTAGGATGATATCTACATCAGAAATGACAAAGAACATAAGGAAAAAAACATTATATTAGTCTACTCATAATTTTGGCTCATGCTTTTTTGCTTGGTTCCAATCAAATAGCTCAGAAATCTTTAATGACATTTTGTTTTTGTGCTGGAATGATGGATTTGTGGGATAAATTATGATGACAATAACACTTTAATGACTTAACCTTAATGATCATGGTGTCCCAATTGCTCCATGTTTTGTTTAAAGCTTCATAGGACTTTGCTAGCAAACTTTAATTAATTGATACAAATATCAATGGATAAGTAGTAGTACTTGAATCTATAGAGTTTCTTACTCATTTAAAGATTCAATCATATCTTTAACTAATTAAAGAGAATGGAGACAAGGAATTAGGGAATTAACTAAATTTATAGGAAAAAGAGTAACATCCATAGTAGAAACACTAGACATAAATGAGGAGTAAGGATCCTCTAATCTCCGATAGTGAGAGATACGTAGTGAAAAAACAATATAATATAACTTTTATAAAAAAAAATATATACAATGAAATAATATTTTTGTCACTCAAAATACATTCATATGAGAGAATGGTAGTTTCGAAATGGGAGTTCACACAACAATAAATTATGATCCATAATCATGTCAAATCCTATTCTCTTGAAGCTCATCATCATCATAAGTGATCTCCTTTTAAATGACTTGTTTTAAGTATATGAATACCTTAGAATTAGGAATTTTAAGTATATGAATATAAAAAGATGATATTTTCCCCTTTTTTGTATGTGAGTAAAGTTTTCAGGAAATCCCAAACTTGTGCAGCATATGTTGCATTGTGTGTAGCATGCATGGTCACTTATCAAGGCCAAGTTCTACAGCAATTATGGTAGACCCTTTCTTGGTCAGGAATTTAATTACATATATAAAGCATAACTTATATGATTAGTCATGGAATGAAAACTATAGCATTAATTTGTGGCCCACTAGCCCCATATGTTCACACCAGTAAAATAATATAGGATCATTATTTAAGGAAAAATGTTAACCAGAAAATTTTCAATTATGTCTTATTTGTACATATGTCATTTATATAGATGAACTCAACATTCTCATGTCCATAATCATGATCAAATAACAATCTTTTTTTGATGAAGTGGAAGTCAATTAAACATGAGATATAAATAAATCATTTCAACTATGAATTATAATTTTTTAAGAATATATATTGGAATCTTCAAATAAGCAGCCAATGTAGGCTAATTCACATGAATGGTTGGGATGAAGGGCACAAAAAATTCATAATAGCAATTCTGTGGGCTGCTAAAGAACATTATGGGTATTTTACCATAAAAAGTTAGAAAGCAAAATGAAAGGACATCACTACTTGCTTTATCAAAGAAATGAAAGGTACAAGTCATGACTTGCATGTTTAGTCTTCTCTAGATTCAGCTACAAAAAACTGACCTTAGTTGAGACTAAAATTTAGTTGCATCATGAGAAATGAAAAACACTAAATTAGGGAAAACTAGAACAAATGTTTGATATATATACTTACTACGTTAGAAATCGTCTTTAACAGCGCTTCCTAGAACTATGCTGTTAAATACGAGGCGAAGAAATATAGACAGTATTTGGTTAAGCGAGCGCTGTTAATATTGATAAGCGGAAATAAAATCCACAACGCATCCGTGAATGTGCGTCATTGAATAAGCGCTGGCTTGAATTTGTTCTCTTTAACAATGCTCCTTTTTTGTCGCGATGTTAATTGGAATCTATCCAACAACGCCTTTTGTTGTGTACGCTGTTGATGAGATATCTTCTACGACATTTTTTTCAATGAGCGTTGTTGATTTGATATCTTCTACAACACTTTAACAAAGTACTCTTTCTTCCTACGAAATGAAAGTAATGTAACTTGATAGCTAGTACAACTAACTCTAATTTTGCCTAAATAGCTAGGATATCATGAATCAAGCTACATCATTAGTGTCAAATACAAAGGGAAAATCCAATTTTGCAAGTGTTAATTTATTATGCACCATTTTGTTTTGGTGCAAAGAATCTTACCCATTAGTCATGTTTGATTGAAGACTTAGATGCCTTACTTTTTGGCATCCACCAAATATAACTTGAGCACTTTCAGCATGTCCATCATATATCAATCTCTTTCTCAGCATGCACCAACTAAGTACACACTTTCACACTCTCCCACCAAGAAAAACACATGATGTAAATAGACTTATTAGAAGTGAGGACAGAGATAAGTTCCATATTCACAACATCAACCCTAATTTCTCAGTGGAAGGTAAGTGCTTGGAATCTTTTGATGTTGAAAAGGACTTTCAAAAGTTGCAATGATGTTCATGGATGCATTATCTTTTTTCCAAATGTCAATCCAAACAATATGGTTACTGGTAGCTTATGGAAGGTATAGTTTATGGTCACATAGATCTGTTCCACATCATGTCTTATATAGTGTTCTGCATTAATGAAAAGTCAATTAAGATTTTAAACATTTACTATTATTTTTGTTTTATTACCATTGACACATACTATCATATGAGACAACATATGTATATTCTCTAGATAATGTGATTATTAATGATTTGCAGATAAAATTGACTTACCACAAGTCTATAAATTAATCATTATTTGGGTGTGATTATTACAAGCCATTAATTCCCTTGGAGAAAATTAGAATTTAGAAGGATACCAAACATAAAACAATTCCTTCTTATCTCCAAAAAAAGTAGAAACAAAACAATAGTGGCAGCTAGATAATCATTCCATTTAAAGGTAATAATGTAAATGTAATCATATCAAATTGAGAATTGAAGGTGTGGCATCTGCCATGTGTTTCACATAACACACCCAGTAACACAGTAAGTAGAAAGTAACACATGTGGTTTCTGAAAAAAAATGTCCTTAATTCATTTAAATGAAATTGGCCTTGAGGTCCAAAATACAAACTCCAAGTTGAGTTTTGTAAGATTCTATTGGACATACTAATAACTAATCCAGTACTGTTATGAACCACGTCTTACACGTAAATAGGTCTGGGCATTAGGCCACAGTAAACCATTAGGCCAAGCCTCACAACAATCACGTCAAATAAATAATATTTGCAAAGAGAGTGAGGTTTTGAAAGAATACTTTGAAAGATTATTCGTATTCACATTTGAAAATGCAAGCTCAAATGGTTGGGAGCCATATTCTGTTCCAAAATGTGTATCACTCCATATACTGTGGGGATATTCGTACTTTCAAAGGAAATTAAACGGGTGAGATAATATTTGTATAACAATGATGATTTAAGAATTTTGATCTGTTTTGATATCACGTTGTTTAGGGTGAGTTTACTACTCCCTTAGTATATTATTAATTCATTTAAAATATGCATTATATAATTTTGATCTTATTGTTGTGTTCTGCAGAGGTGTTGGCAAAGCTAAGATTCCTGAGTCACAAGGAGATAAACATGAGCATACAAACATGAATTTTGATTGATAGGCAGCTTGGAATGATGTTATTACTTTTCAATTTATGTTTCAATTCAGTTTTTGATTTTAAGTTTCTGTGAACTTTTGAGCCTTGGCATGTTGTGGTGATTTTAAGTTCCCTTGTACTTTTTTTATTTGCAGGAATTTTCAGCTTCTATAATTTTAATTTCCTGTGAATTTTCCAGTTTTGTTGAGATGTAGTAATTTTTCAGCCACATGTTTGTGATAAATTTTAGGTTGCAGGTTTGATAGCTTCAACAGTAGAGGAGGTAGGGTATGAGATAGTGGAAAGAGCTAAGGAATAATGTTAGTTGATATTTTTATCATTCTATTTTGTGATCCAAATTATACAGAAAAAGCAACAAAACTTAGAGTAATATGAAGCTATCAATATGTGTTAATCCTAAGTAGAATGAATTTGAATCATTTAAGTATGAGCTATCAGTTTGATTCCTTAATTATATTCATGTGGGTATTTTGTATAGTTACTTTTGGAGTAACTTAATTCCTCCTCATATATATATAACATGAAATAATAATCAAATTAATGATATTATCACTGAATTACATGTCCTATTTTGGCACTGAATTTCTCATTACAAGTATTCTCAGGCACATATATTACATAAGCTATAATTCTACACTTAAACTTACATCATTGTCTTTTCTGAAGATAATAGAATCTGGTTCTTCACTCAATAATATATGGAATATGTTAAAGACAAATAACCATTATGTCTGTTTTTATTAACTGTATTAAAAATTCTTGATCTATATGGCTAACGGTACTAGTTAATTATTATAATCTTTAAATCAACATCGTGTTCAAAAGAGAGAAGGGCACTAACACATGGACAATTCCTATATAATTTTATGCTTTGATCTTCTTATTTTAATCAGCCATTATATATATTTTTGTATTTTAGTTTATTACAGTGAATTATTGGTGCAGAAAATCAACTGATATTGAACTCAATGCTATTTTGCCCTACCTCTAATCCCAACCCTAGCAATGGTTAGTAACTAGTATTAATTTATGGCCTAAAAACAAGGGCAACCAGCTTTTCTGTTCTACTTTATAATAAAGCAAAAGAGAGCATGAAAAGGAAAAAAAATGAATGAATGAAAGAGAAAGCAACACATGCAAAGTTTACCATCTCTTTCTTCAGCAGCTAGTAAGAAAGTAATACATGACTCTCAAAGCTTTAGCCAAAGGCTTTGTTTTGTGTACATACAAGGAAATACCACAAAGGTGAAAGTGGAAAAAGTAGAAAGAAAAAAAGAAGAATAAAAATTTCATTTCTTATAGCTAGGTTCTTTTGAAGGCACATACATAAGTTGAAATTTTATCACAGAAGACTCTTTCAGTGCAGAAAATTAATTAGATGATGGCTGGGAACCCTAACTGGTGGAGCATGCATCCAGCTTCTTTGATCCCTCCACAATATGTGCTTGGATCTTCTTCAAATCCTTTCAATTCTTTGGCTGAAAATCAAGAGCCTCCTCAATCATGGAGCCAACTGTTTTTGTAATTCTTCTCTGGGTCTATGTGTATGGTGTCTAGTTCAATATATATATATGTGTGTGTGTGTGTGTACCTATAATGTTGAAAAGCTGTTTCTTTTATTGGTTTACTGCAGTTAATAATGAGTGAATTATGCCCTTTATGAGTGTTTATCCAACTTAGATGTCTATTATTAGTTACTTCACTTGTCAAATTTTCATTTTATATTTTTTATTAGTAATAATTAATTTATATATATGTTGTAAAAATTTATGGATTATGTTTGTTTTTCAGCACTGGATTACCTGGGGAAGATGAAAGTATGGGTCTGAGTCATTTTCAATCTAAAAAGTTGGGAAACTGGGATGAACAAATTGATCTTGATCCATCTTCTAGAGTTCCTATTTTGGATATAATAAAGCAAGAGGTTTCCCAAAGTAGCAGTTTGTATGGGCATGAAGATTTTCATGCTGGTGGCTCATCTTGGTCAAATATGGTTCCAATTTCTTCCCCTAAGTCTTGTGTCACTAGTAGCTTCAGTAGTAATAGTATACTGGATCTCATCACTTATAACAAGGTAGATCAGAGAAAGATTAATCAACTTCCAGATCAAATATCTAAGGTAATTAAGAGAGAGGTTAATTCTTTTTTCTTATTTTATCATTTCAATCTTTCAACTTGTAATTAATATTCTACTTTAAGCATATATAATAATATCATATACATAGGTAATGATCTCTTAAACATGCCTAATATATATATATATATATATATATTCAAATTAGTTTTTATTTGTGTCTTTAGTGTAATAGCACTGACACTGTTGGAGTTAGTAAGAAGGCTAGGGTTCATCAATCTTCAAGCCAACCACCTCTTAAGGTGACTCTCTTTCCTCTCTCCTATTAGCATGTGTGTTGTTGTTCTGTCATGTGTTGTCTTTCTCTATTGACTGTAATATTCTTTCTGTCCTTGAATACTTGTTGGAACATATCAATACATTGTCTGTAATCTGAATCAGGTTAGGAAGGAGAAGTTAGGTGATAGAATAACAGCACTTCACCAACTAGTTTCCCCATGTGGAAAGGTAATCAACTAATTCCTTATTTAATTTTGATGTACACCAAGTTTAAAGTTTTTTACACTCTCGATCAATCATATATAATATTATCTTATGATGTTTAAAGTAGTTATTATAAACAATTTTAAATTTAGGTATAATTGAAGTTGCAACATTATAATTTATGTAATCTCCATAACCATAATTCCAATCACGTTTTTTAATGGAGATTATTACAATTTTAAATCATAAACCATTGCTAGCTATTAATTATATTAATTTTCTAGTGCTCTAAAGTTTAGTGTTTTAAATTGTGTATGTTGCATCAAAATTGTGAGAAAATATGTATACAAATGTAATCATGATGAATAAGGATCCTATCTATCATGTACCGGAAGATACAGAAATAGTGACATGTGGCGTTTAGAAATTTTTAATGACGAAGATTTCAAGTTATTTTCAATTAGAATATTTTTTATAATATTCAAATCAATTTGGGACTCATATTTCAATACTGGATAGGATCCTGATTAAAGATTATTGATAAAAAATATTATTGTGAAGTAGAATATAAAACTCTTTTAAGAGTTGTTTTATACCCTTATATGATCCAAGTTCTTTGTTCACCTATTTATTATTATAGTGGAGTTTTACTTTTAACCTAATAAAAGTAGAGAGAAAGATGAGTTGTGATATGTGATTCTTCACTTTTGCAGACTGACACAGCTTCTGTGTTGTTAGAAGCCATTGGATATATCAGATTCCTGCAGGCTCAAATTCAGGTCATGTTTTCCCCACATAATATATACTCTGCCACCTATATTCAGATACCTTAGTCACTGAGAGCATGCAGTTAAAGTTTCACCAATTTTCATGTAACATTCTTTTATGAGAGTTCTACATTTTCATTCTCTTTTCCCCCACCTTTGTTGCAGGCACTCACCTCTCCTTACTTGGACAATAATAATGCCTCAAAAAACATCAGGAATCAAGATTATGTAAGTGCCCAACATTATTATTTAGTGCATAATTATTGGTCTCAATTACATCATCATATCATTATTTGAGTATTAATGTATATATCATCATTAAGTATTGACCATTGTTTATCACAGTGTAATAATTTTTTACATAATATACATGTTCCACAATTTTTATTAAGTATGTGATTATAGAAGTAGATATTAAATTGTATCAATAAACAAATTTGAGTATTTTGAACTAAATGTAGTCTTAAACCCAAGAAATAACACAAATTATGTGAAAAGTGATGTTATATTTTAGTGGACACACTTTATACACATGTTTGAGCAGCACAAAAATGACCTTCATTGCATGTACTAGAACATAAAATTAATTGAAGAGAATGTTTCTTCCTTTAATCTTTAATTTCTTTTTTATTTTGAAACAATAGGTACATGGAGAAACAAATTTGATATTTCCTGAGGACCCTGGTCAGGTATACTTTATTGAATCCTTCAATTCATTATAATCAAATCAGGAGAGTCACTTTTGCAATTAGTGTAATATTTTATCCACAAAAAGAAACCATTAAAACAAATAGTATAGGTTTCTTACCTTTTTATATCATTCTTTGAAAGTTAAGTGAAAAGTATGAGGAGGGTGCATTGCTTATTATAAGTAAAAGAATGATAGAGAGAGAACTGAATTACTAATTTGTACTTTCCTTTTCCTTGAATGACAATGCCCTTAAAAGAAAGGGATCTCCAAACCAGGTATATCCTACAATGAGTTTAGTATATCCTTCATTTGACTCATTTGTTTTGAATAATTAGAAAGTATCATTCTAATGATTATCATATTAGTTTCACTACAGTACACATAATTTGTAGAAACTGTCAAGGTTGGTTTGCATGCTTATTATTTATTGAGAAAAGACATATACTTTTACACTTAGCTTTTTTTGGTAAAAAGAAATAGAGAATATATATAAGAGTTCTTTTATCATCAGTTTAGTTTTAAACACCATGTACATTTCACTCTCTTACTTTTTTATGTTTTATTTTATTGAAGTGTACAAAATTACATTATAAAAATATGAATTATGTTATTTATATGTTTTTGAAAATGATAATCAGGATAGAGAAGATAAAGCAAAGGAGTTGAAGAGTAGAGGGTTATGCTTGGTCCCTTTGTCTTGCACTCATCATGTTGAAAGTGAAAATGGGACTCATTATTGGTTACCCTAATATGGCAGTGGATTTTACCATGCAATGAATCAATAACTGTTTTATATAGCTAAAAACATAATAATGAAAAGGCTATATATATGGTTATGGAATTCATGATTATGTGGATGTATTTATATATCAACAATTATGTGTATTCTCTAGTGTAACATTTGAAATTTTGAATTACATATTGGCTAAGTTTTATCCATGTAATAAATTATTATCAAAAAATTTAAAGTAGTAAATTCAATTGAAACTTACTAAACTTGATTATGAGTTGTTATTATGGAGAAAATAACAATTGACCCAAGAATGTAGTACATGGTTTGTAATCGTTTTATGTGATGATATAGAGAATAGCAACTCATATTGTAAACGTTAAACTGTAATCTTTGAACACTACTTATATCATCCCTAACGTAGTGGAAATTTGTTGGTCTTAAGTGGGTGATAGAAGTCATAGTTGAACATAGGAGGAGATTTCTTAGATGAGGATATTATACATTTGATTGATCAATAGTTGGAGGAGTATTTTGGTGGGGTAAAGAGCCTAAATTTTCATACATAGTAGAACACCCTTCACTACCACACATCTTACAATTAACCTCATAAGTCCTATTTATAGGACTATTGTCAACACATCAAAAATCTCACGAAGGTTCTAGACCATACATGTTATATCTATCATATTGTAATTTATCTAAAACTTTCTAGACACAAGCTAAATATGTCACATTCATATAGAACTCTGTAGACACAAGCGAAATATGCCACATTCATATAGAACTCTTTAGAAAGTTGTGGCACATTTCAACAAAATTATGAGATAGTAGTAATAGTTATCTGAAAAGCATGCAAGTTGATGGCAGACATTCATGTGAGGGTGGCTGACCCTAATGTTCCTCTTATATGGACCCTATCATCTCACTCTCTTGGGTCATCTTTGGACCACTTTTGAGATTATACTACTCAAGTGCCCCATACCCCATTTCTCTCACGCTCCCTTCAAGTTCAACCTCATGCTTTTTTTAGCCCTTGATATGAAAAGTTACTACATGTGTTTCTTACAGAAACAAAATACATATGTATTTTTTCTTGGAAAAACAAACATACAAGATCTTGCAAACATGATAACATGTTCCTTTTTTCCATAAAAAAAAACATATACATGACACATGTTATGCATGTGTATTTATTGTTTTCCTATTTTCAGCTACCATGTTAAGGAATAAGGATGATGAGATCAAAGAACTTTACTATGAAGTATGAACAATGAGGTTATGATAGTTCCACTTCTGAACAAGATCAGATGAATATATGCATACATTACTCTTTGTATAAGTTTATGCAGATCCATGAATATACATTATATTGCAGTCTAATATATTAAGCTTATACTCAAATCTAATTGAACTAATCTCTAGACTAGTAAATGCTTATGATCCTATGTAGTTGAATTTTGTTGAACAAAATCAATTACAGCAATGTCCAAGACCCAGAAATACACATTCTCTAGCCTCTAGAGCTTACTAGTCTGATAACGATTAGAGTTAATATTAGTTGATGACATCCATTGCTTACCCATAGCAATTATTTGTCCATTATTTTTCTTCCTAATGTCCACAACCACAGAAGTCAGTTTTTCCTTCTTCCCCACAACCTTTGCCTCTATTTCAACCTCTTCCTGTCATTAAAATTCATGTAACCTCATGTCATCATTGGAAGGACAAGAAAGTCCTTAAAAGCACAACCATTAGGGGCATATTTTCCAAACATAAACCTAAAACACTCAACCATGTATAGGTAAGATATATATATTGACACACTACTATTTATATATGATGGTTAATAATGAGCTAATTAGCCTAATGCAGAAATATTAGGTGCATGTTTGGCATTCTTGTTAGGGGACGAGGATCTGTTGTCCCGAATCTTGTCCCAAACCCCGTCCCGCACCAATTAAAATGGAGTAAAAATAGAAAAAATCACGAATGTTTAATTTTTTTAATTAACATGCCATTTTTTGATTGGTGCGGGACGGGGTTCGAGACAGCAGATCTTTGTCCCTTATTAGGAGCTTGGAGACTTCAAACCAACTTTTCTAAATTTTCTAAAATCATGTAAGTTATATTTGAGTTTGGCCTCCAAACCTTGATTAAAAAAGTGAAAATTTGTTACTTTTTAGTTTTGGAGTTTTCAATTATTAAGTTTTGTCCTTATAAAGTTAATCACTTATGATACTTACAAAAACACATGTATTATCCATTTCAACCACACAGTCAAAACAACATTCACTATACCAAAAACTACTTTAAAAGATAGATCATCATAATGTTAAACCAATTGAATTCCCAAAGAGAACATTGATGTTTGATTTCAGTTTGTTTCTGCATGAGTCCATGATTGAGAATAAGGATGGATAAGAAAAAGTACCTGAAACTTAGCAGTTGAGTAGAAAGACATATTGAAATCAACAGAAACATTAAACATAGGAGTAACTGAATGGACAGCCAAGCTGCCAATGATGTCAATCATTGTTGCAATTGATCCTGTTTGCCAATTACCATTTTCATCCTGCAAAACCAAAACATGGGTTTTCCCAAAAAAACAAAAACAAGAAAGGAAAGAATGAAAACAAATAAAGGGTGTATAAAAGGCATTAACTCACTAGGACTGGTTTGTGTATTATATAAGAACAAAGGAGGAAACCATTGCTGGCTTGGAGTAACTGGATACCCTTTGCAGTAACTGATTCAATGTCATGTTCAACTGCACCATCACAGAGTTTTCTTATCCTTCTATGGATACGTTGCAAAGAGGGATCATCTTTCATTTCTACTTTTAATCTTATTGTTGTGAAACATGCATGATTGAAAACTGTGTCATATTTTAGGTTGTTATAAATGGCAAGTATGATTCTATATCTTAGGAGTGTTGGGACTTGTGGCATTCACTTTTTTTTGGACCTGAGATACCGGGGTCAAATTTTACCAGACAGATTATATATTTCAATAAGTTTATTGAATAAATTTATGATAACAAGTTTCATGTGTTTGGTAAATGATTTAGTAATGTGTAAACATTATCTCAAATGGTGTGCATCATATATTGAGTAATATATTTTGTTATTTAACAAAATATTGCTGGTGCAGAGGGTTGGTTCAACAAACATTATATATTACCAATGATGGTGCATTGCTAATATATAAAATGTGCATATATTTTTTTGTCTAATTAATTTAGGCAAATACATGCATATCTTGACATAACATTGTTTTCCATTAAAAGACAACAATCCTTATTCATGTACATTTACTACATAATATCTTTTGTGATATATTATTGTTTCACATATAAATCCACATTGGTTGAGTTCAGATACAGAAAGATGCTGCGGAAGGATGGTATTAATGATTGAAGTTGGGCAGAGTTGTAGATCCAAGGGTACAAGGCAAATATGATGCAAATTCAGGGTGGAAAGCAATATCAGTAGCAATAACAAGCACTGCATCATGTCTGAGATTAAGACCTTATAAAAACAGTAGATTATTTCTTTTTTATCCACACTATAAAATCCATTGACAAATGAATCTTGTGTCATGAGATCTTACTACTAAAATAAAAAATCAGTCAACATTTTATAAGAAAATACACAATTTTGAATGTAGTGTAAATAGATTCACTATACAATATTTCCCTAGTCATAATACAAAATACATTTAACAAGGGTGACTTTCAGTATTTGTTGTCCACGCAAACAAGATATAAATCTTCAATATATTACTGTGACCAAAGGCTATATCTTCAACATATTGCTGTGCCAATTGAATCCCACTGAATTTGAAGACAGCCATCTAAAACAGTTGCCAGACACTAACCTTCTCTTTCCCACACTTCCTGCTTCGGCCAAATTAGGTGCTACCTATTGATGGACCCATAATCTGGATCTGTAAAAAGATGCAGCAAGGTTAGAAATTCAGTAGATAGAAGAATAGAGAAAGCACTCTAGTAAGAAGTAGGAAATATATAATTAAAGACATCAAAGAAGAAAAAGATCTTGTTTTACAAAAATACCTTATTCACAAGCAAGTTGACTTGTTCTCTGTACATTTCCTTCAAGTCTACAATATCTGCACGAAGTTCCTCCAGCTAAACACATTCAACTTCTCTTAGATATGCAATAGTTATAGCCGTTCTATATAAATATTTAAGGTGGAAAACATAAAAGAAAACAGGGACAGTTAAGATATAGCAAGGTCTGAAGCCTCCGTATAACTACAGCCCTAATTCCTCAACATCATTTTCTTTTCTCTTCTGCCCCTTTTTGTATTTGGGGCCTACCATTTCTACTTTTTTTCTTTCATTTGATTTCTAAGACTCAATTGTACCATGCTGTGAAGTATTTCAAGAGAAGAAAAAGTTGCCCAAGTGAAAATTACCTCCTCATCACGTTCACCCATCAACTCCAAAGCGGCAGAGTGCCTCCTCCTTAGTGCTTCTAGCTCTGATCGTAAGCCAGGTAACAGAGTAGCCTCCACACGTAACTTTTCACACTGCAGTGTTGATATGCAAGTCATGGTTAATAACAAGCAAGGGGGGCAGTAGTAGTGAACAGGAATCTGAAGTCACCTGTTCAGTCATTTGAACCAACTCCTCCGCAAGAGAATCGCGAATAGATTCCATTGATGCCTGAAATTTTTATAATTAAAAAGATGACATCAAGATTGCTGTCTTATGATCCAACAGCTTAAAATAAAGTCTATAACTCACACATGATGATAAGTTCATAATGGAAGAAACAACAGAGCTATTATCTGGAAGCTATGGATGCAAATATTAAGCCAGGGAATGAGGGCAACCAATCATACCAAACGTGACATATACGAAGCAAGTTCACCCTCCTTCTGACGAAGTGCAGCTTCAAAAGAACTGGGTGTCATGCTCTTCATATAATAAGGACTCATATTTAGTTCTCCATGATTTCTCCTCTCAGAAAAACTATCAGATGAATCCAATGATGCTTGCAGATAGTAACTTTGTTCTATGCTTCCCAGAGAGCTAGCACTAGAGATTTTCCGAGACAGGTTACCTACATCATAAAGAATATTATACAAAATATCATAAACAACTGAGACAGTGTAAAGAGAAGAGCATCACACCATTCCCAAAAGTAGAAGTTAGCTTTGTTGTGGGAGCTTGATCTGATAATGAAGCAGAATGAACACGAGCAGTCCTCTCGAGTTCTGACCGAGCAGCCTTTTCTTTTTCTATCTCCTAGAGAATATGAAGAGCTTTATTAAGGAATTTAAAAAACACTAATTACAAAGGTTCTAATAAACGGAACTGTTACCAGGAGGTACCTCATCACTCATTGTTTTCATTTTTTTACATGGTTTATATTCCATACATTTACCTAAATATTCTACCTAAGCACACTAACATTAGTTCTATTCCAACTATCCACAAATGAAGTCTATGATAAACACAGGTTGGTTTTTTTAAGGAACACTTTTTCAGGAAATTCATGAAGCACCAAACCCAACATCTCTCTTTGGCTGACTTATTCCGTTACACAAGTTATATGAGAAATGAAATACAAGGGAACTTTAATGGAAGAATAAACCGAGAACTTCATGTAATATGGTTGACAATGATAACTAGATATCCAAAAGCAGAAGCTCTACCTGCTGAAGAAGCTCCCTATGCATCATAGCCTCCTGTAACTCTTGCTTGTGTTTCTGCCTAATGTCTCTAATCTCTTCCTCAAGCTGTTTCACACGACCTTCTTGAGTGTCAGCTTCCTCCTTTACTGCAAGGTATTCCTGCCTACTTTCAGCTGCCCTTTGTCTCTCCTTTTCAAGGGTCCTGCTTAGCTGAGTCTGCTCTGCTCTGAGACATGAAATCTGTAATTCGTTGTAAAAGTAAGTCACAGTTACATGAAACACTATAGGCAAGATTTCACAGAAGAAATTGCAGAACCTGAGCCTCAAGGACATTAATTCGAGATAAGGTTTGAGATAAGCGTTCATTCACAGACCGCTCTCTTTCCTCGGAAGTTGCGGCTTTAGCCTCTGCTTCCTGTAGAACCAATAGTCAATGGGAAAGGTAAATGAGTAAAATAATATCCCATGGGGAAGTTTCTAAAATAAAATTAAAAAACTATGCTTGAGACCTGAAGTCGAGAATTGAGAGTTCTTTCAACAGCAGCCCAGGCTTCAGCTTTTCTGGCATTTGTTTCCTGTTATTAGGTGAATTCTAGTCAAGTACAGATCCCAGGCATCTGAATAAAAAACAGAAAGAAAAAAAGAAACATTTTGGAATCATGTGTTAATAACCTGCATGGCTTCAATTTGCCTTAAAAGTGGCCTTGTTGATTCTGGAACTTGTGTAATCAGTTCCTCACACCGTCTTTCACTTGCCTAAATAAAGTACTAAACAAAATTATGCAAACTACGAAATGCATGCATGAAATTTTATTTTTTAGTATACAAATGCATGAATAAAGTTGCTAGAACTTAAAAAAACAAGGAAAAGCAAGATCCTCGGAAAGAAATAATTTAATGACAAACAGAGAGCTGTAGAGAACACCTGGTAACGTTTTTGAAGATCCTCAATTTCTCTGTGATGCATGTCTTCTTTGAAGACTACCTAGATACAGATGAAGAGAACATTAAAACATAAAAGCAATATCCAGAGAAAGCCAGCTTAGGAAACAGAATGAAACAAACCTGCTGTTCCTTTCTACTTAATGTTTGCCTCAATTCTTCAAGTGTCTGAACTAGCATAGATTCACGTTCCTCGACTTCCCTTATACGACTCTCTAGCTCAGTTCTCGCTTCATTGTTCACACGAGTCTCTGCTAATGCTTCAGCCTCCTTAGCAGCAGCCAAAGCATTAGTATAATATTCTTTCTGTGCTGCAAGTTCTGTTTGATGTTTTTCTATTGTTTCTTGCAACAACTTCTCTGTAGCTATCTTATCCCTATTGACACTCTCTACCTTATTCTCCTCTACCTGGATTGCACAACATTAACCAAACAACAGTTGCAATCAAAAGAACCAATAAATATGAGGATAGTCAAGCACTCAATCTGCTCCTCATGAGAATTTGACAATTTCAGTAATAGAGGGATCGCTCGGCATAACACTAAACCAAAATTACCCTTAGGAGCAATATGGCCTTACATGCAGAAAAAGGATAAACAAACAGAACAAGTGAAGTAAAACAGTAGAGTATTATCATACTGCACAAATCTTCTGCTTCTCAAATTCCATAATTAGTGAAGAGAGTTAATTCAAACAAGTTATCAGGAAACAACAGCATCTAATAATGCTTTCAGAATTCAATTACCTGAAGCTTTGTAGTCAAACCTTTCTTCTCCTCCTCAAGTTCTCTAATCTAGCTTTCATAAAAAATGGATAAAGATCTATTACAACATGTAAGTTTAGAAAGAGATTGAATTTTATGGGAAAATATAATAAGTAGTATGCATACCTGAGCCCTTAGTTTCCTAATTGTAGATTCTTGAGCAGCCTGCTTTTTGGAAAGCTTTTCACCTGAGATGATAGTCACTCTAATATGTCAAAAGGGCCTCCGGTATAATCTCCATTAAAGCAACGAACAGTAATGGTCAACATACAAATTTTATAACGTAATATTAGCCTTCCTCAATTCAACCTTCTTTTCTCTTCTAGTGACCTTATCTATTCCTTTCAACCAAGACGAACACTAAAAGTATATGAGGTTGCTGGAGTAAGCCTAAGATTTCCATTAAAAGGAACTAATTAAGCTTCTAAAGCAAGCATAAACTGAAACTAAATTCAATCAACACTATTTTCCATGATCCAAGATCCCAAGGCAAAGTGTCCAACTGTCTTGAACAAGCCTTCCAATTCCTAACTTGAAAACACTAAAGCAGCAACCAAACCATTGCATTGATTAATTACTTTTAAATTTCGTATAAACTTGAAAGGAAAAAATGGTATATATGATGCATCTAGTTACAACCTCATCAATATAGTAAAAAATTGTATGCCGGGGTGACTCATGCATGCCTAGATAATTTTGTGCTGAATACCCCAAACCCCCCACCCACCATGTGCAACTCCACCAAGGAACCTCACTGAAAGCAAAGCATTCCTAAGGCCAAGTCATTGTTTAGAGTTTTCCAACTAAATGAAGAAAATTGATATTGTCGTACATAAGAGGATGGTCTAAGTAAAGGTGTTGATAAAGCATCAATAACTCTAATAACTACGAATATTCATCTTATAGAAATCAAACAAGTACCTAACCGAGCAACGTAATGCTAAAATTTCCATTCCCTTTAAACTTTGCTGATATATCTAAACAGGACCATTCATATGCCCAACCCTAAAAGGACAACATACCAAAACAAAAGAGTTCTAGATGATATGGATTTAGGTTTGGTTTCAGACTGAGGTACCTTCTGCCATAACTTGAGTGATTATTTCATCCTTTTCCTTCAAAAGAGCAGCTGCATCGCTTTTTTTATTCTGCTCGCGGCGAAGGGTATCCCTTTCTTTAGTGAGAACATAAACCTACAAGTATTCGCACAAAATGCAATAAATTACATAACAGTTGCAGCTCAAACTAGACAGCATACACTTTATGACATGCACATGATGCCCATGTTCTTCACTTTGATAAATCACATTCTTCAAACCCCAGAATAGTTTTCTAAGACCAACCTCCAATGCTTAAAATGCCCGTGTTCTCTAATATTGAAATTACAATTATAATATATCTTCAGATTTTAGTTGAGTTTTCAAAAGGATCCTGAACTGCCACTTCCTATTTGAAACATAAACCAAAAACATTAATTTATCTAAGATATGGAAAGCAGTATCAAAATTTATGCCTTAAAAACATGCCATCAGTGGCAGCAGTACATTGATATGACAATAATCTTGAGAACAACATCAGAAGTCAAAATTAAGCAAAGGAAAACTCGCGATGCCTTAGCAATAGTTCTGTCAAGAGTTGAAACCCTCTGATGGTATTCCTCTCGCAATAGTTCTGGTTTTATGGTGGAATGGTCCACCACAATTTCAACATACCGATCAAAAATACTATACAGTATACTAAAATACAAATAAGAATTATGATAAGTGAAACCTTTCTCTCAAGAGTTGAAACCCTCTGATGGTATTCCTCTCGCAAAGTCTCAACTTCTGCCTCATTGGATTTTCTCTGTTCCACAATTATTAGGAAACAAACATAAATATTTCAAAAGAAAGCGAGAAGTGGGATTGTGTGCAACACCGGCACATGATAAAATGAAATAACACATGCTAATAAGTTTACAAAAATATGAGTTTTCATAGAATGATGTATGAAGCAAAAAACTGCTACATGGTATACATAGGGGGAATACAACAATATCACATCAAATTAGAAAATGTGACAGGGTCGTAACTCTTAAGGACAAAATTTGCAAAATGAATGTATGAGATCTTGAAATACTGAAACAAATTATTTGCAATAAATGTTATATACAAGTAGACCTGAAACACACTGAATCAAGAAGACAAAACCAAGAAAATCCGAAAAATCTACTTTTAATTCTTAAAAAAGTCTGTTGATCCACATCATTTAAGACTATCACTGACACATTAACATTCTTAAGCTAATTTTTTCCCATGACATCTGTTTGTATCCCACATCAGTTAGCCATATATGATCAATTTGTTATTTCCACTTTCCATGATGCCAGATCATGTCTTAGAAAAGGAAAATAGGACCCATGAATAGCATTAGATGCCAAATAGGCAAGAACCGTCAGCTTATATGCTTAAAAGACATATGTGAATGCATAGATGACATTAGAAATTAGAAAGACTGGAAAGATTCAGGATCTGATAGTAACAACAGAAAGGCTGAGAATTAAATCAAAACTACAGGGTATTAAAAATATATACCTTCAAATCCTCAATCAAAACTTTTAACTGTTCATTTTCATTCATCAATTTTGCAATCTCATCAGCTTTAGCCTGCAAAGAGAACCAAGATTACAAAATATCAACGCGCATATAGGATAAAGCATGAGCATAATTGCACAAAACATGCAGCTTTTTGAAGAAATAGAGCCACCAAAAAACCAATAAAATCAACGACTTTTAGAAACTAGTGGAAACCCCACCTTACTGATTGGATAATCGTATCATCTTTAACAAGTGGAAGTCAGAAGATATTGGCTGGTTATAGATGAAAGAAAACGGGGTATGC
Source organism: Lupinus albus (assembly GCA_009771035.1). NCBI lineage: Eukaryota > Viridiplantae > Streptophyta > Magnoliopsida > Fabales > Fabaceae > Lupinus > Lupinus albus. The sequence goes on along the minus strand of CM020022.1, from coordinate 1,961,255 downwards.
ATCAGGATTTAGGAGCTAAGAAACCGAGAACTGTGAAAGGGTAAATGTTTAAAACAGGATCTAAGTTCAACTTCATTGTTCACCACTGGAAGAAAAAATTCAACACTGATTCTAGAAAGAAACAATTTTATGTACACTTCTTAATCAGTCCAGAATGGAGCAAAAGAAACATGTTTATGACAAAGTGTATTAGAAACCTAACTCATTTTATATACTTGACAAACTTCATGATCTTTATTTGGAAAACTATTGTGTCCAGAAAGAGGCGGGACTTATACCACCTCAAACCTTTAGGCCTTAACCAAGAAAAACTCCTTAATCATTTTATATTCTTGACAAACTTCATGATCTTTATTTGTAAAACTTTGTGCCCAGAAGGGGGCAGGACTTATACCACCTCAAACCCTTAGGCCTTAACCAAGAAAAACTACTTAATCATTTTATATACTTGACAAACTCCATGATCTTTATTTGGAAAACTATTGTGTCCAGATGTGGGCAGAACTTATACCACCTCAAACCCTTAGGCCTAAGGCCTTAACGAAGAAAAACTCAATCATTTTATATACTTAACAAACTTCATGATCTTTATTTGGAAAAACTATTGTGACCATAAGGGGGCAGGACTTATACCACATCAAAACCTTAGGCCTTAACCAAGAAAAACTCCTTAATCATAACAAAGGCGGCCATCATAGTCAAAAAAGAACAACATATGGGACTTACATTGTCTAACCATTTGGACACTTGCAACAGAAAAATGAACGTGCATCATAAAGCTTTTGTTACTATCATGAAAATATGCAGCAATTGATATACCTGAGCCTGTCTTGCAGCACCTTGTAGTGCAGCTTCCATCATTTTCATCTCCCTCTTCACCCTCTCCAATTCAAGCATGGAATATGAGTCAGACACATTTCTCAGAGAACTCAATTGCTGCTCTTTCATGTCAGTTTCAGCATCATTGGCTAAGTGGTCCCTTTCATTTTCCTTCACAGTTGTGTCATTTTCATGCAAAACCAATTCAGATATAACCTCAGAAGATTCTGTTGGTGGAATATCACTGGATAAGTGTTCATTATATGATTGATCATTGCTATTGGTTTCCTCAGTAGCCACAGAATCATTAGTCTCATCTCTTTTCTTGCTATCACTTGATGCCTCATCTTGAACAGAAGAAACTCTCTCTAGACTATCTTCTGTTTCCACCCTCTCTTCTTCTTTTCTCTCCTCTTTAGTATCTACTTGTAAATTATCATGCACATCACTAATACCATGTGACTCACCAGGCTCACTAGTACTACCCTCAACAAGCTCATCCATAACATTAGAAGGCTTGAATTGCATCAACACTGGACTACCAGGGGTCCCTGCATCAAAAATCTCATTCTCTTGAGGACTATCAACAGAATCTGAATTCTCAAACATCTGAATGGGGGACTCAGGCAATTCAATAGGCATTTCTGGTAACGGGTGTTCCTCCTTTCCATGGTCCAAACTATCTGCAATTCTTCCATCCACTGACTCCGTATGCTCACTGTCTTCTACTACCTTGAGCACTTTATTTTCTTCTTGAAGAGTGTTTTCTTCAGTTTCCACATCAACTGCATTATCCGCTTCAATGCCTTCTTTTCTCTCAGCCACAGGTATATGATCAGGAGACTCAGGTTTTTCATGTGACTTCTCAGTTTCAGATTCTTGTTGAGAGGATTCAACTTTTTCAGGTGTTTCTTTTATACTCTCCTCACTTCTGTTCCCCATAAAGGACATAACAGGATTAAATAAGGTTTTAGTGTCTGTGGGTATAGGCCATGATCCTGAAGCTGGAATACACAAGCAAAGGTGATGCCTCTAATCAGTGTGAGAAGCGAAAATTAAATAAGAGCTTTGCTATATCCATCCAAAAATTCAAAAAAACCTGCCTTACAATTAAAGAGTTTGCATAAGAACTTTGCTATATCCTCCTATAACTTTCTCCTACTACTACTAGATAAATAAGAATGCATTAAAGTTAAAATTAAATGCATCTAACTTCTTGGGAATATAGAAAGCATTCAAAACCTTCTTTATCTAGTAGGAAAAGGGTTCGCAGGAGCATTTAAAACTATTTTTTGCATATTATACCTCAATCATAAAATCCACATAATAGAAAGAAGAAAAATCCATAAACAAAACAGAGAGGAGTTACAATAAGTTGAACAAATCACCTTCTCCGCTGGATTCAGAACTCTCTTCGAAGCCGAGAGCATTATCGAAATTCTTCTCAATACTCTTGACACTCTCCTGAAGCTTATTTACAGCTCCCGCCAAATCAGGGAAGTTCCCCCACGAATTTTTACTTCCAAACCACGACATCTCAAAAGCTTAAGCTACAAACCAAATTAAACTCGAACCGCAATGGAAATTCACAATTCAAAAACGCACCGCACGCCTCCTCCGAATCCCTACTCTACTCAAATTCAAGATCCCACAAAATCATCAATAATAGTAATAACAAAACAAATTTTCCTAATATCAAATATAAGTACATAATTCTATAGTTATGAATGTAAAAACTGCACCGTTTTGATTAGAAACTAAAATTGCGAGGAAAATCCAGAACCGGATAATAGTAAAAGCAGAAATCAATGCAGAGAGGGGTTGAATTGGTAAATGGTGGAAGAATCGAACCTTAATGAAGCGAATGAATGCATTTGATGGAAGGAATGAAGTTGAATTGGAAACATTGATATAGAAATGAATGATTGAAAAGACAAAAGAATAAGAAAACAAAGTTGTCGGTGAAACAAAGTGGTGAAGAATCGCGAATAGAGGTTGGATTTGATGAATCCTCCAATGCTTTTTCCTTCCTTCCTCACCTCGATCATCAATGAATGCTACGCAGTCGTTTTGATGTCAAATTGGTTACTATACAGAAGCTAATATCTTCATGTCTTCAGAGTTGCTAAAATTCTATTTCAACATCATATATAGTTCCTACATCCAACCTCAAACAATTATTCTATATTTTTTAAACAATCAATAAAGATTAAAAAAGAAATTAATCATTTTTTGGATGTCGAAGAAATATTGCATTATACCATTATATTAAGGCATGATTGGTTGTGGTACATATCTACTAAATGTATATACGATCATCAATAAGAGTTAATCAGAACTCCACAGTGTTTGAGTGAGAATAGTAATGACTTGCCGAAATGGATTTTGAATTAAATGTGACAAATGGATGGATTTTGATATTAATGGATTGATAAAAGGTTATTCATCAATTTATATAAATCCATTTAAAAAAAAGAAGTATATATCCATTCATGACTTCATCTTAAATTTCTAGACCACCTCTTTGTAACTCAATCAATTATGCGTATTAAAAAATACAAAACATTAATCCTATAAAGTGAAGTAGGCCAAACGTAATAAAAATGCCAAAAAAGTTTCCCATAAAATCAAATGAATTATGTTTCGAAGAAAAAATCCAATGATTAAACACTAGGTTGTGAATTTTAAGTTTCATCTAGAGAGACAAAATTCATTTTGAAGGTTCCAAATAACTATTCAAAATTGAGGCTTTTCTATTAGTAGAGAATTTGCTTATGAACTGTCCATTGTTTTGGACACACTTGTTCAAGGGTCCATGCTACTTTTCCCAAATGGACTCCAACTTCTTCACCAATAATCACCACATGAACATATTCCAAGCTTAAAATGATGATATCTATTAACATCTCTCACAGTGATTTCCCTATCAGTGATTCTTGAAATGAACTTGATAGCAACATGACAATCCTCACAAATCCTTAGATTCTTTGTTATCAAAAGCCTGGTCCCTGGCAATGTATTTATAAGTCCAAATGCAATAGCTAGTCTTTCACTGTGACTACACACCATATTGGTCTTCTCATCTTCCTCAACATCATGGAAAACTGATCCTGTATCTGGGACATAGCCAGCTTCAAGCATTAGCCTTTCTAATCTCTTTAACTCTGCATAGATTGCATCCGAATTTGGATGTGAAACATCCCCCGAAAGAAACGCATACACTTTGTTCTTTACTTCAATCCAGCTACAAGCTATGTTTTTCTTAATTCTTTTTTCTATCATTAACTGCCTCAACCTTGCAACTCCTTCCCAGTTACCCGATTGAGCATACATATTGGCCAAAATTACATAATTGCCAGAATCATCAGGCTCGAGCTCAATCAATTTTTCTAAAGCTAACTCTGCCAACTCCACATTCCCGTGGATTTTGCATGCATTCAACAAAGCACCCCACACGCCAGAATCTGGAACTACACTCATTTGTCTTATAAGATCATACGCCTCACTCAGTTGACCACAATGACCAAGGAGATCAACCATGCATGTGAAATGTTGAACTGTAGGATTGATACCGTAATCCCTCACCATCATGTTATAAAACTCCCGTCCTTCGTCAAGCAAACGCCCTCGGCTGCAAGCTGCGAGAACACCAACAAAGGTTATATGATCTGGCTGAGCATCTTTCCTCATTTTTTCAAATAAGTCTAAGGCTTCAATGGCAAGACCATGCATTGCATAACCAGTAATAATTGCATTCCAAGACACGACTCTTTTCTCCCAAAGTTGCTCGAACAAAACACTTGCAGCCTTCACAGAACCGCATTTTGCATACATATCTATCAAAGCAGTCTTGACCTTATCATTGGATTGAAATCCATGTCTCCAACTATGTCCATGGATTTCCCTCCCATGAGGAAGACAGGCAATGTCAGCCGATGACGAAATCACAGTGACAAGAGTCGCCTCAGTAGGTCTAATACCAGCCACTGCCATCTCCCGACACAGATCAAGTGATTCATCAGGGTGTCCGTTTTGAGCATAAGCTGCAAGCATGGAGTTCCATAACACAGCATCTCTTACAACAATTTCATTAAACACGCGGTGAGCATCAACAACACAACCACACTTAGCATACATATCGACCAGAGCTGCACCTACAAACACATCCCTCTCCCACCCAGTTCTTATCACACACTCATGAATGCGCCTTCCCTCTCCAATCGCAGAGAGTGCTGAGCATGCCTTGAGAACAAATGGGAAAGTGAAGTTATCAGGGCTGAGCCCATACACAATCATCTGGTGGTAAAGTGAAATAGCAACCTCATGGGGGCCATTCCACGCATAACCACGAATCAACACGTTCCACAGAAACAAATTCCCTTTGGGAATTTTATCAAACACTTGATGTGCATTCGAAAGAGAGTTACAAACACTATATAAATTGACAAATTTAGTGGCCAAGTCTTGATTTTGAGCCATACCCAGATGGAAAAAATGGGCATGGAGCTGTTTCCCGGGTCTTAACGCCTTGGAAGAGATACATGACTGGACTAGTGAAGCATAGTAGTAATGGGATGAGGCTGATGATGGTGGTGATAAAGGAAAGGAATCAAATTGGGGCTGCGGTAAAGTATAGTGATGAGGGATTTGCCGTGTGGAAAATGAGTGAGAGGAGAAGTGAGGTTGAAAAATGAGGTTAGAGAGTAGAGTTGGGAAGAGGATTGTTGAGGTTTTATGTGTCTTCCTAATATAACAATAAGACATTTGGTTTCTCAAACAAAAATGTAGGAATCATCAATATATGAAGGTTTCATACAGTAGTGACAATCGGGTAGGTGTCGGATTTATGTTTATTCAACCTGAAACTTAAATCCGAAATCCGAATGGGAACTTGAATTAAGTATGATTGAAAACAATGATATCATTCTTTCACCTGTCGGATTTCGGGTAACCCGAACTCATGAAAACTCATGTGAAACATATATTTATATATATATATATGTGTTGTATATGAAGGTATATAACAATAAGACATTGGTTTCTCAAACAAAAGTGTAGGAATCATGAATATATGAAGGTTTCATCATATAGTAGTAGGATTGGTTATTTAGTTTCCAGTTATGAATTCCTTGTTACCATAGATGGTGCAATCTTTTCTGTATGCAACCATAGATAATCACAGCAGTCTTATTTCTAATATTTTGGTACTTTCAAAAGTTAATATATATTTATATATTTTGGGAAGAGTCTACCTGACTAAGTTAAACAAAACTATTATTTTTTATTTTTGTTATTCATTATATGAAAATTTAATAGTTCAAATTTACTTATTAATTCAAGTCATTAAATTTAACATTTTTTGACTTACTCATCAAGTAAGTGAATTTTCTCCCATATTTTTTAACTATACTTTTACTTAGTACTTCTCATTTTTATTTCTTATTTCTTCATTTCTTTTTTAATTTAGTTTACAATGTAAATTAAATAAAATTATTTTAGTCATCAAAATATTACATTATAATATTGTAATCTTTACATTTCAACAATTCTATTCCATTTGATTTAAATTATGTCAAATTATTATATTAAAATACACCCATATTTCCTTAAGTAAGTTTTAGTCAAATTACGCAAAACATTTCTTCCTTTTCTACCTCTACATAAATCTTCTCTAAATTATATACGTATATTATGCTAATTACCTTTGCAGAAGAGATATTTATAATTTTTTAAATAAAAAAATAATAAATGTAATTAAGTTCAACAAAATATGGTATATTGTGAAGACAAATTCAAAACATATACGAGTCAATATATCTTCATTATTTTTTATTTGTTACAATACATTATAAGAGTGAATTAAACAATATCTCTTTAAAATTATTGATGCATTTTGTAATGAATCAAAAATATTAAAAAAACATTACTCTTATACTATTTGGACATTTTTTAACTTAATTACATTTTTCTATTATTTTTAAATTATATCATTTATTATTTATATAAATAATTTCGATTTTATTAATAGGCAAATTGAATCGTATATGTATTACTTTTATTTAATAAGTTAAGGATGATTGAAAAAATGAATGGTGAATGATACATTAACATTATAAAAAACTCTTATATCATCATTGCATACATATTTTCTCTTTTTATAATTGCAAATAAAAAATGTTTGCTTTGAAAATAATAATAGATGGATTGAATTTAAGTATAAATATCTTAGTCATAACATACGTGGAAATAAATATTTCCCCCTTATTTTATTGATTTATTTGCCTATTTATAAAAATAATGTTATATTCTTCTACTCAATTTTTCTATAAATTATATTATTTACAAAAAAAAATGATATATAAGATTGATATTTTATTTTTTATTTAATAATGATTAATTTAGAAGTTGTATATATCATTTTATTATCTCTGTTGGTTGATATATTGTATTATGAGGGTGGTGATTAACCGTTAAAGAAGCAACTAACATTGAGCAGTTAGAATTATAGTTATAACGGTTTGTTTCAGGAATAGTCATATCTGGAAAGGAAAGAAGGGTAGTTATTTTAGAGAAATAGTAAAACACAGAAAGTGACATTTGCTCTTTTCACTCTTTTCTACTCCAACCATCACTCTCCCGCCGCCGCCGCCGCCGCCGCCGCCGCCGTCGTCGTCTTTCATTTGGTGCTTTGTGTAAGATACTACTCTTATTTCTCTCTTCTTTCTTCATTTGGGACTTGTTTCTTCTAATTCTCTTTCTTACAACGATTCTTGATATCATTTTTTATTATAATATTTTCTTTTCCACCATATATGTGTCTTTTACTTATTTGATAAAATGCTTAAACCACTGTTTTCTATTTCTTTCTATTCGCTTCGCTTCTTTTAATAAAAGCTTCCGAATAATGTTACTATTTTGGGCAATCTTTAGTTTGGTGTTGAAATCTGAATTCTGTGCTTTTTGTAATGTGCAGTGTTGGGACACAATGTCAGGGTTGGATAGGATTAGTAGGTTACCGGATTCAATGCTTTGTCATATTCTATCTTTTATGCCAACCAAAGATGCAGTTGTAACGAGCGCTCTGTCGACGAGGTGGATGCGAGTTTGGCTCTCTGTCCCCACACTTTACTTTGAGGAAGAATATGGAGGAGATTACGAGGACCATGTTGATTTTATTGCCATGGTTTACACCGTTATTGTCCAGAGAGATGTGGAACCTGTGCAAAAGTTTTCCCTCAAAATTAGTCACCCTACATGTTATTGCTATTATACCATCATTGCATGGGTTAAATCTGTAATAAAGCGTGGAGTTCAGCACATTGAGCTCTGTCTGCCAAATAAAATTGACTTACCACCTAACATTCTCGGCTGCAGAACGCTTGTAGTTCTGAAGTTGGGCGGTGTATTAATCAATAAGGTTTTCACTAATGGTTTCCCTTCTCTCAAAGTCCTGCATTTGGATGAAGTTGTTTTTGACGATCATCAATGTCTTGCGCATTTTATTTTTGGGTGTCCAATTCTTGAGGAATTGTATGTAGATGACTTGACCCTAACGACATTATCAAATGATAACACCATAACTGGTGGAGAGTTTCAAAGTTTAAATAACTTGGTCAGCGCAGTTATTCTATTCTCTAGACAATATATTCCCTTAAAATGGATTTGCAAAGTAAAGTCTTTGCGCATGTATGAGGTATGAGAATCATGCTGGCTGAAATCACGATTGAAATTTGATTATTTAATTATCAATTATTTATTCTCATTATTTGATGTATTTATTTTTAGGAATCTATCCCCAATTATGATGCCAATTGCACCTTTCCAAATTTAACCTCCCTCGAGCTCATCATTGATCACTATAACTGGAGTTGGCTTGTAGATGTTGTGCTCCGGAACTGCCCAAATCTGCAAAATTTTGAAATTAGTCATGTGGTTTGCTTCATATTTACTCCAACAATGATTTCTGTGTTAAATGTTCCTGACATTTTTCTTAAGCTTTGTTTTATGTCTATCCTTAACAGGACAATTCTAATGAGCATGAATGCGAAAAATGGCCACAACCAAAGTTTGTTCCTGAGTGTCTTTCAATACACCTCAGAACATGCACTCTTAGAAAATATAAAGGCTGGAAATGTGAGCTGCAATTTTCAAAATATATTATGCAGAATGCAAAAGTGTTACGTACCATGAGAATCTGTAGTGGGATATTCTCAGAACCAGAGGCAAAGCTCAAAGTAATAAGAAAACTATCTTCGTTCCCACGGAGATCTGCTGAGTGTAGACTTCAGTTGAATGTTAAATAACAGGTATGCTTTATATGGAGGTGCAAGTAGTTTCTATATAGTTTTGGTTTCTATGTGTGAAGAAATGACAATTAACTAAGGCTAACTGATTTGAATTATGAAGGGATAAATTCGCTTATAGTTCATAATTCAATGTCCTTAACTAGCAGAGGCCAAGAGGCTAACTATCTAACCAACATTACTCCAAGTCTAGGATTGTATTGTAACTCTGCTTGTGTTGTGCATTCAAACCTACTATTTTTGAGTTACTTTTTGATTTCCAATGTTTTATGATTAGTTCAATTTTTAGAAAACCAAGAATCAAATAATTAGTTGTGTGTAAATTTAGAAGCGACTAGTACTACGTACTTACCTTTGAAGGCATGGTCTCATGATTACTTAGCATGTAAATGGAATTCACATAGTTTATTAGTGTCAAATTGAAGCAACTTGGATTAGTTTCCAAGCTGCGACATTCCATGGTATGAAGAGGCAACAAACAAAGGCTTCAGTAGCTGCTAAATAAACCTCAAAGTGTCAAAGAAAGGATACAAAAGGTGTAGTACTTCACATGACTCTATTCGAGTTTAACCTCAACTTGTATTAAAGTTTAATCTCATCCAAATGATGGGTGTTCCCCAAATTCTAGAAGTAAATATAGGGTCTCGTCTAAAGTAATGCTACAAGGAATACAATGAAGTCCAAGTTTAAGACGAACAGTTTGACTTAACAGGAAAGAAAAGGGCTGTGTAGTCCAAGTTATAGTCCTTCAATTGAAACACACGAGCTTTATTATCTCTTTGATTGATTTGGATTTGCAGGGCAAATTCCTCAAGACATTTGCTGCTCCATTCACAGAGAAGATTGGTACTGGAGTTTTTGATACTTGTAAATGGTTCCACCCTTTGTAAACTACACTTTCACAGCTTCAAGTGACATTCTACAAAGCAATAAGCCCCACTTTGAGCAAAGACTCATGGCATGATCTAATGTACTTTTGGAATACCATTTGTTTGGCCTCCTCGTTATTGAACATGTATATCTCTGCTTGCATAACGTGAAACTTTGCCTGCAGCCTACTGCTATTGAATGATGATGATTTCCAATCTAATTGAATGGCATTCCCTTAGTTTTCAATTGAAGCAGAGTCAAATTAGTATGAGCTATATGTCATTAGGAAGTGGTCCTAATTTGGAATAGAGGTTTTTCAAAGCCCTCAAGCCTCATCACATCAGAACAATCACATACTTTCAAGTGCACATAACCGGTCAAAGATTCTCTTTTCACCCATTATAGTATATCTGTCCTTTTCTATTAATTACCAAAGTATATTTAAGCCTTTACTTTCTAAGTACTTTGATTATTCTCATTATACCATAAGGCCACCACATCCCAAGGGCTACAAAAGTATCTTACTGATACAGTACTAACTTCTAAGCAAATACTAGTTTTTTTTAATCTCGCCTTGGGTAGTGATTTCAGAGACCTCCATTTCTGTTTGAGCCTAAGCATTTATTGTCGTGGCTTAGTTAACTGTTTGATTTACACTATCTTGATGCAAAATAGAAGATAAATTAGTTGGTTTCTTCCTTTGAATCATTTAAAATAGGATGGGTTCATGTGTTCAATTTTATCCAAGTCATTTACTTTTCTTTCTTCGCAGATTGGGGTTATTAGATGGAATCACCTTATTGTTTACTTTATCCCATCATAAAATGTCCAAAAAGTAGTGTAATATTTTTATTTCATCTTACCTAAAGTACTTATTTTTTTTAAGTCTTACCATGTTTAAATATACATTCCATTATGAGAGTTAAGCACAAGTGTCTGAGAGTTTACAAGGACTTGTTTGAAGGTCCTTTAATCAATCAATTTGATGCTATATCTATTAATATGTAATGTTCTCTTTGTTACAAGTTAGAAACAGTCATCTTGTTAAAAAAAATTAGATTCCGTTAAAAAAACAAGTTATTAGAATTTTCAATGAGATAGCTGCTTTTCATTTTTTGTCAAGGAGAGTGAGACAAATTAGTGAGTACAGAAGATTATTGTTGTTGAACCAATTGCCTATTGCCTGTTATTAACTAACTTGATGTCTTTCATGCAATACTGGTAATAGTTACATGTTATATACTATATGCATTGTGCTATGAGAATACTAGCATGATGTCTATGTTTAAACTGTCACAGATGAAATGGAAGGAAAGGAGAGTTTAAAGATGATGGGGAACTACATATATATCATCAAAAATCACATTCTAGTAGATACAACACTACAAATCCTTCTTATACAGAGGATAATATGTCACAAATGCTTCAAAACCGTTAATTTTTGTACACTGATTCCTATGTACAAAAGGAAAGAATGGATCAATCAAGACTCTAACAAATACCTCTCTACTTGTATTTCCTATCATCTTTCCTTCTCTCCCTCTTAGACTGTCTTTTTAATGTCGCGATGTTGGACTTCTCATCACTCCTAAGTTCTCTAGGTAGGACACTTTCTTGTTGGTCACTACATTTGGAAGTTTTTGTTGCTTTGAATCAAGTTCTTTGTAAATATCATCTGAAAGTGCAAAAGAGTCTTTCTTCATTAACTTTGTGTCACCTTGATCACCACCCCAACCCATGAAATCTGATAGTGTCATTGAACCAGGTGTTTCTCTGCTGCCCTTATCTATTGACTCTTCTTTATGACTTGGCTTCGAAACTAAGCTTTTGGTACTACTCTTTCTTCCTACTGGATTTCTAGTTTGATAATCTGCTTGGAGTACATCATCGATTCTTGAAAGAACAGTAAAGGCCAAACTTTCCAATATTCGTGAATAGCTTTCGAGAACAGCTTGCCCCACATCCTGCCAACATAACAAGTGCTTTATCAGTTTATTGTGTTAATGACAGAAGGTAGTGTTTGTTACATGGACATCATATGCAACAAAATGTTCTGCTTTATTTTGTTTTCTTTAGTTTAACTTCTTTTCTATTTATAATGTCATGTTCCACTCTATTCTTAGATTTATGAAAAGTGAATAGTCTACTAGATGACCCTGCAAACCTTGTTAAATTAAGATATTAATTTATGCAATATAGTAAAGAAAGAATGTATGCAGATACCATGGTGTGACTCTATAGATATTAAGACCATATGTTAAACTCTTCATTGCAGATATTGTATAAAACTCAATCTGTTTACCCTATTGAATTGGATTTTGCTTATATCCAATGCAGATTGAGGAATGCCAGGGAAGCGGTGCTTTAGTAGAAGTAAGATGGTTTCTGCTCTCTCTTCAAAGAGTTCTCTTTTTTCCAAACTCACACCAGAGCCCCAAGCTGATTTGGAATCTTTTTGGTTCATTTTCCGCTTCCAAATCACTATTGATGCTTCAATTCTATTCTTGAGATCTAGGATTTTATGTTCTGATGATAAGTCCATGGTGGATAGGAACTGGTCAGGATCAAAAAATTCAACTGTAATACACCGATAGATCGAGTCCCCTAAACTTGCTCTTCCATTCTGTAAAATAATAATAAATTTGTTATATGAAATAAAAGTCAGAATAAGTAGTACTTTTAAAAGTAAATACTAGTATTTCTCTCTTACCTTGGGTAAGGATTCGATATAGCTTTCGGGGATCTCCATTTCTGTTAGAACTTGAGCATTTATTGCCATGGCTGCTTTGAGTACTTGATTTATACTCTCTTTTTGATACTGCAAAAATTTTCTAGCCATATCAGATAGACCTTCTGCAGGAACCTTGGGGATAGGTAACCACCATTTATCATCATTTTTGCTATTGGCATTGTCTTTATTTGAATCTTCTGAGTCTTTTGATATATAATAGAACTCATTTTGGTCTTTGAAATTATCCAGACATTCCTGTTCATAACAAAATTCTAGAGATAATTAAAAATCAATTGAAATATAAAAAATATATGGTCATATTTAGCTAAGCAAGGTTGGTGATCTTACAATAAGCATTGCATCAAGCTTGCGCAAGGCAGGGATATTAATGTGAAGATCGATTCGTTGTCGTGTAGTCATGATCTATTAATTCAAATATCATATAACAATTATGAGGAAAAGAATAATAATGATAGAGAAGAAGAGTGTGTAATGTATGTGTTTGGTTACCTCCATTTGTGAACCATCTTTAGACTTTTGTTGTGAAGGAACCATTTCAACAATGTAATCTGTAACTGATAGAAGCCAATCAATTTCTTTTCTCCATCTTGATTTTCTTTCTACAGCCATTGGTTCAAGACGCTTTTGTTCACCAAAAATAGATGCTGCATTAAGAATATAAGGGGAAAAGTGGCAATGTATTATTGAGCATGAAGAATAAGGTAATGTTTTAGTTGAAGGAAAAAGCAATATAAGAACTTACCAGCAAGGTTTGTGAATGCATTTGATAATGCCAAAGCAGATGAAACACCTTTTCCTCCACCAGACATGTCTTCACCTAATAGCAGTTTGGCAAATCTCTCCTTCATCTGTTCCATTTCTGAATTAAACCCAACCATGAATATCAAATGCAAGTTTAAGAATATGAATATGATGGGCATTGATTTAAAGCTTCAAAGTTAATATATTGTTCAAGAAAATGTGTTAGTTGTTTCAACCACCTCTCCCTCTCTTTTGCATGGAAGGAAATGTTGTTAACGGTTACTCAGTATAAGGAAAATGATTGATGGACATAAAAAAAAGAACAACCATATGATGTTTCTTTACTTGTTATGTATTCTAGAAATATGTACATACAAATAAGATATAATGTAAGTGAGGCTAACATAAAATATCAAATATTATAAAGCTTATATTACAAACACATTAATCATTAGAAAATTAACATTATTAATGTTCACCTTGCAATAATCTCTCTTTTGCTGCAATTTCTTCTTTGCTTATAACCCTTGCCTTAGGAACATTATTTGATCCTTGGTTTTTTGATGATGCTGTACCATCCTCTATAGAAATAGGATCCAATATGTTAGCACTTTCAACACTCATACTCTTTGTATTTCTCCCTGTGATCTCAAACATCCCTCTGAAATTTAACATTTTGGACCTATAACCTTCTTGTTCTTGTTCCCCTACTCGAACCATTTTTTATATTTTTTGAATATATAAAAAGTTTCCTAAGAAAACTTTGAAGGGATGAAGAAGCAAGAACAAAACATGGGGTAGTGAAGAATCCTTAGGGAGAGGGAAAGTTGTTGCAGGTGAGAAAGCCAATGTAGAAAATGAAATTTTGTGTTAGTTTTTCTTGTTTTGTTTTTAGGAGTTTGTCAAAGGGGTGGAAGTGACATGTTTCATGATATTTTGTGTTAGTTTTCTTTTCCATATTTGAGCTGTGTTATATGAACGTGGGGTGCATGTTGTTAATAATGTGATGGGTTTAAGAGTGAGAGAATCATAAAATGTCTTATTTTTTAATGTCACAAGAGTTTTGGTTAGGTAACAATGTGAAGAATTGAATGGTTATTGGTTAAGCTTCTTAATTTAAACTAAGGTCAATGATAGCTAAAGTTGAGGGATGACATTCATGCATGTCTCCCTTATATATAATATTTGCAAAAATAAGTACTTCTTAATATTTTATTGTATCTTAGGTGTTATTATTTATTTATTGTTTTCCTATCTGTTAGTTAATTGTATTATTATGTCATGATTCATTTTTATCTTATGTTATTGGCCTAGGATGGGTTATGTTTCATTTTTTATGTACATTAAATAATGGGCAGGTTTTGTTTTTTTGTTTTCACTTATACCTTGCCATGATTTTTGTAGAGATATATGCATAAAATAAAATTTTACAAGCCTTTTATAAGTAGTGAAATTCAAATATACGACAAATCTTATATATAGGATGTAATATTTGATATCAGGGAATATACTTTATTTTTAACATACAATTTAAATTTTATATTATTAGTGCTTATGAACTCTAAAATCTTTATATAATTTTGCCGCCCACCCACTTGCACTATTTTGAGTCTTTTATTATTAATTGTTGACCATATTCCTACTCTCATTTTCTACTAGACCATTGGATTCTCTTAATTGGATTGTCCGATATTAAAATGAGTTTAGACTTCTCTTCAATAATTGAGAGGACAGTGTTTTTCCCTTAAAATTTGAAGGGTTAAATTGTAATCACATTTTAAATAATAGGAATACAATTGTAAATGTATTTTGTCTTTTGTTTGAAATTCCACAACACTTTCTTTTCCATTACCGGAGATGAGTCTCACTCTATTAAAATATGATGTTCAGATTAATTTCATACTTTATTTTATTTAAAATCTGTATTATTAATCATATGTCATTTTCTCCTTCGGATCAAGTTTCATCATTAATCACTTTCCTATTTCACAAGTGAGTTGTAAGACAATAAAAGTTGACTTTAGTGGTTTTGAGTATTATGTGTGTTTTTTCATCATTTTATTTACACCAATGTCTCCTTTCCAACCCCTTACCATGTTAGAAAATGTTTTATGACTAGCAAGTGGTTTTAAACTGTAATAGTGTTTGTGGTCTCAATATATTGAATTGTTGTAAGGAGATGCAAAATAATATACATTATATTCTCACTATATATATGATTATTGTCCTTTAAGATATATTGAATTTTGATTTCAGTTCATATAATCTATCATGAGTAACTAGAGCATGATTCCTCTTAAAATCATAGCATGTTTCGTATTACGATAAATAAGTTGAGTTACCACGTCATTACAACAAATCAGAGTGGCGCAGCGGAAGCGTGGTGGGCCCATAACCCACAGGTCCCAGGATCGAAACCTGGCTCTGATAATAAAGAGTGGCTTCCGTATGAATATTTTTTTATCATTTTTTTTATGTATCTCTGTGTAAATGAAGTTATATTAACAAAAAACTTAATGCTTTCATTTTCTTATCACATGCACTATCTTATTCCCTGTTATTACTCATAGGTTGCAATTTTTGTGTGTGAAACTCAAATTGTAATGGATAGAAGTAACATAATGAGATGAAAATAACACACTAATCCATTATATGTTTGACTAACACTCAAGGGTGAAACTAAGATGAATTAAGGAAGAAATAAAACATTATCATGTTTCACATGTCAAGACTAACTTTATGGTCTTTTCGAGTTTTTTCGATTTCAGTTTAAGATGAAAGGCTTGAGATATATCTCAAAAATATATTTCATTGTTCTAAGTCTTTTTTTTCTTCTGAAACTCAACTCACAAATAATCCCTTAGAAAATTTTCAAAAGAAATACAGGTAATGTTTGATCTAAACAAATAAATTTTAATTGGAAATTCAACATATAATATTTTGACTAATCACAAAACATAGATAAAAGGAATTGTACAGAATGTATGACAGGTAATGTTCTCCTTTAGTTCAAACAGAATGCACAGATACAGTGAGAAGTGAGAACATTTGATAGAAATATTATATGACATGATTAAATTAAAAAAATAAACATGGGAGTATCTATCTCATTAGTGAGATACAAATATAATTTATAAGTTGTTTATATTTTTCATTGTTGAAGTAGCTGACTTATAAATCACCAATGTGAATATGAACCAAGGAATATACTCAACATTCACAGCCTGTGGAACTCTGCTGCCGGCCGCCACCGCCACCACCACCACCCACATCAATTGTGTCTGGCATGTACCTATCATAATTAACAACCACCAATCAAAGGAAATATTACAAATGGTACTCCAACTACCCTTCTTAAACAGAATAAATAACTACAAACTAGATAGTGCTCCAACTGAAATAACAATTGGGTTTTTCTATATCTCCTTACATAAACCACTTAATACCATATAAAGAAAGTATTAAGTAAAAAAGTAATGCATCACATATCTTGAGCATATATATATTCAACATTTTATTTACTTAGTACTTAGGAGATTGTAAGGGTGGTTGAGTTGGAAGATTTAGAATTATTCATAACAACTTATATGTTCTTCCCTATTGAAGAAATGATAAGCATCTTATTCAAATTCAAAGAGGGTATTCAACTAATAAGGCACTGGTCTAGTGGTGTAAGGTCACACTAGATACCCAGATAGGCTAAAAGGTCAAATGTTCGATTCCTGATAGTGGCACTTGTTGGGAGGGGCAGTCTCACACTCCGAAATGGGTTAATTCCTTACCTACAGGATTAGGTGATACCCTTGCTTATACCAAAAGAATGGTATTCACAAATAAGTTGTATTTTTTTGGGTCTTCCGGATCCTCTTCAAATTCCAAAATTCTATGATTAACATTTCAAAGTTAACAATATAGATATAGAAAAGCAAGATACAGGAAACTCACAATTCTTCTTCAGGTTCATTTTTTAGTGCATTTTTGGCTATACACTGGAAAGCAGCTTCAACATTGAATCCTTCTTTTGCAGAAGTCTCAAAGTATTGTATGTTTCCCTTCGAAGCACACCATGCCTTTGCTTTCTTTTCTGAAACCTGCAACAGATGAGATTGTAACAAATGCAAACATGTATAATTAACCACCTAAATACATAAGTTAAATTGAGGAGAAAAAAGAGCAGGTACATCATAATACAAATCTAGCAGGAAGCTTATTAACAATATGTACTTGAATTCCGAAAATAATTTTCATATATCTCAAGAACCATATAAGTAACTTTGAGGTGAGAATTAACTTACAACTCGGCTATTTCCACCATCAACGTCTACTTTGTTTCCCAAGACCACAAATGGGAAGTTTTCAGGGTCAGATGGACTAGCCTGAATATCAAATCACAGAGAATTTCACTGAATATTCTTTAGTAAGTGTGTTGAGATTACTCTGAAGCCGCATATTTAAAATCACCTGAATCAGAAATTCTTCTCGCCAGTGGTTAAGGTTGTCAAAAGATTTTACAACATTTACATCGTAAACAAGGACGCAGCAGTCTGCACCTCGGTAGAAAGCCACGCCAAGACTCTGAAACCTCTCTTGACCAGCAGTATCCCAGATCTACACATACAGTACAAGGAGAACATCCCAAGTTTAGATATAATTTGTGAGCAGACATTAAATAACACATGATCTCTCTTCTTCCATATATTTCAAACATATTGAAGAGTACATAATCATTACTTGAATATCATGCTCTAAAATACAACTAATCATTGATCTTTTCATGCAGTAGAAAGAGCTTGCCCAACCATGGCATCATATTTCAAGCACAATGGAAATTTTTTCGTACAGCATACAGAACACAAGGAAGCAGAATATTTTCTTCCCATTCCTCTTTATTTTTAAACTTTTAAATTGACAAGCCAGAAGGGCTCATAACTAAAAAATCAAATTAAAATGAGAATGGAAGATTGTTTTCAGGATTTGAATTCTTGACCTCCAGGTCCAAAGAAGCAATCTTATTTTTGCACTGAGGCTCACCGTTAGAAGGAGAAGCACATGCTCCTATAATACAAGATTAAAATAAAGGGAGGATCAGTGCATGAAGTTCCCACCTAATGGGGTCTAGGAAGGGTAGATGTACAGAGTCTTACCCTGCAAATACAGTGTCTGTTTCCAGGATTTGAACACATGACATCTTGGTTACTAAGCAACAATTTAGCCGTTGCGCCGAGGCTCTAGGTTAATTAATGCGATACAAGATTCTTTAAGATATTAATCTTTAGAAAGAAACTAAAAACTTAATGCAATCACATAAGCTCTAAGTTAACCAATGAGTTACAGCAACATGAATGACCCGGTGTATCGGGAAAAAAATGTTATACAACTAATGCAGATCACATTGATGATATGAGTGGAAGACTATTTACATTAAATACAAAGTGATAATAAAAAATTTGAAACAAATAGATCAGTCCAAAGCAGAATAACATGGTTATTTAAATTGCAACAGGAGAAAACATCATCATGAATGCAAAAGTGCAAAAAACATTCGGACATATTTTATTTTATGGAAAAAGAAACAGTATGTTCTACAAACAACTCTCTCACCTGCAATGTGAACAACCTATCTTCAAACTGAACTTCCTTGGTAAGAAAATCAGCGCCAATGGTAGCCTTATACTGATTACTAAACTTTCGATTCACATACCTAGCAAGGTGGAAAAAAGTTACATTCACCATTCTGGAAACAAATCAATTAATCAAACAAAAGAATAAAAAAGATGAGCCAATTCACAAGGCTACCCACCTAGTGAGTTCGGGAGGATAGATGTATGTAGTCTTACTCCGCAAGCGGAGACACAATTTCAGGATTTGAACTTATGACATCATGGTCACTAAGAAGCAACGTTATCGTTGCGCCGATAATAACCATCTAATACAAAAATGCTAATCAAATATATATATGAAATAAAAATAAAAAACTGAGTCTGAGACATACTGATTCATCAATGAAGTTTTACCAACCCTGCCAAATAAAAATACAAAATGGCATTAGCAAATAAAAGCTACCTTAATAACACAAATTGTATCTAAGTGATTATATCCTAAGCTCTAAAACATGGTTATGAATAATAATATGGCCGGAATGTACAAAACTATTGAATAAAAAATGAATATTTTTTGGTTTGTTTAAAGACATTTGTAGAATAAAATGAAAGGAAAAGTTGAAAATTTGAAGAAGGAGAAACATACCCACTATCTCCGAGAATGATAACCTTTAATAAGATGCGGCGGCGAGAAGCCATTGATAGGGGTAGGTTGGTTGTGAAAGGGAAATTTGTGGGAACTAGATCTTGTAATTATGTGTTGTGTTTTTGTGTTACAAAGGGACATGTGGATTCACAACAACTACCTTCTTATTATTACAATCACACAACATCGTTCTTCCCAAAATCTCCATTTTTACATTATTAATCATAAGAATGAATTCTCCCATATCGATGAAACAAATAAAATAGTTTATAGATCGAGAAAACTCATCAAACTATTATATTAAAGTTTTGATTCAGGATGTGTTGATGTAATTTTCCACTATTGTCATGTCTCCACAACAATTATATTCAGGTGGTTGGAGGCTCACCGGTTATAGTTTGGTATAACCAGTAGTATTAGAGATAATTGTTCGGCTGAGACAAAATAGCCTTAAGGAAGAGTGTACAAGTAAGTATATGGTAACTACACTTGAAATAAAAATTATTAGATTTATTCATAAAACTCATAATGTCTCAATTCTCATACTTCGTTAACAATGGAATTATCCGGTTGGAGACTCACCGGCATGTTTTGGTCCACATTAATAATAATAATAAGTCTGTACGTGAATTTTACTTCATCAATCAATTATTGAATGTAATTACCGTATGAATGTAACTGATGAGTAAAAGTGTAATAAAATTACAATGTTTAAATATTAAATTCTTAACAATTATAAAAGAAACCAAATTCATATTTATCCTTTTTAGTACTTCTTCAGTTCAATTTTGTGCAATACTATTAAATGATTTTAAATAAAAAACTATTACTTCATATTTTAATAATTTTAGATAATTTTAAAAGTTATATAATTGGAAAGTTATATGCACATGTTATAAACAAATATTAATGGTAAATTGATTTTTAAAATATTGCACACACATGTAAACTACTATTGAATAATGGACAGAACATGGGTATTGATAAATATGTTCCCACGTGTATTTTATGATAAATATGTAAACTAATGTAAGGCTGCCTTTGGTTTAGGAGAAAGAGAAGGAGGGTAGAGAAGCTAGAGAGAAAGTGTGTATTTCTCCACTTTGGCTAAGGAGGGGGAATGAGAAGAGAGAAGGAAAAGTGTAGTGGGACCCACCAAATTTGTTTCTCCTCCAAAATGAGGAGAAAATGAGAGGAGATGAGGGACCAAGATCTGTTATCTCAAAATGTGTCGTAAATCATGTCCCAGAGCAATGATATTGAAATAAAAAATAAAAAGTAATGAATATTATAATTTTTGTAATTGACATGAATGTTTTCATCGATCTGGAACATGATTTGAAACATAATTTTGGATGATAAATCATTGTTCAGGGAAGAGTGAGGAAGAAACACTCACTTCTTTTTATTCTTTTTCCATACAACCAAACAACACTAAAATCCACTCTATTTCTCATCTCTTTCTCTCTTTTCATTTTCTTTCTCACATATTTCTCTCTTCTTATTTTATTCCTACAACCAAACGAAACCTAAGTAATTAAGCAAAGGGTTCTATATATAATAATATTAACACCCTAGTTTAAAATAACAAGGAAAAATACACCCTAGTTTAATTGTGAAAAGCTCGATTTTCCCTTCTTCATCATATCCATATTTTATATTCACATAATCATTATTTTTATTTAAATTTATTACAAAATATATGATTAAACTTGAAATTTTATTAGATATTTGTATGAACACAAGTAACCAATATCCATATCCACTCTATTAGATGGAGAGTTGGAGATGGTACTAGTACTCGTTTTTGGTTGGATAATTGGCTTTTCTCTAGAGTTGTCTTAGGGGATATTGCTATATCCTATGTCCCACTTTCTCAGGTTTCTAATATTGTGGCACATTACTATGATCATAGTGTGGAAATACAACGAATTTATTCACTTGCTACTTGTTTAGTCTCAACATAAGTTCTAACAATGCCCCCTCCTTCTCCTTCTATAGGCACTTACTCTATTTATTGGACAACTCGATGTGTCCACGATGGCTGATCATTTAGCTATTATGTCTCACAAGCTAGAGCTGGGTTTGCATGTGCAGGAGGATCCACCAACTTTATGTAGAGATTTACTTCTATATGATTCTATGACAGGTTTACTTCTAGCTTAGTTATGTCGAGGTCTTTACCCGCCAAATAAACAAAAAAAAGGTGAACATATACTGTTAATAGTATCCCCAAAAAAACATAGATTTGATGAATTAAAAATGTTCCTAGTCTATTTGATCACAGCTTCTATAGCTCAATTTTGTTTTGGATGGTTGTCTGAGCAATTAAAATTGGAAGACTCAATTAAGAAAGTACACATCATAAAACATTGTTTTCTTCACTATTCCTTTAACTTTCTCATTTCTAACTTCGTTATGTTTCAGTCATTTTATTCAACCATTGTTTTGAAATACCTACCACTTTCATGTCCTAAATGCCACTTTTACGATTGTCACATCTTTCAAAGTTGTTCCCTTGCCTTAAAAAAAACAACAAAAGGCAGGAGCACCATTTTCGCGGTTGAATCCACCGTGGTGTCATTCCCCTCACAACACTACACTACATCAACCACCAAGGGAATTGTAACGTACGTAAATATTCATGATTGTTTAAGGGAATTGTGAAGATCTAACAAGACTATATAGATTTTAATTACATGGGGTTATTGCGATCTAATCTGATTGCAAAAACAGTCCACAATATAGATAGAACTAATATATTTGCGATTTTGAGATGCAAATAAAAATTAAGTATGGTACGATCAAAAAAAGTACATAGGGCAATAAATCTGCAAGACTATAGTACACTAACGAACTTGTTTTAAAATAAAACTATATTCATGAAAGATGTATGGCATACATTACAAATCAAGCTAACATCAAAAATGAAATTCCTCAAAGCACATAGCTTCATTGTAATGATCAACTTAGTCTTCCCATAACTTGTTTAATTTAACACAAAAAATAGGTCCATATTGTAATAACCACCTTCATCTTTCAAACCAATTCATGCATATCCTCTAATTACATCCGGGGTATATATAAGAGGGTCATAATATACTGAATATGTAACTCCTACTGATAAAAATTGTAAATTGAATCTCATGACCTCAAGACACCTAATTGCCATTACAAATCAAGAAAATCATAGAATAGACACTGTCAGAAAATACATAATTACTGCAGACTATGCATCATGTTGAAGCAGACACTACGGAGGTCGTGTGAATATAATCAAACTTAACACATAACAAAAAATTTCTATTTAACAACCAAAACCAATTCCCCATAATTCAAGAGGAAGGACATCAGCTATCATTATAAATGTGCAAGACAATAACGCTATACGAAGGGTTTAGTATCAATTTCTGAAAAAGAAAACAATTTAAAACACATGCTACAAATGTGTCATACAATCCAGCTGATAAAACAAAAAGTTCTGATAATGAAGCAACTAAATATCATAGGAAATGAAACAAAATGACAGTAGCAACATAACGGAACGTTCAAAAAAGTCTTGCACCAACCACAAAACAATCTAACCCTACAATTCGATACCGAGAAAACATGAGTCAATCTCGGAAAAAGCTTAGGCAGTGGCAGCAGCTCCTTTCTTCCTTGGTGCAGCTTCAGTACCTGATTCAAAACATCATAATAAATCATTAATGACTAACATTATATGAATAAAAAAAGTTCTACAATACGAAGGAAACAGTACCTTCTCTGAAACCACTCTTGAAACGGCGAGGAACGTGGCGCAAGTACCTCATCCTACCAGTTCCAGTGGTTTTTCTACGAATTGCTTTCACACTCCAGTTATCTAAGATGAATAATGAATAATGATATTAAACCCTAAGTGTATGAATAAGTATAACAGTAGCAGTAAACAATAGAACGATGAAAATGAAGAGAAATAGGGTTTTAGTTACATGTGCGCTTGCGAGCGGCGGGGTAAGCGCAGGCGGAGCAGCGACTCTTCTGGAGGTGGAAGCTGCGGCGGCCGCATCTGACACATAAGGTGTGAGTCTTGTTCCTTCTCTTACCGAAACTACCTGTTCCCTTCCCCTGCGTTCATTAAATTCACACACAAAATCATATATAAGATATATACAGAAAAAGAGAAAGAGAGATGTATAAGGGAAATGATTGCTACCATTGAAGCAGCAGATGCAGATGCAAATGCAGATGCAGAACCCTAACTGAAGAAGATGGTTTCGTTGTGGAAGGTAGCTTTTATATCTTCACCCGAAGAAGGAAATTGGGCTATTTCAAATGTTTGGGCCGCATTTTCTACAAAGCCCAACTCATGCTTTATAATAAGATGATAAGATTATTATTATAATACACATATTTATTCTTTTAAGTGAAAAGACTATTTGAGTATAAACCACTTGTCGTTAAAATTGTTTTAGTTTAATCGAGTAGATAAGAATGTATCTACATGAAAAAATGAAATCCTTGTTTAATCCTTAGTCATTCAATACCTTTAGCTTTGCATCTTAATAAATGCCAATGCACTTTAAACAACACTTAGTCAAAAAACAATAAAATATATATGGTAATTTAGCTTTGCATCTTCAATTATCTTTACCCCTAAAGAGCAACAACTACTATATCAGCTAGCAAAATCTCTCTATAAATGGCTGGGACCCCAAAGTACTTTGGCCCTTAAACTTTTGACAATTGTCATATTACCCTATGAACAGAAACTAAAGGGTTTGAAAGGGACATGTAGCATGTGATTCTGTTGGAAAAAAAAGGCAGGGTTGAAACATAATCCTTTGGAGTACTTTGCTTTTCTCTTTTGGTAACCTTAGGAACCTAGTTACTATAAAAAAGTCTCTTTCTTTATATGTTAAATATGAGTGAAGACAAAATTGGAGAATACACAAAATACATTGTTTTCTCTAGTAGAGAAAACCTTACACATTGTTAAATTAGAAAGAGCTGCAAATGCTGCTAAGAGAAATCATTCACAAAACCAATGTTTTGTTTCACAAAAGCCTTAGAAATTTCAAGTCTTTCTTTCTTGGTGGGTATAAAAAACTACCATTCCGTGGTGGCAGTGGCAATGCAAGAACTTAAACAAATGACCACTTTTACAATGAGTTTTATGATTTGCTCCAGTCTGATCTCAATAGCAGGAGTGTTCAAATTCAATCCAATTCATTCCAAACCGCTCGAACTGAACCGAGAAACTGCGCATTAGGGAACAGGATAAAGAGCATTCATGAAGACATGATTGAGGGAGGTAAGGTATTGGCACAAAAGATGAAGGAATTGGAGATAATTAAATCAGGTGATATTGAGCATAAGCTAGATATAGAAGAGGCACTTCACTACTATTCTAGACTTACAAGTCCTGTTTATTTGAACATTGTGAACAAGTTTTTCATGGATATGAATTCAGAGTTTTCTCTGTTACAGCCCTATGTCAGTATCTAACACACTATAACCTTAATGCAATCAAAGGATGTTGTAGTGTGTGTATCAAGTATGTTTTGTTTCATTAGTTTTCTTTCTCCTAGTGTGTTGTATGTACCATTGTCTTCGATTGGTTTGGATTTTCCACTATTTACAGTTTTTTTTGCTACTTATAATCATGCTTTTAATTTGTGGTTATGGCCGCAATCACTATTGCAATTACATCGAGTTTAAGGCAATTGCGAGAAAAAAGGAAGCCAATATGACCACAATATAAGAATCTCTAGCATTGTCATTTTTTCCATTTTGTTAAGGTTTAAGTTTCTTTATTATAGATGCTTAGATCTTCATATAATTGCATATTTTGTTTGGTTACAAATTTTATTTAGTTATTTGATAAGAGGGTGAGAAACACAAACATGTTTGTTTAAGTTTGGAAAATCCAAACATCTCATTGAGTTTGAGCAGGGAGATATTAAAATGCAATACATACAAATACTGGTCAAGAGTGATCTGTTTTGGTTTCATGGCTATGGCTTCTATGACCGAAACCAAAATCGTAGAAGAACATCGAAAGGGTGAAACTGCGAATGGGAAGACATGCATGCCCTTCAATGTTGGTCCAATACAGTCATCTAGCTCAATGACAGGAAAAAAATGGCTGTGTTAATTGGCAAAACACATGGAAATAGTATGAACATAGATATTCTGTATGTTGTTTCACATATATCAATTAGTGCAATGGAAATTTAGTTTACATAAACGGCATCAAATCAGACAACAAATTGAACTGTAAAATCTGCACATTATTATCCCCTCCTTTTCATATCTGCTAGAGTGTATTGAAATTTGGAGTAGTTGTATTAGTAACATGCTACATCATTAATTATGAGGGTCACTATCTTCCACTTTGGTTTCTACAAATTCTTGCTACTCTCCTCATTGATCTTTTCTTTTGCTAGAACCATGCCACTTTTGTAATTGCTTAACCGTAATTTATTATGGTAATGACAGAATTATAAGTACTTGGTAATGCCTTCAAAATTGCAAAAATAAGGTGTGCTAACAATAACAATGTGTTCAGAACCTGAAAACTCATTGCTAGTTCACTGTAAAAGAATTTATAACATATCAATAGCAGAATAAGCAATAGTTATTAGACTGGTCAATAAGAAACACTCCATTGATTAATCAAACATCAAAATAGAGCTTTATACATTGATACATTGCCTGGTAGGAACACATAAAACCAATACAAATCTTCATTCTCAGGAGAGTAAAGGGAAAAACAAAGACTCAAGCTTCCGACCCTATGGTAAATAGCCAAGGTGCAAAATAATGATGAATCAACCAGTAAGAGTGTCATGTTGTATCCCAGATCTTTCTCCCACTGAATCGCAGAAATAACCTTACATGGAGTCTCTTAAAAATAGTATTAGTAACCAGTAGACGAAACCAAAACATTATGCTCCTTTAAACGTTTCTGAAAATGTGCTAAACGGGTCTGTAGCTCCAGGATGCCAGCAGCCTTCTGAGAAAGAATGACATTTAATCTGGTTATATAATCATCCAGTTGATTCCCTGGTTGATCTGCTTCAACCAAGAGGTTCATCTCCTGCATATGTAGTACAAAGAAATTGAAATATGAAAAAATTACAAACTTCGCACCACTCTTTGGAAGGATGCAACCGCAAAGAGAACTATTAATATGTTCAAGAATGAATAGTAAGGGCCATAGGAATTAGGAGTGCCTAATGACAACTTTGGGGCTACCATCACACAGACCCTTTCATGGCACTTATCAAAAGAATCTTCTTATGTGTCACTCTATTTTGAGGTTCTTCCTAAACAATCTACAAAGTTTCTCATCATAGTCATGATGACCACCACCTAACATTATTGCATGAAACCATTACACAAGTAGTGACATTTTTTAAAGGATACAACACATGGTGCAGTTGCATGCTTCATGCTTGCATCATGCATCAAAAAGAATAAATGAAGCGATAGAAGAATAATAGAAGCAATTCAACTACCTCTCTAACAATATTCATGGTCTCCTCTACTTGTGTCCGGTGAGCATTTACAAGGTTCTCTTCTTCCTGAAATTATGACATATGCTTTAAGATCACGGTGAAAATGCACTCTAGGTCTTTGAACATATAATAAACCACCCTTCACTAGTCAGCAGTCTTACCTGTAGGAGGGCATTTAAATCATCTTCTGATTCTGCAGTTATAGATTCAACTTTTGGAAGATCCTTCCATTTTACCTGACCACTGGGTTTCTTCAGCTTATCATCTGTTGTACCATATGGATCTATCTTTGCAATTTTCTTCAATGATGGTTTCACCGGCTCATAGTAATCTTCAGGGGGACTAAAATCATCCCCATCATTTTCATCATGCCATGTATCAGCTGTCCGATCCTCATAGCCCAATGCGGTAGCCGAAGAAATGGGAGTTGTAGTAGATTCTCGAACGTTTAAATTCGAAGATGAAACATCTTTTTTGGAATTGTTCCCTTTCGATAAACTTTTCACCCTGAATTTTCCATCAGTTTGTAACAGTAAAGCCATGAGTTTTAATTTTCTATTGTGCACATTAGTGGTTATATTGTGTGCTAGTGTGAGGTGTGCTTGATTGAAAGAGAATGGGATAAAGAACTATAATGTATCAAGTATAGAATTTTATCATTACCTGTCAGCATATCTTAATGTATTCAGGGTATGTTCGCATGAACCTGAGCTTGGTGATATACATGATATCATAACAGTTCGAGAATTGCCAACAAATGAATCCCTCAAAACTTCAGTAAGTTTACTTCCTCTGAAAGGGATATGTCCCTGATCATTATCGAGTGCTCTTATGCATTCCTTCAGGGCAAGTAAGCTCTTATTGATCTCAGCACCTTCTATTCTGCATCATATAATTTCAAATAAATAAACGGTGACAAAACCAACAAATTCATTAGAGGGATAAGGACATTGCTTATTGTATTATGTCTATGTTAAAGTTAGACTGGAATTGGAATGCACGGGGGACGATTACATTTCATGATGGCACACATCAAAAACATGTAATAATAAACCACATGTTCGAATTCAGACTTTATTCTACCCTAAATTCCTAAAGAATATTATCTTTCACAAGTACTGTTCTAACTTAGACAAGTAACTACATAAATCCACCACATGTAACTCTAGTTTGATCATACCTTGTTTGTTTGTCATTATCTGTGGTATCTGCTCCACGTTCACTTCCAGCGAGATCTATGAAGGAGAGCTTTCCAACAAGACGAGGAGGTTTGGATTCATTGCCATCAACTGACCTCTTGATAGCAAGCTGAAGGATTGCATGTGACCGAGAGGATTCCTCATTTGCACCTGTGGTACCAGTACTTCTTGTGGCACTTCCCCTCTCAATCAGTTCTTTTATGTTCTCCACATCTATTACTCGGTACTCTTGCAAACCCACAATGCAAACTTGCTGCTTACCATCCTCCCTCATACAAAGTTTTCTGCATAAGTACAATATCAAACCTCAAAAACCATAGAGATTCCAAGTGAAAACAAGAAGGGAATTGACTTACTTTCGATCATTCAGAAGATCATAAAGCTTCCCACCATATATTTCAAAGAAACTCACAAATAAGTGAAATCCCTGGTTCCTGTAAGAATGATGCATCAATCTCAATATGTCCCTCGATGCTCTAAGTGGCAAAGGCTTCATTGTGTAAGTTTTCCCACTTCCTAGATAAGCAGAAATGATATTTAGAAGGTCTCTCATGGTGCAAATCATCAGAGTCATGTTGGCAACAGCAGAAACAAGGTTTACCTTTACATAACTCAAGAATATAGTTTTGTCATAAAAAAATGTAGCATTGGTGAAAATATTTGCAAATATCAATCACAATATCCACACTAAATGACAAACACTACCAAATAACCAAAAGAAGATAACCTTTTACAGATGTAAATAAAGAAATGAACAAAATGGGTCAATGATGCACAACTTTGGAAAGTGAAAAGAAATTCCAAAGAGATACGGATATGAAGTGGAAGTATCATTTCACATGTGATGTGTAGGCAAAAAATCTGACCTTGGCTTCAGGAAGGCGATAATCGCAACTAAATCAAATTTGAGAGGCTGCTATTACCTGTTTGCCCATATGCAAAGCAAGTTGCTTTGGTGCGTTCAAAGATTATAGGAACTATGGGCTCTACTGTTTCACGATACACCTAAAGAAACAAAAAGGTTATACAGAGAGTTAAATAAGCAAGGGTATGCATTTCAATTCATTCTTATCAACTGAAAATTGAATTATAACGTAGTAGTTAGTTACCTCATCATTTGTAACCTCTTCATTCAATACAGCATCAAAAACAAATTCATGCTTCTCAACATACTGAGTCAGGTCAACCTGTAAACAATATAGATTTTAGTATCTTCAATATAACAAATCAATTAAATATAATGCCAAAAACTTTTAATAAGAACTGACGAGTGAGGAGATAAGTGGGTAAAACATGATTTTGGTTCTGCGTTATGCCTGGAAAGCTTATATAATGATTAAAATAATCATACAGATAATTACACAGAACAGATTTTATCAAATTACTTGCCACAGAACAGTTTTTATCGAATCGCTTGCCATTTCTCCTTTAATACTATATAAATCAGCTGTATTATTTTCAGCACCACTTTTCATTTAATTAGTGCACATGAGCCATTTTCAGCAGCTCAATATTATACCCACGAACTTAAGGACAAATATACCACATGGAACTGTTCATTGCTATTGTAAATTTGTGATGACAATTACACTCACCTTTAGTTTAGTCTCATGCACTGTTAAAGAATTGGAATATGTATCTATAATATCTTCCTCATTCTTTGCTAATTCCTTCTTATTGAGTGGTCTCTTCCGAACCTGCATTGAAAATAGCAACTTTCAAATGTTAGACTAATTTAAAACGCGATGCTCTTCACAGTTGGACAAAACTTAATTTTCACTTTCAGACAATACAATGAACATGAACGGTAAATTAAGATATGGGAGACATAAGCATTTCAAAAATGAAACATGAACGGTAAATTCAGATTTACTAGCAAACAGCGAACATAAGCATTTCAAAAATGAAACATGAACGGTAAATTAAGATATGGGAGACAACATACCACAACTTTAATTTTTGCTACAGAACTAGATTTCTCTTTGTCTGAAGTAAAACTTTTCAACATGTGTTCAGGAGCACGAGTTCTGCCAGTCTGTTTGCTCAACATATAAGGTTCAGAATCATCAAAGCTTCTAGTTCGGCTGGGTGGATACAGTGAGTTGCCATCATATACATTTGACGCCGGCATCTACTAGTATGCACAAATTACAAGAAAATTTAAGCTATTATCAACTTACAAAGACAAAATGATGGATCAACCATCCTAGTCCAAAACCAAAACAATTGATTCTATATGCCTATATGATCAACTTAAGAAAACAATGTTTAATGGGGAATTTGGAAGAGTTTACCTAGAACTTATAAAAATAAGTTTATGAAAGTAGTTCATGACCGTCCAATAAGCCCTTTTTAGCTTATGTCAATAAGCCTATCAAAGAAACTTACGAGAATAAGTTATTTTTAGCTTATTTTGAATGAATAAGCGCTTAATTAACTGCTTAACCAGACGCGTCCTTAATGTAAATAGATCCACTGTGATATCTAGATTGAGAAGATTTTCAAATTCTTACATCAAGTACAAGCTTAGAGTTAAATATTTTTCAAGCGAAATGCAACAATTATTATTTTATCTCGACACGATTGCAATTCAAAGATGCAATGTGAGTGTGACCATTAGTCATAACTAAATAAGAGCAAACAACAATTTTAGAACAACAGCAGAAGAAAATGAAACGAGACAATAAATAAATAACCTCAGGAATAAGCTCGGTGTCAAATGAATGCAGATCCAACAGTCCAGGACTGAAATCACCGGGAGAATCCTCACCGTTATTTTTCTGCATCAAACGGTAATCATTATCACTATTAATACAAGGAAGCGTTGAAGGCTCCATATAATACTCATTTCCACTTCCTCCATTAAAACTCCGCTATTAAAATCCTAAAGTTCAAAATGACGTCGTTTAATCGATCATCATGATTCATCACTTATTATTATATATATAAAAGAGATTACTAATCACAAAATGTGAAAAATGGAACTGAACCTGAAGCGTGGAGGAAGATGATTGAAGGTGTTGAAGACCAGAAGATTGTAACCACCTAGAATTGGAAGAAGCATCGAGAAAGTTATCGGAGTGTTGGCGGTGATGGTGTACCCTCGGCGCACCAGATCTCAGCCCCTGTCTACCTCCACCGTTCATTTGTTAATCAGATCGGAAGGTTCTAGAAACGGAAACTGCTGAAGTAGTACGGTGGAGACTGGAACCAAAGATATGAAGAAATGAGAGTGGTGAGTGAGGAAGTGAGGAAGATGCTTTGAAATTCAAGAAGGGAAGACCACGTGACCAATCTCTGGTTGCCACGTGTCAACTGGGAGAGTTGAGTCAAACGACGACGTAGCTTATTGGATATGGCAATGTTTTTCGACCTTATTAATTTTATGTTTAAAAAAAATTTAAATTTAAAATAGATCCAAAAATTTCAAATATTAATAAAATTACTTATTTTAATAGAATTAATTTGACACATATTTAAAAAAATTTGGGACCATTTTTTTTTTGAATTTTTAAAATATGAAACTGATAAGGTAAAAAAAAAGATGGACTAAAATATGTATTATTTTTTTTACCTGGGTGGGGGCCACCGCTGTCTTCTTGTATATTTTTCTTAGCGCGCTTGGCTTAACATTCAAAAATTCTTAAAGCGATTACGATGATTACAAATTTACAATAATTTGCGGCGTGGCACCGGTGCTGTTTGGGCCCACTATTTTGGCAACACTAATCTACTTGTTTTTTACATGATTAATATCATTATTACTTTATATATACTTCTTTTATTTAAAAGACAATAGTCAATAATAATTAATATAAATGATGTATTGTTGATGTTCTTAAACTCGCTCCACCTATATGGAACTTTATAATCTATCCCATAAAAGAATGAGTTTCATTTTATGCCGAATTCAATGTAAAATTTTGATGCATTATTTTTAATCTATCCCATAAAAGGAAAGTGTGCTATGGGTTAGGTGAATCTATGGAGGGATTGAAGAAATTTTTTTTGTTTAGTCTTGTAGTTTTCTTTGAATCTGATCCAAAGCAATCTACATAAACCAATGAGCCATAGTCATTCTAAATAGGCTGATCTTGACTCTACTTAGGCCCATCTATGGTGAGCCTATGAGCTTTATCCGATTGAGAGAGAAATCACAAAGGAATAAACAGCACCACTAAATCCTTACATAATTGGTATCACGTTTTAATGATGTTAATAAATTATGATAATTTTAAGCTATTATTTGAATTTTACATGGATTTTTGGACACATATATAAGGATAAAACATGATAAATAAAAGACAATAATAATTTGATTTGTTCTAAACAAAATATTTATATGTAGGTTGAATAATTTATATTTGAATATTTGGAGGGGAAGAAAAGATAAGAAATCAAATAAAAAAGGGGAGCCAATAATATTTTATTGAGCTTATATTGTATCACAAATTTTATATCAATAAAATGTTAATATAGTGATGTAAAGTTTCATTCCTCGGAAAATAAAAAAGGCCAAAAGTCCTACGAGTGACACTTGTGAATAGGGGTGAGAGAGTTGGGACGGGTTAAAGTTTGTCCTTACCCGACCCTAAATGTTGTTCGGACCATTTTTTGAACTCGGACCCGACCCTAGACCCGGAGTTAACCTGACCCTAAATATTCACATGGTCAGCCTTTAAACCCGGACCCGACCATAGACCCGATTAAATATAATGTATACTCATTTTACATAAAGTCTTCTAAATATTATTTATTATTGTGAATATGTAATTTGACATATAAAATAATATATATGTATATCTATTATTAAACATATATATATATATGATGAAAAATTGGAGAATCAATTATATTTTTGACCAAAAAAATATTATTACTCTGTATATATTTGAACAGAGACACATACAAACATCATGAGTGAGTGACCATAGGACGGTTCGGAACGGGTCATGTTTGGTCCATATCCGGCCCTAAATAGTGTATGGGTCTAATATTTGAACCTGAACCCGACCCTAGACCCGATGAGACCCGATCATGATCGAGTCATACCAGGTGAGTGGGTAGGGCCGGATCCTGCTCACCCCTACTTAGAAGTACCAAAAAACAATAGGAGTATATCCACTTACTTCAAGAGTGAGTAAAAAAAAATTACTCCAAATCTTAGTCATTCATTCTTAGAAAATCTAATGGATGACTATGATGTGAATGGAGTAGGTTTTTTCCACTTAATCTTGGAAGAAGTAAATCCCTTCCCAAAAATCAATATGAAAGCGTTAGAAATGACTTGATACAATTAGAAGTCTTACAAGCTAGTTGATGTTATTTTCCTCTCTTTATTGTGGTTACCCTGTTGGATGTATAGACCCTTTACATTTCCATTTTATAAATCAAATTCATTTCTAAAGCATTTCAATCTTAAATTCTAAACACAATATTATAATTTTGCCAAGCTTTGCAAAATCTCTAACTCAATGAACACAAGAAGATGAAAAGTAAATGTTGTAGCGACTACATCAAGTAATGATTGTCAAATAACAAAAACCTTATTCTTTTTTTAGTTTGTTAAATATCAAATACATTGACAAGGGTAATTGTCCTTGATAATTTCCTATATTTGAATGCTTCAATTGTTAAACAAACACCTTAGAGTAATCTCATAGGCAGAAAATACAGCACCATTCACTACAAAGGCTCTAGCAACTGCAGTTCCTAAACCCCTCCATAGCACAATGTATCCTTCTTCATTGGTGCTTTTTCTGAGGCAATCCAAAATGCCTTTGTATTTCAATGAAGAAGGTGATTGTGCTTGCAATCTTGTCTTTATAACATCTAAAGGGTAGCTGAAAAACCAACTCGATACACCGGCTAATCCTCCTGCTATTAACATAGTATTCAAGCTTTCTTCACTACTTTTTCTGCAACCTGGATGTAGTTTTTCCCTTGTGTATTCATAAGTACAAAAGTATAAACCATGTGCAGGTGCATCTCTAAGCACAGTAATGCCTAGTCCTCTATAAATTCCGCGAAAACCTTCATTTCTCCATATGTTCTTAGCCACCTTAACAGGACCCTTTTCAGATTGTGAAGATTGACCTGTGTTCTGCAGCTGAAGGCGAATTTTAACTAACTCGACGGGGGAGAGAAGTATACTTTGGAGAGCGCCGGTACCAACTCCTCCTAAAGCAACACCCTTTAAGGAAGGAGGGTCATTAGAAGAAACTGATGTGCAAAATGCCCTTGATAGAACTGCATAAATTTGGAAAACCATAGCATTCTGCAACCAAAAACCATAAGAATAACTTCAGCACACTTAAATATTTGATCTATTTCTAATGAAGATTAAAAAACAAATCAATGACATACTTATGCCAAAACATTAGATGTCTATTCAATTTTCGATAGCCATGAATGGTGCTATGGCCAGCCAAATGGAGGCCATAAATCTTACGATGAAGGTAGTCACATGCCCTTTGCTCGTTTTCGCCACCAACCATGCTCAAGAGGAACATAGATCTATTTTAATTGACATAACATGTTTTCATTGGTGCGAGACAAGATTTGGGACAAAAAATCTCTATTCGTCCAAGAGATGCATATATACATTATTGACCCATGTGGAAATGGCAGGTGGGTCAGCAAAAATGGTTTGAAGTATCTATGCATTTGACATGATCACGAATGCAATTATTGCTGCTACACTCTAGTGTCACAACTATGCATTGAAAAATAAAAGAACACAACTAACTTTTTATGTAACACTGAATTAGTAACTGTATGTTTTCCAAATCAATCATCTTTACATAGTGCAATTACAATTTGTTGTAACTATGGTTGTAGCAAATGAAAACAAGCCATACTTATGAAGATTACTAGGACTTGACAAATTGGCATCTCTAAAGTTCATCCTATAATTTAGTTCAATACTGTTTGGACTGGAAAAGTTCATCAAATAATGAGGTAGGCTATGTGAGACTTACTTCCCAACATGCTCCCTCCACATAAGTTTGTCGGATTAGGCGAATGGTTACCTTTGACCCATAACTAAAGGGCATATTTTGACCCATGACAACCGGAAAGAAGTTGGGCTCTGACTCTGATACCATGTTAAGGTTCCATCTCAAAACCAATTGGCTATGAGAGGAGTAGCCCAACAGGTATTTAAATCATTCCCGAGACAATGAGGTAATCGACGTGAGACTTAATTCCCAACATATGACATAGTGGGTCATCATCCGAAATCCCTAATGACTCTTCTGCTCTTCAAAAGCAACTATTGCCTAATCCGAAACATTAGTTAAATATTTGCTTGAATTGGATGATGACTCATTGATTCTTGATACTTCAACAATCCAAAAATGAATTCATAGAATGGAATAGAATAAAGAGCCATAGGAAAATAATTTTCAAAAGGAATTCAGCACTACCATCAGTGAGTATATACTATATATTATATTCCAAAAGGAAGAAGAGAAAAACAACTAAGTGTATAGTAATTTGCTTAGGCATTTTTCATAAAAAATAAAACATTGCTTTTGTTAAAAAAGTTCTAATAAAAAAGCTTATCTGAACATCAAAAACTGAAATTGAGTTCCTAGAATTTCATTTGTTTTTTAAAACCTTTTCTGCAGAATCACTTTATTGACCAAGAGCCTAATACATATCCATTGCCTTTGAGGAAATGAAGCAGCTTCAAAGCTTCATGGTATTAAGTTACCATCAACAACAATAATTATGGTCTAATATCGCAGTTCGCGACCGCATTTCATCGCAATTACGATAAACACAACATAAGCAGAAGTAAAATTTAAAATCCTACCATATATTATGACAATCCCATAACACATAAAAATGGTAAAATTAGATTGGTAATAATAAAAAAAGGGACCTGAAAAGTAACAGAAGCCAAAGGTGCAGCCATGCCACGATAAAGAGCAACAGGTCCATCTTTAGAGACAACATTTCTAAGGATTGTGAAGGCAGAACCAAAGTTAGAATTTTGTTGCTGCAAGATGCGAATTGTATCCAATGGGTACCCAGATATTATACCAGCAATGCCTCCAATTCCTCCTGCTACAAACTCTCTACCCCAACTACTAGCAAGATATTCTGGCCAAAAATCCATTTTTTACCTTCCTCTCTTTATGAAAGATTGAGAAAGAAACAAGACGCAGAATCTTAAAAATAATGATGAGGATGTTTAGGTAGTTAAACTTGCACGGATCGAATTGTAGTTGTAGATATGTGCCACTGTCTTTTCAATTGAAACGGAAGTGGGTGCTGTTTTGTTACAACTTATTAACAATTTCATCATGGAACTAGAATCTGAATAAGGATTCTCTGGCTCACATACCAATCAAATAATAATATATAAAATTTACCTTCTTTTTTATAATTTTAATTTTTAAGTATGTGACAATTTTTTATTACGAGAGGAAATTCACTCATTTTAAGAGTATGTTTAAAATAATTACTTCATATCATAGTTATCGATTCTAAAAAAATTCAATAATTTGAATTAATGAGTAGATCTAAACCATTAGATGAATCCCTCCCCTTTTATTATATTGGAATAGGATACAAAAAATTCAATAAATGATCTCCACTCTTAGAATCTGGTGTCTGAATTCATGAATGTTGCCAGGCACAATAATGAAATAAAAACTATTAGGCACGAATGATGATGAAATAAAAACTGATAAAAATGAATGTATGGTTTTTCTAATTAACATGAAATATTCTCATTGGTACACGAAAAAATATGGGATATTGTTTGGGACAATAAATCTTTATTGGATGAGTTGTGATCCTCTTCATTAACGAAGAGACAAATGCTTCAAAAATTAAAAGGAAAATATTATTATTTAACATATATATCTATTTAATATAATAAAATCACATTTTTATCATTAAACATAAAAGTAAAAGATACATTTATCTCTTCATTAACAAAGAGAATCGTAGTTCTCGTTAGATGGGTTAGAAGTGAAAAGTAAGATACAGGTGGACCGATGAATATTTGACACGTGGGAAACATTTGTCATTGCACTATGATGGGTGTGATTTTGGATATACACAAGTGTTCCTAACTTTTTGAAATGATAGAAAAAAGACAGAATAGATAAGAAATTAACGATGGGAAGGGTATTAAAATATTGATAGTAACATAAGGAAATATTTTTGTGAGTTTTCTAATATGTCTTCACCATTAATGTTTTTAACTTCCTTTACAAATCTATTTATCCATTAAATTTCCATTTATACATTTGTCACTCAATTTATTCAAAAACAATTTGTCTCAAAACATATCCATTAAAAATAACCACTAAATTTTCATGAAGGGATCCACTTACTTCAAGAGTGAGTGGAAAAAACATACTTCACATCTTAACTATTTATTCTTAAAAAATTCAATGACTTAGATCTACTTACTAATTCAAACAATTAGATTTTCCTAAAATATATGACTATAATGTGGAGTATGTTTTTTTCACTTATGTGGACCCCTTCATAAATTTTTATAACACATTAGAAAATTAATTCTAATTAAAATTTAGTCATAAATAATAATAGTAAACAAATATAAATGTATTGTTCTTCATCTCAGTTTTTCTACCCTAAAATATTTTTCATTTGATATCCATTTTTACATAAATATAATGGATTAATCTAAATAACTTCACTAGTACAATTAAGGTATGATAGTTGTTTAAATATTTTGTTTTGGGTTCTACTAAAAACAAATTTTGTTTTGGAAAGGCCATCTTATCACATTTAGGTTATATATCTTTAGCATAGGATGATTTTACCAGTTTTAACCATTAGATAAAAATGGGGTGATTTAAAATAAAATTTAACTCATCAAAATATTAATACGTTTCTAATGCCTGCAAATTTTGGTATACCATATCAGTTATAAATTATAAACATCTATTATAATTATTATTTTTACTTTATTATTATTATTATCCGGAATAACATAAAGACAAGATCATTGATAATAGATTTTGTTGTGGGCATGTTTGTTAGGCTCTCTCACGTCACCTCTGTGTCTTAGTTATCATTTGCTTGAGAGAAAAAAAGAGGGCAATACATTTTATTGTATTGAAAAATTAAGAATATGTTTGCTTTGGCTAAAAAGGAGAATGAAATATTATTGTTTTCATTTCATGTTTCAGAAAATAAAAGCTTCATTTTCTGAAATTCTGAAAATTAAAAAAAATCATTTTCAACATTTTTAAAAATGAAGTAATGATTGAAAATTTTAACATTACTTTCTTTGTTTCATATTTGTTGATGTTTTCAAATTTTTTTGTTATTTCAAATATTTTTATATTTTAGAAACATAATACACATTTATACTTTATTTTCTAACTATTTTACTTTTATTAATACATTTCTTTATAATTTCAATGTACATTAAATTTGTTTATTTTAATCAAATGGTATCATATTTTTATATAATTTAATAATTTCTTAAATTATGTGCATAATCTTAAACATAAAAGATATGAAATGAAGAGAATATATTTTTCAATTACTCTCTCCATTAATCAATAAAATGTCAAATTCAATCAATAAGTATCTCACTCGTTCAATTAGATCACCACATATCTTTATAGTAGAATTTATTTATTTCTCTCTAAACATAACAAGTTTTTTTTGTCTCTCTTAATGTTATTGTTGAAAGTTTGATGATGAGTATGATAATATTGACTTTAGGATGAAATTTATTGCTCCTTGAAGCTAGTACAACCTAAATTACTATGTTACTAATTTATTCAACTTAAATTTTTTGGAGAGCAATTACAAGTGCATGTTCCACATGTCTTTGTGATGATTAATGACCTTCCACAAATTTATGGCTAAATTATATATTCAAATACCATTTTCTCTTATTTCTAAAAATGGTTTGCTACCATTTTAAAAATAATTTGTGGCCAAATTATATATATTTTGTGTTTTATTGGTCTTAGCCATTATTTAGATCATGGCAAAATTATAATTATGTGTTTTCTTTACTGTTTAGTTGTAGTTTAAAGGGTAAATATTTAGATGCATTCAATCCCTTTTCCCTACACTTTATGGATTTGTCCCATTTTGTGAGGCAGTATATTATTTGAGCCTTTGTAGCATAAAAACAACATTATGCATCTTAGGAATGCCCATCTTGCATCTAACACGATTAACAAGGTTGCAAGAAAATTGAAATGCTCAATCTAACAAAGTTGGTTTTCTCCCATTTTTCTTAAGAGTGGATCCATTTACTCCAAGAAAACTTATTTCATATCATAACCATCAATTATAGTGAAATCTAATGGTTTGAATTATTGAGTAGATCTAAACCATTAGATTTTCTAAAATTGATGATTGAAATACGAAATAAGTTTAAAAAACTTACTCTTATAGTAAATGGATCTCTTCTTTTTTTCTTAAGGTATGGTACATTCTGTGAGATATATTGTCTCATTATCATCTCCCTTCTAAAAACATTGAGATAATTCTCATAAAATGTTTCCCACATATAAATACCTCAATTATTAAACAAATAGCTTACATATCCTGCTAGCTTGAGTGAATGATATATATGGATGATATCCACTATTATTATTCTTGCCACAATAAATCTCTGGCTAATAATAGTACACTAAACCTAAAAAATATGTTTTGATTGACAAGAAATCACTCATTGGATACGCTAGAGACATGTAATGACAATAATGATTACAATATGAAGTTATGAACCAATTGGACATGTTTAGGTAAGCTTTGCAATTATGTTAATTTTATCAATATATGTCATACTCAACTTCAAGTGAAGGATCTTTGGCAAGATGAGATTTGGAATTTCAACAATCTTTATACTATGGTTCCTCCTACTATTAAGGATTTCGTTTGCACCACTTATCCTCTAAGTAACCAGAATGAAGAAGTGGGGTGGACTTGGGGTGGTAATGCTACAAGTGCTTATTCAGCTAATTCACGTTATTGGTGGCTTAACTATTATCCTAAGGATGATTACTCTATGTTTATGGTCTCGCAGTGAGTGTGGTGCCTAAGAGTTCCTGAGAAAGTTAAACTAATGTGTTGGTTCGGTATTCATTAGGCTCTTTCTTCTAACGAGTATCATTTTAAGAGGAGCATGTCTTCGGATCCAATCTGCACGAGATGCCAGACAAATGATGAGGATCTTATGCGTATTTCAGAGATTGTCATGAATCTTGAGCTCTTTGGAAGAGACTTGGTTTTGATGTGTCATCCTTTTGAGTGAATAGCTTTTTTTAGTTACGGTTGATGGATAATTACAAATATCGCAATGGTCTTCTCTATATGGCTTATGTTTGGTGGACTTGGGGTGGAGGAACAACTTCATTTTAAGCAATGTCACCTGTGATATTAATGTTGTCATTCACAATACTTATAACGATTGTTGTAAGTGGAGTAACTTAGGGCTTAGTGTCACATTGGAGGAGAATTTATCTCTGATTCAATGTCTCTACCCTACTACGGGTTAGGCGAAGCTCAATGATAATGGTAGTTGCACGAGAGACTCTAATATCATGGGTGGGTGGTGATATTCGTGACCATGAGATACACTGGTTGTTTGAATTTTCCGCCAACTTTGGAGTTGGTTCTCCTATCTTAGCTAAGATCTTCATTTTGGAGCACAATTTGAAGCTAGTTTGGGACTTGAGTTCCAAAAAGGTCATTCTTGAGAGTGACTGTCTTGAAGCGGTTCAAATTGTTCTTGAGGGTGTCTATATCTGCTTGGATAATATTTTGCTAGCTATCTCTAATCTTTGTACTTGGTTATCTCAAAATTGGATGATTGAACTCAAGTTTGTTGACAAAGAGGTTAACAAAGTGGTTGATTTCATGGTTAAGTTTGGGTCACATTCGTCTACAAACATGAAGATCTGGCTTTGCTTGATTGTCAACCTTATGTGGATATGGATCTCTCTCCTTTGCTTTTGTTTTGTTTTGGCTTTCCATTGTACCCAAAAAAATACAAGTCATAAGTTCTGAAAATGCATGATAATGTAGAACTATGCACCAAATTTTCTTCTTGATCTTCTTAGACTAAATATTCCACCCACATAATACATTTTTTAATTATATTTTGTCTACAATGGAACTTCAAAAATAAACCACATTTTATCTGGGTCAAATTAATTTATGAGTCTTTATATTTTATAAAAAAATAAAAAAACCTTATGGTTTAAAATTTATAATCCAGTGGTGAGTTTACCCTTACTTAATTGGGTTCCTACAACTCCTTAACAACAAATTGGATCCAAGACCCAACAACCTTTCATTCTTTATTAGACAAAAAAGAGCTATATAGACCCAACAATAAAGGCTTATGGACCCAACAACATTCGTGCTTAATCCATGAGCTTTTACTTATTTTTTGGGTTTTAAGTCGTTCCTTTTCGTAAATGTTATATATTTGATTCCTTTCTACCCATGAATTTATTGAATGTATTATCATTTAGATTTAAATACTCCTATAATATTTTATTCCTTAGAAGAGTCTCATGTGAGAATTTATCGCCTCAAATACTTATAATCGTGAATGGACTAATTATGTTATCTTAGAGGGTTGAGATTTAATAAGAGGGCCTCCATAATATTATGTTTAAAAGTAATTAACATAAAAAACAAGAAAATTATCCATAATTGATGATCCTAAAGTGGGTGTGGCGTGAGTTGAGTAAACTTGGAAAGGAAGTAATAAAAGAGAAAACAAACAAAGAAAAACAGCTCAATGCAACAACGAGAATAAAGCATTTAGCACTTTTATGAGGAAGTCACGCTACTTGAATCTATGAGGGACCACCACAAAGAAACTTACCCAATCCTCTCACCTTTTTCCTACCCATGTTCTATTAATTCATCAACATCACATTTAACAATATTATGTCTTCAATTATTGATACATCTAAATAAATATTGTATTTGTTAGTAAGTTCTCTTTAGAGAGATAAAATAAAAAAGTTAAAAGGCCCAACCATTCAATTCATGAGACTCTCGCAGCCACACTTGTTTGAATGGGCAACAACACACATAGTTTATTACTCATAAGCTAAGAAATAATATTGATAGAACAAAAAAATGTACAAT
This sequence comes from Lupinus albus, assembly GCA_009771035.1. Classification (NCBI taxonomy): domain Eukaryota; kingdom Viridiplantae; phylum Streptophyta; class Magnoliopsida; order Fabales; family Fabaceae; genus Lupinus; species Lupinus albus. The sequence continues at coordinate 1,918,699 of CM020022.1, read as the reverse complement.
TTTATACAATTATTAAGATATTAATCATCATTCGTATCTATTAATTTTATTTAAGTATCAATTGATGGTTAATAAGTGTAGAATGATGTCTTTTTAGTATAAAAAATCTTTACATTTTTAGTAATATTAAAGTCTTATTATTAAGTAACAATATGTTCAAATCTTAATAACTTGAGTCGATATCTTTTATACCACTATTTCTTTATCTCTCAATATCAAATCAATAAGCTCTTACACCTAAATAAAATTGATACGTAATGGTGGGTATGTACACAGCTACACATCATGGCTCCCATTGAATAAATAAATATGGCATGCCCCACTTTTGTGCTGAAATTGAGTGGAATTTTGGAAAATACTATTTGCCATTTGTGACACTATTTTATTGTTTTTTAATTCATCAATTCATGCTATCCTTTTTAGTTCCTCCCTGGAGCCAGCCAACAAAGTTGTTGGTTAGATATCTTGAAATGACTAAATTACTTCCTTAGTTCTAACTTTATTGCCCTAAGTTTTTATTTATTTACATATTTATGCATTAAAACAATGTAAAATTTTATATATAATCATTAAATCATACATCATTCATTTATATTAACTTTTTCTAAAGAGATGATAATTAAAAATGAGTGATAGATAATTAACTGATAGTATATAAAAAACTCTTACCGTGTCACTATAAACATTTTTTCTCTCTTAATTATACATTTAGATACTATAGACAATAAAAAACAAGAGAATAATGTATCTCCTCATACCAGGAGATAACTTATATCTTCCCGCCAGTAAAAGAATGACATGTGTATTGTTTAGTTTAGTTCTAGACATATTTTTTGTAGAGAATGATTAAATGGTACACATGTCACGATTTTAGTGGTTGGAAGAAATAACTTATCTCCTTATACCAGTAGATACATTATTCTCAAAAAAACAATTAATCCATCATTCTTGGCAGTTTTTCCCCCTTTAAATGTTGATAGATTACTTCCATGCATACTCTTGTTAACTTAGATAAGGAGAAGCAACACTAAGAACTCTAAGATTTACCTGCAATATACACACATTAATATAGTTGTTTTCTTATGTCAAAATTTACCTACAATACCCTCTAACTCGGCTTGCTTTTGATGTTGTACAACAAATCTTGTTTTCTTATGTCTAAACTTAAGGATAAATCCATAAATACATTCTTACTTGCAAGAAAAAACTTAAGGATCAAGTCTTGTAAGTATTTCCATATAGTCATATTACTATAAGTGATATTAGGTATAGGTAAGGTAAGATATGTAGAGATTTATTAATATTGCAAGAGGTAAATGTAAAATGCCATAAACCAACTTAATCTAATTTATTTTTTATGTTTTCATTAGTACTAAACTAGTAATGCCATAAACCAACTTAATCTAATTAACTTTTTATGTTTTCATTAGTACTAAACTAGTAATGCATTTGGAATTATAGTTGGAGTAACCCTCCCAAATTTGAGATTTCACATCTTAGTCATCAATTCTAGGAAAATTTAATAGTTTAAATCTGCTTATTAATTCAAATCATTAAATTTCCTTAAAATTGATGACTAAGATATTAGAATTTTGGTCATTCTTAGGTTTTCTCTTCTCAAGCTATGAAAGAGAATGACAAACAATTAAATTTCAGTTGACCCTACACACTTACACAAATTTGACTTTTGTGTCTTTTTTTCATTACATGAGAGATAAAAACATTTAAAACATTCTACCAAATTTGCCTCTAAATTAATGATTGTTATATTTTCCCTCCTGATTTTATTAACTTGCATTGTTAATAAGCTAATATGCATGAAAAAGCACATGGCTTATTGAAGAATCTAATACTTGGCAACAGCTTTTTCTCCAAATTAACTTTTCATTTCATTATTCAGCTTCTTCTTTTTCTTGCCATATTTATAGATTCTAACAATGACCATTTTTCTCTCTATCTAGTCTAAGTTTAACACATTCTGCATTTCTATGTTTCTTGTTCTAGTTGTCAATTTCAGTGCTATATTATTCACACCCTTTTTCTCCATCTTGCAATATTCTCTTCCTTTATCCTCAAAGTTTCATTCTTTGTAACAAAGCTAGTATTTTTCGTTTCATCAACACCTCTTTCTTCTTTCTTCTCTCTCTGGGTTTCAGGTTTTACTCTTTTTTTTGCCTCTCTTCATAAGTGTTTCTGCAAATTCTCCAAATACTAGTTAAATAATATTGAATGTTTTTTATATGCCCATACATTTAATTTTCTATTTAGTATAAGGAGGACTTGTAAAAGAAAGTTATAACAATGCTCTTTGTCCATTTATCTCTATGGTTCAAGGAGAGTTCAATTTGTTTTCTTTAAGCTCTCATGAATGCTGGTTAATTGACATAACTTAATGTTCATTCTAAATTTCAGGTTATTATTCTAAATAGCAGAATATAGTATCTACCTTCTCAATTATATCTTGACCAGCTTGGCATCTTCATATTCTTGAGGACTAAAATGTTTGAGGGGTTATTTAAACCGAAATTCTATTCAAAATGGTAAAATGAGTTAATGGTTCTATGCTTCTTTGCTCTTTATTTTTATGGAATTTTTTTGTTGCTGAATTTTTTGTTTGAATTTGGAAACAGCAAATCCTATGCAAGGTTAATAAAGATGAGGCTAGAGGCAATACAGAAGAAGAGGAATGCAGTGCAGAAGTTTCTTAAGAAAGACATTGCTGACCTTCTTAGGAGTGGCCTTGAATACAATGCATATGGAAGGGTAACTTTCATTTATGACCTTTTATGATGTTCATTCTCATTTGATTTTTATAGTTAATTTTCTGAGGTTCTAGCTTTGATTTTATCTGCATGATTTGTTGTGTAAAAACACTCTAGATGAAATGCAATAGAAGAAATCTATTGTCATATTTTCTATTATGCTTGATGTATTTTTTTAAACGGAACATGAAAAGTAACATCGAAACAGAAACAGAACCGAACCATGTTTTTGTTTCATCGTTGTTGTGACATGTCTACCAAACGCTGTCTAAAAGATTCCTATATTCCATGTCTTGCATTGGTCCAATATGTTGCATATGGAAAATGATTTACAATACAAATTCTTATAAACAAGCTACAAAAAACATGTACCTAGTATATGTGTTAGGCCTATTAACCATTTTAAACAGAACATGAAATGTAACATCGAAACAGAAACAGAACCGAACCATGTGTTTTTGTTTCATCGTTGTTGTGACATGTCTACCAAACGCTGTCTAAAAGATTCCTATACTCCATGTCTTGCATTGGTCCAATTTGTTGCATATGGAAAATGATTTGCAATACAAATTCTTATAAGCAAGCTACAAAAACATGTACCTAGTATATGTGTTAGGCCTATTAACCATTTTAGATGTTAAACTCTTTGCACTTGATTCAGGCTGAAGGGCTTTTGGTAGAGCAAAATATGTCATCCTGCTATGAACTCATTGCAAAGTTTATCGGATGCATATCAGATTATGCTAGAGACCTTTGTAAGCAAAGGTATGGTTTTCACTTTTCTACATGTGCACTACAAAATCATCTCATTTTTTTTTACCATTATGAAATGTCTACAAAGTATCATTTTATAATCTTGTTAAATAGGGAATGCCCTGATGAATGTAAGGAAGCTATACCATCATTGATATATGCTGCAGCTAGGTTTTCCGATCTGCCCGAACTTCGTGAGCTTAGAAAAATGTTTACAGAGAAATTCGGGAGTTCTCTTGAACCTTATGCAAGTAAAGAGGTGATTGTTCAGACCAATCTTATAAAAATTACTCATTTCACAACTCTTGTTAAGCACTACTATAAATTAACTTTTGATGCTTCCACCACTTACTTGAATACTTGTTTTTTCTTAGTTTGTTAACAAGCTGAGGCAAGAACCTCCTTCAAAAGAAATGAAGGTTCAGCTGTTAAGTGATTTAGCACAAGAGTTCTCTATAAAATGGGATAACAAGGCTTTGGAGCAGAGACTTTACTCGCCGCCTCAGTTACATGAAGTAAGTTTCACTTAACAGTGATTTGTTTGTTATCTAAACAATCAAGCATGTTTCAGATGAAATATGAATTGAAATTGAATGATTAGATATACACTCATTTAAATCACACTTTCAGCATATAGTTGTTATTTTCTTGTATTAAAATCAAAGGCAACTAAACAAGTATTCATCAACTTGAGAAGTATCCTAGTCTCTGGTTTGCACTTGTTCTTCTATACAATAATGGTTTATACTATTGTGTCCACAACTTTAAGCTTCAATTACTGCTATTGACTTATTGCAAGGAGTGTTACTTGTTGCAGGAAAAGCCTAAACATGGTCCAATGAATAATCATAATGATGAAAAATGGCACAAAATGGACAATGTTCTTGCCATGCCGAAAATAAATGAAAGAGACGGAAAGAAGGATATCGATGATGCTTCATGGAGGGTACAAAGCAGCATTGCAAGTGATGATGAAAAATGTAGAGACAAGTTATCACATGATAGCCAAACAAAAGCTTCTTCAAGTTCATTTGAAGTAGAAAACAAGAGATCATTTTCCTATGGTTTTGTTCCACCTCCTTATGTCAAAGAAATATTAAATGATAAAGGTGAAAGCAATTTGAAGAAAGCAATAGAATCATCAAATCATGATCTTCATGAACCAGTTGATCAAAAAAAGCCAATACCAAAATCAGTGAGGACTAGATCTCTCAAACCACATCCACCTAACCAAAATGACACTGTTTCAGATTCTAAAACTGGTGGTAATGAAAAAGAAGGGGATATGCTTTTAATGCATTATAGTAAGAAAGAACCTCCTTATACAAAATCAGGTTCAAGTGCAGCACCAATAAGAGGTATATCTTTTCCTTATGAACACATAACTTCAAAGAAAACATTGAAAGGGCATGAAAGAGCAACTTCCTTAGTACCAGAAATGCTGAGTACAGAAAGGCATGTGCATCCTAGTTTACCTGATTTTGATGACTTCAAAGCTCATATTACATATCTCAGAGGGAGATAACCCAAGCAAGCAACTTATAGAGTATGAGAATTTTTTTCCATTTTCTTTAAATTCTTAGTGCTTGATTGTTCATATAGTGTTTTTCTTTTCTACCTATTATTTTTATGTCAAATCTATTATTTGTACAACAAAAATGAATATCAATTTAACAATATTGTATTTCATTTTATCTTTTACATAATTGTTTATATTTTCTCTCTTCTCTTACCACCTTTTCACCAAGTAAAAACAAGTACTATGTATGAACATATGGTGTTGCAAATTATGTACACTGTTTCAATATTCTAAGTTTAAGGTTTACATCACAAGGATTGTAATGAAGTGAGATTATATAGCCAACTCATTTATATCAACATTATATCTCTTTATTTCATTAATTGTGCTTGAAAATGGAAATAGCACATTGTGAAGGTGAATAAAGCACAGTGGCATATTTGAGTGGAAGAACATAAAAAATACTAACATGTTCTATGGAGATAGATAGACATCCTAAAATTCATGTTATCCTATAATTCAAGAAGATTAGTGAGAGTGGGGAGAAGGGACATAAATATAATTATCAATTATCTTCACATATTCATGCACTTATCAACATCATTTTACTAAGATATAAACTTGGGTTCATAACTTAGAAATATGCAATAATAGTCCTAATTATTTGGTAAGCATAAATATGAGTCAGAATTCTTACCCATTGTAATATAAAAGTTAAGACATGTATAGTGCTGGAAGTAAATCATCATTTTGGACCTTGAAAGTGATACTATTTCTTTATTTGGTCTCCCAACATTGCATAAATGTAGTTTTTTGTCTATGGTTTTGATGATTGTCAGACAATTAAGTACTTTTAACGTTAGTAAATCCTCAATTTGATGCTGAATATTGGTGATCACCTTTTTTCTGTTCTTTTCTTTCCTGAGGTTAACCTAGCATATTCACCATGCTAAGTAATGATATTTTCAATACGTCAATATCATTTTACAAGGTTAAAGTCAAATATAATGGTCAAATACACCAATCTTCCAATCACAAGTATAACTTAATTTTGCTGATGAGACTCCAACCTTCTAAATTCTGAATTCAAATTCCTTATCAATCTGTCATTGTTTGATGTTTTTATTTTACATAATTATCATTCATTTAACAAAATAAATAAATAGATAAAGAAAGAATAGTCTAGGCACTTATTTTCTTATATTCATCTGTTAATTATTCACCCTTAAATAAAAGTAGTATACATGAATGATACACAATGTATTAATAGTATAAAAAAACATTAGAATTTAATGATATAATAAATATATGTCAATAACTACATCCCTACCCATCTCTCCCTGTCTTTTGGTGGTCTCAAAGATGCCCCCAACTCAGATTATACTTATAATGGTGAAGAGTTAGCTTAAGAAATAGATCACTAGGTAAAAAAATCACTTAGATAAGAAAAAAATAAGACCTAAGATAACTCTTTGCTTTGATGTAAAAATACTTTGAAAAATAAAAATAATTTAATAAAGCCTGAAAGGCCACCCTAATGAATAATGATTTTAGAACTCAAATCTTGAACCAGATTAATTCAATGTACATCTTCATCTTTGAAAAAAATAAAGAAAAAAAATGCTTTTTTATTGAATTCTGTGAATGGGTATAGTGATGTCATACATAACAAAAAGATGTAAAAACATATGAAATGTGACTAAGGATAAGAACTTATGATAACTAATGGATTGTTGTCATAAAGTAGCAATAAATTTGATATAAGAAAGCAAAGTACTAACAATCACTGAACACAATTCTGAACATTGTGATGAAAACATGGATGAATTAACCAGTTTTGATTTCAATGAAATGCAACATTCCTCACAAGAAAAAAATGAACAAGGGGAAAAAAATGCCTCAAATGTATATGATACAACAGGTAGATATCAAATGTGTACATTCTGTGTTACATAACAATGGGAACTATAATGCATAAGACATCACATACCATTCTCAGAAGAACCATCATTCTCATCATCTGTCTGTTCTAGTTTTGAAATCTCGCTCTGCAATCTTTCTAAAATCTGCCGCCTCTCCGTTTCTATTTCCTTTTGAAAATCCATCCTCATCTTTTCTAGTTCCACCATCTGCTGTCTTCTATCGTCTTCGATCTTCTCATATATGTTACTGAATTTATGAAGGGAATCAGCAAGTAATCTGAACGAAGAAGATTCACAGCTACCTCTTCCTTTTCTTCTTTTCTTTGCATGAGGCCCATCTGAACCTTCTTCGGTAGATTCTGTATTCCCAGGACTATCCCTCGTTTCATCCAATCCATTTGCACGATTTGAATAAATTCTAGAGTTCATAGAAACATACTCCCCATCCAAACCACAAGAAAGACCTGCTTGTTGCGGTGGAGAACACATTAGCTTGTCCATCCTTTTAAAATAAACCCAGTTGCTAGTTCCACCATCCGTTTCTGAAAATTTAATCTTCTCCTTTTTGTATTTCTTCTTCAATGTATCTAGACGGTTTCTACACTGACTATCTGTCCTGTCAACTCTTGAAACTTTTGATACCTTTTCTGCAACTTCTTGCCATTCTTCGGATCGAAGACTCTTCCTTCCATGTTGAAGAAACCGATCACCCCATACATCAAGAAGGACGAATGTCTCGTGCTCAGTCCAATCAGTAAGGGGATTCCTACCACCAGAAGATGGTTTAGGAGCTGAAGGAGCTGCAGCAGATGGTGCTGGCACACGGGGTGCAAATTCATAAGCTGAAATCAAACTCTTCAGCTTTTGCTTTTTTGGTTGGCGCTCTAAATCATCATCAATCTCCATGATATAACTTTTCTGCTTATCATTGTCATCATCATCCTCGCCATCACAATTTTCATCACCACCCCCATTTGCATCAGCATCATCTTCCTCCCGATCTTCATTGTCATCGGCATCCTTTTCCAAAGGGTGAATATTGTTACCATCATCCTCCTCGTCATCTTCTTCCTCTCCTAATTGCTCTTCCTCTTCCTCACTCTCATTGATATTATTATTCTCCCCATATTCATTTTCACCCGGCTGCGAATGTGGAGAAACATTTGTCGGAAGTTTCCGATGACTCATATAACCATAACCTTGGTGGTGGTGACTAACCCTATATGGGTTAGAGGGATACCTTGTATCATCATCTTCAATGTCATCCATTCAAAAACAGATAACAATTGCAAAGTACTAAACTTTCCTTCACAAAAAAGTGATTTCTAGCTTTGAACTTTAAACAACTCAATTTTTCATCATTACCAATAAAACTACCAAACCCTTTTTGCACACACACACACTGTAAATACCTACTTCAAATATTCTAAACTCTTCAACTAAATAGAAATTAGTTACAGAATCAAATCACAAAAAAGGAAGCAACTTTGCAACAATTGAAAATGAATATGTGAATAAAATGAAATTGTGAAAGTTAATTGAAGCATAGAGACATGTGGGTTCAGCTTCAATTCACAACAATAAATGAGATAAGCAAAAATAAGAAGCTTAGATCAGATTTCATGAAGAAAAAAAAAACACATTTTTACCTTAAAGAAATGAAGAGGGTCTGAGAAGATTGTAAAATATGAAGAAAGTGAAAATGGGATAGGAAATTGCTAAGCAGAATAATGAGTTGCAGATATAGAACATGCTCGTTGCTAAAGTGAGCCGGGTAGGTAGGTGTTTAACATTTTCCTTTTAATTCTTTTCTTTCCATAATTTATTTTTGCCTACTTTTTTGTTTTTGGGCTTCAGCCCTGATAATAATTCATCACAAAAAAAACTACAATTTTCTTAGCAAAACAAATATAGTGATCTCTTAAATACCTCAATATACTAGAATCAATGTTTTTTTGATATCACTAAAGATATTGTTGATAATATAAAAAAAATTGAATTTCATAGAGTTGCAGTATATAAGAGATCATTGAGATGAATTTGAGAAAAGTAAGAACCATTCCAATTTAATTTCACTCTAATGTACTTATGAATTAAACTTATATCCCTCTACTCTAATGAGTTATTTTAGTCATATAGCTCATTCACATTTATTCATAATTAATTTAAATATTAGTTATAATAGAAAAATGTATGTATTACTATAAATTTTTATATATAATGTAAGTTCATTATTCATTATTTATATTCAATCATTATTAATTATTTAAAAAGAATAATCTAACAATATTATACCCTAGTTATAAACTTGTGTTGCTTTATAATATACACAACAAACTTGTTTAGCTATATCATATATTTAATAGGTATAATCAAAATTGGAAAATGGAAAATTAATAAAGTAAGATAAAATATTTTTTGTTTTATTAAGGTTAGTTTTTCTTTCTTTCTTTTTGGTTATTTAGATATTCCCCTGAAGCTAATCCTTAACAAAAGGATGTATAATGTTTGTACAATTTTATTTAGGATGAGGAAAGAAGATTATGAAATCACACATATGAAAATGGGTCAATTTTTTTATCCATAGAGTGCCCTTTGTCAATACCAAACAACCCTATAAATACACTAATACTATTCAATAATTTGTGAGGAAAATTGATGAAGAAATTATTCCATAAGTTTTCTAGTGAAAGTTCATTTGAAACAAACTCTTTATTCTTTCTTCCATAGGCTTTCTCACAAAAGTTAATTTGAGTTTATCTCATTGTTTTGATTTCTGAACTATAACATTGAATATGATGAGTTGATACAACAAACACAATTATCTTAAAACAAAATGAGAGATGAAAATGATTATTTAATTATTAAATTTTTAATTTAAATATAATTTTTTAATTAATTACAATGAACGATATACTTTTGTGAGACAATAGATTGGGAAAGATAAGAGTGAACAAAAGGTAAACCAATCATTATAAGTAAAATATCAATTTTATAATATGTTATTTTTTTATGATATTGGAAGATTTGTAAAATGATATATCTTTTTCTTACGCGGGAATAGTTGAACATAATCATATGTTAAAAATTTCACAAATCACCCACACAAAAAAAGTGTCCTGGTTGGTGACCAATTTGCATCCCTAAATATTGGTAAAAAACAGAAGTGCAATGTAAATGTAATAATCATATAAATTATAAAAAAAAGTAAAATTTATAACACAAGTGCATAAGCACGAAATGTTAAATGTAACTTTAATAACATATTGAAATTTTAAGTATCATTGAAACTGTAATAGCATATGTGTGATTGGTTTAACAAGTATATAAGAAAATTTTACAATCAGTCAAAATGAAACTGTAATTTTTTTTATGAAGGATATAAGTTACATAAATTTATCAAATAAATATCATAAATAATAATGATATATAATGTAGAATACACTATGCCACATGTATTGTACACATTTTGGAGTTCTCAATCATGAGAGGGAATGAGTAAGACAAAGAGAAACTGAAAGCATAGTACATAGGAAGACTCAGTGGTTCACTGTTTCTCTGACTTTGATGCATGCAAGAGGAAAATGATTCTGAAGAAATAAAAATGAAAATCTCAGATTAAATGGAAGAAGAAAAATGTGGAAGAGAATGATGTGTTATGCAACTTTTGATCTTTTGTTGCTGATTCACTGCAAGGTTTCTGAATTTGGGTTTCTCAGATTTAATAAAAAGTAGGTGGGTTTTATAGTAAATTTTTCTGCTTTTTTGTTTTTGGTTTCTGACCAATCTGAACAGTTCTGGATTTTACTTTTATTCATTTGCTTCTCCAAGTTTCTATGGATGGTTTTGGAGTTCATTTTGAAGGTGTAAAGAAAGTTTGTTTTTTTTTTGTTAATAATCAGATACCCTTTTGATGCTTTTGAGATTTCTCAGTTAGATTTTGTTTTTAGGCTCTATATTCTATAAGGTGATTTTCTGTTGGTTTTTGAGCATTTGATAATTGCTCTGTTGAAAAAAAAAAGTGATCTTTTGCAATTGCAACTATGAATAACCTGATTGTGGTGTTTTTCTTAGGAGTTACACTTTTATCTGATTTCTAAGGATTGATCCAAATTGCTTCATTATTGTTCTTGAATTTGTATTTTCCAAGTTGATTTTGAAGAATTATATTATAATATCTTTGTAAAAGCTTTTATCTTATCAATTGTTTAAATTTTCATGAGATTTGCCATCCTAAATTCAACACTATAGATGAAAATTTAGATTCTTGTATTCCTCTTGGTGCAGCAATTATCACATGATTTTGAAATGAAGATTAATATTCTATATGATACTATTTGTGAGCTGCAGAATTTATATATGGATGTGCATATTCTTGTGCCTAAAGAAGAAGCATTTAGCCATTTACTACTGTTTCCACTTATGGTATCTATGTGCATGTATTTGGAAAATGAGTAAGCAATTTTTTGATGCCATGTTTAGTTTTGTTGTGAATTTTTATCATCATTCCATTTGACTGAGAATTAAGAAAAGGCTTTTTCTTTAGCCTTTGAATTTTATGTATCAAGGAAAGACGGTTTCATCATTTTACGAAGAATGGATGATTAGATAATGCTGAAGAAGAGAAAAGAATCATATTTGGAAGATTTGTGATCTCATGGCTGATTCTTCCTCGAATTTGTCTTTACCTCGTAATACATCGACCCGAAGACAGAAAAGCTTCTCACTTTTTCACACCTCCGGTTCTAGGATAGGGGTTGGTGCCGAAGTTTTCTCAGATTCTGAATCGGTTTGGAGCCCTACATCTCCTCTTGATTGCAAATTCTTCTCAAATCTTATTAACCCTTTTAGCGTCAAGTCCCGTCGACCACCATTCCAAACCGAGCATAAGAAGCAGTTGGATTGCAGTAAAGTAGGCCTTGGCATTGTAAGTTTCCTTGCTAATGAAACCAAACACAATGATGAGATCCTTGGTAAATTTTGTAGGAAAAATGTTATTTTTGGACCACAGGTTAAGACCGGCATCCCTAACTTCTCAATGAACAACCATGAAACTCTTGTACCTTATTTGAAATATTGTTCCTTGCCCAAAAACTACGTAATTTCACTTCCTTCTGAAGCAAAAAATCCTAAATCTGAAGTGGTGAGCATTGACGATGTCTCTAGAAAGAAATCGTTCATTGCGGAATCTGAACCTTTCATAAGCTCCGTGACTTCTTTGCCTGATTCCTCCATGGCTTCTTCTTCATTAGTCAACTCAAACCGTCATTTGGAAGTCAATGATTTACGTGTAGAAAATACATCTACGGTAATGAGTTTGCCTTCGGTGACAGGAAGAAGTCGGCAACTAGATTATTCTTTGAAAACAAGATCTAGTTCACTTCCAATTTCCATTGATTTTAGTAATGGATATATAGGCTCACTCTCTGCAAGAGAGATAGAACTATCTGAGGATTATACTTGTGTAATTTCTCACGGTCCAAACCCGAAGCGAACACATATTTTTGGTGATTGCATTTTGGAATGTAAAAAAAGTGACTTTTCCGAGTTCGTTAAGAAGGAAGAACCTGCTTTCGGATCTTCTGAAGTTTCTATGTTTTCAGAAGGATCAGCGCCTTACCCTTCTGACAAAGTTTCAAGCACTTGTTACTCCTGTCATAAGAAATTGGAAAAGGTGAAGGACATTTACATAATCAGGTTTGTCCCAAACATCAGACTTTGCTATTTTTATTCTAGTAAACCTTCAACATAGTGTTACCATTTAGGTGCATTAAACGTTTTTGTCACCGATTTAAGTCCTTTTTCATGGACTTAATCTGCTAGTTAAGTCCTTCAATCTAAAAGTGCTTTACATCTTTCAAGGAGCTAATCGATGACACTAAACTTCGGAGGACCTAACTGGTTGCACTAATATCTTCTAAGGACAAAATTGATCATTTACTCTTATACTACAAATAAGCTAGAAGCATTAGTTGTAAGTGGTAACCTTTTGTAAATCTTGCAGAGGTGAGAAAGCATTTTGCAGCTTTAACGGTAGATCCGAGGAATTTTCGGCCGAGGAGGAATTGGAGAAAACATATGCTAACTCAGCAGAGAGCTCTCCTGACTCAAGTTACCATGACATCTTCCTCACTGGTCTGCATGTGTCCTAATAACATGCTTTGTTCACTTTCTCATGAGACAATATCCAAGTTATGAAATTGTTAGAAAGGTTAAATATGTGGATAATTTAATATTATTTACAAACATTTGCCTATGTGTATCTATCTATGATATTGATATATGCTATATATATGCATTGTAATGTTCACTAGATGAGTTGAATGAGGCCAAAGGCCCTCCCTCATCAATTTCTTTTTCTGTTTATAATTATCTTCTACCTTTGCTTAAACCTTATGAATTATTTGATCTATGCATGCAGCATATTTGCATTAAGATAATTTTGGAATATGGGAAACATGACCTCTTTTTTAAAGGATAAGGAATGAATATTGAATGATATGCAAATATATAAAAATTTCGAGTTGGGATCCGACAAGTACAACTATCAATGACACATATATCTCTTTGATTACAACAAAATCATATTTTTGCTCTTAGTTCAAAAATTTCATTGTTGTGGTGTGCTGCTAAGGATGGTAATTGAAGAAGGAACCAACAATTACATTTTGCAGGGGAAGATGAACTGAGAAGAAAAAAAACTAAAAACAACAACGTTTTGTGGTAACTTACATAATTGATGGACCAAAATTTGAGAAATTAAAAAAACAGACCAAAATAGTTTTTTATCTACCTTTTTCTTTACTTTAATGGTTTCAAAAAATTGGTTTTAAGACTTTTAAATTCAATACACAATCAATACATTGTCTAATATTCAAATGGGGAGGGATCCACTTACTCCAAGAGTAAGTGGAAAAACACATCATGACCATTCATTCTTGGAAATTCAATTCAATGGTTTGAATTGGTGAGTACATCTAAACCATTGAATTTTTCAAGATTGGAGGGCTAAGATGAAGAGTAAGTGTTTTTTGGAGTAAGTGGATCTCAGGGCTAAGATGAAGAGTAAGTGTTTTTTGGAGTAAGTGGATCCCTCCCCTATTCAAATATCTTAAAAGTTTTTTACAGTATTATTACTGTACTAACCATTCATATTTAATGAATGATGAATATCTTCACTCCCAACTAGTGGCATTTTCGTAATCTCACCATAGTATTAACACAGTACTTACTATCTTACAAATACAAAAAAAAGCTTTCTCTCTCACTGAGCTCGATCTCTGTTTGGGCTCGTGGAATTCGGATTCTGATCTACAACGATTGATACCGATTTCTCAATCAACACTACTTCATTCTCCAATCTGCTACAATGGTGAGTTTCCTCTTTGATCTATTACTTTCGTAACCTTAGATCTTGTTTCAATTCGCTTCCATTTCATGATCTTCGAATTTCAAACGATTTTCTATCTATAACTCCAAATTCGAGGCTCTTAATTTTGCTTAGTTAGCTCTTACGGTTTCAGTTTCAATGTGATCTAGTGTGGAATCGTGCATTAACGTTTGTTTCTTTCTTTTTACTTGAATTTGCAGCCTCTCAGACTCGAAATCAAGGTACTGTTGTTTTTCTATGTTGATTCAATGTTTGTTTGTGTTTAGTTGCTGAAAAATGTTATCGTAGATTATATTTCTCGGAAACTAAGCGTAGTGTGGATGTTTAACTTTCCGGCAACTTAATCTAACGTTTTATTGTAATGTATGATCAGCGAAAGCTTGCAGAAAGATCAGAAAGAGTAAAATCTGTGGATCTGCATCCAACAGAACCATGGTAATATCTTATCCCTTGCTTCGTTATTTCTGGAATTCATTTATCATATAAGCTAATCTTATAGTTGAGAATATCTGCCATTGCTTTCATCATTCAAGATTTCTCAAGTGAGCCTGGCATAAATAATGATTGTCATTAATAGTGATTTTTGTTATATGAAGCATTGAAGCTACTTTTGGATTATTTAGTTTCTTTGAGGATTAGATAGATTGGGGTGACTAGTTTATACTTAGATGTTTTGATGATCTGTGTGATTTGACCTTTGTTAATGCAGGATTCTGGCAAGTTTGTACTCTGGGACTGTCTGTATCTGGAACTACCAATCTCAAGTATGCAATTATATGCAATTGAGATTAAGATTATGTAGATTGTTATAAATGAACTTTCTCTAATTGTGCAATGCAATGATGAATATCTATATATTGGCACTTAAGTCACACACAGATGTTTGTTGATTGATCTGCAAACAAGCCACCTTTTGCACGGTGCCTATATGTAATGAGCTGCTGAATCACGAATGGAGGGACCTATTTATTAATGGTTTCCTTCAAATTTCAAGCAGCGATATGATTGATTGAATGTACTGTATGCAGTTAGGAGAGGTTTGTCTCAATCATAGTTACCTGATACACAGTTCTCTTTAGTAGGGATACCAATAGGGGGTTTACTACTATGTTAAATATATGGTACATTAGGTGCGTTCTTAGTTGGTACGTTTTCTGGATTCACGGTACATTCCAAATATATGTTCTGAATTGCAAAAAAGTAATATTGATTACTATTTGTATATATTAATAATATGCACAAATAATATTTCCTTCATTATTTTGAAGTACATCACTACATAAATGATAAACCTTGTTTTATGTAGGCTAGAAGTAAGATAGAAGATAAAGGAGAAGAGAGAGAGAGAGAAAAAATTGATCTAATTTTATTGAATTGAAGAATGAATTAATTAGTTACAGTAGTTGAGCCTTTCCAATTATATAGAGGTTTGGAAATCTTACAAGGGAAGCTACAAAAGGACTATAGGAGGTAACTTGCTGAGCATGTTACATCCTCTAACTAACCCACTAATAACAGAAAGGTAACTGCCAGTGACAACTGTCACTGCAATTACCACTTTATATCCCTAAGCTACTGCTCTCGATTCTTATACTCTAATATTTTGAGTGTCTATGCAGTACTACTAGTAACTAACTTAGCTATTATTCTTTTGTAAATTTCATTTATTTATTAAAAGCTAAGTCACGGAGGGCTTTAATGCTCCTTGACTTTCAGAAACTACAGTATTAGGTCCTCAAAAGTTGATACAATAGTAATAGCTGGTACCCATCTTTACTTCCTTTTTCCAATACGCTTCATCTTTTTTGCTGCTTTATCTCTTTACTGTCGAGTTGCAGCAACCCTAATTTTATTCTTACATGGCTGAAAGTGGGTTGCTAAAGGACGGCCTAATGTACGGGGCTCTCACTTAGTAGGGTCTGGGAGAGTGGATGTACGCACCCTTATCCCAGCAAGTAAAGAGGCTGTTGTTTTCAGAAAATTGATATGCAAACGGAGGAGAACTGGTATACAAAAGAACCGCAAATTGGTACGCCGAACCAATTCGTGGTTCTTTAGGGAAGTGAGTGAATTATGTTTCTCTGGTCTCACTACATGGAGCAAATATTGAACCAAATCTACAAATAAATTTGCAGTTGTTGTATTAAAGGGATCTTCAATGATCTTTTATGTGGTAGCGTGGTTAGAAATTATTTATACTATGAAGCACAGGTACTTCATAATATGTGCTATACCTGTGTCAGGTACCTACCCAATACTGATGCCGTACCAAAGTTGGATTCTTGATAATTAGTTTGCCTTGTATTTGCAATCACTAACTCAAACTAAAATATATTTTCTCCACTTTTCCCCTGAACCATGAAGTGGTACGATGCGTATATAATATATATATATATATATATTATGTGTGTTTATATAAAATACTGTATGAATCTATGAGATGATATAAGTTTTTTTCTATGTATGTTATGTCAGATCCTACTGTACCTCTATCTTATTTTCTATAAGCCATACCACCGTAGGGTACCCGTGTCATATCCAATACTTTTACCTGTATCCGTGCATTGTTGTTATTATACTGTTTTCTACTTGAGAGTTGATAGTGAAATTTTTATCCTGGTATGCGAATTGATGAATAAGCTGTGTTTTTTCAATTATCTAAGTACATAATTTAAATGATCTTCCAAAATTGTGTAACGGAAGGCCAGTAACCGTCCTTTTAAAGTGAAATTCATAGTCTTGGAGCCCGTATATTGGGAGAGTATTTTAGATTATATTCTGTGCTTATGAATGTTTTCCATCTTTATGGTTTTTGTCTGTTGAGCTCTTTGAGGCTCATTTTCATAGATCGGTAAATTGTGATAAATTGTAGATTTTACAATCAGCATTTGGCTTAGAAGAGTTTTAATTTGGTTAGTGACTTGTACTTTCTGCAAGTTGTACCTCATAGTTTCTATCCTTAAATTGGTTTTAAGAGATGATTGCTTCCAACTCATGTTTCTATATTTACAAGCCTTCTGCTTTAAATGGTGTATTTTTTATTTCGATGGAGATTTGCTTGTGTAATTAAAACTAATTTATTTGATGCTATTTCAGATCATGGCCAAGTCTTTTGAGGTTACAGAGTTACCAGGTAGGTAACCATTATTTGTCTGTTTGTTTTCATATCTGCCACTTGATGCATTTGCTTGAAGGCATAATTTTCGTTGGATGTTTTCTTACTTACATGTCCACTGGGTATTATACAACATGGATTTTGCAGTTAGGTCAGCCAAGTTTATTGCACGCAAACAGTGGGTTGTTGCTGGCGCAGATGATATGTTTATTCGTGTATATAATTACAACACAATGGATAAAGTCAAAGTATTTGAGGCACATACAGATTACATTAGATGCGTGGCAGTTCATCCTACCCTTCCTTATGTGCTGTCATCATCTGATGATATGCTCATAAAGCTTTGGGATTGGGAAAAAGGCTGGGTTTGTACCCAGATATTTGAGGGACATTCTCATTATGTCATGCAAGTGATATTCAATCCTAAGGACACCAACACCTTTGCCAGTGCATCTCTTGACCGCACCATAAAGGTAAACATGTGTTCTTGTAGACAGTTGTTTCCTGTTCTTTTTTCCCCTTCTTTCTATGCTCATATGATATAATGCATTAATGCTTCTGTTATCTTTCCAGATTTGGAATCTTGGCTCTCCTGACCCTAATTTTACACTGGATGCCCATAAAAAAGGAGTGAATTGTGTTGATTACTTTACAGGTGGTGACAAACCTTATCTCATTACTGGTTCTGATGATCACACTGCCAAGGTTTGTTTCAATATTTATTTTCACTGTCTTTTCCTTTACTTATTTGCCTATATGTGGTGATGTGTATATATGAATAAGAATAACATGGGTAAAAACCTATGAAACAGGTGTGGGATTATCAGACCAAAAGTTGTGTCCAGACACTAGAAGGTCACACACACAATGTATCAGCGGTATGCTTTCATCCTGAACTTCCGATAATCATTACTGGTTCTGAGGATGGTACAGTACGCATATGGCACTCTACGACTTATAGGTAATTTGAGATGCAAAGATTACTGACTTGTGAGCTTTATTTTATCTTTATGCCTATTCTCTTTAACACGTCCCTTTGCCTTTTCTCCTGTTATTATCATTCTTTATAGGAACTCGAATAATTTGACTGTGGTTTTGACCTTTGATCTTTTAGAACGGGACCTTGTACTTATATGCCTTATTTGCTTTTTGAACATTTTCTGATATTATATTTGACTTATTGATTCACATTTCTTTTTTCACTGTAAATATTAGATTTTATTTTTGTGATTATAATGTCTTGATTTGATATAAAAGTAAGATTGTCTTATGATTGAGTCCTTGACAGACTACACATTGTCTTCCAAAAAAATTTCACTGCTTCACTTTTTGAGATTTTGCCACAGTTACGTGGGAGTATATTTGAGACTATGGGTATAGATTAACTTGCTAATTCACTGTTTCATGGTGGTTTAATGTGCTTGCAGGCTTGAGAATACATTGAACTATGCTCTTGAAAGAGTATGGGCTATTGGATACTTGAAGGGTTCACGTCGGTGAGTTATTTTTGATAAAAGTGCTGCAAGTAATTTTGAGTCCCATATTTTTTGGCCCCTGAGTGGGACAATAGTCTAAAATTCTGCCTGAATAATGAAGTCTTCTTATATTCACTCATCCCTCGTGACTTAATTATGAAAATATCTCTCTATAGGGTTGTGATTGGCTATGACGAAGGAACAATTATGGTCAAACTTGGTCGAGAAGTACCTGTGGCTAGCATGGACAGCAGTGGGAAAATTATATGGGCTAAGCATAATGAAATTCAGACTGTGAATATAAAGACTGTAGTAGCAGATGTGGAGGTATGGACTCAACTATACTCTTTCATTTGCTGTATAATCTGCAAGCAAAAAGCATAGGGTTCTTTTTCTTATAGTGATGTATGCAAGTTCAATGTTTGTTAGGTTGCTGATGGAGAAAGATTACCTTTGGCTGTTAAGGAGTTGGGCACCTGTGATCTCTACCCGCAAGTGAGTTAATAACTTAATATCCATTTTCTTTATGTTGCATTCTTTAGCATGTCATTTTTATTTGTTGTATCTTTATTTTTTATAATTTCTGCTTCCATTGTGCATCTCTGTACAGGGTTTAGAAGTCTGGCATATGTATGCCAGTTATCAAATCAGACTTTTGGTGCATTCATCTTGAGTTTTTTATGCACTATTTTTCACATATTTCTTGAACCCTGCCTGAGTTTTTATTGTATATGTATGCAAAGAGCTTGTCAGTGCATTATAGGGTCAAATTGGTTATCTGGCCAGTCTCTTCTAGATTTTATGTACATTCATAGTATATGGATCTTATTGTGTGATGTTAGACATTAAATATGGATCGTATTGTGTGACGTTAGACGTTAAAATTCAGAATTTAATTTGAGGAAATTGTGTTTTTGTAGAACTTAGATATGTATTAGACTAAAACTATGTAATGTAGCCACATTAGTCAGTAGCTCTGCACTATTTTTTAGTTTCTAATCTATATCGAAAGAAGGGAGTTTTACAACAGTTCTCTTTTACAATAGTCTCTAGTCTATGGTCTGTTTCATCTATGGCAGTTGATTTTTGATTTTATTTATTTATTGTCTTCAGAATTTAAAGCACAATCCCAATGGGAGATTTGTTGTTGTATGTGGAGATGGTGAGTATATTATATACACTGCTTTGGCCTGGAGAAATAGGTCATTTGGTTCGGCATTGGAATTTGTTTGGTCTTCGGATGGAGAATATGCTATCAGAGAAAGTACATCAAAGATTAAAGTTTTCAGCAAAAATTTCCAGGTTTGCACTTTTTTCAAAAGAAAGACTTATTTACTCTGTGATCATGTACTTTGTTTGATGAAAGTGTTAATGGGAACCAACACAGTATTGCTATTTCTTAAAAGGTAAATTAGGTCCTTCTGTTCTGTAATATAAGACTTTCCTGACTATAGTTTTCTCAAGGAAAATCATCATGTTTATACAAGTGATTGACAAATGTGCTCCAAGGCGAATGGCAAGACATCTTTACATTTTATTTTTGTTTACTGCCTCGCTTGGCTCCCACTTTCGGAAGTTCTAAAAAAATTAGTCCTCTCATTGTTCTAGTTGTCTTCTAAATATGATAATGTTTTTTCCAAAAAAATTAATTGGAGTTTAAATAATGGCTATTTCAGGAAAAGAGGAATGTCCGACCAACATTTTCAGCTGAACGAATTTTCGGTGGCACTTTATTGGCAATGTGCTCAAATGATTTCATCTGTTTTTATGATTGGGCTGAATGCAGGTTGATCTATCGCATTGATGTCAATGTGAAAGTAAGTTTCTTTGATTAGGTGATATCTACTTTTCTTTTTTTCTTTGTATCCCTTATTTTTATATTTAAATCTTTTGGTGCCAGAACCTCTACTGGGCTGATAGTGGTGATCTTGTAACAATCGCAAGTGATACATCATTCTACATCCTGAAATATAATGTAAGGATTCACGTAAACTTAATCAGTTTCCTATATTTGTTGGCTTTCTCTGAAGAACATCCTTTCCTCCCTACAGTTTTTTTCTGAATGAATACTTGGTAGACATTTTAACTTCCTTTGTTGCAGCGTGATGTTGTTGCATCACATTTAGACAGTGGAAGACCTTTAGATGAGGAAGGTGTTGAAGATGCTTTTGAGCTCCTTCATGAAATGAATGAACGTGTTAGGACAGGCATCTGGGTTGGGGATTGTTTTATCTACAACAATTCCTCTTGGAGACTTAATTACTGTGTTGGTGGTGAGGTATGAAGTTATTAACGCTTCTCCCTTCTCAATTAAAAAAGAACAAATTCATATTTCATTTATTGAAATACAAGGAGTACGTGCGACCTCTTGATGGATAATCCTATGAATTTAGGTAACTACAATGTTTCATTTGGACCGCCCCATGTACTTGTTGGGATATCTTGCGAACCAAAGTCGGGTTTATTTGATTGACAAAGAGTTTAAGTAAGTGAAATCTTTGATTGGATTATTTTAAAAGTTTTGAATTGCTATATTATTGACTAATTTTGTTTTTATTGATTGTTTCTCTCAGTGTTATTGGATACACACTGCTTTTAATCTTGATTGAGTACAAGACACTTGTGATGCGTGGTGATTTAGAAAGGGCAAATGATGTTCTGCCATCAATTCCTAAAGAGCATCACAACAGGTAGCAGTTACCTTATGTTACATAAGAAAATGATTGTTTTCCTTTCATCATGTATAAATATGTTTAGAAGGTGCTGTTGGTAAAAGAATCATACTTCATAAAATTATGTATATTATCCTGTGTTATGATCCCAAGAGGAAGATTTTGACCTGCTGGGAAATGGAAGTGCATCTTTTATCACAAACCACAGAATCTTTTACACACATAATCTTGTGTGAATAATTGTTACATTTATTATGAACTTTGTACTTTCTTCTTACTTGTTCATCATTGATCTTTGCTTGTCATGCTTTTATGACAATGATGCATTCTCTTTTGTATGAATAACTATTACATGTTCCTTTGTCTGTCACTTTGATTTAGATCTGGTACTTTATTTATTCAAACATTAGAAGAGTTCATATTTCAGATCTGAAGTTTGGTGATTGGTGCTAATAGGTTATCTGCATTCTAATTAAAACACTTGATTTTATGCTAGTGTGGCTCGTTTCCTGGAATCACGAGGGATGGTAGAGGAAGCTCTTGAAGTAGCAACTGACCCTGACTACAGATTTGATCTAGCAATACAGCTTGCAAGATTAGATGTTGCAAAGGTATGTTCATGTGATATGCCTACATGGAGATAATACGGGCCTAGTAAAAATTGATGACTTCAGTGTTTTATTTTCTCCGTCCCTCTTAATAGCTTGATTTGTCATTTTATATATCATGAGTAATATTCATTCCCTTTCCTTTCAGATTATTGCAGTAGAAGTGCAGAGTGAGTCTAAATGGAAGCAGTTGGGAGAATTAGCCATGTCCAGTGGAAAGGTGTTGTTTTTATGTTATTTGAATCTTCAACTTAAGTGATTCCTCTGATCCATATCATAGAGTTTGCCAAAGTTTTATGTTGGTTGTCGACTACTTAACACAACCTTCACCTTTTATGTGCTGCTGGAAGTGACCATGTTCACATGATAGATATAGGCCCTATTGATCCTTTTGAGATGCAACGGGTTATGCCAGCTTTAGTAATGGGCAAAATTAAGATAGCCTGGTTGAATGTTAGAACTTAGAGTTTGTGTTTAGAAACTGATTCTAATGTATTATTAAGATGTTAAACGTTTTATTTTATTTATTTTCTTGTCATAAAAGTAATGATTGTGGCATTGTTATCCCAGCTCACTGTATTTTCTGTTTTTGCAGTTGGCAATGGCAGAGGAATGTTTAGAGCACGCAATGGATTTGAGTGGGTTGTTACTGCTATATTCTTCTTTAGGAGATGCTGAAGGAATATCAAAACTTGCAACCCTTGCTAAGGAGCAAGGGAAGAACAATGTCTTATTCCTTTGTTTATTTATGTTGGGCAAACTTGAAGACTGCCTTCAACTGTTGGTGGAAAGGTAATATTCTGCACCTGTGATCTTTTCCTTTATGACATTGCTGGCAGAGGGATTGATTAAGCTGTAGTTATATATTATCACTGAGTTATGCTTTTTGCAGCAATCGAATTCCGGAGGCAGCTTTAATGGCTCGATCTTATCTCCCAAGCAAGGTCTCAGAGATAGTAGCAATATGGAGAAAAGATCTTAATAAGGTAATTTCTGATTCAGATATATAGTATTTACTAATGGTGGAACTTGATATTTATTTTGAGAGCATGATATAACCGGTAGGAACTTTCATCTCATTCATAGCCTTATCCTAGTATTCTTATCAAGTTGACAAATGGCTTTTGGATTGAGTTGATTATATGTTTCTTATAATTGTTTGATTTTTGTGCAGGTTAATCCAAAAGCTGCAGAGTCGTTGGCTGATCCTGAGGAATATCCTAATCTGTTTGAAGACTGGCAAGTTGCACTTGCGGTTGAATCTAAAGCTGCGGAATCAAGGTCAGTGTGGAGAGTGCAGATGTTTTTGCATGTTTCTTTCATCATTGCTTGTCTGTATAAAACATATCCAAGAAATGTTTACTAATTCTTTAATTTTGTTATTTTATTTTAGGTATGTTTACCCGTCTGCAGAGCAGTACATCAACCATGCTGACAAATCACATGCCACCCTTGTTGAGGTTTTCAGAAACATGCAGATTGAAGGAGAGGAGCCTCTTGATATTGGGGACTCTAATTACGAGGTATTCTAAATACAGAGCTAACAAAAGTTTACAAAAAAAATCTCATAAACTACTAGTTTAATTTGTTTCTCTGCCACTGGAAGAATTACCTCATTAAATCTTTTGTGGTGGTGTTACACTGTTGCTATATGTATTTTTTGTCTTTATGTTGCAGTTGACTGAGGAAAATGGAGAAGAGGACTATACAGAGGCACAAGAGGAACCAAATGGAGAGGAAGGAAGCCAAGAGGAGGCAGTTGTAGTGGATTCTGATTCTACAGAGGGTGCAGTACTCGTCAATAGTAACGAGGCTGACGAAGAGTGGGATACAAATAATGAAGGAGCCCCATCAGCCTAAAAGCAATTGGTTGGGGTGGTGTGAAAATCGTAATTATGTTCTGGTGATTAATTGTTACCAAAGTGCCATTTCTAACTCCATTTTGTCAACTGTGTGAATTATTTTTATTGGTGAATACAACTGACTGTTTTTAACTATTTCTACCATCTGAGTCCTACCAATTCTAATTGCTTTGACTTTTTAGTGTATCATACACCACAATTAGGTTGTATATTTGAGAACCTGGGAGGAAATTATTACATATCCATTGTCAGTAGTAAGCAGTTGCCCAAATCTCATAAACACTGATATAGTTTCTCTTTTTTCGTTATATTTGGCTTGGGAGTCGGTAACATTTCTTTCCTTCATTGCACACCCTGCTCTAGTTTATTAACTTGCCCTATGAAATATTCTGGATATAGTAATGCAAAGTGTTTCCTCTAGAATCTGCCTGTTGTGACATATGATAATGAGGATAATATCACCAAACAGTTTCGAGGTACATTTATCTTAAAAGTTATATGAACGACCATTGAGCTCGGCTTATTGATTACTATTTGTGCCCCTTAAAATATTAATGTTGTAAATACCTGGCTTTCTGAATTCACCCTCGGCAAAACCTTTTATTTTGCTATATAATTGCTTGATTGGTCTCTTTAGTTTGCAAGATTGTGTACTCTCTATATTGTTTACCTCAATTGTGAATGTTGCATCAACATAGCTGTTTCCTTTCTAAATTTGGTTTAGCTGGTTATTAGTCCTCAAGTATTCTTCTTTGTTTACAGTGCTTGCACCACATCACTAGGTCCCATCAAGACAGCCGGTTCCAGCTTCGGGGATAATTATTTGAGGTGAGGATAATATTTCCACATCACATCAGCTTCAACACACTGTCTGGCTTTGCAATTGTATTGAAGCCAAATGTTCAAATGAGTGCTTCAGTAGTCAGGACTGTTTAGCGAATTTTCAAGCAAATTTCGTTTAGCAAACGAAGTCATAATATCAATCGGTTAACCTGTTTTTGCTATTATGAAATGATTTCTCATATAATTTGGATCCTAGCATAGATGAATAGTGTTGTTTATGCAATGCATGTTTTTTTATGAAGATTTAGATCCCACTTTAGCATCATCTGAAGATTTATGCATTGCATGTTTTTTATGGTTATGCATATGGGTGGGAGTTTTCTACTTTTTTATCTGTTACATTTCTATAATTTAAATTGCAGGTCACTCTAGGGGCCATGAAGAGATTCTACGGACTGGTTGTTTCTGTTTCCTGGTATTGTGGTTTCGTAGTGCCCTGAATTTACCATATTGCCCTTAGTACAACAATATTCCTTAGGATCAGTTAGTTACAATTTTACTAGAGTTAATATCACATTCTTTGGAGGCTTTCCTCAATATATTTGTGCTACTGTGACTGTAGAAAAGTTAAACAAGAGATGATTGCCTGGTTTAAAATTTAGATAGTTTTTACTTGTCTTAGTTTATATTTCCTTGAATTCTAAACATGGATTTATTAATAAAGAAAATAATGATTCTTCCCAAATGCTGATTTTGTTGACAAGATGCTCTCCTAAGTTCTTCTACTTCCCTTGTTTATGTTTAGTGGAGGAACAATGGATTTGAATATTGATAAGGATGAACTAAAGTGTGTCAGTAATATCCGTGGCTCTTAAGAATAACAAAATCAATGAGTAGGTAAACGGATTACACAGAAAATCAGATGAATAAGCTATATAATCACATGATAAAAGGTGAGAAAGGAAAAAAGTTCAATACCTATCACTTTTTTATGTATTTTTTAAATGGGGAGGGATTCACGAGTAAATAGAAAACACTTACTCTTCATCTTAGCCATCCAATCTTGAAAAATTAAATGGTTTAAATGTACTCAATAATTCAAACCATTGGATTTCTCAATAATAAATGACCACGATGTGGAGTAAGTGTTTTTCCATTTACTATTTGGAGTAAGCGGATCTCTCCCGTTTTTATATTACTATCCCTAGTTCAAATGGAACAATAGGAGATATTAGATTTTGATCCAATGTAACACATCATTAACAAAATTATATTCTTGAAAAAAGTTTAATGAAACCATTGTTTTGGAAATTTTATGGTAGAAAATATTTTGAGTTTAAATAATTATTTTTATATTTGTAATTTAAGTAATCAACAATACAAGTTTAGAAGATATATAGTATGAATGCATAGATCTTATTAAAAGTGATATCCATCTTTCAAAAGTGTTCATAGTTCTACAATTTAAGTTACCTTTATATATTATTGTAAATAAAAATGTAAAAGTAATATTTCTATTTGATGTATTATTTTTCTCATGTGAAAATAATTTTAAATTAGTATATCCTCCACAAGAAAAATCATATTTCTACCAAATATTAAATGCAACTATATTCCTAGATAATGCAAAGTTGTGACCGTGTGAAAATAAGAAAGAAGTTGATAATATTTGTGAACACCATGAATTTTTTATAGATGTCTCGAAATCGTTTTTATCATCTGTGTCTATCAGTTTCTCAACCAGCAACTAGAAGATTTTTGAACCACCATGAGTTTGATTTCAATCATTTCATTTATAAGAAATTAAATTTCTTTTTGCAGATACTTCCGTAAGAAAATTAAGCTTGCATCAGTTGTAAAAGAAATTAAAAAAGGGGAATGAGTGGTGAAGGAAAAAGGGAGAGAGTTTTCTTTTCTCACTCCCGTTCATCTTTCTTAAAACGATAATTTACACTCTCCATTGGTTCATATAGGCATATTACATTCAAAAAGCATTCTTTGACACCAGTTGACCTTAGCAATATAAAAAAGGTTGAATTTGGGTGTTGATGATGGTTTATGGTCTTTTAGATGAAGCCGATTGGGTTTTGATGCAACAGAGTCACTGGTTGAAGGACATTGTCGGGGGCTCCGGTGATTCAACAAAACTCAAACTACTCTACTTAATCATCTAACAAGAAGGGGAAGTAAAAAATGACACCGGTTCTAATATCACTATCAAGTTCAACATTCCCAAGCTAAGTAAGCAAACTTCATTCATTCTTCACATGCATTATTTCTATTTTGCTGATTTCATTTCTATTATATATAACTAGAAGCAGAACCAAATTTTTATTTTATTATATTAGTATTTAATTTTTATATTTTTATTTTATACCATTAGAATGTTTTTGTATTAAGAATACTTTATGTTACACCATCATGAGTGGTTATTTTGTGTTTTCCCTTTATATTAGTATAGATATAGATAACCAAAAACAATAATAACGTAAGTGTTACAAAATAATTTAGAAACTATGCCATTATTTAAACCAATTTTAATGGAATTTTTATAGTAAGGTTACGATTCCAGTTGACTTTGACTTCTTTGAAAATGGGAAGAAGGTGAGCGACTAACACCGTCTCTAAACTATTAATTCCATATTCCAAAATATGTTAACCAAAAACTATATTATTTATTTAAATGAATTTATACTCAAAAGAAATTTAATGGAATTTTTATAGCAAGGTCATGTTTCGAGCCGACTCTGACTTCTCTGAAAATGGGAAGAAAGTAAGCGACCAACACCGTCTCTAAACTATTAATTCCTTATCAAAAGTATTTTAGAACAATCATATCATACAACTTAACTACTTCAGCATATAACTACTCAAACCAATTCAATTATTTTTCAAACCAGAACTATGTAGTCTTGATTTCCCTATTGCACCTAGGGATACGTAGGAGCAAGAAGAACTCTTGTCAGACATAACAATAAAAAATAAAACATTTTGCTTTTTATTACTGAATTTCAATAAATAATTTTAAGGGTATAAAAATCAATGTTATTAGCGAGGGTACCGTTTTAATATGGACGGATGAGTGCTAATACCTTCCCGATCCGTAATCGACTCCCGAGCTCAGAATCTCTATTCAAAGACCAAATTGTCCTAATCAGGCATAATTTAGAGTTTTCTATGTTTTAACCGCAAAAAACGTAGTGGCGACTCCAAATCAATTGGAAGAGGTAGAAATCGAGTTCGCCTCTCCCTAAGTCGCAGGGCCGATCTTCCAACCGAAAATCGGGTCGCGACAATATTAATAAAAAAATAATAAAACAAAATTAAAAGTAAAAAACATGTGATTTAATCTATTTTAATTTTTTCCACATTTTCATTTTAAATTATATAGTGTATAATTTAACATTTGACTTTGATAACAATTACTCTCTCAAAATATATTTATATATGCTAAATTACTAGGGGAGGGATCCACTTACTCCAAGAATAAGTGGAAAAACACTTCCTCCACATCATGACCATTCATTCTTGGAAATCCAATGGTTTGAATTGGTGAGTACATCTAAACCATTGAATTTTTCAAAATTGAATGACTAAGATGAAGAGTAAGTGTTTTTTGGAGTATGTGGATCACTCCCCAAATTACTATACAAATTTAGTTGATTCTTGTCTCTTTTCTAACAAAAAAGATTAGAAAAACCAGTGGAATAAAGGGAATTTCTCTTTTAATTTTTTATTTAAATTAAAAAATGAAAAGAAAGAAGAAAAGAAACACCGTTAGTGGTGCCAGGTGTGTGAGAATATATTAATCTTGTTCCTCTTTTCACTCTCCATCGTGTTAGGGTTTCCACTCTCCAACACTTTGTGAATTCGAAAAGGTTCTCGATCCAATTATCGTTCCTTATTTACATGTAAGATTTCTCAATACTTCGTCTTCCTTCATTCATTTTAATATTTTATTTTTTCTTACTCAAATTAGATTCTTATGCTTTAAATTCTCAGAAACAAATTCATATCAATTTCGCTACATAGGTTTATGAGAATTATATTTCTGTCCTTTAGTAGTTTACTCTCACTTTTAATTTTATTGTTTGGGCCTATATATGCGCATAAGTAAGGTTTCAGATAATTTTATTTAGGGTTTTATATGTTAGATTGAAATCTCGAGCTGGGTTTATAGTGTCTGAAAATATGATATTTAAGAAATTGCTCTCTGATTAGGCTTAAAAAGAAATGATTTTGGAAAAAGTGATTTTTGAGGTGCTGAAAATTGCTTCTCAAAAAAGCTGATTTCTGCTTCTTTTTTTACCCCCAGCAAAACGTGTGTTAATTTTATATGTGAATTTTTCAATCAAATGGTCATTTTTTCGGTAAAAAAACTTGAGCAGGCTCTTTATCAGTGCACTAGTTATTTATCATAAACTGTTTCAGATGGAATTCAAGCTCGTTGGAACCAAACAACATATTAGCAATTTAATACTTCCGAATAATTGAATAACATCCTGCAATATATTGCATCTTTTGCAACTAGATTGATTGTTTCATCTAGTTGTTACTAGTGCATTTGTAATGTCATGCTTAGAATTCTTCCTTGGGCTATCTTTTTTTTTTAATTGTGTTCTATGGGATCTAATTACAGTAAGCTACAAATAGTGTAAGCTGATTTAGATAGCATGGAATAATGGATAGATGCTGCTGTTTACCAGGCTTTCCATAGGTAGCATTTGGTGTGTGTATAGGACAGAGCAGAATCCAAATGTCACATATTTTAATCGTGTTTACTAGGCTTTCCATAGGTAGAAATCATGTTTTTGTTTGTTCTATCCCATTCTAACATGTGTACCAAAAACTTACCAGTTATTCTGTTGGTTGCTTCATGTTTGATGGATTTATGGTGGTACCTGTGATTTTTCCGGGTGGTAGTTTCCTATTATCTGGTATTTGTGCAATAATATTTAACATGTTATAAGATTTTTTAGCTTGTTTGTGTGACTTTGTAATTTGTAATACATACTATGATACTATATCATTATTCAGATGGCTCGTGTTATTCTTGTTGCTCAGATTTTTTCTACTCCATTTTTGGAGAAAAGAATGTGAATCATACTTCTTTATTTGCAGCTATTGCTGTACTGCCACCTGGTAAAATAGAAGTTCTCAAGTTGTTGTTCATTCATCCTTTCTTCAATGGCCGATTCTGATAACGCACTCCAACCTTCAAAGAAAAGGGCTGCTGGAAGGGAGCTCACTCGAGATACTCCTATTGATGATGAAGAAGATTCTCCTGAACTTGAGACCGGCACTTTTAAGAAAGCTAGTGATGATGTTCTGGCAACCAGAAGAATAGTCAAAGTTCGTCGCCAAACAACTAATTCTGCTCCTAACCCTTTTGCCGGAATTCGCTTGGTTGCTCCTACTGGATCCAGTGCTCATCCTTCTGAAGCTACTGCTGAAGTACAATCAGCTGTTGAGAACACTGTTGCAGATGATTCAAAAGGAAATGATGGTATTACTAAGGATTCTGAGGAAGCTAAAGATGGGGAGACTAAGCAGTCTGAGAGCAAAACTGACGTGGTGGAGGATAAATCTGCTGCAAATAAGGAGTCTGCAGATGAGGAGCGTACCACAAAAAAGGAGAGCACTGGTGACAAATCTGAGGTAGATAAAGAACAAAGTAAGAATGTAACTGAAAGTGAAAATGAGGATAAGGAGGATGCTGCTCATGAGAGTGCTGATGAGGAAAATAAAGGACAAATCAAGAATGAGAATGTTTCTGAAAATGATAATAAGAAAGAAAGCACAGACAATGTGGATGAGAAAGTTGAAAGTGGTGAACCAAGTGCTGAAGTTGGCAATTTGAAGTCATTTCAACAGCATTCAAGTAGCCAAAATGCCTTCACAGGTCTTGCTGGAACTGGATCTTCTGTTCCATTTTCCTTTGGGTCCATTCCAAATGACAAGCCTTTTGGTCTTGGTTTATCCACTAATGGAAGTTCTGTTTTTGGGGCATCTGGGTCCTCTGCTGTCTTTAAGAGTGAGGGAAGTGGTGTCACAGCACTGCAGGAGGTTGTAGTTGAAACTGGTGAAGAAAATGAGAAAGTAGTTTTCAATGCGGATTCAATATTGTTTGAATTTGTTGATGGAAGTTGGAAGGAAAGAGGGAAAGGAGAATTGAAGGTGAATGTTTCAAGTGAGACGGAAAAAGCCAGGCTTCTCATGAGGTCTAAGGGGAATTATAGATTGATTTTGAATGCACGCCTTTACCCGGACATGAAGCTCACAGCTATGGAGAAAAAGGGAGTTACTTTTGCTTGCATCAATAGTGCCACGGAAGAGAACAGAGGTCTTTCAACATTTGCCTTGAAGTTCAAGGACGGATCCATAGTGGAGGAGTTTAAAGCTGCTGTTTTGGGACACAAGGGTGAGACATCATCAACAGTTACCAAGACCCCTGAAAATTCTCCAAAGGCTACTAATGAGTGAGAAATTGTTGTGCAACAAAGTCTATCTTGTTACATGTTACATGTTACTTAACAAAGAAAATTTGCTATTCTGAAGTTCTTTTGGTGTTGTATGGCAGAGTCTATTATAGTTAATTAGTTTTACTTCAAGAGTCAAGTCTCCAAGCGATGATGGGTCTTAATTTTGGATAATCTTGGATTTATATTGCACAATCTTAGCTCTTTGAATACTGCATTGTTCCACAGTGCTGTTATTTATTGTGCCTGTAATTTTGTCAAATTCCAATGTCTCATGGATGGAATGTTAAACGTTATTTTGTTACAAAAATGTTTTCTCGTATCCCATTTGGTGTATTTTATTTTGGGGAAAAAAAGATATGCATTGTTTTATCCGTTGTGCATCATGTATCATTCATTATTGAAAATATAAATGAATGGTGTATGATGTAGTAGATGTATATAAATGATGGATATTATGCTCTTATTTTTGGTCGAGTATTGATTAGTGGAGAAGTGTAAAAATGACCATACTACTTGCTCTGCAAATGGTGTGATTGATTTTGTTATTACTGAATTTAAATCCCTATAATAATAAAAATATTTTTAATAATTTAATAGAAGAATCTGAAAGGCAGAAAGAGAGAGAAGTATAATATAAATGTAAATGAATGTGAAATTTATATCTTAGTTCATAGATGCGATTATCTTTTTCAAGATAGGAAGCATCAATGCATATTGTCATGAAACTTTATATAAATTGTATCATACTCCACAAATTCAGGAAGGCTTTAACTCTAATTAACTCACACACCCGGGTTCCATGCAGCGAATGATGAAAGCTTATATTGAACTTTCATCATGTCACACAAAAGTTTTTAAATATAATTATGATTATCTAATTTAAGATTATATAACATAATATGACTATAACATATTAACAGACTAGATTCGAATTTTCAATACATCATATATAATATATAGGTTCAGTCTATTTAAATCAAAGTCTGTATTAAACTGTTTCCACCCATTAGTTGACACCTTTTTTTTTTATTTATTGGTAAGAGCAAATCCATTACATTACCATTTGCAAAATTGAACCAATACAAGATTGTGTTTTTATATTATAAATATTAGCGTGTTGAGATACATTTTGTTTCTGCCGACCCACATTCTTATTGAAGGTTATGATTTATAATATGTGTCGTCTCATATGTGTTTAGAAAAATTATAACTCTTTTATTCTCATATTGATTACCAATTTATAATATGTGATGAATAAATAGTGTGAATAAATAAACCATAACCACACATATATAATTTATATAAAAATGATGCATTGTTTAAAAATAACATAGAATATGCATTGGGTATAGAGGAATATTAAGTTATATATGGTTTTTAGTAGAAATTATAAAATAAAGAGGACAAAATAAACAACCACAAATTACACTATGATGGGTTATTAACTTGAGTTTTTACTTTATACCATATAAATAAATAAATCATCTTATCCAACTCAAACATATTGTTTTTCTTGTTAGTTTGTAAACTAAACTATCTTTTAAAAAACATAATATAAATAAATATAAGAAGATTGTTTTTTTTTTTTTAAATTCATAATAAGTCACTCCAAACCAATCACCCACTCTCAACTCCGGAACCGACTTTGGATTTCCTTAAATACCCTCTCACTCATCGTATAATCTCTCTGTATACCCTCATTCTTTTTAGAGTCTTGTTCCTCCTTCACTTTCAAATTCCACACTCAAAACAAAACAAAATCTCCCAAAATTATCTATTAGGGTTTCATCTCTCACTCCCAACAACGTCTTCATCATAATAATAATAACCCTATTTCCCTTCTTTTTTCAATTCAGCGTATTTCTTATTCATAGTCGTAAGTTTGTAACCCTAATTCGCAACCTTCCTCAAATGTGGTTATATTAGTGTCTGGGCATCGTTAAAGTTTGATTTTTTTGTTCTGTTTGTGCGTGTTTTTGTGGTTAGGATTTGGTTAATAAATTTTTTGCTTAATTGGTTGAATTTGTGTTTGGTTTTTGTGAGGGTTTTAGATTGATGGGTAGTAGTGTGGTTGAAGAAGACGATGTTGAGTATGAGAGTGATCCCGAAGATGCTAAGAGATCGTTGGCAATGCGGAGAAGGCGTGAGGCCAGTGATGATGAAGAAGTTGAAGGAGAAGATGGTGATGGAAGGGATAATAATTCAGATCCTGGTGTGATTCGTTCTGATGATTCCGAAGATGAAGGTGGTGTGGCGGATTACGATGACAAAGAAGAATTAGAAGAAGAATTGGAAGAAGAGGAGGATGAAATAGAGGTATATGAGGAGATAAGTGTTGTGGAGGATGGTGGGGTTGTGAATGGTGCAGTTGTAATGGTGAAGAATTCTGATGCTGCTGATGTCAATACTCATTTAGAAGAAGAAGAAGATTTGGGGAAGAAGGATGGTGAAGAGAAGAAGGAGAATGAACCATTTGCTGTGCCTACTGCTGGAGCTTTTTATATGCACGATGATCGATTCAGAGACAATGCTGGTGCTCGTAATAGGTATCTTTACTATTGCATTCTGAATAATACATAACAGGAAGGTAGTGTGTTTGGTTGTAAAGTTAGAACGAGACGAATCAAATTACATGGATTCTTTTTTATGTTTGGCAATTTCTTTTATTAATATGATAGAATGGGATACATGAATTTAAATGTAGGACATTTTGGTTCTCCTGAAAATGGAACCAAAGAGAATATTATAAGACACTCTGTAGCATGGACTACTATAGTTTTACATTGGTGATATTTCCATCAACCATAAATTACATATTGTCCCTCCCACTTCCTTTTCTTTTTCAGGCGGATGAATGGTGGAAGGAGACTGTGGGAGTCCAAAGATGAAAGAAAATGGGGACATGATAAGTTTGATGAGATGACTTCGCAGGAAAGGCACTACAAAGAGGTGATGGTCTTGTGATAATGCAATACTATTCACCTTTATTTTTTCCAAGTGGTACCCTTCTGATAATTGTTTAAAATGTAGGGAAGGAGACCTTCCAGAGGTCATTATCGAGGAGGCCGTGGCAGAACTCGAGCTGTTGATCGTGGAGGACATGTAAGAGGACACATAACAGGATATGATAACAATGGCAGTCAAGGTCAGGTCCCAAAGGTTGTTGTTCGAGGTAGAGGGCCTCGAAGGTACGAGGCCGCTAATAAGAAAAGCAACGGTCCAGCATCCCAGATGCAAAATAAACAGTGAGTCCATACTTTGTGTTTTATGAGATAAGATAAGATTAGTTGGACAAATGCAACCAATATATGTGAAGGCTTTCTGATAATTATTTTGTTTGCTTTTACAAGATCTTTGGAGTCTCTTGAGAAAACCTCACATGTTAGCTCAGGGAGAATTTTGGCACCCACCTCCACTTCAGAATCTGATCCCGCACCTGCTAAGAAACAAGTGTCTTCAAATTTGAACTATGCATCTCCCCCCTTTTACCCTTCAGGATCTTCCAACAAAGAGATTAATCTGACTCCAAAAAGGGATGTCCAAACTGGAACCACAAGCAAGACCTTTCTCCCTATCAATGAGGGGTTTTCAGTTGAACAAAACAACGCCTCGCTTCGGGGAAAGAAGGTTGTTGATTCTATCGGCATGGACAAGCTGTATATTGACGACTCTGTCAATCCATCTGCTGGAAAGCCTATGAACAATTTGCAATCTTCTGGAGTGAATCCTTCTCACTCTCCTCATCTAAGGGCTCGTGGAAGGGGTGGAGCAACCCCTGCACACATGAATTATCAGCCAGCTACCTCGCATACTCGAGTGAACAGAACTGCTCCAACTCAGCTCCATGCTACTCAGAGAAGTTCTGTGCCGGGTCGAACTTCAACTTCTCTGCAAGCCCCTGCACCACAGCTTGGTCATCGACCTGGTAGTGGATCTCAATCTTCATCTCCTACAAAAACAGATCCTGGAGAAATTGACACTACATCAGAATCAGGGAAATTGAAAGGCACATTTGTTGGAAAGGGAAGGGGAGCTTCCCATGGTAGTGCAAGGGGCTTTGTTTATGGTGGAGCTATGGGCAATATGGGTGGTAGTCATGGAGATCAGAACTTCCCAGCCTTCTTACCAGGTTAGTTTTACTTAGCTATTTTCTATTTAAGTATCAACCTTACTGACAGGAAAATTTGGATCCAATATACAAATTGGAATTTCAAACCTCTCTCTTCTGTTGTCAGAATGCAACTATTTCATGCACCAAGTTTAAGTTGTAAACATGTGAAAAGTCAACTGTTTATCTTATTTTCTGTGATAGATATTTTGGTACCAAGGTCTTCTGATTTATCAGCGGCCCTTGGTTTTTTTTTGTTGTGATTTTACAATGTATGTCTGTTCAGAAAGGATTAAATGTTTTTTATTTATACATTTATTTGATCAATTTGTCTAATTTTCAATCGGCTCTGGTGAGGCACAGTTATGCAATTTGGAGGGCAGCATCCTGGTGGCATGGGAGTTCCTGCTGTTGGCATGGCATTCCCTGGATATGTTCAGCCTCAACATGGTTTAGGAAGTTCTGAAATGACATGGTACATATATTCTTCTGAATTTTGTATGATACTGGATAATGTTTGAAGAGCTAATTAGGTGGCTATTTTGTGAGTTTACATGTTTGAAATGTTCCCCCACTGTCTGTCTATGGTTGCCACTTGCAAATATCTTCGAGAATACTCTAATACGATTATGATAATAAATCATGATCACAAAATGTTCTGAGAAGGATAGCACAAAAAGTGTTTCATTCTTCATTAACTGATTTCAACCATTTTTAATTTAAAAAACCCTACTTTTATTCATTGTAGTTCCCTTTTATTAGAACACTTTCTAATCTAACTACACCCTTCTATGGTTTTAGGCTTCCAGTTTTGGCTGGCGCTGCAGGAGCCTTAGGGGCTTCATACTGTCCACCATACCTCACTGTTGATGGTGCTTACCATGCTCGACAATCTGGACAGACATCTGCACCTGGTTCTGCAAGGTTGGTATTTTAATAATGTTGATATGGTCATTTCTTATCTTTCTTTGACTTGTGTTCTGCTCCACGTTGTAGATTTAAAACAGTTCTTTGAACACTTTGCACCCTGGCATGATGCATATAGTGGTCAGATATGTGAGCATTGATTATTTTTGTTGATTATTGTTGTTTGGTGTTTACTGCATTTTTTTGGTATTTTTATCAAGATGCATATCTAACATGTTTATATTGATTCTCGTATATGTTGATCTCCTTGTTTGACTAATGAAGCATGTCATGAACATTGCTATTTATATTCTATTTCATTAAAAAGGGTGGCGCAGTGCACTAGGCTCCCATCTAGTGGGGTCTGGGGTTATATTTTATTTCAATGGGGTGAAAATATTTAATGAAGTAGCTTCTTATACTTTTCTTGCTTCCATGTTAGCTTTCATGCTGCTGTATGCTTTTTGATGGTTTAGTAATTTGTTTTTATTATCGAGTCTCTGTAGCAAGGAGAACAATGCTAATAATGAATTGAAGCCACCACAGAAACCTGGTAAGACATTGATAATCCTTTCCATTCAAATTTGCTTACCTGTTGCCTTTGGTTGTTTATTTGTAATGCTATTAAATTATCATTTGGAATTGATTTGTGTCAGAGCCTGTAAGTGATGAGCTTGGACAGCGGCAAAATAAGCCCCGCAGGCAAGTTGAATTGCAAAACAATACCATTTTTTAGTCATTTCAATGATTGTTTTTACCATGGTTCTGCTGCCTCTTTCACTGGTCTTTTTTTGGATTTGAGGGGTTTGTTTAATGGGGGGTGGGTGTGCACCTATAAATACCTATTAGCATGATTTCTAGTTGTGGCTCATAATCCAAATGAATGATTATGTTCTATGCAGATATTCAGAGATGAATTTTGGGCAGTGAAGTATTATGTAGCATGCAGCTTCTTTGAATATAAGAGAAGAAAAAGGTTTGATATTTCTCTATCAATGTTTTATTTATGTATATTGGTACAATTTTGTAAGTTTTGGTAATTTTTGATACAGGCCTTTCTCCTTGCCCTTTGTTCTCCAGCACTTTTGTTCTTGGAGTACTTGGGTTGCAATAGATTTCAACAAAAAAAGGTAGCTACAGAACTCAAATTCTCTAGAATATTGAAGTTGTTGTATGATTGATGATTTCCTCATACATTTCTTTATTTTTCTTCTGTGCAGTTTATATAACACCTGTCCATGCTGTTATGCTCCATAATAAAGTCATTGCAGCTTGATAGGTGGTAATTGCTTGTGTAATTGTGGGGTAAGAATATTGTAACCATAACACTATAATTTGCCATTCTTATCCATAACTGGTGATGAGGAAATCATGGAAGTAGTTGTGGTTTGTTTCCAGTTTTTTCTTGCAGATTGCTTTTTAGTGAAGTTTGCATGCATGAAACCATAGTCTACAATACAACTATGGATATGAGGAAAAACAATGATCATTGTGCAGCAACTAAATGCTTGTGGAGTTTTAAAATTCTGATGTAAAATATGTCAAGTGAGGACTTATGTAGTTAAATTATTTAGTTTCTGAAGCATATTTATCCTTTATTTTTCAAATTCAAAGTTACTTTATTGACTGAATAGTTTTGCTTTTAAATTGTTTATTTAGCTTTTTGAGACTTGAGTTGAGATACTATTATTTGTGTTACTGAATAAAATAAGTTTAGTTACTTAGAAGAAGAAAAACTTAATTTTTTTTCATTATAATAATTTCAACCACTCATAGATTTGTGCGAAATGTTATCTAGAGGAGCTTAATTCTTACAACAATATTTATTTCGGAAAATATGAAATGTTTTAGTAGTTTATAATATTTTCAGTAAGAAACGTCTATTTGTTTCGGAATGAGTGCCATATAATAAATCCAAACATGGCCAATATCTATATTCTGCTCCATTTCATATACACGTAAGCATACTGAAAGTATGAAACTTTATAAAATAATTTGGTCGTAAAAAACAAGTATTATAAGGTGGTTTCTTACGTAAATAAAACCATTATCATTGGAAAAATGTCTTCATGGCTTGAAGAGGAAAAAAGGTGCTCATGGTGGCCAGCAATAAGACATTTGAAGTTAGTGGGAAAAAAATGTAACTCTGTTTAGAGGGACAAAAATGAGTCATATGGTGGTACTTACGTGATTAATGTTTTGTGTACAAGTAGTATATGTTTGAGAATAATATATCTTCTAGTATAAAGAGATAAGTTATCTCCTCTAACCACTAAAATCGTGATATGTATATTATTTAATTATTTTTTACAAAAATATTTTTAAAATTAAACAAAACAATACCTATGTCATTTTTTTACTGGATGGATGAGATAAATTATCTCATGATACGAGGAGATACATTATTTTCTATAGGTTTAATGTGATTAAGAGTTTTCTATTTTTAAGTTCTGAATCTGAAGTGTATTTTGAAGTAAGTATACAAAAGTGCATTCCCATCATTAATACGCTACCGAACACTTGTGACTGCAACCTCTACGGGATTTTCGATAAATAATAACATGCACATCAATCAAATAATGTAACTGTAATTTTTTATACCACCAAAAATATTCATTTATTTTATTATTGAATCATTTACATTTTTTTATTTTCTTTGTCCCATACTACACTTGTGTCATTTATTAAAACACAAATATGATAACTTTTTGATTAATAAATTAAACCATATCATTTATTATAGTTGCTACGTGCTACTAGTGAAATTTGAACAAGTTCACACTTTACCCTCCGCACGTGCGTATTTTAGTTTCTCTCAGACTTCAGAGCACTGTTTTTTTCTTCTTCTTCTTCTTCTTGTTTCTCTCTCTCTCTCTAAAATCTCTCCAAGTTCAGTGAAGAAAATAAGAACTTCAAGAAATACCCTTTCTACTTGAAAGCACAGATCTTGCACTATATCATAGCAGGTTTCTACTTTCTTCCTTAACTTCCTTCATTTTCTATATTTCTTCAAAAGTCTCCCCTTTTTCTTCCAATGTTTCTTTTTTTGACTTAATCCCCTTATAGTAGAGAAAATAAAATATCTTGATCCAATGTTAAGGAGAATACCCATCTCAATTAATTTCTAAAAATAGTATCTTTATGGTTCTTGATAGAGAAATGGTGTATCTGAATCAGCTTAATTATTAAACTCTTATTCAAAAGCTAAAAAGTGTTTAATTTTCATAAGTTTATTGAAATAAGCTAAAAATATCTTACAAGAAGGTTGTAAGCTGTTTTCAGAAGCTACTTTTATAAGTCATTCTCATAAATCAGTGTTGCATGTCTTACTTGATTTTTCTTGTGGTCAACTTAGAAAACTTTTGGAGCTTGAAGCATTGTAGGAGGAATCTTGAGGGGTGAGGTTTCTTTGTATGGTATGATATGATATAGTTGTGGAAAGTAATGGAGGAAATTGACAATAGATTGAGGCCAGGCAGCAGTTTTAAATCAACATTATCCGGAAGATCGACTCCACGGAATTCTAATTCTCCTACGTTTCGGAGACTAAATTCTAGTCGGACACCAAGAAGAGAAGGAAGGAGTAGCATAGGTGGTGGTGCACATTGGTTTCGGAGCAACCGGTTACTGATGTGGTTGCTTCTGATTACCCTCTGGGCTTATCTTGGGTTTTTTGTTCAGTCCAGGTGGGCACACAGTGATAAGAAAGAGGAGGAATTTTCAGGATTTGGAAACAGGCCGAAAGAAACCAACGTAGATGCTGAACAGATTCACCGCCGTGACTTGATTGCTACGCATAATTCTATATCTACTGATAATGAGACAGCTAGATATAAAATGGAGATTGGTGAAACAAGAAATGTAGCTTTGGCCAAGAAAGGAAATGATGTTTCATCTCCTCGTAAAACAAGCTCGAAGAAGAGAAGCAAACGATCAAAGCGTGCTTCGAAAGGTAAAGCACATGGTAATCAAAAATCGGCACTGGGAGTTGAGAAAACCGATAAAGAAGAGCAGGAACCAGAAATTCCTAATACAAATGGTACATATGGATTGCTTGTTGGTCCTTTTGGCTCAATAGAGGATAGGATTTTGGAATGGAGTCCTGAGAAGCGTTCTGGAACATGTAACAGGAAGGGGGATTTTGCACGTCTTGTTTGGTCTAGGAGGTTTATCTTGATATTCCATGAGCTTTCCATGACCGGAGCGCCACTTTCAATGATGGAGTTGGCCACTGAGCTTTTGAGTTGTGGGGCCACTGTTTCAGCTGTTGTGCTTAGCAAGAAGGGTGGTTTAATGTCAGAGCTTGCTAGAAGACGAATCAAGGTGCTTGAAGATAAAGCAGATCTCAGCTTTAAAACTGCAATGAAGGCTGATATAGTCATTGCTGGATCAGCTGTCTGTGCATCATGGATCGGTAAGAACAGATTGGTGACATTTCCTTTTGAAATATTGTTTATTTAGTGTCGGAAAGTGGTTGAAGTTGCTCGTAAAGTATTTTTTAACTCGACTAAGAAATGTGCATCGCTGACATCTCATTTTTTCTTTAGTTTTGTAAGACTGTAATGATATTTTCTTAACCTTATTATATCGATGAACAATGAAGCGTAAAAAAATGATATGCTTTGGTGGACCTTAGCCTTCTGGATATTCATTGCAACAATGTCATAGGTTTTATTACACATTCTCATACTAATAGAAATTGTACATACATTTGTATAGAACTTCTACTTCAGATCTTATCATACAATATTATTTACTTCAAATCTTGTCATGCAATATTCATATATAACAAACTTCTAGCATTTTAGTGATTCGTCCCATTGGGAGTTGATAGAATAAAATAGTAGAGTTTGATTACACATAAGGGTAGCAAGTTGGAAACCTTGATATATATCATTTCTTAGTTAATCGTTTCTCACTGTCAGTTTTTTCTACGCTCTTCTGCTCGTCCTAATAGAAAACCGATGTCTTATTATATTTTTCCAGAACAATATATTGAACGTTTTCCTGGTGGGGCAAGCCAAGTTGCCTGGTGGATTATGGAAAATCGACGAGAATACTTTGACCGTTCAAAGGATGTCTTGAACAGAGTAAAGATGCTGATTTTTCTTTCTGAATCACAATCTAAACAATGGCAAAAGTGGTGTGAAGAAGAAAACATAAAATTGAGATCCCGCCCTGAGCTTATTCCATTGTCTGTTAATGACGAACTGGCGTTCGTAGCTGGCATTCCTTCTACACTCAACACTCCAACCTTCAGTACTGAGAAAATGGTTGAGAAAAGACAATTGTTGCGACATTCGGTGCGAAAAGAAATGAACTTGACAGATAATGATATGCTAGTGATATCTCTGAGTAGCATCAACCCTGGGAAGGGTCAGCTATTACTTCTCGAATCGGCAAGCTCAGTAGTAGAACATGCACAATTGCCAGAAGATATTGAATTGAATAAATCCTTGAATGTAAAGGAAGGCCAATCTACTGTGCCTAGAAGGCGTCGTATTAGAAAATTATTGCCGTTGTTGAAGGATGGCAATCCTTTAAACAGGTTAATAAATCTAAATAAAAAGTTTTACAAATTATAGTTGTGTGATACTTAGTCTTATTCATTGCACTAATTATGTGAAGTTGACATTCACAGAAAAAAACAAGTTTTGTCCAACAACAAGGGAACAATGGAACAATCTCTCAAAGTTCTCATTGGTTCTGTTGGATCTAAGAGTAACAAGGTGGATTATGTTAAAGGTCTTTTAAGTTTCTTGGAGCAGCATCCAAATGCTTCAAAATCAGTTTTGTGGACCCCATCCACAACACGGGTTGCCTCACTTTACTCTGCTGCAGATGCATATGTAATAAACTCTCAGGTAAATCAGTTATGAAGTAGTGTAGGTAAAATTCTTATAGCTCCGAACAATGATATTGTAAATGACATTTGTTTCATCATTTTGAAAATATTATTATGGTGGTATGAGTTATTTGTTGAAGTTGTTGTGATATGTTATTTTCTTTGATTTGGAATCTTATTCATAGTATCTTGAAGTTCTTACCTTATTCCATTTGTAGAGTATCATCATCTGTCTAATGACTCTAATATGTTACTTTAAGGGTCTGTTTGCGAGTTGGTTTTTTGGAGATGAAGGAAAGGCTTGAGAGTCACCTTATAGGTGTATTTCATGGCTCCCAAGTCTTTCCATTCCCTCCATTACCCTACAAAAAACAACTCGTAAACAGACTCTAAGATGTTATAATCTTGAAATGGCCCGTTAAGTTTTTCTTAGACAAATTAGTGAGTAAGTCAATGAAATTGTTGGAAGTAGCACTGAGATCTGTTTTTGGTTCTGTTTTCCATTGGGCTTATAGGGAAAAAGTATTGCATTTTTTTACAACTTGACTTGCAAAACTACAAGTTATATCTGGTACCTTCATTTGTAGTCATTAAGTTACAGAAATGTACTTCAATATGAGAAACTGTTGCTGATTAGCAAAGTGGTGAACAGGGACTGGGTGAAACATTTGGACGGGTGACTATAGAAGCCATGGCATTT
The DNA here is from genome assembly GCA_009771035.1 of Lupinus albus. Lineage (NCBI taxonomy): Eukaryota > Viridiplantae > Streptophyta > Magnoliopsida > Fabales > Fabaceae > Lupinus > Lupinus albus. Next base: position 1,875,797 of record CM020022.1, on the reverse strand, counting down.
GGTCTTCCGGTATGACTATTAACTCTCTCTCCCCGAGCTTTTCTTGATTTCGTGTAACGACATATTTTATCAGTTTTATCCTTGATTTCGTGCGTATTCTTTTGTCACAACTCATAGTACGATATTTTTCACTGTTGGGGTTCATGTTCTTTGAACACTCTGCAAGCATGTCATGTTGTAATGCTAAATCTCCATCTATATAGAAAGTTTATGATGTATCATAGCCCAATATTATATTTTCTCCTTAAACTCCTCAATAGTAATAGTCACGGAGCATGCTCATGCAACACCAACCAAAAAGTAAATGACAAAAGTTTAGGTGGTGTTCTCTAGATTCCGTGATATTGTTTTTCGATAAGAATATAACATGTATAACGGTTCATCAATGAATACGCATGTTATATTCTTATCAGAATACAACCCTACAAACAAGTACCTAAAGAAAAACTTAATTTTTTTCACATTGATAGTAAAGTGCATTGTTTTCTGCTTACAACTAGGCTCTAATCAAAACATGCTGCAACCATATTTGATATGATGTTCTGGTTTAGGTTGTTGGAACAGATGCTGGGGGAACAAAAGAGATTGTTGAGCACAATGTTACAGGTCTTGTTCATCCTATTGGACGTCCGGGGAATCTCATCCTTGCACAGAATCTTCGGTTTCTACTTAAGAATCGGTCGGTGAGAAAACAGATGGGGATGGAAGGAAGAAAGAAGGTGGAGAAGATGTACTTGAAGGAACATATGTATAAGAAATTTGTAGAGGTTATTGTGAGGTGCATGAGAAGCAAGTAAGGGAATGAAATAACTACATGGCACTTGCAATTTTCTCATTCTTTTATTGAATTCATATTTCATAATCCTCCTAGTCTCTTTGTACTGTGTTGCTAAATTTTTTGCTACATTTGTGAGAAAGATTACTAGGGGAACAAACAAATGTTTCATATGCCTTTCTGAAAATCAATTTTATGAGAAATATTACCTAGGTTTGATGAATAAACTTTTTTTATTGACAAGTAATAACTGTGTAAAAGGTGTGTTGGGTTAAAATGTTCACTAATATTTCTTTCCATTACCTTTTGCTGTTTGAATATGACAACTTTCCCAAATCATTTTACTCGTTTGTCTAGACCATTAATGACAAAATAACAAGATTGAGTCTGCTTTTAATTATCGTACAAGTGATAGGGATAAATATAGATGTAATAAAAACATGATCACATTAAAACTCAACACAAAAAAAATAGAAATTTGATATATAATTCAATTTTTAGTTAGGAATAGTAGTATCATATGATAATCAAAAGTGATGATCAACATCATAATTTTCAATTGGATTTTATAAAAAATAGTTGCTGGTGCATAATAAGGAAGTTGTCCTCACGAATTAGTTCATATTCTAAAAATCCATAATCAAAAAAGACTTCTTGATTACAACAACACCTAACATATTAATCTTACCAAATTGTAGACATGCCTTCGTCAAATAACAAAAAGTTATGGGACACAATTTTGTTAAACTTCTTGCAATACCTAATTAGTATCTTGAGAAAACTCAAGGAGAAAAACTAATGAAAATATACTCTGCAACTTGAACGGGTAAAGTTCAAATTCAGTTATACCACAGGTTAAGGCACAACTTTCAATGTAGAGAAGCCAACTCCAGAAGCTCTTTGTATTTATCTGATACATAAGATTTCACCTTCATAGTAGGCTTTCCATCAGTTCCTGGTGACATACACTTCACTCCAATCACAGTGGTCAAAGCTGCACAGTTAACTTTCTATTAACTCATGCAGATAACAAAAATATATTATAATCTCCACAATCAAAGCTAAATTCATAAACCCAAATAATAAACTCTCATCCGGTAGCTATGTTAACCATTTAGCTGCAAAGGGGTCTATTTTGTTTACTTTTCCACTGTAGTTTAGTAACATGTTATGGTAAACAGATAAGGTTATTCATACTTTAATTATTTATACTCTCCATTAATAATTGATTTTATAAAATAGAACACTAAAATTATGATTAATTGATAGAGAGAATGAATAGACATTTTTTAACTAGTAGCATGTTATTCTATGTTGAGAAGTTTAAAAAAGCAGAATTTTAGTTGCAATTAAAACTTAAAAAGCTATTGACATGGGACAGTACTGTTATCAGAAGGCAGAGAGGCTCAAAACCAGAATTATGGTATCATCAAAATCCATCAATACTAAATAAAGTTCAAATGAAAATGTAAAGGCATCCACAATCTTAAAATATAAGAAGCACTCTATGCTTTCTTTGTTGAGTAAGTAGGAGTTTTTCTTGCACTTACAGTCGTGTATGCGGCCATACACCATTCTTTCCCCTTTCCAATATTCCAAAGGTCTTGTCCTATTCCTAGTGCTTCTCCTTAATCCAGATTTCCATGACGTACCAGCAGCTGGAAAGATAGAAAATAACTTGAGAAAAACAACAAAAAGGAACTCTTGAAAATGAATGGATGAGATCAATGAGAAGTATAAACCTGCAAGGCTCTGCCTACGAGAAAGTTTATTAGATTCAGATTGTCTTTGTTTTTGTGAACGTAATTTAGCTTTCCTTTGTCCATTAACAGGCACCAAAGAATTGTCTGGCTTTTCCTGTAGGTAGCCAGAGAAATGAAGATTGTGATTAACCGGACAAAATGTTGGATAACTTGCCAAGGCATATACACTTGTTTTCTTAAGATCTTAAATCAAGTGCCAACATAAATTTACAGAACATTTGTGATTATAGTTCAATTCTAGACAATCCATTTATAACCTGAATTGTATTGAACAGTTTTGTTGCCTTACAAATAGAAGATGAAGATTGGAGTGAAATTAAAGTCATGGGATTACAACTATGTCTGTTTGCCTTCCAAAAGTTAGATTGGAGCCAAAAAAAATTCCTAAGAAAGTTTAGTCTCCACTCCACCATTTAAAAAAATCCGAAAGTTTTTTATGAAGCTAAAATTGTTTTGCATCCTAAGAATTGATACCTTTGAAACAATGACGATTGCCTAAAAAAATTCATTAGTATCACCAGTCTATTGCCTAAACAGCTCAACCTACTACCGTCAATTTGATTTTTAAAAATCTGTGGTAAATGTTCAGAAAAGGGCCAACGAAAAGGCTAACTGCAGGAAACAGTTCGATAATGTTTCTTCCATAAATATCTAGGACCTGATAAAATGATTGAGTTAACAAAAAAAGATGCAAACAGTTTAAACATTTAAAGATAAATAAGCAAGGTAACTAACCTGCAAACACTTTTCTGGAACATCATCTGCTTTTTTGGTGCATTTATCCTTAGCACTGGCCTGAAACCCAGCAGGGCTTGATTGATCTGCTAATATATAGTACAGCTGATTTAGCGCCATCAAAATAACATAAACAATAGTTATAAAATCAGCTTAAAAAAGGCAACCTATCTGGGGAAATCAACTGCAGGAATCAAAAGGTACCATTGAGTTCTTACAATAATTGGATTGTTTGCGAAATTTTAGTGTTGATTACTACCACAAATTAATCACATAGTTTAAACGGCAAGCAAGGATATACTATTAACCAATCACCATTTACCAAGGATCAAAATATAGCTTCGGGTGAGAAACATAAATGCAAGTGCAAAATCTCCATGGTGCAGGTTCCAAGTCTTTCTAGCATCCATCACCTGAACTAGAGTACTTTAAATAGAATAAATTACCCTAGCACATGGTAGTTGTGATCATGCTTAAATTAATTGCCACTGTTCTTTTTTTATTTTGTCAGCCACTTAAATGATTCCTGACATTTGGCAGATAAATACATTCTGAACAAATGCAACTGGACAGGAAAAATTGGGACTACAATTAAACAGTTGGCTTCTTGCATATTTTGATAAATTAATAGAAACTGTCATTGTACATGTATTGCTAATAGTGACCTAATGGATAATGTAGGAATAGTAAATCGGCAAACTAGGAGGTATGGATATGGGACACATACTATACGATAAAAATTTGTTTATACAAAAAATCAAAATAATAATAATTGAAGGATATATAGAAGAAAAATATCTAAACAATGTCCGAGTATCTGATATCTGATACACCAAGTATCATGTACTGATGCAAAACCAATTTGAAGTATGAAGGATAAATATTGGACAACCAATAAATAAGTGAACTCCTTGCCTCCTTAAAAGACACAGAAAATGGTAATGAAGTTTAGCTAATTTTCCGTCCTGCCAACAAGGAATCAATTAAGAAGTTTATGCTTTAAATAACACTAGCTTATCCAACCTAGTTGGTCAAACCTAAATTTTCGATACATTTCAAGTGAATTAATCAAAAGATGGCAAGAGGTTTCATGAGCAGTTAATGAAATATTATGCCAGAGTACAGTTATAATATGAAACATCTTAAAACAGATTATTCGGATTACTCATGAATTAGACAGGCATTGATACAGTCTTTAGCATTCAGCTAATTATAATGGGGTTATATGTCAGAACTACTCAGAAGCATACGAAGATATACATACCTTGTGGATTCACCAAGTTGAAATCTAAATCAGCCATTGGCACAGAAGCTGCAGGTGCCTGTATCTATCATTATACAGAAGTTCATCTGGTGTTAAAACATCGGCAACAACTTAAGATGAAAAAACTTCAAAAATTCAATAGAAACTTACTATGCCCTCAAAGTTTGGCCTGTCTTCTTTGTCATTCATAGCCCCTTCACACATAACAATGCCTCCAACATCCACATCCATGTCAACATGACATTCATTTGAGTCAGCATTAGCGTCAAGCCCAGGTTCTCCTGCATTATCCTCCATGGAATTTTGAGAAGTACTGGAAAAGTTCATGCTAGTGTCATCAACCAATGTTGTCTCGCTGGCTGCAATTGTCTCTTCAGGTAATGGCACATTCGAGATATCTGGTGACTTCGCAGAATTGTCCTTCTTGGATTCTTCAGAAGTCTCAGTTTGATTGCTGACGGTATTCACATCTGAACTTGGCTTACTAACAGCAATCACATCTCCGATTATATGTTCATTCTGTTCATTTGAGGGATTACCAGAACCGACAAGATTGAGTTCCTGGTTTATCATAGGGGCTGGAGAATAATTTCTTGTGGATAACTGATCAATTTCAACAGCTGAAAATGGATCCACAGATGGCTTGGACCGTGAAATGTGCTTTTGTAACGATGACAATGCAGCGAATGGACTTCTTGGCGGGGTAGGTGAAGCTAATTGTTGCACAGGGTATCCTACACCCTGTTTAAGAGGTGTCTTATTCATACCTTTCAACAAATTGTCTATGTTGGATAAAGCCTTCCTTGGCTTTGACAAGTTCCCTTGCAAAGATTTCAGATCAATCATTTTGTTATCTGGGAAGTCTGGAACAGATAATTCCTCTAAGACAATGGGTGTGATCTGTAACCTCTCCTGCAAAAGAGTCATTGCTCCATCACCCTCTAAATCTTCAGGACTGCAACGAAGTAATCCGTCCAATAAGTCATTGAGCTTATCATCTTCCTTGGCTGATAAATCTGCAACAAAAATACACAATAGGAATGTTGGAAGTGAGTGAGTAAAAGATGAGTGATGTCATATAGGAGGAAAAGCGAGACAAATGGAAGAATAACATGGACTGGGAGATAATCAAAGCTGCCCATATTTTATAGAATACTATTCACTCACCAGTTACTTTATTTTCCAATGATGTAAGACAATCTCCACCTTCGTCTGTGTTCTCACCAACAGGATCAAGAATGTCGGATCCACCTTTGCCTGTGTTCTCACCAACAGGACTAAGACTGATGGATCCAATTATCTCTTGAGAAGATGGAACATATTCATTATTGTCAAGAGTCTCTTTTGGATAGCGATGCCTGTATCTGCCTCGCCTGAGCTAACATTAAGATCATATTAAACAACAGAAAAAGGCAATGGATACTGATGGTTTGAGTAATATGATGGTACCTCTGATTATTCCCTGGAAGTTCTGGTCGACGTTGTCGGGGTTTGTTGGATGTATTATTCTCATTTGACTCAAATGACACACCGCCCATTTGCTTTTGTATTTCTCTTTTCGCATCTATCCATCAAATGCAAAGCCAATAAATAAAAAAGCCAATAATGTACATCATCCACTGTGTATTTAGGAAGAGAAAAAACTATGACTTACTTTCTAACCGTTCGTGGGCCAAGAAAAATTCTACTGGATCTTTCAATTTATCAAGGTCAAGAGCTGGTAATAAATTCTCAACAGGAGGGCTGTAATGAGAAACATATTCAAATAAAATTCAGTATGAGGAAAGGGTTTTGATGGAGATTAATAGAGAGAGTGATGAGTATAAAACTTTACTTTTTAGTTGGCTTTGAGGAGAAATGCCCACGCTTCAGGCCCAAGGCGGGTCTTCGTCTTCGAGGGAATTCTTGATCTTGAGACTCTTCAGGAACAACATCATCTGTCTCATTAGATGGTAGAACACTTGAAGTTTGAGAGTTGAATAGTTCTGAATTAGCATCTAGTATGGACTTTGCCTCATCCAGAAGCATACTGGGATTCGCCAAAGCCTATACAAGCATAAGAACCATGTGTGACACTTAACACCATTGTTGTGAATAATGTTTCATTTAAATTAAACCAACACCCAGTTCCTAAAGTTAATAACCATTCAAACATATATTTATTTATGCTTCAAAACCATCATAACCAACCCTACCTTCCCATATTTCCTCTGTCGAAGTATGCGATGAGAGCTATAATACAATAAAATAGGCTTAAAATTATATGTGATGTACAGAAATTGTGCCATCTACCATGTACCCCAAAAAAAACTTGAATTATATGCGTCCACTGAGATTTCTAAATGTGATGCGAAACTGGCCAAAAAATGATTTAAGCAGCCCACTAAAGAAAGGACCTTCAGCTAATGAAAACAGGGTTTTAAATATAGGTCAGCGTCTGCTACAGACGCGGATAAGTCAAGGTTTTGGGAGTTTCCAAACACCTACTGCGACCTCAATCGTGGCCACATCGATTCCAAATGCACACAATTGTCTAAAATGTCAAGATTTTCAAAATTTCGCAAACCGGTACCAAAACTGTTATTTAAAACCTGGAACGAAACATCAAAATTGATCCTTCAACATAAATTCAATGAATCCACTCCATCATTAAAGTATAACATTTAGCATTACAAACCAACCGAGTCTATACTTATTATCTTCACAGTAAACTCGAATCTAAAGATCAATACATACACACTACACAAAGTGTATCCAATAATCACAGAAATTGAGATTAACGGATGTATAGTCATGAAACCCTAACCAAACTTTCTTACACTACTCTTTACCTAAACATGTCGAAGAATCTAGCAATACGATACTACATTATTCGAAAAAATGAAAAGAAAAAAAAAACAAATTAGGGAAAGCAAGTAATAATTGGAAAAAAAAGATACCATAGGTTTGAGATGGTTGTGAATTTGGTGAAGATCGTGGTGTGAATCGTAAGGAATAATGGAAGGGGAGATTGAAGTTAATTGAGGGAAGAGAGAAAGACCATAATAGTTGAAGAGAGGATCTTCCATTGTTACTGATTAATAATAACATAAAACTATCAAATAAGAATAAAGAGTCTATTTCAAATTTAAAAACAGATTAATAAGCGGGAAATATTTATTATTTATTTATTTTATTACACGTAAACTCATAATCTCACACTTATAAGAAAATGAAATGAAATTAAGAAAAAAACGTGGACGGCAGGATTCGAACCTGCGCGGGCAAAGCCCACATGATTTCTAGTCATGCCCGATAACCACTCCGGCACGTCCACTTTTTGTTATTTTATTTGTCAATGTTAATATATTAATTAGTCTTTCATGAGACCCTAAGTGAGAAGAAGAAATGTTATTTTTCTGTTTGTTAATTCCCTTTCCAATTTATATAATTCTTATTATTCATCTTACACTAAACTATCATCAAAATTGTTGTATTTGTTGATTGATTAAATTTTGGAGAATTTGATGATTTTAGATTGGATCCATAATGAAGGTGATTATTATTCAAATAGTTATTGTAAGAAATTTTGGGTCACACATATAATGTTTAAATGTGTTTAGGGTCATGATTTTATTAGCTAAAATTAAAGTGATCTATTTCGAGTAAGGTTTACGGCTATAGACATAATTATCTTGAAAATTATTGTGTAAATACCTAAAGTCTTATTTCTATTTTATGATGGGCAAAATGGAAATAAGAAAATGAAGTAGCATCTCCCTTCACGGAAGGGTATGCACTTCTTATAAAGAAGGGGTTATGGTCCCCAATTGTAGACCATAACATGAACCACACCATGACATAAAATGTCACATGAAAAGGCAACAAAATCATCTCTATTCTCTTCATCCCATTGGAAGAGGAACTAAGGCTTAGGGTGGTCTACAATTGGAAGACCAACAAACCTACATGTTCTACTATAAACATGTATATGCATTTAAGACAAAGGACGTGGAGAAATGAATACATGACCAAAGAAAGACATAACGTTTGTTTTACATATTTTATATGCATTTATTCTTGATGATATGACATGAAATATCTTGACTATATATGATGATAATATTGTTCATCATCTTTAGTATTTTGTATCGTTAAGTATATATAAAGTCTTCTCACGCATTATATATAAAAGTCTCTCATCATAAAGTATATTGGAAATTTTATTTTTTCCAACAGTAATGTCATGGTAAATGATACATATAGTTTTCTTAGAAAATAATAACGTGTGTTTTTATGCTCATTCACTATTTTTTTTGTATTACATTTTTACATAATCAATAAAAATAAAATATGAATGATACAATAACAGTATATAAACATATACATTATCATTACATACATAAATTATTATATGATATGGCTAATATTTCTTCTTATGTGGAGTTAGAGATTAAGTACTAGCATTATACCCATATATTATTATAAAGAAATCCAATAAACCATACAAGTTAAAATTATGTTCAAGTGTTGGGATGGTAATAGGCACGTATCCACTCCTCATTCTACACACGGAAAGTTATACTTGTACTTACATGTATTTGCATGGTTATTTGCTTGTGGGTTTAAGGGAGTATCTAAAAACATAATAGATATCCACACGTATTTGTTGTATACTTCAAATTTTGGAAAAAGAAACCTTATACAAAAACCACTTTGGACATTTTGTATGTGAGGTACCTATTAGCCATAAAAAGATGAAATAATAAAAACAACACCATTTCAATGCATTACCAAATTATGATGTGAAGTTTTGCTAGATCCGAGAAAGATAAAAAAGTTAGTGATTCAATTTTTGAGAGCCATGTTATTGAGAGGGAAACATACACCCAAAAGTATTAGTTATTTACACAAAAATAAGGGATTACATTAATAATATCAAACATACTTGTAGGTATGAGTACCATTATATTTGTGTCTACCTGTATATATGTTACAATAGTATGAAGATATTGGTTTTTTGTCATTATTATTCAAGAGGTAAAGTAGAGTTAATGAAAAACAAGTGTTTTTAAAGGTTCTTATGTTAATGATGGTTTTTTTTTGTTGTTGCTTAATTCACCTTAATCAGTTTTTGATATCTAACTATAGAGGATTTTATAAAAAAAAGTTATTCAAAAATTGCTTTGGATTTAAAATTTTAAGTTTGTATTTCTTGATGAACTATTACCATTTTGTCATGCGATTTCTAATGATGTTTTAGATACTTGACACAGTTTATTGATATTACTAAGAATTATCATTTGTCATTGTTATATGTGTCACTTGTCACTCTTTCACAATCATAACAGGACATCCTTCACTACTATCGTATATCAGGCTTTCACATCACCACCATCTTATATCACACTTTGACATCACCACCATCGTATTTCACTCTTTCACATCACCACCATCAGTGATAATTGTCATAATAGTGAATGTCATCCTCAAGAACCATGGACAATGATAAATGGTCTCTACAATTGAGGTAATGGTGATTAACATTCGAACTTGAAGTCTTTTTGCCATTACAATGGTGGCGGTGGACTTATGGTTATGGGGTTATATTAGTAACAATCCTTGGAGTGATACTAACAATGAGATAGTATATTTGAAAACAAGATTATAAATTCATGAGATATATTTGTACTTTATTGAAAAATTGGATAAAACTATTTAAAAAATGCTAAAGATTTTAGCTCAATTTTTTTATACACGTTTTACTTTGAAAATAAAATGTCAAAACCCAGTCATCAATTAACGATAAGCCCAAACAAGATATATTTTTTTTATCACCCACAAACCCCAAATACTAATTTTCATATTTCTTATTTGCCTAATAATAAACCTATATCTTGAATTATGTCGGTATCTAGTTCTCAATTTTATATATTCACACTGAGTTATTATTAAATTTTAATTTTGAGATGTAAATTTTTTAAACTTAATTTATATCTACAGAATAAATGAGTTTAAACTATTGGAATTAACAGTAAGATAAGAAGTAAATTTAAAATCTTAATACATCCCTAAAATAAATATGAAAATCGAGTGAGTTTTGATGATTCTTTCTGATAGAGGTGTAGGGTTGTTGTAACAGTTTGAAGAGTTGAACTTGTTATATAAAAACGCAAGCTACTATTCCTTCTCCATTCTCTCTCAAACCTTCAAACTCAGTTCCGGCGCGTGTGCAACACTGTATCAATGGGTGCTTCTCTTCCTCCCAAAGAGGCCAACCTCTTCAAGCTTATTGTTGTAAGCAAATTTTCCAATTTCTATCTTTTCAATTCCCTTTCCATCGATCCCACACTCTTTTGATTTCACAATCTTAAAACCCTAGTTTATGTTCTTATTCGTTATGTTAATTAAAAACGCTGAATATCAAATGCTTATTGGTTTTGACTGAGCTATGCCACTGACTTTCGGGTGTACTATTGAATTTGAGTTTAGTTGTCAGTAGGATTTGAGGGAATATCTTGCTTTGAATTTGAATATGCTGAGCAATGTTATTTTCCCTAAATACTTGTTCCAATTGAAGCAATGGATTTTAATTCTGGAGATAAATAGTTTTTTTATTATTTCATGCTACTTTCAGATTTTCCATGTGGAATTGTTCCTTCTAATAGCTATGTTTGAATGTTTTTTTGGGTTTGATTATTTTGACATTTGAAGGAAATTGTATGCTTATAACCCTATGTATTTAAATTTTAATCATCTTGGTAGTCGGGGAATTTGTAAGTAAATGAAGTATACCTTTGACCAATGTGTTTTGGTCTGAGAGGCAAGGATCTTAGTATCCCGTAAGTAATCGAAGTATCGTCAACCTAAAAATTAGGCACTGGGAGAGCTTTGGATTAGTTGAAGTCCAAAGTGATTTTTTGTATACCAAGGTTCTTACACAAAAGAATAAAATATACTTTCACTGCCGGTGGGTTACTGTTGTGTGGAGCTTAATTTTACTGTTTGTCTCACCGCAGAAATCCTATGAAACCAAACAATACAAAAAGGGCCTCAAAGCAGCCGATGCCATTTTGAAAAAAATTCCAGATCACGGAGGTATACTTTTTTGGTGCTTGTTTTTTCTTGTCATGGGATATTTTTTCCTTAGTTCATTAGTTGTTTAAGTGAGTAACACAAAAAATCCTTCGTTAATCTTTTCGTAGACAATGCTTCCTTTTGACATTTTTCTGATTTATGTGATTGTTCTCCCTTTTGGTTGATAGAGACTTTATCAATGAAGGGTTTGACGTTGAATTGCATGGATCGTAAGTCTGAAGCATATGAACTTGTACGCCAAGGGCTAAAGGTCTGCATCTCATCTTTGATTTTGTAGCAGTTATCAATCTTCCAATCATTTCGTTTGTCAGATGATCTAAGCTTAATTTTTGTTCTGTTGCAGAATGACCTTAAAAGTCATGTTTGCTGGCATGTTTTTGGTCTCCTTTACCGGTCAGACAGAGAATACAGGGAAGCAATCAAGTGCTACCGAAATGCACTGAGAATAGATTCTGACAATCTTGAAATATTACGTGACCTATCACTCTTACAGGTATCATCTTAATTCTTTTTGCTTCTTTTTGCTTTAGTATAGAAATTTTTACGTTCATAATGGATTTTCCTCAATATCTTTATTTATTTTGCTTCTATCTGCTTCATGACCTCTATCTGTAATTTGTGTTGCTATCTTTCGTATACTGGCATGATCTGTCTCACTTCCTGAATGTAACAAGTTGGTTAATTTTGGAATTTGTTATGGAGTAAAGTTATGAACTTTGTCATTAACTTACAATTATTGCTGTTTATGGTACTTTCTTTTATGTAACTATAATTTCCTATCTAAGTTCGTTTATAACTCTTCCTGAAGTACTCAAGCTCACTTGTACAGTGGTACTTAAGTCAGAACTAAGAATGATACTGCTGTTTTGATGGATTTTCCAAACTGAAGATAAAGCTCTTGTACATTTTTGCTATAATTATTAGAGTTATTAAAAACAATGATAATGTTATAAAAAAAATTCTCTCTGGTCTCTTCAATGCATCATGAAAGCCCACATCATGGGACGGTGCCCTCACCATGTACTGGAGCAAGGAAATGTTTTACAGTGATAGTGGACCGTGCATCCCTTTTCATAACATACGCACACAGCGAATTAATTTATAACATATTTGTTTTTACACATTTGATGGTGCTTTTACTTATCACTGACAGGCACAAACGCGAGATTTAGCTGGCTTTGTTGAGACACGACAACAACTTCTGACTCTCAAGGCAAACCATCGCATGAACTGGATTGGCTTTGCTGTTGCCCATCATTTAAACTCCAAGTATGATTTTGGTTTATATCAAATTAAATGGGGTTTTCCTATTGATGACAGCTTGATCTGCCTTTATATGAAATACTACCTGATCTCAGGACCACCTTCTTTTATTTGCCTTTGTTCGTGCTGTTTTATTTTGTCGGTGCTTTTCAGATGATATAATCAGCTGCTATATGGTTCTTTGCAAGAATTGTTTTTTTGCTACATAGTAGGCCTTAAGGACCTGAGGTAGCGGTAGGGAGAGGTTGCGGATCATTTCAAAACACTGTTCCAATCCTTCCTTTATATCATAATAATGGGTTCCACAGAGAAATGATTTTGGTCTAAATTCGTTTTTATGTTAATGTGTGATCTTCAAAGCTTTTAATAGTTTTTGGAAATTAATTGTGGTGTTCTTGTATTTATGATTTTGCTTTCTTGTGATGTGTGGTGTTGGAATGAAGGTGGCTAATATTTAGTGTAAAAAACTGGTATCAAATATCTATAATTCACATGTAAAGCTGTGAATCAAATTACAAATCGGAAGGTCAATTTTCCAAGTTAGAATTAGAATCATAAGTTTCATGACACTATTAAAAAAGTAGCCTAAAATGCATCTTATAATGCATGATTCAATCATTTAAAAAGTGAGTTATCAACATTCATGACCAAATAACTCATAATGTACCCAGAAGTCACAATTTTGAACTCTAAAGTAAAGTAAGATTCAAGATGTGCAGTCAAATAACTACAATTTCAAGAAAGTAAATCACTATTTTGTAGTTCATTTTGTGGCTTTCCCCTCCATTTATTTTTGTAGAAATATTTGCGAAATGAGGTAAATAAACCTTATCTCAGTAGTTTGTTGGATCAAGGATCAGACCTAGTAACATCACAAGTAAAGATTTTGGATCCAGTGTTGTTTGAATTGCCCCAGAGTCCAATTATGGTTTGAGGCCTTGTATCTTGCTTGGACCCTAGTTTTTCTGCTATTGGTAGTTTTCGTTGACATGGGCACAATTTTGTTCATTTAGTAGTTGTTGTACTGACCTTATAAATATGAAACAGTGCATCAAAGGCAGTGGAAATCCTGGAAGCATATGAAGGTACCTTAGAAGATGATTTTCCTCCAGAAAATGAACGGTGTGAGCATGGGGAAATGCTTTTATATAAGGTCTTTTCCTCTGGCAAGCAACTACTTATGTTTCTTAATTAATGCATAATGCCTTTTCACACTTTTTTGTTTCATGTAAATTTTGCCTAAGCTTTTGATATAACATAATCGGATTTCGATTTTGTTTCTATCTTTCCTGTGATCTTTGCAAGTATTGTTGTTTATAGTCTCTATCCACTATGGTCACTATTTTGGATACCACCTGGCTCTATTCAAATTGTACATTTTTGAATGTTAATATCTGTGCTATCACTTCTACTCATGCATGTTCAGGAATATGAAGTCTTTCTTATGGTTCAAATGCTAGCATTAATTTTACCCTGATACGGTGATTTTTTTCCAAATATTTTATCCAGATCTCTTTGTTAGAGGAATGTGGTTTTCTTGAGAAAGCTCTTGAGGAGTTGCACAAGAAGGAATTAGAAATTGTATGTATGTTTTACTTACCAAGGTAATTTGATAATGTAACATATGTGACACACGGTATCATAATTTATTTCTAACAATGTCTTATTTTTAGGTCGATAAGCTTGAATATAAAGAACAAGAGGTTTCTCTATTGGTGAAGCTTGGTCGCTTTGAAGAAGGCGGGAAATTGTACCAGTCATTACTTTCCATGAATCCTGACAATTATAGGTGATCTCTTTTGACACTCAAATTTTAGGTTTGAATGTCTCCATTTGAAATTCTCTCCAGATGTATTCTTCTTCATATGCTTCCACTATAACTGTTTCCTCTTCCCCTGATGGTTTCTTTTGCATAGATCTAGTTTCTATTTAAAATTTTCCGTGTAGAAAGGTTCTGTTTTACTAAGTTATTATGCTTCAAATAGTAAGATGAGATGTGTGATTGCCTATTTTTTCTGAGTCGTGTTTTGCATGATCTGTACTGTTGGTAATATCCCCTTTCTCATCAACACGTAACATAAATATATGTATTTTTTCTTTACTTGTCATATCTTTTTAGTCTTGGTTGTGTATGTTTATCTAATATTTCATAGGTGGAGGGATGGGTTTTGTTCTAAAGTTAGTTGAGGATCAATACGTAGCAACCAGTACCGAAGGATATAGTATAATTTGCTGACTTGTGGAAGCCAGAGAAAATTTTCACTTTATTTTGTTGTCCAGATACTACCACCAACATGTTTTGGGTTATGCACTGTTTAGTTCATTTTAAGATGTGCAATAATTATATATTAACTCCTTTTTCCGCTAGGCTGCTAGTATTTTGTCTTGTTTATAGTCTTACTGACTCGTGGAAGCTAAGTGTTTGTCTTTCATGCTCATGCTCAGATATTATGAGGGCCTCCAAAAATGTGTTGGATTATATTCAGAAAATGGTCATTTTTCTCCAGATGAAATAGATCGGTTAGATGCCTTGTACAAAGCACTGAGGGAGCAATTTAAGTGGTCTTCTGCTGTTAAGGTAGGGTAGTAAACTCTTGTTAAGTATACCATAATCGGATAGCTTGTCTTCACTTTATCTTAGTTTTTGTTTTCTTCCCCCTTATAGCCATTATATACAACTCTTCATAGATTAGTGTGATTTCATCTTCCACTGATCCACAACACTACAGTAATTTTTGGGTTTCCTTTCATAATTTTTTTTGCTCTGCCAATACTCTTCCCTTTTCAAAATGATTAGTACTATTTGAAAATGAAATTCAGCCGACATTTCTTTTTTCGCCAGAGAATACCACTAGATTTTCTACAAGATGACAGATTTAAAGAAGCAGCAGATAGTTATATTAGGACTTTCCTGACTAAGGTATGCACAATTCCTTTTTGGTGTCATATTCTGCCTAGCGTACTAGTTTCTAAATTAAATTGGATTGTTTCTAGGGAGTTCCATCTCTGTTCTCTGATCTTTCTTCTTTGTACAATCACCCTGGGAAGGTCAGTCTTTTTTACTTACATTTCCCCTGCGTACATATTTTGGGATGTGTTATTAGCCTGTTGTATATTACTATATTATGGCGGTAGAAAATACAGTTTCTGCGGGTCCTGATTTTTTTTCTTGTCCAGGCGGACATTTTGGAACAACTTATTCTTGAGTTAGAGAACTCAATAAGGACAACTGGTCAATACCCTGGGAGGTAAGATACGCTGGTTAACGTCTGTTTCGTACCTCAGGAACTGTCATTAAGATTTTGGTAAAAATGCCAGCATTGAGCTTTTTTCTTTTAAACTTCTTTCCTTCGATCAAAATTGGTGCTGATGTTAATATATTATATTAGAGTTTTCTTTTGGATTTGAATTACCCCCATCTTAAATTTAGAATGCCATGCCAGGAAGTTTTTATGCAAAGTCAATAGAGCTTTTTTAGGAGGCTTTACTGAATTTTGCTCTAATAATATCCGTACTCTCACTGTGTTAAACTTCTCTTGGATTGTGACTATTTTGATGGATTAGTATTGCTTTGCCACTAGTGAATATCCTGCCCTATTTTTTATTTTATTCATTCCCTATCTCTTGATCTTTCTCTTGAATGAAAATAACTAAACGCTGTGTCCATCTTATAACTTTATACAATAAGAAAATATTATTTGAAAGAATAGAAGGAATGCACATCTCTGAGTAGGATAAGTCAAATTGGCTAAATATTTGTAAAAGGAAGCCATAAGCACAATGCTATCACATTACAATTCAATGGTAAATAGCCTTATATTTTACAATGAAGTGTTCATGCTTTGCAGATCTTATCTTGTACTTGATAACTCACCATTGTCTGTCTTTTATACAGGGTTGAAAAGGAGCCTCCTTCAACTCTTATGTGGACTTTGTTCTTGTTGGCTCAGGTTGGTGGCTATTTAGTTAGATGGTTTTTAGATGCATTTTTATGGGTTCCGCCTTTTTTACTTTCACTCAGTGAATTTGTATTGGTGCAGCATTATGACAGGCGGGGCCAATATGAAACTGCTCTTTCTAAAATCAACGAGGCTATAAAGCACACACCTACTGTCATTGATCTATATTCTGTCAAGGTTTGCTTATACTTCTAACTATGTTTGTCCTTGTTTCTGGATTATTTCATTTCTCTGTGGTCCTTCTGATGTATAAAAAACGTAGTATTTCTGGTACGTAGAATCTGGTATTTATTTTTTGCAAAACCTTTGGGCAAAACAGCATTTTGAAATAAACATTGGCCTTTTGTTTGGGATATCGTGATTTTTTTTGGCTTCTCTTTAAAGCTCCTCTCATGGGCTTTTTAGTGGTAATTCTTTGGTAGGAGGGATTGATGTGCTTTGTGGCATGGCCCTTTTGATTCACTTTAGGTCTTTCCTTTTGTTTTCTCTTTCTCTCTGTAACCTTCTATTTTCTAATTAAAAAAAGGGTGAACCAATGCACAGGGTTCTCATCTTGTGTGGTCTAGGGAGGGTAGATGTGTGCAGTCTTACCTCCGCTTGCATAGAGATTGTTTTCAAGATTTGAACCTGTGACTTCTTGGTCACTAAACAACATCCTTACCATTGAGCTGAGGCTCACCCTTATTCTATTTTCTAATTTAATCACTTTTTAATCGAAAAAAAAGCTTTTGGCTCATCTACTACATGTCTACATGAAGTAGTATTCAAAAAGCTCAGCTGCCAGATATTATTTTATTTCTTCAGTACAAAAACATATAAACTTAAGACAATATAAGAAAAATTATTGTATGTTTGACACTAAATTAATTTCCAAGTATTGAAAATATAGGCGACATAAGAAACCATGCATAATTTTATTTTTCTTTTAAAAAATCATGGTTTCTGATAATATCATAAAAAAACTACACAAACACCATGTAGCAAAGTCACCCAGAGTTTGTACCACAAAAAAAGTCACCCATAGTGCATATAATCTACTCTAGTTATTAGAGGTTAAAAGATTTAGGAGTTTGTAAAGGAGAGTCTGTACTTGAAAAATTGGTTCAAATGTCGTAAATTTTTTATAAAATAACTGCTTGCCTGTTTGAGGAGGGAGTTTTTGTTGTCTAGAATATCGAGGCAAATTAAATGATCGGATCACTAGTCATCCGAGTGTGTTTGAGACTGCAGAGGAGTGAAAGTGAGCTAGTGCAAAAGTTTGAATACTGGTGACTAGTGACTTGTTCTAACAGTGAATAGCATATAGAAAAGCATGTCGAAGGATTGTTGAATGTCTTTGAAATTTGAATAACAGAGTCGGATACTGAAACATGCTGGTGATTTGGCTGCTGCTGCTGCATTAGCAGATGAAGCTAGGTGTATGGATCTTGCTGATCGTTATGTTAACAGTGAATGTGTTAAGCGTATGCTGCAGACTGATCAGGTTTTATCTATTTGAATTTCATTCACATTTAAGCATTGTTATGTGTGTAGTTTTCTATATTTCTTTTTTTGACTAATTTCTTTGTCTTTTCCCTTGACATCCAGGTGGATTTGGCAGAAAAAACCGCTGTGTTGTTCACAAAAGAAGGGGATCAGCACACCAATCTCCATGATATGCAGTGCATGTGGTCTGTATTTAATGATGTGCAATATTATGTTCTGTCCTAGTGATATCGTGGTTCTATTTTGTAACACATGTAATATCTATCTTTGTAAG
Organism: Lupinus albus; assembly: GCA_009771035.1. Lineage (NCBI taxonomy): Eukaryota > Viridiplantae > Streptophyta > Magnoliopsida > Fabales > Fabaceae > Lupinus > Lupinus albus. The sequence goes on along the minus strand of CM020022.1, from coordinate 1,857,202 downwards.
GTATGAGCTTGCCTCTGCTGACAGCTATTACCGACAAGGCGATCTTGGATTAGCTCTCAAGAAATTTCTAGCAGTGGAGAAGCATTATGCAGATATCTCCGAAGATCAATTTGATTTTCATTCATACTGCTTAAGGAAAATGACATTGCGCACATATGTAGAAATGCTCAAGTTTCAAGACCGATTGCACTCACACACATATTTTCGTAAAGCAGCTGCTGGAGCTATCAGGTGAATATATGTTGTCTTTGATTGATATACTGCATAGTTTGGTCCAACACTGTATTCATGGGTTCTGTTCATTGATGGAAGTTCATAGCCGTTTTCCTACACTTGGGGTGCAAAGTGTATTGGGAAACTGAGCTGTGCATTAATACTATTTGATTTTATTATTATTATTTGTGTCTCAGTCTTTGCGAGTCCAAGAGTTTTTTCACTTATTTATCAATTTTGGTATGGGATTATAACTTTATGGCCTAAAAACAGCACTGCTTTAGGATTTCCATAACAGTTCACAGTAAATTAATGTAAGCAAGTGCCATTTTATTGAAGTATTAGTCTCAAGTGTGAGATGATTTCCAGATGTTCTATTTATGATCTCAAGCTTGTAATGTTTTGAGCTGCAGATGTTATATTAAATTGCATGATTCTCCTCCAAAGTCAACGACTGAGGATGATGATGAAATGTCCAAGTTGCTTCCTTCTCAGAAAAGGAAACTGAGGCAAAAACAGAGAAAGGCAGAAGCAAGAGCTAAGAAAGTAAATATAATTTCTATAGCTTCTGTGGAGCTTCTTGCGGGAAAGTATTCATGCTATTGTTTTCTTTTTTAGGAGGCAGAAGAAAAAAATGAAGAATCAAGCGCTGGTGGGGCATCAAAGTCTGGGAAACGGCTTGCAAAACCTGCTGATCCTGATCCACGTGGGGAAAAGTTGTTGCAGGTTAAATTTCAATTCATTTATTGCAATTGAGATTCTTAAATTTTAACTATTTAGCGTGCAAAATGAAGCTTTATATCACATTTCATGTTCAATATGAATACAATCTGCCAAAACCCAACCATCCCAAAAGTTTAAGATGTTAGGTGAAGGCTCATGAAAAAACTTCTTATTTCTTTAACATGTTCGCTCATGCAAGAAAGAGCCCATTGGGCTTGAAGCATGTATTACATTATATATGTACTCTACCTTGTGTTAAAATTCATATTTTTTATGAGAATGGGGTGGCAAGAATTGAACTCTTGACATTTTGGCTATAACAACTGTGGTATCATTTTGGCTAATATCTTAGGTAAAGGCTTGTGAAGGGCTTTACTATATCTCTTGCAAAGCTCTATCTTATGACTTGATAGGGTAACAATATGCAAATATATATTGATTATGTAAATTTGACTAGCAATATTCATTATGTTTCTTTGAGTTCTATAACCCTTCAATAAAATGATAATATAGCCCTTCAATCAACTAGGTTTCTTATACATAAAATGCTATACTCTATGCTTTAATAGTTTCATCAATGTGCATGGCATAAGTAAAAAACTGTTAACTTCAAAATAGTTGATGAAAGTATTTGGTTTGTCAAACATAATAATTCTAACATCTAAAATGTTTATGTATTAGGGAATAAACCTTAGTTTAGTTAGGCTTGTTAAGCTCATAGTTGTTTAAGCTAACTGTATCTGTTACCTAAGCCAGACTAGGACTGACTCTATATAAAGTTGCTTATCTCTTTCTCTCTGAGGTAGTTATCTTTACATGGTATCACGACCCCTGTATGACTAGCGCTGATGATCCTGGTTCTCATGGCACCACCACTCCTTTGTTTTTCAGTTCTTCTTCAACTGCTGCTATTCCTCTTTGTTCTTCTCCTCTGATTCTCACCCTTCCTCTTCCTTCAACCAAGCTCACTCAAAATAATTACCTAGTTTGTAGCCAAGACATTGAATTAGTCCTCAGGTTGAATTGAGTTGTACGATTCATTTTCATTCCTGAAATTCATAAATGATTTCTCAATGAGGAAGAATGGAACATCGTGTCAATCATAGCGTTAATCCAGCATTTTGGAGCTGGGGAGAACATGATCAAATGATCTTATCTTGGCTTCTGAACACTCTTTCTCTGAGGATCTTCAACCTCATGTTGTTGGATGCAAACACTCTTGGCAGTTAATACAAGAGATCAACGAGTATTGCCAAGCTCAGATGAAGTATATAGTAGACAGCACTGTTTGCAACTTCGTTCTATCACAAAAGGAATCAATTGTATATCTGATTACTTCATGCGGATAAAGGTGATTGTTGACTCTCTGATTTCTATTAGATCCCTGATTTCTCATGCAGAACATGTTGAATTTATTCCAAATGGACTCTCTGAGGAGTTTTAACCAGTGATCATCTCTGTTGAAAGTAAGAATGAGATTCCAACTGTTAATGCTCTTCAGTCCCTTCTTTGAGGCTCAAATTGAGCATAACCACAATCAATCAATTTCTGATGCGATGTCGGTTAATCTTATACAAAATCTCTCTGATCTCTGGCACCCATGTCGTCAGCGATGTCTTATAGTCCAATGAGTTCTACTTCCCCCACCACCATTTTAATAGCTTTGTGCTGATGCGTCTTTCACAGGCTTTCATGGTGGTGGTGATTATTGTGGTGGTTTCCTTGCTGTTAGAGGTCGTTCACATGGTAGCTGGTTTCCTCTGCGAGAAGGCATATATTTTTGTGAGTATTGTCAATGATTTGGGCATGATCGACCATTTTGCTATTATGCACCACCTGGTTTTCGTGCATCGTACTATCACTACAATGGTGCAGCACAGAGTTTTGGACTGTATAATTATTCTGCCTATCCAGGTGTGCCATTGGTCTGCCTTACTTCAACTTGGTTCCTTCTATGGTTTTGGATCTTCTCAGGCTCCTTCTGGCTCAGCCACTTACGTGGTTTTGGCCTATCCTGGTTTAGGAGCCATTCATCATTTAACCTCCAGTCCAAACCTTGTGCAAGAGCTAGTGAAACAATTCTCTGCTGATCAGATCTTCATGGGTAATGGCATCAATATTTCTATTAAAGCATGTGGACATTCTATACTCTATCCTTCTACTACTAGTATCGCTTTATCTCTTAATAATCTTCTAGTTGTCCCCTCTATCACTAAAAATCTTCTTAGTGTATCTAAATTTCCAAGAGATAATTCATGCCTCTTTGAGTTTCATCCTAATCATGTGTTGTTAAATCTAATGGTTCTGATCATGTTTTGCTAAGAGAAAATTTTCCATGTTAGAATCAATGGCAATTATCTCATTATATTGTTACTGTATCTTTAGAATATTTTAGAGTATCCAAGATGCTTGCTTAGGATTCATTTCTTATTTATATGCTCTGATTGTTCCTATTATAATTAGGTCTAGGAGTTTACTATTAGCATAAATATGATTATTGGTTTGTCTTTTGTATCACATAATCATCACCTCAAATCAGTATCATATTAGTTTGAGAAATATTCTCTTCTTTCCTCCTTTCCTACCGAAAACCCTTTGGTTAAGACTGATATTTTCCAGTTCTTTGTGTGGTTTTCTCATGCTTAGGTTAAAGATCCATTATCCGAAGCCACAAAATACTTGAAGTTGCTGCAGAAACATTCACCTGATTCATTGGAGACACACTTGCTCTCTTTTGAATTGTATATGAGAAAACAGAAGGTTTTGCTTGCCTTCCAGGTATTAATATGTTAAATGAAGAGGCAAGAAACTTTTTTGTCTAGAATCTTATTCATGGTTTTGTGTTGTTACTTTATGCTAATTCTGGCTGATTATTTAAACATTTCTTTATTTATTTTGCATATCTCAATAAGGTTATATTTCGCTCTATCATTTCAGAATATGATGCAAGACCAGATAATTTGTTTTGTTCTGTCCCTTTTGGCTTGTAGGCTGTAAAGCAGTTGCTGAGGTTGGATGCTGAACACCCAGATTCTCATCGTTGTCTGGTATGGTACTTCATCTGACGAACAAATCAACTTCATCTTAATGGGATTTGAAATTCTAGGTTTTTAAAATTTATCAATATCAAAACAATACACAATAGTGTCTGATGTTCTGCTGCTCACCCGTCACCTCTCTTGTCTGTGTTATGTTCTTAATTTTTAAGATGTATTGTCCATATTATTCTTGTAATTTCTTCCTCCCCTTGCAAGTAAAAGCATTCTCTTTCTGTTGTCATTAATTTCTAATTGCATATGTTGCAGATTAAATTCTTCCATAAAGTGGGATCCGTCAATGCACCTGTGACCGACACTGAGAAACTCATTTGGGGTGTCTTAGAAGCTGAGCGCCAAACTATTAGGTTCTCTTCTATGGTGCAATTGTTCAATTTTTCTTCTTTCGTTGTATTTTGGAGGGCTTTCTGTAGTGGTTTATTTTTTTTATATCAATTTTTTATTTATTTCTAACTTGCAGTGGGTTATTCTTATGTAGTCAGCTGCATGGGAAATCTTTGTTTGAGGCTAATAACTCTTTCCTTGAAAAACATAAAGGTTACTGTCAGCATTATAATGAACTTTTGTTGACGAAACATATATCATGTTTTATTTTAAGGTTTCTTATTTTGTTTCCCTCTTTGCAGATTCTTTGATGCATAGAGCTGCCTTTGGAGAAATGTTGTACATTTTGGATCCCAACAGAAGGTCTGAGGCCGTCCAGTTGATTGAAGGGTCAAGAAATAATCTTGTGCAAAGGTAATGTCTAAAGTTCCATGCTATTAAGCATTGACTAAAGACGAAACTTATTCCCTTTTTGTGTCATCTTCAAATTTGTTTGACTTTTAAATGATTGTGATGCATGGCTGTATGTGTTGGATTAGGAAAGTTTCATAAGCATGGCTTGATATGTCTCTATGACTGTAAAGCTTACTCGAAAAAACTAAGCCTATTAATGAGAAACTATATTAGAAAAATATTTTGAAAAATGACGGAATTAAGTATAATTGAAAATTTCAAAAGTCTTCTGTGAATGTTGAATAATTCTGAGTCTGCTGTGTCTTTCTTTATAGTACATGCTGTCAGTGTGCTTCATAGGCTTTTATCTTGGTTATCCCCCATCCTGGATTCAATTTTGCCTTTGTAATATGAATAATGGTAGTATTGAATCATGCAATATTTTTTTGTTAGAAATGGAGCACGCGGACAGATCGGGGAATGGAAACTTAACGACTGTATTGCCGTTCATAAACTTCTTGGAACAGTGCTTGTTGATCAGGATGCGGCACTGAGTAAGTATAACTGGGACTTATTGTTACATGATTAGTTTTTCTGCTGCATCGTCTTAAAAAGGGACAAAAAAGATCATTCCATGAAATGAGCTTTTCTGTTGGTGCTTCCTGAAATAACTTGTATCTAGATTTATATTCCTTTTCAAAAGTTCTCTTGTTGGAGATTAAAAACTCTACTAATTGCTCAAGGAGAACAATATCTTGTTGAAAGGAAAAGTGATAAAACAAAATAAAAAAAAGTTCTTTAAAGGGCAAAAGCATTGTTTAATTATTTTTAATCTTTTTGCATTTATCTGGGATCAATTCAATATCCTTCAAAACGTTAATGCATTTTCATGGTTTTGGTTCTGACTTAACATTAATCTGGGTTTCTTCTTTTATAACAAAGGGGAATCTTCATGTGTAATTTTCAACAATTGTTTTTTACGAAAATGTGAGTTACACTTATTTTCCGCTGCCTTGTCTGTTATGTTAACGTGGACCTTTTATGGTGCATCACAAGAACCTCTCATCTCTTCAGTAATTGGTTCTTTCATACATATTTTGTATCATGATCTATATAAATTTCAAAATGGTTAATTTTCTTGCAGGATGGAAAGTGCGCTGCGCAGAGATTTTCTCCTACTCTACATACTTTGAGGGCAGCAACAGCTCTGTCTCTCCAAACTCTGTTCTGAATCAGATATGCAAGAGCACGGAAAACCGGAGTGCTAACCATTTGGTGGTTGATCACAATGAGTCAGTCATATCAAATGGGAAACTAGAGACGTTTAAAGATCTCGCCATCTCACAAAGTTGAACGTATCGAGTTTCGGTACTTGGTAAACCAACCTGCATTTCAAACAATTAGGTTGCAGTTCCCAACAAGGGCCATACTGAATTTCGGCACGGGTTATATATCAAATTATGACACAAGTTGCGGTTGTATTTTTCTTTGCATGGTAACCCTCTCCAAACTGATGTATTCCCTTGCAAATATGTATAATTTATGTTGTAGGGTTGGATTTTTTATTTTTTGCCCACCCATATTTTCCTGAGATGTTATACAGTAGTAGGTTACATGTATTTGAAGCATCAACCTCCAAGGTTACCATTTAGGTTGCAGGGAGAGTGAGATACATAAATTTTAAGTTTCTGGTCCTGCATTCAGCCAGCATAGCATGTATGCACCAAGAGCATGTTGTACTTCAGTTTTGCATCAGAATCCATACAAATTTATGTGAAAACCCTGATGTTGAGTACTAGTAATGGTTCAGAAGACTATAGTGAAGGAGTTTTGACTAAAATAACATTGCAAACTAGTGGTATAAAACATGAAATAGTTTTCAATTAAAAGATGCCATATTTAATGCTTATTTAGTAAAACATTTTGTCTAAACTTTGACAATTCAGCTTTTCTAAACTAGTTCCATTAAGGGGAGGGATGAGAAATGATAAACTAGTTTATTTGATTGTCTAACTTTGATTTTTGGGGACTTTGGAACTTAATTTCATATTTGTAAATAATAAGCAAAGGTAAGTAAGTACATTCTACATAGTTGATGAGGCAAGTACATTACATATTGATCAGTAATAAAACCAAAAGTAAGTAATTAAAGGTAACATTAATATAGTATCTATATGTACAACATTAACTAAGCACCAATGATGTGCTATCATAAACTAAATTAGCTCTTCTAACTCCAGCTTATACACTTTGAAGGTGTAAATGTTTAACACCTTACCATTGCACCATTTATTCTTCTTAATTGATTCCCCTTACATTTTGAAGCACTCATAGGATCTGCAACATTAGTAAATCAAATTAGTATTTAAAAATCAAAATAATGGTGCACATAAATTAGATTCACTACCAAAATATAAGAAATTAAAAGAAAAAGAAAAAGAAACCACACCTAAGCCAATGGTTTCTGAGCTTATCATTAGCCTTATTCTCTTGCATGATTCAACAAACATCCTAGAAACACAAAATAGAACCAAAATATTAAGGAAAGGAAATAAATAGTAGTTATCCATTCATCTTTTGGTGAGGAATTAATATTTTTGGGATACGTGGTTGACCCTTTTATCAATTGTCATTCATAGGAATTGAATCATTGACCTTTTGGTCATCCTGAGATCTAGCGGGACCTTACACTACTAGACCAACCAACGCCTTGTTGGTAATAGAACAATACATATGATGAATATTTTGTAGTATTCCAAGCACATACACTAATATATAGAACCATATAGTCGAACTTACTTCCAAGGCACATCCCCAAGCAACATCATGTCACCATCTCTGTCCTCATAAGTGGGCATGTATTCAATCCCATTTCCTTTATCCATAAGTTTTCTCTCATTCAAATGATTACCTGCAGGAATCAAGAAGACCAAATTACCCACATGACATTATCACAACTAAATTATGCCCACATAGAATGCCATATGTGTAACTAAAGAGAGGGTGAACTTAAGTTTTTTTTACTTATTTGACTATATGTATATTTGTGAGTTGAGTTTTAGAGAAGAATAAATGAAACAAAAAGCTTAAAAATCATTAAATATATCGGTGAACTCAACCCACAAACAAACCTTAAGAGATACAAGTTCAAATCTTAAAAAATAACATCTTTATTTATGAGTAGGATTATATATATCTACCATTATCGAACTCCATAATCTCATGCCCTAGCTGCCATTTTATAATCAACATAACACACATATATACACACAGAATACTAGGATTGAATATTAACTAATACATACTGATGGTTAAGCAAGAAAACATGGTCTCTAATGCCCTGAGAAGCTGATCATAACTCTCATACATTTCTAGATCCACTTTTCTGAGATATGGAGCTCCATCCATTGCCACCTTCACGTACTTGCAACTCTTCATTCCATTCTTCCTACTAGACCTCACTGGAGGCCACCCCACCATTTGTTCCCTACAAAAATCATAAGTTAATGCTCACACTTTTTTCTTCTATTCTTAATCTTTCAATATTCTTTATACTCCTTTGCAGTGATTTTTCTTTGCACCTATAAAACAAATTATTAGAATATATGAAAACATCTTGTATTTTCTCTATAATAGAAATTAAGATATTGTAAGATACTTCCATTTATTCTAATAAAAATTGTTCGTGTTGGATTTATGAAGTGTGAAGTCCTATATTGGATATGAGAGGAAAAGTGAACAAGTTTATAAGTGAAAAAAACTCTAACGCCTTAAAGTTTGGCGTATGACTCTCCTCTCTTCTCATGTCAGGTGACAATGAAACTTAGTTTCCTGGTGGTTGGAAATTCCTCGGTCGTGATATGGTATGATGTCATTGTTCTGAGAATACAAAATAAAAAGCAAAAATTGTTGGTAGGTAGTTTCTTAGTTCTTACTTGGGTGGTTGGGATTTAGTGGCTGAGCACAAGAAGTTATTTCCTGAAACATGGCTTGGGGTAGCAAGATGAAGATCAATGGTGTCCAAGAAACCACGTTTGGTGCAAGATTTTACACCAGGAAGACCTAGGGTGAGCTCGGTCTCCATTAATGTAAAATCAATGGTGTCAGATTCCGAGGAATAGGTGCAACTTTCCGGTGACATTGTGACGACGGTGCAATAGTTTCAACTTCAAAGGTGGAGGGTCTTTTTATGTATAATATATCTCTTGATCTTTATGATGACATCAAATATTAGAGAGTGATAACCTAATGTTTTATGCTTAGTTCTGTTGTTTCACCGGTGCCACCTTTATACTAAGGTTTCAGTTTCCGCCTAAAAAATTAAAGAGAAATATAACATTTAATGACATATATATTATTTTGATTATAATGAAATTATACGCCATTAAAAACAATTTGAAATATATATTTGACTCTCTATTAATATTGAGAATCAAAATAGTTACAAAACAATTATCAATAAACTTGTATAGTTTATTATATTTTTCATTAAGGAAACTTATAACTTAATTTGTGGATGATGATCTAATATTCTTTGATGTTGTGCTAGCCTATTAAACCTAGTATGAGAGAATACATATCTTCTCTCCTAAAAGTATAACATGGATTAAATATAAATTAAGTTTATATTTAAAATTAGATAAGAAATATTATAAATGATTAGTATTAGAGCTGACACGTGTGCATGATAGACGAAGATGCATTTGTCTAAGTAGCTTGGCAGTGTATGAAGCAGGCATGCTTGGGACTTGATTGCTTTGTTTTTGGGCCCTCTTACCTTTACGACCTACAAACTTCCACGTAAATCTAATATCCTCCTCACCTACAACATTCTTTCATATCCCTAAATAATATAACAAGATTTAGTAATAAAATACATCATTAAATGATATATAGATAATGTATAAAACTCATACATTGTTAATATGTAATTATTATATAATATAGGAACAAATGGTCATACTCAAATTTTTATCATTTGTAATACATTAATAATTTAAAATTAAATGGATATATGTGAAGTAAATCGTAAAATGTGGTTAGAATCATTAGTTGTAGACCATAGTATACTACTTATGGCTAACTATTAGAGAAACATGAAAATAGTAGTTCATTGATATTATCTGAATAATTTGACAAGAAACTCGTGCGAATTATGAGTTGTCTGTTCTAGAATATTTCGAGAGAGTACTTCTATACAAAAGGACACAAACTCAAGAAAGACACATGAACATGTATGTAAATTCTGACACGTTTTGGGATTGGGACCAGATTTTGTTAACTTATTATTTTAAAACGTTAAAACTGTACCTATCATAAGAGTGAGATTCCTTATCGGAGGGGAATGCTTTTTTTACTTTGAATTTTAAGGGTAAAATTATAATCTTAATTTAAATAACAATAATATAAATGAAATTATAGATTATTTTTTATTTGGTATTTTATAGCACTTTTATTTCCATTATTAGAAAGGAGTCTCACTCCTATCATAAATTTGGAAGTGTCAATTACCTTATTTATATATTTACTTTTAAAGGGTAGCATAGTTATAAGCGTTTTAACTTCATGTTTTTCCATAAAAAAATAGCTTATTCATAAAAAATAGATATTTATGTTTTCTTTCAAATAACTTGTTTTATAGTATGTTTCGATCAACAAGGGATTAATATTTGGGGATACGGTCAGACACAAATAAGCATACGTTTCCCTCAAACTATAATTTAATCTCAAACTATAATTTAATGAGTTTAGAGTGAAATATTGAATTCTTATTAGCAATATTTACTGGGAGAGGTTGTAACACACTCCAAATAAAATTAATTCTTTATTGATAATGTTGGAAAATAAGTCACATATCGTATACTCATTGTCTCAGGAATGATTTAAGTACATGTTGGTTTACTCCTCTCATGATAAGGTTTCATCTCAGCATGTTAAGGTTCTATCTCAAAGCCAATTGACAATGAGAGAAGTAGTCCAACATGTATTTAAATCATTTCCGAGACAATGATTATGCGATGTGAGACTTACTTTCCAACATGCCCCCTCCACATAAGTCTGTCGGACCAGACGAAATGTTACTTTTGACTCATAACTAAATAACATCTTTTGGCTCATGACTACCGGAAAGAAGTTGAACTCTGACTCTGATAACATGATAATGTTTCATCTCAAAACCAATTGGTAATGAGAGGATGAATAACTCAACATGTATTTAAATCATTCTCAAGATAATGATGTAGGCGATGTGAGACTTACTTTCCAACACATAAGGGGAAAAATATATTTGGTTACGTCAAAAAATAGTTTAAGTTGTTTACATTTTATATTATTAATGTAAAATATAGTTATATCAATCGTAAGATCATACGTATTAAATTATTTCAATTGAGCATTTACTAGATGTGTCATCAAGATCTCTCCAGTAAAAATTGAATAGAAAATAATGTTTACAATAAATCTTTTCTCTTAAGTTTTATCAATATAAATAAAACATAAAGTAATATAAAAAACAAGGAAATAACTCATGTGAGACTAATGCGTGAGAAATGAAAACAATTAATATGATTATTGAATATTTTTTTCTCGATCAACTCATTGGATCTTATTTGAATGATTAATATTAAAAGATATATACATGACTATCATATGATCAATAACTAACTTTTAATTATTATTACTTATAGTTAGTTGTAAAACCCAAATTTATTATTCTCAAAACTTTTAGAAGAAAATTGTTATAAATTGAATCGCCTCCTAAAAAATAATATTAATATTAAAACAAAATTAAAAAGAATAAAGAGAAATGGGGTAGGGACATAGGCCCCCACATGTATCGATCTTAGAAGTAAGGGTCGACTTTATAAGAAGTCCATTTGCAAGTATGGGTTTAGGTGTGGGCCCACCTTTACCATGTGACCATGTCTATACGTTATAAGAATCCTCTCTATAAAGTAAAGTTGTTGTTTTTACTTGGATATCTAAAACTAAAGGTGTTATCGTATAAGGTTAAAAGTGTAAATTGATTTCAAACCTATTGAATATTCTACCCTACAATCCCTTGTGCAATGTCATGCATGGCTATCACTTAGCCCACTCAAATCATGTGTATAGTTGGTAAAGTTATTATATTTAAGGAAGTGAATCCATTTATTCTAACAGTTTAAACTTACTTCACTCTTAGCTATCAATTATAGAAAAATTCAATAGTTTAACTTAGTGAATAATTCTAAATCATTAGATTTCCACTAAAATATGAAGTACGTTTAAAAAACTTATTCTTAAAATAATTTAATTCATTCTCTACGTTTAATGCTTCCTATTTTAGTTTTTCAAATTTTCTTCACTTACTTCCAGTGCATCTAATGCTTCTAGATAATGTTGTGTCACTTTATTATATTTATTGTATACCTGTATATATTTACACAATAGTATTTAATTAGTTTGTATTTTAATCAATAAGTTACCAATGGACCTAGTAAAAAAAAGATAGTGTGATTTTTGCTTGAGAAAACTTTATTAAACGGGTTTATTTCTTTATCTTCTCTCTTTTCTTTTCCTTTCATTTTGGTCAAAATACAAAAACAAGATTCGTTGATGATGCATCCTACTAGCTCTTTAATCTTTATATATGAAAAGTGTCAAAAGAAAAAGAAATATAGAAATTAATCATTTAGAAAGCGAAAGTGTGGTACATAATTAGGCCAGATGAATAATTCATTTGTACAAAAAAAAAAAATCATTAATGTTTCAAACATAATTTTCGATGATTAATGGTCATTAAGCATGAATTTCTCTACCGTAAAAGCAATTAACCTACGCTTTGAGAGAAGTAGCTCAACATGTATTTAAATCATTTCCGATCCAATGAGGTAGACGATATGAAACTTATTTCAAACATAGAAAACCATTGAATCCTTCAAAATAATTTAACCATTCATCCACAAAAAATATAATTTAATTAATATTTAATGGAACTAGAAAAGTTACAACTTTATTTCTCTCTATTCTTTTTGAAGAAACTAGCACTACATTATCTCAAATAATAATGGTAGTATGACACTATACCCCATTACATGCATAAGATACCACTTCTCTTTTATCTTTTAGCAATCAAATGGAAAAGAAAAGAAAACAAGTGGAAAGTGTAATGTCATGAAGCTCCTTTCCAACTTGCATAGATAAATCTCTTATTTCTTTTATATATATATATATATATATATATATATATATATATATATATATATATATATATATATATATCCTCAATGCAAATGGAGAAAGAAATGACAACTACATATTCACTTTAGGGTAGGCATAATTCAAAGTCTCAACCCCTTGTTCTTCCCTAAAGGGGGTGCAATTAATGGCACAATGGACCCTCTTTCTTCTTATGTTAGTATAGTAAAAGTTTAATAGTACTAGTATTTATGCTTAAATTTGCTTCATTGATTCACATGGCCATGGCAACAAAACAAGATAGGCTTTATGGTTAGCCAAAGTTTCTATAGACATGGTATGTTGGAAGCTAAGATAAATTGTACATTGTCTTGTCAAATAGCTATAAAGGACATAAGGTAATTACTTTCATTGTTGAAACCTAGTTAGCTATGTGGCCTAATGTTTTGTATTTTATTTTTCTATTGGTTTATTCATTTCTTGATTTGGAAGAGTACAACTAGTGGTTTATTCCTTTAATCTTTCTTTTTTAGTTCTAGAATGTCATTTATTTGTTTTTTCTCACATACTTGGATATGTCTTTCTCTTTATCTATCTTATTATTTAGTGAAACTAGATTAGGAATTGAAGTCTTCAACATAGAAAATTCATTGGACTAAAATGCTTTCAGACAAATTAGCATCATTGCAATTGTTATCATTAATGACATGAGCAAAACATAGAAGATTTAATTGATTGTTTGGTAATACTCATGAAGCTAATCTACTCCATTCTGAAAACAAGATGTACAACGTAGAACATGTCTTAAATCCTTTAAATTATATTAAATCTTATTAATTTATCTTAAGCTTAAGTGAAATGAAGTACCGTTTGTTCTCCTTGTCATACTATTTTTCTAATAAAAAATCTCACATTCTTCGCTGACCAATTTGTTTGTTGGAAAGTAAGTTTCACATCGTCTACCTCATTGTCTCGGAAATGATTTAAATACTCGTTGTGCTACTCTTCTCATTGCCAATTGGTTTTGAGATGAAACATTAACAGATATCAGAGTCAGAGTCTAACTTCTTTCCGGTTGTCATGAGCCAAAAGATGCAATTTAATTATGCATTGGTCAAAGGTAACATTTCGTATCGTCCAGTAAACTTATGTGGAGAGGACATGTTGAGATGTTAGTCTTATATTGCCTACATTATTGTATCAGGAACAGTTTAAATACATGTTGCACTACTCATCTCATTGCCAATTGGTTTTGAGAGTAACTTAAACATTGTTTTCTTTCCAAAAATTCAATAATTAGCAAGTTCCTCTAAAGAAAATAACTATCAAAAGTTCATGAAAGTGTAAGTATATGTAGTAAAGTATTTCAATTAAGTTATACTAGTATTACTTTTATAATATCTATATAACGTGAAAACAAAATTCATAGAAGAATCGTCAACGTAAAAAAAAGTTCTCTTAAACTATGAAGTTAACATTCATGGAACCATTCAAAGAACGTGAAATCAAAGAGTGACCATGCATACTCATTTCTAAAAATTCTTATGCACTTACCCAAGAAGACCTCATGCAACGAATACAAATAAGAAAAGAGTAGTTCCTTCAATTGAATAAAGTAAGCATTTAATTATATCAATAAAACCAAATTCGTTGTATATATGCAGATAATTAATAATTTAGATCCCAAAATAATATTGATAAGTGTTGGGAATCATTCCTAATTGATGTGGAAGTATAACCAATGCAACTTGGTAGATGAACCATTGTACACATTCAATGATGACTCTTCCAATGACTTTTGGAAAGTATGGAGCTAAACTTAGAAAGTTGGAGTGAGTCTTGGAATTACTCCTTGACTTTTGAAATACATGAAGTGCAACTTAGGAAGTTGGAGTAGCATTTTCAATGTATCTTGGAAGTGTGACAATAGTTAATCATTCACTATGTCTTTATGATGAAGCTCTCATTCCCTTCACTATATAAAGGGAACCTGTGAGGAAGAAATGTACAAGCAAGTGAGAAAGAGCAACATATAGAGAAAGTGAGAGAGTTTATATCCACTTTAGTGTGAGTTTTGTATTCCTAGTGAGATACTAGATAATGTTTCTATTTCCATCATCTTTGGGTGAGATTGAGTGTTATCCTCATTGTAATAGAGAGTCAAATATTGTAATCCTATTTTCTACAGTGGAGATATTTTCTGGACTAGGTCTCGTGTTTTTTTTCTTCTCACATTGAGGAAGTTTTTCCAAGTTAAAATTCTTGTTGTCATTATTCTACTATTCTCTATTTTCTTTATTCACGTGCCGCTTCCGCAAATGCCTATTTTGCATCACACAGAGCAGGGAAATCGGTTCCGAATTTCCCAACAATAATAAGCCAGGCATGTAGTTAGTCTAGTACTTGCACATGTTTTGGTGTATGTAATAAATACAATCCGTATTGATCCAAAACCCACATTTACTTATATGTAAAAATTATATGGTTTCCACCATACTATAGTATTGCACTACCATTAGGACTTCCAATTCAAAACTAGTCTATTAGGTAATGAAGTTTCATAACTTAAGTATGATGTTGAATTTGTTATAAATTTGTTATGATACTCAACGTGAGACTCATAATATAGTGACAACATACTCATACATCTCCTTGAAGTTAGGTTGTAGTAACTCTAACTTCCTTTGATGGTTTTAGATGGCAAAGCATTGATCAAGAGGATTCAACTTGTCAAATCTTTCTCATGAATATCAATCTCACTAAGAATAGGAATATCAAAATATGTAACTTTTCTTCTCCACTCCTTCATTTTTTCTTTAACTTGTTCATCTTATTCCTCCAAGTCAATCAACACTTTTTAGTTGATTGAGTTCATCTACAACATCAAGGAATGTAATAGAAAGGGGTGAGTCAATTTAAACTTAGTGGTGTGTTGGAGGTGCATGTATAAAGGTTGTGAGTTCGAATATCATTCATAATAAATTTTAAAAATATTAAGAAAATGAAGTTAAAAATAGTTTGATTAGAGTGAAGGGTTAAAGTAAATGAAAGTGAAGAAAATGAAGTTAAAAAGACTAACATACTAAGATTTGTCGATAAAAAAATGAGTCACAATTTAGTGTTCGTTTGCGAGTTAGGTTTAGATGAGAAATATGGGAAAGAGTCTGACTTCATAGTCATTTCATAAGTATATTTCATAGTTCTCAAACTTTCATTTCTTTCCCCTCCAAACTCAACTCGGAACCTAGCCATTAAGTGTTGTAATATGGCAAACTCAAATTTGCCATAAAAATGACCTTGTTGTAATATGGCAAACTCAAATTTGCCATAAAAATGACCATCTATTTTTAGTTCTTTTATAATCTCAACGGTTATTCTCTATATTACTGAATCAAATAATTGTAATGCAAAGGGATACCCATACCCTGTATAGTTCAGGATTTATTGCACTATACAAACACCCAAAAAAAAATAAGATGAAATGGAAAATTAAGAGACTTAGGTAGAGGAAATTAAATAAAGGAGACAAAATTGAATTAGATCTATAAAGCAAACAAAAATGGATTGACAATAAATTGCTGAAGAGTGTACAACATATAACAAACAAGGCAAAACATTTTACTAAAACCATGAGTTTTAATTTCCCTATTTCATTAAATAGGGTCCTATAAAAATCATCCATTCTTAGGCTTATATATAATAGACAAAGTCTAATTCATGCATCAAAATATCAAACTATATTGCTTACTCAAATATAATAAAACGACAACATAATTTTGAAATGATCATCAAAACGTGTACAACATTATACTCTTTACTTTCATCTCTATCTTTTACTTTGTCACGCCTTCTATAAATCCCTTTAAAGACCCTTTTGGTTGCATATCAAAACCCTTTGCATCTGATCTCTTCATAATTCTCAGCCTCTTGCATGATTCAATAAACATCCTGCAAAATTACCCCTTTAAATATGAATACACAAATATAATAAAAGTAAGATTATTATAAGTAGCTTCAAATATGGAAAATTTACCATTGTCATCCACTATCATTTCCTACTTACCCCACCTACAACTAAATATTCAATTTTTATATATTTTATTTTGTATAATTAGAACGTTTTTTTTTTGTATTTTGTGTATTTTATATTATATTTTTTTGGAAGGAGATTCACTTACTTCAAGAGTACTCCACATCATATCTATTGGGAAATCCAATTGTTTGAATTGATGAGTAGATCTAAACAATTAAATTTACTAGAATTGATGACTAAGATATGAAATAATTTTAAAACATTTACATTGGAGTAAGTGGATCCCTTATCATATTTTTTATTATTAGCTATACTTTAAATTATAAGTTTATATTTTTATTAGAATGTCAAATTTAAGGCTAGAGTAGTAGTTTCAAGTTGTAATTAATGTATTGGTGATTGATACCTAGGATTATATAGTTTTTTTTTTGTAGAAATTAAAAATTTCAATGGCAAAATATAAAATTATACTATGATGATAATTATATCGTATTTTGACTTTATATATAATATATATAGTATAAATATACATATATACATCTTCTTTTAAAATCTTGAATATTTTACTCATGTGTATTTTACTTTATAAAGTTCATATAGTATTTGGCATTGGATATTTGATCATTCTCGGAAATGTTGCCAACTAAGAAGCTTTTCTTAATCTTTTAATGTGTCTAACAATAATGTCTTTACCTTTTTGAGGACATGCCATTATGGATGATATTTTTTCTCACCCTCATCCCATTATGATGTGTCGATCATTTTAATTAAGTATGCACGCATGTCTGCTATATGAGGTGCAACATAATTTTATGTTTTTTTATTTTAAGATTGATAAAGTAGAACTTGGAATTTATTAATTAGGTCAATGAATAACTTATTAATTAATGGGCTTGTCTAATCAAGTGTTGTTTGGGAGACTATAAAATTGTTTTTCAAACTTATTCTTATCATTGTTTTGACCAACTTCGATGTCATTTAAATACTTGAGATTTGTAATAAAAAAATCAATAATTGTTCCAAAAGCTTAAGCTATTTGATGTAGACAAACAATATTGTATTATCTAATACCTCCATCACACAACAATTATTTTTGGGTTTAAAGCCTGTAATATACACGTATTCATGAACTTTAACTTATTTTATTATCTATTAGAATTTAGAAGAATGAAAACATTATGAATTGAGTTATTCACTACTTCATCATAATGACCATGATGCCATGTCAAAAATCAATTGTCTAACGTTAAGTTTTTAGAAAATTAGTTCTTGACCGAGTGGATACTTAGTCCATGTTCGTTATGGATTAAAATTTTAAGTTTTTATTAGCTTATTTTTTTTCAATTTTTTCGGTTATCATTTTACCCACTTATGAGTTTATTAAAACTTTTGTATAAAACTTGACATTTGTGTATTATTTATTTTGTGAATTATGTAATTCAAGTTTAATAACTGCTATTTATTTGTGTGTCATGTTGTTTTTTAATATTGATATTGATTTTTATATTGTATTTTAATTTTAATATATTTTTTAACATTTGTTATGCAATATTAAAAAATAAAAAATATATGATGGTAAATATTAAAATATGTATTTAAAAATAGTATAAAAAACAATCAAAATAATCATAATACAAACAAATAATCTTATGTCTTTTCAAATTATGTAAAAAACAATATTTCTACCTAATCTAAACAAAATATACTAGTTTATATTCAATTTTCAACTAAGATACTCAAACATAAATATATTATAAATAGATTTTATATATATATATATATATATATATATGTCTTTTATTTTTAATCTATGTCTTAACATCTTTGAAATATATACTTATCAACGCACATAAATTAAGTATACAGTAGAAAAACTGTATAAATAAGAGTGATAAAGATAAGTGTGAAAGTTAATGAAAATTCCTAGCATGTACCTAATTTAATTTTCAGACAAGGAATCATATTTAGTTGGTGGTGGGTGCACTATGACTATTTGGTGGCTTTTCTATGTGACTTGTAATGGACACAAATATTTTTATGGTTTACTTGACTCGTATTTCACACGCTTATCACTATTATTATCCCAGGAAACTAACATATAGATGCTCCCACCCAAGCAAAATAAATAAATAAATGTATATTTAAGGGTTTATTTTTAGTGCTTAATTGGAAAGTTTATTATTGGTAAGGTAATAAAAGTAGATAATTACAATAAGAAATGGCTGAGTTAAATAGGCCAGTGCAATAGACTAAGTGGTTATATCTATTAAGAAAAAAATGTTCTTGTCACATTATCATAGACACATGTCAATTTTTCCTTGATTTTTTTGCCTCCAAAATTGGTCAACATTCTTATTATGTACTCTTACACATTGTATTAAGATTGGTTTATATATTTCATTTTATTTTATTAAATTATTACACAATGTTATTAATATATATTTTTAATAAAATTGATAATGATGTGGTTTTAAATATATCTAAAAATCAATTTGTCCCATATAAATGTACGGATAATATGTGTTCTTAACCATACGACAAAAAAATATGGTTAAGAACAACCTCTCACACAGAATAAAGACACTTCACTTTGTACAACATCTCACACATGATAAAAATATACTTATACTCATTTTTCATTACTCAATATATTATTTAATAAGATATAATAATAATAACATTTAATATATATACTGTATATAAGAAAAAAGTTTCATCAATATTCATTTTCACATGTGTCACAACCACATTCATTTTTTTCCGTCCAAAATTCATAGGCTAGCATAATAACAGAGAGGAAATAGTAATTACTAAAAGGAATACCTTATACTTGATATTTGGATTTTTCAATGGCAACTTTGTCATTATATAATGATTTTTTTAATATCATTGTAATGTAAATTGTATGATATATTTCTATATGTATACATTTAATATTGTTGTGGATAATTTAGTCATTTCCTATCTACTCCATTCATCTCATTTACGAGAAACATTTTAACTATTAAAATATACGGGTTACATGTTTGTTTTTAACAATACGAATGCATATGTAACATGTGTATTTTTAACCATGTGAATGTATAAGTATAATGTGTATTTTTAACCATGTGAATGTATGAGTAACATATGTGTTATTGATCATGTGACAAAAAATATCATTTTGTGCATATGCACGGGTAACTTGTTAGTTTGGTATATGAATGAGTTTCTTGACTATATTTTACTATTTGAGTCTTAATTACAGAAAACTTAAATTATAGCTTAAATATTCAATTTGATTTAACAATTATATTGGACTAAAGTTAATTAACCTTTTGTTATTTTGTTTTATTTTAAATTCAACTTATTTAAAATGTTTGTTTTAAGTATATTATTGTTATAAAATCTTTGTTAATTATTTACACGATAAATATAGGTTTTAATGTTTTATTAATTTTTTTTGGTTATATATATATATTGGTTTTATTAATTAATATGTACATATGTACCCAGCCCCACATTAATTCACTTTGTTATAACAAATACAACAGATTATAAAAATATTTTAAAAAGCTTGAATTAAATAAAGAAAACTATAACAAATAAAAATATGAATATATGTTTTTGAATATGAAAAACATATTTAATTACTAATTAATAAGAAAAAATGATTAGAAGGAAGAGGGGCAAGAAGGACTTACTCCCAAGGAACATCTCCAATCAGCATCCAATCACCATCTTTGTCTTCATAAATGGGAACTTGTTCACAATTCTCTGCATTCTTCAATGCCTCACCTGTCAAAAATTTATTTTAAATTAATTTTAGCTGTTAATGACTTAATTTTATAATATTGTTTGTCATAAAAGCAATACTTTTTTTAGTGATTAGGAGAAGTTAATAAATTATGTTAATGAAGAGACCAAATCAACTTTATACACTGCATGCCAACACATGCTAAGGAGAATGTTTAATAATTCTATATAAGACTTGGTCTCCCCCTTTGTTCCTTTAGAAAAACTCACTTATTTATTTTCATTTTAAAAAATAACAAGTATTTTAATAAATCCTATGATACCTAATTTAGGATAGTAATATTTTGAACTTGTAATAATATTATGGTTAATTGTATGCACATCATATATTCATGACTCATGAGCCATTGAATGAGGCATCTATATTTTGATAAAACTAGTAGACTATATAATACTTTTTCTCCAAATTCTAGTAAAAATTTCTTTCATGATAATGATCATATGCGTTAATCCATTGATCTTATATCTAAAATAAACATAAATTAATTGCACAACCATATTAATATATCAACAATTAATTTATGTTTATTTTGCTTAATTTACACATGCATATATTGTACATCTAGGAAGTACACACCTAGTATATGATTTTGCATGTCTCTATCTTAAGTTCTTAACCATATCTACCCTAATTAACTAGCATGAAAAGATTTAACAATTAATAATGATGTAATGATACACAAAGAAAGAGTAAAACATCAAAATGTTAAATGTTCGATTCATGAAACCGTGCAATAACTTGTTGGGAGAAGCAACTACATAATGTAACTTACCGATTCCATAGCAACCAAAGAGCTTTTCCAAGGCCAAAGCTAATTGTGAGTACCCCTTATGCAAACCTAAATCAATTTTACGCAAGAATGGAGCACCATCCATGCTAACCTTCACATAAGGTCTTGAAGCTTCATTCACACTATTCTTCTTCCGGTATGAACACACCGGAGGCCACCCCACCATTTGATTCTTCGTAGGCATTTTCCGGTCATCGGAGGAGCTGTTTTCGTCACCGCCACCCTCAATCTCCGAGAACACCCTCTTCTTTTCATTCTTATCAACACACATAGGTTCCCCACCGGGAAGACCTAACCTTAGTTCCGTGATTTCAAGTCCAAGTCCTAATTCTTTGGTCATGTTAATTTTTCTAGTGTGTTTAGGCAATTTTGTTTGAGAATTTATTTGGTTTATGGATTGAGAATATTTGGTGAAGGATCAATAGTTTGTTTTGTATATGGAAGAAGTGAACGGGGGTTAGTTAATATATATGCAAAGTGAATAAGATATTATCTTAGTCCAATACAAAGAGAGATTGTGACATGTGATGTTTAAAAAAAAATTAACGGTGCAGATTTGAAGTAATTTTCAATTAATATATTTTTTAATCTTCAAATTAATCTGTGCCTCACATTTCAGTACTGGACTATCTAGTATCGGAGAAGATCTTAACCCTTTGCAAAGTATATGGAAATTATGGACATAGTGGTAGCAATGACAGGTCAACTAAGGTTAAGTGGTCGGTCACATGAGAAACAAAAGTAGGGACTTGTTCCCTCATAAAAATTATTGAAGGCCAGCACCATAAGTTGGATACTAGACATATCCTACGGTTCTTGGTGCCTTGGGATTTGGTGTGATTTTATCATGGCCCTTTGATTAGATGACTGGGAACAAGCCATGTGATTTGCTTCATTGAGGGTCGTCTTTGGAATAATTTATATTCAAGGAGGGTAATGTTACTAGCATCATTTCTTAAATCATCTCTATTCACTACTAGATTGGATTGTGATATATGACAAAAACAATCATCTGATGGCCATGATTTCATGTTATTCTTAATAAAAAATTAATATAAAGTTTTTAAAAAAAAATTAGTCTCATATTCCAGTATTTACAAAATAGTCAAGAATATGCATCAATCACTATTGTGTATACATATATTTGCATCACATATGAAGTTTCATTACTTTATATTCTTAGTGAAATTAAACATGTTTGTATTATGTATCATCTTTAATATTAGAAACTACAATAATTTCGCCGAGTTTTTTTAAACAATTAGTAATCCTTATGCATGTGAATAAGGAATATAGTATTTTTTACCTCGTCTAAAGTTAATATTTTTTTAATTAAGCCTCTATAAAAAATTAATTTGTTTTTAATCACTTATTTTATTAAAAATGATGTGTTTTGGTCTCTCATCAATTATAGTGTAATTTTAGGATCTAAAAACAAAAAATGCAAACAAAGGTTAAACTCAACAACACCAAAGTTACAAGGAAAAATGTATATTTAAGCTTATAAATAAACAATTAAAAGGTATTAGGCTATTACGTTTTTAAAAGTTCTGATGTGATTTTCCCTCTTTCGGTGAGTAGTAAATATGAAATGTATTAAGATAGTATCTCTAAGTTTCAGACCATATATGATTACATGTTTCACCAAATTATTGTATATACCGAATTCTTTTAGATGATGATGACCAATGCCATAATACATGAAAAATCTCGATAGATATACTAATTATTTCTTTTTGTATTGAAGATTTATTTACTTCAAGAATAATTTTAAATAATTTATTTCACATATTAGTTATCAATTATAAATAAATTTAATAGTTTGAATTAGTGAATAAGACTAAGTTCATTATTTCCTTTTGATAACTTATCTTTCAAATAAATACATGAGAGAATGATAACCCCAAAATATAATATTAATGCATGTCATTTATGTGCATCATGATGATAATGCAGTGAGCAAAAGAATGAAATGGTAGGACCCAAGACAATTCTCTCTGGATTGTGAAGGATCATAGCAAATCATGAGTCAAAAAACATAACAAACCATAGGTCCAGGGAACACTTAGGATCAAGTTACAAGCCAGGAGCCGAAAAATATGTGAAGCAATTCAGGTTAAAGATTTCATATCAATAAGGAACAAGATAACTCAAGAGTTACTAACTTTTAATATTTTGTCACAAAATTTGCTATGCAAAATATATTTGAAGGGTTATATTTTTCTTTAATCCAAAAAAAAAAAAAAGAAATTATTAAAAGGAATACCAAAGGCACTCCAACAAGCACTCCACCAGACATAACTTTCTTCTTGTCTTACAACCTTACTTTCCACTTTTCCAACATTATGTTTCATATCTTTTCTAAACTGTTGTAATATTGTGTCTCCAACTCTGTCTCATCTAATCAGATTTTGATACATAATATAAAAATAATATGCAAATTAAACTTTGTTTTCTACTACTCAATTTTTTATAATAAATATCAGAATTTGATTGAATGAGACATGATTGGAGACACAATTTAGGAACGACCCATCCCCATTCTATCTTTTCTAGATTTCAAGCCAATCCCTATGTATTTTTATAACTGAAGTTATGTTAAGAAAATGTGTTTCCTATTTAGCGTGTGGTTCTTCAAAAACAATATAATATTAAATATTTCTTATCGATATATAGTTTTTTTAGGTTTCAACGGTAAACTTTTTAAACCAACAATGATGACATTATTTATAACAGGGCCATAAGATTCAAATAAAAACAAGGCAAATATTAAAAGAAAAGTGAGTAAAAAGTAGTGTTAATAAAAATAACAAAAAAAAGCAAAAAAGTGAATAATAGAGTTGGGGGAGGGATCCACTACGTGAAAAAGATTTACTCCACATCCTAGCCATCCAATCTTAGAAAATTCAATGGTTTAGATGTACTCACCTATTCAAACCATTAGATTTCCCAAGATTGAATGATCATGATGTGGAGTAAGTTTTTTTCACTTACTATTGGAGTAAATAGATCTCTGCCATAGAGTTGGTGGGTGGAAAGATTGAGATGCAAGTAGAAAAGGTTGTTGCAGGCTCGTGGGCCCAATTCGTCATCATAAAGCCCACCCACTCCCAGAAAAGCCCGAATCGTCAATATCGGAAACTTCACGGGAACGTTTCATCAATTCACTTCACTACTTCAGATTCGCCGTTTACTTAAACGCCGCCGTCAAAGTGTTCCCACTTCACACTACACTGAAGAAGGTTCTAGAAGAGAAAGATTAAGTGTTTTTTCCCCACACGAATTTGAATTTTTTGATTCGAAGATTCAATGAGTGGAGCTTTATCAGGGTTACAAGATCACCTCAAATTAGCAAGAGAATACGCACTCGAAGGAATCTACGACACTTCAATCATCTTCTTCGATGGCGCCATTGCACAAATCAACAAGTAAGTAACCGTTAATTTTCAAATTTAGTTCAATTTCGTTTCGTTTATGGTTGATTCATCGTTATTATTGTTATTATAGACACCTAAACAGTGTTGATGATCCATTAATCCGTTCAAAATGGATGAACGTGAAGAAAGCACTATCTGAAGAAACAGAAGTAGTGAAGCAACTAGATGCGGAGAGAAATGCTTTTAAGGAAACTCCAAATTCGAATTCAAGAAGGCCTCCTTCACCACCGATATCAGTTTCATCTGTTAAATCTAATTTTGTATTTCAGCCGTTGGATGAGTATCCGACTTCATCATCATCCGGCGGCGGCGGTGGTTTTAATAATCCGATGGATGATCCCGATGTGTGGAGGCCGCCGAGTCGAGATACTTCTAGAAGACCACAGGCCGCGAGGAATTTGAAGAAAGATGGCGCGTGGGCGCGGGGTGCTACTTCTAGAACATCAACAACCGGTGCTGCAGCAACAAACGCTAATGCTCGCGGTGGTGCCAGGCTGAGTAGGGTTAACTCTGGAGCTCGAGGATCGGCGGCAGTGAAGAAAGGGAATTCTTCTGTAAAGTCCAGTAAGACAGATTCAGTTGTAAGTTGCGAAAATCGCTTACTTAGGATATTATTGATCCCTGTTTGACTAGTATGTTTTTTATATTGTGGTTGTGGATACATTGTGTTTATGCGTTTGTGGGTAATTGTAAAAATGTGGTTAGCGAGACTGCCAAAATAGCAATTTTGAGAGTGTAAATTAAAATATTGGTGACTAGTGTTGCTCATAGTAATGAGTAAATTTTGAATTGAAGGTAACAGTTGGATCCAATATATATCCAAGTGAGGTGTTATTTTACAATTGAATGTGTTAATAGTTACTAGGTTTGCTCATTGACCTTGCAGATAGCTTACCATAGTCATCATTTTGTGTAGCTTATGAAGGTTCACTTGAAAAATAGTCCTGCAATAACAATGTAATTAGGGATGAGCAAATCACATATCTATATCTGTATTGTGTTCCTATCCTAGTAACTAGGATAACTGGGTGCCCATTGTTGAGGCTTACAAAGTGATTTGGCAAAGGTGTTTTATCGAATTCAGTTATTTTGTGTGTGCAACCTCTGCTTTTTTATAAAGCCCAACCAAATAAATGTACAAGTGTCAGCAATGATTTTAAATCAAAATATTAACATTTTTTCTGTTGTTTAATAAACTTCAACAAACAGCCTAGATTACATGTTCTATACATCTCAAGCTTGAGATGTCTGTCTTCTGCTTTATTATTTACAAAAGTAATTTAGACTTTTAGGGGTTGTGGCAATTTTGGTGTCTACATTATCGTCACCGTGTTACATTGTGTAGAGTCTCTTATTGGCCCTCAAAAGTCTCAAGTGTGTGTTTATTTTATGGATAGAATGGGGATGGTGATGATGGAAAGTCAAAGAGGCCACAATATGAAGGTCCTGATCCCGACTTGGCAGAAATGCTCGAAAGGGATGTCTTAGAAACCTCTCCCGGAGTCAGATGGGATGATGTTGCTGGCCTCACTGAAGCCAAAAGGCTTCTAGAAGAAGCTGTTGTTCTTCCACTATGGATGCCTGAGTATTTCCAGGTATTCTTGAATAATTATTTTACTTCCAATTCTTATATAATTAAAAATCTGTTATATTAAACGAATATTTTGGTATTGTGATGATGTGTATATGGTAAGTTGGCAACTTTAATTGATCCTCATTTGGCTATATATTGAACTAATCTTCCCTGCAACCACAATTTAATTTTTGCTTGCAACTCTTTCTTGTTTGTAAAGTTATTGTTATGACATAAGTTTATGTGCACAAGTTCTCGTGTTACATAAAGCTCATGTGGCATGATAAGATCTTTTTCAAAGAAATTGCTTCCTTAATTGGTCTATTCTTTTGACTAGGCTCGTATTGTATCCAAATTCTCACATTAGGATCAGCCAGTTAGTTTCTTATCTCTGCAAGATCTGTTTTTGTATGTCTAGAAAAATTATTCCTGCGGTGCTCATTAGTTCTGTTCTCGCAGGGAATTAGGAGGCCGTGGAAAGGTGTTCTCATGTTTGGTCCTCCGGGAACTGGGAAGACACTTCTTGCTAAAGCTGTTGCTACTGAATGTGGTACCACTTTCTTTAATGTTTCTTCTGCTACTTTGGCTTCTAAATGGCGTGGAGAAAGTGAGCGCATGGTACGGTGTTTGTTTGATCTTGCCAGAGCATATGCACCAAGTACAATTTTCATTGATGAAATTGATTCTCTATGCAATGCTAGAGGGTAAGTCTTTGTTCCTTCCACAAGATAATCTTCATGCCTCCATGGGCTCACTCTTAATATGTACTATCTCCTGGAATTATCTGAACTCTTATTGAGTTGCCTTCTACTTCATCAGGGCTTCTGGGGAGCATGAGTCATCCAGAAGGGTGAAGTCTGAACTTTTAGTTCAGGTTGATGGTGTAAATAATACTTCGACGAATGAAGATGGTAGCCGTAAAATAGTAATGGTTTTGGCAGCCACAAACTTCCCATGGGACATAGATGAGGCACTAAGGTCTGTATTTGCTTCTCTGCATTCTTTTCTTCTCAGTTTGTAACTTTTAAGTGGTTAAAAACATGAGACAAGTTATGTTTCTCCGAAATCCTTTTGATACACTGGTCAACAATTGCTCACCCAATTTGATGTTAATGCTAAGCAGAAGAAGGCTGGAAAAGCGTATATATATTCCTCTTCCAAACTTTGAGAGTCGTAAAGAGCTGATCCGTATCAATTTGAAGACTGTAGAGGCAAGTTACTGTGTTACTGTCTTGTTCATGTAGGATCTTGGGTCTTGGCCTTACTTTAAAATTATTTATTTTTTGTTTAGTAAAGCCTTTAATTGATTTTTGCTATGAAATATGGATATATAAGTTATGTTATCTTGAGTAGAATTTGAGCCCTTCACCCAAAAAAAGAATGGAATTGGGCATTTAATAAGGTAATAAGTTTGTCTTAACTTGCACCAGGTGGCCACGGACGTCAATATGGATGATGTGGCTCGCCGAACAGAAGGCTATAGTGGAGATGATCTGACTAATGTCTGTCGCGATGCTTCGTTGAATGGTATGAGGCGTAAGATAGCAGGAAAGACTCGTGATGAGATAAAGAACATGCCGAAAGATGAGATTTCAAATGATCCTGTTGCCATGTGTGATTTTGAAGAAGCTTTGAAGAAAGTCCAACGAAGTGTTTCTCAGGCTGACATTGATCGTCATGAGAAGTGGTTTCACGAATTTGGATCGGCATAAAAAAGACTGTGTAACACAATGTATGGCAGTTTCTCTTTTTTAACCCTTCCCATTTTCTGCACAGACTAGGTGATTTGCCTATATTGTTTGTCAATGTGATATTTGTTTTCTGGTGGTTGTTGATTGTAATTTACTAATCTTCTGGTGTTGAATGTTTCTTCAATTGTTCATTTGTATTTGTACAATTTATGATTTATGTAATGTGTAATTGACATGCTTTCAAAACCATTTAAGAAGTTTAACTTATACAACTTATGCAATGTGTACAATTTATGAATATTGTAATTATTCAACTGAGAAAATCACAGGGGAGTTCCTTAAACATTTAATGACAAAAATATCAGTAAAAATTAATCCAATGAAACTAAATCAATTATTTTAATTTGTACTTCCAGACTTTAGTGAGAGTGTTTTGAACGAGTTCAGATCATCTTCAATTTAAGGGTTCAAATCGTTATTTATTTTTGGGCAGCATTTTAATCAAGGCTAAACTATTAGAGTTGTTGGCTGTTTAACACTTTTTTTAATAGCATCTTAATTTGGTTTATTCTAAGTTAATTAAAATGAAGCTGCAGCAATTGAGGCAATGAGCTACAAATACTTTTAGAGTAGAGGCAAGTGCTTCTTTTCAAATACTTTTCTAGATTACAATATACATGACTATGGATTTACACATCATTGAGCAAACTCTAAAAGACTAACTCTAAAATTTGATTTAGATCAAGTGCATAATTTGTATAATATTAAAAGATTGGGGAGGGATCTACTTACTCTTTGAAAAGACTTACTCTTCATCTTAGCCATCCAATCTTGGAAAATCCAATGGTTTAGATGTAGTCATCAATTCAAACCATTGAATTTCAAAAAATGAATGATCATGATGAAGAGTAAGTTTTTTCCATTTACTCTTGGAGTAAGTGGATCTCTCCCCTAAAAGATTTATTGGAGAAGTTAACTTTATTTCTCATTGTTGGATTTGTACAATATAGACGGTACATTTTATAAGAATATATACATAATAGGGGGTATGTACTAAGTAGGATTAGATGCCAAATTTCCAAATTCGTGTTTTCTCAACTTATTTTCAAGTACACTAGGAACCATTGGAATTATCATGTGTATTGGATAGATTGTACATGCTGACATATCATGCTATTAGGGTACGTAGAAATAGCAGCCAAATTCATGTTTTCTTTTTTACAAACATGGCAATGACCTAATTAACTTGTACAAAGACCAGTCAATCTGTTTAATCAATGCCCCAAATTTGGAAACAAATTTATGACTACTCAATTTATAAGAAGACAAAATATTTGCCACTAAATTGCTAGCTTTTGTAACGCGTATAAACTCTGGACTTGCACTTGGGATGTTCTGATTTAGTTAAATTTCAAAAAACTTCATTCAACTTTACTTCTTGTTTCATTTTCTTAGTCATTCAGACTTGACTCAACAGCTGGATCAAAGGGCGTGAAGAAAAGGGGAAAATTTAGAGTGGTGTAGATTGACTTTTTAATTACGATTCTAATGTAACTTCTTGAAATATTATGGGAATAGTTTATTTTTTACTAAACTCGTACTTGTACTTGACATGCACGAGTTGGTTTTTTATTAATTTCCCTCCACGAGTCTTGTGGATGCAGTGCAAGATAAGTAAGTATTAGTGTATTTTAGTTCGACTCTTATTGGCATTTGTTCATTAGTAAATCATATGCAAGTATTAGAGAATGGTTTTTTTTGTTATAGCCCATGATCATATGTTTAAGCATATATATATATATAGTTAGCAATATGAAGAGGGGAGCTTAAAAATAAATTCGCCAAGTGAAATCTAACCTTACTAATTTGCATTTTAACTTATCTATTATTTTTTAATACGATAATAGGATATTTATTTGCTAAGATAAGTCCTCTCTTTTTTAAATAAGGGTTTGCTAATATGATAAACTTCGTGGGTTATGACGGTGGGAACAATAATGGAATGCGATTGAGATATAATGAAGTTTGTAGGTTATGATGGACATAACGAAGTGAAGATGGATTGGGGTGAACTAAGATGGATTACAATTGGTGCTTAAGGAGATAATAAAATTGGAGAGAAGATGAAGTCATTGGCTTCTTGTTAAGTGCCATATAACAATGAAAGTTAACATGAATTGAGGCACTTAGTTGTGAATTTTGATGAAAACATTAGATAAACTCTCATGAATTTAGAATAATTACCTTGATTTGAAAAACTCATACAAATGCTATTAATTGCAGGGTATTGGATTGAAAGAGATGAAAAATGAAAGAAATCGAGAACAGTGGCTCAAAAGCACACATACTGAAGAATTCTCGCCCAAGCGAGAATCTCTCGCCCAAGCGAGAGACTGGTGAACACAAGCCTCAGTTACTGCAGAATTCTCGCCCAAGCTAGAATCTCTCGCCCAAGCGAGAGACCAGAGACCACAGGCCTTAGCTACTGAACAATTCTCGCCCAGGCGAGGATCTCTCCCCCAAGCGAGGGGTCTCTCGCCCAGGCGAGGGGTCTCTCGCCCAAGCGAGATACTAAAAATCTGAAGTTTATTTAGGCGGTTTCCAACAGTTTGAGGGGGAACTTTTTGCCATTTACACAGAAATTGAAGCTTGGAAAGAGAGAAAAACGCGAAAGTGAACCAAAAGAGTTGTGGGAACGACTCTAGGGCTTTAGATTCATATCATTTTATGCATTTCGTGTTGCAATGTATAGCATGAGTGGCTAAAATTCTCGGTGTGAGATTGAATGTAATTTTTTAAATTTGTATTCTGAGATTCAATTCAGCAATGTCTAGTTATTTGATTTTGGAAATCTTATTTGATGCTTAATGCTTGATTTTATGTAATTATAGGAATCTTGATTTATTACCTCATGTTCAACTGGAAAGTGAAAAATGTGGTTGAATACGGATAAGTTTTTTTGATGTGTTATTGATCTAGGGATAGACAATGACACATGAAGTGCTTATACATCGGATTTAATGCTAGTTAATTCGTCAAATTACCAAGGAATTGGAGTTTGAGGAATTATCTAAGGATTTTGTAATCAAGGAATTGATACAAATGATCCTTGATGTGCATCAAGATTAATGACTTTTCTAGAATCGAATCTAAGAGTTTACAAAGAGGAGGAAGATGAAAGTCAATCCCAGCCATTTCATTTATAATTTATAAAAACCAAATTTAGAAAATATAAAAATATTGAGGACTTTTATCCCAATCACCATTTGTAATTATTTACTCAATTGAGATATTTGGAAATTAATATAAATCTACATTGCTCATTGAGAACGATATCCCGGTATTTATCGACTTTATTACTTGAGCGATATGGTATACTTGTCGTAGAAAAATGCTAACACCTTTCATTGTGTTGAGAGCTAGATTGAAAGGGTTCGTGGGTTAGAAGAGTGAAAAATAAGTGAAATCTTTAAAATATCTCTATTGTTTAAATACAATTCAATAAAATAGTAAAGGGTGATTTTTCTCCTAACATTTTTTATTTAGGAATATGGAGAGTGAAGCTTAAAGTAGAGATCTTATAAATGGGTTAAGTGAAGAATAAGATATGAGATCTAACCTTAAAACAATAGGTTTATGGATCTTGTTACTTATTTACATTTCAACTTATCTATTAATTTTCAAAACCATAATTCTTTTATGAGAATAAAGCGTCTTCTCATATCAAAAGATAATTTATCTCTTTAAATTCACTCATTATTTGACATGTGTCTTATTTTTTTATTTTTATAATATATTTTAAAATAAAAACTTTTAGAATGAAGGGAAATAAAATACATGTCAAACAATGAATGAATTTAAAGAAATACGTTATATTATGATATGAGAATATGCATTATTATATTCTTTTATCAACATACAACTCACATTCGGAATTTCAACACACTCGCACGAATAATTCCATCATAAATGTTTATGGTAACCATATGTTTGGTTTGTGTCTGGTTTCTCTCCATTATCATATAGGCTAGTGTTACATAGGGATTGTGACATATGTCCAAAAATAAATGAATAGTCTAGATTCCATCATAAATGAATGTTACAGATGTCATCGCCAAAATGGGATCATGGCGGATTTGAGCCATCAATGAGAGTTTCTTTGTTAATTTTTTTTAAACAATGACATCATAGAGAGGTTGGAGATCCTCCTTCCTTATCTACACTATTTCTGATTTTTGGACACATTTCATAATCCTGATGTAATATTGATCTCTTCACCTCTCCAATAATAGAAAGAATTCATACTCATTTGGTTTAGAGGCGTTCAAATGTTTGATTGTTTAGCAATAATAAAATAAAAACTAAACTCGTCTTATTTTTTATTGGCAAAAGATTAGTTTATTTAATTGGTTTGTTTAAAGTAAAATAAAATAAAGTTAATATACATATTAATTTTTTATCCGTGTATTTTTTTTTTATGTATTGAAAGTTAAAAAGGCACTTATTTTCAAATATTTTAAACAATGATGAAATTAATTTCAAATGATGATGTTACCGACATTAATGAAAATTAAGTAGAGTTGTTGTAGTAAAATCTAAAATTACAAATAAAAAAATAGCTTATCAAGTTGGTTACATAAAAATTATAAATTTGAGAATCCAACCCATTGTAATCGATTTGTATAGGATTTGGAGTAAAATAAACATAGTTTTTCTATCCCTACCTTATGCCTTTGATTTTTTTTATATGTTTGTTCTGCTTTTATTGTTGTTCAACTTAACACTAATATGTTTTTCACCTCTTTGCATAAAGGGGATAAGGTTGTAATTTCCTCTTTTGGGATTTTATATAATTTGATTTCATAACTCTCTTCTTCAGAATTGTATGATATATTATGAAGATAAGTCCAAATAATATCAATATACAACTACATTCCTTAAGTAAAACGTGTATATGTGTACTTTAGTACTCAAAATGATAGCATTTTATCTTTAATAATGGCATTTTAATGGGCTTTGAATTTTGAAGGGTTTCCACGGCTAGCACTATTAGACTTTTTTTAATTTTCTTTCCCAAAATGATGCTTCTATAGGAATTAAGTTGGGTCTATAGGATAGTGGAAATATTGCAACTATTGACATTTTATCTGTTTGTTTCCACAACAATAAGGAGACAAACTTTCATCACTTCTTTCCCACTTAATTAGATTTGCAAATCAGGTATGTACTATGATTGTAAAGATTTATATACAATCAATATATCATTTATTATTGATTTGTATTTGTTTTTGTGAATAGTCAACGGTGATAAAACATAAATGATGGATAATATAATGACAATGTATAAAACCCAATACACTTTCAATGCATGCATTTTTTATTGTATAAAATATGTGATTAAGTTTTATATTCATTTAATCTAAGACCTAGGACATACACTATGGGTTTGATAGAAAGGGTCAAGGAAGGGTTAGAAAAGAATGCATGAAAAGCTGCAAGTTCAAACTAAACTTGTGTATTAAATATTAATTGTTATCTCATGATTAATTAATTAAGTTCCAACCGTTGCAATGTTTTTCTTTTAAAAGATATTCATAACTTTTATTAACATAAGGGAAAACTGGTCCCAAGACATATTTACTAATTTACGTACAAAACAATCAATAAAATCATAGGAACATAATAGAAATTTAATCATGAATAAAATTTAGTCATTGATAACATAAAAAATATAAATATATTTGTCTGTAAATATATCGCATTGGATATGTTTTATCGACAAAATTTTCTAATAAAAGTCAATAATATATTAAGCAATGCATATATAGTATAGGACTATAGGCTTACGATTGAATATGAAAAAGATTAGACCCAATATCGTTGAAACATAAAGGTATTTTGCTTTTATGGTGCTAAATTCTTAATTTGATGCAAGCATTAATTAAGCTAATCAAAGTGGAATCTCTCCAATCTTAGACACTGTAGGACTCGACTTTTTCAGGATTTAATATGCTATTTATAAATAAAAAATTATTAATTTGTAAATACTACAAATTTATACTTTAAGTAAATAATTTCAATCCAAATGTCCATCATAATGTGCGTTTTTCAAAAGAAAATAAATTGAATTCAGCGTAAAAGAATATTAAACTTTCACCTAATCATGTTATTGAAATTATTTGAATGTCCTATAAAAATATTATTATGTTTATTGGTGGAGTGTAAAACTTTTTATAACAACATAAGATAATGTTTTTCGTGGACTTTTACATGAAAACAGCAATGTAGGATAAAGACTTTTTACGTGGCCTTTCTATAAAAAAATAACTTTTCGCGACAGTATTTGAAAAATCATGCGAATTAAATAGTTTTGAGATAAGATAATTTATAGAACTTGATAAAATACAAACAATTCTTATATTTAAAATGATCCAAATCTTATGAAAGTGTTAAAGTATCAGATTGTGTGGTTCCTAACAAAATGGTATAATCTTTGAGGCATAAATATAATTTTGGATGACTGGTGAGCCTCCAACTATCGGGGAGTACCATTTTTATCGGAGTATGAGAAGATTGGATAGATACAAGTGAGATACCATGTTTTGAACCAAAACTTTAAAATATTTAGTTTCATGTGCATTTTCTACTTATAAACTCTTTCACTTCTCTCCCTATATCAAATGTGAGACTTCACACTTGAATAAACATAACATAGAGTCTTCAATAAGGATTGGTAAGTCAAGTTGCTATAGTCAAGATAAGAAACTTTGCTTTGACATATTGGGAAGACATTCAACCATGTTCTTCATCCTCTACCATAACAAGGACTGCAAAACCTACCATATTTTATATTTATATCTTCTGCCCTTATTTCATGATCAACCGGTTCATATTTTTAAAATAATGTTTTTGATAAATGGAAATTTAATTTTTAGTTTAGTTTCTATTTAAACTTTATTCATTTTTTAGTCTCTAAGTTAAGGAAAATAAAATTGTGTGTTTATAATCCCTAGTCAATGACTAAAGACACATACTACTTTTGGTATTTTTAGAGACAAATGTGATTAACTAAAAACACTTGTTTTATGTTGTTGAGATATCACAAGAGTTGAAGGGTCCAAAAAATATTGGTTTTATTAAGATTAATAATAAACAAAATTATGCCTATAAAAAACCTAATAAATGTCGAAATTATGAGTACCAAAATATATTTAAACTTTCTCAAATTAATAGTTAACTACTTAATTTTTTCTTAATTCTCTATAACTCGTTAATGTTCTTTATTGAGTTTTCCATATACTCCCTACTTAATCAATCAAAACAAAAATAAATATTTTTTATGTCCGAGGTGGAAAACTTATACTTTAAAAAATAAAAACACATTGGTCTTCTATTAGTTTCATTTTTAAAGTTGGGTTAATAATTGTCGTAAGAACATTGTTTATAAATAAAACAATATTGTATTTGAAAAATTAAGTCCAACAATTGTGAAATATCAGTTTTAAGACAAAATTATCATTTTATTAAATAACATCCTTATAAGTTATAACACTTATCAACATTCTTATTTTTAGAGAGTATTTAGCTATTAAATTGTTGTAATAAAAAACAACATACATTTTCCACTATTTATTTGTATTATTTCTACTTAAAAATTATTGATGATTAATACATGACATAATAATAATATAAAAATTCTTACAAGGTGCACATATTTTTTTCTTATCTTAAAATCTCTTTAGTGTACATTTTGTTTTTGCATGCCGGCCATTTTTCTATCCGAAATAAATTTATAGACCTTAGATTCTGTATATGTACTAATGTACATTAATCATTCCGCGTAACCTCGGATTCATAAGTATACATTACATTATAAATTACATTAACATCAATTTTAATAAAATTACATAAATCACTTATATTTTTTTATATTTATATAAACTATCCCTAATTTATATAATAAATTAAATTAATTATACATGTAGAGAATATCTATCTAATCTTTAAACAAACAAAAAATATATGTAATTAAGTTAAATAAAATATGATATATTATGAAGATAAATCTAAATAATATAAGATATTGTCTCTTCATTATTTTTTGGGTCATTACAAAATGCATTAATAATTCTGAATAAATATTGTTTAAATCGCACTTATATTATTTTGTATTGAACAAAAAAATGAAAACTATTGACTCTTATAATATTTGAACTTGTCTAACAAAATATATCATATTTTGTTTAAAAGTATATTCATCACAATTTTTTTTTGTTTAAAAGATTGACACTTCTCTCTGGTAGGGATAGTGACTATTATATATAAATTAAGAATGATTTATGTATGGACAAAAGTTGATGAATCATTTGTATAATTTCAGTAAAACTCGAGGATGAATGTTATTTACTCTTAATTTTAAAAATAAGGACTTGCTTACTGCTAAGCACTACTTAAGAAAAAAAAATCATTATTCAATAATATTAAATACAATATTTTCAATAAAAAGTCTTTAATTTTTCAAAGAACACTAGTTAATATCATTATACCTTATAATAATAATAAAAACGGTGTGTTCAATAGCGACCCAAACGGTCCCGACCTGGCCATGTTTGTGCCACGTGAAGTGCATGTGCAAGGAGTATTAGTCTAATATAGTGAACATTATGTGTATTGTTGTGAACACTCACGAGCCCATGTCCCTTGACTTATTAACTTATTATCGTATTTAACTTGTGCTATCCTAACAAATAATATTCAGAAAAAAACAATATATTAAACGTGAATGAGTTTTATGCATTATTATTATATCTTTCATCATTTATGTTAAATTATTATTGACTATTTAAAAAAAATATAAAAATAAAAATATATAATATACTTTAAGAAATAGTATATAGATATTATAATGAACAATATTTAGTGATAATATGGGGACAACCCATTAATATTTTGTATTTCTATCAAACTAGTGGTGTTGCTGAATATCAATAAGGCCACTTGACCCACATGGGACATGGAAAACACAAATGTAACCACAAAATGCCAAAACAAACTTTACTATTTTCTCATGGAAATGATCATATATACAAGTGAAACCATAGGGGGAGAATAAGCACCTAGTCCACTCATTTCTACTTTTATTTTTTCTAAGCTTTTTTTTACATATATTTGTTTAAGGTTAAATCACCATTCTGTATTTGTTGCTCCATTATGTGCAAACATTGTGTTTTTCATTGATATTTTCAAAGCAAAATACTATATACACCTATTTTTTTTAGAGGCATATAGGTTTGTATTGAATGGTATTATATCTTAACTTCAAACGGTGTGTATATTTATTGAGTAAGATCTCATCTCCATTAATGGAGAGAGAATTGTTTTTTCATGTGTATTTTATGAGTAAAAGTGTAATCTTATTTAATGGAGAAGAGTCTCACAGGTTTATTTATCTAACGAATATCAATTAGGTGTGTATTGATGTGTGAGTGCATTTATTAATTTCTTATCTAACATTAGATGGCCAATTTGTTCACCATCACAACCAAGGAAAAATGGTTGTAATGTTGTATATTGTGTTTATGGGGGTATGCTTTTTAATTTGCACATCATATTAGTATGTTTTATATTTGTTTTTATTCCAAAATAAATTTATATGAGACAAGTAGAGGTTGGAATATATTATCTTAAAATAAAGTGATATAAGAATGGTATGACAAAAATACTATGAAAATATTATTATTGTTGTGACTTGAATGAGATTAGTTTTGTAAGAGTTTAATTTAAGTGTTTTCTACTTAAGGACAAGACAAAGGCACATGTGGAGGTAGGGGCCCCTACTCTTTTAGTGGAACCCTTTGAGTTGTGAACTGAAAGGTTGAGATGCCTTTCCTTTCTTTATTTCAGTGATAAGAGTTTGTGTAGAGGACAAGATAGTCCTTTCATTATTTTTGTTCTTTCCCTTGTCCAATTACAAAATTCTCTCCCTTATTTAACTATAATTATTTTGGTATTTGCACATTTTTTAATCAAATCTAGAGTACATAATGAAGACTGCAAATCCTGATCTTAAATTAAATCACAACATTTTTCTTTTAGGGGAAGAAAGATACTAACTATCCTTAGTCTCTAGAATTCTCTAAAGAACAATTGAATTTGACATATGTCACATGAATATTTTTAGAAGCAATGCTTTTAATAAATAAAAAACCTTAGAATTATGCAATCAACCCTCCTACTTTGTCTCAATAAATTTTGTGAAAATGAATAAGAAGTTCAATCAAATCAAATAAGAATATCAACTTCATTCTTAAAGTTTTTATTCCCAAAATTCATCATCAATTATAAATTAGAAAATACAAATTTCAAACCAATGGAAATAAATAAATATTTACACAAATGTGAATTAATCAACACTTATGTATTTTCAAAAATTATTTTTTATACATAATCTCAAAGTTTAATGCAATAAATATTTAATAATTACAAAATCAATCACTTATATTTAAAATAAAATAAAACCCATGAAAAAACTCACGCAATGCACGAAGAAGTTACTCTTAGAGTAATTACAAAATCAATCACTTATTCTTATACTAAATGAATCTCTCATCTTATTTAAAATATCATGGTAATTACACTTCCCACCTTTTAGGAAGGTTGAAGAAAAACCACCTAATTATGTGCTCAAAGCTATGAAAGGAGTACAAGAAGACAAAAGAAAGAGAAAACAACACAACAAACAAATGATACATAGCAAAACCCAACACCTCAGGATGACAAACAATATACCCCTACACTCATGTGTAGTGTTCTATAGATTTTAGTTACCACTTAACTTTTTTTTTAAAATAAAAATCAAATTAGTTTTTCTAAAGAAAACTTATCACAACACATATATAAGATCAAATCACTTATATGCCAAAAAAAGCTATACAAACAGTACACAATAATCATTTCTCTCCCTCAACTTATCCTCAAATAGCAACCAACACCTGAGAATTATTTTGTAAAAAATAAAAGAATATTTAAATAGAAATACCACTATTGTTTGAGATAGTTGAATTACATAAATATATTATCACACATTCAATATATCCCTATTATAGTATAGAAAATGGTTACTTTAAAAAATGAATATCCCACCTCAATAATTTTTAGGTTTCAAAAACTACTAAATCCTTTGCCTATGGTCGGGGGACACTCTCTTTCACACACTATCTTTCTATCTTTCCCTTTGGTTTGGGGTAAGAGCAACATTTTCTCAACCTATTCCAACACCATAACTAGGATCCTATCCGTTAATGGAGAGACAAATACATGATTTATTTCTCTTTGTTTGTAATGACAAAAAGTGTAATTTTATTATAATCAAAGAGATATATACGTGTCATTGAAGGTTGTATTTTCCTTTGGTTTTTGAATCACTTGTCTCTCCATCCATTAATAGAGAAGATCCTAACTCATTCCAACATCTCTATATATACTCACAACACACAATCATGTTTTCTCACCTCATCTATATCTGCAAGTATAGCACCAATAGGTTCAATTCTACTTCAAAACTCATCATCATCACAATTATATTATTCAACATTCACTCACTCACTCACTAACTCACTATGCCTTCACTCTCAGAATCCTATAGAAACCACCCAGTCCATGTTCACCACAAACACCCTGACCTATATTCCCTACAAGAACTCCCTGAGTCCTACACTTGGACAAATCTCAATAATGATCACACATACCCTTCTTGCAACAATAATAGTGAGGGTAGTAGTAGTAGTTTAAGTGTCCCAGTTATTGATCTGAATGACCCAAATGCTTCAAAACTAATAGGCCATGCATGCAAAACATGGGGTGTGTTCCAAATTGTGAACCATGGTGTCCCTTTGAGCCTCCTTGATGATATTGAATGGGCTGGTAGGAACCTTTTTTCACTTCCTTCTCATCAAAAGCTTAAAGCATCTCGTTCCCCAGATGGTGTTTCAGGCTATGGCCTTGCAAGAATTTCATCATTCTTCCCCAAACTCATGTGGTCTGAAGGTTTCACCATTGTTGGTTCACCTCTTGACCATTTTTGCCAACTCTGGCCACACGATTACACCAAATACTGGTACCAACACTTCTACATCTTCATGCACGTCTTCTCAATATAAAACTAATTCTTTTATAGATGTACAAATCTTCACACACACATATATATCTACTTTATCCAACTTAATATTATATATTAGTGTTATAGACTCGGTCGGGAGTCTCCAACTACCCAGGAGTTCCATTATACCAGGGTTAGGGTATGGGAAAAGTGAAGAGCACGAGTGAGATATGATATTTTGAACCAAAACCTTAAGTTATTAGTTTCATGAGTCTTTTCCATTCATAAATTATTCCACTAATCATATCCAATATAAGAATTACAAAACAAATTACAAACTCCTATCAGCGTATATGCTTAGTGGAACTCAGCTATCAAAGTTTAGGCTTTGTTGGTATAAAGTAAATAGTATTAATAAACAACAAAAGTATAATGTATAAACTAAACGAGCTAGCTACTTTATTTGTTTTCTCCTTTCATTTTCTTTTCCAAACTTATATTTTTTGTAGAGTTTTTTTGGTATTTTGTGGTGGTGGTACTAATGGCCAATTTATATCTTATTTGTCTTATCCTAATACAAATAGCAAAGATTATAATGAGTATGGTCCCACCCTAAAGATTTAGGAGAGGGATGAGAATCTATTACTTGTACCGAATCCACTTGGTTGTGTTTGTTATTGTGTTCAAAAACTCTTTTTCTATTGGTCAATAGTTCCGTGATTTTTCCTAATACTCCTTCATCTAATTTGGCTTGTTTTCTCTTTTCAGTGACATTGTCATGCAATATAATGATACCATGAAAAAGCTAGCTGGAAAACTAATGTGGCTCATGTTGGATTCTTTGGGTATTACTGAGGAAGATCTCAATTGGGCCGGGTCAATGGGCCAATTCAATGAGGCTTGTGCTGCCTTGCAATTGAATTCATACCCGAGCTGTCCGGATCCGGATCGGGCCATGGGCCTTGCCCCACATACAGACTCGACGCTTTTCACTATTCTTTACCAAAACAATATTAGCGGGTTACAAGTTAAACAGGATGGAGGTAGTGGCGGGTGGGTGACAGTACCGCCACTACCCGCCGGCCTTGTGATCAATGTTGGTGACCTTTTCCACATTTTGTCAAATGGGTTATACTCAAGTGTGCTCCATCGGGTTATAGTGAACCGGACTAGGCAGCGGTTTTCGGTTGCCTATCTTTATGGGCCCCCGACAAATGTGGAGATATGTCCACATGCAAAGCTAGTAGGCCCAACTAGGCCCGCCCTTTATAGGGCAGTTACTTGGAGTGAGTACCTTGGAACAAAAGCAAAACACTTCAACAAGGCACTCTCCTATGTTCAACTTTGTGCACCTAGTAGTATTAATGGCGGTTTGTTTGATGTAAACGAGTCACACAAAAGTAGTGTGCAAGTGGGCTAAAATAGCTTTGAACTTTTCCTAAACTTCCTTCTTGCATGGTCTATTTTGTACCAAGCAACAAAAGGCAACACAACAAAAATGAAAGTACTTATTTTTACTTATCTACAACATGAATGGTTAATCATTTGGATCCATGTGGCGAGGAATGAGGATACAAATAATAAAGAAGTTTATTTTTCCTCTATAAACAAATAAGAGGTTGAAGAGGTACCAATAAAATTTTCATTTAGAAGATAAAATTATTAATGTCCAACTACATTCATATAAAGTGTATGATATCAATCGTTGAGCCGGCCTTCCAACCGAAAATCGAATCACGACCTAATTTGCAGTTGGAAAACTAAATATGTACATGTGTATTCAAATGTCATATTCAAATTTAGAAGAAAAAAAAGAACATTATTGTATGGATAAATTTGTTTGGCTGTAAAAGGGAGAGAGAGAACATAGGAAAAGGCATTATGAGGATAAGATACATAAAATCAATCAAAGTAATGCAAACAAACAGTTTCACTGGCGCTTCGTTTGTCTTTATAGTGAAAGTGACATGGCAAAATTGTCGATTTTGACATATTCAAATCCACCACAAGACGCACAAAAGAACATTTTCTTTGGAACTTGGTATTTATATTTTTATCTATTAATTTACCGGTGTGAAAACTTATATTGATTTAATTATCCATTAATATTGGATAATTTTAGTAAGTAACAGTTTGTCAATTTATAATACCTAT
The DNA here is from genome assembly GCA_009771035.1 of Lupinus albus. Lineage (NCBI taxonomy): Eukaryota > Viridiplantae > Streptophyta > Magnoliopsida > Fabales > Fabaceae > Lupinus > Lupinus albus. Next base: position 1,814,744 of record CM020022.1, on the reverse strand, counting down.
AATAACTAATAAGTAGCTTCAAACAACCCTCTATTCTCATAATATATTTTGGTTAAAAATAAAAGACGGTAAAATTCGTGAATCAGTCTCATGTTAGTATAATACAATAATGATATTATTCATGCAATCATAAAAAAAACTGATCATCAAAGTCATTTATATCGATCGATTTTCATTTGAACCGTATTGATCATACTTATCGCCTTTCATTAAAATTAATTTCTAATGAAAGTGACTTAATTTTTACCAAAATGTTAGTATGGATGACAAATACACAACTACTATATTTATTTATACTTCTAAAACATGATCTACTTTTAACAAATCTATTATACTATAAGAAAAAAAGGTTCTCCATTATTAGTATTGGACACATGTCATCTTCTCATGCAAAGTTTTCTCACCCAAACACTCCCACCAACTACCATGCATAGTCACACATTGTATCATTACCATCTACATTCATCTCATACATCAAACCATCAACTACCATGCATAGTCACACATTGTATCATTACCATCTACATTCATATCATACATCAAACCATCAACTACCATGCATAGTCCCACATTGTATCATTACCCTCTACATTCATATCATACATCAAAATGACACATGCATGTTACTTCTCATATCATACATCAAAATGACACATGTATGTCACATTTATTAATCATTCATTTTTTCTACCAAACACTTAATCATATTCACATATTCTCATTCATTTTCCATCCGAAAATCTTTCTTCATTTTCACTAAATCAATTCTTATATTTTTTTCATTTTCCCTAAAATCATATTTTGATTAGCAATTCTATTATACTATTATGCACATTCATTATAATATTATCATATTAATTTATATTAAAGATATATGAGTTTAGGGAAAAAAACAATTATTATCATATTATGCTGTTTGATTATGTAAAAACAAAAATAATTCTTTAAATTCTCATCCACATTATCACGAAAATGATGAACTCTCTGTAACAAAAATCACAAAGTCAAAATAATGAAAAGCTTTGAATGAGAAACGAAGAAAATTAAAGTATGATGTAATATAATGTTACCCAAGAAGAAGAAAAAGAATCATTAGATTGTAAGATTATCTTATTACGCACCTATGCAATTATCATTACCTACAGGAAATTGCGATTTTATTATGTAAAAACATAAATAATCCTTTAAATTCTCATACACATTATCTCGAAAATGATGAACTCTGTTTAACAAAAATCAGAAAGTCAGAATATTAAAAAACTTAAAATGAGAAATGAAGAAAAATAAAGTATGATGTAATGTTACCTAAGAAGAAGAAAAAGAATCATGAGATTGTAAGCAAAAAGTGTTGGTAATAATTGTAAAATATCGGTGTTATGATGTAGTGTAAAAGCAATTCTATAAATATCTCATACTCTGATTAGCAATTCTATTATCTTATTATTATGCACATTTCTTATATATTAATCACCATGTACATATGTTTAAAATCAACCTTCATCACCTTTACCATTCTGGAATATTCATGAATAATTCAATTAGAATGAATATAATTATTATACTTAATGATCATTCATGATTCCATAAAAAATCATTATACACATTTATTCTTATATTCTTTTTCTCACCAAAAATATTTCTTTATTTCCCTAAATTAATTCTTATATTTCTCCATTTTTATAATATTGTGCACATTCTATTGATATCTCATAATCTCATTAGCAATTCTATTATCCTATTATGCACATTCATTATATATTTCTCCTAAATCAATTCTTATAAGTGAAGCTTTAAATTCGTATAATATTCTGAAAGCAATCCTATTAATATTTCATACTCTGATTAGCAATCATATTATACACATTTGTTATATATTTCCCCATAAATCAATTCTTATCAATATTATTATACACATTCCATATATATTTATTTATATTTATTTATATTAATTTCTATTAATCATCAGCTACATATGTTTAAAATTATACCCAGCAATTAATTTCCCTAAATCAATTCTTATTATAAGTGGAGCTTTAAATTCTTATAATACTTTGAAAACAATCTTATTGATATCTCATATTTTGTTTAGCAATCATATTATCCACATTCCTTATATATTCCTCCCTAAATCAATTCTTATCTTTCTTCATTTTCCCAAAATCAATTCTTATAAGTGGGGCTTTAAATTATTATAATATTGTGAAAACAATCTTATTAATGTCTCATACTCTGATTAACAGTCATATTATCTTATTATTATGCACATTTATTATATATTAATTTATATTAATCATCAGGTACATATCTTTAAAATTATATTCAACAATCAATCATCATTCATCACCATTATCATACCGCAATATTCATGAATAATTCAATTAGAATGAATATAATTATAATACTTAATGATCATTCATGATTTCATAAAAATATTATTATACACATTTATTCTCATATTTTTTTCTCTCCAAAAATCTTCCTTTATTTCCCTAAATCAACTATTATATGACTTAATTTTTCCTAAACTCATAGTCTGATTAGCAATCAATCAATCAATTATATTATCTTATTATGCACATTTCTTATAATATTGTGAAAAAAATTATATTAATATCTCATACTCTGATTAACAATCTTATTATCTTATTATTATCCACATTTTGTATATATTCATTTATATTAATTTCTATTAATCACCAAGTACATATATTTAAGATTATATCTAACAATTAATTTCCTTAAATCAATTCTTATAACTTAAGAATTGAATTTTCATTTGCAATATTTAATACTAATAACCATTAACTATCATTACCATCAACTACCATATGGATGTACACGAATAACATGTGTGTTCTTAACCATATGGATGTACATGTAATGTGTGTTCTTAATCATATGACAAAAAAATAACGTCTCGTGCAAATTTACGGGTAATATGTTTGTTTTTAGCCATTAATGTACGAGTCGCACGTGTACTCTTAACAATAGGAATGCACAAGTAACATGTGTGTTTTTAATCATGTGAATACACAAGTAACATGTGTATTTTTTAACTATATGAATGCAAATATAGTACATGTCTACATTAACTATAAGGATGCGAATAACATATGTATCTTTTTAAAAATGTCAATGTACGGATAACATGTATGTTTTAAATATACGAATGTACGGGTAACATGTGTGTTTTTAGCAATGCGAATGTAAGAGTAAAATGTTTGTTTTTAACCATCAAAATATATGAGTCACATATGTGTTCTTAGCAATACGAATGCATGAGTAACATGTGTTTTTAATCATGCGAATACACAAGTAACATGTGTCTTCTTAACAATACGAATGCAAGAGTAACGTATGCGTTTTTATTCATACAAATACACAAGTAACATGTATGTTTTAACTATATGAATGTACGAGTAACATGTGTGTTTTTAGCAATGCGAATGTATGAGTAACATGTTTGTTTTTAACCATCAAAATATATGAGTCACATATGTGTTCTTAGCAATACGAATGCATGAGTAACATGTGTTTTTAATCATGCGAATACACAAATAACATGTGTCTTCTTAACAATACGAATGCAAGAGTAATGTATGCGTTTTTATTCATACAAATACACAAGTAACATGTATGTTTTAACTATATGAATGTACATATGAAACATGTATTCTTAACAATACGAGAAAAAAATGACACCCCGTGCATCCGCACGGGTATCTTGCTAGTGATATAAATAAAATTAGGTATTGTCTTTTTTATTACTTTTTTAACATTGATGTTAGTATAATATACGTGTATAATGCAGTTTTTTTATATGTAAAATTTCATTAGAAAATGAATAAAATTAAAAGCTAGTAGTAACATTCCAAACTCATACTCTCCTTCATCATTCAAACTAAGACATGATAATACATTTTTGTTTTTCTTGAATCAATAACCAAAACTTAATTAATGAATTACTAGTTGAACCACTATATTATCTTTACCAATTTGATGATCATTACGATATTAATAATACCATTTTATTTATGATGTAAATGCCCTGAACATTACTATGTTATTATGTTTTTTTATCCTCTCTTTTGACACCCCTCTCAACATAAAGATGCCTCTTAATGTATTTGGTTCAATCTATACTATAGATACAAATAAGCAAGATATTATGTTCAAATTTCTCATGACCTTAGGAAGAGAATCAATGTTAATTCTCAAAACTCGAATTTATTTCACTCCTAGAGTTTTAGTTAAGAGTGGATATACTCTTATTTATTCATTATTTCAACAATAAACCTCCTTTTTTTACTAATATAAAAATAAACTATTCATTCCAAAATAATGCGAGGGAATATTTATCAATGATTTGGCTTATGAAATAATTGTCTGAACACATGTTGTACTTGTCTCTCTGCAACCACGTGATGGTGGTGGTTAGCCTTTATTTAGAATTTAGAACCATAGCAGGTTCCAACTTATCAAGGCCAAATGCCTATTTTTACCGTTCTTACCGGTGTAAATATTTATATAAGGTTATTATATTGTTCAATTATTACTTATATATTTACTCATATTTAAGAGAATAATGATAAATATGAAAAATAAATGATATAATAACTGTTTAAAAAACTCGTATACCTTTATTTTTATTAACTTATTAATTTATGTTGTTCAATTTGGATATGTGTATTGTCCCTTCTTATGTGTTGTTGGGCTCTTATTCGCCCATGTTGAGTCATCCAGCCTGCCATAAAATTATTTCTTTCTTTATAATGTTTTCTTTGTTGAATGAAATGAAGCATTTGTCCTTTGACCCTGTCAAAAATAAAAGAGATCAGAAATATACTATCATATCAAGAGGGATCCACTTACTCCTGGAGTAAGTGGAAAATGACTTACTCCACATCTCAATCATCCAATCTTGGAAAATCTAACGGTTTAGATGTACTTACCAATTCAAACCATTGGATTTTTCAAGATTGGATGGTTGAGATGTGGAGTAAGTCATTTTTCACTTACTCTTGGAGTAAGTGGATCCCTCCCCTCATATCAATGGTTGAAAATAAGTTTATGAGCAAACTATCTCATTCTCTCTTAATTTGTCTTGGTTTTACATACACATCCTTTTCAGATTCCACTCACCTACATGCAACCCTTTTCCTAAAGGAAAAATATGTAAAAAGCTAAAAAAGAAAATTCAGAGGTAATTAAGTATAAAATTAAATTCAGCATCAGGATCACATATTGTTCATTCCTATCAAACAATCTAAATAGAAAGGGTATTAGAATAAATATAACTTCTCTCCAAAAATTATGATTTATCTTTTCAGGTACCACTCAAGACAACCTAAAGTCGGATTCGACCCAGAACGCTATCCATCTCCCGTTATTATTAATGCATCTCACTCACAAACCAAAACACATTTGTATTGTCTATAGTTTTCCTATATGATGACTACTACCAGAAACCAAACTAACCAACAAGTAACATCCACAAAGTTGATAGGGCAAAGACACACATCAATCCTACCCATAAGAAAATATGGTTAAGGGTATATATTGTTCACTATTTTCAAATTGGAGTTAGGTATGAGATGCTAACACTAAAAACACAAGAGATGAAGACATGGGTCATGATATAAGCAAATGGGGCAGATATAATTAATAATTATATTAAATATATCAGCTTATACTTTCAATTCTTTTTGTTTGTTTTAAGTATTTTTTTACTTTTGTTGTTTTACAATTTAAAGGTTTGGTTAAACTTTTTCTTCTAATTCTATCCCTACTCAATAATTATATCTACTATTAATTAATTATACTTTTTCTTTCTATCATCATAGAACATAAACGGGTTAGGATCCTCTCCATTAATGGAGAGGCAAGTACATCAAAAACCAATATAAAATGTAATGTTCAATGACACATGCATCCTTTTGATTACAATACAATTACAATTTTGCCATTAAAAAACAAAGAAAAAAATACACTTGCCTCTCCATTAATGGAGAGGATCCTAATTCAACATAAACATGGATTGATTAGTTAAAATACAGGACTCTTTAATTCCTAATCCATATCATTAATCTTAAAAACAAAATATATGAAGGGGAGAGAGTGTGTAGGAGGATATTTCTTAATCCAATAAGTGTCGTTCATAATAATTGAACCCTTAACATTTTGGTCATCATGAGAATCTAATGAAACTTTATAGCACTAAACTAACATATTGTCAGTAGGTAGTGGTAATTTATGAAAGGAAAAAATTAAGTGCTCTATAATTAAAAACTACTCTAAAAGCAAACTAACTTATATAAATGAAACACAGATGATGATGACCTGTTTCAAAATGGTATCATCAACTTTGTCCCCGTCAATAATATTGTGTCACGTGATTTAAAAAATCCACATCACTTTTCACTAAAAAATATATATTTCTGTGTGACTTTTCATTTTCATTCTCGTATTGATTGAGACATGGTTGAGAACATAATTTTAGGACAGATGATCCCCATCCTTTAAAGACGAAGTAGTTTTAAAAAAATTGAAAGTGTCCCTGGTGGATTCATTAATTCCATAGCCTATATGTAATGAAAAGGTACGATATAGTTTCATATTTTGAAGAAAAGTAGTCTCTCTAAATGTGCTATGATTATAAGTTTATGACAAAAGATGCTTGATTTAGTTGATCCTAATTCCTAAGTCATGTTTAGAGGATTCTATCATATTCATGGGAATGATTGAAGTGCCTCAAAGGGAAAGACAGCTAAATCCCAACATTGAACAAATAATTGGTCACTCTATGATGAATATAATATTAGAGGCAAAAACCAACACCTTTTTGAGGTGATTTTTCGTTGATGTGTTTCAATATAAGCGGTATGTTTATTATATCATAAACTATATAGTTAAAATGAGTTATTTTTCCTATCTTGAGATTCATATATATATATATATAATGCAATTAACATTAATTATATATAACAATACTATAAATATATGTCTAGCTCTTTCATCCAATATGAATCTAAATCAATAGTTTGTGGAAGTGTTTAAATCAAATATCCGAATGAAACTTGTTTATCAAGCAAGGATATCCGTATCAATTATCTTAATCATATCAACTATTGAGAAAATAAGAGCTAGATTTTGTTTTACGATTTTGTGAATAAGATGTTTTACTTACACCAATCTAAGAAGACTATTTAGGGTTTTAATATTACAACTATATAATTATAAATACAATGTAATCATAACATTGATCACATCTGAAAATCTAGACACTAAAGAAAAGATCATATATATTCGAATGATTTCAGATATTCACCATTTCAAATCATATTGACATGTTTAGTAGGATCCATGCTTTTTTTCGTATCTATTTTATGATCCCACCACACGAGCAACTCCATGAAAATATCATATACTCGCATCTATGGCAAAAGGAAAAAAACAAAATTAAAATAAAAGTTATGGAATCCATGCATGTTATCTTGAATTCTTGATGTCAATTAATGTCTTTTCAAATTGTGAATGACCACAATACCTTTCAGATTTAGGTATAAAATCAATATTGTTATCTTGATCAATCTTCCATGCGTGGGTCTATTATATTTGATTCCAAAGAAAATGGAGAAAAAAATCCAAAATCTTATAGCAACGCCATTAGTGGCATTTTCTTCTCTAATTTCGTATATTTTTCTCTTGTATCTTCATTTCTCATTTGGGATTATGTGGTCACATTTTCTTCCACTAGATTACGGTTACGTGGTTCATGCATATTGGATAACAAACTTATCCATGTTAATCAAGAAATTAATATCTAGTTGTGATTTTGTTTTATATTTAAAACCTCAAGACACTAAAATAACTAAAAAGGGGAAAATAACTTGAACTTTTCAATTTATGATATTTATATCTTAACCCTAAGTTGATATCATTTTGATTTTAATTTTTTTATTAATTAATGTTTCCCTAATTTAAATTATGGATCGGTTTATATATAATGACATTGATTGTCATATATTAGGTGGTTTTGTACATTATGCGTAGAGGAAATCATATGTAAGGATAGTATATCAAATAAGGACTACTTCAATTCGTAGAGGAAGAGTAGACCAAAAAAAATTATAGGCGAAATGATTAAGAAAAAATTCGAAATCTATATTTTATCGATGAATATAATTTATTGTAGAGCATTATAACATTATTCGATCCACGTAGCCGATCGGCCCCATCTAATAGGATAAATGTTTAATTGTTATTGTTGTATAAAATAACATTGATTTCATTAAAAAATAAAGTTTTATTGTCAATGAAAATAAAATTTGATGAATTTATCAAAAAGGAAAATACCACATAGGGTTATGAGTAGATATTTACTTTTCTAGGTTAATTAAATTCTGGTCAAAGTATTTTAGATTTATAATTTACTTGAAATAAAACTCTAAATAGCACAAAAAATTAGAAGATTTTTTTTCTTCTATTACTAAACTTAAAACTAAATCATTGCATTATCTATCATTCACGTTAGTCCACTACTATGGTTTTTTTTTTTGATTGTGATTCTTAAACCAAACACAATGAATGGTGTAGCTGATTAAAGTACCAATGTCTGCTAGATTCCTCTAAACATTAATAGACCATGGCTAATTGATAAGCTCCATATCAATATAGTGATTAAAGGTATGAGAGAGTTCTTATTAAATTTCTTGCTTGGATGGATAATATAAGATATATACCAAAAAACATGGCAACATGGTATAGTTGTTCATACCATAAATGGGGTGGCATGTAACGTAGTTAACTAAACCAAGCAAATGTATTGCTATGCAATCCAAAAGTGGAAATAGCTATAGGGGACATAAGATCATTAATTTCATCAAGCATATGGTAAAGTGACTTAAGATCATTCCATCAAGCATATGGTAAAGGGACTTAAGATCATTCAATCATGCATATGGTAAAGGGACAAAATAGTTTGCATTGGTTTAATGCACAAGTGAGGAAGATAAGATATTTTCTTCATATGAAAAAAATGGGAGTGGTAGACAAATTAAAGTGGTGAAATTTTGCCAAGTATGGAATACAATCCAAGAACACAAATTAAAAATTTAACACGCATCTTACTTTTCAATTCTATGAAAATCTAACAATTATGATTTATTAAGTAATTCAAATAATTTGAACCTAGGAGAACATGAAACTAGTTATTGCAAATTTGGAACGAGGTTGTTATATAGAAAATATTTATTAGAGATATTATCTATTCGTGCGAATAAATTGTCAACAAGGTCGTTGTAGTATAGTGGTAAGTATTCCCGCCTGTCACGCGGGTGACCCGGGTTCGATCCCCGGCAACGGCGTTTTCTTTGTGTTTTCATTTTTCTTTGCAATTTGGGCTTTATAGATATTGAGTTACCCAAAGTTAAGTTGGGCAAAATAGTAACCAAACTAAATATAATTTGACCCAATTTAGATCAAATTTTATGGGCAAAATCCAACCAACAGAAAAAAGTATTTCCAAGAAAAGTGGATGTTTTTCCCACCTTTTTTTTGTCTCTTCTTTCTAACTTACTGCCTCCATAATTCCGTAGTAGTTCAATCTGGCTTGGAGATTGGTGGTCAATTTGATTGATAAACAACTTGATCACCAATAGTTATATTCACAAATTTGGCTGACTTTTTATTCAGCATCACCCAACATGATATAATCATTCAATTCAAAGGAAACATGTAAGTTATACTAAGCACAAGAAAATGAGGCAATGCCAATGTATCATGTGTTAAGGGATGTATGTCACTTCATGTGTTACTGTTTGTGATTAATTTAAAGAAATATTTAAATTAAAATTCATGAAATTGTAAACTTTTTGCCACAGAACATCTTCACCTCATAATAATTGTATACTATACAGGCATATGCTCATGGTCGTAGATTCCTTCCAGGAAGAAGTTGCAAAAATGTACATATAACAATTCGTTGAAGAATCAAACTACAAGTTATTTTAATGCAATTTAATCATAGAAAAGCCAAATTTTGGAAACACTTTAATAACACTTACCCTTATGACCTCCCTTTTCTTGGAAATTCAATAGTTTGAATTATCGAGTAGATTTAAACCATTAAATTTTTCTAGAATTAATGGTTAACATATGAAGTAAATTTTTTAAACTTAATCTTGAAGTAAGTGAATCTCTTCACAATTTTATATAATCTTTAAAGAGAGAGTCCACTTACTCAAAGAGTAAGTTTTTTAAACTCACTCCACGTCTTATCGATCAATTCTAAAAAATCCAATGATTTGAATTAATGAGTAAATCTAAACCATTAAATTTCCCAATAATTGATGGCTAAAATATGAAGTAAGTTTAAAAAACTTATTCTTAGAATAAATAGATCTAGATAGAGTTGTGTATTAAAAACTCACACTTTCTATGGATGGCAAAGAGTCAAAGATAATTCTTATGAGCTCATTTTCTTCACACCTTCTTCCCCTCTCAAGTTGAAAGTCAATTTGGATGACTATATGACGTAATAATTTTATAATCCTTAGCTAAGCTTTGTGATATAATATATTTTCACAAGACCATTTGGTCTTTTAATATGTTCACGTAAAGCAAAAGCATGATGATTATGATTTATGCGGTTTTCTAAAAAATATTATTGATTTTAAATTTGAAATGATACCCTTTATCTCATGGGGTTGATGTTGCTTAGCATCTTGTGATTCTTGTCTCCCATTTGTGTGTGAATATAGAGATAAAGTAGCAAAACTAAAGATATTTTAAAACATTGATTCCTATAAGCTACAAAATGTTAAAGATGATATACTAAAGATGATTAATTTCAATGTATAAAAAGATTTACTTTTAAGAGTTTTTGAAGATTATATAGTACTAAAAGGATGAACTCCTTTCTAATACTGAAGAGATTAATACTGAATCCAAATCCTGATATGTGGTATTCAAAAAATTCAAGAATCCAGATTTAATTATATTTCTAAATTAAATAAATAAATTTTTAAGAAAAATGTCAATTCCCTCATATTTCAGACTCTTCAGTACCAGAAAAGAGTTCTGTTCAATAAAAAATTATCAAGAAGCCTATAAAAAACTAAAGTATCTAGAAGGGTATATAGGAGAAAAAAAGTTTCTAGAAGGATAAGTCAATTATGGGGGCATAAATGTGAAAATGATCAAGAAACCGGTTCATGAATGTAGATAAGAAAGCAAAGAACGTGAAAAAGAAAGTTCATATGTTCCAACATTGATTTATTGACTTTATGCATGTGATACATAAAATTTTGGTGGAAGTGGTAATCAATAGCGTGGGTCTTCAATATTCCACCTTAGCACACCCACAAAACTTTAAGCTATTTCCTCTTTGGTTTTGTTTTGTTTTTCCTAATTTTTAAGAAAATATTCCTTCAAGGAGAGACAATATATGCACTACATGAGGACAAGAGAGAGAAAAAAGAATGAAAAATAACTGGAATATGTTCCTAACTAATGGTTTAAATTCAAATATTTACACCTTCTCATTTTTGAGGATATGGATATGTTGATTTCTTTGAATAATTTTTGATGACTTTGTTAAATTCAAATATTTACACCTTCTCATTACACTTGGTGTTTGAGGATATGGATATGTTGATTTCTTTGAATAATTTTTGATGACTTTGTTAAATCTGAGTAATTGAATGCAGCTTTAAATTTAATATTAAATTAGAATGAATTAACAAATTGAAAAGCAGTGTATAATTACGATTTGATAAGTAACACTTGTCTAATCTGACTTAAACATGGAATAATTAATTAATTAGCTAGAAGCATAATTATTATAACATATTAGTATATCTATTCATAAGTTGGTCCAATACCTTTGAATAAAGGAAATAAATGATCAATTTTGATGACTGATGTTTCTGAAAGGAAGACTAAAAACAATGCACAAGTCTATGAGATGCTGATATATTATTAGTTGAATTTTTTATTATAAGATGTCATCAAAATATCTTAAATAAAGTAATGAAGCAATAATGTAGTAGCACCATTTCCTTTTTGCTTTAACATTAATAAACCACCACTTGTTGCTCAACAATCATTTCTTTTCTTCTTTTATTAACATTTATAAACCAACCCACTTGTTTCTTTCATCCTTACCTGTCACCGGTGGCTATTGCATCTCAAGTACTTTTTGTATATAATAATTTATATATTTTTGATAAGTAGAAGAATACTACTGAATTTAAGAGACACCTTATTTTTGGAGTAAGGACTAATTTATTAATAAAGAGATAAGTATTACAAAAATAATAATAATAAATAAACATAATATGATAAAATATTTTTATCCTTTTATATATAATTGTTGGTGCAGTGGAAACGATCATTGCGCAACGCTGTCAGAAACAATTAAATAAAGTGCATGGAATAAATAGAAGAGAGGAAACAAAAAATTTAGTATCGGGGTTCAGCCAATTGTTCCTACGTCCCCGGGGCGCTGAGCGACTAACAAAATATTATTAGAGAATAAGGATTACAAACCCTAGCACACTCATGAGCCACGTGGTCATGATTGTTTCTATTTAGTACTTATCTGATGCACATCATAACAAGAGACACTTGAGTCCAATATATAATATTAGTTACTCTACTTTATTCCGATACTAGCTGATATAAGACTAATGTAATAACATATTTCAAGCCTCTACAACAATAATAGCCATTAAAAATACAAGTAAAATTAAATATTTGTTTTATCTGATTCCTTATTTTGACTCCAAAATAATAAAAAAATAAGAACATAAGTTCCACGAGACAGAATACGTGTGATGTTTCAACGTTTTTGACTCTTCTTCATAGCCGCCATGTTTCACATCCAAGGTATAAATACACAATGTTCTATCTCATGTCAGAAAAACAAACCTGAATTCACAAAAAACCCATTTCTAACCTTCAACTTTTCTCATTCTTTCATTCTTTTCCTTATTCTTACTACTTTTACAAAACAACCATTGCGAAAAACATAACAGAAGGAACAATACAAACTCTGTGTTCAAGTTCACATTGAAGTTATTATCACGACAAGTTGTTGTTATAGTTATTGGGTAACAACAGAAGAATGGATGGAAGTGATATATACAGAGCAAGTAATAGTTTACGAGCTAGAAGTTCCACAGTGTGGAGAGATAGTGGAGTTGAAGTATTCTCAAAATCAACACGAGAAGAAGATGATGAAGAAGCTCTTAAATGGGCTGCACTTGAAAAGTTACCAACTTATAATCGTTTAAGGAAAGGGTTGTTAACAACTTCACATGGACCTGCAAGTGAAATCGTTGTCACTGATCTTGCTCATCAAGAAAGACAGAAACTTCTTGATAGGTTGGTAAAAGTTGCTGAAGAAGACAATGAAAAGTTCTTGTTGAAGCTCAGAGAGAGAGTTGATAGGTAAATTATTCATAACCCATAACATACATATATCTAAAGTTCTAAACTTTTGTTCTTTTATTCTCTGAATATATTTCTATAAATAACATACCCTTCATGTTGTATTATACATGCACATTTTGTTTTATAATTATGATGTAATAAGCTTATTATTTGATTTGTTTTTCATTTATTTCTGATTTGTATAGAGTTGGGCTTGATATTCCAACAATTGAAGTTCGATATGAGCACATGAAAATTGAGGCAGAGGCTTTTGTGGGAGGTAGAGCTTTACCATCATTCATCAACTCTGCTACTAATGTAATAGAGGTAAAGACATTGCAGATTCTTCTACTTCATCATATTTTTTTTGTATTTTGTTATATTTTGAAGTTAGTCTAACTAAAAAGTAATGACCTTTTTCTATTGGGTCTTGCAGGGTTTGTTGAATCTTCTCCATATCGTTCCAACAAAAAAGAAACATGTGACTATTCTTAAGGATGTTAGTGGTATCATCAAACCTCGTAGGATGACACTGCTTCTGGGTCCTCCTGGTTCAGGAAAGACCACACTATTGTTGGCCTTATCAGGAAAGCTTGATCCAAGTCTTCAGGTAAAAAAGATTCCTTTAAATGTTATATGTTAGTTAGCAAAATATAATTTTGATTATTAATCAAATTTTGTTTCCTATAGGTAACTGGGAAAGTGACATATAATGGGCATGAAATGAATGAGTTTGTTCCTCAGAGAACTGCTGCATATATCAGCCAACATGATGTTCATATTGGAGAAATGACTGTGAGGGAAACCTTGGCCTTCTCGGCAAGGTGCCAAGGAGTCGGATCACGATATGGTTAGTCGATTTTTACCATCATGCAAATATTTTCATAATCTAATTTGAGGTATATGTAGTAGCCTAAGCATGATTGGTTATTATCTTTTGATCCACAGACATGCTATCTGAGTTGTCTAGAAGAGAAAAGGCAGCAAATATCAAACCTGACCCTGATATCGATGTCTACATGAAGGTGAGAAAAAGCAACTATTGTCAACCTTTATTGCAGTAAAAGAAATTAAGTAATGGATTTAGTGTGTATTTGGATTACATGTAGGGGGAAATGATTATTCAGTGATCAATTATGTGTATAATTGATTTTTCTATAAGTCGATTACGACAAAATCAGTTTCTTGTTTGGGTATGTTAGCTTAAAGGGATTTTAAGATGTTACTATCATTGCATCTAATTGGCTTCTGGTATAACAGGCAACTGCAACTGCAGGGCAGGAATCAAGCATAGTAACAGATTATATATTAAAGGTAATGCTAAAATAAAGCTTGGTGTGATCATGTAAAGTGTGAAAGTTTATCATGCAGCAACAAGGTACTTAAGATATTTTATTACATGATTTTGCAGATTTTGGGGTTGGATATATGTGCTGATACTATGGTGGGAGATGAAATGTTGCGTGGTATCTCGGGAGGACAACGGAAACGTGTTACCACTGGAGAGATGTTGGTTGGACCAGCGAATGCACTTTTCATGGATGAAATATCAACAGGGTTGGACAGTTCCACAACTTTTCAGATTGTGAGCTCTCTGAGGCAATATGTTCACATTCTTAATGGAACCGCGGTTATATCTTTGCTCCAGCCAGCACCTGAGACTTATGATCTTTTCGATGACATTATCTTAATCTCTGATGGCTATGTTGTGTACCACGGACCTCGTGAATATGTTCTAGACTTTTTCGAATCTATGGGATTCAAATGTCCTGAGAGGAAAGGTGTTGCTGACTTCCTTCAAGAAGTAACTTCGAGAAAGGATCAAGCTCAGTATTGGGTCCGCAAAGATCAACCATACAGATTTGTTAACGAGGTTCAATTTGCCGAGGCATTTCAATCCTTCCATATGGGTAGGAAACTTGGAGATGAACTTGCAGTTCCATTTGACAAGTCTAAGAACCATCCAGCTGCATTAACCACTGAGAAGTATGGTATTAACAAAACGGAGCTGTTAAAGGCTAACCTTTCAAGAGAGTATTTGCTTATGAAAAGGAACTCATTTGTTTACATCTTCAAGCTATGCCAGGTTAGATCATTGATATATTAAAAGATATGAAATTTGTTTTACATAGATACATCATTTTGACTAATAATTTACTCTTGAATCTTGATGCTTTTCAGATTTTTGTCATGGCATTCATAGCATTTACGCTATTTTTTCGAACTGAGATGCATCACCGCAATGTAGCTGATGCTGGTGTTTACACTGGTGCTCTCTTTTTCACATTAGTCACAATTATGTTTAATGGAATGGCTGAGATTTCTATGACCATTGCCAAGCTTCCGGTTTTCTACAAGCAACGGGATCTTCTGTTTTATCCCTCATGGGCATATGCTATTCCTTCATGGATTCTCAAGATTCCTGTTACAATGGCTGAAGTTGCTGTTTGGGTATTTCTCACATACTATGTTATTGGATTTGATCCAAATGTTGGGAGGTAATCAAGCTTCTTTGTATCTATTATGTAGATGTTAGTCATCTTGTTAGCATGTTACATATGATGTGAGATATCAAATTTTGTGCAGGTTCTTCAAGCAGTACCTTGTGCTATTCTTTCTCAGCCAGATGGCTTCGGGATTATTCCGAGCTATTGCAGCATTGGGTAGAAACATGATTGTGGCTAACACATTTGGATCCTTTGCAGTTCTAACATTTCTTTCATTGGGTGGCTTTGTTATATCAAAAAGTAAGTCCAACATAGTAGGACACAATTGTTTTGCATTTATCACATGATTAAACCTTATCTAATAATGCTTTGTGCATTTCTTTGTCAATGCTACAGAGGATATCAAGAGCTGGTGGATTTGGGGTTACTGGATCTCACCTCTCATGTATGGGCAGAATGCCTTAATGGTCAATGAATTTCTTGGGAACAGTTGGCACAATGTAATAATCTTCTTGAGCTTGTAACTTCAGAATTTATCTTTCTTTGGTTAAGAAACATTCAAGCCTAACATATTTATTTGCTCTCCAATTACAGTCTACTCACAATATAGGAGTTGATCTTCTGGAGAGCCGTGGCTTCTTCACACGATCATATTGGTATTGGATAGGCTTTGGAGCATTGGTTGGGTTTGTGTTCCTTTTCAACATGCTGTTTGGTGTTGCTCTCGAATGGCTCGGCCGTGAGTATTTGTCACGTCATTTGTACTTTAAGATTTATATAGTTATGCAATACTTTTTTTTACTGAAAAGAATTCTTCTGAATATGCAGCCTTCGATAAGCCACAAGCAACAATATCTGAAGAACCAGAAGAAACTACAGAAGTCGCACAAGAAGTCGAACTGCCACGCATAGGTGATCAATCTTTGCTTATATCATTCATTGACACTCAATGCAAGCATACTACTTGAAAATCATAATATGCTTTTATATACTCAACATTTTTCTTTTGTCTTGCAGAAAGTTCAGGAAGAGGTGATGTTGTTGAGGGATCCAGCCATGGAAAGAAAAAAGGAATGGTGCTTCCTTTTGAACCACATTCTATCACCTTTGATGAAATCACATATTCTGTTGACATGCCACAAGTAAGCCATTTTTCAGAAGTTATAAATTTAAAATCTGATTTCTAACAATGTTTCCATTCTAACTATGCCTCAGTTTAAAGCACTTTGAACTCATTCTTTGATTTCAACTGACAGGAAATGAAGGAACAAGGTGTACAAGAGGACAAATTGGTGCTTCTGAATGGGGTTAGTGGTGCATTCAGGCCTGGAGTTCTCACAGCTTTGATGGGTGTAAGTGGAGCTGGTAAAACTACTTTGATGGATGTTCTCGCTGGTAGGAAAACCGGTGGTTATATTGATGGAAGCATAAAAATTTCTGGATACCCGAAAAAACAAGAAACATTTGCTAGAATCTCTGGCTATTGTGAGCAGAATGATATCCACTCACCTCATGTTACAGTTTATGAATCTTTGCTCTATTCTGCATGGCTCCGTTTATCCTCTTCAGTTGATTCCAAAACGAGAAAGGTTAGTATTACCTGCAGCACAAGAAACCCCTATGGTTTTTCTATTCCCTTAATGATGAAACTAGCTTTCTCAGATTGAAGGATTCCAATTGTTCTAAATGTCAAGAACTAACTCTCTCATAAGCTTATAAGCGGTTGGGTGAAGGCACATGCATGATTTTATGTATGTAATATGCCCCATCATGCAATAGCCCCTTGGGCATGAAGTTTGGACTGTGCACAGACCCACCATAAATTGTGCTGAAATTTTAAATTCTTTTATTAATTTAGACGGACAAAGATGGCAATGATTGAACTCATGATCACTTAGTCATAATGGCTCTAATACCGTGTTGCTAATGCAGATATTGTGAGACTTCGAATACTTTAGCACTAACATTATATATTTGACAAATGGTTGTAGATGTTCATCGAGGAAGTTATGGAACTTGTGGAGCTGAAGCCATTGAGGAATTCACTGGTTGGATTGCCTGGTGTCAGCGGTCTTTCAACCGAACAACGCAAAAGGCTTACCATTGCAGTTGAATTAGTGGCTAACCCTTCCATAATATTCATGGATGAACCTACTTCAGGATTAGATGCAAGAGCTGCTGCAATTGTTATGAGAACAGTCAGGAACACAGTGGATACAGGAAGAACAGTTGTTTGCACCATCCATCAGCCTAGCATCGACATATTCGAAGCTTTTGATGAGGTGAGCTTTGATGATGATAAATGAAGTTTTGCTTTATTATAGTTTCTTTCTTCATTAAACTTTTGAATCTTACATATATTATATGTGGTTGTAGCTATTCCTAATGAAGCGTGGAGGACGAGAAATTTATGTTGGGCCACTCGGCCGTCACTCTACCCATTTGATCAAGTATTTCGAGGTAGGATCTTATACTTAGCTCAATATAAAAATAAACAATCCAAAATTCTTGATAGTAATTACTAAAGTTTTCTAAAATTTTCCATTGTCTAGAGCATTGAAGGGGTGAGTAAAATCAAAGACGGGTATAACCCTGCAACTTGGATGTTGGAAGTTACAAGTACAGCACAAGAACTTAACTTAGGTGTTGATTTTACTGAGATATACCAAAATTCTGATCTGTATAGGTAAGCTGATGCACATGAATATGAATGTGTTAATTATATTGGCAATAATCATTTGGTATTCTTGATTTGCGGAATGCTTAGACTCTTTTACGTGGCTCTACAGGAGAAACAAACAGCTTATACAAGAACTGAACCAACCTGCTCCTGGTTCAAAGGACTTATATTTCCCTACTCAATTCTCTCAGTCATTCTTGGTCCAATGCCAAGCCTGCTTGTGGAAACAGCGTTGGTCATATTGGCGCAACCCACCATACACTGCTGTGAGGTTTTTCTTCACTACTTTCATAGCCTTGATGTTTGGAACAATGTTCTGGGACATCGGAACCAAAACGTAAGTTAAAATTCATTAACTTATAAATAATCACATCTATTTTTTGTTCTTGCTTTTTCAACTTGAATTCTGATTCCTTCATGTGACTTGTGAACTACAGCGCAAACATGCAAGACTTATTAAATGCGGTCGGTTCGATGTATTCCGCTGTTCTCTTCCTTGGAGTGCAGAATTCTGCATCAGTACAGCCAGTGGTTGCAGTTGAAAGAACTGTCTTTTATAGAGAAAAAGCTGCTGGAATGTATTCTGCCTTACCCTATGCATTTTCACAGGTAACTAAAATCATGTTAATTTTATAAGCACTATTTATACTATGATTTTCATATGCACCTATGTTAACATAACTTGCTCCCTTTTGTCACAGATTCTAGTGGAGCTACCTTATATTTTTGCTCAAGCCGTGACGTATGATCTCATAGTCTATGCCATGATTGGATTTGAATGGACTGTAGCGAAATTCTTTTGGTCTCTATTCTTCATGTACTTCACATTGTGCTACTTTACCTTCTACGGTATGATGGCAGTCGCAGTTACACCGAATCACCATGTTGCTTCCATTGTGGCTGCTGCATTTTATGCAGTTTGGAATCTATTCTCAGGATTTGTTGTCACCAGACCCGTAAGTATTGCCAACCGATGAATGCATTGAGTAGGGACATAATTGAATTGATTCAATGCATTGTATTATAATATATGTGTAGTTATGCTTATTGTTCTTTTCATTTTTTGTAACAGAATATTCCTGTTTGGTGGAGATGGTACTACTGGGCATGTCCTGTGGCCTGGACCATATATGGATTGATTGCATCACAATTTGGAGATATACAAGACTTTATGGAATCCGAGCAGAAGTCGGTGAAAGATTTCGTAGAAAGCTATTTCGGTATCAAACATGACTTCATAGGAGTTACTGCGGTTGTGGTTCCTGGGATCGCCGTGCTCTTTGCATTTATTTTTGCTGTTGGTATCAAGGTCTTTAACTTCCAAAAGAGATAGATTCAGCCTCTTTGCCAACTGTGAACAATTCTTTATATCTTCAAATGTATTTTTTGTTACCCTTGTAATACATGTTTGTATGAGTCTTATGTAGCATTTTCCTAGGAAACTTATTTCCCCTATTGTGCCACTTTCAAGCTTCTTTGATTTTTCTAAATGTACAAGTGTCTATAAGATTTGCTTCTGTATTATACTTCATTTGTCAATGAAATGTTAAGCATTGAGTTCAACCTATATTCACTTATGAATTCTTCTATTTTTTTCTTGATATTCATGCCCTCAATGTTAACTCAGACATACAAACTATAGAAATTAAACTACATGTATAGTCATATATAGTTGATGAAACAAATAATAACTCAATATATAGATAAAGCTGAGTTGAAAAAAAATGTTGCTAACTGCTAAGACATAAAAATGAATGTTGACTTTCCTACCCATATACATTTTCTGTTTCTAGCCCACTAATTCAAATGGCATAGCACTTGGTTCAGAGAGGTACAATTTGTATTATTATGTATCTTATAACTTTACCCCTCTAATGATTGCCAAAATTTGTAACCTTTTCAACCATGGGGACAACATTACAATTAGGTTCCTTTTTTTGGAGTGTACTTTTTAGCTAAAAGGGACTTTTTCATAGACTTTTCCAAAAAAAATTATGTTACAAACTTGTCTTATCTAATCATAATTTTTTTCTCAACAAAAATATTTCCCAATCATTATGACAAATAAATTATTAAAGTGGAACCTACTCACCTATTAGAGTTTAGTTTTTATAATTAGTAACCTTCATTGTTTTTTCACTAGCGTAAAAAATGTGAATCAAACTCTTCTCCATCACTAGATATGATAGATATGTAAAAATACATAGAAAAATAAAAAAAAATTAATATTTTTATCACTTTAACTTATACTAATATTACATTTCTATTATTAAAAATACATTACAAAACTTAATTATTATCTTCAATAATCGAGAGGAGTCTGACTCAAAAAATATCAGCACTTAGCCTGGTTTTGATGCAACTTTTTTGGGATGGACATATCAATTATGAAGGGCACTTTGGTATAACAAAAGAAGTAAATGTTTGGTACACAAAAATATAAGAATGTAACATTTCCTCAAATGTAACCGTTACACTCCAACATCTAAAATTTAAAAGTACAATACGACCGTTGGCTCCTATAGATAAACAACAAGACAAAACATAACAGATAACACAACACTATCATCAGTTTCACAAAGACAACAAAAGCTTCAAAAGCAACTACAATGGCGGAAGATTATCGTTTCACTCTTGAGGAAATGGCTGTGAATGAGAACCTCGGGTACCCAAAAGCATCCGCCAAAATCTGCAGGGACCGTGGTTTCAGTCCCTACAGCAATGGTCCTCCTTTCACTTTCATACCTTATGCTTTGCACGAAGATGAGGTAAGTTAAAATTACACCCTTTTTGGCATTATAGTAAAGAATGAAACTTTAATGGAAAGCAAATACTGGGTTGTGTTTACAAAATGATTTTTTTTACTGGGTAACTTCAATTGAACTCAACTATGTTCTCATTTTCGTTGCGTTCTAACTTAATAGGCTGCAAGAGCAAAAAGTTTGGATCAGATGTTTCCATTGATTGATCCAAAAGCTAAGCCAACAAACAATCCTAAAATCTTTGTCAGTATTTTGTGGAAGCATCTAAGTCATCTTGGGTAAGCATTTCAATTTGACTTAATTCACCTAACAAGTTTTGGAAAATTTTCAATTAAGCTGAAATTTTCTGATGTTTGTGAATTTTTTGCTGAATCTATTTTCAGGAATGCTGGTTTTGACCCTACGGTGATTCGAGTAGATACTTATGGCAATGTCTTATATTTTCATGCGGATTCAGCATCCCCTCTTGCTTGGGACATTGATCATTGGTTCCCTTGTTCAAGTAATTTCTCTTTTTATAGGAATGTGTTATGTTTATAAAAGTTGTGTATCCACTTACATCACCTGATGTGGCCCGCAATTTTCCATTAAAGCATCACCTTGTAGCCGCAATATTACGGTTGTGTTGACCGCCACAACCGCAAGTGGTGTGACTCCGAGTCACAATGATGCGGCTGCATCGGGCCGCAACCCAACTGCATCGGACCACATCAGGCCGCATTAGATTCAAAAAAAATGTTTTAATCATAATAATTCACACCGCAAAGGTCGCAATCAACATCGGAACGGCCGTAATAATTGCAATCGCAGTAACTGCAACCGTTACCGCAATCGCAACCGCAATGTAAAACACTATGTGTATCAAAGTGATAATTTTGCTTGTTTTTGGATGAAAATGTAGGGGGAGGTTTGACTGTTATGAGCAATCTAAGGATAATTCAAAGGCAAGCCTATAAGAGGAAGAAAAATAATCTGGAATTCTTAGTCCCCTGGTGGGATTTCCAATTGGGTATCTCTGTTAATCAGTTTCTGTCCATTTTTGCTTCTTCAAACTCAGACTTCAGGTAAGTCAATTAGCTATATTATTATTATTAGGAATCAAAAAAATAGAAAGTTTTTATTGGAACTACAATTTAGTTACTTTGTATCCATTCCCTAAATATGGCTAGTAGAACTGCGCGCAAGCAGTTGAGTTCTTAACCATGCGTAAAAATGTATTGGCCTCGTGCGAATGCATGGGTAACTTAGTAGTTTTCCAATAAAAACTTTATATATTTGGTTTGTTAAGAGCAAGACACTTGTTATTATCATCATTATTATTATTATTATATATTGTTCCTATAATTCATAAACATAAAGCTGGTAGGGTGATAATAATTGTAGTTGTAAATGACAGGCACAGAGGGTTTTCATTTTTGTTCTGTGATGGAGAAAATCAAGAGTTGAATGCTTCACAAATAGTGGATTCTCATTCTTTTCCAAAACACTTCTTTGGATTGAAAGAAGAAGTTGGTCTTGCCCCAGCTGCAATAGTAGATACTAGAAGGGAACCTTATGATGCATTAACTTTAAGACAACTTGATTACAATAAGAAGCCAAGGCCTATGTCTCCTGCAATAGGTCTGTTTAATCATTACTATCATATCAAGTTTCAATTTATTACAAAAAAAATAGGGCATGTTCACTATGTGCTTCTGGTGTTATTTTCCAATAAGGATATAACATGTTTAACACTTTATTGATAATGGAAAAAGATATAACAAGTGTATACCTATGTTTTTGTTGAATAGCTCCTAAATTTTGTTCTATGATTATCTTGATTTGAAGGTAGAATTGATCCTTTGATTTGTTTTCAGTAGCTGCAAGAAAAAGAAATGGAAATATCCTGAAGGAAAATGAAGATCCGGAGTTTCGTAAAAATCCCTACCAAGCCATTGTCATGGCCAGAGATTCCCTGAAGCAAAGAGACGAAACTACAAGAGTGCAAGGAGAAATACAAAAGCTAGATGATGAAGTGAATGAATTGAAGCTAAAAAATGAGGAAGAAAAGATCATTATTCAGGACCTGGAATCGGCGCTCATAAAAAGAAAGAGAAAGGCAGAAAAGTGCAGACGGTTAGCAGAGGCTCAATCTTCTTACAGGACCACGCTAGAGAAGATGATTAGAGATACTATGCACCAGTAAGTTCTAAAAAACAAATGTTGAAATGATTACTTTTTTACCGAAAACGATGCTTGCACAATCTTGTTATGTAAACTTTTATAGTCAGATTAACAATGTTAAATCTGTTTTGGTGTAGGAGTGTCATTTACAAGGAACAGATAAGATTGAATCAGGCAGCAAGTAATACATTGATGGCTAGACTTGAAGCACAGAGGGCAATTTGTGATGCTGCCGAGAAAGAGCTTCACAAGAAGTACAAGCAAAAGGATGACATAGAGAAACAATTAAGACCTGAATGGGAACAGGGAAGGAAGAGGTCAAGAATGGATGATTATTCGACTTCTGAAGAAAGAGACAAGTGTAAACATGTTCTATATTTGCCTGGAATGAGGCCAAGGTCATCTTTGCACAAAGAGCTCAGAGTGTTTTTGGAGGAAGAACAAAACGTGCCAGAAGATGACTTACCTGCAAATGAAGAATGCAAGCAAGAAGAAAAAGAAGAAGAGCTGAAATTCACAGAAGAGAAGCTTCATGAGGAGCATGCTAGATCA
Organism: Lupinus albus; assembly: GCA_009771035.1. Taxonomy (NCBI): domain Eukaryota; kingdom Viridiplantae; phylum Streptophyta; class Magnoliopsida; order Fabales; family Fabaceae; genus Lupinus; species Lupinus albus. Next base: position 1,790,706 of record CM020022.1, on the reverse strand, counting down.
CTTGTTAACTTGGATGATGAAAACTCAATTGAGCACAGGCTTGAGAAGCTAGAAATCACTGAAGAAAAGAAGGACAATGGCGCTTCGTTCTTATTTCATCATGAGACAGAAACTGAGGAAGATGAGGAAACCAGGAAGCAACGTGGCAAAGGGAATGTTGACAAGTGGCTTCAAATGCTTTTAGGGAATAGTCAAGAAGGAATGGATCTACAAGAAGCGAAAGAAAATGCTTACTGTGGGACTGAAGAAATAATTCAACAATTGAATCTGAAGTTTCCACAACAGGAGTTTAAGAACTCAAAAGTTTCAGGAACTACTGAATGTAAAGAGAAGCAGCTGCAACTTCTTCGAGACAAAAACAGTTGGATGGAGAAAGAAGATAGAATAGAGAATGAATCTAGAAGTGTTATGCCAGCAGAAAATAGAAGTAACCGTGAAGAAGCGTGCATAGGTGAAGGAAAGAGTACTCTGAGTTTTGAAGGGATGGAAGGAAAGAAACAACATAAAAAGGAAAAAGGACTTGGTAGATCAGAGAGTGGCAAGACCTTGAGGCGAATCCCATCAGCTCCATCTTTGCTTCTAAGAAAAGGCATGGACTACTTTCGAGGAAGAAGTTTGTGGTAAGTCTGCGGCAATGAAGATTTTGCTGCATCAAACAATTTCCTGAGGTCATCCATCAAAACAATCAAGAGAGAAATGAAACTATGAATAGATATTGGTGTATAATGATTATTGAATGCACTTGTAATTTATGTTTCTTGACCCTTTTACAATTTGAGTGATGCTTGCTAGCTGAACAATTGAGTGATATTTACTATAACCCAAAAAAAAGAGAAAATAAGTGTAGTTTAGACATTTTGTTGTTTGATTTGTTGTATAAGATTTTTAAGTTGTCAAATATGTGATTAGTAATAACAGCTTGTTGTTTTTGTTCACCTTCTTCTGTTTTTCAACATATCAGAAATGTGATATTTGTTGTTCTATGTACATTGTTTATGAAACCTGACTTCACAAGCACTAAAAGGAATCTTAATGTACCTTGGTGTTAAGGTGCAAAAATGAGTAAACATCCAAAACAAAATGCACCTTATTTGGATGTTATACTTTTCTCCAGCAAATCAAATTGTCCATTTCCACTCTTAATTTTTGTACTTGTGTTCTTATCTTGCTATGTAGTCAACAGTGAATCTTGATCTTTGGTATACACGCATTGTTGTTAAATTTATCCCAAATACACAAAGTTGATCTTACATTATTTCTCAAGTCTAACTTCATTAAACAAACTCCACTAAATTGATCTGCTTAACAAAATTCATTATTCACAACCTTCCTTTAATCAAGACATAGATTTCCTCCACTTGTGAGGAGTCCTACCTTTAACCAGATTGGTGTTCATCTCCATAGGTGTTTGTCTTCCAAACCCCTCATCTTCGATTTTTTCCTCCTCTCTGACGACTTTACTAAACGAAAACTTCTTCCATTTGAAGAAAGGCTTCTTCCTCCCCATCGACATCCTATCCATCTGCACTTGCATGGCATTGCACTGGCTTTGCAGCCTATAAACATCTTCTTTCAGCCTCCTTATATCCATTTGCTGGACATTCATTTCACGTTTCGATAGGCATCGTGTTGGAGGGTCGAATGCTGCACAACTGGGGCTTCTCAAGCTACTGAAGGAGGTACTCCAATCTATTTGATGATTGAGTTTGGTTTGTTGAGAAAAGAGCACCTGAATGACAGCTCTAACAGACAACCTTTCATTTTGAGCTGCATGAAGTGAGGCCTCCGGTGTGAGTTTCCGGCTATCAATCAGCCTACACAAACCCTTCCTTTCTTGCTTCGACACACCCGAATGTGCCTTTAACACAAAAATGAGAGTTAATAGAGTTTCAACAACATAACTAACACCTATGACTATGACAAGAAAATAGATCATGAACCAAATTCCTTAATATAATGAGACCATTATTTGAACTTGGACAAAATTTTTGGACATATACAACCCTACTACATCTTCTCACCTATTTTTATGCTCCTTATGTAACTTTAGTTTCAAATTTAAAAGGGAAAAGTATGTGTCAATGTCATTTGTTTTATCAAAATTTTGATGTTCAAGAATCATTGTTATGAGATAATATATCAAGTACTTTTATGCTATAGATTTACTTCAATTCCTTTATCTTTTCAGCAATACTATCAACATCCACTACTATCCAAGATTGTATATTTGCTATTATTCAAATAAAATATGGGAAGACTAGTTTCTAAGATGGCCTACATAAATATGGTGGTTACTCAACTTTAGAAGGAAACAAATATACTTTTAGAGTGGCAACAATTGATTAGGATACATCGATATAGGAAAGAATGAAATGCCAAGCGTTGACATCTATATTAGAAGAGTTTTCTTTACTCAAATAATCACCATTGAGAAGTTACATTACCTTTTACATGCATCCATGATTCATGTATGGATGAGAAAAGCCAAATTTAGACAATTGTTCATTACAGCTATTATGGTACTATAGCCCCACATAAAAGACATTTATGTCAATTCACTTCATACCCTGGTCCCTACTCAATTTCCTACTGTGATGCATGCTGGTTACAGCACAAGAAACAATTTCTAGGATATCAAGAATATTGAGCATTTTATCTCCTCTTGTTTGGTTCTCCCATTTATCAAGAATTATGTCGTCATTAAATCCACTTAGCCGACCCCACCTAATTGAGATTAAGGTTTGGTTCCCACATTAATCGGAGTGAAGGTTCTAAATTGCAATTCGCAACCGCAATTGCATCTGCAATATTGTGATTTTGTTAGTCTCCACAACCGAAATGCAATCACATTCACACACAACTATTCTCGATTTCAATAAGCACAACATAACTGCAAACACAATTTAGAACCTTAGAATAGAATCTAGTAATCAAACAATTTAAAACATGGACGAAAAGATATACATACTTTTAGATAAGTATCAATGGCTCTATACAAGCCATCATCTGTAGCCCTTGCATGGCTTGGAAGAGCTTCAGCAAGTGCAACAAACTCAGATAAGCTCAAATTGGAATCGACAGCAGCCTCGGCGAGGTAACAATCAACCAACATAGCCACCTTAACCAAAGCAGCACCACTCTTAGCTCCTTCTTTGTCCAAACTAACAAACCTCTTAACCAACCTAATGACAAGGTCAATATCCAAGAGTGTCCCACAAGTGTGACTGAAAGAAGGTATCATAAGTTCTTTCAATGAAGCTTGGTCTAGCTGCCATGAAATTCTCTTCTCAAGTTCAGCTCTATAATTGGCCTCAACACCAACCTGAGAAGCACGGATATACACCAATACTTTATATGAAAAAGTTTTCATAAAATAATTTAATGGTTTACTTTCAATTCAATCCTCCAAAATGTCATAATATTGCTGCTTCAAATGTTTTTTGTCATCAATTAAGCTCTTAGCAGATTTGAAACGTTACACATATCCATACATTTTAGATACTTCACATTTAGATTATGAAGCCTGTCAGACCAGGCGAAAGTTACTTTTAACCCATGCTAAAGGAAATATTTGGCTCATGATAACCGAAGAGAAGTTGTGTTTTGGCTCTGATATCATGGTAAGGTTTCATCTCAAAACCAATTGGCAACGAGAAATAGTCCAACATGTATTTAAATAATTCCCGAAACAATGAGTTAGACGATGTAAGATGCTAAAAACATTGGTGGTATATAGATACTAACCATGTTGGCTGTTCTAAGAAGGCGAAGAAGGAAGTTGCATGGGATTGAATCCTTCTCAGGAGGAAGGACACCAACTAAGGTTTCAACAAAGAACCTCTTCTTCATCCATGATGTTGTGACACTGTCAGGTGATGATCCTTGGAATTGGTTGATATCAGTGTCTGGTAGCCATTTAGAGGCATAATGAACTATGATGGAACCAATCAAATCTGCACGAACACCTTTCTCTTTGATGCCTGAAAGGGTCTTCACAAAGTAATCCATGTCAAGAATGTATGCATCATCAAACCAGCACTCTGAGGAAAATTGTGATGCAGATTTTGTCTCTGGAGAAGTGGTCACTCCTTCTTGCAAAAATTGCTTCTTGTTCATGTTTGGTGACAAGTTTCAGTACACTCCAGGGTACAATTCTTTCTTGCTTTATATATATAATAACACTACTGTCATTATCATTAGAAACTAGAAATTACTATTTACTAAATTTACTGTTATGGCAATTGATGTAAACGTGGAAATATTATGCACAAAATAAGCAGTAACAGAAAGCAGTGGCTAAGGTTGACTAGTGTGTAGGAGAAACATTTACTTATATGTTCCAATCTAAATTTTATCACTTACTAGATTTATCTTCATTAGTGATGTACAAAATTGAAAATAGTACCCAAAAAAACAAAAAATTAAAATTATATTCTTCTAATTATACTTGTAATAATATTTTTATTCTTAAAATGTAATGTAATGTTAAATAGTATTTATTTCTCTAATAACGAAGAGGATCGTACTCAGGTCAACTTTTCGTGATTATATAAAAATTATATTATGTGTAAGAATGTCATTTGAGATTGTAAAGTTTAATATATATATGCCCTCTATGTTTTTTACCCATGTATCATTTATCATTCACTAGCTTTATTTTTATTTAATGCATTAGATATACCGATAATATAACAAAATTGTAATATTCATGTAATCTCTTAGTACATAAATTATAAAATTAATAATTTTGGCCATGTTAGAGAATTGAGAAATAGCTGTTGGGAGTAGGACCACTGAGAAACAAACCAAATTGGTAATCCCCTTCTTATATCGATCATGGAGAACAAAAAACAAAAATAATTAAATATAAAACCCTCAAAATTGAAAGAGACTCGTTTGTTCACACTATATCTTTTGGACTTGTTCCGTTTACAGGCATACAAAACCATATCAAGGAATCCAATAGGGACATACAAACAAATGTTAGAGCTTCCTCATCTTCATGCATCTTCATACTTACATTTTCATTATATTTATTTGGCAAAAGAGTAAAATTGTAAAAGTTTTTTTTATCATTTATAACTAACATAAATTGAATGGTAGATAATCTGTTAATTATATTAAATATTTACACTAACAACGTATAAATATTAATAAATTGACTGAAAATTTGATTCAAGTTGAATGTCAATAAGTCAAAATATATTTATATAAGCCAAAGTTTACATTTTGCATCTCAAGGTCGCAAACCCCTCACTATTTGTTGCTTTAGAAGTAGACAACTGTACCTCTGAGTGACTTTAGGCCACTTCCCATCCCAAGATTATAATGAAAGTATAATTGTTCAGAAGAGAAGAATCCGGTTAATCCAATAGTAAGTTTAAAAAACTTAATTCACATCTTATACATTTAATTTAAGGAAATTCAATGGTTTAAATTAATAAGTAGATCTAAACTATTAGATTTTCGTAAAATAAATAACTAAGATTGTGGAATAAATTTTTTAAACTTATGTAAATGGATATCCTCTCTTATTCAAATGGTATCACATGACACACTTTTCCTCACGAAACATGCTCACAAGCCCTCTAAGGCTATATAGTTTGGTCCAGTGGATAAAAACTGGGCTTTTGAGGATGTCATGTTCCTGCTTGGAAAATTTTGGTCCCAATGAGGTTTAAAAAGGAGGAAATTTTATGGGACTAATTAATGGATCTGAATGAAAGTTATTTTTGTTATAACTGGTATTACTCATGTTAAGGTTCAATTCTCAAGATGATGAAATTGTATTTCCAAAAAAATTAAATATTAAAGGAAAATATACATGAAATCCTATAAAAAAATAGTTCAAAAAACTATTCTTGATTCTTTTTTTTTTTGTTCTTTCACCAAGGTAATTTAATCAAAATTAAGTAATCAGCATAAGTAATAATTAACCAATCAAGATAAATTTGATACAAAGATTAAATATAATAGAAACAGATTAATGCTTCTGCAAAATAGAAAAACTTTCATAAGAGAATAAAGTCATCATATATATCTAGGGGACTACAAAAATAATGGGACTTGAAAAATGTGAGAAGCAAACTTATTGTATAAGCAAATAAATAGTTTCAGTTTCACCAAACACAGTCTCAGAAGTTGTACTTATCCTTTCCATGCAGCAATGTCACAAAAAGAAGAATGATCAAATATTGGTAGATGAAGAGCCACCTGCTGCTGGATTCAATGGTGAAACACTTTCAGGAGAACCATTTCCACCTTCATTGTTCTTCTCAGCCAACACTGGAATCTTAAGAGAAGCTGCTCTTTCCATCTCTTTCTCGATTTCTTCTTCTTGACGCAACTCGGTAAACTGTGTGTCCAACGACTTTGCTGCTGCTAACCATGCAAGAACAATCACAAGAAGTATTCCTCCAAGGTATGGAGTTGAATTAGCTAGTGATCCAAATGTTAAGATCATAAACTGCTGAATTAGTGCACCTCCCGATTTTCCCAACGGGTTGCACACAACATCGATGGCGGCCTTTCCTTTCACCTGCAACAGTGTATTAATAACAAGTTACTTTGGTGTTCTATTAATATCGGGTGTTTGAACTTCGTAAAATCAAAGGCACTAGAAGTTTTATGCGAACTTAGTACCTTGGTATCCTCATCCAAGGGTATGTAGGCCATTTCTTTGCATGGATCGAATAAGCTGTACTTAGCACTCTTGCTGAATATGTTCTGAAGCGCACCGACATATACAGCTGCTAGCAGTGGAGTCATTCCAAACTTGGCAATAATAGGTGCGACCGGGCCTCCAAATAATATTAGAGAAAAGAAACCAACTCCTGTCAAAAGCAGGACGGAAGGTGTGATCTTGGCGGCAACACCCCATCCATATTTGTCAAATATAAATTGGCTTAGAAGCATCATTATGAATGTGACAATTCCGGTTGCAGTTGAGAAGTCGCCCATGAATGATGAGTACTCGTTCGGGCTAGGAAACTGCACATTATGGAGAGGTGAGAGAGAGAAATATAGCAAAGTGAAATGGTCAGTACTTAAACAAAATTAGTTTCCGTTTTACATTACCTGAGCTTTGAGCTTCGATTTCCATGTAACCTCAACAAGATTAATGCTAATTCCATATGCAACCACTAAAGTGGCGAGATCTCTTATATACCTTGAAGATACCAAGAACTTCAAGCTTTCCATTGTTCCCATTTTAGGCTTCGCCTGGAAAAAAATACATAACAAGGTGAAATATTAGTTAAGTTATTTAAAATATTATTGAAAAAGTATTTTAGAATTTCCTAGTTTCTAACATGAAAACAAAACAAAAGATATAACACCTCATGGTTGGAAATGCCTTGCATGCAATAAGTGAAATGGCCATGCTACATAAATGAGACCCTCGTCTAAATGTTAGATTAAAAACCAGTCTTGAAAAATAAAATGAAGAATATGTGAAAAAACAAAATTCTTCGTGTGCTGATTAACACCAGAGACACATTAGAAAAAGGGCTTTTTGTTAACTAAATTAGTAGAGACTCTAGAATGAAACAAAAAACAATGGAAACAACTGAAAACAATAATTTCTAAATGAGCATGCTTAAGTCGAATTAGATACAAAAACTAGATGCTCTCAATAGTATAGCTGCCTTTGAAAAGATTACCTTCTTCTTCTTGCTACGTGTTGGAAGTGGAACATAATTGTTCACCCACCAATACAGGAAACAGATTGCAAGTCCCATTCCCACAACTATACTCATCATTGCTTTTAGAGAAATGGCCCAACCATCAACTCCAGGACCTAAATGTTGCCTCATATTAGAGAAGTATTTCACGGTCCGGCCAGAGAACACAAGGGCTACATTGGCACCAAGTCCAAATAGTGGATAGAATCGTTTTGCTTCATCAACTGTAGTTATCTGCATAAAAAACAGGATATTAGGACCCTCCTTCAAAATTAGAGAACACGAAATAAAGAATGCACCATTAAAAAACCCACTACCACATGATAGCATCTTAACCATACAAGATGCTTGTATATTATTGCAAATGTAATGAGCATCAAACGACATTAGTCGAAAAAAGTGGTAGATTAATTATTATTGTGCAAATCACCATTAACATTAAAAAATTCAAACCTCAAGAAAATGATTTTGTCCTGGATACAAAGCAAAAATGGAATAGATGGAGGGCATGTTTGAACAAAAGCTTAATTAAAAGTTTTTCAATATGCACTTATCACATTATAGTTTATGACCGTCGCATAAGCTTCTCTAGTAAGCTTATTGAAATAGGCTAAGAGCTTGTATGACTTTCATAAGCGTTTATAAGCTCTTCCAAACACATGCAATTGTGTATATGATAAATAAGCTCAAATAAATTCTACCAAATACTTCCTTAAAAGTAAAACAATCCAATAGCATATGTTACATTAAGATGCAAACTAAGGATACCATAATATGAAAAATGATACCAACATACACTCTAACATGACAAAAAGTTAATAATAAATAAAAACAAAAATTGTTCAATCTTAAAACATTGACAGTACCTGATTGGCAAACCCCCAAAACAGCACAGAAACCACCACACTACCCCACAATTCAGCCATGACATAGAACAAACAGAAACTCCAGATTCTCAAAATTGCAAGTGGACCAAGAAACCTTGGGCCAAGGATGTTAAGAAGTTTGTCTGCTAGTGCCTCAGGGTGAATATGGCTACTAAGAGGATATAAAACAAAACCAAAGGCCCCAAAGAAAGCAATAAAGGGAAGAATCACTGAATAAAAGAGAGCTTGTTTGGATAACGCATTAGACAACTTTGTATACAACAACATAAACCCAATAGCCATAGGAAGATTCACCCAAGTTTTGAGGAATGGAATAATCTCAGCACTGCTTCCTTTAGCTGTAACAACAAGCACATCTTTTGTGTCTCTAAGAATGGTATAATTGAAAAGAATGCAAAAAAACATCAACCCCAAAGGTATAATCTTTTTCAAAGTTGTAACCTCAATACCCAGAATCTTAGGTTTCTCAATTTCTTTTTCATCAAACAAAGGTTGCCCATCAGCTGAAGCTGCTGCTTCAGCCCTACAAATGAATAAATTTCTCTCCTTTAAGCTAAAAACATGGTTACTTTTTGATGGGACAAAGGTATTAACTTTTTGGAAAATATTGGTAGATAGAGAAACCCCACCAAAGTTTTTGGGCTTTGAGTTGAAAAATCTGTGCTTTAAGCCATGGGAAGGGTGAAAGACACTGTTTTTGGGTTTTGTGGGGAGAGAGAGAAGGCCTCTGGTTTGAAGAACAGCATCCATGTCTCTCCCTTTAAGAGAAGAATGAAAAGAGAGACACGGATGATAAGAAGAGATAAGATGGACTTAGAGAGAAAGGAGAAAGATTTTATATATTTTCTATCGAAGGAAGGTGAGTGCACATACAAATGTATTTGCTTTTATATTCCAAACAATCTACCAAACCCTCCTACAATCAAATCTTCTTTCATTCCCAAAACTAGTTCTTTCCTGGTTTAATTGATAGTTTATTAACTAAATTTATATCCATAAAATTAGATATGAATACGTATCATGTTAATATTAATGTTGAAAATCAATAAGGAATACAATAATAATATTTTATTTTATCAAAAATTATTTTTAAATGAAAATCGGACGGTCTGACTAATACAATTGTCAATTGGCTAATATGACTAGTATTATTCAATTGAAAATTGGTTGATATTATCGTTTTTGCCCGTATGATTGCTAGATGAGTATAATCATTGTATCATAAAGATATTGGGATCCGTTCATAGATGTTCTATTTGAACCGTCCAACACGAACTAGTTTTTACAACATTTATTGGCAGCAAGTGATATACTTTGTGGACAAGAGACAACATAAAAATTGTTTTTGTTATTTAAAAAAATTATAAAATCCAATTTTTTTTGTGAAAAAATGGGGATGTTGCACTTTTTGGGGCTAAATTTTAGCATATCATTATATTTACTAATATTTTTAATTTAATTCTAAGTCTTCCAATAATAAAATTATTAAATTATAAAAATACGGGTTGGTTGCTTGTGAAAATATTAGTAATGATAATTAGGAGTTATAATAACAATGCTTTCAAGTTTCGAACAGCTTCAGTAAATAATAATGAGCTCTATATTTATAAATTTTCCGTTGGTGTGATTATTTTTTATTAACATACTTACCATGTTTTGTGCTGAACAACTCTTGGCATGAAGATGAGTGCATGACTAAGAGTACAGTCAGAACAAACTCGATAATTAATATGTGTTTTCCTAATTCATGGGCAACGTGTTAATTATGTGCATATATCTAGCCTCTATAGTTGACTATCAACAAACTTTGAAAACAAAATATTAAGATTCAGAATTTTTTATATTCACATTCTTCATGGACTCTTAAATATATATATATATATATAAAAGTGATATAAATGAATTGTTAATAATATTCTAATTGCGTATATGTTAGGAAGTAGGTCTCAGTAGGTCTCACATCGCCTACCCCATTGTCTCGGGAATGTTTTAAATACTTGTTGGACCACTCTTCTCATAACTAATTGATTTTGAAATGAAACAATAACATGGTATGAGAGTTAGAGTTCAACTTCTTTCTGGTTGTCGTATGCCAAAATATGTTCCTTAGTTATGGGTCGAATGTAATCATTCGTCTGACAAGCTTATGTGAATGGTGCATGTTGGAAAGTAAATCTCACATCGCCTTTAAATATTTGTTGGGCTACCCCTCTCATATCCAATTGGTTTTGAGATCAACCTTAATAGTATAAATTATTATAATAAGTATATGTAAATCTTTATATCCATAATACATAGATATTATGTTCATGTTTTTTTATATTATAAATCATATATATGAGAGGGGTTCACATACTCCAATAGTAAGTGGAAAAAACTTACTTCATATCTTAACCATTAAATCTTGGAAAATTCAATGACTTAGATGTACTTACCAATTCAAACAATTAGATTTTTTAAGAACGAATGATTGTGATTTGGAGTAATTTTTTCAAGAATAAGTGGATTTCTCTCCATCATATATTGCTAAATGTTCTTTTATTACGGAAGAGAAAAGGAAAAGTGAATACAAATTTAGTTGTAACATTTCAAATTTAATTATTAACTGCAGAATGAAAAAGTGCATATATTACATTGTTGAATAAAAAAATTATTAATTGATGATTGGTTTAAATGATATATGATTTTTTCCTTATCGGTTAAAAGAATTAACCTCATTAATCTATAAACATTTTTGGATCAAACAAGATTTTCACATACTTGTGGGTGAAGGGAAAAAACAAATACTACTCATTTTTATACGTTTTGTGTTAATATAACTTTTATTATAATGCATGTCACTTTCACAAGAGGCTTAATAAAATATAAATTTATTTATGGTGTTTGGTCATTTTTTTACATTGAAAAATAGATAAAAGACAAACTAATAAGTAGGTCCAACCAAGAGTCATTCATAAATTGTCCTCCTAAATCCTAAGTTCCTATAAAATATGCTAAGATAATTGTCTCAATTAAATCAAAAATAAAATGAAAAATACATCCTCTTGTGAGTCAATAATGAATTCCATTAACAACTATTGAAAACTTATGTATACAAATAGATATAACTTTTTTAATAATTTGCAACACTTCAAGATAAACAGATTCAAAGATAACATATAGATATTCCAAAATTCAGTTCAATTTCATATCATAAAACCAACAATTATAGTAGAAATTCATCTACTTCACATTTTAGCCATTAATTATAGAGAAATCTAATGAATTAGATCTATTTACTAATTTCAATAATTAAATTTCTATAGAATTGATGACTAAGATATGTAGTAAAGAGTTATATAGGTTAATAGACATTTTTTAAACAAGTTCATCTCTAACTAACAATTAAATTATAATTTTGTATATATTTTCTATAAAAAATTATACATAATAATCATATCTATATTAAAATAGTATAATATAAATAATATTATATAATATAATTAAATAGATTGATTTTTAGGAGTTTTTGATAGCCTAAAACCTAATGCAAAAAAAAGTAAATAATTTTTTTAAAAAACATAAATCTAGCTTACAAAAAAACATTTGACTTAACATGAAACTATCATGACCATATTATCATATCTAACATGGATGCAATATATTTATAAAATTATATTAATTGTCTCTATACGTCTCTACTTAAACATTTACTATGTTATTTATTGTACACATGTGATAGGCACGTGGGTGGAGTAACCTCACGTGCGAAATGTTTTATGACATGGTCCCAAATACAGAATAGTTAGCATCATATTTCAGATTCAGAAATTGGAAGAGAGAATAGAGAGAAGTAATTGGTCACTCGTTTCAAACTAACCATGTGGCGTAGACTTTTCTCTTCTAACCTCAAAACCCTAAACACCACTTCTCATCTCCGATCTGCTCCCTCCGCCGCCGCCACCTTCCGATTCTCTCCCACCGCCACCGCCACCGCTCCTCCCTCATCTCTATATCGCTTCCTCTCCACCCAATCAGGTCTATCTCTTTATTTATTATTATTATTTATCTCCGATTGCGTCATTCATTATTCAATTCGTTTTATTTTTTTTTGTTTTTTGTGATGGAAGATGGTTCGATCAAGAAGAGTGTTGAAGATGTATTGCCAATTGCTACTGGTCATGAGCGTGAGGAGTTTCAGGCTCAGCTTGAGGTCTTTGTTTTATCCTTTCCTTATTATACCTAATGTTAAATATTATCGATCCCATTATTATTTTTTTGTGATTTATTTATTTATTATTACATTTTTCTTTACTCAATTTGGATCCTTAAGAAAATATAGTCCTTAGAGATTTCGTTTCGACACAATTTGATTATTGCAAACATAAAGTCACCGAATAGCCCTAATCATGTTTCATGTGAAACAAATTGGTCCTTCAAAATTTCTGATTCGTCCATTTTGGTTTAAATTCTTTGGGATCAAATTATTTGTCAAAATTTTAAATTGGATGACTTTTATTTCTTCAGGGATCAAATCCGGTCGTTATTATATATTTATGTGGCTTTCAATTGTGAAATTAGCTTCATAACTGATTTAGCCCCACTCTTATCAAAAGGGTGGATTCTGCATTTATAAAATACCATTTGTGATCAATAAATAGCATTTCTCTGATGTCACTGTTAGTTAGCTGACCATTTTTGTTTTAGAGTAGGTGCCTTTCGGCATTTGAAGTATGATTCTTTTTCCCCTTGTCTAATTCAGTATGTTTTTGTTTAGGGAAGGGATATTCTTGAAATAGACCACCCCGAAGGTCCTTTTGGAACAAAGGTTAGTATTGCTATTTCTTGTACATTTATAAAATGGTTTAATTCTCGGTACATTGTTGTTTGTACTTTGTTGCAGCTGCTTTGGTATGTGTCTGTGGATTAGATTTTGTGTACTTGGTTTCATGGCGGATTTGTAGTGGAGCGATTTTCTCAAAACTAATCTTGTTTGAATATTTCATCATAAAAAATACTTTTGGATGTGTATTTACCTAAGAGAGTATGACTGTGTAGTGCCTTTCTTTATCCCCTACCCAACCTTAGCTGGCATGCTTAAGCTTTTGACTTTCCTTCTGGACTATCGTTGTGGTCATGTTTCTTTCTTTTTTTCCCCACCCCACCCCCATTTTATAACTAATTAAGTGTAGATATTAGCTTTATTTTTAGCCTTATATTTGCATTAGATTCACATTGCCCTAAAATTTCTCAATATATGCATGCATGTGTGATTTTGAAGTGTTTTTCATGTATGCCTACTTTCATCTTTTTTGTTTTGGTCCATAGGAAGCACCTGCTATCGTTAAGTCTTACTATGATAGAAGGATAGTTGGATGCCCAGGAGGTGAAGACGGTAAGCTGTCTTTCTTTGTGAATACTTCTGAGTTTCTTTACAATTTGGTAAAATAGATTATGATATAGTGATGAATAATTTGTCTTAACTGCAGAGGATGAACATGATGTTGTCTGGTTTTGGCTGGAGAAAGGCAAGCCTCATGAATGTCCAGTGTGCACACAGTATTTTGAGGTGCGTTGAGAACCACATTTAGTATTCTATTATTATCAAGACAGGTTTAGAATTAAATGTCAAGATTAATAGCATGTTTGGTTTCATGTTGACATACCTGATACCCCTCAAACATGATTCTGTCCGAAAGCTCCAATTTTATAAGGATCATATTAGTAATGAATACGTAAACTTTTGGACAAAAATGCCCTTTATGCTATTATGTTGAAACAAGTTTGTTGGAGAGGCTACAATAGTATGTATATATATACATATTAGTGAACTTTTAAAGGACCTGAGCTTGAGCCTGAAAAATAGACTTGATTTCTTAGTTAGCCAGTCTATGTTAGCTTAGCTGTGCTCTTTGATAGCCTTACTTACCATTTGGTCCCTGGTGTGATGTATTAGCATTGACTTATTCAATTCTAAATCAAAATTTTAAATGCTTAAGGTATCCTGAACCAAGCAATGACCAAACTCCTGAATAGTTAAAAATTCTAGGGAAAACTCTATAAAAGCACCCTAAACTTTATGCCTTTTGTAAATAGGCACCATGAGCTATTTTTTCTTCCTAATTACCCCTTAAACTTTAACTATTGGTGAAATTGGTCCCTGCATAAAGATAATGTTAAATTAAAAGTAATGAATTTTTTTAACCCATGCACTTTTTTAATCCTGGCTGTTAATTTTTTTTGTATATATAACAACATTACTGTATTAATCACTTCTAATTCTATAATTTACTTATTTTCTTAATCTCAATAAATTTTGTATTTTGATGACGGTTTTCTGCGAATATCAACATTGCCTAACATGCATTGTTGTATTCATACTATTGTGAGTCTGATTGCATCAACTTCCTTGTTATCCATGAGTAATTTAACAATATATTTTTACTTTTACATTGGAGCTAATTTTTTGATTATTTTTCACAGCTTGAAGTGGTAGGACCTGGCGGTGACCCTTATGGACATGGCGACCACGACGAACACCATTGATCACATCCCGCAACTTTTCTTCAGAAATAAAATCTGGAAAGATGGAGAGACATTGTTTTACGCTCGCCTTTCAAAGTTCTTGAGGCCTTGTTTTGTTTGCTTTTGATTGGTCAATAAGGACCTTGTGGTTTTGCACTTCAGAATAGAATATTTCTGTGATCATTTAGACACAGGCTGGTCATTTTACTTGAGCTATCGAATCTTGGTAGCTTATCTTTCTTTATTTTTTGTTTTGTTTTGCTGAATAAGTATAGCAAGCAACACTATGATTCTTTATCTGGGCTTGAATATATAAACCTTCAGCTATTTTATGAACTTAAATCATGAAATGTACGATTGAAGAAGTGGTGCATGTTGATCAGAATTGGGCAAAATAGCTTCTAGCTTTTTTAATGTTTGATTAATTGTTAATATGGTAAATAAGTTGCAAAACTAGGCCCAAATAAAATGCAAAATAATTTCTTGACGGTTCAGATTGCTTGACATATATAAACAAAACATAAGTGAAATATAATGACTATATCATAAATCCATTGTTATGGGCCTTTGATGCCTATATCATATATAAACAAAACATAAGTGAAATATAACGACTTTCCAAAAGAAGAAAAATCATATTTTTCCTTCTTGATCATGACATTTGATTTTCTGAAAAATCGAAAGGTCATTTTTAGAAATGGAAAAAACAGAATTTGGTGGATGGAGACTGAAGAGGAATCCTCTTCATACCCAATATAGAAATGAAAAATATCTACAACTTCTTTTTTCTGTGTAGAAATAACAAAGGAGAGTTATTCGAGTAAAGGCCACCAACCTTGCCTTTTGGGAGGGAAACAGAAAAAAAAGAAAGAAAAAGCATGCACTCAAAAATATTGAAATGACGAGTAAATATTCTTAGGGAATGCTTCTATCTTTTGTGAGCCCTTGAAATAGCATAAAATGTAAAAATTTATACGCACTTATTATATAATTTAGAATTCATTTGTATTAATTTTCTCGAATAATCAATAATAATTAAACATGAATGATGAATGATGCAGTGAGAAGTATAAAACTCGTACACTGAGTGCCTACATTTTTTTTCCTCATTTCAAACTATTATGATAAGTATTTCAAACTATCATCTAACATGGATAAATTTAGGAGATATTATTTAAAAAATATTAAAGAGACAATTTTTTCACAAACTTCTAGTATTTAAAATATGAAATTAGCAATTAATATGTTTGTTGATAAAAAAATATGTTTTATTTAATGAACTTATATGCTCAAAATTCTTGGATCTGCTACTAAATATAATATAATGTAAATGAAGAAGTTGGAATCAGAACATAACAGATTTGAAGCCTCACTCATGTCACCATCTTACCAATAATGAAACGAAAATAGGTTGTCACCTTTTGAAGTTGGAGGTATAAGGCACTAATAATAGACATGAAAGAAATCTTGGGCACAAAGCTTTAGAAAACCTACCATTATTCCTTATGAGTCATTTTCTTCTTGAAAATATTAATATATTATTACTTTACCTAGCATATATTTTTTCTTCACAAAAATGCTAAACTACTAGAATGGGGGCTAGTGTTAGTGGAATTGGAGGGAGTCACATGAAGTTGGACGGAAAGTCGAGTAACGATCATCTCTATTAATGTAGAGACAAATACTACAAAAAAATAAAGGAAACAATAATATGTTAAGACATTTTTATCTTTTTATATAATGAAATAACACTTTTGTCATTAAAAATACAAATAAAATTAAGTATTTATCATTAATGTTCAATATCATTTTCCATTGTGTCTCCTCCATTCAACTAATTGTGTTATTTCTGATTTATGTTATGTTGTGGCCAATTAGGTTTATTAAACTTGTAAAAGTTGTGTTGGGTCACAAATATATCCTGATTATATAGTTATTATTTATATATGAGATCGTTTAATCCAATTAGAAATCGATTAGAATGTTAAAAATATCTATACTTCTATATAGTCCATGTTCATTGTACCTAATTTCATTATAGATTTTATATGGAAAATTTTATAGTTTGATGTGGAACTTGAATATATCCTAATGATAACATGTAATGATTATATATAGGACAAAAGATGTGCATTATATTAAGGTGGCTTATCATTTGTATTTGACTTCTAATGATGAATTGATGAGCTCAAACTTTCTTTTCACTTTTTCAACAACCTTTGTCTTGTAAATTATATAGGTCCATGCAAACATCGAACAATATTTTGAATTTTGCATGGCAATCAAAATCTCCTTTTATAGCTGAAGTAATAAGTGGATAATCATACTTTTTCTTAGAGATTTTACACCCAAATAATTGAAGTTGTAACTAATTTGTTTTAGACTTCATCATATCTACATCAAAATTCAACATCAACAAATACATATATTATATAACCAAAGGTATTCGATCACCATGTGGGTAAGAAACTATTTTCTTTTGGAATGTGTGACTATTTCTCTCAACAATTATCGTTTATACGAATCGAGTTTTTAACATTTTAGCCTATGTGGAGTCTAATAAAACCTTACACTACCTTTCCTTTGAAACAAAAAGGACAATTGTTAACTCTAAAATAATTAAACTAAAGTTATATAGAAGAGGCATATAATTTATTAATATTGCAAATATATATTATATACTGGTAGAACAATGAAATTAAACTTACAAATATTGAAAATTTATTTTTATTTAGTGGTTAAGCAATCTTAGATTCCCAAAATACATGATCAAAGATTATTATTTAGTATTGAAAAACAACATTTGATGAGATTAATAAATACAATGCCCATAAAGTAATTAATTTTTTATCCAAAAAGAAAAGTGAGTTCATGCCAATAACCTAAAACTCAGAAATAATATAGTTTTAAAAAGTTTATATATATAATCTTTAAAGAGAGAATATGTGGTAAGAGAGAGTGGTAACAATTAGAGTAATTTTTTAACTTTATTTTCAAAGTGAATAAATAAAAATATATTTTAAATAGTTTAAATATTTTTATATTAATTTAAATCTAAAACGAATACATTTTTATCATTTTAAAAATAAATTTATTCTAAACAACTTTTTCTATTAATTAACAATCTTATCAATGGCACTAATAAAAACAATCTTATCAATGGCACTAATAAAAACATCAAATATAGGTGCTAGATGTACAAGGATAATTATACAAAAATGTACACTAAATCAAAAGATTCAATAATTAACAAAATATATTCTCAATTGAAATGATAACAACGATGTGTTATTACTTGGTGTTCTTTCTTTTGTTTCTGGGGGCAAAGTTACACATTCTTTAAGTTCTTATTCTAACATGCAAGTTTATGGTTCACAAATGTATAGTCAATAAGATAAGTGTTGCAGCCCAATACTAACCAGGCAGGCCCAAACGTATGCATTCAGCACCCATGTGGCAGAAGGACTTTATCATGGATTAGTAGGACAATTGTTATCTTGTCATTTTGCTATTTTGTCATTTTGCTTACTTTAATGAAGATCTCACCAAGTGTATGGTAGAGATCAATTAGGTTATTGCATCTTCTCTTTATAATCTGTTCCAGAATAGATGGAAAGACATGAAATGAATATTCAGTTTCTTTAAAATTTCTTAACTTATATTTTTCTTAAGTTTTCCTCACTTGATTTATTGTTACATCCTAACATTTTGGTGCTTTCATTCTTCTCAATGCCTCCAAAAACCACACAAAAAGACCTAGAAGAATCTGTTTCCCACTTACTTGTGGAGAAGTTGAGGGAAAACCAGGAGCAACAAGATGCAAGACATGCAGCCATTACAACGGTATTGCATAATATCACAGATCGCATAGCAGAAATACAATTTGTTCCTTCTATTCCTCAAGATCCTCTCCCAAACTCACCCCTACATGCTTCTTCTTCTCACCTCACTCAAAATACCCAAAACCCCTCTATACCACCACCCGCCCAACCACAACAGACCTCTCCACTATACACGTCCCCACCTCACACATACCCTCATTTTCCACTTCCAAATCAGCCCTAACAACCAACCACAAATGCCCCTTCCCCCCCCCCCCCCCCAAGGCCACCTAAGCTACAACTCTCAACTTTTGATGGATCTAACCCTTTAAAGTGGATATTCCAAGCGGAACAATTTTTCAACTTTATTTGGTTCCCCCTAAACAATGTCTGTCTATGATTTCATTTTATATACAAGGGGATTCTTTAAGATGGTTTAAGTGGATGTACCACAATTTTCAATTATCAGATTGGAATTCATTCACTAGAGATTTGGAAACCCGTTTTGGGCCATCTTCCTATTTTAACCATCAAGCGGCACTATTTAAATTAAGACATTGTGCAACCGTATTTGGGGATTATCTCAAGATATGATTCTTAAATTTTTATGTCCGGACTTCAACCAAAAATCCAGCGTGAACTAGCTATTCTACGTCCTAAGACAATATCCGAAGCATTGGGATTGACTAAGCTAGTTGAAGCTAAGGTGAAGGACACGTCCCACCAACCTATAAGCCATCCAAATTTAACCTACTCATTAACCCACAACACTTTCCCAAACAGAAGACCACTACTTCTCCTTCACCACCTACACTCCCCCCTTCCTCATCTATTTCAGTTAAGAAACTGTTCACATCCCAAATGCAGGAACGCCGTGCACAATGGTTATGTTATAACTGTGATGAACGGTATTATTCAGGTCATCGGTGCCAACCTATGAAATTTCTGTTAATGTTAGATGAGGACAGTTCCCTCAACATAATTGAGGAAAATTCCAATGTTGATGGCCCAAAGGACGACTTTGATCCACCGCTTACAGATCCCGAGTTAGGGGATATTATTCATTTTCATATTTCTGATCAGACTTTGGGAGGACAACTCTCTCCCAAGACACTTAAGTTTTCTGGTTCCATACACAGTCACTCAGTCACAGTCCTTGTTGATACAGGGAGCAGTCACAATATTCTGCAACTACGGTTAGCACATTATCTCAACTTGCCCATTACACAAACCGCTCAATTCCCAGTAATGGTGGGCAACAGTGCTCACATCTATTGCAATGACCTATGTGAAGGAACCCCTATCTTACTTCAGACACATGAATTTCGCATTCCATTTTATTTACTCTCAATCAAGGGAGCCGATGTGGTTCTAGGGATATTATGACTGTTATGCTTCAAGAAATGTTACAATCTGGAATAGTAGTACCTAGTACAAGTCCTTTCTCCTTCCCCGTGTTACTGGTTCGCAAAAAAGACGGTAATTGGAGATTTTGTGTGGACTATCGGGCCTTGAATGCTATTACTATTCCCGACATGTTTCCTATCCCTGCCATTGACGAATTATTAGATGAGTTGGGTGGTGTAGCAATTTTTTCTGAAATTGACCTTCGCTCGGGATATCATCAAATTCAGTCCCCAATGACACTCACAAAACGGCCTTCCGGACCTTTGACGGTCACTATGAGTTTCTGGTCATGCCCTTTGGACTCACCAATGCACCGTCCACATTTCAATCGGTCATGAATGACTTACTCAGGCCTCATCTCTGACCGTTTGTTCTTGTTTTTTTTATGATATTTTAATCTATAGTGAAAACTTAGATGATCATTTACTTCATTTGCAAGTTGTGTTGAACCTATTAGCATCTAATCAATTTTTTGCTAATTTATCCAAATGTTATTTTGGAGTTTATTCAGTTAGTTACTTGGGGCATATCATCTCAGCTAATGGGGTTCAACCGGATCCAGACAAAATTAAGGCAATGGTGGATTGGCCACAGACGCGTTCTCTCACGGCACCCAGAGGTTTCTTAGGGCTCACTAGATTTTATCGCAAATTTGTTAAAAGTTACGCCTCACTCGCCGCTCCTTTCACTGATCTACTTAAACAACAAAGTTTTACATGGAATTCTGAGGCTCAGCTGACCTTTACAAAATTAAAGAATGCAATGATAAAAAAACCCATTCTCAAACTGCCCGACTTCTATGCAGCCTTCGATGTTGAAACAGATGCATCAGCGGTCGCTATTGGAGCTGTTCTTTCACAACATGGCCATCCGCTCGCCTTCTTCAGTAAAAAGATGTCGGGCCGAATGCAACACGCCTCCGCCTATGTGAAATAAATGTTTGTTGTTATAGAGGCAGTCAAGAAATGGCATCAGTACTTAATCGAAAGGCATTTTCGCATACTAACAGATCAACAAAGTTTGAAACACCTCATTTTACAAGGACTTCATACACCAGAACAACAGAAATGGGCAACAAAATTAATCGGGTTTCAATTTGACATAAAGTATCGGATAGGTACCTCTAATAGGGTGGCGGATGCACTATCTCGACGACATGATGATGAGTCTGCTTTGCTTTTCTCCTTGTCCTCTCCCATGCCCAAGCTTCTGGATCAACTCCGCAACTTTTACCTCACAAAAGAAGGCCAACAAATTATCACAAAAAGGCAGACAAATGCTAACATGAAACTAAGATTTCATTTCTCCAAAGGAATGTTATTTTATGGGCAGAGGTTGTTCATACCTGATTTCGAAGGACTTCTCACTTCGGTGATAACAAAATTTCATTCCACACTGGTCGTTGGTCATTCTGGACTAAAACCGACGGTGGCCCGTATTGCAGCTTCTTGCTACTGGCCCGGGTTATACAAGCACACAAAAACCTTCATCCAATATTGTATTACCTGCCAACAAAACAAATATATGCCGTCAAAATCGTAAGGGCTCTTACAACCACTTAATATTCCAAACAAAACATGGGAAGACATTTCTATGGACTTCATCACTCACTTACCACCATCTCAAGGCCATACAGTTATATGGGTGATTGTCGACAGACTTTCCAAGTATGCACACTTTATTGGATTTCCCCCTAAGTTCACGGCCGAAGCTCTGCACACCGATTCTTGGCGGAAATTGTACGCCTTCATGGTGTCCCTCGGTCGATTGTCTCGGATCGGGACAGAGTATTCTCGAGTTCATTTTGGAAAGAACTCTTCCGCCTCTTGGGAACCACTCTATGTTTCAGTTCGGCGTACCACCCCCAAACCGACGGACAAACAGAAGTGGTTAATCATTGTTTGCAAACGTACCTTCGTTGTTTTACGGGTTCACACCCAACTAAGTGGTTCTATCATCTCTCGCTTGCGGAATATTGGTATAACACCTCTAAGCATTCTTCTACTGGGGTTTCTCCAATTGAGGTTTTGTATGGCCGCCCACCTCCGTCTTTAACAATGTTTATGACTCACTTGCAATTAGGGGACCTAGCTTCGGATCTCCTGCATTCTAGAGACACGATGTTAGTTAACATCAAGCAACATCTCCTAAAAGCTAGACAACGAATGATTTCACAAACACAAAGTAAGATGAAAAACATTACCTTTCAAGAGGATGATTGGGTACTTCTCAAACTCCAGCCATATCGACAACAATCGGTGGCTCGGCGACCTTGTCACAAACTGAGTCGACATTACTACGGTCTATTCCAGATTCGCCGAAAGATTGGACTCGTTGCTTATGAGTTGATTCTTCCTTCGACCGCTCGTATACACCCTATTTTCCATGTCTCCCTCTTACGACGGTTTTATGGGGACCCAAACTCGGCCTTCATTCCATTACCCACGGTTCCGAATCCATACATGGAAACCGAACCACTGAGGGACAAAAATTCATCACTCCAGGAAGATGCAAGGTTTAATGTGGATGATGTGAATGGTAATAATTTAAAATGGAAGAAGAATACCCACTGTGTTTCAAAGCAAAATGAAAAAGGGAAAGAAATTGAACTACAAGAATGAGAGCAACGTGCATTGGAAAAAAAAAGAATCCAGAAAGTATTTCCAAAGTACAAGTGACTTATGGTACTTCTCTCATTGAAATGAGACTTAATGTCCACCCACATGGCCCAAATAATTCAGCACCATTAGATCCAAGGGGTTCTCTTTCCTTATTATCCAACGGTTCCAAATTTTTTTCTTCCCCTGTTTTGGGCAGTGCACCCTCTCATATGGGACCCACTCCTCATAATAATTCTTCATCCCACATGGGCAACACGACACTCAATGTGCCAGAAAATCTGCTCCCATCTGCACAATTGGGCACACGTCCTCTAGAGCCCCCATTGGGACCGTTGGGTTTTAATGCCAGCCGTCCACCAACTCCCAAGGATGGACCCCACACTGATCAAATTCAGCCTCTCCCACGTGAAGAGTTGTCCTTCTCTCTTCCAAAATATCCTTCATTCAAAAATAATTTCCCCCCAAAGTGCCACACGGTTCCAACTGTCATGGACCCCTTTACTAGTCCAAGTCATTCCCCTAACCTTGAGGACAAGGTCAATCCAGAAGGGGTGGGCAATGTTGCAGCCCAATACCAACCAGGCAGGCTCAAACGTATGCATTCAACACCCATATGGATTAGTAGGACAATTATTATTTTGTCATTTTGCTATTTTGTCATTTTGCTTACTTTAATGAAGATCTCACCAAGTGTATGGTAGAGATCAATTAGGTTATTGCATCTTCTCTTTATAATCTGTTCCAGAATAGATGGAAAGGCATGAAATGAATATCCAGTTTCTTTAAAATTTCTTAGCTTATATTTTTCTTAAGTTTTCCTCACTTGATTTATTGTTACATCCTAACAATAAGCACCAGCTTTTTGGCCTATATCAAAATAAAGTTAAACTAATACTAACAAAAATGATATATCTAACAATTGTCACAAACGATACTTTATTTATTAATGATTGATTTATTATTTACAAGTAATATACATATATATATATATATATAATTTTCTTATGAGTAAGATGATTTAATATGAGAATATATTATCATTCTCAAGAGAATCTGCAAAAAAAATATTCCTAAATTGATTAGATTTGACATTTATTGGAATTAACCCAACCCTAAAACTAACAATACAAAAAAAAAATAGCATTTCTCTTTAAAATACCAAGTTTAGCATAGGAAAGTTTTCAATTTGTTTTCACAGATTTTTGTCATTATTCTTCAATAAAAAAATGATTTTTTTCCTGAGAGTTCTATTCTAAATTATTTGCAAATGGTCATACATCGGTTGCACTAAACTTTTTCAGGTTCTGAAGTTAACATACTTTTTTTTTTCAATTTGGTACTCAAATATGCTTTACTATAAAGTTTTTGCCTATCTAAGCCACCTTAATATGCAAGATTACACCCACCACACAGTACTTTAATCTTCAATAACAATGTAGTGCCAGCAGCATATTTTGTCTCCTTATAAACAAATGCTCCTACTTGTACTAATCTAATAATTTTTTTTAAGGATTTTGTGTTATTCTCTTTCTGCATTTGAGTGTGGGCCTAAGAAGGAGTTGACAAAACAAAAAATTGCCTTAACTTCTCCTTAGATGAGGGAAAAATCCATTAATTTTTTACCTTAGAGGGTATTATATTAGATTCTCAACCATAACATCTACCATATAAGCAACTTATTTTGTGTTTAGGTCAACTAGTTTAATATTGATGTTGCTTTTCTTGGCCTAGCAATGTCTTATATGCAACCAGCCCCTAATATTTAACATTTTATTTTTATGCAATGTTGATCTCCTAAGATTTCTTTAGTGATTTCTAA
Organism: Lupinus albus; assembly: GCA_009771035.1. Lineage (NCBI taxonomy): Eukaryota > Viridiplantae > Streptophyta > Magnoliopsida > Fabales > Fabaceae > Lupinus > Lupinus albus. Next base: position 1,765,965 of record CM020022.1, on the reverse strand, counting down.
AACAATTTCACTTTTAAATCTCTTTTTTCTATGTCTTAGTTTTTCTATTTAGATTTATTTAATCAAAGAGGTTCAAAAGTAAAATGCTTTTCACTTAATTCCAAATTGAAACTTATAATACACAAGACTTATATGTAGTGTAAAAATTGCTCAAATAAGTGAAGTAGTTAGGTAAAGCCTTTTTAACTAAATTCCAAATTTCAATCAATATAATATAAGTTGTGTAGTCTGTATTCAACCGCAAATCAGGGTATTAAGCTGGTTTTATTTTAATAATAAATAAATAATTAAAATATAAATTAATTTATACACTCATGTATCATTTTAGTACGAGCACAAGAGATGTTAATATCTTATCTAATTCGCAATCGACTTCTGAATCCAAACCTCTCATCTAAAAGATTAGTTATCTTCAATTTGGGTTTAAAGTAAAATTTTCTAATTTTATCCATAAAAAACATAGTAACACTCTAAAAAGTTGCATAATAGATATATAGATATAACTCACAAATTTTATTGTTACTAATCAATGCTTATATATTTTTTAAACCCTTGTGGAACTTGATTACATTCCCATATCAGGCATATCCAATTTGAATTGTTAACATTATTACAGAATCTCTAGCTATGAATGCAAGCCAAGGACAGATAACATTTAAACATTTAACATTTCCATGTAAGATTGCATGAAAGGTGCATTTTATAGGGTAACAGACATAGTGGTGCACAATGAATGTACTCATTGACCTATACACATAGTGGCACTACCTTAATTTTATGATCTTGGATATATGCTAGCACCAATTTTCACTTTGTAATAAATTACATATTTGCTATTACTATGAGAAGAATCAAAGCTGCAAAAATATCAGCACAAGTTGGAGACAGTGAAACAGGAAAACCCATACATACCAAATAAAAGTTGGTCAGTGTCAGTGGGATAATATATTAAAGTTGGACTCCACTAAAGTGTCAAAGAAAAAGATATGCAGAAATATGATAATATTTTAGAAATGTGATTATCTAAGTATATAGGTTTGGTAAACAATAGGGTAGCTTATGTTATGTTTCTTAAGATAAAATAAGGCTTAGAATTTCTTTAGTACTTGACTACTAAATACATGAAGATTTCAGGACATTAATTTTCACCTAAATGTGTAAAAGATAAATTACATTATTAATATTGTTTGATTTGTCACTAGGCTTAAGAGGAAGATTTTGACTATTGCTGTTTTTCATGAGTATAAACAAACAAAACTCTTATTCAAATGTGGTATGAAGGTTTGAGCTAAAAAAGAGAGAGTAAGGTTAGAAATTAGAATGTTAGATTATAAAGCTTACATGCTTTGTCTTATCAATCCTACTTTGATATTCATGTTACTGAGCTTAATTGTTATTTGTTGAGAACTAAAAATCAAGGGAAAAAACCAAGTTCAGGTTCATTTTCCACTTGCAATTCTAGGTGGTTTCCTTTTCTGTCTTTGAGAATTTTGAGTGCACAAAAATTGTAAAAACATTAGTTTTTTTAGGCTAATGGGTATCCATCAATCATGCAGAAATTCATAAACAAATGACTGTGAAAAGAATTTTTCTTTTTATACAAACTTAAGGTTATATACTTTCTTGTTTTCAGTCATATTCTTGAGTTGTTATTGCTGTCGTTTGCTTTATTTTCTGTCCACTTCCCACAAGCATAGATTCTCTTTGTGAGTGAGAATCCAGAACCCTCTCTCCTACCTTTGATTCTTAGGAATGGATGAGTGTGCTTTGTGTTCTCCTCTGCTTTGATTCTCTAAGCTCATAAAGGTTTCTTGCTTTTGCCTTTGCCTTTACCTTTACCTCTCATTTTCATGGATACCCTTCTAGCAGATATTGAAGGCACGGTCTATAGCTTCTGCACTCATTAGTCACTATACATAATATATAGTAATACATCACATGACAATGCATTTGCACATGTTTTATTCCATACCCTTCTCAGTATAAAAGAGGCATCACCCTTTTACATTTTCTACATTGCAGTTCATAGTCATTGCAGCTGAAGTAGGTTGGGGTGCTTTGAAGTTTTAACAGTTTTCTTAAGAGACAAAATGAGCTATGCACATTCTCATATGGGCTCTGGTTTGTTCTTTTACTCCTTTTGATTTATAGTCCTTTATCCTTCCTTGCATGAACTTTAGTCTGTAATATATTACTTACTATCAATCAATTATAACTGATAAGAACTGTTTCTTTCTATTTATTGGTTGTGTTATGTCTTCTGAAACTCATACTTACAAAAAATGTTTTTGGAATTTGGATCCTATCCATCAGCATTCAAGGGTGTTGCATTGTTTAACATCAATGATGATATTCTTGGTCCATTTGAAGGATTGTCATTACTTTTTCTCAATGTTTTAAAATCTATCAGCTAACTTTAAACTTAGTATGTCATTGAGTGTTAGTTTTCTCACTTACAATTGCAGGTAGTAGAACCGCTCGAAGAACTTTCGAGTTCGGGAAGACATATGTAGTGAGGCCAAAAGGAAAACACCAGGCCACTCTAGTTTGGCTGCATGGTCTTGGTGATAACGGTTTAAGGTATGAATATTACCAAAACTATCACTTATCATCATTTTCTTAGTAGTCTACAATTCTACATTGTATTTTTCCTATGTAGTTCCTTTCATTTTGTTCTTCCTTTCTACCTCTCTAACAACAAAATTAGCAACCAAAGCCTTTTTCCTATTTGGTGGTATCAGCTACATAGATTAAACAACGTCATTCATATCCTCTAACCTTTAAATGTTTTTCTAATAGTCAGTTTTTTCTTTCGCCGCCCTCTCTTTTCGCTTTTACCTTTTGCTGCCCGGGTGTGTATACTAAATTATCAAAAGGAGGACCACAAGCTAGTTTGTTTCTCTACCCAGATGAATAACTAGACATGACTTTTGGCATAAGAATATATCATATAAATAGAAGCTTATACATTCTAGAATCATTCTTCATAGTGAAAATACCCTTGAGTTTGATAATTTTAATGCATGGTTTATTTAGTACATTAAGCTATAAAAATTTATCTAGGAAAATTCATGTCATATATACTGATTAGAGACATGTTTATCTGATTTTGGCCTTGGTTTTATTGCAGCTCATCTCAGCTACTTGAATCCCTTCCTCTCACAAATGTAAGAATATTTATACCTTCTATAAGTTTGATATTATCTTAATACTTCTCTAGGCTCATAATATTCTCACACATGCCTATGATATGTTGAAACTCTCAACTACTATAATATGATGTTTGTCATGATTATTATGATATGGTGCAGATAAAATGGATTTGTCCAACTGCTCCGATCCGTCCTGTTGCTTTACTTGGTGGTTTTCCTTGCACTGCATGTAATATTAATCTCTTCTTTGTTACTATTCTTTTCTTCACTAAATAAGCACCATGTAAGGTGTAACTTTTGCAGTCATAAGAAAAAGAAAAGTCTAAATTGTTACCTTAATATTATTCAGGGTTTGATGTGGGAGAACTTTCAGAAGATGGTCCTGATGATTGGGAGGGTTTAGATGCCTCAGCATCACACATTGCTAACTTGTTATCAACTGAGCCAGCTGATGGTAATTTCAAGGCTAAATTATGATAAATGATTACACCTTAAAACCTTGCAATTCTACTAAGTCCAATGATATCATTCTACATGCTAACATTAACACTAGTTAAGGAATCAAAATATAAAAAGTATGTAATGGAAAAGGAATCGAAAGATAAAAACTTTGTAATGAAAATCACAACTTTTCAACTTCTACACCATATTCCAATACAAAACTTTCTATCCTTGATTTCTTCTTTTAGTATTCTCAAGTCTCAAGGCACTAGTTAGCATTTACCTTCTGCATTAGAATGAAGTTTTCTTCATCTATAACACTCATTGAAGAGAGAAAACAAACAAAAAGTGACTAAACTATAAGTTGGGCCTATGTATTGCATATCTTGATGCTTCATTCTGCTGATGGTTTTCATTATATGACAGTGAAAGTTGGTATTGGAGGGTTCAGCATGGGTGCAGCAATAGCCCAATACTCTGCAACTTGTTTTGCCATAGGAAGGTATGGAAATGGAATACCATACCCTCTCAACTTAAGAGCAATCATTGGACTAAGTGGCTGGCTTCCAGGATCAAGGTATATTACAAGATTAGCACAAGCAAGAACCCCTCTATGCATATGTTGATAATAATAACTTTAGTCATTTTATTGAAACATGAAGCTTTCTTCTACGAGTGAGCAGGACCCAACTTTACTTGCTCACCAGGGATGGCCCGACCATGATCGGGCCCAAATGGGGTCGGGTCTCATCGGGTCTAAGGTCGGGTTCAGGTAGACCCGATTAATAGTTAGAGTCGGGTAGGGACCAAACATGACTCGGTCCGACCCATCTCATAGTCAGTCACTAATCATGTCCCAACCCGGCGCATGCTCACCCATACTTTCTTCATGCATTGTGAAAACAACATCTAGCATTATTTCCCATCAGTTTATGCATTGTGAAAACAACATCTAGCATTTTTTCCCAATAAAAACAAAAGTTAGATGTTATGCATTAGGTACTTGTTTGTGATTTGTGATATCATTGTCCAATAAATACATAACATGGGTATAAGAGTTACATATGTTATATCCTTATTACCCAAGTTATGTCCTTACAATAATCATTTGTCAAAGTTTGTTGAGAAATGTAAATTGGTCCAAGAAATCAATTACTAAACTCAAATGGTTGTTATCACTGTGGTTGGAACCCTGCTATTTATAGGAGCTTAAGGAACAAGATAGAAGTATCACATGAAGCAAGAAGGAGAGCAGCTTCATTACCCATTTTGCTGTGCCATGGAATCAGTATGTATCTATATATCTCACATGTTGATACCATTATTTACTCAACATTAACATTGTCAGCTCGAAGTTTTATACTTAGTACATCATCCACCAATAATAATTAAAAATAAATGGTGTATGATAGAGTGATAGTGTAAAAACATTTTTATGAGTGTTAATTAGCTTATCTCACGAATTTTATTTTATAGGTGATGATGTAGTCTTATGGAAGTATGGAGAGAAATCAGCCCAATCATTAAGTTCAGCAGGGTTTCGATATGTTGCATTCAAATCATATGATGGGTAAGCCTAGATAGCTCAAAAAATATTAAAAAGTCACAAGGGTGTCAACCTGATTACAACTTTCAATACAGGTCCATATAAGTAATAGGATCAATGCACTATTATACAAAAGATAACGAATTACAACCAATAATATTTTTAAACTAAACCCAATATTTAATTTGAATCATATTCATAATCTCAATATAACTAAAATTTTCTCCCTTAAATATTACATAATTTCTTATAGTCTAAATACACCAAATCATGGTAAACCATAGCATTCTCTAGATAGATATCCCTTTATGAATTTTACACAAAAACTTGTGCAATACAAAAAAATCCAAAATATTATCCGGTATATTATTCACATGCATGTATTGGTTAAAGCAATTGTGTCACACTTTTTGGTTGTCATATGTGCAGGCTTGGTCATTACACAGTTCCTAGAGAGATGGGTGAGGTTTGCACCTGGCTTAGTTCAAGGTTGGGGCTAGAGGGATCTTCTTAAATGATAAAGTTAGTATCAACCAGAGCTTGGTTTTAGAAGGAATGATGCAACATGCAACAATAATAGAGGAAGGGGATATGAAAATGCACTAGTAGGTGGTAGATCATGGAATGGTTCAAGGGGTATATATATTATTATAGGAGAGTTACTTTTCTGTCACTTTTTGTTATGTTCATGACTAATAAAGATTTGGATTTGTTTTCTATGTATTTTTCTCATTATATTATTGTAGAACCTAGACACTGGGTCAGTTTGTACTATTTGAGAGATTTTAGTTTTTAATTCTGGTAACAAAACAGTGACTTTGCAGTTATTTCTCAATTCCAGGGTGATAAAGTTTAACATAATGTTTCATCCCTTTTAAATGTTAAGGCATATCCCTATACTTTATGCTTTTTATACCCCACAAATTATTATTCTTTCCTAATTACTTCTTCAATTTCATGAATCGGTGAAATTAATCATTGTATAAATATATTTTTAAATTACTAATGAGTCAGCATGAAAATTGTTCCGATTATAATATAATGAGGGTGAGGATAATTATGTTTGTCATTTTTTTTTAGAAGATTGATATAAATGAGATAACATGTAAAAAAAATCAAATCTTAACTGATTTAGAAGATGAGTGGTTATATATAGTTTAGCATCTCAAAATGGTGGCTCTAGTGTGAAGTGATGTAGAATCATATTACATTCAACTTTCTGTCTTCAAACCATATAATTTTATATTCTCATTTTGTCAATAGGACTTACTACATGGCAGCATTTTCCTCCAAATTTAATTATAAAATAAAAAATCAACTTAGCCTTGTATTGGAATTGGAATGACAAGCATAATTATCCTTCTTAACATAACATTATCCTTCTTAACATAACCTTGTTTATATATGGAAACCGCCATGAAAATATAAAAGATGATTCAAAATAATATGATAAATAAATATTAGATTTAAAAGTGATTAATGTAGTAATATTTACATATATAAAATAATAACAATTTAAGAGTTAATGTTAATAAAATATATGAGTTTGAATATTTTATTGTTATTAATTTAATATTATTTTTATGTAAAGACTAATTTTATTAATAGTTAAAGTTTAAGGAACAATTAGAAAAAATTAGTTCATAGTATTTGCAAATGGTACATAATGTAGGGTGTTTCTATTGAGTTTTCTCTTTCCTTTTCAATTTTAACAAAAAATTGCATTGAATCTATTACTATATAGAAATGCAAAGGGCTAGGAAAATTACAATTCTAGAATCCCATATTGTTGACACCTGTTGTTTTCAGGGATAAAAAAGTCATTCTATTTAACAATTAAAAAAAATCATTTATTGCACCAAAACAAGTTTGTCTTTATTGCACCAAAAGTACAGTCTGCCACTTTTTCTTTTGCTGCTTCACGTCTCTTCATTTCACTCTCATTTCACTCTCATCATCATAACATTTCTCTTTCATCTCTTCATTTCTTCATTTCTTCATTTCCCTCTCTCACAATCTCAATAGCTCTTTCATCTCTTCCATTTCTTCATTTTTTTACTGCTTCACTTTCATGCTCTCACCCTTACTCTGAAATCTTTTCTCAGGTAATTTGTGGTTCATCGAATGTCGAAGTGGACAAAAAAGTGGACGGTTTTGCTGTATCAATGAATCCTTTCAGATACTCTCTCTTTTATCCTCTATCTTATGCACTGACATACTTTTTATATTTTTGCAAAGCTTTCATTTTTGTAAAGGTTTTACATATAACATTCAGTTGTTGAGAAAAATAATCTTTTTTTTACAAAGATGAGACATTTGCATGTATTTATCGCTATTTTCTTTACCGAATCATGTTTGTCTTAGGTCATATGTGTGATTTTTGTATATTACCATGTTGTATGTTTCTTTTTTTGTAAAAAAAGATGACACCTTTGCATCTATTTATCGCTATTCAATTTGCTGGATCATGTTTATCTCATTCATATGTGTGATTTTTGCATTTTACCCGGTTGGATGTTTATTTATTTGTAAAAAGATGAGACCTTTGCATGTATTTATCGCTATTTTCTTTACCGAATCATCTTTGTCTTATGTCATATGTATGATTTTTGCATATTACTATGTTGCATGTTTTTTTTTTGTAAAAAAATGAGACATTTGCATCTATTTATCGCTATTCAAGTTACTGAATCATGTTTATCTCATTCATATGTGTGATTTTTGCATTTTACATGGTTGGATGTTTCTTTTTTTAAGTTTACCATTTTGTATGTTTTTTTCTAAAAAGATGAGACCTTTTCATCAATTTATAAAATGCAAAAGTTACTGAATCATCATGTTTATTTTATTCAAATGTGTTATGTTTGCATTTTTTTCATATATTCAAGTTACTGAATCATGTTTATCGCATTCATATTTGTGATTTTTGCATTTTACACCGTTGGATGTTTCTTTTTTTATGTTTACCATTTTGTATGTTTTTTTTTGTAAAAAAATGAGACCTTTTCATCTATTTATAAAATTTACAATTACTGAATCATGTTTATTTGATTCATGTGTGATGTTTGCATTTTTTCATATATCAGCATCATGTCTACATCACGACCGTTCGATATGATAATGGATTTGAATGACTCCAAATACCTGTGGAAGATTGCAGTCAGAATAACTGATATTTGGTATGTGCAACTACCTCCCAAACCCGGACATCTGGAAATGATATTAATGGATTCTAAGGTACCAATATACCATCATCTTCAAGTGTTATTTTTTATATCAAATTGATGTTTAATGTTTTTTTTTTCATTAATGTAGGGGGACAGAATTCAAGTCTCTGTCCGAAAGGATCAGTTTAACGAATGGAGAGAACATTTGGTTGAGAGTTCAACTTATGTCATGCACAATTTTAATGTCATGCACAATGACATCCAATTTAAGGCATGTGACCATGTTTACAGAATGCAATTCACTGCCGGTACCACTCTCAAACAAAGAGAATTTCCTGATATTCCTGAATGGGAATATGATTTCAAAAAGTTTGGTGACATCCTTGACGGAAACGGTAGAAATGATTTACTAATAGGTTAGATTATTGCTCTAATTTACTAATAGGTTCAACTGTTTCTCTGATTTAGTAGATTATTTTTTACATCATTCTATTTCTTTTTCCTAGATATCATTGGTGCTTTTGATAAGGTAATATTCTCCCAAACACAAGGCAATTTGAAGAAAGTTGTCTTCAGTTTGAAAGATTTTAGGTATTTTTCATCTATTTAATTTATACAGCTATATCATAGATTTTTGACTTTATATTTTTTTCTATCAACAGTGGAGATTTCATTAACTGTACTCTGTGGGAATCACATGCTACCAAATTCGAGAAACACTATAACAACCACTGTAATGTTGAACCTATGATAATTTTGTTAACTCATGCTAGAATCAAAGAAGGACAAGGTGATGATAATTTTGTTCACTCTAATGTTGGACCTCTATTTTAATTTTGTTATCACACACTTTCCAATGATATTAACTTTTTGGTCTAGGTAAGTATCCACATAGCATTTCCAACTCATGGTGCGGATCAAAAATATTGATTGGTGAAGAAATTCCCAACATTGACAAGTACAAACAAAGGTATGTTGACACTGCGGTATTTATTTTGTATTTATCATGCTTCAAAATGTTCAGTTACTAATGTCTCATGCTTCATTGTAGTTTTTCAACTTTTAGTCTATCATGTGATACATTGAGCCATAGTAACAGCCAAATGTCACAATATTCTAACTTATCTGATGATGAGCGATTTATGTATAAAGCTGAAGTCAAGAGTATTACAGAAATTTCTGCAATTACATCTTCTGAGGTATATTGCATCTTTAGATGATTTTTTATAAAAATACGGTTATAAGCTACTAACCATCTATTTTGTGAATATGTAGGAAATAACCTGTGTAACAGTTGGGACGACAACAATGTTTGTTGTTGGCAAACACGGATGGTACTATGAAGGTTGTACTAAATGTACAAAGAAGACTGATGTTAAAGATGGCCCATTCACATGCAAGTGTGGCACATACAATCAGAAGTCTTCACCAAGGCAATTTGGTTTGCTTATCATATCTTTTTTTTTGTCATTTAGTACCTATCAGTCTATAACGATACACTTCTTTCTATGTTAGGTATAAACTGGATATTAAAGTCATACACCAACATGGGAGTGGAAGGTTTGTTTTCTGGGATTGTCAATATGCTGACATCATTGGCGTATCGGCATCTGACTTAAGAGATCAGATGGTTGCAGTAAGTATAGATTTATTTCATTCTATGAATTCAAATCAATAGTTTAAGTCTTAATTTTATATAATAGTTATTATCATATATCTTTTTGTAGGAAGGTGAAGATGATCCCAAGGCATTCCCTTTAATTCTGGATGAACTGCTTGCAAGAACAATGGCTCTAAGGGTCAAAGTGCAACCCTCATACAACCAATCTTCTGTTATCAGACTTTCTGAGGATCCAAATTTAATCAAGAATATACTTGATCAAATTGTCATATTTCAGGTACTTTATAAATAACTCCTCCTATTATGTATACTCCCTTTAATTCTTACTTTCGTTTTATGACTATAAATTTCTTCCTTTAATGTTATGTCCTACTACACAGCCAACAAATTCTGATGATATGAAAGCAAAGTCTGATATTAATGATTCCTTTCAGTTAGACTCTGTGAGTGCATCACATATTTTCTTTTACAAAATTTACACTGCAAAGGTATTGTATATCATGCCTCTAATTCAGGTAACTTTTGTGTTAACATTGATGAGTAGTCTGTGTCTATTACTGCTGATCATGATCCAGACCTTTTACAAGTTTTAACTCCAGCCAAACGATTATCGGCTGACATTGACGTGGACCTCATACAAAGTCCACTGTATAATTCTACTCAGTTGTCATCTTCAAAGGTGGCAAAGCATATCAACATTGACTGACTTAGTTATTTCCTCTCACTAATTAAATGTAACCTTTGAACAACCTTTCTTTTGATGCATCACACTATGATGTATTTGACTTAACCTCATATTTTGTGAACTTATGTGGTTACATGGTTACATAGTATTTCCATGTTTTCACATACAGTGGGCAACCATATATATAACCCTCTAAATATTTTGTATATTCCAAGACTTCAATTACTAATTAGTTTTAAATCATTGAAGTATTTTCTTTAATTTACATATAACAGTGTAACAACCTTTACCACATAGAATATATATAGACAAAAAACTATTAAGTTAATAAAGATCATGTAGCGATATATCATCACTATAAATAAGTTATATCTTACTATTTATTTGACTTATTAATTTTTAGTCCTGCTGATGAAGCACCACACCCAAATAATTCTTCAAAGCGGAAGACAATAATCAAGTCCATTACTGCCATCTAACTTTGTTCCATTCAATTTTTTGTATTATTTTTATAATATAGATCATGTAGCAAATATCATCACTAACAATGATATGTTAAAAAGCCAACTGAACTAGAAAATAGTATATTTAAGTTTTTAATATATCCTACTTACTATAAATAAATTATATCTTACTATTCATTTAACTTATTAAATGTTAATGAAGCACCACACCCAAATATATCGTCAAAGAGGAAGACAATAATCACACCCATTGCAAGGTCTAACATGTGTTTTTCCTCACATTAAACATCTAACAAATCATATATAATTGTTAGATTTTCATAGACACAATTCTAAAAAAAAGTTCACTGTTTTGAATCATTTTGTTGCAGATTATCCATCATTGTGTCAGACCTCCATCCAACCATTGAAACTGTACTTTTACAAAAAAACAACATTGTAAGACCTCCTTCCAATCATTGAAATACTACTTTTCCTAATACTACTTTTCCTAATCTATAATTATCTGCTTTTCCTAATCACTGTAGACTAACTTCATTAAAATGTGAATTTGGATGAAGAAATGATTGATAATTTTTTCACTTATCATACTAATTAAAAATAAACAAATAAGTCAACAATAATTATTTTATTAATAAACATTAATAATTCTATTTTACTATAATGTCCTAAAGCTTCTTTCTATTTAATTTTGAATGTTGGGGATATTTCGGTCATTTGCCATAACAATGATTACACTTTTCTGAATTTTCTGAAAGTAATGATGACAAAATTACAATTACTAAAACAGGCTTTGTTTTGAAAACCACAACACGTTGGGAAGGGGTTAACAACGTAATTTTACCCTTCCCACTTTCTCTTTCTTCCGGAAACACCTCCTTTCTTCTCCTTTCATTCCTCTCCTCTATTCGTTAGAAAACCTAACTTTTCGTTTCCTTTCTTTCGTCTCTCCGTTTCTCTTCATTTCATTATTTAACATGAACCGCTTCATTTCTTATGCATGTCTACATTTGTATTTCTTCTCATTATTTTTAATAACTATTACTCTTCATGTTTTCATTTTCAAAAACTCTCACCCTCATAATCGCATTTTAGTGAAACCTAACTCTTACACTCTCTTCGCAAGTCTCCGTTAAGGTAATGTATGGTTCATTGTGGTCGAAGGTGCAGACGATTGTAGATCTTCTTTTCCACTGTGTTTCTTCCATTTGCTTTGCGATACTATTTTTTTAAAGGTTTCACCTTTACACAGTTTTCTTCACAAATATGTTATACTTCATAGAGTAATCATTTTTTCTAAAGGAGTCACCTTTACTGGTCCTCTTTGTCTCCTTCATCTGTGAAGAAATTTTATAATCATTATGTTTTCATGTTTTCATTTGCTACTCTCCCCGTTTTATCGTCTTCATAGTATTTATCACTGTGAAATTTGGTTCACAGACTTCTTGCATGTTGAAGACGACATCGAATGGGAAAGTTTACATTGAAGTTGTTGTAATGCTTTATCTTTTTATATCTTTCATTTTTTACCATAGTTTTTCATATTTCACTTTCTCCGTTTTTCGTCTTCGTAATGTTTATCACTGTGATGTGTTGAAGACGATACCGAATGGGAAAGTTTACATTGAAGTTGTTGTAATGCTTTATCTTTTTATATCTTTCATTTTTTACAATAGTTTTTCATATTTCACTTTCTCCGTTTTTCGTCTTCGTAATGTTTATCACCGTGATGTGTTGAAGATGACATCGAATGAGAAAGTTTACATTGAAGTTGTTGTAATGCTTTATCTTTTTATAACTTTCATTTTTTACCAGATTTTTTCATATTTCACTTTCAGTGTTCAGTTTTCATTGAATCTGTTTTAATCCTTTATCACTGACCAATTTTTTCGTCTTTGTATTCCATCGAAGACGACAATGACGGAACAGTGAACATTTTTGAGTTTTTATTTCAAAATACTATTTTGGTCATACTAAATATTATAGTTATGAAGAAAATATTATAGTTATGAAGAAAATACTATTTTGTTCATAACATATATTATGAAGAAAATATTATAGTTATGACTCTCTATATGTCCATACTATTTTGGTTTATATGAACTTTACCCCATACGTATGTACATATGACTCTCTATGTGTCCTGTGTATGTTATTTTGACTCCAATTAACTCCATTACATTTTATTTGATTCTTTAGCTGCTTAAAAATATTATGAAGTTCACTCTCTGTATATATAATATTGTTTTTACCGTATAAATGTCCATTTTAGGCTACCTCATTCATTCACTACTTACGAATATGTCCATTGTATGTTATTTCACTCCATGTATGTAGATTATTACATTTTATTTTACTCATTACAACTTAAAATGTTATGAAGTTCACTCTCTGTATAGATTATTACATGCATGTAGTTCATATCTTTTTATATGCTAAATGTTATGAAGTTCACTCTCTGTATACAAAATGATTCAATCAATCTCTTTATATTACATGTTATTTGACTATTTAACTAATTCATTCAATGCTTACAAATATGTCCATGGTATGTTATTTCACTCCATATATGTAGATTATTATTTTGACTCCAAGTATGTCCATTACATTTTATTTGATTCATTAGTTGCTTAAAAATATTATGAACTTCACTCTCTGTTTTACCATAGAAATGTCCATTTTATGCTACCTCATTCATTCACTGCTTACAAATAACATCAGTGAAATATGAAGACAGTGATAAACATTCATTCACTGCTTACAAATAACCTAGAAATGCCCATATGTTGTCCAACAACATGTATATCTATTATATTATATTTCACTCTTTGTATGTCCATACTATTTTGTTTTATATCATATTTCACTCATTGTATGTTCATTATATGTTCACTGTATATTATTTTGACTCCATGTATGTCCATTTTCTGCTACTTCATTCATTCACTGCTTACAAATAACATCAGTTTCACCCATATGTTGTTTTACTACGTGTATATATGTTGTTCATTATATGTCCATTGTATGTTCTTTACTACATGTATATATGTTGACTATATGCATGTGCATTATATGTTAATGACTTTCTGTATATACATTTTATCTATACCTAAATTAAATGTTAATTGACGTTCTGTATGTGCATTAAATGACTCTCACAGATTAATCATTTATGGGTATGGAATCATATTTACAGGTCTTCTTTATCTCTTTCATATGTTATGAAGGTTTGTTTTCATATTATTTATTCAAACTATTTTGACAAATATGGTTACATCAAATTCATCCCAATGGATATCCTCACCTTTTTTCTGTGCATATGTTTCTGCTCCTAACTTATACAAAATGATTCATTCACTATCTCTATTATACTGTTTGACAAATATGGGTATATTTTACAGAATAATCATTATAGGGTTATGAAGTCACCTTTACAGGTCCTCTTTATCTCCTTCATCTGTTATTATGCTTTATAATCTTTTTGTTTTCATTTTTTATTTTCCCCGTTTTATTTTAACTGTATTTTCATGTATCCAATTAAGACTTACATTGAGAGTCACATCTTCAAAAATAAGAAGGTCTACATATTATGGGGTAGTTTTATTATTAGCTATCCTATATGAAATTTGACCTTAACATTCTTATTTACCCCTATACAAGTTGTTGTTTACCAAATTAATATCAGTAAAACATGTTGTTTTGAAAATCACAGAGCTTTACTTTTTGTTTCAATTTTTATTCTTTTCCTTTCATTAAAGGAATAAACACGTCCTTTAAGCTTTAGTATTTATTGTAACAAATTTTCATGATGTTATCATTTTGAATTTTTGTTGTCTAACAATGTCATCTATCTTTTTATATGATAGTATAATGTCTCTTTCACACCCCTTCGATATGATCACTGATGTGAATGATTCCAAACATTTTTGGAAAATAGCTGTTCGAATAACAAAACTTTGGTTTGTTCAAAAACCACCCAAATCTGGACATCTAGAGATGGTTTTGATGGATTCAAAGGTAAAATAAGTCATATTTTGACTATAAGGTATGTTTTTCTGTTTAAGAAATTACTCATTTTTATGATATTTAGGGGCACAAAATTCAAGTCTCCGTTGTAAAGGAAGATTTTATTCGATGGCGTAATTATTTAGTGGAGTATGATACTTATATGATGCAAAACTTTGATGTGATGCTAAATGACTGTGAATTTAAAGCATGCGACCATCTTTATCGGATGGAGTTCAATGCCAATACAATAGTTGAACGACTTATATCTCCTGCTATTCCTCTTTTTGAATATGAATTCAAAAAATTTGCTGAAATTGTAGCTGGCCAGTTTTCAAGTTATTTGTTAATAGGTTAGATCAAATTTATTATATGTTTTCGTACCCAAATACTTTTATTTAGTTTTCTCAAATTCCCTATATATATAGATAAAAGAAATTTATTTTCTTATGCCTATTGTAGAAATTATCGGTGTAGTTGAATACAAGTCCATTTTTTCCCAAACAGAAACAAAATTAAATAAAGTTACCTTTGATCTGATAGATTTTTGGTAAGGTGGTTTCATGTTAATGTTGAAATTTTTTATTGTCTTTATATTTACGTTTTTCGTTATATTTGATTGTATTTTGATATTTAAATATTGGATTTATAATTGTCTTCTTCAGCGGTGATATCATTACATGTAATCTATGGCATTCACTTGCGATGAAATTTATCAATTATTACAAAAAACGGCGAAATGGTGAGCCAATGATCATTTTATTAACAAATGCTAAAGTCAAGAAAGCAAAAGGTTGTAGTAGTTCTATTGTTTTAATTTTTAACTTTATGAAATATACAGTGTCAAGTTCATGTTGTGGATCAAAGTTATTCAGTTGCCATACCATTTCATTGAATTATAGGTGACTGTCCAACAATAGTTTCAAGTTCATGGTGTGGATCAAAGTTATTGATTGGGGAAGAAATAAATGACATTGCAAAGTATAAGCAAAGGTATAGCATGGAAACCAATATTCAACATGCAGTTTTTTCTTTGCCTGAATTCATTGTGTGAATTAGAATATAAACTTATTGTGTGAATTTATTTTTTATTATTGTCGTGTTGTATGTAGGTTTTCTTCTTTGCCTCTATGGTTTGACCAATTCAGTGAAGGACAACGCCAGTTACCATCACCTCAAGTAACTTATATTACTTCATATTCTAATGTAGTTCATTGTTATTTTTAGATTTATGTTATTAACGTTCAATGAGATATTGTCCAACAGCCTCCACTTTCGAAGTGGGAAAAAAGAAAGTCGCATGCCAATGATTCCCAACAATTAAAAACTGTGAGTTCATAGACCTTTTATTAACTTATTTATCAATGTAAAGGTAATTCCTATATGTTCAGTCATATAAAAAATGTTTTGAATTTTGTCGTAGGCTGTGTCTTTTACTGCTGAACATGATCCAGACCACCTTGAAGTCATAACTTCTTCCAAGAGAATGTGGGATGAGTTAGATTTGGATTTGGCTCAAAGCCCTCTACAATCTTCCTCTGGAATTTCATCTTCCAATGTTGCAAAGCATATGAAGACTAAATAAGTTTTGATATTAATGTTTTAAGTTGCATGTAAACACTTCCTTTGAATATTTTTTGTTGCATCACAAGTGTGATGTATATTAGGTCATTTTTTACAACCTCACCTAAATGAGGTTGAAACAAAATTGTCCTATTTTTTGTTAGTATTATATATAGAATGGAATAGAATACCAACTTATATATAGAAAAGAACAGATCTTTGAAGGTATTATACAACTTATCTTGCATCTTATTCTATATTTTTGTTAGTATTATAATTTGTCAATGAATGGAGTTTATGAGTTACTAATTAAATTTGTCATTCAAATACATAAATATCATTTTCCATGATATAATCATCAAAAAATGTTTAGCTAAAAATTACTTTATGCTACTTAAATATATTGATCCAAAATATGGTATCACCCGTGCGAATGCACGGGTACCCTACTAGTTTAGAGTAAATCACATTCCTTTAGTTTTAGTGGAATTATTATCACCCTTCAATTTTAGTGAAACTACATTTCCTTATTACATCTTTCTTAAAATGTGATGAGCGTAACTTTAAGTTAAACTTAAAAGCATGTTAGTCTAATTTACTCTTAATTAAGTATACATTAGATAAGATAAATTGACCATTTATAAATTTGAATATAAATTTGATTATGAAATTAATCTTTTCATTTATGTATTTAAACAACATATCGTTAAAATTATTGATACATTTTTGTAAGGAACCAGATTTTTTTTTTTTACAATTTACTATATTTTTACTTCCCTTTGTACACCAACTATTATTAGAATTTAACTTAATTACATTCATCTCTCATGTGGGGAAATCAATATAACATATGTATGTAAAATTATGGTGATTTTTGTAAATACCAAAAATTAAAAATTAATTTGTATAATTTTAATAAAAATTAAGGAATGAGCATAATTTCCGAATTTATTTCCATTCATAGTAAAGAACTAATCCACAATAGCTCTATTTAAATAATATAAATTTGAGTTAAAATTTTCAAGTGTTTATTTTTGTTATTAATAATAATTAATAATGGGCCTTAAAGCCCAATGTGAAGATTACAAAATGGGAATTTTCCAAAAGAAAGTAGCTCCCCGGCTATCACTTTTTTTATAACCAATAGTATCTCATCATTTTATATGTAAATAATTGATCATTTTTATAATGTGTAATTGTCTATCCTAAAAAAAAGTAAGGAATAAGGACTATCTAAAATACACCATAAAAGGCTCTAACCCATTGTGTTATGGATTATGGCAATGATGTGAGACAAAAAAAATAATATTAATAACAACATTTAATGTTTTAAGTTTATTCCATAATTGTATTTTACATTTAATGTTTTAAATTGTATTCAATACCATAGCCACAATTATAGAATAATAATCCATATTCTGTCATTTTAATCCCTAAATCATTATACCAAACAAATATATACACTAAATAAATAATATAAGCTTATATGCTTTTTATACATTATTATTGTATCATTTATCAATAATATTTTATTATCATTAACTATTCAAAAAACTAATACAAATGAATGATAAATGATATACTAAATATATGTACATTTTTACATTATCAGGGCATATATATCACACTCTATAACAAAAGATGGGTCTCCACGGTTTATTATGATTATGACAGACTCAACCGTTTAGATCATAATTATGAATATATTTTACAGACAAGCTATCACTAGAGTTTCACATTGGATATAAGATTCCAACTCATATGCGTTTCAGTGGATCCTCATCGGTTCACAGAATCTTCACCTAAAAGTTTTCCTTAATATTTTTATAAGATTTTTTTATATTTTTATGCAACATTTAAAATTTTTGTTATGTATGATTTGTTGATTAATCTAAAACATAAAATTGTAAATTTATGAGAAGATGATAAAATTAGAATTTTTAAATAAAAAATAACTTCTCTACGTGTTACTATAATACTAAAAGAAAGTATTATTGAAGTTTCTAATTAGCCAATTTTCATACAGAAGGATAATAAATTTGAAAAATGATTTCTCTATTAATGGAGAGACAAATACTTCATTTTGCTTGTTTTTCAATGTCAAAAATGTTATTCCATTATATATAATGATACAAATATCTTATCATATTATTATATTCTTTATTTTTGGTAGTATTTGTCTTTCCATATTAATGGTTGTTATTCAGTAAATTTGTTGTGAGGTTATTATGGTCTTTTGATGTGACAGAAGGCGCCATTTTCCTCTAAGCTTGAGTCTATTAGTATTCCGATTGAAGAGTAGTAGCAACAATTCTTCATTGATCAAAAACATGGAATCTGAAAAAAGATTGAAACTTTCATCACCATCTTCCTCAACATTCACAACCCCAATTCCAAATCATCTTCATGTTGATGATTTTTATAAGACACAACTTTGCAGAAAATTCAGAGAGGGTTTCTGCACTTTTGGTTCTGAATGCAGATATGCTCATGGCATTGCAGAACTTAAACCAAGACAACAACAACAACAACTCTGTAGAATGTTTCTTCACAACAAACAATGCTCATATGGTCATAGCTGTCGTTTCATTCATGTTAATGCTAATCCAAACTTTTCTCATGGATCACAACCTCGTATGCTATGCTATAACCCCTTTTCTTTTGTTTTTCTTTCTTTTCTCTGTAAAATACCCTTCTTCTGTAGTGTGCAAAGTTTATCCCTTTGGTCTCTTTTTGGCTTAATTAAATAAGCTTATCAAGGAAGAAGCTTGCAAAATTGTATTTTTAAGCTTTTTTAAAAGAAAATTGTATTGAATGATAGCTTAATTAAACTACATAACAAATTTCTTTAGGGTTCTGTGGAAAATATGGTATAGAATGCTGTAATGATTTACGACCTTTTTTATGTCCATGGATCAAATTATTTGGTAGATTGAATTTGACTTGATTGGTTATAGCTCCATTGCATGTGCACAAAAACACTTTTGAGATAGTGATTTGAACAAATGATTCAGATAAGTTAAGAAATTTGATAGTTGTTTTTATGCACAAATGATATACTTTTGCTTATTAACTATTATCATGTGTTATCTGAATGAATTGCATTTTGGGATATCATGTGATTCTTCAACAATCATCAATGGATATTTTGTGATGTGTGCTACCTTGTAAAATATTTGCATAGCATTTTGTGATTCAGTAAAATAATGGATATGTGTTCATGTGAATAAATTCTGACTTCAGTTTTTTGGGAATGCAGAAGTAGAGAAAGTTGATGGTTACTCTTCTGCAAAATGCACCACAATGCAAACTTCTGCTGCTGCTACAAATGTCTCAACTAGTTCTTTGCAAAAGAATGAACCATCTTCATACATTTCTCCTAGAGAACATCCACGTATGTCATGTTTCTTCATTCATTCAATCTTTATTGTGTTGGATTTTCATGCTATTGTGTTTTTTCATGAAACTGTTTTATTTGAACAATTGAATCAGATAACTTCTCACAATAGTATTGTTACTGAATCACAACTTCTAGTTACACAAACAGCAATAATTTTGTGTATACTAGCTGTGTTTCAATCAACTAACCTTGAATTAATATGGACATGATCTTATTGCTATGGTGAAAAACATAGTTAGACTCATAATTCCGGTATTGTGATTTGTGAAAGTAATAATTACTAGACAATCAATATGTAAAATGCTGGAATCCTTGCTGATACAAGTCTTTTCCTTTTGGTATGAATTGATAACAAAATTGCATTTTAAAATTTGTGCATGCATTTGTGACTCAATAAACAAGGAATTGTGTTCATTTGAATAAATACTGACTTCAGTTTTTTGCAAATGTAGAACTACATGTAATGCAAACTTCTACTGCTGCTACAAATGCCTCAACCACAGGTTCTTTGCATAAGTATGAACAAGATGGTGTCACCAAGTTCATATTCAAGCAAAATAACATACACAAGATAAGTGGCATCTATGCTGATTGGATTTAATATGTGTTCCCGCTCTACAATTTGACTAGTGAGATACATTAAAAAATATTTCTATCACAATGGGATGATTCAAGAATCAAGAGTTTTACATTGTTTTACTCTGATCAAACTTGTTACAGGGGATATGCTTCAGTATTTTGTGCAGATATAAATAGATCATTTTGTATAGAACCTCACAAATTTATGACAATATTTTCTGTCATGTGTTGGCACTTTGTATGGAGCCCCACATTATGTTTGCCATGTGTGCTAACTACTAATCCAAAAATACAAGAAAATTAAACGAAATGATATATTCTTCTAATAAATCAATCAATAAATCCTTTTAACCATAGAAATGTGACATGTATCACCTTCTAATCATAAAATGGAACACATGTCATATTTTTATGGTTAAGATAATTTATAAGCTATTTTATTAGGTGGGTCATGGTTGTCAAACTCAAGCCTTAAGTAAACTTTGAGCTTTGGTAAACTCAAATGAAAATCATAAGAGATTATTCTTCTAAAAAATGTTATTGATAACATTAATTCAACATATGTATCCAACAATAATGAGAAAAAATAAATTTGAGATTAAATTAATGTTGAGAGATTAACTATTTTATTAGTTTTTTGAAACTCATACTATTTTACCAAATAGCTGGTACAAGATTTTTAGCTTGTTTTTATCCCCAAGTTTATAAACTCGTAAAGGTTGAGAGTTAACGACAGAGTTTAACATAAGGAGTATGAATAATGATCATCTGTCTCAAAAAAATTATGTCTTCATGTCCCAAGTCAATCATGTTACATCAAATAATGTAAAAAAATACTTTTCTCAAACTAAAATGATTAGTAGTCATGTACAAAAAAAATGAAAATTAACAATTTAGCCCCAGTTTCACACCCATATAGTGAGTTTACTGGTTCCCTTTGTAAAATTTGTGTTGAGATTCTTTAACTACAAATAACATTGATTTGCACATGAATACAGAACGGATACATGTGCTGAGACTCAACACATTATTGGCTTGATTAAAAAGTTGGTGAAGGCAAAAGTATGTAACATTATGCATGATATGAATGAGATCAAAAGAATATTGATAAAACATTGAACTACTCAATATTTGCTTTCTAGTGTTATTCATGTTTTATCCTCAGACTTGGTTTCATAACATAAGCAAAATGTTTCAAAAGCATTGAACATAAACGAACCACAATAAACATAACTACACAGGTTGCACCAGCAACTAACTGTTACATCTCATGCCATTTCAGGTCCTGCTACAGCATCATTAGACATGGAACATGTTACTCCAACCAAAATAACAAAAACAAAATGAAAATTAACATTGTGCTCTTTGCTAATTGATTCGAAAATTTTGTAATGTTGTTAAACAAATATGTGAAAAGCATATTACCAAGAGCACAAAAAAAGGATGAGAAAATTCATAAGTGTATTTCTTTTTTCTAGTTCCTCATAATATATCACCACAGCATAGTTCCAGCAAAAATGCCATTGAGACTACTTTACAATTGTTACACTACTGAAAACCTTCATCCAGGTTCAGGCACATTCTGTTGTCCCCAAGAATTTAAAGGCTGCAACAATTCCCATCGTATGTTTATAATTTCACAACCTCTGCGCAACTCTTTCATATAAATCACGAGGCCAATTCCTCTTCAGATTATTTGCAATGAAACTCGAAATCTGCACAAATAGCAGCTTAACATTTATGAAATATGAAACAAGAGTGCGGAATAATAAATTTAATATCAAATAGCACTTTAAACAAACAATTCACACACTAAATGTTATAACTAACCAAATGCTTGACCTAATCAACTAAAAGTAGTATTGTTCTTTAGAAAATTTTAATTTTTTTTTTGGAGAAAGCAACAGAATTCGTACAATATCAACTAATATTCTCCTGTCTTTTCTCTTATTTTCTTGTATAAATTTGTGTAATTCTATAAGAGTTAATCGATTAACAATATAGTTAATCACTTAACTGTTAGTTGCTATAGTTGGTTAATTGATAGTTAGTAATATAGTATATAAAGGGGCATACCCCTTAATCTTTGTATTTAATTCAACTCATTCATTTTGCATCAATCCATTCTTTCTCATTCTTTCTTCTTCTTTAAGCTTTCTTTCTTATTTTCTCATGCTTCTTGTTTTATCAAGAAGATCATCCATGGCTCATACCAAACTTTAACATAAAACGTTATACTTTCAAATTAACCAAAACGTTTACCATACTAGAGATTTTAAAAGGCATGAGCCTCTGTTAGTGCTCCCAACACTTCTCTTTTCAAGAAAACTAAAATGAATTATACTTAAACAAAAGCAATTAAAGGATGGACATTTCACAATCAAACAAGGGGATCCACAAGACAATACCTTGGCCCTTAAAGCACGAAGTGATCCATCAGAATCCGTCACATTGTCCAGACAAGTGAGAGCAACCTTCAACAGATCTGGAATACACGCTTGTACATGAGGAGATAAATTTTCAAACACGTCGTTAGCAATGTCAGGGCCTCGAGGATCTAGAGGAAGAAATTGAAGTTTGGCAACCTCCCTTATTGCATCCACATAGTTCCCCATTCTTGCTAATTTGTGAATTGACAATACTGACTCAAGTTGTCTTAACACATTTTGCTGCTCAAAGACCTGCTCTCTCTCTTGAAGACTGCAAAGAGAATTTAATCAATCATTTTATTGACGAATATAATGCAAAAATGTAGCAGAATGAACAACAGAATATGTTTGCATAATTAAATGCATTGGTCTTAGTGATTCGGTTGGAAGAGCCAGAACCTAAACAACTAGGGCCTACAGGTCATTACAATGTAAAATCTTACGGAGTTATTCTGAGAGTTGCAGTAACTCAAGAAATAATAAAAAGTAAGGCAGTCTTCGAATTCTCAATGTCATTCTTTTATATCACTCTTTAAGGAAATAATATTCAGAATACTTGCAAATGAATGAAAACAATAATTACTAATACGAGTGTAATATTTATAGTGTAAAAGTTTATACATAGTCAGTGCATCATCCACACAATTCATTTGTATTATTTTTATTTAAGAATCAATAATGATTAAATATGAATGGTGAATAATGCAATGACAACATAAAAATCTCTTACACATCAGTATACACATATTTTTCTCTACTTATAAAGCCATGAAATTTTATAAAATTAAATAATTCATAGTTTTTATCTTAAATCTTTTTAATTATTTATGGGTACGTGGGAAGAAAACAATCTCCACACCTTGTACCAGCTAATTGAGACGTCACCCATGGAACCAACCAAACAAAGATGACCAAATCATTTTGGTGGTATATCCCAAATGACCAGACTATATTATCTCCTTCAGCAACTTTTTTACAAGGAAAATCAGCACTAGTATTCTATTGACATCACGAAGTATATAGGAAAGATAGACTTCTCAGATACAGAGGCAGACTTTTGATCTTCAAGGTACTCATGTTAAAAGATAAGTAAGGAGAAAATTGAGCAGTAACCAAATCATATTCTGGGTGAAATCACCGCAGAAAAAGTTCTAAAGACGCTCTAGGATTCATTAGATTCTTACTCGAAAAGTTCGTATAAGAAAGATTAGGCAACAATTTAAGAATATCACTATCCCAAAGGTAAGCAAGACCATGACATGAATCAAGAAAATAAGGTAAAGACTTTCAATATGACCTGACATCAGGGTAATACGTGTACGTCTCCAAAATCTCATTGCCAGAATGGATGAGACCAGTGGTTCGACTTTCACCATCTAACCTTCCACGGAAAAGGGCACAAATAGCTTCAGAGACACACTTATTGATGGTATCCAGGGCCATGGAAAAGGACCCCACTCTCTTCTGAATTTCAATAGACTGAAACCAAACAAAAAAATCACTATAAGCAAAAGCAGCATTATTTTATAAAACCCATAGATACATAACAGAGGACGGTATTAAAGGGAAAGAATTGAAGAGATAAAAAGTGTAACTTAAGAATCAGAAAGAAAAAAAACAACTATATGTAATTGACGACATTAAATATTGAAAATAAATAAGAGTAAGCAAAATTCCTCAATGTATTAAAAATAGTTAGTTTCACCAGAAAATGGAGAGCTCTAAAAAACAGAGTGAAGTGTGCTTCCCTACTCTAAGTACCTCAAGAACATATTTAAGTTGTGTAGGATAATGCGCCCCTTGTCGGCTAGGTCATGTCATAATTTGATAACAGCAGGAAAACATTTTCTTATTATTTTTCGCCTAAAATGGGTAGCATAGGAAAGAAAATAATTACTTTATCATACATCCCTGCCTCCTGACACTGGCAGGCAGCTTCAAATAAAAATTGTTGCCTCGCTTTTGGATCAGTCACAAAACGACCCAATTCACTTTCTTCTCCAGCACCTCTTGCACCAAGTAAAAGATATATGCCTCCATCCCTTAACAATAGTTCAGTTAAAAGTTGCTTCAGCATCAAATTTCTCTGCCTTTGCTGATCAACATTACCTCTACCGGTCCATGACAACTGCCCACCACCCACTGCAGCAGCAGCTTGCGCATAATATTCTAATGCCATTTGGAGATCACCAAGACGCAAATACATGGATCCATACTGCCTAATAATGGTAGACACTTCTGCATAAGCATTCATCACTCCTAACTTATGCCCAGCACCAGCACCTTCAGAAAGGAACCCATGATCAGCTAGCACAACGGACAGATGGACAGCATCAATGTTATATCCTTCATCTCCAGTTTCCTTAGACATATATAATACAGCTGGAAGCAATTGAATGCTTAAAAGCAAGATGTAGGGATATACCAGAGGATCTTTTCCATTTTTTGTATAGTATGATGCCTCAAATTTATTGAGGTAAATTTGCAAATCATCCAAAGTGTATGGAACCAGACCATCACTTAGAACAATAGATGAAGGTCCACTAGAGCAGTCGCGTACAGCTGACAATTGGAACCACAAGAAATCCTCTATTGTACTGAAGAGAGTTGGTTGATCTCTAAGCAAGCGATCAACATGTCTTCTAGAACCTGATATGATAGCATACAGAAGTAACTTTTTCTTGTCATATGCAGCTCGACCAACCCGATCACCAGTTCTCAACATTCTTTCACACTCCTCTGATGCAGCAGATGCAATCTCTTCTGGTACCACTCCCCCAGTATTAATCCACTCTGTAAGCTGTCAGAAACAGTAAATCACTCACAAATATTACACCATGAATTAGTAAAAATCAGTAGTGACCATGGTATCTACCAAAGGAGAAAATTGATGTGAAGCACGTGAAGATAGGGAAACATTCCTTGCTTCATCATAATACCCAGACCTCAAGCAAAAATATATCTGAAAGAAAAATGCAATCTCCCATCGTCAATGGTAATTTCCAAAACAAAAAAAGGAATAAGAAATATCATTGAACTGAGTTAAACCAATAACTAATGAAATATATCCAATTTTAAATTAGAATCAATATCAGAGACCTGCTGCCATGTGGTATCAACAGGAGGCTGCCGTCGAGCATCACCAGCATCAAAATCCAGTAATCCATAATCCCTTAACCGAATCTGCACAGCAACAATTACAAATCAAGAACTTGAAAAAATATTCATGTTGTAATAGTTGACAACATGCATATTATTCCAATTGAGACAAACCCGAAGGAAGGCACGGACTCTTTGCAAATTCCCGACACTGCCACCAAGAGCAGCCTACCATTAGATAAAAAAACAAGCAATAAATAAGTATTGATACAACAAACTCAAATTCATCCACACTCTATCTTATATTAAAAGGGAACAGGCATAAAAAAACAAACAAATTGAGGAAGGCTTGTTAAAGTATTTCCCAAAGCAGATTATCAATATAAAAATTAAGTACATGAACAAAGTATTTTTAAGCTTATTGTTGAAACAAACAATGCAAATTCATGTGTGCTCTCTGTCCTAAAGAACAAGCAGTGGAAAGCAAAAGAATTGGGAGAATCTTGCCAAAATTTTCTTGAAGTGACTTCCCAAAAAGTATAGCATTGGACAGGGTCAAAGATAGGAAGAATTAACAATCTACAAAAAAATAAGAATCATAGTGTATTTGACAAGTTATCTGCAGACCACATTAGTATTGAAGTCCTCTATAACAAATTACTTGTGCAGGATGACTGTGTATGGTGTCCATGATGTATTTCTCGTGTCCCAATTCAAGGTGGCGTCTTGCACCAATAGTCAATGACATCCTTTCTGAAACATGTTGCTGAGTTGAGACCCCATCCATCATCATCTGTTTCAAGGAGCCAAGTTATGGAAAATAATACTTTGACAAAGTGGCACCAAGAAAGTTGCACACAGAAGTTTATCTATCTGTTGTCTGTTAACAGTATACAACTAAGTACAACCTGGACAAGGTGCCATATCTTCCGCATAGTAACTGATTTTCCACCACCAGCATCAATACCCAAACTTTCATATGCGCCCTTGAAAGATGCAGCAGGCTAACAACCATAGGGGAAAAGATAATGATAATTAACATACTTGCATTTTTGTAAATAAAACAAGGCAAATGTTGGTAAGAGCTTTTAGGAAAGTAATTTATACATCCCAAGACAAAATAAACTATTTTAAACCCAAGATATAAGTGGACATTATATTGAATGAACAGTTTAAAACATGAGCTTTATATCAAATGTTATGTTGACCATCATTAGATAGTCATCACTTTTACAAAGGCAACTCCAGTCACATAGTATTATAAATTTATACTTATAATCGATTATAAGCTGAATCTTTTTGTATTTGGGTATGTTAGTTGAAGAGTGATTTTAGGATATTCTTTTTTGATTGGGTTGCATAAAAAGAATCGTCTTTTATATACTAAAATACAGAAAAATGAATGGGAAATAATTGGGAACCGGGAGGGTTAAAATTGTAAACCATTGCAGTAAAGCTTGAAATTATATTCAACAGTCCAGCAGAAGTGATGCATGATTTGGAATTTTTTTGTTAAAAAACAGTGTTTTATCTTAAACAAAACTTGGCACTTTGAGACTCAAACACCTTGAAGATGTAGCAATCTCCTTCAAAATTTAAGAGATATAGTGAGAGTCGGGGGCATACTTTGAATGGTAACCCACACTCCCTTGCTTTATTCAGGTTTTTCACTACTTCAGCATAGACGGATGCCTTCTTCTCCATAATAGGCCTACTAGTAAGAGGAACAACCTCCATACCATAAGAGACTTGTGGACTAGAAGCTGTAGGCACAATCTGGCCTGGGCGAGTACCCCCGCTGCTGGTGATAGTCATGTTTGTCCGAGGTAATGTTGAAATTCGGTTTAAACTCTGAAGGAAATCACGCTTTTCTTTTTGCCAATCCTCCTGTTCAACAATAAATTCTATCAAGCAGTAAGAAGTTTGAGCCACACAATGGCTACTCCACCTATCATCGCAACTAGATATATAGAAAAATCAAGAACAAAGAAGCCTATTGTACTCACCAATATAACAATGCAATAAAATACTCATCCCAAGTATAAATTGTAAATACAATAAAACTGTTAACACACTTCACTATGCTACTTCATTTCATATGTGAACCTCAACAGATTAACCTAATCGAGTTTAATAGGAAAGCAATCAACCAAAAGGGATGCTTTGGTTGGTGCAAGTTTAGGCAGGTCAAGAGACCTAATTGTCATTGTTAAGATTATGAAAAGTGAAAAACTATGAAGTTTTGAGTTAAGTGGAACTATTGTTTTGCTTCTTTTTTTCGTTTTATACAAATAAAATGAGAAAATTTCAAAGAAAACAGAAATACATATTACAAAGAAGGTTAAGTCCACCCAAAAAACAGACATCCTCATTAACAAGGAAACAAAACTAAAAGACGGCAGAAATAACAATTTTATTTATACAATAAGTCTCTTCAATCCCTTTGTCATAAGCCATATGAAATGTAAGGGCGTGAATTTTACTACAATCTCAAAGAAAAGCAAATGTAACATAGGATATAGCCATAATGGTTTCTTAGTTTCAGAAATAAAAGGAAAAGATAAGCACACATCAACTCATCAAATATGCTAAAAAATGGTGAGCAGTACTTATATTAAATATTTTTAATTGAGTAATTTTATGAAATATGCCTTACCTTAGACCCATTTCAATTCCAAAAGATATCTCCAGATCCAGTTAAATATATAAAGAAGCCAAACCACAACATACAAAAAGGGTAAAAAAAAGGCAATATCACACTAACCTCAAAAACTTTCATCATGTAATCGTTAAAACTTCTGAGATTATCTTTCTGAGCTTCCTGGACAGCAGAGACCATTGCCATTTCATGAACCTGAGAATAAAAAAGAGTATAATTCCATTAAAAGAGGGACAGTGACATAAAAGTAGTATGAGGAATTGAAGATTTCATACATTTCCGCAAGGTGCAGAATTTCACATACAAACACAATACTTTTGTTTATAGAATTAAGGGAGGAGCAGATAGAAACAGCATTTAGATATAACAATCGTGTTACAATGCTATGCTCATTTTGAAAAGTAAAAATCATTTAAAAATGGAAACCGTTAATATTTTTTACGAAAAAAGTGTAGCTCTTTAACAGTTGAACATTAACAAGATGCAATGTAAGGAAATAATTCAAACAGAATGATTCTAACACTATTTGAATCCATAGGGACAAACATTTCTCACTGATTTAGTGAACAATGGAAGTAAAATTGAGCAAACATAAAGAGCAGTACATGATTATCTCACACCAACAAAAGAGATCCAAAATGGATCAACTTAAGGTCTAATTATGAATAAAATGTTTATGTGATAGTATGTCCAAATGATTAAACATGCAATTTAAAAGTGAAAATTACCTGCTGCAGATACTCTTCAACACTTGTTGCCTCAACAGGAAAAACATCCTCAAATGTGGTCTTCAAAGAAAAATTTAACCCAGAAAATAATGACAGAGAAAGGGCACAATATCAGCAGAGTAGTATTAGTAGTGATATGAGTTAAGAAAGATAGAGAACCACTGACAACAATAAGAAACTAACTAGGCATGAACTTTCAAATAAAAACTACTATTGCCACCAAACAATGTATATAAGGAAAATAAGGAAGTGTGGAAGTTAAACTGAGGCTGTGTAGACATTTAACTAAACCAGCTATTGGATCTGTTAGGTTCCTAGAGATAGAAACCATCAAAAATTACAGAATGAGAGTAAGACAAAGAGAGATAAATAACAGAGGAAATGTTATTGATGAATTAAGAAGATGAGGAAGGAATCTTCCTCCAAGAGTTTCTCCTTCCGACTGAGCAAGAGCTCTGTTTCCGAACGCATCCAATGAATGAATGCTCCTTCCTGTAAAGTATTTGCTATTTGACTACCTGGCTGACTAACAGCCAGCACTAACACAGTCGAAACTAACCTAAATACAGGGTTCTTATTGGAATAAACCTTCCATATTCTGCCCTCATTTTTTCTGAGGCCTAACAGAATGCATAAAATATCCATTTAAAAGACAAGTAAATGAATACTTAAAGCAAGCAAAGCAACATCCAAAGTAAAAGGATTGAAAAGTTTATATTGAGTAGTATGCAGATAAAAACCTTCAATTCAAATGACTTCAGATCCCTTGCAAGCTGCTCTGCATTTATCCCCTCACGAGCAAGGAGCCTGACCAAGCAAAAGAAATTAGAACAGCGACCAAAGCAATTGATCATTTGTTACCACAAACTTTCTGCTATAAGAACAGAAAAATGATGGAAAACGATCAAGGTGGGCATGTAAGGCAGCAACCTCCACAAGCCCTAGTAAGAAGATGCGGAATGAAAATGATACCCTTTAAAAAAGAGATAAATGGATACCAAAATACACTCCGTGGGATACTATTTTGGAGGTGTTATGTTACTTTGGAATTCAATGATACATAATACATGCTAGAATCCAGGTAGCCGGTATGTTTACTGCGAATAACTTGGGTTTTTTTGTTCCGCTTTAATAAAAATGAAGGAAATAATTATATATTAGAAAATATGAAAATATCTTCCAAAAGAACTCCAACCAGCCATAAGATAACTTTAAGCATTCTCATAATTATCTTGAACTGTCTAATTTACACATTTATACATAATTTACAAAAAGGCAACAATGATGAAGGAAATGCACCTTGTAGCAGCAATAGATTGAGAAGGCGCCTCGGCCCTTAAGGTCTTGGATTTGAGCTTCTTAGACAATGCTTCAAGTTGATCTAAGTTCCTCTAAACAATGTATGAAAATATATTAAATCAACATTATTATTATTTTATATTTTGGACGAACGACAATTCTGACTAACTGAATACTTATTTAACTTAAAATTTCAAAATAAACCATACTTACTTTCAAATTTCAATAATCAATAACTGGAAACAACGCTGAAAGTAATGTAAAACTGAAATGAAGATTTTCTTAGCGAGAAAAAAATCTTCAACGATTTCAGATTGAGTCAGGAATGTTTCAAAACGAGGAACAAGTTAATTCGGAGGCATTCGTTTATGTGAATGGAACGAGAAATGAAAATGAAAGTGGAACCTGAAGTGGAGGGAACTGAGCAGAAGGAGCAGCTTGTTCTAGAAGCTTCGTAGAAGAGTGTAGAAGATCACTCCAATTGCTCAGATCTTCGTTCGCCATGTTTCGTTTCTCTTCTCCCTTCACCAAAAGCTAAAGAAGGGTTTTAGTAAGTAGCTCTTCGCACTTAACGGTAAAACTAGGTTTGTTCAGTAATTATAACCACTACAAGGAGTAATGTGCAAAGAGTTTTAGAACCTTCAAATTTTGGACGGGTGTTTTTAAATTTCAACCCCGAATTTTTTAAAGAGAAAATAATGTACACAAATATATGAATTTTTTCATGTTTTCTCATTACTATTGTTTAAAAAACGTAATACAAATGAAATGAATAATAGATGATTCAATAATATTGTATAAATATTTACACTAATAATGCATATATATTAAAAAAATTAAACCAAATATTTTTTCTAACACAAAATACATTCTCGTACATTTTGGACCACTTTTTATCTATATTTATATTATCTATATTATATATAAAGCTAAATTTATACTATATATAAAGTCAAAACATGAAATAACTATCACATTGATTTAATTTCTAATTTTCTATTTTGTCCTTACATTTTTTTAATTTCTACAAAAAATCATATAATCCTATGTAACTATCATTAACACATTAATCATTTATCTCATATTAAATTGAACATTATAATAAATATATTTTTTAACATAAAATACTTTTAATATCTATTCTATATATAAATCTATATTATATATAAAGTCAAAACATGAAATGATGTAATTTCTAATTTCTTATTTTGGCCTTACATTTTTTAAATTTCTACAAAAAAAAATCATATAATCCTAGGTAACTTTCATTAGCACATTAACCACCTATCTCACCATAAATTGAACATTATAATAAATACTTTTTTTTAAAATAAAATACTCTTAATACAAAAAATATTCTAATAGTATAAAATAAAATATATAAAAATTGAATACTTAATATAATAAAATAAAAATACGGGTAGGCAGACACGAAACGTCTGTTGACACGCTTATATATAAAGACAATAAATTTTATTATAGTGTAATTTTCATTTTCCCTTCTTGTAATTGATATTTTTAATTTCTACACACACAAAAAACATATAATTATAGCATGTATAAATAATAAGAAAGCATATTAAGAATAAGGGGGAATGCATGTCAACACTATTACTCAGTAACTAATGATATAAGAATTCTTAACAAACTCATTCATTTATATGGTCAAAGGATAAAAGGAAGTTACATATGTTAGCATGAATCATGAATAACTTATGATATCTATGATGTAACATTAATTTTCAATACATATGTTGTGACTTACTAACTCTATAATTCTAATTTTGATGACGAGTTTTCCTTGGTGGCTTCTTAACCTTATGATAAATCAAACCTCATAAGTATAAGTATTATATACTATATATAGTAGTTAGGCACTATTCTCTTCGGTTATAATCATTTAATTTAATTTGATTTCAATCAATTGGACCATTACAATTCGGAGGCTTCCACTGTTTTAATCAGTCATTTGTTGGCCTGCAATGTAGGACATCATCATTTGTAAAAAGATTAAAAGAGAAACCATAAGATTAAATTTTGTCTCTACAAAATCAAGTACTCGGTAGAATAGAACAAAGAGACAAAATCTATGATGAAATTATAGAATTTTGTTATACCACCCTAATACATACACAAAAGTATTTTACTTTAAAAGTGATAATTATATAAGGGTACGTTCATTTGTATTATTATTTTTTGAAGAATCGATAATGATCAAACATTCAAACATGAATGATAGATGATGCATGAATAATATATGATGTAGTGATAATATATAAAACTCATACACCGTTACTACATACATTTTTTTTTATCATTTCCAGCTTAAATCTAGTAATATATAATTATGTCCAAATATAACCATAAACCTTATTTTATGCAGTATTTGTTGTTACTTTACATGGCTGTGTATTTATAGGATTGATGTTTTGCTGTACTCTGTAACTAAAAATTCCTACCTAACATCAAAACATATATATATATATTCTTATCAGCAGATCCTGATTGTCAGTACCATTAATCCAAACTCACATTGGTCTGAGTCTGACAAGAAATGAAGAACTTAGGATATAATTGTTCATCTAGAACATTTATCATTATCTTCATTCATATATTTATATATATACTTGTCACTCCATATCTAACCCATGCTGAAGAGTTTGACCCTGTTATCCAGTTCCCACAATCAGTGCCAAACATAACCCAAACCAGATCTAAACGTGTTTTTTCTGTAGTTGATTATGGTGCACAAGGGGATGGCCATCATAATGACACCAAGGTAATGTAATCATGAATCACTTTTATAACTTTGAAGTTTCTTTTCAACCATTTTCTATATTTAGTGTTCCTATGCTGAAACTATTGTTCTTTTAGTTCCTTGTCCTTTGTTGCCCATCATTGGAATTATGAATTTTTGTTTAAAGGTCTCAACTTTTGTGATATTTAACTAATTTGGTGCTGTTGGTTCAATTTATTTTTCTATGATTTACAAAATGTAACCATTGTTGACCAATAGTTATCATAGTGCTGTAGCATGTGAATAGACAATCATTTCTGGATTTTTTTTTGCATCAAGAGTGTCTCTGGTGGAGTCTGATCCTTTTTTGAGATAAAGAGATTACCAAATAAATGAGTAAGGATCTCTCCTTAAGCACTTCAAAAAACAAAGGGAAATACAACCTGCTATGACAGATTTGTCCTTTTAATTACAATGAAATAACACTTTTGTCATTGAAAACAAAAAGAGAAACAATAACTTCCTTATTCTGTACTGGAGAGGATACTTTTCCCGGGACATAGCTATTTCCCAACTATACTGGCCTTGTTAGTTCATTTTTGGAGATTATAGTGCAATAAGATCAGTAAAAGTTGGTGAATCAACTTGCTTAAAGACTTAAGTGGAAGGAGAAGAAAATATGGGGTGCAGGCAGTGCTAAACATGCCATAAGGAGGTAGGTGGAGTGGTTTTTAAAACTTGAGCAAAATATTTAGAATATTAGACACTTGCAAAGTGTTTAAGTGAAGTCAATGAGAATAAACACAGCAACAATAATTGATTACTCAAGTGGCTCAGTTTTGATATCTTTTGAGCCTGGTGAATGGTGATAAATATTTGATAACTTGTCTGATAGAACAAGGTAAGATAAGGAATCACTCTACCTGCAACAGCAAACATAATGCAAAAGCTCTATGATAATATTTAACTGTCTTGACTTTGTTTATTTATCTTTTCAGGCCTTCCTTAAAGCTTGGAAAATTGCTTGTTCTATTTCTAGATCTACAAAAGTTGTTTTTCCAGTTGGGAAAACTTTTCTTGTATATCCAACTGACATTGCGGGGCCTTGTCGATCTAAGATCACTCTGAGGGTATGCACCAAGAGTCAAATTTCCAGGATATCGAAATAAATTTTAGCATTTGCATCTTTCAATTAGTACATGAAGCATGTTTATGGAAAATGTTAATTTCCTTGATTTGTTGTCAAATTTTGTGATAGATCTTAGGTACAATAGTTGCGCCACAAGATCCTTTAGTGTGGAATGGTTTAAATCAGCACAAATGGCTTTACTTCCATGGGATGAATCGCCTTACAGTAGATGGTGGAGGGAGAATCAATGGAATGGGTCAGGAATGGTGGGCCAGATCTTGCAAGACCAACTCCACAAATGTATTGCTACCTGATAACCTTAAATTCTTATATAGCAGAAGTTTAACCATCTGTGTAACTAAAGTGACTTCAAAATGTTCCTTTTGCAGCCATGTCATCCGGCTCCAACGGTTAGTCCTGGTTCAAAATATGGAGCAAAACAGTTGTATAATCCTTGATCTAATGCATTTCTTATGCTTCTCTATCAGCTGAATATGAAAATTCAATTACACTGCAGGCCCTCACTTTTCATAAATGTGAGAATTTGAATGTCAGAAAACTTATGCTGCTTAATAGCCAACAAATGCACATAGCATTCACCGACTGCGCGCATGTTGTTGCATCTCATCTCAAAGTATTAGCACCTGCCTTCAGCCCGAACACCGATGGAATCCACATTAGTGAATCAAAGGGTGTTGAGATAAAAGATAGTGTGATCAGAACAGGTAAGTTATCCTCATCCAAGTGCAATATTAGCTCTACTTGAAAGATATGCCAGTTTCTGCAGTAATTCAACATGTCATTTACTTCAAATAGTAATTGTCATATATAACCATTGTTTGTAAAGATTAGGATAAGCAGAACAAGACTAGTTTACATGCTTGTGAAATCTTATCGTAAGAATGAATACATTGAGTAGATATCTGACAAGACATTTTTTTGGATAATGAAAGTATGAAACTATGTTCTTATATGTTATTTTCGGCTTATACAGAATTTTGCTTGTTACAGACCTAGTTTGATATTGTTGTTAAGAGACATGAAGGGTTGGTGGGAAAATGCACGTGCAACTTGAACTGTAATAATGTGATTGTGAAATACCATGCATGTGTGTAAATCATGTATAAAATTAGACAAATGTGCTATATTTGAAGTTCCAGAATACACTTTGTGATCTTGTAATGTGCCAGAAGAAAAATCTTCATCACTTCATTTTAAATTTCAGGTGATGACTGCATCTCAATAGTTAGAAATTCTTCACAGGTCCGGATCAGAAACATTTATTGTGGTCCAGGCCATGGAATAAGGTTCAAATAACTTTCACTTTCAAGATCATTAACAGGATAAGTAGTATTAATCTTTACCAATATTGGAATCTATTTTTTAGCATTGGTAGCTTGGGAAAATCAGAATCAGAAGCATGGGAGAAAGTTCAAGACATTCATGTTAATGGAGCTTATCTTTACAACACTGATAATGGGGTCAGAATCAAAACATGGCAGGTAAATTTCTTGACAAAATTGTATCACCTTGTTTCTGTCTAAATGTCACATAGCAATGCACAATTCCATTGACTTGCCTCAAATTTTTGTTAGGGTGGACAAGGTTATGCCTCCAAGATCACATTCCAGAATATTGTGATGGAAAATGTGTCAAATCCAATAATAATAGACCAATACTACTGTGATTCTAAGCATCCATGTGACAACCAGGTATGGAACTTTCAGAGGTTTAAAACTTGAATTTTATGTGTGGCAACAATGCAGTTAAACCTGTGTGCATCATGAGTGATGCTTTGTTTTAGATATATACTTGTTTTGAGAGAATAGTTATGTGGTTTTGAAAGATTTGATGAGTAGGAGAATAATATCTGATTGGATAAGTTGCATTAATCATAATCATTGCAATCACCAATACATAACAAATAGCTTAGCTCCCCTTAAACAAGGTTTCAAATTCAAATCTTATGAATGGAAAAAGCTAAGTAGTCGATCCCATTGGTATCGAACAAAAAGACGTAAGTATTGGGAAGTAAGTCTCACATCGCCTTATTGTCTCGGGAATGGTTTAAATACATGTTGGGCTACTCCTCTCATTGTCAATTGGTTTTGAGATGGAACCTTAACATGATATCATAGTCAAATCTCAACTTCTTTCCAATAGTCATGGGCCAAAAGATGTCCTTTAGTTATGAGTCAAAGGTAACCCTCACCTGGTCCGACAAGCTTATGTGGAGAAGGCATGTTAGGAAATAAGTTATACATTACCTACCTCATTATCTCATACATGATTTAAATACTTGTTGGGCTACTTCCCTCATTGCCAATTGGTTTTGAGCACCTCCCAACACATTTTGGCCTCATTTATGTACATATAGTATAAATTGTTTATTTTGCTTCCTTAAAGGTCCATATCTTAATCTTCCTACAATTTCTAATGTTTTTTATATTCCCAACACATTAAATACATTTACTTTTTCATTTAATACATTCATTATATATCTAGTAGTAGGAGAATACAAAATAGGTGATTTGTAATAAGCCTAAATAAAAATGCAGACTTCAGCAGTGAAAGTGGAGAATATATCCTTCATTGATATTAGAGGAACTTCAGCCACAGAAGAAGCAATTAAATTTGCATGCAGTGATTCCTCTCCATGTGAAGGTTTATACCTGAAGAATATTTTTCTTGAATCATGCATGGGAGGAAATACAAGGTCTTATTGCTGGCAAGCTCATGGTTCAACTAGGGGTTTGGTGTATCCACCTACTTGTTTATCAACAAATGATGATTTCATTAGACAGAAAGTTTGGCTA
This sequence comes from Lupinus albus, assembly GCA_009771035.1. NCBI lineage: Eukaryota > Viridiplantae > Streptophyta > Magnoliopsida > Fabales > Fabaceae > Lupinus > Lupinus albus. The sequence continues at coordinate 1,728,446 of CM020022.1, read as the reverse complement.
GACCCAAATCCTGCTATTGATTCCATCTGAATAAAAAAGGTATCTTGTACATAATAAAATGAGTGCATGAATCTCTTTATAATTTATTTTCTGGACCTTTGTTTAAGCTGAAGGCAAGATATAATGAACAATATATATATATAATCTGTGTATATAATCCGTTTTGCAACTAAAATTTGACTTTCCCATTATGTTAAATTATGCTAAATAGTGAAAGTTAAAGTGTGATGGTTTTATGGGTAGGGATGAGAACGGGGTCGGACGGGTACGGGTACTGCATACCCGTACACATTTCCGCACAATTTATGGATACCCTTGTAGGTAATGGGTATTCGTGGGTAACCAGTGAGTTTTCAATTTTTATATATTTTATAATAATTAATATATAAAAATAATGATTACTTAAATAATGTGATATGTATATGATAATTTTATGATGAAATAATAATAAAATAAACAAATATAATATTAAATAATAATTATTATGTGTAAAATATTTAATTAAAATATATACGCGAATACCCGCGAGGCGGATATCATGATATTCATTCTCACCTATGAGCTATTTTTGCGTGTACATACGGTGAGTATTTTGATGGGTACCCAGGAGTGAAATATTTTTTCCATCCCAATATATAAGGCGGAGTTTGAGTATGGACTTTGACTTTTATTGTGTCGATATGTAGAGTCAAATGTTAGTATTTGTTATGAATGATATTGAAACCATCAACTTCATTCACCCATTTTTTTAAATCCATTTTATTGTGGGTGAGACTGAAATATTCAATATTGTTCACTTCATTCCTTAAATCATTTGGTCTAAGTATCACATAAAGTTATGACTGTCTACTGTAATGCTGCCTGGTGGGAAATAAGACGAGGCCCAACAAAGAATGAATCCCAAGTATCCAACATCTTCACAAATGTTCAAACAGACATCTTCTATCCCAATTCTTATCCTAAATTCATCATGGGGTTAATTCTATTGTGTCGATATTCTAATGTTTAGGGGCACATAAAGCACGTTCCACCAATGTTGCATCATTGTGCAAAGTTTAGTTCTATTGCTTTACAATGTACAGTTCTATTAGTTCTTTAACATTTTTTCTTTTGATTAGAAATTTAATTATGTACAAACAATCTTTAAAATATTAAGAGTATGAAATATGTTGTGAGATTCATTTATAAAACTTTTGAAGCTTGTATGGGTAGGTAAAATATTTGCTGGGTTCAATACACCACTTAAAATAAAATATAAAGATTAAAATAAATACCTAGTTAGGTTCTAAACTCATGTTTACAAACTTAACCATGTTGCCACGTTTACTACCTCATTTTCAGGTTCATTTCCCAATCCCAGTACCATCAAAAATATAAAAACTTCACCATCTTAATATTTGTCACATGTTGATCACATGCATATATCATGTCTATCATTTTTTTTTTCTTAATAGACATTGTATCATATATTATCAGGCTGCTTTATGTCCCATCCGCATTTCAAAACTCCTACTTTAAACCAAATAATATTACCAATAAGTTGTTAATTTAATGGCATAAGATCCCATTAAATTTTTAGAATATCTAAAAAATAAGAGTTCGATTCATGTGAACAACATTTGTTATGAGAAATAATTATATACCTGAAAGTGATTAACCGATGAAATATTGTCACCAAACTAATGTCAATGAATGGTGGAGGTCCACCATCTATGAAGCCAGACAAAACGACAATAAGAATAAATATGAGGATTAGAATTTTTGTAAGAAACTTATGAACAAATATTTAGTTGATACTAATTTTGGAAATTTGTTAAGAGGGTTCTGATTGTGACCTTTAATTTGCGGTGGATTATACAAACTAGAGGCAAAGGCTATTATATTGGGAAAAATGGTTTTGAAAGCTCTATTTTAAAAGCTATCTCTATATTTTGAAAAAGGTAAAAAATAGAAGAGAAGCTCTATTTTGAAAGGCATCTATGCATTCTCATTTACTTCAATGACTATGTATTATGAAGGTTCTTTTTTTACCAGTGAGCCAATAAGGGAAGAACAGGTAAAAAAAAAACAACTTAACACTAGTTAACATAATAAGTTAGTGAAATAATACATGTCAATTATCGATCGGGTTATGATACTTTATCTAAGTTTTATCATATTTTTAAAGTGCATAACCATCCCATTTGTTGGTATTGGTTGGGTAGGATAAATTATTACATAGATAGTACCATATTAGTGATTTTAAGATGATAACTGAATTTGATATATGAATATATGATAAATAAATTGGAATACTCAAACAATAATTTCTCGGTACTGAACTAACAAAGATTAATGGAGAAAGCAAATTAAAGTAAACCAAAAAATGGCAAAAGGAACATATATATACAATGTTAATTGAGAGCAACATGGGGAATGTTTATTATTATTAACAAGAGTAATCTAGACATAAAAAGAGGATGACACATCAACAAAGTACAAAACATAAAAGAATAATTTAAGATCCTTCTCACATATTTAAACTTATTCATGTACTACTGCAATCAAACAGATAGTACATAAAAGTGTTGTTATATGCTCGGAATGAGCATTGTTGCTTTACGTATCTGGCATAGTGATCTCAGAGTTGATGAACAACTTGTTGTATCTTTTGTTGCATCATTTGAAGGTTAAGTCTTGAACATGATCTCACAATTTCACCAGTTAATGGAATCACAGGGAGGCTATCACAATTGCATATCTCAATCATGAAGCCATCTGGGTCATGGAAAAATAGTTGATCCACTTGAATTCCACCTTCTTCTACCATTGCACGTACATAATCAATTTCCATTTCCTTTAGCTTATTCTCCACTACCCCCATACTTTCACACTGTTTTCATACACACATATATATATGTATGCTTTAGTTAGTGTACGGTTTTGATGGCATATAGTAACATTGAAATATATAGTATAATGACATTATATTGTATTGTGTATTTTCTCCATAATAATAGTTTAACAACTTTGTACTAAAAGTATATATCATAGTTAATTTCATCTACTTTTTTAGGTCCTGAGTAATATTGGTACAATGCTAAAGATTAAGGTATAAATCCAGGTAAATAAATAATAACCTTTAATTTCTAGAAAGTGGTGAGCATGTCACCATTTTATTCATTAATGGATCTATTAATTCATGTATATAGTTTTTTTGTAGTAAAATATTTGTAAGAAATAAATGATTAATTGAAATCTAACCTGAAATGATATATGACTATCCTTGGGGTTAATTTCTGTCTTCTTTGAAAGGTTTTCTGGGTCCTCAACACGCAGCAAGTGAATTCCAATCCCATACCCAAATAGCCTATATAGTTATAAATTATCACATTGAAATTTAATTAGAAAACCAACCAATTATTCTACTTAACAAAAACCTGCACAAAGTTTAATTCCTATCTCTTTATTTTCTGTCTTTATAATCTTAACTAGCTAGAAGAAATACACAATATTTGAATTAAAATTATATTATAGAGTTTGAAATATTTACCATGCACCATCAAAATTAAATGATCCTGGCCTCCTGATAGGAAAAAATCCAAGAACATTCTTGTAGAAGTTCATGGATTGTTCCACTGATGCACATATGAGAGATATATGATTAACAGACTTTAGGTGGAGAGGATTTCCTACACTTTCCTTCATTTTTTTGGACAAAGAAAAATTGTAATACAAATTATACAATGAGAGATTGATAAAAGATGAAGAAAGAGAAAAATGAATGATGAAAAAAAGAGGCAGTCACGGTAGTCCACAAGCTGAAGGGAAATCAGTGCCCCCTATATATAGAATATCATATCATAAATCATGTCAACTAATGATAAAAATATATCATCTCAATTAAAAGTTTAAACGTTCACTATTTTTTATATTTTTGTTTTATTATTATTAATATGACACAAGATTAAGATATTATATAGGATGACAGATTTTGTTCATATATATTAATATCATCTAGATTTAGATATTTAATGTGATAATTAGAACTAAGTTTTTTCTAATGTTTTGATTAGAGAATAAAATATTTCCTGATATCATGAGATAACTTACCTCTTCCTGTCAGTAAAAGAATGACATATGTATTATTTTGTTTTAGAAATATTTTTATAGAAAATAATTAAATAATACACATATCACGATTTTAGGGACCGAAGGAGATACATTATTAATGAATATATACTTGCTCTTAAGAGTTATTGTCGGAAGTAATGGTGCACATGATAACATACACATGCCTATTATAAAATTGAATTATGGATTAATCTGACACATCAGCTCCACGTTGTTGATTAGGATTGTATACGACTAACATTTTTGCAAATATTTCCTTCCAAAATACCAAGTCACACAAGTAACTCAATTGGGTGAGATGCTGATTGTATTAGAAAGTTCAGTATAGAATTCGATTACGACTTATGGCAGGAAATTTCTTTAGCTATCATTATTTTATTTTTCAATAAAAATTAAAAAGAAATTTTAAAAAATCATCATCATATTCTAATACTAATATCTCCGATATTAGGCAGGGGTTGAGTCAATTGATTTAAAGATCTGTCTAGGGGTGAGTAGGATCCGACCCTACTCGCCTATCGATTCTCTAATTTTTCATCATATATACATGTTTAATAATATATATACACATATATTATTTTATATGTCAAATTACATATTCATAATAACAAATAATATTTAGATGACTTTATGTAAAATGAGTATACGTTATATTTAATCAGGTCTAGGGCCGAGTCCGGGTTTAGGCTGACCTTGTGAATATTTAGGGACGGGTTAACTCCTGGTCTATGACTGGGTCCGAGTTCAGAAAATTAGCCTGAACAACATTTAAGGTCGGGTAAGGACAAGCCTTAACTCGTCCCAACTAGGCCCACGTCTCACCCTATCATAAGATTATAGTGTAAGACTTTTATTGTATTATTGGCCATCAACCATGAAAGAAATGGTACTTTAGTATTGGAAATGATGGGAGGAAAAAATTCAAAACTTTTTAAATTGTTTTAATTTAAAATAATAAAAATTTAGATTATTACAAAAATTAGTATAACATGTCTACATCTCAGAAATATGCAATGCTAGAAGTAAATGGGGAAGTAGAAGAGACATGTCATCAAATCTTCTAGAAGCAATTTGGTAACATAATCTTATCATCTTGGAGATTCAATTTCTTATCATTTTAAAGTTCATGGATGAATTTGTATTAAAAAAAATTCCAAATGAATCGAGGATCTGCAAATTAATTAAATCACAATTATATAACTTAATCAGTTAATTGGCTTTTTTTAAATGGAAATTAACTTAAGTTTTTTATTTTATTTTTAAAAGAGTTAAAAACTTGAAATAAAGTCTTTTTTCTATATCAATTTCTCTCTACAAAACGTAACTTTTACATAATTCTTTCATCGTAGTCATTTTTTCTTCTTCGTTTTCGCAGAAAAATGTCTATTTTTTTAAATCTTATCTTCATGTGGTTGATTTTAGTTACAAAATAACAATGAAATTTATACCAAACATAATTATATCGTGAAGGTAGAATTTAAATGTAGCTATTAGTACGGTAGTGAAAACATTATAGCCTTATACTATACTTGAATATTTCACGAAGAAAATCGATCTTTTAGTCTTTTCCATCAAATTTTATTGTTTTATATGAAAAACTTGACCATGCTGCTCCAAATGAAACTTTCAATCAATGTACTAAATAATATATTCTCAAGTAGCAATAATAAAGAACACAAAATCTTGTACCAATAAAAACACGCAAATAAAAGTCAATGATTTGCATTAGAGAAGCATGTTTAATTAACATGAATATAATATTTAGTTAATGGATTACATTAAGTCTTCAATAGATTTAGTGTACTTTTGAAAAATTAGAAAATAAAATATGTTACAAGATAAATTATCTCCTTAAATTTATTTATTCTTTAACATATGTCTTATTTTTATCTTTTAAAATAAATTTTAAAATGAAAACTTTTAGAGGGAAGAGAAATAAGACGCATATCAAATAATAACTGAATTTAAGAAGATAAGTTAATTTCTACTATAAGGAGATACTTTATTATCTTAAAATATAGTAAACTTATTATTACAATATTTTCTTAACTTATAAACAGACAATTAGGCTCCCTTAAACTTGACAAGATCTATCCCTAATATATTAGTATTACCCTTAACTAAGTTAAGAAACTCATTACAACAATACCAAAATTTGAAGTATGAAATTTAGTTTTAATGTAATGTTTTTCCACACAAATAATTGGGTAGAAATTCTTTCACACATTCATTGTTTTGACGAAGGGCCCTGGCCCATGAAGAAGTATTTTGGTTTAATGGGCCTAAATGGGCTTGAAATTGCACTTTCTGATAAGCAACTAATTAGGGTTTTCGATTCTTGTCATTGTCTCAGAGAGAGAGAGAGAGAGAGCAATGGAAGCTATAACAGAAGGAGTGAACAATATCAACATCACTGATTCGTATAAGAAGAATCGCATTCAGGTTTCTAACACCAAGAAGCCTCTATTTTTCTACGTTAATCTCGCCAAGGTACTCTCAAATTTCATTCCTTTCTTTTTTCGGATTATTCTTCAAATTTCAGATTTTGAACCTTGTTAACTTTTCACCTAAACATTAATTTTTGTGGGAACGTTCTGTTTTGGTTTAATTTTACTGATACCTTTTATTTTGGATTTGAAGAGGTATATGCAGCAACATAATGAGGTCGAGCTCTCAGCACTTGGAATGGGTATTTGAATTTGAAATATTGCAATTGAATACGCTTGTTTAAGTTTTATTAATTGAAATGTGTTTTGATCCATTGTTGGTTTTTTTATTCTTTAGTCATGTGTCCTTGTCCTTTTTTGATTGATTCTAGTATATTAGGGTTACATTGGTTACTAAGTGTTACTGTCTGAGATTTAATAATTCTTAAAAAACTGAAGGATGGTGTAAAATCTAACCTTCATTGAACAAAAGAGCTTTTAGTTTTGGGAACACATATCAGTCTACATAAGCATTTTTTCCTTCTAGGAAATCTCTGTAAATGGCCGAAGGTTAATGCATGTCGATCACATGGCTAAAGTGTTGTTTAGAATTATTAGTTTTTGCTGCCTCTACCTGACCTGAACATGATGAATGAGTTTATTTAGGACTCTGTTTCAACTTTCAAGCCTTTACTTTTTACTAGTCGCTTTGGTTTATAGTGTGCTGGTGGCATTAGCAAGGTGTAATATAGTAACATGTTTTTTATGCTTAGTTTCAAAGCTTACTAATATCGCAGGAATTTTAGTGTAGGTAGGTAGCTACGCAGCATTGGTTTGTTTTCTGACTTATAGCATCTTTTAGCTAGGGATAACAACATAAGCATGAGAAACCTGCCTAAGACATATTGGATATGCTCTTCTAACCACACTGTATTTGGAGGTGATATACATAGGATTTGGCTTTGGGGGGGATACCCTGAAGTTGTACCTGCAAAGGGCCCTTCCTCCAATTTAAGACTTGCGGTAGTTGTTTTTTCATGATGAAAGATAGAAATGCTGGGATAAAAACAGTCACAACAGTGATGCTAACTGCTAAGTATAATTTCAATGAGGAAATGAAGACTATAGAAACTTTTTAATTATTAAAATTAGAAGTCATTAACTTGGATGTTGGTTATGCAGACAGCCATATAATTTCCTGGAATAGTAAAACTGTATTACATTATTACAACAAGGGAGAAAATGCTGTGTCTCTCACTTTCTCTTGATTTACATGTCCACTTGTTAATTTTTAGTCCCATCTTTCTTTTTCTTTTATTACAATTTGAATGTGATTTCTGACTTTTCTATTTTACTGTCACAGCTATTGCCACTGTGGTAACTGTTGCTGAGATTTTGAAAAATAATGGGCTTGCTGTTGAAAAGAGTATGATATTATCGTCTTTTTTCTCCAGGATGACGTTTTCTGTCCCTTCTCTTTCTGATTCTCAGAATGATTATTCTAATTTGATTAACAATGATATCTTATTTGCAGAAATCACAACGTCAACTGTTGACATAAAGGATGATTCTAGAGGTAGACCTGTCCAAAAAGCCAAGGTAAAGGGTACAAACAAGTTCTTTTGACTTTGGATTCTTCTTTATGATTCCTCTGAAGTTCAACATTTGATAATAAAAAATTGTAGATTGAAATAATACTTGGGAAGACAGCAAACTTTGATGAGTTGATGGCCGCTGCTGCTGCTGAAGATGCTGAAAATGGAGAAAATGAAGAGCAGAATGCATGAAGTTTGTTAAAAGGTACACCTGAATGGGGTGAAAATATGTAGTCTCTAATGATTTGTGTGTGTTGTTACTAGGTAGATGACATGCACACAATTCACGTTATAGATGGCCCTATTGAACAAAACTTCTTCCTTTCTTTTCCCTATAGATAGGCTTTTCTTGTTTTGATTTTTGCTGGGTTTATTTAATTTATCATTTTTTTTCATGGTGAGAGTAAGATGATGTGTTGAATACTTTCATGCCTAACAGTTTCAACTTATAATCATAGGAATTTTCTTATGTTCTGAATATTTATGACGAATCATAGTTCCAACTGTAGATGTGTGGAATGAACTCGTAGAATTGAGTAAATGGAATTAGAATAAGAATTGTGAATTGTGGAATCATAATGGACGATGAATAAAAATAAATCAATATGTACCTATTGAATATGTAATTTTGAAAGCTATAAATAAAAGCTTGCAAATCTAGGCGTAAGAACCAAGTAGCAACTCTAGAAAATGTATAGAATGAATGCAGATAGCTAGTTACTTGGAATGGTAATTACTCCTTGAAATTCTCAAACGTTACCCAAATTAGTTCTCCTGCCTACAAAATTTACCACAATACATGATTCACTTATTCCATTATCAGACATCAATAATACTTGTTCATGGTGTAAACAAAACCATTTGAAAACCAATGTACAAAAAAATAGAGAATATTAACAACTATCTTACATCACTTTCGTGCTTCATTGTATGTTGACATATACATCACATATTTCGAGGTGCTATGATTGACATGATAGTTTTCAAACTCGTATAAGTTAATAAGTTTAGGTGGTTGAATCAAGTGAAATCATGCACAAACTCGGATTTTGATGAAATCAGTTAAACTTTGTTAAACTCGTGTAACTTCATATAAACTCGCGAATTCACCAATTTAGTCAAATTACGTTAACAAAACATCAAGATGTTTCATGACCAAACACTCAAACTGATGATGATTCCTAACTTACCTCAAAAATCCCATCAATTATTATGAAATCATATCTCCAAAAAAATCCAAACTCTCAGAACCCCTTGCCTCTGAGTGCTCGTACTTTACTTGATCTCCTTTGCCTAGCCATCATTTGCCCAAACCTTTGATCGCCACTAAATCAGTCACAATAATTGTCGGCAATGCATCTCTAGCATGCAAGGAATACTTAAGATTTGTTTAGTAAATAATAGTCCAATTTATTAAACCATTTTAGGTCTTTACAATGCAGAATACTGAATAAAGATCCTCTATCTCCAATTCGTATACCATTCCATGTACCATTCACTTAAATCTAAAAACATGGACATTAATATAATACTTTTATAAAATAAAAAGTTATTTTTTATTTGTTGACAAACTCTGATTGGTCTGGGACAGAGAGATAAGAAAATTAAAGGATAGAGGATCTCCTTCGAGGAGTACTTACCCTGCCATATATTTTTCTCCACTATAAGATGCAAGGTGGCATTTCAACTAGCCAAAAATCCACCTTTCAAAAAATTCAATCAAAAAACTTGACAAATTGGCTCTCCATTATTTGAATAACTTCAATGGTGAATCCAATAACTTCACTTGCAATAATGCTCTATCTACTCTCCTTTGTTTGTCCCTCATACACCATTCTTGATTTTTTTACAACAACAGACTAATGCAACTTCTCCCATACACTTCAACCAAACTTTGCTACCCAGATAAATGAATTGAAACCATAAGTAAGAATGAAATGCCTTCAAATCCCGGTTAACGTTCAGCTATTGTAGAAGCACAAAACCTTAACCCCTAAAAGGAAGAAATCTGGCAACAACCGAAAGCAGATAAGCAAAGCACGAGGAAGATAAGATAATATTCGTGTTCTAAAGCAGAAACCCGTCGCTGTAAACAACTTATTTCCTCCATTAGTATCTCACAAAGCCTCATGCCCTCATGCATGCATTATGCAGTAGACAGAACTAAAGAAGCCCGGGAGACAGTTTCAAGTTCTGAATAAGAATGCTCATTGTAAATAGTGGTATCACCTCTCTGCTACATGGAACCCAGATTGCAATCAAAATACATCCACATAATGTAAAAATCACAGAAGAATGCATGTACAAGGGGAAGAGCGAGTCCGAACTTACAAGAGTTTGTGGTATTTGCCTTTTGAAATTTCACCTTGGTCAAAAAAATAATTTATTAAGAATGGTACAATGAATAAGTGAGTGGAAATAACTAGCTCTGGTTGCTTGTATAACTGTAATGCCATCATATTTCCTAACTTGATAAAATTTCAACATGTACAAATGAATGGAATCAATGGATTACAAAGAATATGAGATCCGCTTGAGCTGCTGCTGTCTCACAAAAGTTAAAAGATTTCTGGTTTCCTGTTGCATTTAATTTAACTCTTTAACAATATGGACTGCATAGCAGCCAAATGACCAGAAGAGAAGGGAGGATTTCTCTTCTCAGCCAATATAACAATCATCCGTGCTTTATGAATCTGCCCATTTCTCTTTAGGCCTTCAAGCAGCAAATAGATTGTATCTACATTGGGGAACCAATTCTTCTGCATACTATCTTTGCACATAGTGTATGCAAAACCCAAATCCCGGCTCTTGCATAAATAATGAATCATAGTCTGGTAAATCTTTAAATTAGGCTTATACCCCCTCCCGTGTAATGCAGAATAAACCCTCTTCGCCATGTCAATAAAACCAGCTTGGCAAAAACCTTTGATCACCAAATTAAAGGTAATCTCATCGGGCGCAACCCCCACTCTCTGCATCAAATCCATCAAAGTATTTGCATCCCATGCACGCCTGGCATTAACTAAAAACTGAATCCTAACATTAAACGTTGCCAGATTCGGCATACAGCCCTTCAAAACCATCCTGTTCCATAACCCATTCCCAATCTCCCACCTCCTGTTCTTATAAAACATCGAAATGAGCGTAGTGTACGTCACCACATCCGGTATAATCCCATTGTTCTCACTCTCTAACATAAACAAATAAGCCTCTTGCAATTTCCCCAATTCACAAAAGGCCTTAACAGCAATATTAGCAGAACACACGTCAATTCTAATATCAAATCTTTGAGCTTCTCCTAAAAACTTAACAATCAAATCGAAATCTCGAGTTTTCGACAAAACATTAAGCGCAGCATTGAACGATTTAACAGTTCTACGGCATCGAAACAAATGCAAATCATGGAAAGTTTTAACAGCGTGACGAATCATACCAGCTTTACCATACAATGTAATGATCCTAACCATGAAACCCTCGCGGCGACCTTGGGGAAGAGTCTTCTGTTGTTCAAGAAGATTATGGATGTAATCGAAACGTTTCGCACCGGCTAACCTAGAAACGGTGTCGTCAAAGATGAAGCGGTTTTCAACGATGAGGCGATTGGTGGCATTGGATTTGAAGAGGAGGAAGAGTTTATCGGGGTCTCTTTCGGATTTGAGTTGAAGGAGAGCAGGGGGAGGGGGAGGTGGTGGTGGTGGTGGTGGAGGAGTGGTGGTTGCGGTGGAGAAGTGGCGGAATCTGCGAGTGGGTCGCAGAGAGAGCATGATAAGGGAGATGAAGGAGAGAGAGGATCATGGCAGAGAATCATTAAGAGAAGATGAATGAGCCATGTCACTGGTTAGGCATTCCAAAACGTAGTAGGGTTTACCACAATTTTAGATTCAATTTAATATTTTTTTTACTTGTAATTGAAAACTTAAAATACTCCAAATTAAATATATATATATATATATATTATGTTTAGGATGGTAATTTCTCGTACTTATATTTGTATTATTTATGGATATATGTGTGAGTAACGGGTATATGCGAGTACTCAATAATTTTAAGTTTAAATAAATTTGTAATAATTAGTATGTATAAAATAATTATTATATGGATAATGAAATTTATATACATGTTAAATATATCATTATATTTTAATCGTTAAAAATTATTATAAAATATATAATTAAAAAATAAATTTATAAATTCTCAGGTACCTACTTGCACGACATATATTATAATATTTATTTCTACCTATAAGTTATTTTTGCGGATACTTGTTACGAGTATTTTAGTGTATACACACAGAACTAGTATTTTTGCCATCCATAATTATATTAACATTAATGTTAAAACACTAATAAATATTGTAACAAATACTTTTATTTATATCATTTGTTAAAACAAAACGTGTCACTTGATATATGTTTTAGAAGTATAGAGAAAGATAGTAATTATGTGTTTCTTCTTCAGCAATAACATTTTGATAAAAATTAGTCACTTTCATAAACATTTTGTAATTTTAAATGTAATCTGTCAGTGTGACGTGTTTTGACCAATTTGGGTCCATTTTAACAAATATGATTACATGAATGATATATAGTTGTATCGTACTAGTAAGAGAACACATTTATCGGTTTTTCAATTGAACCGTCCGATATGGTACGATTTTGATAATTATGTTCCCCAAAAGGTAAGTCAAATTTATATATTTGTAATATTTTGATGATTAATTTTTGAGTCACTATAATATATATGACAACTATTTTATATAGTGATTTTTTAGTTCTACTTTGAATTTTTTAATAGATTAAATTAGTATTTGGGATAATTCATAAGAATTACAATCAGTACTAACTCTAAATTTTATTTTATTTTTAGTTGAAACATGATTAATCTAGTCATAAACAAAAGGGTGGAAAGTTGTAAATTTTATTTTGAAAAATGGTAAATTTACAAAACTATTTTATAAATTTGACATGTATTATAAAGTGATACTTTATTTATTAATTATTGATTTAAAAGTTACATGTTTAACTTTACTTTTTAAGTACCAAAACTTTTTTATTACAAACTCTATCCATAAGGTTTCAAAATTTTGGTTTCAGTACCATACTTAATTGATAACATGTCGACATCATTAGTTAGTGACAATTATTCATAGGACATGTAGCAATGGTGGTGTTAGCCATGCTACCTTTTAACCGGTGACAAAGGCTAAATCACTTTTACAACATTTAAAGACAAATACTACTTATATGCTAAAATTAACACCTATTCAACTTTTACAAATCAAAAATCATCAAAACCTAATGTGTATATAAATATTTTGGAGTAGCAAAGTCACGTGATATATGAATTAAGAATCATTTATAATCTAATTTTGGTTTAAAAAATTGTGAACATGATAAGATGGAAATGAAGAGAAGGAAATGTAGTGGATCACTACATTAGTCTTCTTTATCACATGACATGTAGTTCTATAATCTATTTTGAGCTTTTGAGGCGTCAACCACATATTTTTTATCCCAAATTTTTTTTATCTCGTCGTTCCTATTTAATAGAATTGCACCAAATAATATAAAATATTAGATTTTGATTTTATAATTTTTTCTCCAATTAAATAAAACATTCTGATTGTCCTGAGACACCATTAGAGACATCAGTTTGAACAGCAAATCAACATCCATATGAGTGGGTGTTGTGTTTTTCTTTTATCAACAAAATCTCTTTCATACATAGGACAAAAATTGGGCACTTACCATATAATCTATCAATTATGTTGGGCCTTGCTAGTAGCACTATAATGGAAACATCAACAACAAGATACACATATCATTACATTAATATATAAGTACTTGATAAAATGGAAAACTACAAAAAAAAAATGAAATGGAATATTAGAGAAAATAATGAAATTGAAATACACATCTAGACTAGGTTTTGCATAATGAAAGACCTAAAAATAAAAAATCAAATTAGCAGTATTTGTGTAAAAATATATAGTCAGGGACTAGTCACAACATGTACCTACAAAAAGATAAAGCATTGATACTCAAACAAGGAAATCTTTAGATTTATTGTAGTTTCCACAATATTGTCGGTGGAAGAAATTGATGAGAGTTGTTCAAGCCACATTAGATAGAAAGAGAGTGGAGAAATAGTGAAATTGTAATGACATAGGAGTCAAATATCCCATGATTCATTTGTCATAGACAATGAGGACTAAATAGTAAATATGCACACTAGCTAGAAGTTGATAAAACATAAAAAGACATGTATATATATATCCACGGTTACTAATACAAAAAAACTCAGCTCAGTGAATACAAATATTAAAATATTTAATGTGGTGATTGGTTGACAAAATTAACAAATAGTGGGTATAGAAAATTTCTAAATACCCACATTGGTAAGTTCATTTAGTTATATAACTTTTGTAGTAAAATAGTAAAATCTTGGTCTAGTTTTGTAAGACTTTGTTAGATATTTAAAAAGATAAAAACATGTAAAGAGTTCGATTATTGAGAATCACACTTATTAAAATGTACAATCACATACCCAAAATAAATTAATTCATTATCTATAGGATAAATAGATAGTATTAGTAGTACTAAAAAAAACAATTGATATACTTTTTAAAAGAGTTTTCCACCAACTTGTGGAGGAGAGTAATAATGATTTGGACAGCTATGTTGATATGTAAAGATTGATATGATATCTTATCCAATTGCCATATGACAATTGGAAACCCATTAAAATTCCATGACCTACCAAGTACCAACCCCTGCCAAATTCCGACAAAGATCACCAGTCTCATTTCCTGTTTTGAGCCAATCAAAATTTTATTTATTTATTTATTTTTTAAATATTTTATTTTATTCATGTAAAAGCTTTGTGATTAACGTATACATAAAGTTGAACATGAAGTGGAACGGATGATCCTTGTCCGCCAAATTCAATCTATACACCATTATTTAATTTAACTATAAACATATAGTTGTATAAGTATATTATTAAACCACCTTCTTTCTTATCACAAATTTGACCACTGATCTCAACTACATGCTTTGCTCTGTTCATGTTAGTCTAACTCTCTTTTCCTTTCTCCTATTTTAGATCTCATCCTTTTTTCATTAGCACAATATCTTATAGTTTTATGTGTGATTCACACAAAGCCATGTACTCTAAACTTGTCTTGTTTATGTGATCTAAATTTCACATTTTTTATGCAGCAAATATCCCACCAAGTATAGTTTTTTCAGAGACATAAATTCAAGTAACTTAGTTTTTTCTTGTATCAAAGACTTTTGTTTAAGAAAGTCAATTATTTATGTGAGTTAAGGTGTGATTTTGATGCAGGTAAGTGATGGCACTAATTCTGCTTCATGGCAATCTCCATGCTACCATCTATGAAGTTGATAAGCTCAACACTGGCACTCACAATCTTTTCAACAAGGTTTGATTTCTTCTGTTGTTGACTATGTATTTTCATGTTTGCTAATAGAGTGTATGGGATCTTGTATTAAGTTGTAGAAGCCTTATATGAAAACATGACTATTTTGTCATCTTGTGATCTTACACACTCTAATCTGGATTAGTTATATCTTTTGTGTATTTGGGTACAAGATGATTTATAAAAAAATGTATGAGGATCTGTTTTATTTGAAGGAATAGGATCAAGGTTTTACTTGATTAATAAACAAACAAAGATGTGTACTGTTTTTTCATGAAAATGCAAGTTTAATAGGGAGAATTTGTCTCATTCTAAGCTAAGGACATGGCAGATGCTACTTATGATGACTAAGGGTAAAAACATACCTCATTAGATCCCATGCATTGTATCAGGTCAAATATTTGATTCATGGGATCGACACTTGTTTGAAAAGACTAGTTCTTTAGCAATAATAATACGGGATAAATCATGGGATATATAGCATTGATTCACCTTTATTTTCCATGTACATAATTATTGACTACTGCATTATTAATTATGTACACATGATTCTAATTCAGGTAGTGGCAAACATTGAGGAGAAAGTTGGTTTTGGAAAAGGAGTTACTAAACTTTATGCAACCGTTGATCTAGAGAAGGCACGAGTAGGAAGAACAAGAATTATAGTAAAGGAGCATAAAAATCCTAGATGGTATGAGTCTTTTCACATTTATTGTGCCCATATGGCATCAAATATCATATTCACTGTGAAAGATGACAATCCTATTGGAGCAACCTTAATTGGAAGAGCATATGTTCCTGTTAAGGATGTCTTGAGTGGTGAGGAGATAGATAGATGGGTTGAGATATTGGATACTCAGAAGAGGCCAATACATGGAGGTTCAAAGATTCATGTGAGGCTGCAATTTTTCGATGTTACGAAAGATCGAAGCTGGGCTCTAGGCATTAGAAGTCCTAAATTTCCCGGTGTTCCTTATGCTTTTTTCTCACAACGAAACGGATGTAAAGTTTCTCTGTACCAAGATTCTCATGTTCCAGATAACTTTGTTCCTAAAATACCACTTAGCGGAGGCCGAAATTATGAGCCTCAGAGATGTTGGGAGGATGTTTTCGATGCAATAACTAATGCAAGGCACTTAATTTACATCACTGGATGGTCTGTTTATACTGAGATTTCATTGGTAAGGGATTCGAGGAGGTCTAAACCGGGAGGAGACATAACACTTGGTGAGCTTCTTAAGAAAAAAGCAAATGAAGGTGTCAGGGTTTTAATGCTTGTTTGGGATGATAGAACATCTGTTGGTTTGTTAAAAAAAGATGGGTTGATGGCTACTCATGATCAAGATACAGATAACTTCTTCTGCGGCACGCAAGTGAATTGTGTTCTATGCCCTCGCAATCCTGATGATAGTGGAAGCATTATTCAAGATATACAACGCGCTACCATGTTCACTCATCATCAGAAGATTGTGGTTGTAGATAGTAAGTTACCAAGTGGAGGGTCAGATAAGCGAAGAATTGTGAGTTTCGTTGGTGGCATTGATCTTTGTGATGGAAGATATGATACACAATTCCATTCACTTTTTCGAACGTTGGATACAGCACATCATGATGATTTTCATCAGCCTAACTTTGCTGGTGCTGCAATCACAAAAGGTGGTCCTAGGGAACCTTGGCATGACATACACTCGCGCCTCGAAGGGCCTATTGCTTGGGATGTTTTGTTCAACTTTGAGCAGAGATGGAGAAAGCAAGGTGGAAAGGATTTACTTGTTCCATTGACAGATCTTGCAGATGTCATTATTCCTCCATCACCGGTAACATTCAATGATGATCATGAAACATGGAATGTTCAGTTATTTAGATCAATTGATGGAGGAGCTGCTTTTGGATTCCCAGATACACCAGAAGATGCTGCTAAAATAGGTCTTATTAGTGGGAAGGATAGTATAATAGATCGTAGCATTCAAGATGCTTATATTAATGCTATTCGACGTGCGAAGAATTTCATCTATATCGAAAATCAGTATTTCCTTGGAAGCTGTTTTGATTGGGCTGCAGAGGGTATTAAGCCTGAAGACATTGGTGCTTTGCATCTTATCCCAAAGGAGCTTTCGCTAAAGATTGTTAGTAAGATTGAAGCCGGGGAAAGGTTCACTGTGTATGTCGTGGTTCCAATGTGGCCAGAGGGTTTTCCAGAAAGTGCATCAGTTCAAGCAATATTGGATTGGCAGAGAAGAACAATGGATATGATGTATAAGGATATTATTCAGGCACTCAAAGCCAGGGGAATTGTTGAAAATCCTAGGAACTATTTGACATTCTTCTGCCTTGGTAATAGGGAGGTCAAGAAACCAGGAGAGTATGAGCCTCCAGAAAAACCAGAGCCTAATTCAGATTATATGAAAGCACAAGAAAATCGGCGCTTCATGATTTATGTTCATGCCAAGATGATGATAGGTAACTCATGAAACTAACATGGCATATTTTGTAAAATGGGAAAACAAACTTTTCGATACGTCTACTCTTAGACCACTTGAGGTCTGTTTGTGAGTTAGTTTTTGAAGGGTAATAAATGGAAGGGAAAGGCTTGAGATGACCCTGAAATCTAACTCGCAAAGAGAACCTTAGTGAGTTATCTTTTTATCAAATCAAGGGTTACTTGCTCACTATAAAACAAACTGTGTTATCTTGTTTTGTATAGTTTTTATAGTGCATCAAATTTGTTATCTTTTTAGTCTTTGATGCTAGAACTTTGTATTTTTCTTTATGCAGTGGATGATGAATACATAATCATTGGGTCTGCAAACATAAACCAAAGATCAATGGATGGTGCAAGAGACTCTGAGATAGCAATGGGAGCTTATCAACCCTATCATCTGGCGACCAATGAACCTGCAAGGGGTCAGATCCATGGTTTCCGCATGTCTCTATGGTATGAACACCTTGGCATGCTTCATGATTCCTTCCTCCACCCAGAAAGTGTAGAATGTATTAGTAAGGTGAATCAATTTGCTGATAAGTATTGGGACCTCTATTCTAATGAGTCACTAGACCATGACCTTCCTGGCCACTTGCTTCGCTATCCTATCGGAGTTTCCAGCGAAGGAAATGTCACGGAGTTGCCCGGATTTGAGTTCTTCCCCGACACCAAGGCTCGTGTTCTTGGTGCCAAAGCTGACTACCTGCCACCCATCCTTACTACTTAGTTTCATTTTGTACTTTGTGTGTTGTTTTTAATGATCTTGTGGGAACAATTAATGTTGTAATGTTGTAACTTTATAATGCATGTTTGTTCACAATCTCTTTCAATTGTGGGATGCAATTATGCAAAGTATATATAGTAAGTAGTACTAGAATTGAAACAATCATGTATATATACATTTAAAACTTGTGTAAAAAAATGATCTTAATTCTCTAACTTCCTTATACATTATTCATATATTTACTATATATTAAAGCTAGTCATGGTATTAATAGCTAATTAATGTGTTAATGCATTTGGTTCAAATCCATGAATTAAGCCTAGAACAATTGAGGTAATTTAAAACAAGTCCTTGAAAACCGAGAAATGCATTAAAAACAATGAAAACATGCATGCTTGTTAATAAAAGTAAGAAGTAAGATATAGCACTGGGTTGTAAATTAAAGTAAACAATTTTAAGTAGAAGACACATGACATGACAATAGTTACTATAAAATGAACCTTGTTATAGCAACAAAACACGTGTCTGGTTGAGCCAAGTAGGGCATGGTTAGAATTAATTGGCAACAAGTGTGTAATGTGAGATGTTGATGGAACTTGTGTCGCATCACATTCATAGTGAATGAATTCATGCCTCAACGCTGCAACTCACTCAAATTAACTCCTTCATCATTCTAGGGCATGTGAATTTTTTATCACGTTTATGCAAATATAATGTCGGGTGAATTTCTGTTTTTCATTTTTAGAATTTTAGATATTATGTTGGTTGATTTAAAACATTATAAAATATTATCCATTTCTTCAAATTATCATAAGGCTAGAAAGAGTTGGGTGCAAAAGTCCATTTATATTAAAAAAATTGATATTCTTAATGAATTTTCTCATTTTCAATTATTGAGCCTTGACCACGTTTTTCTTCTCCAAATCATATACCGTTAAATTGTTTCTTCCATTTTCATTTTTAATAAAAATTGACTTTTATAATTCATATTTTAATATTTGTAATTCTCATCACACATATAAAAGTATATGTTCATAGGGCCCATCCACCATTTATAAAAATATTTATAACTTTCATAAATAGATGGTCAAATGAACGAATCTTTGTTTATTAACTTTCATAATAATTATCTTTTATGATATTGTTTAAATTACTTTAGAATGCATTAATTTAATTATTAGAATATTTCATCTGTAAATAATTATAGAAAAATTGAATGATAGTCAAGATGTATTGCATGGTAAATATAGTAAGGAGCATCAAAATTTTACACAATAAAGGAAGGAAATCTGAGTATCTATTAATTAAATTGAAAATGTGGTGGGTCATGCTTCGGAACTCAAACCCACAATTAAATAAAGTTAAATAACGACAACGTTATCCACTAACTTTACAACCAGTGATTGACACGTGTTGTCTATTTTATTATTAAAAAAGTACAATGAAAGAAGCTAAGATTACGGTTGAAGCATCTGGCACGTGTGTTATTTTATTTGTAGTTGTTGTTAGGTGTGTGTGGGTGAGTTTATCACGGTTTTATTGTGTAGGTTTTGGACATAGAAAGAAACAGTTGCAGTTGCAGTTGTTGCAGTTGGAAGAAAGAGAGAAATGGAACAACAAAGTGGTTCAGAGGAAGTTTTATCAGTTGAGCTTTCAGCTCCTTCTGGTTGGATCAAACTGGTCTCTTTCTAATTTCTCATTTCTCATTTATTATTTATTTATTATTAATTATTATACTCTTTACTTTGCCCTGCATATTAATTTACTGCATATTTTCTTAATTCTTAGTTGTTATTATTATTTTGTATTTTGGTGTGGTTTCTTATCTTAGGTTTGGTTGTTGTATTTTGGTTTTTCTATGATTCCTTGCTTGAATTATGTTAATAATGCATGTTGGGAGTGTAATTGGTACTGAAATTGTTTCTAGGGTTTTTTGTTCTTTTTGAAAGGGCTTACCTTTCACTAAAACTTTTTTCTTTGAGGTGGTGATGATGATTACATAGTAGATTAGTAGCTAAGCTCATACTTACCTGGTACGCAACACGGGTATATGAAATTCATAATTTTTACATTAATTTTACGAGAAACAAGCCCAGTACAACCGGTATGGTGAATTCGGTATGTGTTACATATGGTAAATGAGAGAATTATGTAATTATGGTTAAGCTCACCTCTTAGGAAAATGGTGTACTTCATTTGTTTTTTTAGACCTCCTAGGATCTGAAAATGGTCTACTTCATTTATTGCTAGGGTTTCAAATTGTCAATGCCTTTTTCGGCGGTGACCCGTTTTCTTTGAGCGGGTCATAATTATGTACTTAGTTTGCTTTTTTAAAATTTGTTTCCCCTTAAATGTATTTGGAGAAGGCAAATACATAGGGCATGGTTAAGGAATTGAAAAAGGATAAAGCTTTTATAGGAGAATGATGTATTTAATATATAAAGATTTACATTTTTATTCCTTAACTAGACACTGGTTAGTGACCTCTTCCATATTATTCCTGCAAAATAATATACTGTGCCCACCAGCCGACCCCACCTAGTGGGATAAAGGCTCGGCTGTTATTGTGCCCATCACACTATGAGAAACATCCGTGCCTTACTACTAAGTGGTTTTACTAGAGTATTTTGTTGAAGAAGATAAAATATTTATTTACTTTTGCCTTTTTTTATAATACTAGTTTAGTTCCATGTTGCAGTTCTTCCCTAAGAAAGTGGGAACACCAAAAAAAAGTGAGATTGTATTCATTGCTCCAACCGGGGATGAGATCAGTAGCAAAAGACAATTGGAGCGATACCTAAAGGCACATGATGGCAATCCTGTGATATCAGAGTTTGACTGGGGAACTGGCGAGACCCCTAGGCGATCAGCACGGATTAGTGAGAAGGTCAAATCATCTCCACCGGTGGATAGTGCGCCCCCGAAGAAACGATCTCGAAAATCATCAGGGTCGAAGAAAGATAACAAAGAAACCGAGTCTGTGATAGAGGAAGGAAAGGAAAACTATGCTACTGAAGAACCTAAGGCTGTGGAGGAACCTAAGGATGATACTAAAGAGAATGAAGGGAATGATAATTCTGGAGGAAAGCAACTTGAGAATGGAGACAAAACTCAAGAAATTGAACAAGCTGAGAAACCAGATGAGGATATGGAAGAAGCTTATCTGAATGACACTAGTAATGATAAAATAAAGAGTGACGTTGACGAAATCAAGAAATGTGAAGTAGATGGTGAAAATGTGATTCCTGAAAAGCCTCAAGGTGGCGAAGAAGCTCAAAAGCAAGATGTTGCATCAATAGCAGAATCAATAGAGGAAGTTGCTGGAGAACCTTCTAATGCTGTGATCACTGAGAAATCCGAAGCAGCCCCACTAACAGAGTTAGAAAAGGAAAATGTGATTGCTGAAAAATCTCAAGGTGGTGAAGAAGCTAAAAAGCAAGAAACTGCGTCAGTAGCAGAATCAATAGAGAAGGTTGCTGGAGAGCCTTCCAATGCTGTGATCACTGAGAAATCCGAAGCGGCCCCACTGACAGAGTTAGAGAAGGAAAATGTGATTGCTGAGAAGTCTCAAGGTGGTGAAGAAGCTGCATCAGTTGCAGAATCAACAGAGAAAATTGCTGGAGAACCTTCCAATGCTGTGATCACTGAGAAATCCGAAGCTGACCCACTAACAGAGTTAGAAAAGGAATTTGTGATTGCTGAAAAGTCTCAAGGTGGTGAAGAAGCTAAAACGCAAGAAGCTGCATCAGTAGCAGAATCAACAGAGAAAGTTGCTGGAGAACCTTCTGATGCTGTGGTCA
Source organism: Lupinus albus (assembly GCA_009771035.1). NCBI lineage: Eukaryota > Viridiplantae > Streptophyta > Magnoliopsida > Fabales > Fabaceae > Lupinus > Lupinus albus. The sequence goes on along the minus strand of CM020022.1, from coordinate 1,705,865 downwards.
CTGAGAAATCGGAATCGGCCCCACCAACTGAAGTAGAAAAAGAGAATGGTGCAGTTGATAAGAAGCAAGATGAATCAGATGCTATGATACTAGATTCTAATGGAGAAGCCGTGAAAGAAAATCCTAAGGTCGTGCCACCGGTCGAGGGGACAAATGCTAAGCAAGATATCCCAATAAGTGATGGTAAAAACACCATTCTAGCTGAGGAGCTAGTTGACAATGGAAATTTCATTTAGAACTTTTCACAGTGAAGCCCCCTCTGCTGAAATATACTGTACCATTACCTAGTGCCCTGTGACTTTTGTGATGTTATCTAAGTTGTTTATTAGTTATTCTGTGACACATTGGATGACTGTATTCTACTATAAGATTTGGTTGTATTTACTATTTATTTAGGAAAATTAAAACTTGTATCCTTTGTAGATTAGGACTTCTGGTTTTCCATTAGTGCAGCTCTGTAGATTGTAGACTTTTGTCACACATTTGTGTTACTAGTTATTTAAATTTCAGATTTCATTGGATTTATTGGTTCGTACCCTTTTTTGAATGTTCTTTTATGTTACAGAAGGTAAAATGTAAATTTAGTGTTGGAGGTTTATGTTTGAAGGTTGTGTTATGTCTATCAGTTACTTATATTCATCTATCATGGCTTCATGTTTGGAAGAACTTATAAGAAGAATAGATTATTTTCCTAAGCTTGTCATATACTTTTTGCAATCCACAAGTGATTGTTGGGATGTGTCTGGTATTTGAAATTATGGTTGGACTTGGTATGACTTTCTCAAAGACATGAGTGTGGAGGAGGATCCTGCCATGACTTGGGTCAAGGAAAATGTTTAGCCATTTCTTCGAGGAAAAAAAAACTCGCGACATTGCCATGGAAAAGGAAATTTTGGAAAGCAGAGATATTGAGCTGGAAACAGCCTTTACGTTTGCGGGATAAGACTGCATACATATACTTTCCCCAAATCTCACTAAGTAGAAGCTTCGCTGCCGACAGAAAAAAAAATGTTTATAATATACTTGATAGGCTTGGTTTAACAAAAGAAATTCAGGTTTCAAGTTTCAAGTCCCCATTCAGAAGGTAGATTTGCTAATTCTTTTCCTCCATCTGCATGCACTTTTAAGGATGATGTTTTCCCAATACATGAAGCCTCTATTACAATTCTTTTCAAAACATTGGCTTTTCTTTCTACATAAATGCATATCCTTTTGTAGCCTATAAGAGTGAGCCTCAGCATATTGACATTGACTATGCTTTATTCCAAAAAAATCATGGAATTTATGAAGCTAAGACTAAGCTATACTAAAAAAAGGGCACTCCTTATAGACCAAAAACTTTGGTGAGGGCTTATGTATTTTGCTTTGTTTAATGAGAATTTGAAGTTTGCACCAACTTTAGAGAGAAACCAAACTTCATATTTCCTTTCCTTCAAGGCATGGATATGACATCTACTAACATATTTTCTATGAATTATATGCTGCAAAAATAAAATACCCTTGAAAAATAGGATCTGTTATTTTTGTCAATGCATACTTGAGCCTAGTTCTAGATTCTTCATGGGTTTATAGTTGATGCATTTTATATGACAAAGATACAAACTTATCTGTTATATTATTTTCTTGCCATTTACTTTAGTTCTCAAAAAATGCTTGTTTTCATTAAGGCATTTAAGCCTTGACAATCAAAGGTTTATATACGAGAAATTACCTATAGTTTTGTGATCACACATGAATCATTAAATCTTCTATTTTTTTCCTTTTGTTTTTTTATGTGGCCATAATAGGACCAATTTATTCTCATTGTTTTGGTCAAATTGTTGAAAGTCATAAATCAATTTCATATCAGGTACCCATAAGAATGTATTCATGGAATTTTGTGTGTAAAAAGTATATGAAACAGGTCATTAATGTGGAGAATTTATACTTATCAAACTTAGGTCGGCACCATTTTGAATCTCTAAAGTGCATCCCTTATTGCGTATCGAATAATAATAATAATAACCTTTTTAAATAAACCATATAATAGCAGTACCATATGAAAAACTAACAAAATATTAGTCTAGTAGCGTGAATGACCTTACTATATATTCTTATATTTGATTCCTGAAATTAACACTTGTTGAGAGAGATAATCATATATCTAGCCAAAAGAGATTAATTTCTTATCTAATAAAAAAATACCATAGTAATATTAGAGGACACCGTAATCTAAAATAAGAATGAATGAATAACTATCTTAACATTCTCAAATTCCATGAGAAAGGGAAGTAAAATAGTGAAGGAAGCTAGGTCTCGATTTTCTTCTCCTCTTAAGCTAAAATTACTGATAAAAAGTTAATCCCTTTTACTAAAAAAAACTTTGATATTTAAATAAGACTAAAAGCATATGGTCAGGGCCACAGTTATATATCATAATTTTGTAGAAATTGATCATAGAACTTCCAAATATATTTTTCATGTCATTTTTGTCATAGTTGAACCACTTAATTACTTTATAGTCCAGAACGTTCAACACTCACCTCACATACCATCCCAGATCAATGTTAGCATGGGGTAACAATAATAATAAGAGGAAAAAATTTGTATCTATTTAGTGTAATAGTTTTATATATTGTTATTATATCCGTCGTCATTTATATTTTATTATCACTGATTTTTAAATAAAAATAATATAAACAAATAATAAATTATATTTAATCGTGTATAAATTTTTATACTTATTAACATTAAGATATTAGAATATAATAATAATGATTCTAAAACATTGAACAAAATCTTTATAAATCTTGCACTGGGACATAAGCTTACCCACCACCCATCCCATCATGTATCAAGGAGGTTGTATCTTTTTAATTATTATTTTCACAAAAAATCTTCTAGGCTATATATATTTATATCCGAGATAGAGAAATCAACAAAAATAACTTTTTTAACCAATTGAACTTTTGTCATAAAAATTATCAACTAACTTATCAATGTTGTTTTTATTTTCATGTATACTAAATTTCTTTATAAAAGTGAGATAAACAATCACACATCCCGAAAGAGATTGGTTACTTATTCAAAAAGGTGAGGTGATATTATTGGTAGTACCAAAAACACTAACTTATTTCACTATAAGTAATAGTTTAAAACTAATATGTTTGTGTTGAAAAGATGTATGAAATGAGTGTAAACATTTTGTATACTATTAATATATTATTCATTTATATTTTGTATACTATTATTGACTCTTCAAATAAAAATAATATAAATGAATAATGAATGATATGTATAAATCTTTATCATAATAATATATAAATATTAGAATCATATATTGAATTACATAAAAAGCCTGTGTGGCGGTTATATTTTGATTCTTGTTGATAATAGACAGCTCAGCTTATACTTTATCACTTAGGAATAATATATAATTTACACGATCACATTGGAAATTGAAAGCATAATTCTTTTAAGGGCATGACCCATAAAAAATAGGGCTGAGATTCTTTTTCTGAGGGACACTCCAGAGTCCAAAGATTAGTGAAGTCAAAATTAAAACAAAGCACCAATCTCAAAACAAGGATTGAAAATAAAGAAAACCAACACATGTCCCTCATTAATCCTCTGTGGTAGGATGCACCGTAGGTTCTGAAGTTGCATCATTATCAAAGTAACTATCACCGTTGATCTGATCAAGTATGAGAACAAATCCCATCGCGAAAGCAGCATCAAAACCAGGCTTAACGGAAAGAGAGAAAACTTCTTTCCCAAGCATCACGCACGTGGTGGGGTCCACCTTGCGACTAATCTCAGCCATTGGTTCCTTCACGGCGTTGATAACGGTGCAGCAACGTTGTGAGAAGCATCCTTCAATGTGGTACTCCTCACCTGGGTTATCGTACACCTCCACTGTTACACTCGTCCGTGACCGTCCGATTATTGATGCTCTCTTCACGCTGAAGATTGGTTTATCACCGTCCATTCTCTCCCCTTTAAATCCTTCCCACCGTTGATGTAGACTTGGCCTCTGATTTTCAATAATATTAGTTACATACTCCCATCATGTAAAGAAACAAATACATCATAACACCAACCAAATCTTAACTTCACCAACTAATATTATATGGATTGAGCGATAGATGAGGGATCTATTTACTCCAAGCGTCCAATGATTTGTATTATTAAGTAGATTGAAATCATTGGATTTTCCTAGAATTGATGGGAAAGATATGAAACAAGTTTTAAAAACTTACTCTTGAATTAAATGAAACTTTTCATATAAGATTATATCATAATATATATGTTTTGAAGTAGACTGATCTAAAAATAGAACATGAATAGAATATATAATAGGAGATCAATAAAGGGAAGATAATATGTCACTTGGTGGAAATAATACCTTATTTCCAACTAAATAATGTAAAAAAATTGATATTAAATTATTTTTGTATTAGTACCATAAATAAGTATTCTCTAATAAGCAAATCAAACATTATGAGATAACCATCTACCTAATTCTATAGCTAAAGAAGAAAATGAAGATGAAAGAAGTGTGTGTATATATATATATATATATACCTTACGGCGAACAGTGAGGATACAACGTCCATTTGGATCCATAAGAATAAGTTCATCTTTAGTAGTATCTGGTCCATAAGAATCAACACGAAACACAAGTTTACCCTTACAATCATACACAGTGAAACCATCACCTGAGAAGAAAAGCGAAGTCTTAAGCACTGTGAAATGGATCTCTTCTTTGTACACATATCCATCTTCTACAACCAACCCTTCTTTCATCTTTTGTGTAACTGACTCAGAAACCAAAAGGGTCATGGAATTTGATTAAGAATTCAGATCACACCCAATAATATATATATAAAGTGATAAGAGAAGAATCAAAGAGGTTAGAGAACTTGGAAGGTAGTTAAGCTTTTTTGGGCATGTGTGGACGTGATAAATAGGTAAGGAAGAAGAGTATTATGGTCACATACACATCAATAACAAATAATAATTATAATATAGGGTATCTCTTACGATTTGTGGGTACCATTGAATTATTATTCATGATAAATAATAAATGTAGGGGTAGGGTATGGACTATGGAGTTGTCCTTATGGAAATGGAACCATGCATGACCTATCTCTCTCTCTCTACTCTATCTAAATTAAACCAAATCTTAGGGAGACAAATAAATATCTATAAAGATGCCCTACATATATATAAAGTATAGGTTGTTATATGTGTTGGACAAATTACTTGTGGATGATCTTATGATTTTATCCCTTTTATAAATAAATTGATCTTATGATTTGGATGCCATATATAAATTAATGTTCTTAAAGTTGGATTAAACCATTAGACTAATTAAATCTCAAGTTGGATATTTTTTTTTCTGGTTAAGTCATTTAATCATTCATAAGATGAGATCAGGTTAGATATTTATAAATGTGTTCACCGTAGGTCTGAAGTTGATGGTTTATTTTTTACTCCATGTTGTCAAATTTAATATATATATATATGTATGTATATGTATATGTATAATATATATTTGGTGTTTTTCTCTGATGGAGGTCACCTAATAAATATCCTAAGACCCAAATAACTTGTATTTAGGCAGAGTTAATAGGTCCAAATTGGTTGAATTGTCTAAGCCTTGGCTCACACGTTTCTTCATAATTCTAGGTCATTTTTTGTATAATTCTAACCAATCCAACTTGGATATTTATGACTATTTAACTAGTTTTTTAAATTTAACTATACATATTAATAATAATTAATATATATAAATTATTATATAAGCATATAATGAATTTGTCATTGTAATTTAATCACTAGAATTCATTAGAGAATAATAAAAAAATATTATATATAATATAAAATATATATAAATCACTAGAATTTATCATTGATACGTACTCTTAATATTTTTACTGCACTAACATGTGCAACTATTTTTTTGTATATAAGTAACTGATTCTAAGTGTGTTAGAGTACTACACTTTTCTTATATATAATACAATGGAAACTCTGGATAACACTACTTTCTAATTCTCTACCTTTTATCATCTATATTTGTGGGTTACTAATCTTGGAATTTCTTTGAATGGAACAATTTTTCAATGGAACAATTTTATTTTTATTTTTTTGTGTGAAGTTCTTGTTATGAAAATTTCAAAATATTGCGTCGGCAATGACATAAGTTTACCATAATCCTACTTAATATGTTTAAGGTGGGGGGGGGGAAAAATGAAAACTGTAAATCATAATATGTAATTCTATAGTTGTAATAATACTATCTATGCATTGTCGGTGTAAAGATTTATACGCAATTAGTCTATATTCTAATATTCATTTGTATTACATTTTAAAGAATCAACAATGATTAAACATGAGTGATAGATGATATAGTAATAATATATAAAACTCATATATTGTCAGTGGATGTTTTGGAATGGTGATGAGTGAATCCGACCAATGGGCATAAAGTAAAAGGGAGGGACAAGATTATTGGAATTCCAGCTTCTCCAAGTCCCTACCATCCAAGACTAAAGCAAGCTTTGTCAAATCCAAACCAAAAAATTGAAATGCAGCCATAAACACTATACCATCACGTTATGGCTAAATGTGTATGATGACTATAATTAATTTTTATACAAAGTCAAAATCTACAATATGGGGTTGGAAGCTAATAGGGATCACCTGTCTTTATTTCTGTCTCAATTTCCTGTATCGGTCCGACAATTTATTAAAAATAAATTTTTTAAAATGCAAAGTAATCTTGGAGAAAGTTAATTGGCTAGGTACTTAGAGATATATTCATTTTGGGACATCTGATCACCACTCGTTAGAATCAGACATTTGGACTCATAAAGGAGAGTTAGAATACTAAATTTTATACATTGACACTAAATCATATATTATTGCATTATAGATGATGCACTAACTATTTATAAATCTTTAAAGTCAGTATATTTGGGTTTACTTTAACTAGGGGTCATTTAGGTTGCTGTTGAGGGGTGGAATTTGATGTTTATTATGTTGACCCAGCTTCGGTTGCTGTTGAGAAATGTTGAATAACTTGGGATATAAACCAAATTTTGTATCTTATACTCATTTTTTTTTCAAGGTGTAGATAATATTGGAATTGGTTTTATATCAGACAACAATTTTTTATTCATTTATACAACAAACATTGAATCTTTTAATAGCATACTTAAAAAATTCAACTATTTATCAATAATGTTAGTTCCTGTTACTGAAATTTCATATTACAACTCGGAAGAAACCTTTATCTTTGATAAATTAGCTCCATTGTAATCCAAGTGACAAATTTTTGAACATTTTATTTAACCTTTTTTAATAGGCACCATTTTATTTCACTTACTTATATTAGTAGGAAAATGACTCATGCGTGTAAAAAAGAATGAAAAATAAATTGACTTATTTAAATATTTTGTCCTTGAAAATAAATGATATTTCAAATTGGTCCTAGACTTTTTATTTGGTGGTATGGGTCCTTGTATTGTCCACATTTACCTTATAAACTTCTCTTCACTTCAGTTAGTTAGTTGGACATACACTCCTCCACGTTACCATCGTAATGTCCACGAACGCCTCTTCACGTGATGGTATGGGTACTTAATAATCATCGTATTCATTAATGGAGAGACAAATATTTGATTATACTTATATTTTTAATAATAAAATTGTTATTCCATTATATATAAAATGATAAACATGTCTTATCATGTTATGTTTTTCTTTGTTTTTTGTAATATTTGCTTCTCCAGAATTTCCTTACCCATGGTTCTTTTATTTATTTATTATTTTAAAAAAATCGTTTTTCTTCTTGTTTTACAAGGAAAAGAACAAGTAGAATAAACATGTCTCCTAACCCAAAAAGAAGATTTTAACTAAACTTAAAAACCATGTTCATATATTTATTTAATTAACTTGGGCTACTTGTCGTGTAGCCCACTAGGATATCATAATAGAGATGCCATATTTGTTTTTTTTGGGACTCTCCAAAAATTTCTTAATGTTTATGCTTTTCCATATTTATCTACTTAAAATTTCAAAATTGTTGCTTAATTTCACTAAATTTGATCAATTTTCATTGAAAAGTTAAAGGGCTATAGCGAAGTATAATGCAAAAAGAGCATGATCTCATTTACTAGGTATACATATATATATAATACATGAGAATTCAAAATGTCATAGAGGTAGTAATCATATCTTTCTTTTTTTCTATTCATGCACAACCAAAGTAGATATATATACATAGGAACTTTATTTGTACATAAAAATAGTTATACATCATTACTTATATCTTGATCATTTGGAAAATAAAAGTACAGTGAAAGTGTTAATGAAAATGTGTTTTGGGATGTGACATAAGAATGATGCAAGAGAAATTATGTACAAATATCATCACTAATGTATATATAGCTTGGTTTGTGTCTAAAACTAGAAAATTGTGCTCTTAACAATGATAAGGCACAAGAAAGAAAATAAAGAAGAAGAAAAAAAACATAATCTTCTACTCCTTGAGATGTTTATTTATTCCATTTTTTCATTAGCTTTATTGATTGTTCACTGGGTATCTCACTCCTTCTGCCAAAGCACGTTGCTGCTCCATCTACACAATATATGTATATATGATTATAAGGTAATGTTTGTAATTTCGTATTGAAAGTCTTAATCCTAATCTAATTAATAATAATGGAAGTTTACTTGGAATAGTTCGTGCAATTTGTTCTTGAGATAGCAATATTCATGCTCCAACATCTCCAAAGCACGCAAGCATCTGTAATATTAATGTTCTATAATATTATGTGATATATATATATATAATACTATAAGGATAAATCAAATTTAAATTAGTAAATGAAAAAGTATATTGTTTATAAAATAGTTATTGAGATACGAACCCAGCACGATTGTTTTGGTCAGCAGAGGCACGAAATGCAACGCATACATTTGTGAGTCTCTTGGCACCAATGCTCGAACTACTTCCCATCATTTGATTCAAATGAATTCCCATTTTCTTGTAGTCACAAAATTCCCTCTCCATTCTGCATTCATATATACATCAACCAATTATTATCCTAACTCTCAAAACCAATTGACAATGAGAAAAGTAGTTCAGCGAGTATTTAAAATGAGGTAGTCAATGTGAGACTTATATCCCAACACATATCAATATCAATAAAAAACAACAAAAGAAGACTTACAGCAATTGTCGAAGATTGGTGAGTAGCTTCTCGGATTCTTGAAAATAAATGTTGACAACTTCAGAGACAAAGTTGGGTGAGGTATCATCTTGCAGTTGCTGAAGCTGCAAGAATTGTTCATCCAACACTCCCTGCATGCAATCATATATATCATATAATACAATATAAACATAAATCACGTAACATTAGCCTACATAGAATAACAACATAATGTTCAAATGAAATTAAAAACGTTAACATAAAACAACATCTACATATATATATATATTTGTCCCAAATGATGTCTCATTGGCACAGTGAATGAGATATCGTTCGGAACAGGTAATCAGTGTCCATACCTGGTGGAAGAGGAAGGCAAGGAGACGGTTCATGTCGGCCCACAAGAGGTCCGCACCAAACCCAAGCATCCACAGAGGAAGACCCGTTTTGGCTAACTAATTTGATCAACTTCTGAAATGATACACAGATTCAGTGATAATAAGTAGTACTATATATATTTGAAGAATGCAGCAACAATATTAATGGGTGTTTTAGCTTCTACTGCTATTGCTGGAATTGAATTCCAATGCTATTTATAGACTTCCACAATTCTCCTATTCATTTACTATTGTATCTCTCTAAAGCATGTAATGTATTAATAAATATGTGTTGGAGGGAAGGCGTGGTAGTTAAAATCGAGGTGAATGTGGGGTATCTACCATACCATTTTACTTCCGCCGTTCAAACTCTCTCAGCAGAGGTAAGGGAGTGCCTATTATTTTAAACAGGTTTGTGTTGTTGTTGTGACTAGTAAAAAGTGGTGCTGAAAACTTCACCTAATGTAACTTGTATTATACATTATTGTTACTATATATTTACATTCAGAATGCATTCCTTTGAGGAAAAACATGCAAAAATAACAAATGGGGTGGTGAGAGTAGAAGAAAAAGCTAAAGAAGTTGATTAATAATAACAATATTCTCATATGAGTCACTATGCATACATAAACAAGAAAAGTAGCAAGGAAATGTGGCACAACTATTTTTCTATATCTCTATGTTTTAGTATTTTAATTTTGAATCAAGAAATGAGCTAATGTAAACATGTATAATTGTGCATTTCATCCGTACGGGTGTGAATGTAACTGAGTCTAAGGCATGGGTTAATGGGTATTTTATTTTGATAAAAATAAATAAAAATTGAAGCGTGTTAATTTATTTATAATTTACCTCGAAATCCTTGCTTGAAAGGCATGCTTTGTACAGAGCTTACAGAATTATGCTTTGTGTGGCTGATAAGACAAAAATAAGAAGAAATAAGTGTGTGATAAGAAAGAAAGAGTTGAAAAATATGTACATTTTGTTGTTGTTGTTTAGTATGGGACAAAAATAATGGAAAGACTCGTTTTTTTCTAATTCCTTTTTGCTTAGTGAGAGAGTGAGGAAGGAGAAATAATTTTGTTTGTTGAGTAAACAAAAATACATCTACAATAGAAATGAGAAATAAAGGTTGATTATATGATATGTAGAAATTGGGTTAGATTGGACTAAACTTGTTTAGAGTCTTTGTTAAATCCTTTAATCATTTGTACAATCAATAATAATTAATTTGTATGAAGTATAGATAAAAAATATAAATTCTCAATAACATTATTTGTATATATGTATACAAATAAGGGGAGAGATCCACTTACTCCAATAGTAAGTTTAAAACACTTACTACACATCATAACCATCAATTCTTGAGAAATTCAATGGTTTGAATTAGTAAGTATATCTAAACCATTAGATTTCTTAGAATTGATGGTTAAGATGTGAAGTAAGTAGGTGGATCCCTCCTCTATAAATAAATCAATGTAGTCATGCTTTGTATTGAAGTGAGCAGAATGCTTATTAAAGAAACGAAAGTGATTCTCTAAAGAAACCACTTTTGAAGGGATTATGACGTTTGGGAAGTAAATTTTATATCACATATCTTATTGTCTCAAGAATGATTTAAATATTTATTGGCTGTTCTTCTCATTGTCAATTAGTTTTGAGATGAAATCTTAATATGGTACCAGAGTCAGAACCCGACTTCTTTTCGGTTGCATGAGTCAAAAAATGTCCTTTAGTTCTAGGTCAAAGGTGACCATTCGCCTGGTCCGACATACTTATATAGAGGAGACATGTTGGGAAGTAAGTCTCACATCATCTACCTCATCATCTCAAAAATAATTTAAATACATGTTAGACTACTGCTCGCCGATTAATTTTGAGATGAGTCATTAACATGATAAATATTAAAATTAAAGTCTTATTTGCAAGTTTTGTAAAGGTGTTAATTAAGAAATATTAAAACAGATTAATTAGGATTGAAATACCAATTAAGTATTTCTTGATTGTCTAAATTATACAAATTTTTTAATGAACTTAAGTAATGTCCTAGATCACTCGATAACGTTTCCCTAAAATAAAAATAATCAGAGTTGTCCTTTTTGCTATCCCATGCTTATTATCCATACCCATTATTCTATTCCAATAAACATTGCCTTTTGTATAGTTTTCATATGATTACTGTTTCTTTCCCTTTTTGGCTTCGAAATTCCAAATGACAAATGATGTTTTGTTGTATTGAAGTTTAAAGATGAAGTAGTGATTACTATTCTTTTATTCAGTTCATTCTCAAATAATTGGCAGAACTATGAGATCATTAGTTTATGGTGATTTTGTTATAATGATAATCATGGAAAATTGGTATTCTCAATGCTCGAGGTTGTAAGTTGCAGATTTTAAATTATCTTATAATATTTTAACCTTTTTTTTTGCATTTACCATAACTCCCTTTGTTTCTGTTAAATTTATCTCCATCACTTAGCCACACCTAGTTGACACTCTAAATTGACTAAACACTTGTCTTAAAAAAGTATTTTATTTTTATGCACATATTTTAAAAAGTTGGAAATTTGAATAGGAAACTGGTGTGGGCTATAGCATTGGATTATGGTTATGAATATACTAACTTGATGAATTTGAGATATAAGCTCAAAGCACTCTTTATCAATAACGATATACATCAAACATATCATTATTCATGTCATATATTAGAATATAGACTAATTCCTTACCAGACCAACATTTTTACAAAAGCTGAATATATTAGGAATCAAAAGCTTTTTAGTCTTTCCTAAACAGTTAGCATTATATATTGAGACCAATAAAATTAAACAAGTTAGCTTATTTTCTTTAATAATTATTTATATAGCTAATTGCATGCAGTAAAAATTGAAGTGTTTATCAAAAAAAAGTAAAAAGTGTCACAATTTTTTGTTGAATACAAGTGAGTCTTTTCTGGGCTCATTCAAAATTCACGGTCATGTTGAGCAAATGCTGCAAAACTTACACAGGTAAAGTTGGGGCTTGTAATACAGTTAACATATTTACAAAGTTACCATATATGGTTGCTACAAGAACACTAGAATGTTCTCAACCAGAAGAAAAATAGAACAAGTTTGGAAGGTAGGACATTGTAATCGTATATCTCAGTATAAGTAAAACATATGTAATTCAAGAGAATGTGTCTTCTCGATCTCCTTCAGCAATTGTCTCCCCTTCTTCCATATTGCTAAACTCTAAGAAATGGGTTGGTCTGTGATCCTCATGGTAATACTCCCTTGGTGTCCCAAGCTTCACTCCATACTTCATCCCTGATGCATGCCTCACCCCCATGAAGTTGTAATTCCATGGACCATTATCAGGAACCTATGAATTTGAAGCACATAAAATTCATCAAAACAATCATTAAACCATTACAATAATTGGCACTGTGACTTTTTGAGAAGTAGTTTACTCTTTTTTATATTCTTTAAACATTGACTTCAGATGGACCATTTTCTTGATAAAATATGCATCCAACCATACCATATATACAAGAGGAAAAAGGGAGAGATTTCAAGAAAGCTTACCATGTAGAAACCAAGGAAGCGGTCACTGAGGAGCATCTGAACCTTCTCATAATGAGTAGGAAGGTAACCATGGGGATTGCTTCCTGTATCTTTATTGATGCGTCCCCATTCATAACCAGATTGAGTGAGTTTGTATGCAGTTAAGGAACAAGAGCCAGGAGTAAAACTGCAAGTCAAAATAATAGATTTCTCGCCATCCCATTGCTTATTGTTCTCTAGGATCTTAGCATGTGAGGTTAGATCCTGCAATGATCAATTCACAAAGGTGAGACCCATGAAGCACATTACCATTTGTCAGGTAGGATGGGGTGGGAGGAATTATTTTTTATTATTCTTTACTTCCTTAAAAAATTGATACTTTTATTTTCAAAGGTTAATTAGAAGACTTGGCTATATTATCTAATCAATTCAAAGTGAAACAAGATTGCAATTTAAATTTAAAGCGAGCAACAAACCTGAGGTGACAATTGAGGAAGTTCATTTGGTTGAGTATGCATCCATCCCAAAGGCTCCAAATCAATCAAAAAATCATGCTCTGGAAGAGCTGATGGAAGATGGACTTGTTGATGAGTTCCCCATTGTGGTGCCATCACAATGCAGCGAATTTCTTTAACTTGAGGATTATCAGGAGGACTTATGCCATACAAGTATCCAGCAATTTGTGTTCGGAGATCTGCTATGCATATAAACTTCTTCAAAATATTCTTTGGCATGATATAGGTGTACCCAGTTTCCTGCACCAAAAAAATCCAATGTTACCAAATGACAAGAGTTGTAAATGTAAAATGATGGTGAGAAAATAAATAGAAGATAACACAAACCTTTATATCCTCGGAGTTCACATATATGTGGTTAACACGAAGGTATAAATTTGTTGCTGATATTGCTCTGACACGCCAGTCAGTCTTGGAACCAAAAGCAGCTTGCTCATAGGGACTAGTGGTGGTAACTATAAGTTCTTCACCATGGACATTTGTGGTCTTCGTTGTTACAGCTGTTGACTGATTAGTATCATGAGCCTACATGACAGAAAATACAGAACAAATTGAGTAAATACATGGGATAGCAAAAACAATAAGACTATGTGAGCAATGGGAGAAAAAATGGGAATCCAATATTGTCTGGGTTGCAGACAGATAATGTCTAACCTGTTTCTCAATCTCTGCAATCTGTTGCCTCTGTTGAGAGGGTGGAGTAATCTCAGCTCCAAGTATAATATCACGAATCTCAGACTGAGTCAGAGCTGAAGTATTCACATTATTTTTCTTGGCATAATCTGAAAGTATAAGATCTCTTAATGCGACCTCCACCTGTCAAAGCATATCATGTTTAGGTTATACAAATATAAAAAACAAAGCTGCAGAAACGGACTATACACAACAAGAAATAACAGTCAATCTTGATATAATACCAATACATTTTAATTTCTCATGGGAGGAAGTCCAGAACAGATTTTCAATGTAGTTTGTTATTTTGACTACCAACTCTAGGTGGTGCAGTAACTAGTTCAAAGGTTTAAAAAAGGAACTTGTTTGAAACAGTAGTCCAGAAATTGCAAATTAAAATTACCTTCATCCACTGGTCATCATTTAGAGAAGGCCAAATGTGATGAGGTTCAGTGATGATTGTTTTGTCAGGCTTCAGTAACATCTTTGCCTTCTCATTATTCACGTGAAGTGCACGCAGAATCAAAATCAGCCTTGAGAAAGCAGTGTATGATGAAATAGTCTTTAGCCAGTCATCATAAATGTTGAACAAAACCATTTGTGGTTCTGTGGCCTTCAAAATAAGATCCCCAAATTTCTCAATTTTCAAACATGCCTGGAAAGGAAGCTGCAGCTCACTTCCTTTGATCACAATATTAGGGAAATCCAGTAAATGAACCTCCAATGGATCCAACATTCCTTTACGAGTGACGATGATTTGCTTTGGCTGTTCTTCTACAGGCAAAGATCTTACAAGAGCAGCAACTTCTTCGGCTGTTTTCCACTTCGCCAACTGGCCAAGACGTTTCTGACCAGCCCAAACACTTGTATGAATAACCTACAAGGTTTATGAAAACTTAGTAACTTGACAACTAATGTTACAAGAACTTCAGTGAGAAGGACAGCAAGCAAACAAACCTTAAGAAACAACTGCCCAGTCCTCGGATTGAAAATAAATATGGCACCATTGATGGGCTTCGTTGTAAGATTTCCTTCAAAAGTCTTGTGGATTGTAACACGATACACATTAGTGTCATCGACAAACCATATGATCTGGTTACTGAATATCTCTCCATAGTTTTGGGAAGACAAATAGGGCTCAGTAGGCTCAGAAGAATACAACTGCAAACCTTTCCTTATTCGCTCCCTCAACACATACAATGCGGGATTTGACTGCACATGCACAAAGATTAGTGGTAAAACAGAAGGTTTTAAATTATCAAGGAAATGGCAGACTTAGATTTAACACCACGTTGTGGAGATGGTGTGAATGCGGATAAAGGTTAGAATAAAACATAGCAAACTTAGTGATGTCTTCAAATGATTTATAATTTAGTAATACACTTATGATAAATGTTCGTTAGGTTACCTTCATGATCTTATTCATGGCCTGCTGGAGCAGTGGCTTAGACCCAGGGAACCAGTTCCCAAATGCAGAATGCAAGTTATATGCCAAATCAAGGCCAATCATCACCCCTGATAGTAAGAAAAAATCAAGTCAACTCTCCATCTAAAACTATATAATGTTGCATTTGATAAGAAACATACCAGTGGGGGAAGGATATATGGACATGTTATCTGTTGTGTAATCCATAAATTTGGCACGAGTGTAACGCTCAATATCATGAGAGTCATAATCACCCCACCGCAGTTGTACATCAATCCAGTACTTATTGCTGGCCTTCTGATCAAAGACATCTTTGGATTCAGCTACAAGACTAGGCTTTGACATAGGCCACCTATGGGCAGCAAAGAGAAGAACGTCAGCACAAGAGCTGTTCATTTTGTAACTTTTCCGAGGATGGATTGTTTCCTTCTGGACAGTTTCAATCTCCAAAGCATCCAACTCTTGATCCAAAACCTGACACAGATCCATGACAACACTCTCATGGATCTTCTGCCACAAGTGAGCTCTGAATATCTGAATAAGTGATATCTTCAAGGTTGGTATCTTCCCATGCATGAAAATACCAGTCAGATCTAGTTGCACTTGGAAACCCACATAGACATTAGCTCGATTTATAGTGGGTGACCACCATAGAGTGAATCTACGGTTGGGAATCTGGTTTAGACCAGATCGCTGGGCATTGGTAAGCTTCTTATACTTCATAGATTCCTCAAAGCCTGATGCCTTCTCCCAGAAGAGACCTTCCCAAGTTGGAAAACTGGAAGTGTTCAACAAAAATAGGTCAATTGCTACTACTTTCATAGTAAACACAAAACAACAAGAGCTAAATGCTGAAAACAACTACTACTAGTGGATATTATGCTTCCTAGACCTTCTACTGACATGATAAAGGAAACATTGGTTCAAATCTTCATACAAACAAATAAATGAACTCATATTTTTTTCTTACTATGTTACAAAGGAAAATAATACTTACTATGTCCCCTTAAACAAAGTATGTTCAAGGATTCCTTCAACACCTCCAAGGGCTTGAATAACATCAGTTCGGTAATTGTTCAAGTTCCACAACTTCCCATCATGCCTCTGGTGTGTCCACCAAAAGGGGTTTTGCTTCAGAACTTGGTACTGCTTGAAATCTGTACGCACCCTCCATCCTTTATCATAAGCCAATGTGTGTCTATCCTTCTGAAACAAAGTGTTTATACGTGGTATTCCTCTATCCCATGAGTCCTGCCAAATAGATCAAGTGTGGAAATTACTCGGTGAAAACCAACAAGTAAATTTTCTTCAACAAAAAAAACACAGGCACATTGCTACTATTCAGAGATTCCAGACAAGGATCAAAACTAATAATCAGAACATTAACAAGGCATCAGAACACTCACCTCTAGATCTTCAAGAGTCAAGCGCCTGTTTTGGGCTTGTGCCTCCTGCCTTTTCAATGCATATTCAGCCCAGACACGCTGTGAATCAATGAACTCACTCTCCCAGGGCTGCCATGATCCAAAAGAACATCAAAAGTTGGACTACATATAACGATATTAAACAACATACATTTTATGAATGCAAATGCACATAGAACTAAATGCAGCGGAGAATTTGAGGTTCACCTGTATGTAGCGATAAAGGTTAGGAATCAACTGATCCTCCTCATGGCTCATTCCACTCCTGAAGTGTGTTACACCAACATCAGTCTGCTGACTGTATCGGAGATCGCTTTGTGGAATCAAAATGTGTCCCATAGACAACATTCCAAGCCCTCCAATTTCTTTGGGGGTGTAGAAAATGACTGGCGGAAACCTGGAAGAAGACAAAACAGAGTATATTTGATCATTTAAATAGACAAGCTCCAAATAAATTACTAAGAAGTAAGAACAATGTATGATAACTTACCTGCTAGGCATCTTTGAGTTGAGACCAATCTTGATACGAGTCTGAATTTTATTCTCACATTTAACAAGCAAATCTAACAGCTCTTGAGTATGCACAGTTGCCTCGCGGAAGTAAGTCATGAGTCCTAAGAATAAAGGTTGGTGAGAAAACTTGTGAAGTCCTATGCAAAAAGCAATCAATTCAAGCATACTGACCTATTAAAGCTGTATTCCACTTGTTGACAATTTTGGTGAATGTGGTAGAACCTGAAGACATAAGAATCTGCCTCACACGATTCTCAAACACTTTCATGTGTTCATCATCAACTCTTAAGAAAGCAACAGCCGTCCTTTCTTTAGTTTGTTCATTCTGCAAATTCCAGACACCATCCCTCGTGTTGCTAAATGCTTCCTGGGTCATTCTAATTTTGGGAAGTATACGTACTTCAAATCCACACCTGCAGGTCATCAAGATATGTCAGCAAAGAGCTTCATTCATCTTATACAAGAGACTGTAACATTTTCTTAAAATCAATGAACACTTACATGCTAAAAAGCAAGTTGGGATTATCCTTGCTGTAAACAGAGACAAAGCTGTTCTCCCACTCTAAAGTTGTGATGCTCCGAGGAAGCCGATTCTTCATATCCCAAAAGACACTTCTCCCAAGATTGACTGACATTACAACAAAGTGAATTGTCAAACAAATTAGAACCAAGGATCAAAGTAACAAACAAAAGCCCATACAAGGTTACATAAAAGGAAATATATATGTACCATCATGCTTCATTAGCCTCATTCTAGCATCTCTAGGCCAGCATTTCTTATTATTGTACCCCACCATGTTCTCATTGTTAGGATCAGGGTGCTCCGTAAGATATCTCTGAATGAGGTCCCGAGCCTCCTCATGGGTAAACCGAAATAATATATGAACACGATCTATATACCGAGAATACAACCTAATCGGATGCCTAGTCTCAACTTTTGTGTCCCAGTAGGTAATGAACTCGTTTGGCATCTGTGGTGGGCCAGCAATTTCACTGGCTCGAGTCAGACCAAGGAGCAAAAGATCCAAAACCAGTCCATAATACTGAACAACAAAGGATGCAAACTGTAGACCACGTATAAGACCATATGAATTAGTGTGGCTCATATCCTTGTATGATAACACAACATTGTTTTTAGCGGTGACATAATCAGCAATATTGTGATCTAGAACCAGACGTAAGAGCCTGCAAACATCATAAAGAAAGTTAGAGAAGTTAAGATAGCTGACTAAATTCACAATGTCATTAACAAAATGAATACCTGTTTAACATTGTTAAATCAATCTTCTCAAAAAACTTCTCAAACTTGGTCTGCAGCATTACGACACATTGGCCATCACCGGTGTCCCATATACCTTGCAAATTGTTTATACCCTGACACCACTTGTAAACCAAGAGAGGAGGTGGCTCTGAATCTGCAGGCTTGATCCAGTTAGGAAAGAGATGACGCTTGTCACCTTCATACCACAGATACTGATCAAGATAGGCATCTGTAATCTTCTCAAGAGGCTCTATCTCGTAAACCGGAATCAAGTAGCTATACAAATCCATAAACTCTATACCAACCTGCCGATAAATAGACAAAATTATATTTGTCCTGTGCTATGAATCAACATAGTAAAGCTAACAAATTCTAATTATATTATATTGACATACTTCTTTGAAGGCACGCTGGGTGAGGAGATGTCGCTTGATTCGAGATAATGCTTCATGTGGATTGTCATAAGCTTGCTCAATCAGCCCCAACTCTTCTCTTTGTAATTGATTTAACCTCACTGCAACACTGTAGGATTCTTTCAACCTCTCAAGTGCAAGGATAAGCAATTTTGTATCATGCTTGTATGATAGAGGAGGAAATGGAATGGGGGAGAACTTCCTAGATTCCAGCCAATGTACTGTTGTTGTATATATAGCAACAGCTTCTTCAGGAGTAACATATGGACCGTCTTTCAAATAATTATGTTGACGCTCCTGCAAAAGGGATGGGTATTTTGATCAGAATTCAATATATAAATAACAAATAAATATTTCTATAAAGCTCAGAGAACAGCTCTTCCAAATTAGTGGGGCAGAAAAAAAAAACAGATGAAATACTTAAGTCACCTGCTCTGCCTTCAGCCAAAGTCGTGTCAATCTTCCAAGATTCTTACGACAAACAGTCTTATCCACAGTCGCACCTCTTCTTATACGCTCACGATTGTAATGAGCAACATTTGTCCACCAATCTGCTTTTGATTTCACATACCTAAGGATCATGTTCTCTATAGGAACTGGCAGACCAGGAACCTACACAAAAGCAAAAAAGGAAATCACCCACAAGACTGAGAACCAAATCCAGATTATTAGAATAAAACAAAACAGAAATAGCATCAGAAAAATCTTGGGAATAAGTTCTGATTGCTGATTGTGCTTGACTATTCTCAAAAACTAAAACAGTAGGTTAAAAGTCTATTTCCATAATATTAATAAATATCTTGCAATCCAATTTAGTCTATACATCGTAATGAAATAGTAATTTACCTTCCAAGGAATATTTGCTTTCCAGCAGCGCCACGCCTCACTCAGATGCTGCAATATAGTCCTTGCCTTATTCTGCTTTATACCCTCTGACATCAGAAGAAAAAATTGCATAAGTCACTTGGTCAAAGGAAATCCGGAGTCATAAAAGCAAAAATATAAAAAAAATGAGGATCAGTACACAAGGCACACCCCTAGTAGGGTCTAGGAGGATAGATGTATGCAGATAATGTTAAATAAATAATGATTACCTGGCATGGCATCAAGCACATCATGCATAACTGCAGCTCGAAGCTCCAAGTCAAAATGGCTCTCAACACGCTGCTTAGTGACTGTCTTTGCCACTCCTTTTGAATGGCGCCCCTCAAACTGCCTTGCAAGTAAATTGCCTAGCCATCTTTCAAGAAGGGGCACAATACCACGGAGAAAGAATAACCAAACTCTCCACATTGGTGCCCAAAACCCACAGCCAGGTCCCTTCCCAACAGGTCCAGTGTTAAAGCGGTAGTAAATCAAGTGTTTCAAGTCCTTACACATTCTTATTTGCCGCATAAGCCTGTACTTGTACCGATACATACCAGTCAATTGACCAACATGTGAAAAGGTATATTGGAGGCCATCTGCCAGCTGGAAAGCATCAACGTTACCCAAACGGAACTGAACATTGGCATCCACCACAAGTTTCGTCAGACGAAGGATCTCACGACAAAGATGAAAAGCATTACCAAATCGTGACTTCTTCCGTTCTTTTGTTGTCAAGGTTTTGACCGGCTTCAGATTGAAATTATAATCAAGGTGAAGATAGTTCAAATTTTTCCTGTGTATCAACAGATTTAACATGTTATAGCCCTGCCTACAAACTTGAAGACCTGCTTCAACCCAATCAAGTTCTGTTGTTTGGAAAAACTTGGTTGCTTGGAGAGATCTGAACAAATGCTTCTTTTTTTGAGCCTTGGGAGGTCTATGGTGCAGCTCATTCAACACAAAACACTTGAGCAGCTTTTGATAACTAACCCGAACTTTAACTGGATATGATGGAGGACTGTTATAAAAAAGAGATGTTAGTTTTGCATTGAAGACTAATAGAGTATCAGAGGAAAATGAAATACGATTAATCAATTAAAGAGGCATCATGAAGCATCTCAAAGTGAAAGACAAAGACTTGCCAATGCTCCTTAAACCACTCTGACACAAGAGGAATATCTTCTGCCCGCCTCATTCGACCAGATCGCATGTTGAAAGGACGAGGAGCAAACAGCAAGGAGATCCCAGCAGCTGTCGTGTCTGTGTAAAGTTGTGTATCTTTAAGCAAAGGTTCAACACCATCTGGCAATATCCAATCATCATCATCCTCTTCGTGAATTCTTTTCTCACGCCGCTCCTTGTTAGCACTTGTTATTGGATGTATCAAGGGATCATAGTAAAACGCAGGAAGATCAGGATCCTCCGTTTTTATGTACATGACCATGGGAGTGTGGTAAATACATAGCTTTACTTTGCGAGGCCTGTTGTTATAAAGATGAGGAAAAGCAATTCTGTACTCTGTTCGAAGTGGTGACCTTATAATGAGTTTATTGATGTCATTAAACTCATTCCAGTCCTCATCTCCCTTCTCCATGTCACGATAGAGAGGCTCAAATTTAGGGCCACCTGTAGGTTACAGATTACAAAAAAATCAAGAAAGGATTTTGAGATTCCAAAATATCTTAATGTGCATACATATATTATGTGCAACGTATTTTCAATGCCTCATTAAATCACTAGAATTTTTTTAACTACATGTTTTCATAATTCTGATATCCAGCTTGGTGAGGTAAAAAACTCCACAAAAAGTATAAAAACCAGTAAATAACAAATGAGTTTAATTCCAATCTTTTTTTATTATAGACAGTAATGAGTACATAAAGAAATCAGCATACCAGGTATGCACATGTTCAAAGCCTTTGCTGTAAAAAATGACTCCATGTCAAATAAGTAGAAATAATTGCGGTCTATCAAATCAGACAGAAGTTGCCCAGCTAGGCGATGCAGAGTTGCCATTATAGGAAGAGAAAGATGCCATTTCCGATAACTAGGACCATTAATGAGTTTTGTTTTCACAAGAGGCTTATGGTCATAAAACCAAGTATAAACAGCAGAATCTTCCTCTTCATCCATCTCAAGCTGAATTGGCTCAAGAGGATCGACATCTAAAAGATTATCAGCATAGTCTAGTGGAGGCTCTTCATCATCGAATGGGGGAAATCGCATCCTCTTGAAATGACGACGATCCCTTTTCTCCCTTCTCATCATGATCCACATGCTACCCCACTGCAAAATAGTATTGCTTAGTTAAGAACCATCAAAATAAAAATACCACACACACGCAATATATAAGATTTTATAACGATAATATTAATGAGCATATACATCAAGTGGAAAAGAGAACATACCTGAGCTAGATAAATAGGCTCAACGACCCATGGTATTTCGTTGACAAATGTTATAGCCCCTGAAATATGGTACAGTACCTTCACATCTCGTACCTACATTACACAAGTTGAATTATAGATGTTATTAGCAAGGAACCATTGTATAGTAAATCAAATGAAAAGTAAAAACTAGACTGCATTGAAAAACCAAATAAGAGAAAGGGCAGCTAACCTGCTCCCACGGCATAGGCATATTTTCAAGGAGCTTATAAACTGCATGTGGAATAAATTTAAGTGCTCCAAGATACACCCGCTTATCATGACGGAATTTCTTTGAGGACATATCCCCATGATCCCTGGAATAAAGAGCAGCAAAAAAATAAGAATTTGAAACAATGGCGGTAATGCGATGGTCAGGGAGAATGATTGTCATGAGAATGGTTACATAAATATATTGAAACAATAACCAGACAGAATATGATTGTTGTATTTGTTTTCAAAACTAAATCACCATGTTACAGTGAAGGCTTATTATTGGTGTGTTCTACATCTATCTCTAGGCTAATATTGAAACCCGTAAAAATTATGTCCATGTTACTTTAAAATATTTCTACCAAATAAAAAGGGAATATCAATTGGGAGTGTTTATTTCAGATTGTTTTTTGAGGTAAAACAGTTGATGCTGCTACAGAAAGATAATCTGCAGAGGAATGAAAAACACTAATTCTTTGAGATCGTACTTATGGACATTAAAATTATTTAATAATTTGATTAATCTGAACCAGACACGCCAAGAGGGTACTGGGAAGAACTTACAAAGAACTCGTTTCAGCTTATGACAACATCTTGTGACAATAACTTTCAAAAAGGGCTTATGATTAAGCTTATTGAAAAAGTGCTTATCTAAACTACCTAGCCAAACTCGCCCTAAGAAAAAGTTCACCATAAGCTTATTGAAAAAGTTCACCATAAGCGTATTGAAAAAGTTCTTATGCTCTCACACACAATTAAACAATTTCACCATAACCCTAAAACTACAAGAATTCGAATAATCACAAAAATGCATTTCGTCCTCAAAAGGCTCTAAGCACAAAAAACTCACATAAACATAACCAAAAAAATATTAAAATAAAAACAATGAAAACAAAAAAACACTTACCTAATGATTTTCCTGACATGTTCAGGAGGCATATCCTCTTTCTGCGTCTCAACAAATCCAAACTTCCTCTTATCACTGTAACGCTTCGAATTCAGTTGCTGCCATTTTCTAGCCTTCTCCTCGAGCTGCGCCTCTGCATCGGCCTCAGTCTCGGCCGGTGTTGGAAACGGTGGCGGAAGCACCGTGTATGACGGTTGTGGCGCTGGTGGAGGTGGAATCGACGGTATAGTAGTTCCCGGTGGCGCAATCTGGCCGTTGTTGTTCCACATCTTAAACGAACGTAACCTTAAAAAAACTTAACAATTTCAACAAGTATAGAGACTAAACGAAGAGTATTCGTTGTTGCTTCAGAACATGATGCTCCTGTTAGCTGAATCAAAAGAGGTTCTAAAAGTGGTAGAATGGGTTTTCTAGGGTTTATGAGTGAAGTGTGATCTGAAAATGGGAAGAAAAAGAAAACAGAGAAGGTTTTGAGAGATAGGTTTGAAGTATCTATCGCTATGGCGGTCGCACGTGCCGGCATTCGGATGTCACCTTGAATGGGCTGGGCCATTATTATTTGGGCTTTTCGGTTAGGCCCGATTTTACACCTAGTGCTTGTGTGGGTAAAATACTCTTCAAAAAATGATACAAATGATAGTGAATGATGTAATAATTGTGTATAAATTTTTACACTGTTAATACATAAATATTATAAACAAAAATAAGTTTTTTTTATTTAGGTGTTTTCAAGTCTTCTACCCATTGTCTAACATTAATTGTAATTTTCATATTATAATTATTAATTTTCCAATAATAATTACTTGCTTTTTTATCTTTTCAATATATCTAAAATCCAAAAAACTGATGTAAAACCTAAGATATGATATCCTAAATCATGAAATACAATAAAATCACTTACCTTGTTATATAGATTCCTCATTTTACATGATATAGTGTAAGATGAACTTCCTTGTACCACGATTATAGGATAACTAGCCACTCATTTTGGTTATTGATGTCATAGCATCCCTAAAGTTTTCCAACACGAGCAACAGACAAGATACTCTCATTAGATTCAATTAAATAACTCAAATTCTTATGTTCTGCACTAATAAGTTAATGTAGAAAAAACAAAGTTCATTTGTATGTATTTTTTTAAAAGCTTTTTTTATTTGATATGGCCATTTTTCACTTAATGAATTTAAAGATAATAAGTAAAGTTTAGAGTTAAAAATATAGCTTATAATCACTAATTACAAATAGAATAAATTATAAATATTTATAATTTGATGGGCATATATTGTGTTATTAATATTATATTATGCAAAGAATGATAAAACGTGCAAGCTCAAGCACCACACCCCTTATCTTAGGGGCCCACAATCTTTTTCCATTTCTACCAATATCATCCTTTTGATCCTGAAACACGATTTCCTTACAAACCAGCCAGCGTTATTCCTTAGAATATATCAAAACGAATGAATGAATGATATGAATAAATAACACATAATCTTCATCTTCTATTCTCTTTCTTCAACAATTCAATGGCTCTTATATCTCTCTCACTTCTTCCCTCTCTTCTCCCACACTCTTCTTCTTCTCCTTCTTCATGTTCTGGTGTGCTTCATTTCCGTTCCTATAACAACAACAACAACAACTTCATTTCGATCAATTCATCTTCTTCTTTCACTTCTTCAACTTCTAATCTCACTCGAAATCGTACTCGTCGCCGATTTCAGACGCTAGTCGTAGCTGCTTCCGGTGATTACTATGCTACTCTTGGAGTCCCTAAATCTGCTACCGTTAAGGAAATTAAATCTGCTTATCGAAAATTAGCTCGTCAGGTATTATTATCTGCTTAATTTTACATGTTCATTTTCATTTCCAAGTTATTAACGAAGAAATTGTAGAGATTGAGTAAAAAAGGACTTTAACTAGGTTTTCCTTTTGTTAATGATATTTGTTAAAAGAGTTTAGTTATGATATACGCGGTTACATTTAACAAGTTATTCATCATTCTTATGTAACTTTTAAAGCTCTCGC
This sequence comes from Lupinus albus, assembly GCA_009771035.1. Taxonomy (NCBI): domain Eukaryota; kingdom Viridiplantae; phylum Streptophyta; class Magnoliopsida; order Fabales; family Fabaceae; genus Lupinus; species Lupinus albus. The sequence goes on along the minus strand of CM020022.1, from coordinate 1,680,081 downwards.
TATAAGACTACGCAATTGATATTAATATGTATGTAACGTGGTGTAGAAAACTTTATGCATCTTCCGCAATTTATGTATATTAATTTTAGATAAAAGTCGATGATTGTTAATACAAGAGTGATGATTAATAGTGTAAAACAACCTTACACTTTTGATGCAGAGACTGTTTCTCTTAAATTAAATCCTCTTGGATTTTTGTTTAGTTAGTTGTTGGAGTTAGAAGTAACTATGGGCTATGCACTTAGAAATGTTTTTTCTGATATTGTGTTTATTGTTTCCTCTATCACAGTACCATCCTGATGTGAACAAGGAACCTGGAGCTACTGACAAATTCAAAGAGATTAGTGCTGCATATGAGGTATATATGCATTGCATCCAAACTACTCTTTTTTCCTGTTCTTTGCCGAGTGCTATGGACTCAACATTGAAAGTTATATGTAGTTGGTTGTTACCATCTAGAATGCACATATGCGACACAGACACGACAGGACACACACATGGAGTATGGAAATTTTCATATATTATTGGACATGATAAATGTACTAATGTTTATCTAATAATTGTGTCATTTTCATCTAATTCAGTATCAAAATCCAAATACTAAAACTAAACTGTTGTATAATACAGTTAGAAGTATACAAAAGTGCCCGTGAAGTATCCGATATGGATTCATGTTCGTGTCAACTATTTTGAAGTGTCCGTGCTTCATAGGTTATTGTAGTCACTAGCATTGCTAATTTAACTATCCTTGCATAAATTAACAAGACACTGGTCTAGTGGTGTAAGGTCACAGTAGTTCGATTCTTGGGAGTGACACTTGTTGGGAGGGGCAGTCATGCACCCATAAAGGGATTAGTTCCTTACTCAAAGGGTGAGGGGATAGATACCCTTGGTTATACCCAAAAAAAATTATCCTTGCATAAAGTGTACCGAAATCATTGTTCATGTTCAACTTAAGGCTTACCGGGGTCACCTTAAAGAAAATATTTGTAGTAATGAATCGTGCAACCATACCATTATGACGAGTAACCATGGTGGTTACATGCTTATACTGAATTTGGTTGGCGAAAATGTGTGAGACTCCCATGTCATTATGGAACAATACTATGAACCTGTATGTTAGTTATATCACTGGATTTATACTTCTTATAAAGTATTTTATTGTATTAGCTTTTAAATTCTGAAGTACGACACTGTCAGGTGTTATCAGATGATAAAAAGAGGGCTTTGTATGATCAATACGGTGAGGCTGGAGTTAAGAGCACAGTGGGAGGAGCATCAAGTGGCTATACGGTATTCAATGTGTTTTCTAATTTGTTTTTCATGTCTGAGTTTATGGAATAACGTATAATTTAAAGGATGATAAAAACTTGATTGCTAGGAGAATTATGGTTAATATACCAACTGCTCCAATACATATATGTTGCCTTCTTTTTGGACAAAATTTGAAATGCATGCCAATTTAAGTTATGCTTGACTTTATCTATTCTTCTATGTCTGCTTCTCTAAGTATCATTTATATTGAACAATTTCTTTTGCAGACCAATCCATTTGATTTATTTGAGACTTTTTTTGGGCCAAATATGGGTGGCTTTGCTGGCATGGATCCAACTGGATTTGGAACACAGCGTCGTAGTACCGTTACTAAGGGTGAAGACATCCGGTTAGTTATGCTGTGTTATTTTTCTTCTGAGTTCTGAACATGCTAGTTGGGTGACTGGATACTATGCATGGCTACGTAAAATAAATATTGCTAGAGTTTATAAAGATCCTTAAGTTGATTTACTGAAAGTTTTGTTTTTGATGCAACCCAATTGGAGTTCTTCAATCCACATAGGTGATCCCATCTAGCGAGAGGTGGATTGATTCTAGTGAATTGTAATGTTAGAAAACAATAGAGTTTCAAGGAGAGAGAGGGAAAACAGATATGTGAGGCATAAAAACACAATACTAGATGAATAACTAAAAATGGTTTTAACACATGAGACTGATTTGTAAGCCTAGTCAAATAACGCTCATAGTGTATTACACTGTTACTCTCCAACATTGCTCCTCAAGCTGGAAGATTTTTTGTTACAATTAACAAATCTACAGACAGAAAACCAAGAAAAAACAAATCTAATGCTTGGCCTGGGTAGGTGGAGGGGTTAGAGGAGGAACTTATTATTTGGGAAACAACAAGTTGATAGCATAATACTTTCAGATAAAAAATTTACACTGGCCAAAGGTGAATACTAACTCTACGAATATTATCTGACAGCATGCCATTCTATTTTTCATAATTTAACATTTTGATATTATATCCTATGGTTTCATATAAAGTGTGTAATCAAAATAGTGTCACGATGATGGATCAACATAAGAAAACATTATAGCTTTCAAATCTTTACTGAGAGTTAGCTGGAAACTAAGATGACATTTGCTTTAAATTTCAACAGTTATGATTTCTCCTTGGATTTTTCTGAGGCAATTTTTGGAACAGAGAAAGAATTTGAGCTTTCCCATTTAGAAACATGTGAAGTCTGTACGGGTACTGGAGCAAAGATAGGCTCCAAGAAGAGAATATGTTCTACTTGTGGCGGAAGGGGTCAGGTGATGAGGACTGAGCAAACACCTTTTGGGTTGTTTTCACAGGTATTTTGAATTATTTACCTGATGACTCTGGATATCATCATTTTTTCTTGAGATAGAAATTAAAAGAAATGAATGTGGAAGAAACAAGTAATGCACAGGCTTCTAACCAATGCCCCAAAAAACAAACTAATAAAAATACAAAAAATCAAAATAAAAAAATGGGGAAAAAACTAGATTACAACAGATGTATTTTAGTGAGTCATACTCTTTATACTCATTTCATTGATTAGTTTTGAAAAAAAGTTCTTTCAAATTTGAGTACAGTCCCATCATAAGTGCTTGATTAGTAATTGATTTACCTTTCCATCAATTGCTTATATTATTTTACTTCATCAATTCATCTTTAATTTGTATGAAGATTCTCTCTTTTTTTTACATAAGATCAAAACCTTGTACTTTTTCTCTTGCTGGGAGAATTGTTCTGATCCCCTTTTCAATTTTAGGTTTCGGTATGTCCAAACTGTGGAGGGAATGGTGAAGTCATATCTGAATATTGTCGTAAATGCAGCGGTGAAGGACGTTCACGGGTCAAGAAAAATATTAAAGTTAAAGTTCCTCCTGGGGTTAGCTCAGGCAGTATTCTAAGAGTTGCTAGGGAGGGTGATGCTGGACCAAGCGGGTATGCCTTATCCATATTTCTATCTGGCCTTCTCATTTTGAAAGTTTTTGGCCAATTATTAGATAGGACAACAACAACCAAACCTTAATCCCGCTAGGTGGGGTTGGCCACATGGATCGAACGGCGCCATAATGATCTAGCATAAATCATATTAATTGACATGTTTTCTCATAAATTATATGAAGATGTTGTGTGTACTGCTTTTATTTAATGTGCAACATAATACATATGTTTTTCTCAGACTAAATGGTTGCCCGATTTTATGATTTAGAAGTGGTTTTTGATCTTATTTTTTGTAGCAGGGGCCCGCCTGGAGATCTTTATGTATATCTCAATGTGGAAGAGATACCCGGAATTCAAAGAGATGACATAAATCTCCGCTCAACAATATCCATCAGTTACCTAGATGCCATAATCGGGGCTATTGTGAAGGTAAATTGTTTTAGTCAGTATTCATGCTAAGAGCTAGTGAGTTTTGGATTTTTTATATAGGCTGAATTGCATCTTTGCTCCTTTTTAATTTCTTTAATGTTATCCATGTGTGAAGCTTGAACTTAGCATGGTGTTCCCTAATATTCTATTGAGGCCTGGGCCTTAAGTAAAAAATTTTATGCAATAATGGTATTATATCTGACCGTATAATGGTAATGAAATGATAATTATACTCATACCTTCCTTGAGATGGAAACTATGGCATGATAGAGTAATTTGAAGGAGTGGATGCAACTTTCTTTTGTCGGCTCTTGAGTGTGACTAAGACAACACTTTGTTTTCCCATGTGCAAGTATGTTTTTTGTATTGCTAGTATCACATGACTTCGGAACAGTCAAAACTGATGTCGGGACCATTTTTCTCCAACATACTTGTGTAATGAGTTTGTATGACTGAATGTAGTCTGGACACTTTTTTTCAATAGATCAATTAAATTGACCTCTTTTTGTCTCTTTTATTTAATGTAAGATTAGATACTTGCAAGATATTTAATTCCTTTTCTCATTGTTTTTTCCTTGAGTGTCAATGCTAATGCATTGTTAACTTGTTTCCTCGTGCCATTGCCACCAATTGATCGAAATATTGTCACCTAAACAGGTTAAGACAGTTGAAGGCACTTCTGAACTACAAATACCTCCTGGTACCCAACCTGGAGATGTCCTCGTCCTTGCAAGGAAAGGTGTACCAAAATTAAACAGACCATCAATACGTGGTGACCACTTATTTACAGTTAAAGTTACTATACCGAAACGGATTAGGTAATGGGTCAATTTGAAAAAGTTATTTTTAATTTGTTTCTCTGTTGCACCCTCTTGCTATATATTGATTTCTGTCAATATCGGTAGTTTGACATGAACTGCCTCTGCTATGCATTTTCAGTACAAAGGAACGTGAGTTGCTTGAAGAACTTGCTTCTCTAGGCACAACAAGTAGCCGTTCAAGATCTCGTCCTAAAACTAACTCTTCCAGTATGTGTCTCCTTAATGATTTGCGTCCGTTTTTTTTAATTCAATAACCTATAGGCACAGTTAGCCATTTGACACTTGAATATGTCATGTTCATATAGCATTGGTTAGGCCTTCTCAACATATTTGCAAGTTGCAACTTGCCATAAAGAAAATGTAAAATCTTACAAGGCAATTGGTAGACTCTAGATATGTTATTTGTGAACTATCTTGATGTTTTACCTTATGCATCAGGAAGTAGCGAAGGCCCTTCAGCTCAAAAGGCTGAAAGTCCAACAGAAACAGTTTCAGAAGAAATTGAACAAAAAGAGGACCAAAATGATGTATGGAAGGCATTAAAGGGCTTTGCTGGGTAAATATTTTATTTGCATTTTATTTTTTCCTATCAAATTGTTGAGTGCCTTCAGTTTTATCAAGCTGAAAACTTTAATTGCTAATTATGTAGAGCAACATTTTATTAAAATTCTACAATAATTAATTTTAGTTTTTAGTAGCATGGAATTAAATAATCCATATTATACCACAAGCTCTTAAAAGGACTCCTGATTCTACCCTTAAATAAGTTTGAGAATAGATTATGTTCTTTCTCAATTTCTCTATGTACTCTAATGCTATTTTTCCAAGTGAGAACTGATTCATACATAGCACAAGTCTATTTCACATTGAGATGATACATAGAACTGAGATTGTAGGTAATGTTGGTGCATCTTATTATTGTGTGAATCCTTACAATTTGTCTGGAATAGAAATGTTGAACTGAGCTGATTTATCTGTGCAAATTGGTTGACTGTTTTAGATGTGCCATTCATTAATTTCATTTTGGAATCTAAACTCAAACCAAGTGTGGATTGATGCTTTTTGTTGTTGAAAATTATGACAATCCAATTTCAGGTTGTTGTGTTATAAGAGAAAAGATAATCAGTGGATAAGTGTGGTTGTTCATTTTGATGACTTTCCATTGTGCACATGTTGATCTGACTAAAACTTTGCCACTGCTGAAATTTGTAGGTCCGTAGCAAATGGAGCTCTAAAGTGGCTGAAAGATAATCTCTAGCCGCATTGATTTATTAGATGGTCCAGAGTCTTCAGGGTGCAGCTTATCTAATTGCGGCTCGAGTTTGAATGATTCCAACATCATGTCCAACTATGCAGGCATTTTTGTAGGTGCTTTAACTGAAAATTGTTCTCCACACAGAAATGGGTCATGCATATTCTTTTATTTGTAAATTTTGGCACAGACCATGTATACAGAACAACTCGTTCAGGGATCTTCAAATTGTACTACATGAGCAGGTTGCGGTAGAAAAAGGCAGTGTATGCCTTACATGAAGTCTAAGGTCTATTTGAGTCCTAAAGTTTGTGAATGCTAATGTTGAATTTAGGGGGAATTTTTGCTTTTATAAAAGCTGTTTCCAATTAGGACTTTGTAAGCGTTTTTCTTCCATTTTTTGTTGGTAAAACCATGACATTTTGTAGTATCTTTTTGCTGTAAGAATAATTTTTGTTTGCAAGCTGATCCCAGCTATAAGATGTTTCTAGTGGAGTGTAAAATGATCAAGATCCTCACCTGCTCATGATCAAATATGATGAATTATTTAAGTTTTATGAATATGATCAAATATGTAGTATCAAATATGATCAAACTTTGATGAATTATTTAAGTTGAACATATAAATAAGGGGTGAAGTTTTGCTGAATCAACAATGGTTTATTCATTTTTTCCACAACAGGAGAGGATTCTGATCCATTGTAAAACTCACTGACATATAGTAAATTGCTATGATAAAGTTTGAGAACAATGTTTGGTTGATAAAAATCAAACTGCGTGTACACTCATTTACCCATATAGCCATATAGATAGAGGAACTTCAAATTCCATTAGAAAGAGTTTTCACTTGCATTGTACAAAGAAATGAACAAAAAAATGTATTACATAATTTGCCTTGATGGACTATGGGTTTAGGCGACTTTGGTTGATCAGAAGTAAAACAGCAACAACCATAGGAGTTGAGATAATGGTTAGAGCCAACACAATGTTAGGTGTTGTAATCTGAGGGAAAAGAACACTGCCATACTTGATTGTAGCTGCACCCACAAAAGAACCCATCCCTAGTTTTGCCACATACCATAAATCCTCCTCCTATAGTATATTTTCACAAAAGAACATAAAAAACAAGATATGTAGGTTGATTTAGACATGTTACAACAAAATGGAACAAAACTTCATAAGCTGAAACAACATGTCTCATTTTTATCCTTAGTCTTCTATTCCATGCTACTAAACATTCATGTTCAGTTTGTGTCATTTTATAACATCTACCAAACATTACCTTTGTATTAGAAAAGTTTGACAATAAAATTGACATAAACAAATAAAAAAGAGAATATTTTAGTTTACTTGAGAAGCTGCAGAAGAGGTGGTGGAGTTTTCATCTCCTCTTGTTTTTGGGTCTAGAGCTTGAGCAACAATGCAAAAAGACCTCCTTGGTTTTGAGTTTTTGAGGAACATGGGCTTGTTTGGTAACAGAATTGGTTGGTTAACATCACATAGTAACCTCCAAACTACTCCTCCAACTGAAGAAACTGCCATATCTTGTTTTAATCTCAACTCTCAAACTCAACCACAAACCTTAGCAATAGAATCCTTACATAATTACCAAAGTAGACACAAAACAGGCCTTATAGTTTTTTATATGGCAGGCCCATTTACCAAATCAGCTATTGACTTTTTTGAAAAATTATTATATTAGTCCATGATATTATAAGTATGATCATCTTATTCCTTCATGTCACTTAAATTGGTTCTCACAAAGGACAATTGATTCACATATTTCAATTTCAAAGACTAATATATAATATAAATATGAAATTGCTAATAATGTTAAGGGCTAATGTTGCTAGTACTTACAATTTTAGGAACTAATAATGTCAAATTACTTTGTAGGTTCTTTTATTTTTTCTAAGGAAAATTTAAATAAATCCTTCAACTTAATTTTTTTAATTGAGTCCTTCAATATATAAGGTTAAAAATACTGTTTTGGTCATTAGTCTTATTTTTACTTTTTAGATTGGATATGTAACAAAATAAAATTAAATGCCATATTGATTGAAGAGGGGTGCAAGTTATAACTTAACAGAAAAATGATGTAATGATAGAGTAAACGTTTTATACATTGTCAGTCCATCATCAACCATTCATTTTTAATCATCATTGACTCTTCAAAAAATAATAATACAAATGAATATTGAATGATATATTGACTATGTATAAATATTTACACTGACATTGCATATATATTACACTCCGTAACTTTTGCCATTAGATTTTGTTGATTACAAATTGGTTGGGCACAATGTGGTAGTCTCATTAACCACAGGCACACATTGATTATTGAGTACAAACAGGACATTATTTGTCTGTTAAGGAACATAATTTTACAACAAATTCCAACAACAACTAAGTAATACACATTGTGGTATACATGTACCATTATTAAAAGATCATATTTCTAAGAACATGCTTAAACAGTTTATTGCAAATGGGTTTCCTCTCCTTTGTCTTGCTCAGATTTGATATTTAAATTTAGAGCACATCGAATAACAGAATTGATTTGTTTCCTTAAACTGGCATTGTCTACAAACATATGTGTCAGCATCTTCCTCAGTTTGGTCATATTGCGCATCTCATCGAAAACAACATCAGCACTTTCGACATCTTCTGCTAAGAGTTGTGCCTGTTACCATTTTTGCAGATAACATGTAACCGAAACCGAGGTCATTAATGCATAAATGCAAAGTAGAGAAACAGGATCAATGGTAAAAGGTAAGCATATCTAAGGACAAATAGTAAGTCAAGGTTGAATAGTATACCTCTGCAAGAAAGAGACCAATCTGGTTATCTGAATTTGCTAATAAATCGAAAGCATCAGATTGCGATGTGTCAACGGTTAGTTTATTTTCCTCTTCGACAAGAAAGTTTACACTGCACTCCTGAAGCTTATTCTGAAGGATTGCACACTCATGGAGCAACTTTGAATTAACATTATGTGAAAGTTTCATTCTTTGTTTTTCCTTCTGGAGAAGGCACTACATAAGATACAGTAAAATAACATCATAAATTAATTGGATTTCCCAAACTTTTAAAACACCATAACGGAAGATTCAGTGCATTTCTTTTCATTAAGAAAAATCATGAATGAGAAGAAAAACCGAAGTTGTGTGAAAAAAATAAGATTAATTGCATCTGCTCTTCCTCTTCCCCTCTCAAACTCATGGAATCATTCAAATTGAATGAATTTGAATGATTCCTATTATAGAAAAATGTGTAAAATTCAGTGCTACATGTAAAATACAAGAAACAAAAAGGACAATACCTCCACATCTAGTTTTTCCTTCATTAAGTCACTGAGCTGCTGCTTCAATTCAAACTGAGAATTTCTAAGGGTTTTGACCTCCTTTATTAGCAACTTCATATCTGTCTTTGATTTTGTCTCAGACTCTTCATGATTTTTATGCAAGTGCTCAAGTTGTTCTCTAGCCGCATCTAGCTCGTGCTGCAACATTTGCTTCTCCTCGATAACGGATGCTTTTGTTGATTCTGCTAGCAGCCTTTCATCCTAACCATTATAACTTTTCACTATATGCCACCAAAATGGAATAATAAAATGTTTAAAGTAAATCATCATAATCAAACCTCTTCAGTTTTCAATTTCATTTCCGTCTCCAGGCACTTCTTCCGAAGTTCCTCCATATCCCACTGCATTTGTGTAAACCTATCCTTTTCAGTTAAAACAGCCTGCTGCACATTTTCTCTGCATTTCACTCGAGTCGTTTCAAGTTCAGCTTCCAAATCTTTGACCTACGAGTGAAATAAAATATTCAACACATACACATAGAGAGCCCAATAAGGATATCATCACTATTTTAATTTTGCATCACTGAGATTGAACTCATTTCAATGTGATTAGAATATCTCTGTTCAGTTAGCAGTCAAATATTATTAAAAGTTAAAGCTAGCCAATAATTAGGTTTAAAGAACTGACAAACAACATTTTTCCATGGAAAAATACCATGTATCTGGTCAAGATTATTCTATTCATTTAATGAAAATCTAAGTGACAAATAAAAATCTCTATTTCAAATTCAAAAATAAATGAAATCTTTAAACATATGTTATGTACCATTGTCATGAGATATTGTCTTGCAGCCATCTCTTGATTCAGTCTAGCTATAAGATCCTCGACATCTGTTTTTGCTGTGGTCACTCTCTGTTGCTGAGAATTAAGAACTCTGTTCAACTTGGGATGCTCATCCAATGGAAAAGTCACCAATAAATCTGAGTTTCTGGAGGGTTCATGGCTTCTAGGAAGGTCATGTGTATCACCATGAACGGAAGTGGTTGCAGCTGAATTAGATGTTTCACTATTCCTTAAAGAACTTAAGTCACTTCTGGTGCTCTCCATTGACAGTCTCTTGACATGATCCTTCAACTTATAATTATGTACTCCAGGTGTAAACTCGGATCCATCTAGGCAAAGAGCTATAGCATCAACATTATTACCGGTGACGTTGTCAGAACTAACATCTTCATGAATAAATTCTTTGTTGGATGTGGCACGATCAAGAGTTGTTTCAGTCGAATTAATCAAGTCAGGTGCTGCTGTTGAATTCTTCATGCTTGGATCCTCAAAAGGGGTATCGTTGCCAGAATTGGATGCAACAGATGAACAAGGAGCCCTTACAGAACCTCGTGCATTATCTTGGAAAGCAGATGTTTCATCCGAAATATGCTGATTCATATCATGGAATGCTGAAAAAATATCAGCGGCAGAAGGCATCAAATGATAGTGGAACATTGTGATGGACTGTTTGTATTTCTCGAAATAATGAAGAACTATTTCAAAATCTGGCGTAAAAATATAAAATGTTAGGTTTAAGCTTACAAGGAAAATACCAGATCTAGCAGCAGCTTCTAGCTCAAGAAATATTGCTGCTGGGGCACTTCTTGATACATCAATGTCGGATAAAAGTTTTTCTATCCAATTTGCTAATAAGCATCTTCGCTGAAAGTAACCATTTTGTCACTATCAAACGGCATAGATGTCATTTCTCAAGTAGAAAAATAAATCAAATAGATATAATTTCTCATGCCATATAAAATGATGCAAGAACAAACAACTATTGCAATAAATCTTAACAAGCAACAAAAATGAATAAGTTATGTACCTCTTCCAAAAGTGTGTGACTTTTAATTCTCAATATCTTTCTTGGTGGAGCTGGAGGCAATTTTTTCGTGGGAAATTCGTTTTTCAGCTGAAAAAATGGAAACAAAAATAAACTGCTCATAACTCCAATATTGAAAATTACTTTAATGTTTTCCATCACATAAAATTACACTGATACAATAACTTATTCGTATACTTACATCAGAAAACAACTTCAAAAAATCATTAAATCTTCGCAATATGACTCGCGAAGTGGTGATTCCTTGTGGGGATTGTACAGCAACTTGAACCCTGTAAAACTATAATCGAAGCAAGTTAAAAGTGAAATTAAAACAGAACATAATTGCAATTTACAAGTCTTACTAGTATATGTTGGTTGTGCAAAGCAAAACCAACATAACAAAACAAAGAGCTAATTAAGAGCCAGTTTCTTTAAGCTTAAAAAATGATCTTTGTTGCATAGCTTTTAGGTGAACAAAAGTTATTTGCATGTGGCTATAATTATAAAAAGTATTTTTAACCTTCTCTCCTCTCTTGGAGAAGTTTTTTTAGAAGCTAGAAACTATAGCATCTAAATAAGCTGAACTCAACATTCTGTTACTTTTTTACAAAAAGTCAACCAAACAAACAATTAAGTATCAGAAATAAAATTTTAATTAAAAAAATCACTTTTTTGTAGGAAAAAACTGAAAAAAAAAACGAGCTTGACATGAAAAGTTACTACAATTGATGAATGAAATTAGAAAAAAATAAAAGATAATACCACAACAGGATCAGAATCAATTGATTGAGGAACATCAACCCAAGAAGGAAGAATGACACAGAAACTCCAACCAGTGTGAGGATCATGAGGCCAAACAGAGTTCCTTCCATCCTAATAATAATAACAATAATAATAAATAAATCAATAATTTTCAATAATTTAGTTAATACTAAAATGAAAAAATAAAAATGAAAACTTGAGTGAAAAATGAAAGAATTAGATGAAAGAGAAAGGTACCCATTTGAGAGGAGGAAGACTCCAATCCATACCGAGAGGAAGAGGAGAAGTTCCATCATGGCGATGTTTTGGGGGTTTTGGATTGGGCAAAACGGTGTCGTTTGGAACATGATGATGAACAGTATCATTGTGAAAAGAGCGAGGATGTGAAAAGGGATTGATAATTGGATCAGCGAAAGAATAAGTATTGTAATTCAAATTGAGATCAATGAACATATCGTGTCCATAGTAAGGATTCATCTTTCAAAAGGAACTAGTAGCAGAAGCAGAAGCAGAAGCAGAAGCAGAAGCTCAAAAATCTAATTCAGCTTTTTACTCTTTATTTAATAATTAATCTCAACCTGATTTTGCATGTGTGTATGATATTATTATAAAAATAAATTATGGACTTTAGGTTTGGTTTTTATTAACTTTTATGGGGAAATACTGGTTATTAGATTATGAGATCCTCTTAATGCTTAATAACCCAGCTTTGAAAATTCAGCATTTTTTCATCTAAAAAAACTGATGTTGTTATGCAATGTATTTTACTGGTTTTGATGGGTTTTTTAGACCAGAATAATCAAAATAAAAGGTTGAATTACATAGCATAATATTTATACACCGTAAATATAAAAATTTATATATAATCAACATTATATATTATTCATTTCTATATTTGTATTTAAAAGTCAACACAAACATTTGTATATTTAAAAGTCATTGATTCCATAAAGATTTAGTTTAGGTTGAGTTTGGAGTTTGGTTCCATGCATTATTTTGAAGTAAAACTTAATTTATTTTGAGGGTGGATCCACTTACTCCAATAGTAAGTGAAAACTTACTTTACGTCTTAGCCATCTATTTTTGAAAAATCCAATAACTTATATGTACTCATCAATTCAAACAATTGGATTTTCTAAAAATTGGTGACTATGATTCACTAATTTAAGAGATGACATTTAAATCAATTATTGTAAATTTCAATTTTAACCTTTATATTTTCCACATATATACAAATTAAGTATGTTCATAAATTTGAGAGTCATATTGATTCAATTTGAAATCGTTTATCTAATAAATTTAAATTTTTAATCAAATTTGTTTCATTTTAATTCTTAGACCAAATTCATCAACTAAATTAGTGAGTTAGTCTTAAACAAATTTCAAGATGTTTAATTGATGTTAGTTGCATTTTACTCGATTAATTTAAAATATCAACTATGATTAAAAAATTATGAGGTGTTGTACTTTTTTGTATTTAAGATAAAAATGTAGATAACATGATTTATTATTCTATTATAGAGATAATTTATTTAAATAAAAGATATAGATAAAACCCAAGATCTGTAATAAAAATCACAAGTTAAAATTAAATATAAAATTTAGCGTATAATAATATGAAATGCAAGATGTGAATTCAGACTTTATAAATAAATCTAAAATATGAGGTGAATTGAAATAGATTTTGTAAATAAATCTAAAATATGATGTGATTGGTTCTTTCCAAATCAATTTGAAACAATATAAAAAAAATAGATTTTGATTGATTTGGACGTGAATGTCATACATTTTCATGTTCAAAACAAGTAACTATAACGTTTTGGAATTTATGTCACATATGGGTAAGAAATATTTATACTTCATTACATCATCATTTATATTTAATAATATATTTATTTAAGGGCAAATAATACAAATTAAATATAAATAATGTAATTAGAGATATAAATTTTTACTGTTGTGAATAGATATTACATTTTATATATAAATAAATAATAAATAAATAATGCAATTTGGAACCCTTGAAGTGAGTGAGTAGTAGGAAGTAGAAACAGCGCCCCAATGCCCCAAAGTTCTAAAGTTGCAAACTTGTAACCTTAATCGTTTCTGGGTCACACTCCTCTTCTGCTACCATTCTCTATAAACGCTTCTCTGCGTTTTTTTCATCAAAAGGTTCTTTCCTTTTCTTTTTCACCCTTTCTTTTAATTATAAAATCATAATATAAGTCATATTTTCTATTTGTTTCTGTTTCGTTTTCAATATTGAAATGCAATTCTAGTAATCGAGTTATGTTTTATCAGTGACTCAAAATCTTTTTTTTGGTTTCTTGTGTGAAGGGTTTATATTGTTTTTTGCTTTTCTTGCTTGTACATTGTAATTATTACATTCCAATTTGCAACAAGAAAAATAAACAAATATTAAGTTATGGGTTTTTTGCCAAAATGTATTTGGTTATCTTTGACTGTGTTATGAGATTTTGCACATTGCTTTGAAACATAAGAGGGTAACACTGAGTTCTTTGTTCTGTTATTTGCCATGGCTTTGTATAATTATTTTAATGATTCTTATGTAGCTTTTGCTGAGCTGAAAGGATTGATCATATGCTTTATGTTATCTTTGGTTCCGCCTTAACCGGAATATCTTACTTGTAATCTCGGGTGTATCGGGGTCAGTATGTGCTTATATTGATGGCATTGTTGTTACTGTAATAATGCAAGTGGTAGCAAATATGCATTTAGAAAGATAAAAAATGATTAGAACTATAATTGTAAATATTTGTAAAGAGATTAAACGTAGCAATGGTAAAACAATACACTACTGTAAATTCAGAACATCTAAAGTGATAATGCTGCTATATTGATCAAGATGAAAATCCAGAAGATACTTGAATTTTTGGCACAATAACTGGTGAATTGAGTCAATTATATATATATATATATATAGAACCAAACATAGAATAAAACTCATAGCTCATATTATGTTCTGTCATTCTGAGACATATCAAATTTTATCTTAGCCTTTTTTTATTATATTGGGGTTCAAGTTCAACCACTTGTTGCACTCATCAAATGGTTCTTTTTGCTTTGTTCTGTAGGATTATAACTCATGCTCATGCTGTCATGGAGGTTAATCATATTGTTGCTCCTCTACCCGATTCAAAAGCACAGTCGAATAGGCGACGGAGAAAGAAGTCTATTGTCTGGGAACACTTCACCCTGAAAACTTTGAGCCCTAGATGTTCCAAGGCTTACTGCCAACAGTGTGGAAAAGAATTTGCTTATATAACAGATTCGAAACAAATTGGCACCAGCCATCTCAAGAGACACATTTCTTTGGGAATCTGTGAGAAAAATCAACCCAAAAATGGTTCGTCAGGAGGAGATGATGTTGCTCTCTATCCGCCAAAGAAACGAGCAAGAGCAGCGCCTTGTGTTGCAAATTTCTCATTTGATCAGGAATTTTGCAACAATAAGATTGCTAAAATGATCATTTTACATGATTATCCACTTCATATTGTGGAACACCATGGCTTCATAAATTTCGTGCGGACACTCCAGCCGCAGTTTAATCCGCTAAGCTTTAATGCTGTCAAAGGGGATTGTGTTGCCATGTACCTCAGAGAAAAGCAAAATCTGTTGAATCTTATCAACGAGATTCCTGGACGAGTCAACCTCACATTGGACTTCTGGACTTCAGATCAGACATTGGCCTATGTTTTTCTACGAGGACACTTCATTGACGGTGATTGGAACTTACATCAGCCCATTCTCAAGGTTATGATGGTGCCATTTCCTGATTCTGACAATTCCTTAAATCAAAATATAGTGTCCTGCCTAAGTAATTGGCATTTGGAGGGTCGAATATTTACCCTTGTACTTGATAAATTCTTCTCGAATGAGACTGTGATAGGAAATCTGAGGGGTCATCTGTCTCTTAAGAACCCTGTGCTCCTCAATGGCCAATTATTAAGCAAGAACTGTTATGCTCGTGTTCTTAGTCGCCTTGCACTAGACGCGCTATTGGCGATGAGAGAATCTGTCAATAAAGTTCGTGAGAGTGTGAGGTATGTGAAATCTTCAAAATATCACGAGAAAAAGTTTTTTGAGCTCAAGCAACAACTTCAAGTCCCTGGTATGGTTGATCTTTTAATTGATGAGCAAAATAAGTGGGACACAATTTATCGCATGATTGTTGCTGCTTGTGAACTAAAGGAAGTCTTTGCTTGCTTTGATGCCTTTGATCCCAATTACAAAACGACCCTGACAATGGAAGAGTGGAAGCAGGTGGAAACTCTCTGCACATATTTGAAGTATTTATATGATGCAGCGAAAATTTTAACTGTCCAACCATGCCCTACTGCAAACATATTTTTTCCTGCGGTGTCAAAACTTCACATGCAGTTGACAAATGCAACAATCAGCCATGATAATTTCTGTAGTAATTTGATTACGCCTTTGCAAGTGAGGTTTGATCAATATTGGAGAGAAAACTGCCTCATCTTGGCAGTTGCTCTGGCCATGGATCCAAGGTATAAAATGAAACTTGTGGAATCCACCTTTGCTAAGATATTTGGTGAGAATGCTGAGCTGTGGATAAGAATGGTCGAGGTTGGTCTTCATGAACTATTCGTTGAATATATCATACAAATGCTTCCTTCATCATCAAAAAATGGTGATAAGTGGAGTGAGTCTATGTTAAAGACCGAGCTGTTAATGCTTTCTTCATCATCAACAAATAGTGATGAAGGGAATGAGGCTATGATAAAGACTGAGCCGTTGATGCTTTCTTCAACAGCAACAAATGGCGTTGATGAAGGGAATGAGGCTATTATAAAGAAGGAGTCATTGATGCTTTCTTCAACAGCAACAAATGATGAAGAGAATGTGATAAAGATTGAGGCATGTCAAGAAGGGTCACTTGATGGTTTTCTTTTTGATGCTGAAGATGAACTTTCTGATATTGAATTATACTTATCTGATGTTACAGGTAACTATCAATTTAATTCAGAATTGAACGAGTATCTGGAAGAATCTTTGGCACCAAATGTACAAGACTTTGATATTCTGAGCTGGTGGAGAATAAATGGATTGAAGTACCCCACTTTATCTAGAATGGCATCTGATATTTTGTCTATACCAGTGTCCACTGTCTCGGCCGAATCTGTTTTTGACACGGAAGGTAGAAAAATGGATAGGTATAGGAGTTCATTAGACCCCAAGACTCTTGAGGCTCTTATTTGTACTAAGGATTGGTTCCAACATGAATCATTACCTACTGACTTTCCAAATGGATCTTGTCATTCTAGGGATAGATTGTCAAGTTGTAGCTTTTAGGAATTGAAGTTTTGATGCAATAATTCAGGTCCATTAATTTCTGTGACTTCAATGGTCATATTTTTTATTACTTGTTTATAACATAGCTTTGATTATGTTCTAACTTCATTTTTGCCCAGACCCTTTTGGACACAATAATGAAATATCAATTGTATTCATAGTTTTAATGAAAATCTCTCCAGGTTTTTATTGCTCATGGGTTCTTCACTTTGGTATTTTCTTTATTGAATAATTTAAAGTGTGCCTACTGCAGGAACGGACCCAAAAAAAGGCAAGGCATCTCAATCTTTGTCAAGATATACTTGAGCTATGTCAGTTTGATCTGCATTCACAAGCCTAATAATAATGGATGTCCAAGAAATTACATCATTAGTCACGATGTTAGAAATACCATGTGCACAAGACGAGGGTCTTAAAAGAGGTTACAAAAGGCATCATATCTTCATAATCTATGGAAGCATGGCCGAAAACAGATCATAAATACAAAACATTAGACAGAGAACCTAAGTTGCATAAACATGATAACCCATCTTTCTGTTGTTTTAAGATCATAACACAGCAGATGGCAAAACTACAAAGCATAACAGATGCTACTTAGCTTTACTTTTAGTGCTCCTACTATTTTGACTGTTTTGAACTCTTTTCTTTAATTTCATCTTTTCAACTTGATCATTATCACCATCCTCATCAGTACCAGCACCACCATCATTGTCATCTCTTTCCTCAGTTTTTTTCTTTTTAGAAGGTTTCCTACCTTTAACTCCAGCCTTTGTCCCCTTCTTTGGTTGCGCCTCCCCATTTGTTGGTTTCTCAATGTCATCATTATCATCATCTACACTTTTTTTCTTTGACGCTTGCTTTCTAGGCTTAGCAGTTCCTTTCGCATCTTGTGATCCACTTAGTTTTTGCAACTCTGGTACGTATGCAGTTGTCTAAGTGCAACACCATTTACAAAACAGATCAGCAATACATAGATGATGGTGACCAAAAACAATTAAGGGCAAGTTCAAATGGCATACCCTTCCACCAGCAGTGATGAACTCGATTGTTTTCCCTGCCATCACATGAAAATTTAGAAATGTTCAGATACAGTGCCAAAAACATGATTTCGTTCTTTATATGGGAATTTCACCCAATATGTTAAGCAGAAGAAAAGAAACCAAGTCAATAAAAAAAGGAAAGATGTGTTCACTTTCTTATTCTTGGACAGGAAGTAGGGGACATGTCATCCAAAATGTAGGCAGAAAAGAAAGTGCATAAATAAAAAAGAATGACAAATATTATTATAAATTAATTAATTTTCTTTCAGAATGGTCATAGTTTAAGAGAATACCAACCAACTTAAGAAACCCTCTTCAAAGCATGGCAGTTTCACAAAATAAAAGTAAAGATTGGAGATTGGCATACTTTCTCCTAAGAAAACATACGTATAAATAGAAGCAACGCTAGAAAGATTGGGCACAATCCATACTGCACTAAAAAAATGTTCGAAGATTATTATTTTACAAAAAAGTTTGGAAGCAAACCATCAACAAAAGCTTTGCCGGGCTTCTTTTCACGTGAATGAAATATCCAACTAATAGGGAACTGACTACTGTCTGCTCCAACTTCAATGGCTTTTTCAATGACCTGTAAAATGAATCTATTGTAAGTAATACATATTAGATAAGTATTCCTCACCATCTATTTTTCCTGCTTTTTTTCCCCATCGAAAATGAAATAACCAATCAAGTGGAAAACAGCTACATGCAGCATCAACTTCAACCGCAAATTGAATAACCTACAGTTTTAACCTCTATAATTTTTATGAAGTACACAACTTTTATATACTGTGAGCATTTCAAAAGAAATCAGGATTCCCACCTCTTTGATGCACTTATGCAACGCTGAGCAGCTTTCTTCAGACAAGCTAGAAGCCACCTGCCGTGGATGAATTCTTGCCTGGAAATAAGAAAATATAATATGAAAATTTTATAACTGACAATAAAAGGATGCTAGAGCAGACACTGAATCCAGCGAAATTCAAGTTCCAAAATAATAAGTTCCCGCTGACAAATACCAGCGTAGAAACAAAAATTTTAAAACTAGTGAATAGCTCAATTTCATTTAAATCAACTCCAATTCTATATCACACAAGTAGATGCTTTCCAACACAAGTATTAAGTATACATCAAAAATCTGAAATTGCAGTCATTATCACGGGAGAAAGTATCCATCTGTCCCCCATCTGCATAAGAGGGATATCCAAGAGAAACATATATGGAAGACAAAATAACAATGAACTTGCAGTCATTGTCTTGTAGATGTAATATAAGCAAAGTGATAGTATTAAAGCAATAGAGTACATATACTTCAGTCGCTTCTTGAATTCATGTGATCAAGGATTATCCTTATCCACATATGGCCATATGATTGAAATTGCTAAAGACTCAGTTCAGATGAATACATAAAGATAGTGCTTAATAAATGTTATGAAAGTCTAAAACCACATTTAGAATCCGCTATCTTCAACTAAAAACATAATTGCAAAACATCAAATATTCAAAATCATTGAGAAAATGAAGTTTGTACTGACTTGGTATAGCACTTCATCTGCAACCCAGTTTCCAATGCCTGAAATAAAGCTCTGCAAATATTGGAAATTTGAGATTTTTTGAATTTATATCAAATAATGATAAACATAAAATAATGATATTCTAAAAACATATAATATTTGGGAAGTGATAAAGGTGAGCACTAAGTACTTGATCAAGTAATAAAGCCTTGATTTCAGTTTTCTTTTTGTGCAAGGACTGAGTAAACTCCTCAAGCGTCATAGGTTCAAAAAGTGCATCAGGACCAAGCTCAGATATGGGAGGCACTGAAGTTGGCTATATGAAGGGGGAAAATGAAGTTAATAGTAAATATATAAATAAATATGGATAACAATTAGCAAGTAAAGCCATAATACGTCTTTAAGCAGGCGAACTTTAGCAAATCGCCTTTTGTCAGTGAAAGACAACTCTAAACCATCATCTAGCTGCAACAATACAATTTAATCATGTAAATACTGGTAGGAAGTTCACATAAATGGTAATACTAGTTGGATTGGTATGTCTACTAATATCAAGGCATGTTATGCATGTGAATAAAATTGATCAATTAATCGACACATCATGCACAACTTCATACTGGTTATGTTATCATCTATGAGATGAAAGAATCAAATGATTGGAAAACCAGGGAACTTTTGACTCCAAATAGTAATAAAATTCTAGAATTTTACTCATTGATGGAATGATTGCTCATACCTCGATGAAAAACTTGGAATATTTTGAAGGCCACTCATCCTCATCATTCACAGCAGACCTACATTCAAGTTTATATAATTTCAATAACCAGGTAAGAGGCCTATATATTTGAAATCATTGCATAATAGAAACATTTAAACCTCAAACACTTGAACACACAAAGAAATGAATAATTAGCTCAACATCAAATAAACAACTTTGTGAATATTCTGGAAGATAGAATAAGCAATTAACACAAAAACCTACAGAAGTCTTATTAAAAAGAACCACATTTTACCAAAATTACATTGAAGGAGAGATTCTATATGATGGAACCTTTGGATAAAATAGCACACGGCATACCTTTTATACTTAGTTACTGCAACTCCCTTTATGTATATAGCACCAGCCATGCCTGAAACATATACAAGTAAATATTCATATTTAGAATGGAAAGAGAATAATGCAGAGGTAGGTAGGGTTTGATAAAATAGAGGAATAACGAAGAGAGATTGTTTGTACCGAATTGGAATGAGGGAAAAGGAGGCGAATCAAGCTGTAGCCACATGTTCTTTCCTTTCCGGCGAGCAGCAATGATGGTTTTTCCGATGACGGAAGCTTCGAAATCGGAGCGAGAGACAATGTCGATGACTTTGGAATCGTCGGCGACGATGCATTTCATTATCTTTTTTCCGATGCAGTTTTCCTCGACGGCCTTCCTCGCCGCCTCTACTTCTGGAAGCTCCGGCATTGTACCGTTGTTGTGAAATGAAAATGAGTGTGTCACTCTCTTTAAACACTTTTCCCTTCAAATCCTAACCGTTCCCGTCTTTTCGTTCTAATCCAACGTCTCACATTCATTCTCTATTCATGTAATAATTGACCTAATTTAATGTGATAAAAATTTGGTTTTTGTTAGTCAAATATTACTCTTCCTACACTAGTCCCCATTCATTAATACAAGTATAAAGTTTAAAAGATGTAAGACATTAGGGAGATTAATATCTATGTATGGAAATGATGAGGGGTGAAAAAAATATTCATCTATAAAAATATTTGCAATACATATTTAAAATTAACGTGAGAATATATATTATTATATTTGTCTTATGAGTATTCGCAGGAGTACCCCTAAGCAATGTTTTAAATTGTAGTTATGGCCGCGGTTGCAGTTACTGCGATTGGTCATTTGTTGTGGTGTAATTGTTTTGTTATTAAAACAACATTTTTAAATTTGATGTAGTTCGAATGTCTGATACGGCCTAAATATAATATGATACGATTGTGTTACGACCTCAAATCGTGGTGAGATGTGCGGCATCATGTTGATTTTGTCCATAAGTAATAGGAGTATGAATTTTGATTGTATATTGAAATGGACAAATACTCCATGTTAAGGCCCAAAGAAATGTAGAGGAATCCTATTGAATGAATCATCTTTTACACACACAATCACAAGTTGTCTCACTCTAACACATAACTTGGATCTCTTCACATCTATTCTTCCTCATTCCAAAATGTTAGCTCGACTCGCTGGGAATCGCTTCAATCAGATCCGTCAGGTTTTTCCCTCACCCCTTCTTTTCATTTCTATTTTCCCTTCTCAATTTCCTTCCTCTCTTTTTCTCTTTTTCTCATTTTCCTTTGTTTGTTTCAGCCATCGAGGGCTTTCTCCACTGCTCTCAACTATGTAAGTACCTTCATTCATTCCTTTTTTTGCTCTTCAATTTCTCACTTTTCCATTTTTGTTCTGATTATTGAGGGTAGCACCTTGATTCTCCGGATAACAAACCCGACCTACCATGGGAATTCAATGATGCCAACAAATCCAAGGTATTATTATTCTATCGTTTCATCGTTCCCCAATTCTAAAAATTCAAACTTGGAATCTGGGTACCCTATTTTACTTCCGATGTCAAAATGCAACACTGGAATGCTCAATATAATATACATGTTTTCGAATTTATTGGATTATGCCTATTCATTTCAACTTTTTGACTTTATTGTTTATTTTATTGATGCTTAATCACTTTAGCCATACTGTTCTGACACGTATGATTATCGTATATTGCTTTAAGCTTAGCTTAGCCAAATGAAAACTATATATATGCTCTTATAGTGAAAGTTGTGGTGGCACCTATTGTTGAAAGAATCTCATCTTAGAAGCCCCACCAAGGATAGTAGATCAGATGAGGGTAGGTCTAATTGCTAGAGAGTAGAGGGATACCAAGAAAAACTATAGGTGCAACGATTAAGAAAGTTTTAGATTTTAATAGTTTGTATATAAATATGGTTCATGACAGAGCATTATGGCTTCTTTTGATCCACGCAACTCACCCTTCCTAGTTGGGAAAAAGGCTTCATTGTTTTATTATAGTGGAACTGTATTTGTACCTTCAAAATATGGGGGTGTACCGTGTACGTGAAAATTCCTCAAGAGAATGTGCTTTATTGCAACTTATTGCGGTGTTCATTTTGCCCCAACTATGACACTTTTGTCTGACTAGCTTTATCATAACACTGATTACTTGAGTTCAACAGTGAAAATTTAGAGCTTCTTATTAAAGCAGAAGATATTTCTTAAGATAGAACATAATTTATGAAGCAGTGCCTTATTGATGGTTCCTTCATAATGTTTGTAAGAGCTAGGGTTTTTAATTCAATATGGGCATTGCTTGTATAATCATTTTGGTGGTTAGTACATTTCAAAAGTTCTAATGATTTTAATATGTGCTAAATACAGGTTAAGGAGATTTTGTCTCACTATCCATCCAACTATAAGCAATCCGCAGTGATCCCTCTGCTTGATCTTGCTCAGCAGCAGCATGGGGGTTGGCTCCCTGTTTCTGCAATGAACGCGGTATGTTCGTCTCTTGCTTGAAGTGTTCTTTCTAGCTTGTCTATGTACATGTTAAGTATGTCTAGGAACATACTGAAGGACTGTATTTCTCCTGAGGGACCCATCACCCATGTCCAATGGAAAAGGCGATCCACATTTCTTTGCAAGTTAATGAACTGAATTTTTTGTGCTCGATTGACAATTCCCATAAGCACTCAGTAGAAGAGGATTACCATGATTTGATGATGGGCCTGCAAGACACCTGAATGATTAAATTCCTGTAATGACCCGATTATGTTATTGCCAAATAAATTTCCCTTAAAGATGATCCTTTTTAAATTTTTGCTGTGGTTATTAGAAAGTCATTTGTGCTTATCATAGTCTGTGATATACATCCTTCTTGTGCCATACATGCTATGTCTAAGACTAAAATCTATGCATGCAACTAAGTTTAAATATTGATGTACATGATATTTTCTCTTCTTCTTCTTCTTCTTCTTCTTTGTAAGTGTTCATTCTTTTATTGAGTTTTACTCATAGCTTCCTAGTGTAATGATGCTCCAGTAGAAACCCAAAATTAAGATAATGTGTTATTGTGTTATGATCCCAATTTTAAGGTATGGGACTTGAGTCCCACATTGGAAGTATGGGATTCTAATGTGGGGTTTACAAGGCCTTGGGCTCCCCAACTACACCAGCTAGCTTTTGTGGTGTGGTTCTCCCAAGGCTCTTGTCAAAATGTGAACTTAAGAAACCACTCAAATACTTTATTAATAAATAGTTTTGTGAATTATTCAGGTGGCTAAGGTTGTAGAGGTTGCTCCTATTCGGGTATATGAGGTTGCCACATTTTACTCGATGTTCAATCGAGCTAAGGTGAAAATCATACCATACTTTGATGTTTTTTTTTTATAATCCATATTAATATAAAACTTATCTGGTTCATCTTTCTTTTAATTTTCAGGTTGGGAAGTACCATCTTTTGGTTTGTGGAACAACACCTTGTATGATAAGAGGTTCACGAGGAATTGAAGAAGCTTTATTGAAACACTTGGGAGTGAAGCGCAATGGTTAGTTCATCTGTCTTGATTTCTCCCATTACCTCTGACTGAATCTGGTCTTATTCTTGATAAAATGGGGCTACATAAATTTACAAAAAAAATGTTTCTTCTAACCTTTGATTTGCAGAAGTAACGCAAGATGGTTTGTTTTCTGTTGGAGAAATGGAATGCATGGTGAGCCTTTTCTTCAAAAACAATATTTTGCCTTAATTTCAGAATGGTCTTAGTCTTCAAGGGTGTAGTCTTACTTGATTTGTACTATGAGTTTACAAAAGGGGGGTGGGGGGGATTAGATGAAGGACAAAACTCTACTCTTGTGGATTTATGGTAGCAATAACAAATATGAACTTCATAACTATTTATATTGTATTTTTTTTGAATAATATTAAGTTATCCAAATAACCCCTTGAATTGTTAGTACAAGGAACACCAGAACATCCCTTATCGGACACTAATAATGTATCTGAGAAAAAAAAGAATCACATATTCTAATGAATTTTTATTTATTGAAAAGACATAAAAGTCCCCAGAGTTGATAGGAGATGTGCACTCATTACTTCTTTGTGTACAAGTACAGACACAATTACAGCCCTATATGTGGTATAAAGGAGTGACTCTGTGATGTTGTTGGTCATATTTTTTATGATTAACCATTGAATGCATGATTTAATTTGATGCTTTTATGCAGGGGTGCTGTGTAAATGCTCCTATGATTACAGTGGCTGATTATTCAAATGGGTCCGAAGGATATCATTATAATTACTATGTATGTCTTTCTCTTTCTAATGTTTAACTATTTTTCGGGCCGGGTGGGAATTATTGTGCTTGTACGCCTGGAACAAACACTCTTGATATATATTACTGATGTTGATTCCAGGAAGATGTAACCCCCGAGAGAGTAATTGATATAGTAGAAAAGCTGAAAAGGGGTGAGAAGCCACCGGTAAGGATATTGACCATGATCTATTTCTCCTTTTGTCCATGTTTTAGAAAATTACACATGCTCTGAATATGAATTTATTTGTTTTTAGCATGGCACACAAAATCCAAATCGAATTAGGAGTGGACCGGAAGGAGGGAACACTACTTTGTTAGGTGAGCCCAAGCCTCCTCCATGCCGTGATCTTGATGCCTGCTGAATTCTGATACTCTTTGTCTTCAATAATGTAAGGCTTCCATCTTGCCTTAATTGGGACAATGTCAAATTGTTAGATGCTTAACCAATTTTTGTATGAACCAACCATCAATGATGGATTCTGTTTAAAGTATATGTTCCATAAAATGCCATAAATCTCTTGGCTTGTTTATTGCTTATCAGCATTATCTATGCTTTTTGAATTTGTATTATTGTACATTTGTCAGCATGAATGAATGGAATTTGATATTACCATGTCATCAAATGCTTTAGCTTAGCAAGTGAATTGCATTGATATGCATTATCAATGATGGATGGTATCTGATTATTATGGGCAATTAATTCTATATATACACCTAAAAACTATTGCTCACATTATTTACAACATTTACATTGACAAATGGTTTAGTGATTTATTGAGTGTTGATAGAATTGCCCGGAAAATGAGTGCAGGTGTGATCATGATATAAGATCAGTTACAGTTACAGGTTGTTGCAGAATGAGTCTAATTATATTGGGACAGTGATTTCTCAACTCGGTTAAAAAAATATATATATTCAGGGATGTGTATAAGGTGTGTCCAAATATATTTTCACATCCTTGTGAGAATATATTTGTCTTAAAGACATTATTAAATTTCACTAAAAAAATAGGGTCCAAAATTAAAAGAGGAGGGATCCACTTACTAAGTGAAAAATGACTTACTTCACATCTAAACCATTGGATTTTCCAAGATTGGATGGTTAAGATGTGAAATAAATCATTTTCCACTTACTCTTGGAGTAAGTAGATCTCTCCCCAAATTAAAAAAGAAAATCAAAGGGGAAGAGATAAGTTACTCCAGGAGTAACTTTGAAGAGTTACTCAAAATATTCATCATTCATTCTATTACAATATAAAGGTTCAAATTATTTCATTAAAAGGTCACATGAATCTCATATAACCACCCTTTTCTTTCTTCCTCTTCCTTTCACAGTTTACATTCATTTAATGACCTATTCTTAATTACATCCACATCCACACATTGTTGTCAGCAAATCACATTACTCATTATAAATGATAATGGGGCGGATCGAGATCGAGTTTCTACTTATTCAACCCCGAAATTCAGAACCCAAATCTGACCCTAAACCTAGTAGGGTTGAAAAAATTATATCATCACTGACCGCGTCGTGTTTTGGGTAACCCAAAAGCGATGATATTTCTTTACATGTGACATGTATCAACACACCATCCTCCATGTGATAGCAACCATATTTCTTCTACTTTTTTTTTTCTTTTCCTCATATTTGCAAGTGTTGCCCTAACCACCTTTACATTTGTGTGGCACACACTCTTCTATAAGACAAAATAATTCTTTTAAAGAACACATCCCTCTGTTTGCTAAAGCATGTAAATTTTGAAGCTCAAACACTATGAACACAAGTAGTTTTGTTACTGTGGCAATAAGTATCGGGGTAGGATATTAGTTATACCAAACCCAAATTCCAAAATTAAACTCAGGTAAAACCCGAACTTAATCACATCGAGTTTTACTCAATAAATTCAGGTTTAGTTTGAATGGATACATACGGGTTCAATTTTCATCGTCACCCCTAATAGCGATGGCTTACATCTTCCTGATAACCACTTTTTGTCCATGGATTTTAAAATCCTTTTAAACCAATAATAAGATTTCATATGCAACCTTAAAGGCACCATTAAGAACATATGATTTATTGCAATTAGGTTATGGTGGATGAAGAGTAAGGTATTCAAGGTGGCCAAGTCTGTTTGTACTTTCATTGTTATCATGGAGGACGAATCCAGCAACACTTGTTGGTCGAGGTGGACGTTTGGTTTCATCGGCACGGTATTTGGCGATGGAGCTTTCGAGCTACTATGAAGAGTTGTTGTCATGGTCTCACGTTAAATGAGAAACTGAAAATTTTGAAGGACTAGATTATGATGTAGTACGATAAATGATATGTAATGAGAAATCACAAATTTTTGTCACAAACTTAAAATGTCTTGAATGATTATTGAATATTGCATGATGGGATTATGAAGAGAAGGGACTATAAGATCGAGTGACATGTGAGTCTCATGTGATTTTTTACATATGAATGATCAAGATTTGGAGTAAGCCTTTAATGTTACTCCTAGAGTAACTTAATCAATTTCTATAATATATTGACTATATAAAAAAATGGTTGTGCTGTAAATAGATAAATATTAAAGATGAGAGATTCACTCACTCATAAGAATAAGTTTTTTAAATATACTTCAGATCTTAGGCATCAATTCTAAGAAATTCAATGGTTAGATCTACTCAGTAATTTAAATTATTGAATTTTCTTAGAATTGATAATCAATATATGAAGTAAGTGGATCCACACCCAATATTAAATACGAATGTAATTGTAGAAGGATGTAATAATTTCCAAATTGGTTTGGTTGGGTGACGTTGCCATAATGGGTATGCCATAGCAATTAAATATATCTCCTCCTATCTATCAGACACAATTCTCCATTCATTGCATTTGCTTGCCTTCTTCATTCTTTTATGCTTAAATATTGCATGCAACATCATTATTCCATTTCACAATGTATATTATATACTCCTACCATTAACATTTAATAAGAATATTTGTCTGATTTGTCACACTAACCTTACAAGAAAATTCTACCATTCAATTGTAAAGTCTCTAATATTAGATAAGATTAAATGTTAAGCAATGAAATGTTCAGAAGAGAGTAAATTTAATATCTATATATAATTTCATATAGAATGATGTGTTCGACGACTAAATAATAAATATTCACAACATTATGACCAAATGCATCATATAGAAAGTTGTTGTAGTGCTCTTACAATATCGAAGATGAGTCGGTTGGAAATTATATTAAAGAAAATAAACATGTATACTAGTCTAATTTTTAGAGAATATTAAGAGTTACCTGTTATTTCTAATTTAATTTTGCTTATATAACAAAAACTTACGTAATTTGGCCTGAAATTGCGTGAAAATAAATATGGAAATCTTTAGCTAAAATTTATCAGAAAAATTGGAATAAAAACCAAATAAAATAAACTATAAGACAAATATTTAGGTGGAGCACAATAACTCATTAACATAGAAACTAACAAAATCTAGAATTTCCTTCTTTGTTCTCTTGTTGTTTCCATAAAATAAAATAAAGGAAAAATGCCAAGAAAGGACATAAGCCCTCACATGATGTAAAGAGAATAATACTAATTAATGAGAATAGATTCGCAATACTTTATTTCTAGAGTAATCGGTTACTCAAAAAAAAAAAATCTACTTCATATTATAATTATTTATTTCATAATTTATTCATGAAAAATTTAACGATTTGAATTAGTGAGTAATCTAAAGCATTCAATTTTTCAAGAATAGATCGTTAAGACGTGGAGTATATTTTTACATTTACCATTGGAGTAAGCATTATTCAATGTGATTTTCATATCTTTCACCCTAATTTTCCTTTTAATTTTGACCCACCACAAAAAATTGTTTTTGCCTCACCATCTAAATTGAATCTACTTCATAATGGCAATCACAATTTTAGGATCCATATTGCAAAAACAAAATGCATGATGATCTAAGAGTCTTACCATTATATAAATGTTTTATACATTACACTCTTGCAAAAAATAAACAAACATATTATTAAATCACAAATTCATGAGTTTGCTACAATCAAAACATTATTTACCCACCAACAAAACAAAACATTAGTTTAGTGATATAACATCTACTGGATCTCTCGATCTTGATATTTGTTGGAAGGGCAGTTGAGGATATTCTTGGTTATAAATTAAAAAAGTTATTTACCAAAAACTCCTCAAAGTATACACAAGTCTTTTTGATTATATAGTAAATCAAAAGAGGGGTTTACGAGTCTTGTCCTTTAGACCTGACGGAAAACCGAGTTAAGCGGGGTTGAAAAGTTTCTCGGCGGTGAGGTTGATGCGAAGGAGAACTAATAAGAATGTTTAAAGGATTCTTTAAAATTTCACCTTCGATTTTGTCCAACGAGTTCTGCATCGCCGATCTTTCAAGGTTCAATCTGTTACTAGTTCCATTTGAAGAATGACGAACCGACGCCGTTTGATTCTGTTGCTGCTCCATGATGAGGCGTCTATGGTATGCGCATCGAAACGACCCTGGGTGCGTCGTAGGGGAACACATGCAACTCCTCTTCTGAGATGACGTCACTGCATCGTTGTTACTGTTCCGATGGTGTTTCTTTGTGTGGTTAATTGAACTATTTCCCTTGGCGGCGGAGGAATTTGGCGGCGGAGGTGACGGCGGAGGTGATGGTGAATGGTAGGTGAAGGAAGAAGAGGAGGAGGAAGTGGTGAGAGTGAAATTGGAGGAAGAAGCGAAAGCTGAAGAGAAAGACGCGGTTTCGTTTCTTGAAGAAGCCATGGCCATTGTTGTTGTTTTTGTTAAGAGAATGGGTTTTTGTATTCAGTTGCGTAAATTAGATTCACTCTTCGATAATCAATTTATTGGTTTTGTATTTACCTAAGGATAAGATTATAATATCATTATTTTTAAATGATAAAGGTATCTTATTACTTTATATTTTCATCTTGTTTTTTAGGTATTTGCCTATTCATTAATGGAAAGTATTAGTCGGTCAAGGACTAATATAAACTATTTCAGATTTAGCCTATATTATTTTTTTTAAAAAGTTTAAAACTCTTAAAACTTCTACAAATCTCTATTAAACATTTAGAGCAGTATTTTTTATGTGAATGAAGATCTCATGTATGTATTTATATCTATTTATTTTTAGTACCAATTAAAATATTTTATTTAATTGAATAAGATTATAAAAATATAAATTAATATTTTAGTTAATGTAATTTAATTGCATAGAGACCTATATATGAGAGCAGAATGATAATTACATGGATTAATCTCTTACCTAAAAGGATTAGAGAATACTCTTGGTAATACAAAAAGATAGAAACGAAACTTTTTGAGACAGATAATTGTTATTCCTTTTTGATGTTCTATTGTAGTTGTATATCGTTCTTGGTTAATGAGATACGATAAAAGTAAAATATTGTGCTAAAAGTGGTGATGTTGAATGGATGGAAAAGAATGAAATCAATAATAAAGTGTGTGAAGTTTCTATTAGTTATTAACAAGATGTTACAAAATGATATATTTAAAATATGAAAATTATGATTCATAGTTACTAATTGTTTTGGTTTTATAAACAATATAAATATAGATAGTAATGAAATTTATTTGTCATTTCTTCCATCAATTTGTATTTAGTAATTTATTATTATTTTTGTGCATTCATCAACCCTATCAACAATTAAAGTTTAAGAATTATTAGAAGAATAATAGTTGATAATGTCAACTTGCATAAAACATAAAATTTAAGGTTTTTTTATAAACTTTTTATAATATTAATAATAAATAATATACTTTAATATTTAATTTCTGTTTTGGAAGTTGGTTAATCTCGTATGCTGAGCATGATATGACTAATTTGGATATACACATCCACCAAGAAACTAAGGTCAAAATAATTAATTAAAGTAGGATTAAAACCTTAAAATGTTGAATTTAAAATTTCGAAAACTTCTAGAAGGGATAAGAATGTACTAAACTCTTAGTTATTGTTTTCCTACAAGTATAGTACAAACATCATCAGTGATATCTAAAGAATATTTAAACCATTATTAGAATGGAAAATGAGATAAAAAGAGTAGTATTCTCTCTATTAATCGAGACACAAATGATATTTTTATACTTAGTTTAAGGATGTAAATGTTATTATATGTGTAAATAGAATGACATAATTATTTTTAATTTTCATTTTTATCTTGTTTTACGCATCATTTATCTCTCAATTAATAGAAAAGATTCATACTCAAGATAAAAGGTAGATTTTGGTCCCAAAAAAAAGAAATTAATAATTATTTATAATTATATAATTATATACGAATATAAAATTATATAATTAGTAACTATATAAAATTAGGTTTAATGTGTTTTCTTTTTCAAATTTTGATTGAACCGTCTAATTAATTCTCATATTTTCCGGGTTTAAAGTGGTTTAACCATTTACTTGAGTAAGATCGAAATTACCCGTTAAATTAATTGAAGTAGATGTATGACACTCATTGACCACCAAACATAAATGTAACCCAACATGTTAACTCAAAAATAAATAAAATCTAAGTGATGTCATTCTCACCACATAAATGTTTTTCTAGAAAGTTTATAATTAAGCTCTTAATTATGACATTAATTTCTTTGACCTAAATTGGATATGAAATTAGAAAGAGGGTACAACTACTTTTTCTAAATTGATCTACATGAAAGTCTCAGTAATTAAATGACTAATATAATATCTTACCCTCTCATTCCAAATAAGTTTTTTCTTCATCAGTATTAATTTTAAGTATATATTTTTAATGTATCATCCATAACATAAATTATTCCAAATAATTATTTTTTTCCCTGAAGTTGTGATATATCATTAATAATCAAGAAGACATCGGTCTACTGATATAAGGTTTACTAGATCTTAGATAGATTAAAATGTTAATAGCTAGATTTTTTATAGCAACATTTGTTATGAAATACAATCACATATTTCAAAAGAGCTGAATTCATTGCCCATAGCTTGATGAGATTGACAAATATCACATGTCTCATTTTCTGTCTTACTTCCTGTTCCGGACAAATCAAATTTTTTTTGTTACTTTTTATTTTATTCATATAATAGCGTTGTGATTAAATTGATACATGAAGCACGACAAGAAATAAGACGGGTGATCCTTGTGCCGATAAGATAACAACAAAATAAAAAATAAGCGGAAAGATACTTTTTTTTTCCCCTTGAGAGATAGTTTGGTCATAAAAGCAGCCCACAACATTTGTGAATAGAAACAAACGATGTGCTGATGTGCCCATAGAGCGCACATTGTTTGTAAATATTCCTGTCACATTACTGTGTTTTTCTGCTTCTAACCTTTATATTCTGATTTGGAAAGTGATATATCCTCCTACTAAATTCTCATACCAATCCATCTATTTATAATATGTCACTTGTAAATCATTCACTAGTAAATAAAGTATCACTTTGTGACATATGTCATTTTTTCGTAAGTAGGAAAATTAATAACATGATTTAGTAGGAGGATATAGCATTACTCTTCTCCTTTTCTTATTTTTCCATCATCTTTACTGTTCTTTTTATATGGTAAGAATATGTATGTTTTCCCCTTTATTCTCACCTCATTTTTTTTCAAAGTAACCCTACGGGTGTCTACAAATAGTGTCCCAAAGTTGTTTAACAAATATTAAAAACTTTGCAGGTCAATATCGTCCTTCCTTGTAGTTAGATTGGTCATCCAAACATAATCAATAGCCATATAAGTGAATCTTATTTATCCAATAATGGGTCACATCGTAATAGTCAACCAATTAATCAGTCTTGACATTGAGATATAAAAAGTCTTTTACTTAACTTAATTTGTGTAGCTATGATTCTAGGAATCAATATTTTTATAATTAAATATAAAGACCAATTATTAATGAAAATAAGACTAACACTAATAAGACATTGTCATCCTTATACTTCAAGGATATTTTCCCTTACATCTTATTTCAATATTTATCTTTTTTTTTCTTCATTCACAACATTGATCACATGATATGCATATATGGTAGGGTGAACATGGGCTGAATATGGCTTACCCCTTATTCGACTGTAAATATTGATCGGATCATTTTTTAAACTCGGACTCAACCATAAACTCGAAGTTAACCCGATTTCAGATATCGTCTAAGTCAACCTTTAAACCGGATTAGATATAATGCATGACCCTTTTAGATAATGTCCCATCAATATTACTTAATATTGTTTGGATCTAATTTTTAACATGAACCTAACTCTAGACAAACCCATGATTAGGCCAAATCGAATGACCATATATGGTCAGGTCCGACTCACCCAACATTCCAAAGAAAGAAATAATAAGAAATATAGTAGTTAATCTTTCATTCTGATCGTACCCCTTTACCGCTCTGTGGGTTCAGAAGGTGATCATTTATTAATCCCGTGGATGCTGCTTACCTAGATGCATAAGATAGTTTAAATCCATGTAATTCGATGCTAATCTAATATTGTAGAAAAGGAAGTGTCTATTGTCTTTCCAACTCCTTTTGGGCAAGCAGCTTCACTCGGATCTTCTTAAATTATATGTAATATAAGTGTAAAAGGAAATATAATAAAAAAGGTGGTTATGGAAATATCATTACTCTAATCACATGTGAGATTGTTTTTTTCTCCTATTCTTCAATATTTCTTTCTTACACCTTTCCACGTCATTATAGTAATGATAAATGAAACAACCAGAAAAATGGATTTTATACTGAAACTATATAATACACAACTACTCATTAACGGATTTGAAGTGATGGTGCTTATTTCCATCACTACTAGACTTTCATATATACCTTAAAACTGCTTCTCCAACAATTGATACAAGCTTTGGCAAGTTCAATGTAAAAAAGACAATTATTTGCATGTAATGGCATTGAATAATCAATTATGTGGTCAAGCAATCTTCCCAACTTCCATACTTAGAGCTGAAGCTACCTCCACCACTCTTTTGTGCATGTTCACAAATAACTGCACGAGCACAAATGTCCCAAGTCCTTGCTATAACACCAAGGGACATTGGTTGTGATAAACCTCTCAAGGAGATGCTAAACCTTGACCTTGCCTTCATTGAAAGATCTTCATTCTCCTTACTATCATAGATATCCAATACCATATTTTTTAATCAGAGACATAAAAATTATCAGCATATATAAGATAGAATCGTGCACTGGGCCGCCAATATATAAGACAGACTACAGAGATGGGAAAAAGTGAGACATGCACTGTGTAATTAACTTCAGGAGAGGCATAAACAAACATTTCAGAGGACAGGATTAAAAATGGCCAGGCACATTAAGGAATAGCAAGCAGAAGCAACAGTGTATATCAATGAAAGCAAACAAATGTTTCATGCATGACAAGAATCAAATTGGAGTCATTTAATTCATAATCACTGAAAGTTCTGGAAGATGTGAATATTAGATTTCTTCTTTATCTATGATAAAAGCAAGGTAAGAACATATATGCCATCATAATTCATGGTTTACTATTATTTAAAACAAAAACAACATAAGAGATGCCAAATTGCTCATTCACTCACCTGGATTCAACTGGAAACTTATCTAGGAACATGGGGGAACAATTGGGATAACTTGTAGGAACAAGCACGCGCAAGGGCTGAATTGGTGACTGCATGATAGTAAAGTGCAAATAAAAACAATTCTATTTAAAAATTACTTAAATATGTATGTGGTCGAGTTCTGAGATCATACCATCTGAGCTGAAGCATATTGAGATTTTAAGCTTGAACTAAGAGCAACAGCAGTGTAAGAACATGTAACGACGGTCCCTTCTGCACCAATAACTGCTGCAGTTGGGTCAATATCTTCATTGCTTATGTCTACTACTGTGTCAATAAGTCTCTGATTAACCTCCTTAATTTCTTCCAAAAGGGCATGACTAGCCTACCATTTAAATCACATAAATTCTTATCAGCAATCAAGGACCAACAAGGCAAACAATGTAGATCAAATCAAATCCAGAAATTATAGTCATTTCCTCGCAAAGCTAACACTAGAACTATTTGGAACCCTATTATCTGATGAATCATCAAGCTCTAATTAAACAAATTTCAATACCTAATCCAGATCATGAAAAACCCTAGTGACAAATATATGAATCAATAAATTGATCCAATTAAAATGTGAAGAGAAAATCCAATTCAGTAATTCTTACCTCAAATCTATGGCTGTATACATTAACCATACAGTGATGTCATGAATACTCACTGGTAAAAATTATTTAAAGCTGATACATGTATAGAATACTGATAGTTCGAAATAACTTGTAAAAACGGGTGAGCTTGTGCACGAGGCTCCCACCTTGAGGGCATGGGGAGGGTAGATGTTTGCAGTAAGGCTACGCAAGAGAAGAGGCTGTTTCCAGGATTTGAACCCATAACCTCCAAGTCACAAGGCCAACAACCTTAACGTTGCGCCGAAACTCACCCTCAAAATTAACTTATGACCTAAAAATAACTTATGCTTTTATAAAATAGAAGTATACACCAGCTCATATATCCCATTATCCCACCATGTGTCTTTTCCTTTCCCCTCAGTGCCTATTGCCTGTAATAATTGTGCTCGAAGTTCAGGCATCAAAATCTCTAATATCACCAGTTAACACCACAGTTAACACCATAGCTGGAAATCACTAGTGCATTAAACTTTTAAATGATATGTAAAGAAGAAAAAAAGCATAATGTAGTAGTACCTCAATCCTTGGCTTCTTGATACTAGTCGACATAATCGACTCCAATTCAGAGGCCTCAAAAGCAGTTAATAGCTTGATACTATCAGTCATGCTACCAGCAGATGATATAACATTCAAAGGTGTAGCATTGATGTGGCGTTTCATTTTCCGAGTTCCACTGCCACCATCTTGGGTGATAAAATTTCTAGCCTGAAGACGACAATTAGTCATGGCAACTAAATCTTCGCCAACAGCAACTCTGGATCCATTGCCTGGAGCTGATCCTGCTATCCTATCATTCATGCTTACAACTGCTCCAATATCATTGACAGCCGCACTAAATGCTTTAGACGACATGGATTGCACCTGAAATCACGATTACACATAAATTTGTCATCTATACCACCAAATTAAAGCAGTAGAGTTATTATGGAAACCTTTCAGTAACTTATATCCATAAAAAGTACAGGACTGATCAGGCCAGCTTAATATTAGCTAGACTAACCACTTTAATTAGGCGCTCGATTGGCTGCTCAGTAACAGTTGACTTTCCAGAGGTGGCTGCTAAAGCATTATTACCATGAGCACCATCTGGACTGCTAAACTCTGCAAGTATAGGAGAAGCTGATATCCCAGGAGTTCCAATGGCAAGGGATTGAGCAGGAACTGCGACACCCCCTGTCTGCTGATGTCCAACATTTGCAGCATTTGATAACGATGAAACACCAGAGAAGGGCTTCTCAGAATCTCTTGGCATAGGAGATGGAGCCAAGGGAGGTGATGGAATTGGGGCTACAAAAGGAGAGTTAGCAGATTGCAGAGGAGTGGCAGCTTTTGTGAGATACGGAAGATTGTTTTGTTGGTCAACCTGGGGAGATGAATGTTGTGGCATCTGAGGAGACACAGTTTGAAGAAGTTGGGGTGAAGAAACAGGAAAAGGATTCTCTTGTTTCATGGGTTGATGGGGATAAGTCGAGCGATGATTGGAGATAATATGTTGTTGCAAGGCCCCTGGCTTAACACCAGTCTCTTGCCTCATCTTTGTATCAATTACATCATTCATTTGGTTAAGTTGTTGAATTTGATGTGTCTGCAATTGTGCAGGCAGCTGCTGCTTTGCTGGCTGGTGTAACTGCTGCTGCTGTATGATCTGCTGCCTTTGGATCAATTGTCTTTGGTGATATTGTTGTTTGAATTGTTGGCTCTGCAACATATGCTGTTCCTGCTGTTGTTTTAGTTGCAGGTGTTGAAGCATACTCGAACCTGGTTGAAGGGGATTAAGATTTGGTTGGATCACATTTACCCCACCCTGTGAAGATAAGGAGTTAATGTTAGGTTGTTGAGGAGCACTAACAGGGTTTTGCTGAAGGGAGCTCACTATAACCTGTTGCATGGAGTTCATAGCATTTCCCTGTCCTGAATCTATATTGGTGCCAGGTTGCATTGAATTCATCATATTCTGCTGTGTTGTAGATACACCAGACATTGAATTGCGCTGCATGCCTGCCATACTATTATTTTGCTGCATTGTTGCAACAGAACCTTGCATATTTGTTGTTTGCAACTGAGAGTTCATTTGATTTTCATGAGACTGCGCTTGAGTAACTTGGAGTTGTGCATGTGACATGGAGTGCATATGAGATGGGGGGAGATGTCCTGGCTGCAATGAAGACATAGCTTTCCTAGGCCTATTTGTATTTATGAAATTTATAATCTGCTTCTCATATGAACCCATTTTCTCTTTGAAATTAGGCAAAATTTTGCTCTTGGGAACCTGGAGGAATGTTATAATACGCTCTAACATCATTTTGAAAACCTTCAGCCTTTCAAGCTGATCTGTCTTTGGTTGATGGGAAAGGGAATCATGCTGAAAGAGAAAAGAAGTTACATAATTAAACAGTATCAGTAAGTTAATAAGGAAACACAAAAACAATAAAGGGCTTCCTTTCACCGAGGGTAATTACATGATAGTGCTCAACACAGGCTAAAAACTACTGAGCTTATCAGAATAGTTATAATGGGAAAAACAATTATCCATAACAGCTGTTAAAAGTTGCTGAGTAAAAGAAAAAGAAACACAAGGCATACCTGCTGAAGTTTAGTAGCAACTTTCTGGTACATTTCATTCAACTCAGGCAAGTAATTTTCTTTCATGGTTTTGATCTGTACGTTGAAATAATCAATCCATCAGAAGTCTTGAAATTTCACATGCAAGCACACCGGTATCACTGTAGTATTGATGCTTATGGAAGGGACAAGAAAAAAACTGTTTCTAAGACATCATAAATTACAAGTTTCACTATCAAGCTTAAATGGAAGGGACTTCCAGACAAGACATTTTTTTGCCATGATTAAGAATATTTAATAGAAAACTTCTAAAAGCCACCAAAAAAGGACCTAAGCTTGTACCAAAGCATTACAGTTCAAATCAACAAAGAATCAGATTAACAATTACAATGAGTCTTTTTAAATGCTAACAACTGATAGAGGATAAAATAGTAGCAAAAAAAATTCACTCTAGAGACAAGACAAGAAACTGAAATACAAAAAACCATTTCAGGGTAAAACACCGATAGTTTCCACCCCGGAAAGTGTACATTATATTATATATCATGTTGAAGGATGGGTATCATTCATATAAACATTAACAGTAAGGACTTAAGAAGAGTTTTCATTATTTTTCCTCAATGATGGTGAGGAGTTCCATTTTCTTACTAAAATAAATTCCTCCTGATAAAACCAGCAATCTTCATTACTTTATTTTATTGTTTGTTTGACTATGTTCTGTAATACTACCGAAATCTATTGAAATGAAAGTGATAAGAAACACCATGTTACCTTTTGGTACACTTCTTCTTGCCAGTCATCCCCATTTGGTTGTCCAGTCTGTGCTGTTGAATCCAGAGAAGCTACAACAGATATTGCATGACACACAAATAAGCATACATTTCATAAATAAGCATAGAATTTCTAGAGACTTCCCATAACCACTCAGACAAGGCAAAAAATTTATGAAGGGATGAACATTTCAGAAATGTAAAATTTGAAGGCAGCTGTCTCGAATTTTCTTTCAAAGAAATAAATGAATGTAATAATTTAAAGAATCAGTTACAAAAGTAAAGGTTCCAAATACAGTACAGAAAGCGTAATATTTTGAATTCTTGCGACAAGGTCTTTTCCATTTCCCCTTTTCTTCACCATTGTTCCTCAAGCATAAAGACAGCATAAGAGTTGTCCAAGATTGTCAAAACCAAGAATTGTACCCCTATATCAAATGATTCTACTTGTTTGAAAGGATAAAGAAATACCGGTATCAACAGGAAATTCATTCTACATAAGTAGTGCAGAGATTGGGTCAACCAAAGCACATAGTATCACTGGAATTGTGCAATCCCACCAATTCAAGTAATTCTGGGGTTGGAATCTCAGTCATCTGAAAAAACCTAACCCAAAACATCAACCGACCAAAAAAAATTCACTTATGCCCTCTTTCCGTTGTTCACCTTATTTTCATCTGACGGTGTAAAGGATTACTTAAGTTAAAATCACAATCACCAATTGATGAAAATCAGATCAACATCTGAAAGTGGATGTAAGTATAAATGGTTCGTATTGGTTGGTGTAAACTAATCCCCCCTCTTTCTTCATTGACCTACCTATGTATATGTATGTGTGTGTCCGTGTGCATGCTTGTGTATAATACTTCAATTCAATCACATACATACTTGATGATGTTTCTGGAATAGGTCTTTGTGATTTATATAATTGCTTTTGTTGATCAACAACACTTTGCTGTTGAGGCAAGGAACCTGATGCCTGAAGTTTTTGCTGCATATCTCTTTGCAAAGAATTTGGCTGCTGCTGCAAACCTAATTGCTGTTGCAACTGTGCAGGGTGGGACTGAATCTGTGGCATCAATTGCTGCTGTGGAGCCTGTGGCTGCTGAGCTTGAGATAGTAACAAATTTGATGTATTCTGTTGCTGCATTGGAACCTTAGTTTGTTGTGGCACCTGTGCAGAGTGCTGGCTTGTTTGCATGCCTGAGTTGCCAGTTTGAGCTCCAAGGACCTGTTGTGGCTGTAACCCAGAGACATTATTTCCTAACTGTTTATGCATATTTGTGAGGTTGTTTTGCTGATTTATTAACTGCTGCTGTTGCAGGTTTGAAAGATTATTCTGCTGTGCAAGCAACCTCTGTGGTTGCTGCATATCGCCACCATTGTTTTGTGATCCAAGCATCGGGGAATTTTGCATGCTTGTTGCATTTGCCTGTGACCCCATAAGCTGTTGTTGTTGCTGTTGAGGTAATATGGACTGTTGAGTCACTGAGGTTTGTTGCTTATGAATAACAGAAGTGTGCTGTTGTTGTTGCCTGGTAACTTGGGGGTGTTGTTGAAGCATGGACTGTGACTGTTGAACATTATTGGACTGCTGATTGTGCTGAATGCTAGATAGAGATGTTTGCATCGCGGAAGGCTGCATGACAGATTGCTGAGGTTGCAACTGATTTGGTTGTAGAAGGTTCTGCTGCTGTTGTTGCTGTTGGATCTTATGCTTTAAAAGTTGTTGCTGCTGGAACAGTAATTGTTGTGGATTCTGCGAATGCTGCTGCTGTTGTTGCGGAACAACCTGCTGCCTTCCTGGCAGTTGTCTCTGGGAAGCAGCAAACATATTTTGCATATTGGAATTCTGCTCAATAGTGCTCCCCACTGAATTCTGTACAGCAATATTCTGCACATTGGAATTCTGGCCAACATTTTGGATGGAACTCTGACCTAGACTAGATACAGATGGCAAGTTGGGTTGAGATGCAATGTTATTTTGAATATTCTGAGATAAAAACTGTTGGCGTGACGGGGACTGATTGGGCAGAGGAATAGTATGTTGCTGCCCTGGATTGTGAACTTGGGGCTGCATACCAAGTCCTATAAAAAAAATTGATTAAGAGAAATGATATATATATATATATATATGAATCACAATAAAACATCAAAATCCATATGAAATGTTAACAGCACAAGAAAGTTGTCAATGAAAATTTTAAAAGGAAGATAGATATAAGACAGAGGAAAAGGATTATATGTAAGACCAGCAGAGGAAAAACTTTAAATATTAGTGATATTTCAAAGCAATAGGAGACATTATATAAACCCAACAGCTTAAGCTGACAGACGTGAAGTCAAAGCTATCAGAACACTATCACAATGCAAATCTTTAAAAGCTAACCTGGATCGGGAGGTTTATTGCTAGGGCCAACTTGATTTGATGGTATATTTTTGGCCATTGTGCCCTGGGATTTAGTCTCCATTGAAAGCATTTTCAAAGATATCTTCCGTAGATAATCAGACTGAAATTAGGTATACATTAAATAATCAGTCTTCCATATAGTAAGTGCTTGGATCGATAATCATAAAGGAACATGGTAAATGTGAGCCGCTACTTAGACATGTACCTGACTTGTTGCAGCAGTGAAAATTTTCTCTTCGAACCTTTGAGCAATCTTCCGAAGCTCATGCAATCCCTCTTGACCAGAGACTGGAAGATGCCTTTTTAATGTGTCCATTCTACAAAATGAATAAACAGAAGATTAATAATTAAATCAAGGAGATATCGAGATGTTATCACCGGACAATTCTCAAATGATAGAGTGGTATTGTTCTTAAATCATATAAGATATCGAGATAGCTCGTGGCCAAAATAACCGTTATTCTTCCTCCTCCCTGGAGATCTTTATATTGAATTAAGCAACAAGTGCCCCACATTCTTAGGACACACCCAATGCTCACCAACTGGGCCAGAAGCTTATCCCAACATATTGTGCAATGCAACATCACATGGTTGAAAACTTGAAGTAATATATATTAATGTTTAATTTAACGCACGAGATTGGTCCTTTCCTGCTCACCCCTCTAAGAATTAAGTATAACAACGACATGGTAAAGCTCATGCATAGACCTTGAATACGATATTGAAAGATCAATGTTCAGCCCAGAATATGAATCACAATATAACATCAGAATCATGAGTTGTTAATAACACTTACCCAAGAATGATAATGATGTATGTTGGGTATATTCAAGTGTGAAGTCTCACACTGGATATGAGTGGATGAGTGAGAGAGTTTATAAAGTTATGAGTGAAAAATGCTCATGGAACTATT
This sequence comes from Lupinus albus, assembly GCA_009771035.1. Taxonomy (NCBI): domain Eukaryota; kingdom Viridiplantae; phylum Streptophyta; class Magnoliopsida; order Fabales; family Fabaceae; genus Lupinus; species Lupinus albus. Next base: position 1,638,188 of record CM020022.1, on the reverse strand, counting down.
GTCTTAAGGTTTTTGGTTCAAGACGTGGTGTCTCACTTGTGGCTCTCCACTCTTCTCATGCCCTGATAACAATGGACTCCCTGGTGGTTGGATGCTCCCCGATCGGGTCCAACAAGTAATATTAGAGCCGATGGTTCGGCTAGGACATGTTGGACTTAAGGAGAGCATACTAGTACGTCTGTGATACCCACACTTTAAGGGGACATTGTTGGGCATATTCATATGTGAAGTGTCACATTGGATATGAGGGAATGAGTGAGAGAGTTTATAATTGGAAAAGGCCTATGGAACCATCACCTTAAGGTTTTGGTTCAAGACATGGTGTCTAACTTGTGGCTCTCCACTATTCCCATGGCCCGATAACAATGGGACTCCCTGGTGGTTGGATGCTCCCCCGATCACGGTAGGGTCCAACAATGTATAAATTTAAAATAAAAAAGGTTATAAGGCAAATGGCAAAGAATATATGTAAGACCAGCAGAGGAAAAATTTAAAATATCAGTGATATTTCGAAGCAAAAAGGGTACACAATATAGTCCAAACAGCTTGAATATTGATTACTTTTTTTCACCTATCAAATAGAAATTTGAGCACAATCCAGGACTGAGTTTGAAGCTTACATTTTGTTGACAATTCTTTGGCGTGATTCAGGCTGCAGTTGGCCTCTCCAATCACTAGTGTCCATATTGGGTTCAGTGCTCTGATTAAGTCTCCAATTATCAGTATCCATCAAAATTTAGATGAACTAAAGCAATAAAAAGAGAAAAATATTATCAGACCAAGGTCTAACAAGAACATATAAGGTGGAATATACACAAAAGAGAAATTAAAAAGATAATCCATAGGAATTATTGACTAGCTACATAGCCAAACAGGCAATCTATAGAATCGTAAATTAACTTTAGATTGTAATAAGATAAATTCAAGAAGCAAAAAGGGCAAAGTAACCCAAGGAGAAGGAGAAGGTTGTGTATTAATCACCATGGGGCTAGCTATCCCATTTTTTCTTCCATTTAGATAATGCTAAAATATAGTAGGAGAAGGTTTTTTCTGTGAGTTGGTGCACTGACTTATGATTTGCACAACCAATGCCAATTTGTGGTTTGAATGGAAAACGTACAAGCATCAATCTGTGCATGAGTACCAATTTAATGGAATTCAATCTCTTTTAACATTTATCTTATCTCATTTTATTAGGAAATTAATACTTTACCATTTAGGATAAGATATTTCAACTTTCGTCATACCAGACTAAAAGACACTACTGTTAAATGAAGCAAAACAAAACATATCATTAAAGTGAAACCAAACAAGCATAAGATCGGATGAAGTGCATCATTTGACCACTTAAATTTTTAAAAATAAAATAAAAAATACAGGGGCACTTTCATCCTGGGTGATGCGAGACCCATTGCAGAACATGGAATCCAATTGGGGACCTGAAAAAACTCAGCATATTGAATCAATCTCGGCCACCAATTCATGGTTTGACACTGTATCGACTGATTCCCGTGATCTGGCCACCCTTCAATTCTGGTTATCGATGTGTATTGTTTCTCTTCAGCCTTATGTGGTCTTGTCCGCGTTGAATCCTTAATCGTACAAATTTGATTATCAGGGTGAAAAGGATCATTCCTTTTATACAGGTTTGTAGCTACTTATTACAAGTAATACTAACAGCAGCATATTTTTAATGCATAAAACAAAATGATTTTTTTTAAATGATTATTAGAAATTTAGAATTAGCCATACAGCTTGATTGAGGATCTCCTAAAGGAAAAAAGTTAAGATTGTTCAATAAATTGTAGTCAAAGTAAAAGCCAAAAAGTTAAAACAAAATATGTTTGCACCAAAGAAAAAATAATACTATATGACCAAGAATGCTAACGTACTAACTTCATACCTAATAAGCAAACAAAAATAATAATCATCTTATAAGGAAAAAATGAAAGTCAACTTCTTTACAAGACCATGTTACTAGAAAACCACATTAGCCAATTTATTTTAAAAAAATATAGCCGATTTCTTTCCAGATTCAGACACCAACACTCTCCATGCTACACTTAAGCTAAGTTTTTGCCTAATAATTAGTTTATATAGAAAATAACAAAATTACAATATCTATCCCACTTTCTTCATGTTAAAAAAAATGGCCGAAAGTACAAGGCTCCCACTTAGTGGGGCCTGAGGAGGGTAGATGTATGCAATCTTACCTACTCAAGCAGATAGACTTATTTGAACATGTGACCTCATGATCACTAAACAACAACTTACTATTGTATCAAACACACCCCACGATTTTCCTCATGTTATAGAGAGAATATTCACTCAAATTTATTCAAACCTAAAGTTATCATCGTAGTATATTATACTCCAAATTAGGGTTCAATGGATGACATACATGATCCTTATTTTTTCCTTCCAAAATTAAATAGATTTTAAAATCCCCCCCCCCCTCCTTTACATCCCGATAATTCCAAACATTATCAACGAAAGTTAATGAAATACTAAGCTTATTCTAAATCAAAAATCAACAAGTAAATATGTTATTCTAATAAGTAAACATCGGAAAGAGAGAGATTGAACCTCAAACTGAAGGAAGGAACGGATGATACGGCGGAATTGGTAGACGTTGGCGGTGGCGGCGAAGCAGAGAGGGTAATATTGTGGTGGTGGCGTGAGGAGGAAGCGTGTTGTGGTAATTGAGTGAGACAAGGAAGAGTGGGAGAATGTAAAGAGTGTTGCACCCACTTTATATATACTTCAAGGTTTTACCTTCAAATTCAAACTTAGTAAATATGTTCCGCGAATAAAACTTACTACATACATATGGTAGTTATTTATTCTTGAAAATTTTAATAATAATTTTAATTAGTTAGTAAATCTAAACTATTATATTTTAAAAAAAATGTATAACTCAAATGTGAAATAATTTTTTTAACTTAGTCAATAATTGGATCCCTTCCCTTCTTAATTTACTTAAACTCAACTTTGTTTGAATATGAAAAAAAAAAAGTACACTTTGATTTTGGGTTTTGAAAAGACTTTTAGAATATCAAACTCAAATACATGATTTTAATACCTTCTAATTAAGGCTATCCACCAATATCTTTTCCTACATAGCATGCACAAAACAAAAAAGAAAGAGTGAGAAATAAAAAAGGAGAAAAGAGGAGAGGATGATAATATTGATTCGTTTATGGAGATGTGAGGATGACTAGGTGAAGATGAATTATCATCAATAAGGTTGTGGTTTTAGCATCAATGTGGTTTTAGCATCAATATGGTTTTAGTGATGAAAATGATAAGGAGAAAAAAGGAGAATGGAGAAAAAGGAGAATTTATTATTTCCAATCACTGATGGATTAACGGATGAAAGTTATCAATGTGGGTTTCAATGTGGTTTTTTTTTACTGGATGAATATATCATTGTGGTTTATAAGTAGTTATTGCCAAGGTGTTTATATTAGTCAAGTAATATTTTCATTTTCATATAGCTATTACATAGTTTATTTTTTATCGGCATCTATTACATAGTTAGGTTGTTATATGTTCATATAACGAATTATGTAATATTAAAAAACAACATAAGATTAACATAAACAAATAACCTCATACATAGTTAAACATATAAACTAGAAAAGGTAAAGCAACCCATGATTTTTAATATTACACATTAACAAAGGCTAAAAAATATATTTAAATAAAAGACAATATAAAAACCAATATCAGTATTAAAAACAATATAGCACATAAATAAATGGAATTTACTAAACTTAAATTACATAATTCACAAAATAAATAATACATAAATGTAAAATTTTATAAGGGCTTATTGAATTTATACATAATTCACAAAATTTTAATATTATATAACAAAGTTTTATATATAATTTTTTGTTCGTGTATAGATAAAGGAAAGTGTTACGAGGAATTACAGGTTGGTGGTGATAAAGAGAGAAAAATAAAAGTTATGGAGTTTGGTAGTGATGATGTGAAGAGTTATGGTGTTTGGTAGAAGAGTAAAAAGGAGGAAAGAGATAAAATTATGATGGGGTAAAATGGAAAATAGAAAATTTGGGAAAAAATAAGCTAAAAAAAATAAACCAATCCATGATTTTGGAGCTTCTACTTTTGGTTTATTTTTTCAGAAAAAAAGTTGAGTTTATAAACTTCATTTGATTGCCAAACATACTTAGTTTATATTTTCGGCTTATTTTTCAAAAAATAAACTTAAACTACTAAAAATAAGTCATGCCAAACAGCCCCTTAGACTTTGAATTTTTTTAAAATAGACTAACATGTTAAATTCAAGTTCTTAAATATTATATAGACTCGACTTGTTTATGGTAAGGTCTGACCTTACTTATTTCCACACTTAGTTACGTTGCAGAAGAAGAAAGGAAATTACTTCATTAGGTGATAAGGGTAGGTTTGGAATTAGAGAGTGTTTATTATGAAACAATAATAAAATTTCATAATAAATTTTATAATCATATGCCTTCCACTAAAATCTATTATGAAATAATAATAAAGTATGTAATACTTATGGCCATGTATCATTATACTCATTATCACTCATAAACTAATTATTATAGTACTTATTGCATATATTTTTGTGGGTATCCACTAATTTAATATTTTTTTGTCATCTCTATTTTTCCTTTTAGGGTGAATGAATGTTAAGATTTAAACATATGAGGAGAATCCGATAAAAAAAGACTATTATATTAGTTGTAAGAATCTCATGACTTAGTACTATGTTGAGTTTGTTATAGGAATGACAATAGGGTGTGTCGGGTTTGAGTTTGTGCTTACCCAACCCTGAACCCGAAATTTAAAACTCGAACTAAAATTAAGTCGGGTTGAAAACAATGATACTATCTCCGAACTCGTCGGATTTCGGGTAACCCAAACTCGATGAAAATCCGCCGAAATATATATATGTAGGACATGAGTTGAAATCAAAGTTGAAGAAATAAATACATTTATAGTATTCTTAAAAACTTACAAATAAATTAATTTTCTGGACTAATTAGTTTAACGTCATTTATAGTATTATAAAACCTTTTGAGAAATAAATACATTTTTGTTGACAAATGTCACATATACCTTTACTTAAAAAAAACATTCTATGTACTCTGGTTTATATATCTATATATTATATAAGAAAACTAAGTTATTGACATATTAGTCATGACACGTGTCACCACAATCACTCATTTCCCTCCAAAAATTTTCCTTCATTTCCCTCCAACATTGTCAATCTATACATGTTCATTTCATTTAAGTTTTCTCATCATATTTGATATTTGATTATGAGTCTTTAAATAATTCAAATGTCAAAAATATAATGTTTCTTTATTGTTCTAAAAAGAGATGTACAACTCTTCATGGAAGTTAACTTAATATATTTGTTTATCTTTGAGTATATGTTATGGTAAAAACAAAACTTTATTGTTATCAAATTAAAATATATTATGATTACAATTTTTTATCTTATATTTTTATTGAATTTATTAATCATTACATATGTTATATATTTATTAAAAAATGACACCATAATTTTTTAATTATCTCTCAAATGTATTGTATAAGTTAATTAAAGATAATAAAATGTCATCTATCTATAAAAATACATAGTAGAAAACTAACAATAAATGAAAATTCATAAGGGAATAAAAACTGCATAGGTGAATAATGATATTGTAATTTGTAATCGAATAAGTGAATAAATATTGTCTATCAGTTGCAAACTAATAATTAACAATTAATAATTACTTTGAATAAATACCGTCGACCATTAGGAAAGAAATAAAACTGGTGAAAATAAGGGAATATAAACACATATTGTCATTTAATGTGGTGCTTATGAGTGATATGGATGATGTTATTAAAGGTGAAAAATAATGTATATTAATCACTACATGCAAATTAGTATGTCTGCTTTATTTTAAAAAAAAATCTAAAAATTTAATTATAATTTTCTCATTTTCATTAGTATCGTTAAAATATTTTAAAAGTTTTAATCCTAAATAATTTAGGCCTCCATTATTTTGAGAAAAAAACTAAACTATATAATTACAACTTCTCTATTTCAATGATCATTTATTACTAAATTTCATTTCTATCTATTAAAATATTATTTTCGAAGTTGTCATACTAAATCATTAAACCCGAAAAGTACTAATCATTAAATTACTTATTAAAAAATATGAAATAATAAATCAATTATAATAACAACTACTAAGAAATACTATCTTAGAAGTAAAATAAATTATAAACAAATTACATTAAGAAATTATCACAATAAATCATAAAATTAAACAAATTTTCCATATGTATGTCTATATTAATAATGAACAATGTAATTTTTTATTATATTTATTAGTCAGCCAAATATATAGACTATAGAGCATGAAAATCAATCAAGAAAATACAAAAGTGTATGAGTAACATGTATTTTCTTAGCGTGAATGTATGGATAACATGTGTGTTTTTAACCATGCTAATGCACTGGTCACATGTGTTTTCTTAATGTACATGTAATATGTGTGTTTTAACAATGCAAATGCACAAATAACTTGTGTTCTTAACCATATGAATGCATATGTAATGTATATTCTGAATCATATAAAAAAATATCGTCCCGTGCAAATGCACGGGTCACTTGCTAGTTAAAAGATATAATAGATGTTAAGAGTTCTTACCGGTCTATAATTTTTCTAATTTTAGAAAAATTATTCAACAAAACCAATACTAAATATATATTATTTTATTCATATATCAAGAATAAATGTTTTTTAGTCTTGAAAATGTGGAGTCCGGACATAAGGTAAGAATAAGATATAGAATCTTTTAATGTCATCTGAGAGTGTTGGGGAGGTAAGTGAAAAAGTTTTACAACAATCAAATCAATATATCGGAAAAATATGGGGTGTAAGGTGCAAGAACAAGAGTAAAAGTACAACGTAAATTCCTTATAAGGGGGAGTACCAAATTTATAGTGGATAATAGATGACTGAAATATTACCTTGTATATGTGATGGGCCTAACTGACCGAAAGGCCATGCTCGAGACAAACAAAGGTTGATAACAAAAATATAGTAGTCGTATTGCAAGCTCATTTTGTCCAGTGACCAAAAATATAGTAGCATGTAGCTTGTAGAAGAGGTTTATGTTGTTTAGAAGGTGTGACAATACCATGGAGATGGCGTAGCAATACTACACATGTGGAGTAGCTTAAGGATGCGAGATGTGGTCTCTTATATGATTGTCTTTGTTCGGTTAATAGCGCATCTTCCCCGATTATCTGGTTGTTCGAACATGTCCTGATAATGTTTATAATATAATCATCTTGACCAATTTTAAGTGAGAGATGTCATTCTTATCCGAATTTAACATGTCCTTTTAGAGTGAGATGGAACAATAAATTATTAAAAGAAAATAATAGCAAAAATAAGTCCCCTGATTTATAGAAAGTGGGTAGATAACAAATGGAGATATATTCAAGCATCATTTATTTTTGATAAAATTATAATCAATTATTTACAAAAACAAAATTAACCATCAAAACATATTCTCACAGGGCATCCAGATAGGTGGATACTCATTTTTTATTATAATCAATATTCAATTTTTATATATTTTATTTTAGATAATTAGAATATTTTTTATGTTGAGAATATTTTATTTTATATTTTTATAATGGACAATTAAGGTAAGATATGTGTTTATTGTATTTATAGTGGTTAGCTAAGATTATAGAATTTTTTGTTGTAAAAATGTTAAAGACAAAATGGTAAATTAGAAATTAGTCTATAATGATATTTGAACAATTAGTTTACCTTTATATATAGTATAAAAAGAAATTTAATATAAATTATTAAAAAAAACTTGAATCGAGTTATTCAAACCAAAGTATCTCTTTCTGAATGTTATTTTTTGTGAGAGTTTATTGAGGATGAATCCATTTAATTCCAAGATTAAATTTTTTAAATTTAGTAGGTAGATCTAAACCATTAAATTTTCTATAAATTAATGGTTAAGATGTGAAGTAAGTTTACTCTTGGAGAAATCAATCTCACTCGAATTAATTTTAAGAAGAAATAAAAGGACATGAGATGAGATCAAAGTTGAAGAGTTTTGAGGAGAATAACAGTTGTTCTTTCCAAACCACAAAAATGGCGGCTTCTCTTCAATTCCTCAATTTGAACCCACTAACTCTGAAACCCTTTCACCAATCTTCTACATTGACTTTCTCTAAATCAAATTCCATACGGTGTTCCGCCGCCACTACTTCCAAACGCTCCTACACTATCACTCTACTTCCCGGCGACGGAATCGGCCCTGAAGTTATTTCCGTCGCTAAAGATGTTCTTCTCCTTTCCGGTTCTATTGAAGGTACATATCTATCTTCCAATTCATTTGGGTATTTTCAAAATCCAATTTTTCCAACTGGGGTGACATTTGATTCATAATTTATCTGTCATATTATATAACAGGTTCAATTGGGAATTTTCAAAATCCAAATTTTCCAACTTGGGTGACATTTGATTCGTAATTTATCTGTCATTAGGTATCAAATATGAGTTCCATGAGAAGCTATTAGGTGGAGCTGCATTGGATGCTACTGGAGTCCCATTACCGGATGAAACTCTTTCTGTCGCTAAGGAATCTGATGCTGTTCTTCTTGGTGCAATTGGAGGGTACTCTACTTACTCCTTTCACTTCACTTTATTTGTTTGCTCACTTTGTTGTCTTTTGTTAAACCATATTCGGATTATTTGTTATGTCTCTAGAAACTTTTCTGACTGATTGGATGTTCAATCTATTTTCATAAGTTGTTTTCGTGAGCCGAAATAAGCTCGCTGATAAAAAAATTCTCGAAGTGTCCCCTTCATCTTTATTTTAACATTTGTTACTTTAATATGGTTGTGTTTGGATTGATGGAAAATGATAGAATGGAATAATCAGGTTGGATTGTTTAAAATTGTATGGAATGAAATCGATTTCATCCAATACATCTATTTTTTCTTTCCTCACAATTTGGGGTAGGGGATGGGGTCGAATGAAAATGTAACTATGTAAGTAGGTAACTAAGGCAGTGTTTGGTAACATGATAGAACAATATGTTTTGTTCTATTTGGTTGTTATGTTCTGTCCTGCTTTCACATGTTTATCAAACACTGCCTAACTTTTTATTCTCACCATTGCATCATAAAATATTGAAACAATGATTTGGTAACTTTGTTTCATTTCATTCCATTATAATATGTTCTATATCCTCCATTCCATCTACTCATCGTTAAATATCCAAACATAGTCTATGACTCTACTATGTTAGCCATAGGTATGTATATGTGCTCATTTTATTTAGTTTAATCACCTAAAGGTATAAATGGGATAAAAATGAGAAACATCTGAAGCCAGAGACTGGGTTGCTTCAGCTACGGGCAGGGCTTAAAGTGTTCGCAAATCTCCGACCAGCAACTGTGTTCCCACAGGTCATAACTTGTTATTAATACTTTGTTTTTTATTCATCGGTTTTACTAAGCAATTTCCATTCTTTTTACTGAAAATGAATGTAGGTAAGATAAAAGGAAAATGTTCACATATCCTTGTTTTCATTTGAAATGAAACTGCATACATGCACTATGAATTTTCACAGGAAGAGAAATGAAAAAATGTTGAAACCGGTGATAAATCAGGGAAATATTAGGGAGAAACTTTAGAAATATGAAAGTTTTTAATTTCCTTACTATTTCATAGTACTTTTGAATTTATCTCTACCGTGCTTCTAATTTGTCTTGAATCTTCTGTAGTTAGTGGATGCTTCAACTTTGAAGCGGGAGGTTGCTGAAGGGGTTGATCTCATGGTTATAAGGGAGCTCACTGGAGGTCTGTGGTGTTTCGATTCTGATTTCAATATAGTGAATTTTATTATTTTGAAATTAATCATAGTCTTAAATGCCAAAAACTTTAATATAATAATTAAATTTTTAATTCACTTTCTTTGATTATGGATATTACAGCTAATCATCGGACTAAGTATTTGTTCCTACTCTGGTGTTATGCAGGTATCTATTTTGGAAAGCCCAGGGGCTTTGGTACCAATGAAAATGGTGAAGAGACGGGCTATAATACCGAGATTTATGCTGCACATGAGGTATCTTACTATGACAACATGGTTCTCTATATAAAAATATGACATTTCTACGAACGAGCTACAATAGATATGGTTGCAACAGATTTATTGAACGATGTTACCTTGATTGAATGTTTCTGTGCAAGAGATTTCATATGAAGGATTATGAGTTTTACTTATAAAATGGTCCCAATAATTGACTGAATCAAGGCATGTATTGAGGTATCTCTAATTGTAGTAGAAGGAGGCAGTGTTTCCTTAAGATCTTTAGTTTGTTTCTTGGATGAACTTTTAAAAGTATTTTAAAACAGGAAACATTGTCTAGGAGGAAGGAAGGGGGGATGTATTAAATGCAGACTTCACTTTTCCCTTCCCTTTGAATAAACATTTGGTTTTCTTCTAAAGAGCAGTTGTTGTCTCTATACCAATTTTCAATATTACTTCTGCTTCTATGATTATCTGATTAATGATAATTTGTATACCAGATTGATCGCATAGCTCGTTTTGCATTTGAGGTTGCTCGGAAGCGTGGTAGGAAACTTTGCTCTGTTGATAAGGCTAATGTGTTAGAGGTACTTGTTTCTGGATTAATCTACAAAACTTACATGGAATGTTGTGAAGTTTTTTGCGTTTGTGTAATGTGCACAGAAAAATTTAATGCCTTCCTTTTAGTCCGGCCTTGTCTGATATTTTGATAGTATTAGTGTGATATGCATTTCCTTACATTATAAATGTCATGCTTATGCATCAGGAATACCTTGGTGGTAAGGTTGAAATGGTATTGGTGAATGTGTGCAGTGATGGGCAATAGTAGGTCCTGAAATACCTGTACAAGGAATCAATATTGAATTAATTGAAATTGTATCTAGGTCTTTTCAGATGCTAGTGACCTTATAGTTTATATATTAGAATTGCATGTTCAATGGATGATAAAAATTTGTGCATGTTTTGGCTACTTGTGGTAATGAACAAGAATAGACTTGTCGAATATGACAAATTTAGGTCCACTTTGTGCGTACTAACTATTTTTGCATTTTCCAGGCTTCAATGTTCTGGAGAAAAAGAGTTCTGGCATTAGCACAAGAATATCCCGACATTGAGCTCTCGCACATGTATGTTGATAATGCCGCAATGCAATTAATTCGCAATCCAAAACAGGTTTGCTCATGGAATTAATTAGTCTAGTCTGTAGTCTGTCTTTCGTTTTTTTGCGGCCATATAAATCCTATTCACAGACGAAAACTTCTTTGAATGGTGAAACTTCAAGTGTTACAATATCTACTTGTGAATTTGCAGTTTGACACGATTGTAACAAACAACATTTTTGGCGATATATTATCAGACGAGGCTTCAATGATTACTGGAAGTATTGGGATGCTTCCTTCTGCCAGCCTTGGGGATTCGGTATATAAAAAAATATTCATAATGATTATAAGCATGTTTGTCAAGTTTATATTGCAATGCTTTGTGCTATTTTTAAGGCAAGTAACATTATCAATATTATGATAATAAGTTTACTTGATTTTTATTGGATCAGGGGCCTGGGCTTTTTGAACCAATACATGGTTCTGCACCTGATATTGCTGGACAGGTCGGTGTCTTATGCTTCTATTCTTTATTAGCCTTCACTGAACATTCTTAACAGCAAGATAATTTTGTCTACAGGACAAGGCAAACCCATTTGCCACTGTTCTTAGTGCTGCCATGCTTTTGAGGTATGGCCTTGGAGAAGAAAAGGCTGCTGAAAGAATAGAAAAGGCAGTTCTGGACACTTTAAACCGGGGATTTAGAACTGCGGACATATATTCTTCCGGAACGGTAAGCATCTCTTTTATTATGCTGATCTTAGTGTTTGATTGCTGAAATAATTTTGAGCATTACCATGAATGAAAAATTCCACCTAAAAGTGGAAATTCAAAATTTCTACCTCCTTCATAAGTGAGATACCTCAGAATGTTTTTACATTCCGATTTACCTGTGCATTTTTCTTCTTCTATTTTTCTATTAAATATGGGCAACTCACATTCCCAAGTGAGTTGCTCAGGAATGTTTTTGCATTTCTTTAACCAAAACACTACCTTGCTTCTTTTTTCTTTCTACACTTTAGATTATTTTCAACACTGATTAAGAGACGTTTGGAAGAACTTATCGAGAGCTTGTTTGGGCTTATGAGAGTAGCTTATGAAAATAACATGTGAAATAGCATATGACCTTTACATAAACTCTTTTTAGCTTATTTCAACAAGCTTGCCACGGAAACGTATGGATATAAGTTATTTTTAACTAATTTTTAAAAAACTTATTAAATAAGCACTTAACTAAGCTATTCACTCAAATGCGCCTTAAATATGGACATCGAAGCCAAGTGTTTAATCACTTGATCACTTTTATCCACGGTGACTCATGTACATGGTCAATAGTGAGAGTTCTCATAGTGGTTGTATTGAACATGTATTGGTATATTTTTTGGCTTTTCTTTTGCTATTCTCTTAAGGGGTGTCCATTTTCTGAATAAACTTTATGTTTTGATTGTGTGTTAATGCAGAAACTGGTAGGATGCAAACAACTAGGTGAAGAGATACTGAAGTCAGTAGAATCTCATGTTCCTGCTGGTGCATTGTGATTTGAGACCAAGTCAGCACAGAATTTCAGGCCTTTGGTTTGTTTTAGAGATCTTCTAATGAGAAACTACTATGATTATCAAATTTCTACTTGATGCTAAGCACAAAGAATCTTCTTATTCTGGGAGATTTATGGTTACACAAATTTTGAGAGTGGCAAAGTTGTTATTATTATGTACCCAGGATTAATTGTTACTTTCCTTTATATGCAAAAGTGTTAGTAATAGCCAAATAATTGTTACTTTCCTTGTTCCCCACCATGTGATGAAACAAACTCTAATAATTGCCTTGGATCCACTCAAATGCTCCCTAAAGTTGAAGCATTAGGCTTAGAGTCAGAGATGGACATAGTTATTAGAAATTCTAAATCAGTGTTGTTTCTCAAAAGCTACTCTCATAAGCCCTACTTGAAAAATCTTTAAGAACTAAATTATCTTGCAAATATAATGTCAATAAATATATTCTAAATCATAAAAAATATTTTCTACCTTTACCTTTTCTATCATTTTTCTCTAATCAATCACCTAGGTATAGAAAAACAGTGGAAATTTTGTATGAGCACATATAGGGACATGTGTATCGGATACGTTACATATCCGATACACCGATATATTTTTTTTATAAAATATATGATATGATACGTTCATCGATACGTGTATAAAATTGTAAAAAATATATAAAATATGATAAAATTATATGTATAAATCAAAATATACAAAATAGAAAGTATAATGGAAATTGGAAATCATTATTCTCCATTAGTGTTTGCCTTTAAATAAGTTGATATTTTTCTTGATTATTGGGATGCTTTGATTAAACGTATCATATATATACTAGTTTTTTGTTGAAAAAGTTTCAGATACTTACCCTATCTATCCTAGATTTTTTGTTCAAAACGTTTCTGATACGTATCTTAATTTTTTTATTTTTTATTTTTGGATACTCTATGGACACGTATCCATTACGAATTGGAGCATATCCATATCGGATACGTGTCCAATACCAATATGTGAAGGAGTTTCACCTATTCGTATCCGTGTTATGGGATGATTGAAATAAAAATCATATTTCAGCAGATGCAAGTCCACAAAAAATAGATATTAATGATAACAAAGTTTAATTCTGTGGTCATCAAATTTGAAAAAACAAGAAAAAGATAGAAAGGCAGAAAAGTCCCTATCAAAAATGAAAAAGCTGAACAATGCCCTGTTCAGACAGAGATATATGATCCTATATGGTCCCAATTCATTGTATCTAAAAAAACATGTGATACTATTAAGATCTTAGGTTCCTGGTTCTTGTTCAATATTTTTGTTTTCTCATGTTTATGTATCTGTTAAGAATTAAGATTTATGAGTCTCCGGTATCATCATGATTCTAAATTATACAAGTTCATAGTCTTGCAACTTTATTACCATTGTAATTACAGTTACATCAGTTGTATTTTTTTCAGCAATTTTTTAGAATTATCCATAATTGTTGATGGCAACCATGAAAATGAAAGATAGTTGATAAAGAATATTGTAAAAATGCAGGTCTCATAAGCTTTAATTTATCCTATTATTATTATATTGAGAGACACTGTTTTTCAACCCGTTTTTCTATTGAGTGAATTGTAATTAATTTGTATTTTTTTATTACATTTTTCATAACTATAACAAAATCAACAAAACATGATTTTCAATTTTTCATGTTAAAAAATGAAAAAGATAAATTGCCGTGTTCAAATATTGTCTTGATCCATTTGAAAAAAATGCAGTGTTCAAATGGAAAAACCGTAAAAGTTATATAAATAAACATGAAACATAAAATGATAAAATATGTTATATAATTTTTTTTGGTAGAAAATATATATTAGTAGGGGCAAAATAGGAAAACACAAATTACACCATCATATGTAGTTATTTTGTGTTTTCCCTTTATATATTAGTATAGATAAAATGAATATGATGTAAGGTCCCGCCACATCATTATTATGAGCCAAAAAAATAAGAGATCAATTTCTGGTAGCAAAACTTATTGGGAAGGGCAGTCACATACCCTAAAATGAATTAATTTCTTACTCAAAATAATAACATTTCATTCATAGTAACAACAAAATAATAAAATAATAAAATGAATACTTAATTTCAGTTACTTAGAATTCTGTGATATGTTTGATATACATATGCTGTCTTTTTCCAGCACATGTTTAAGTTGTAAGATATTGTAGTTGTACCAAAGTTTGTCTAGCACTGTTATTGTCCAAGCATGATTTTGGGTTTGAAAAAATGAAAAAAACAGCTTTGGTGTGTTTTATTACACACTCTCTCTCTCTCTCTCAATAATGCTTTGAAGTTTGATCATTAGTTTAACTTGCAATTTGGAATATTCCACTTGAATGGGTTATTTTTCAATGTAGTTAGGTCCATATGGTATAAAGTTAAGTAAAAAGTTTTGTGATAGTTAATTTGGAATATTCCACTTGAATGGGGTTATTTGGGGTTATTTTTTGTTTTATTAAAATACTTTTTTAAAATTCAATTGACAACCCCATTCTAGCTATATTGATTCCTTATTTTTTTATAAATAGAATGTATATTCCTTTTATATAAATTTTTTAATATTAATTATAGTATTATGAATATGTGACTTGAAATATTAAATAATATATATATATATATATATATATATATATATATATATATATATAGTTAATTATATATATATATGTTGAAAAATTTAGAGAATCAATGATACTTCCGACTAAATAAATGTTATTACCATACACACAATTGAATAAACTCACATACAAACATGATGAATGAAGAGAACACATATTCTATCCTAACATTTGTACCACTCAATGTACCCTTTATTTCTCGTGAGTAAGAAATATAAAGTTAATATATATTTAATTCATGTTTTACTTTTTAACCAATGAGAAGTAATGGATATTTGTAGTAGTACAAAGTTTGTAACAAATGAGTGACCATGAGACGAGTTGAGCCAAATCAAACATATATCTTATATAGTGTTAAATATTGACTGACTCTAATTTTTAAATCCAAACACGTCACTAGACCTAATAAAATATGACCTTATTTAAACTCGAACATAATTAAATCAAACGAGTAAACATATAGAGTGAGGTATTATTTTTCCCTAAACTCAATCATGATTGGTACTCACATTGAATTGAAAGGTCCTCATGTCACTTGATTATTGATTATCATAATCACAAAATCAACGATGCAACGGCTCAAATAAAACTCTCATGATAAACTTATGTATTTTGTCCACAACCATATCCTCCTCTCTGTCTAAATATTATCCACAGGAATATTTCTTTCTCATAATCACATTTCAGATTATATCAGGAATAATTTTCTCACCAAAAGCAACTTTAGATTTTATCTTTTTATACTAACTTCATATTTTTCTTCTTCTCCTTTTTTCATGTGTCAACCAAAGAATGGAAGAGTGTCTTTCCTCCTTCTTTTTTCTTCCATAAGTTTTCATTAAGAGTGACATTGAGGTTGAATTTGGATGATAATGAATGTTGAAAAATTCATCGATCCATATAAATCTATTTAAATAATATTTTAAGTTATCTAATTAATTCATATTCAAACTTAGTGGATGAATTATAATCTATCCAATCCATCAATGACTTCATTTTAATGGATTTGGACGGATGAATATTCAATTCATTTATTTTTTATTGGATCTAAAAACACCGTTAAAGGAATTCATTATTTTAAAAACTACTATCTCAATAGTACATTTTTAAAAATTACCTTTTAAAAAAACACTTTTAAATTTTATTTTTAAAAAATGATTTTTTTGTACTTTCAATTTTTTTTGCAATATTCTATATGCGTGCGACGTTTAAGGTTCTATGTGTAATTTTTTTAATAAATACTTATAGACCGTAATATCTATACACCATCACTTTAAATATTTGTACATAATGACTACATTATTCATAATTTACTTGAATTACTTTTTTTGAAGAGTCAATGACGGTTAAATATAAATTGTAGATGATGCATTTACAGTGTATCAGTCGATACTTTTTTCTCTCATACTTATGTACGTTACGTACTTAAGAATAAACTTTTAATATTAACTATATTCACATGTCCTATAATTGATATCAATTTAATAAAATATTAAAATTAAGTGTGAGAATCATAGATGAATTTGCTTGAATTTATTTTTATTGAATATATTAAATGAAATTGAAAAGCAAAAAATGTCATTTTTGAATTTTTGTTTTTTAGATGGTTTGGATATCATGCAAATGGATATATCCATGAATATTCATTGGATATAATGGATGAATTCAAACCTATCTATTACTAAAGTTTTCATTGGATTCTATTCATTTAAATCTGTTAACTCTAATAGATAAATTTAGATGAATTTAATTTTCTTGAATTTGGATAAATTATAGATAATTTTGTTACCTCTAATTTTCATTCTCTACCTTTAACCACGGTCAAGCTCACCAACTCTATAATGTTAAAAACCTCCTCTTTTATTCTTCAATGATTGTGCTTTAATGTGTCCCATAGTGTGATTGATTAATAAATACCCCCTATTGACCATTTATAAAATATATTATTCATAACTGTATAACTTAGATAAGACTAAATGGTATATACCACATATATTTCTTCTTATGATTATATTCTATGTTTATTACTTCTTATGTATTTCAATAAATATTTGACGTCTCCAAGCATGAGGGATAATTTTAAAATCAATATTTTCTTATAAGTTTGAGAATTACAATTAATTTTACATATTTTTAACATATTCCATTTAATTATAAGTTTCTTGTATCACCTCATGAATAGAGTAAATTAAATTATTTACTTAAGATCTCAACTAAGTCCATTTTTTTATTTACTTCATTAATTTCACAATTACTTAAGATTGGTAAAGAGTAAATAAACTATTTTGATGTTTTAAAAACTCATTATATTTTACTTTCCAATTACATTATTATTTACCACTTCTTTTTTTCCACCTCAATCATATTTATCTATTTTTTTATTTCAGTTTCTAACATTCATTAAATGAAGCTATTTTAATTAAATTGTATTAAAAAATTTCATCATTTATTGACTTCTTACACTTCACTTATAATTTTAAATATCAAAATTTTTAAAATTGTTGGAGTAACTCTTTTAATGAAAAGAAATAATATATTGAGTGGACAAAATGGTACAATGAATGTTACCCCTTTACACTCTATCCATCCACCTTTTCATGTGTATTTAAGAGTGAACCATTGAGCTTCAATAATTTAAGGTTCTTGTTCCAGTGGGAAACCAAATAACCTTAACATCACATAACCACCTTCTTCTTTTACTTCCTAATAATGGAGCAATCATGGGAAGAATGGCCTCTTCATATACTAATGGTAATATTCATAGTTTAATATTATTATGTATTTTTACTTAAATTTGTATGTTTTGATTTGTATATCATTTTTTATTCATTATATATTTTTTTGTTTAAAAATCAATAATAATTAATGATATATTGACTTAGATACGTATTAAATTATAATACTACTCCAACCAATCATATTGTAATAAGTTTACTCCTCATTATATCATATTTTATGTTATATTTAGACCAACAATATCACACTATAATTTGATAGGAAATGGGTGAGGATGATGATTTCATAGAGCAATGTTACAATGATGAGCATAATGATGAGTTGTTCATCAAAGACATCCTACATGATCCACCTTTCTCTTCTCAATCTCTTCACAATCCTTATAATTCCAATGCTGTCCAAAACAACATGGCAACCACAACCATAGTTTCCGGTGTGAAAGGTAGTTACAATTAGTTATATAGTTAGTTCCTTCACTTGGTTATATATATACATACATATATATCGTAATATTTGTTGTTATTTTTATTTGATCTGTTCGATTTTGAACTCTCTCAATCCTAACTATCTAGGTCATGTTTTCTGACAGACAGTGTGACAGGCGATGAAACTATAGATCTAGATAGGTCTGGGAATAGGCATCAGAACTCTTCTACTCCAAAATCATACATTTTGTCATTTGATAACTCAACCATAATTCCAGCTACTCCAGAACCTATCCTTGGTGATGGGAAAATTATGGGAATAAGTTGTTCTAAAACTAATAATTCACCATTGTCCACTAGAAAAAGGACACTGGAAAATAGAAATATTGAACTAAAACCAAAAGGCAATAATTACGAAGGAGGAAAGAAGAATAGAAGCGATTCTAAGACTATGGATCACATAATTGCAGAAAGGAAAAGGAGACGGGAACTTACTCAGAAGTTTATAGCACTTTCAGCTACTATTCCTGATTTGAAGAAGGTAACTACTCTTTTCTTCTTCATTTTATCCCTCAAATCAATTTCAATTCACATTTGGATTTTGTCACTTTGAAGAACATTTAATTGCGTAACAAGCAAACAATCAAATAGTAAAAAAGAAGAGATAATAACATAAGGAATTTGATAACAACTTTCAGTTAATTATATCAACGTTCCTGGAGGGTTGAAAGACTATTTCTATGTATTAAGAGAATAAAAATTTGAGTTTATGACTATTGTTCTCATCGTTAGGTTTATATAACATATAAATATATATTCCTTTACCATAACCATTTACATCAGCTAAAATCCATAACTTATATCGATGTTATCAGAAAGGCTCGGTCGATTCAAATATGAGCGATTTCAGTACAATAAATTTCATAGAGTTTTCCTGAGTACAATAAATGTCAGAGTTTTCCTAAGTTATTTCATTATGTTTTATTTTTATATGGTTAGTGTCTCCTTAATTACCCCATGCCACTCAACATTTCAAGGAGGTTCTGCAGTAGACTAAATTTTAAACAATAATAATAATACCTCCGTTTTTTAAGTATATTTTTAATAAATCAGATTTGTTCCATTTATATATATTTTAAGAGCATTAAGACATTATTTATAATTATTTTATGAATCTATCTCTACAAAAATAAAATGGAAACAAATATGAGGGATTTTTGTTTTAAAGAATGGTTAAAATAGTGATATCACACATCAAATGAAACCAAAAACCTAAAAGAGACACAATATAACAGTTGACAATTTTTCTATATATTTATTCCTAATAATCACAAGTTGGCCAAGCAATCCTGTGAAGTGGGAACTATTCACAAATAAGCATTTATGATACCGAATAATATCTTATTTTCTGAATCTGTGTCTTAGATTAATTAGATATATATAGTCACATAAATAAAAGGAAAACTAAAAAAACAATATAAATATGTAACATTTTTATATTACTTATTAAACTCTGATTGGTATGAGATAAAGGGTGAGAGTAAGTATCTCTGTCTTATTTCTCAAAGCATCAGAGAGAATATGCTTCTTAGAAGTGAAACCATGCATAGTAATATAGTGAAAGGATATGCTTTTGATTTAACGTAGCATATACAAATTTCAATGCAATAAATTATCCTAGAACAGGTCTACTTTAATTTATATTTCCACTTAAAATTTTCAAAATCATGAAAATTACTAATTTCAAAGTAAGGAATCCAAATCTTAACGTAACCATACCAGATCACTATATTTGAAGTATATTTAATATTGTTACCCTATTTATGCACATGCATGTGGCATATGAATATATGATACTTTCTTATTTTATGATTTGTCTAACATATATATAAGCTTAAGCACAAATATTAATTTTTCCTGATATAATATTAGCAAATCAAATCACATATGACATGACATGAACTAAATTGTTTCATTACATTAATAATTAACAGACAGACAAGGTTTCTATACTCCAAGAAGCTACCAATTACGTGAAACAACTTCAAGAACGTGTCTCTAAGCTAGAAAAAGTGAACAAGGGTAGCAATGAATCAATTATATTCCTAAATAAGATTGAAATGTTTGAAGATGAAAATGGCACTTCTAGTGAAACAAGTTCTGAGGATTGTTGTAGACCCATTATTGAGTTACTCCCTGATGTTGAAGCAAGAGTTTTTGGGAATGAAGTACTTATTAAGATTCATTGTGAGAAGGAAAATGGCATTGTGTATGAAATATTTGATCAGCTTCAAAACTTTCATCTTTGTGTCACTGGTAGCAGTGTGTTACCCTTTGGTAACTCTACTCTTGGTATTACTATTATAGCTCAGGTATGCATTATTACTTTTTCATGCATTTTGTGGAATGTTTCAGAATCTAATAACACTTTAAATCACTTACACTAAAAATTATTTTTGAATGGTAGGAGTCCCACATTAAGTAGAATAACAAACTCAATGATATTTAAGTCATAAGACTTTCTTATCTAATAGACTAATCTTTTGGGTTGGACTCTCCTCGTGTGCTTAAGTCCTAAGAGCATTGCTATTCAATGGTTAGAGTTTCAAGTTTCTAAATTAAGATATAACACAAATATGTAATTACAATGTTTAGTGTGTAGATATGTAATGAACATAGTAATCTTACATCTATAGAAATGTTGAAAAAAGAATGAAGTATGAATCATATTTTGAAGTATTAATTGATGTATTGAATTGCTATAACTTTCTATTGCAGATGTGTGAGGCGTACAAAATGTCAGTGAATGATGTAGTGAAAAACCTAAGGCAAGTTCTATTGAAAAACATACCTTGTAATACGGATCCATTCTACTCTACACTAAAATATCTTTAGTCTTTTTACACTCTTTTTATGTGTAAGACTACTTTACAAGTGTTGACTTTGCTCATGAATGAGCCCATGAATGACACTCAGGCTCTTTCCTCCAAAAGCTCACAAACAAACTGATTTAGTTAACTTTCCTTTTTAGTTAGTCAGTTAGTGTTTAGTTAGTTAGTTAGTTTATTGGTTATATATATTTAGTAGCCGTGTATGTTTAGATCAACAATTTTTCTTCTTTTCAATATTCAATAAAATTTCTCATAGATGTTATTCATAATATTCTTTCCTTTCTTTCTTGTTATAAGGAGTGTGAGTTTTCACAACAAGTGCGTTTCTATAAGGCAATCATGTCTTGTTTGCATGAAAAATATATATTAAAAAGACAAATGAAAATAAATCGTAAAACGACAACCTAGTCAACAACACTAAAAACAACAAAGAAGACAAAATAAATCTCGGTGAGTAAGAGATATGGAGGAGGAAGGAAGAGACCATGGGGGAGGTTGTCTGCCGAGATACGCGACCGTATTGGTCGGTGTATACGGTCCGTGCCGCTACTGGCTGGGAACCTTTGAAATGGTGGAGGATGAATATGCTTGTATAAGCAGTTGTAGGGTTTATTTTTTTGTTTATGGGATGGTGCATGCATGAGACTTATTATCATGGTGCTTATTTTTGGATGAACCTGTGTAATCATGTTAATGAAGGAACATACTTTTTTATGAATGTGTCTCTACAAATCTTTTAACCGTGTATCAACCTTTTTTCCTCATAATCTAGGAAACATTATAGTATTAACAAGATACAGAGAGAAATAACTAGCAAGTAGAATTTATATATAATTAGTTGGATGTGTCTCTAATAAATCTTTTATATTCCTTACAATGGCTATGCATAGGTTATTTTCTACATGGTCTAATAAAAAAGGAGTGTTAACTCTTGAAGAATAGAGAGAGACCTAGATTACAGTTTAACCGTTTAACCAGTAATAACAGTTTCAGTGACAAATAAGAATCACAAGTCATTTCCATCAATAAGCATAGTAAGCTTCCAAGTTTTACAATAAACAAGTAACAATCATCGCAGATACAGAGAACTTCACTACAATAATCAAAATTCTTGATTTATCTGTAGAACACGTAATTACATTTATGAGTAAATATTTTTAATGAGAATGGAGGGTGCCCCCAAAGAATTTTCAACAATGAAGAAAACTGTGACAAAAAAATGGAGCTAAGGTTCATGTGTTAGGATTTCTACACTACCCTCAGTACCTTAGGGCTTCAGGAATAAACAAACAATTTCCACATCAGTTTTGACTTAGTGGAAGAAAGTGAATGTTTTTGGTCTAACCCATCTGATTCATAAGCTAATTCAATGCATGGTATTGGATCTCAAACTCTCATCAACAGGCAAATTTAAATCAGGGAGCACAAATGTATATTCTTGGTTACCAATCTCTTGTGTTTTGAAAGAAGCATTTGCTGCAGATACAGCTGAGTTATCATCAAGAATCTTATGCCTGATGGTTTTTGGGGAGACAGGTTTCCCAGAAATCTGAATGGTTGTCGTAGCTGTTTTAGAGTTCTGTCTTGACTCCAAATCAAGCTGTCACAAAAGGTTAAGGAAATATTAGATTCTAATGTAACATTTTCTTGTTCTATAGATATTATTTATTCATCATTCAAAATGTTATCAGCAGAGAATATGGAATGCAGGTACTTTAATGTTCTAAATTGCGGTCCGCAATTACAATTGTAGATATGATATTGCAGTTTTGACCATCTGCAGCATAGTTAATATTAAATGTAGCAGCATGGCCACATTTTCCCACAAATGTGGTACTAAATACAGCATAAGGACAAGTGCAATATATAACCTTGGTACTCAATATTGAATCAGAGATCAATGCTTCTTATGTTAGGCGCCATGTCAACTATAATGCATCAGATTTTAGTAAAAGTTAGAAGAGGAGCACAAGGGTCACCTTCATTCTTTTTAAGCTTTCATTTGTGGCTCTATGTTTCTCAACAGTGACACGCAAGGATGCCAGTTCCTGTTAAGAAATTCAATATATCAATAAACAAACCATAAGAAATATATATCTTCAAGTCAAAGGGTCATACAAATTGTGAACAAAAAAGAAGCTATCTATGAAAACAAAGCACAAATCATACATTTTTCAAAATTTTCCTTTCCCGCAACAACAAATTTTCCTCCTCTTTTAGTTCAGCTAAAGTCTGCAAAAACAAAATAGAAGTATAAAAGGATTATGATATGTTAAGCAGGTAAGTGAAAACAGGAAAAACAAGTATGCATTTTGTTAGTGTTGTATCAGTAGCCTGCAACAATGACACGAGATAATCTTTACTGGCTGAGTCACGACCAGGTCGCTCTCTTTAAGACGTTTCGTGGTACTGCCTCAAGGTGCAAGCAGACTATCAACCACGCCGTCCCCAGGATAAAACAGCCCAGCTCTCTGTTATACGATATCTTACTGCACTGTAAGAATCGCTCTCGAATACACCCAAAAATATGGCTACCAGTGCCAATTCAGAAATACCCACAATATTGGAATCTTATTCCAACTCTAGTGCCACGGAAAGAAAGGGAGAGAAGGAGGCCGGAAATGCGTCGGCAGAAAATATGGAGGGAGAAAGAAAAGAGCAAGTAAATTCGTACTTGCTCTTGGTGCAAGTATTAATGAGGAGGGGAGGCCTCTATTTATAGTGTGAGGCCTCCAACCGACCCTCCATCCAACGGCCCAGAAAAAATGCATCTACGGCGTGGAGGAAACTGGGGCGCGGATCCACCTCCTCAAATACCGGGTCATGCGAGTCATGCGGCGACTCGAGCATGTTCTCGATCCTTCCTCCCTCACGTCCTCACGTGTGGTGACTTGGTCAATCATGACCTGGTCATCCACACGGCCCGAATACATGGCAAAGGCCCACCGACCTGAACACGAGCCGAGCCAAGCCGAGCCGAGCCGGCCGGACGGCGGAGGTGGTGCGCGCGTGCGCGTGTGTGTGTGGAGGTTTTGTTTGTGTGAGTCCTCACCCACTCACAAAACCCATTGTACCCCTTGGGGCACACCCCAATGGTGGGACTTGAGCCTTATAAGGCCTTCCACCTTCCCTTCTCCAACCAATGTGGGACTTGGAGAGTTTTTTGAAATTCACACTCCAAGCTCCCTCTTTAATGGCCACTTTAATGTGCTTTAATGCATCTTGAAACCAACTCTTTTCAACAGTTAGGTATATATATTCAAGTGTGAACTCCCACATGAGATATGAGGGGAAAAATGAAAAAATTTATAAGTGGAAAAGACCCATGAAACCATTGTCATAAAGTTTTGGTTCAAGACGTGATATCTCACTTGTAATTTCCCATACTGCTTGTAACTTCCAACCCAGATTTGATAAATCAACTGGGTTAACTTATGACTCATTAGTTAGGAGCTTTTAAGTCATTGCCATCTTTATCAAACACTACTATTAAGTCATTGCCATCTTTATCAAACACTACTATTAAGTTGTGTTTGCTTTCACTTAAATTAAAACTGATTAATATTATAATTATACAAGCTTACCTGCAAAATATAAAATCACTAGAGATATTTTTCACAACATTTTAAATACCAAACTATACTTCAATGTAAGTGTGGCTGTCAACACTGAAAATTTTGTCTTGCATGGAAAAGTAGGAAACTATGAGCTATATATTGGCATCTAATCTTAAGTCATTCAAACTAATTTTAACTCTCAATTATTTGCACTTTGCTTTAAGCATACTCAATGAAAATCTTTAAACTAGTTTATCATTCTATTAACAATAATTACCCAATCAAGTCACATAATTAATTTATATCATTAAAATATATATTATTATATATATATATATATATATCATCCCACTAAAAACCACAAAATATGCACAACACAATTCAAATGATTATTAGAAACTTGGAGAATATAGACAAACACAAAAATTATTTACCTTTTTTCTTTTTGACTTTTTGGTAGTGGTTGTTTCACTTGGATTAGCAATCTGCATAATACCGAAAATAGGAGAGTTGAGAAAATTTATAATACAAAAACAAATTCTCTGAAAATATGTAGTATAAAAAATACTTTCCAACTTTTCAAACCAACCACATTGCAACAAGTAATATAAAAAAAATATTTTCTATTTTTATGATTTTTCTCGTTAATTAAGTGTCACTTTTAATTGGATTGGGACACCATTCAAACAAAAAACACAGAAATAGTTATTTAAGCTAGAAACAAGGGCCACATCAACAATCACAGTGCTTAGAGACATAATTTAAGGGAAAAGAATCTTCTCTATTAATGGAGAGACAAGTTCTTGATTTTGCACTTACCATCCAGAGTATGATTGTAATATCATTATTTTTAAGGGATAAAAGTGTCCTACTATTTTATATTTTTGCAAGTTCTTGATTTATGTTATTTTTAAGGGATAAAAGCGTCCTACTTGACTCTCCATTAATAGAGAGGATCCTAACCCTAATTTAAGATATATTTTAGGACGAAGAAATATTTTTCATGCGAAAGGACGACGTAGATACAGAATGGGGTTAATCATTAATCATAAATTATGGGGAAAATGGAAGGTGAGCTCAAACCTGTTATCTTATAAAATAAAATAAAATAAAAATCTCAAACACTAGAAGTCTACCACAAACAACACGAAGAGGAGAGAGAATAGACTAATAGGTAGTTGCCACTAGCCACGAAAACACGCTACCCCAAAAATCACTTCTGTATAGTTTATGAGACTTCTCTAATGGAAAAATAATTTTTTTACTTTGACTTTTAAGAATAAAAATGTAATTTCAATATAAGTAATAAGAATATAAATGTTATTTTATTTTATATTTTCCTTGTTTTTCATTCAACTTGAGATTTCAATATAATTAATGAGAATATAAATGTTATTTTATTCTATGTTTTCTTTATAAGTCTCACTCGTCCTTCACCCAACTAGTCATTCATGACTCCATGCGTTTAATCAAAGTCACCCCTTTCTCTCAGACATCTTTTTTCTACCAATCAACTACAATTCAAATTATAAAAATATTACACCTCGTTTCGTTTCTACCTATTTAATCACTACAAAAATCAAAAATCAAATTTCTACTCAAAAATTATGAATACAAATTTAAATAGTCAAAAAGTTAGTCACTAATTCACTATAAATGCTAAAATTCATGTTTGGGACATTTTTAGGGTAATATTAAAGGAGCAAAATAAGTTTTACTTAAACAAATAACGATACCAGTTCATAAAGTTTCAGTGTAAGAGGGTAGAAGCGTAAATTTGAGTTTCTTTCTTCATTAGCTGCTAACCGCGTTGAATGGCATTTTCGTGAAATTCATAAAGAAACAAACTGACTCACACTTACACGAATAAATGAGTTAGGATTGGAGACTAAGTATTTTAAAAACCAAAGTGAAATGTAAATTTTAATGACACATGTATATTTTTTAGGATAAAACTTAAGGTAAAGTATATAGTGGAACATGAATGACATATTTATTAAATTTATAATCAATCATATTTTACCTTGAAAGTAAACAAAAAAATTGACATGTAATAGATTATTTGTATTACTTTAAGTAAGTTCTCCTATTTTTTAAATTCCATTTTTATCATTAAAGAATAAAGTAAAAAGATATACTTGTCCCTCGGATCCTAATTCAAATAAAACATGATTGGTTTAAAAGTTCCATATTTAAAAAATATATTACTACTAATTCGTAAGAGTTATGATAGAGTTTATTTTTATTTCATAAAACTTCAACAATTAAAGCGAGAAAGAGATGTGGAGAATGGAAAGTTACCTTAGATCTTGAGGTTTGAACGTGTTTGTTACGGTGGCTGGTGTCTTCATATACATCGACGGCACCACCACTTGCTGAGGTTGCGCCGCTCCAAGAGAGTGGAGTGGTTGGGCTGGTTGTGGGTTCAGGTTTGATTCTGGGTAGGGACCTGGAGCGGCGTTGACGGACAGTCCAGTAGAGTTGTAGATGAGAAGTAGGAGGAGGAGGAGGTGACGGCGGATGGTGGAGGAGAAGGAGGAGGTGGACGACTATGGAATCATCGGAGATGGCTAGGTTGACCCAGTCATCGTCACACATATCTGAGTTTGAACAATGAAGAAGGAGTGTGATAGTGTTGGAATGTTATAAATGTTTGAAATAGAGAATAATGAATCAGAAGGAGAAGGGTTTTGGTTTTGAAATAGAGTAGAGAATAATGAAAGGGAAGAATAATGGAAAAAACCAAGGTGGTTGGTTATTTGTAATTGGTGGAGATCACTCGTTTCACTTTTTTTTGTCTTAGTTTAATCAAAAGTTGGCACATATCAATAAAAATTAATTTTTATATATTATTTAGTGAAATTTGATTGATTTGGTACATGAGATATAATTTTTTGGGAATCTTATTTCCTTTCCCTAATGCTACTCTTTCTGCCATTAATCATATACATCATTATAGAAAATTAGTTGAGTTTAAGGCTAATCGGTAATTATTCAGTAAGGTCTACAAAAGTAATGAAAGGAGGAAGGTTTTTCAAAATTTATTCAAAGCACCATGTCATTGCTTTTTCACTATTTTTGGCAACAAATTGATAATGAACATTATGCTAGTACTACAACAAATTAATAATAAATTCGGCAAAAATGCATTTGGTCTCTAATCTCTAAATCCCAACCTTGAATTGTATTGCACAATTTCTAAGTGTTGGATTATTCCAAAGCCCCTTTCATCATCCTAAATCCAAATGAGATTTAAAATAATGAAGGCAAATGATTTATCTATCCATTTATCTATTTTATCCTCTAAATCTATCATCCACAATTACTTTATGTCACTATACAGTATAATGTTGCTGAATTGTCTCAATATCAAGTCCCTTTAGTTTCACCACAGACTCAACATGTCCCTTAAGTGTGTGAAGCTCTCTCAACCTATAAACAAAATACACAAAATTTGATTAGTTTCAACTTTCAATAAAAAAACGAATAACGGGAGGGATTCACTTACTCCATTTTAGCCCTCAATTCTAGGGAAATCCAATGATTTGAATTAGTGAGTAGATCTAAATCATTGAATTTCCCTGGAATTGAGGACTAAGATGTGAATGAATCCCTACCTATTTTATAACTATTGATCAAACTTTCAATGATTATATTGTAGGTGTGAAAAGGGTACTAAGAAAACTAGTGTGACATTAACATTTTCCACAAGAAAATGCATAAAGTACTTTACAAGAGATTAATTACCTTGCAACTTCAGCACGTTTCTTAGCTTGTTCAGCAAGTTCAGATAATTCCCTATACTCATTCTTTTCATTCAATATTTCTTCTGTTCCAGGAGGATTGAGACCATGGAGTGTGCGTTGAGCTGTAGCCCATTGTGCTTCTCTCTCACCCCTTCCATAATCCTTCTTCGAGGTGAAAGCAACCTGCATCGAAGATCATCGAAAACCGTAGTCGAAGTAAGAGACAAAGCTCAACTTTGGCATTTATATAGTACTTTTTAGAGTGCATTTTGAAGACCTTATGAAATGTTTGTTTTAGTTTTAAGAGTTCAATATATGAGAATAACTTAGGATACAAGTTTTTGACCCTCCTATCAGAGAGGCTTATGAAAATAAGCTCTTCATAGCTTATTGAATAAGTTACTCAATTAAGTTGTTTATTAAAAGTTTCAAACACTCCCTTAGTATAGATAATAACATTGAGATAGAAATTTTACCCTGCTCTCAGTAACATTATTCCATGCCTTGCCACTCAAGGCATATCGGATGATGAATTTAAGAACATCCAAAGGTATATAGAAAATAATGCTGTAGAGCCAAATGACACCAGCCCAACCCCATCCAATTCCTTTGATCCTTGCAAAGCCCCAATTTGCATACACAGCTATGATTGTTGCAATCTATGAAATTATTCAGATCTTAGTAGTTAGTACTACATGCAACCACAAAACAATATCATCAAACCAAACTCATTTTATCATTACAACTTACAAGTTGTGCTATAAGAAAGGCAACAATAAGAAGTAGGCCAGGGCGTTCGACGTAAGACCAGCTCCTCGACCTTGTAACGAAAATGAGAGCCTGACTTACAATACTCACTTGAAGGTAAACAGCTGCTGTGAGCTCATGGTCATTGTCCCTGATGGATCTCACACCAAATTTGTCCTGCCGATAAATAAATTTATCGGTTAGAACATTGCAGGTTACACTTCTACTAGTAGGTAATATCACCTGTCATTAGGCTTAAGAGGCAAAATCAAAATGTTGATGCATAGAAAACTGAGTGAGACTAAATGGAATAAGATAATAAAAATGTATGCATATGTGAAGTAACATGTGTTTTTGTGTCTAGGAGCAATATTGTTCTATATAAGTTAAGCCTCAAATAACTTTGCAGCAAAGGTGTTATTTACTTTTGCAATTTTCTCTTCATCTTACCGAGAAGAAGTTAGATGCATGAGCAGCCCAGAAGAAGACAACAGTCATAATAGCGAGGTAGGCACCGAGCACTACTCCTGTGCTAAAAATCTCCCTCAACTTCCATGAATCAGGTGATGGAGATGGCTTAACCCTATCCTTGGAAATGGTCATGATGGTGCCATCATTTAGTATAGCAATTACCAAAACCATGAAAGGTGAGAAATCAAATTTCCATATTAGAGCAATGAGCAAAAAGCCGAGCACAATTCGGATTGTTATAGAAACAGCATATATGGTGTAGTTTTTCATCCTCTGAAAGATGGCTCTACTTGTCAAAACTGCACTCACAATGACACTCAAACCAGGCTCGGTAAGGACTATGTCAGATGCACCTCGAGCTGCATCGGTTGCATCAGCCACTGCAATTCCGATATCTGCCCTTTTCAAGGCAGGAGCATCATTCACACCATCACCAGTCATCCCACATATGTGTTTCCTATCCTGGAGTCTCTTCACAATCTCATATTTGTGTTCTGAAATTGACATAAAATCATGACTCAAAGCACTTGCATGTGCAACATATAATTGCATGTGAAGGAACTCTATTTGAACCTCATTTTATTTGATTACACTAGTTCACTCTTAGCTCTTGATTTTTCTCACACTTGCATTCTCTTGGCTTGCTTGCAAATGCAATAGTCATGAGTACTTATAAAAGCCCTAGGTACCTCATATGTTGCAGGTGATATAATGGCTATAATAAGTATATACATGCATAGGAAAAATAAAAATACATGAACATGAAAAAATATGATAAATGAATTAATGTTAAAAACTTTACATTGACAATGCATGAAAATTCAAGTATCTATGTACCAGGGAATACACCAGCAAAGCCATCAGCTTTCTCAATAAGTTCATCAATTGGAAGAGATGCAACAGACTCATCCTTGTTCTGGCCAAGGAGTGATGAAGAAGGGTACATGTTACTTCCCATGCCAAGCCTTCTACCAGTTTCCTTTCCAATAGCTAGCTGGTCACCAGTAATCATCTTAACATTCACGCCGAGATGGAGAGCGCGCCTAATGGTCTCCGCACTGTCATGCCTTGGTGGATCAAAGAGAGGCAATAGACCCACAAATTGCCATGGTGCTCCTGCACTCTCCTTGGTCTTTTCTGGCACTACCTACATGTATATAGTAATTTACCACTTACCTATATACTATCCAAAGTATTTTGTAAACAATAAATCTCAACATCTGCATATGTTTAGTTTTTGTGAGTCATGTCATTTATAATTAGAAGGAACCATAACTTACTTGTCTGGAAACAGCAAGGGAACGAAGACCGCGCTCAGCAAATTTATCAATAATGGAAATAGCTTTCCTCTTCACCTCTTCCCTGAGATTGCAAAGTTCTATAATCTGCCAAGAAATTCAATATGGTCTACATAAGTGATGGACATTTTACAAGGAAGCAAGAGACATCTATATAAATATAAATATATACGATGTCAAATACGATATTTAAAACTCGATGTTCAAATAAGATGACTCATATTTACTTGCTCTGGTGCCCCTTTGCTAACTCGGTGCCAAGTACCCTCAGCGTCTATGTATGTTATCGCTGTACGCTTGTCCACCGGATTAAAGGGAAGGAAATGTACCTCTGTAATGCCATCTCTGGCCTGTACCAAGCAGAGGAAGGGTGTCAATACAGTTATAATCTATCAAAAGACCCAAGTTATGATAATCAATGTAAGAAAAGACTTCATGAATGTAATTTTTTTGTTGCTTTAGTCTAATTTATAGGTGTAGAATTTGTCTTGATAATGAATGCCTTTGTTACATTTAAGATACTATTGTAATTTCTGTAAACTTTCTAATGACTAAGGTGATTTAGCTTAATCTTGCAGACCAAGATACTCTCGAGAAGAAATTACAAACCTCCTTTGGATCACCCAACATTCCAACAATGCAAGCATCAATAGCATCTTGGTTCTCTACCCTAGAGGCCCTAGCTCCAAGTAAAATTACAGTGTCCTTGTCAGCATCTTTAATAAAAACCTGCATTAAAGACAAACCACTTCCACCATTAGTAAATATGACACAACTCTAAACATTTAGTTTTGTTCTTTGTACAACAATTTTAGACAACATTTGAGACAATCCACTCTTTCACACATTTTTCTACTCTACCTCAAAACACGCAAAATTCAATGTTGTCTAGAAATGTTATATATAAAAATGATTTGTGTGTCATTTTCTAACCTCAACCAAATTCTTATCAACAGTAAGCTTGTTCAATGTTAGAGTGCCAGTTTTGTCACTACATAACACATCCATTCCAGCCATTTCCTCAATGGCTGTCATTCTCTTTGTGATAGCACCTTGCTCAGATAGTCTATGGGAACCAATAGCCATTGTTACTGACAAAACTGTTGGCATAGCAATAGGAATCCCACCAATGAGAAGCACCAAAAGATTGTCAATTCCTTTCCTATACTTGCGGTGTTGAATTGGGTACATCACGATAATTTCTATCACCATGCCAATAGCAATTGTGCAAATGCAGAAGTTACCAATAGCTGTCAACACCTGTCCAAATTTGTAGCCATCAAAATGCACATAATCAGTAAAGTTCAATGCTTTCTTCACATTACTCCAAACATCATCTTAAGGGAATATAGTGCCACAAAAAGGCAGAACCTCAGAACACTTTTCATGAACATATTGTCAAATTTTTACATGATTTAGTATGCTTTTTGACTATTAGATAGATGGGTAATCTCAACTACTTTATTCCATTTCATGATTACACTTAAATATAGCTTTAAAATTTTGTCAAAACTATACTTTATAACAAAAAGTTCTAACTATTTTTAAATTTGCATGGACAGTTAGGAATATTTAGTACAGAATCCAAACAAATATATAGAATCTGTTTTGTGTTTTATATATTCTGTAAATAGAAGAGACAAAAGAGCGGTCCAGTGCACGAGGCTCTCACTTAATTTGGTTTGGGGAGGATAGACGTACGCAGCCTTACCCCGACAAGTGGAGAGATTGTTTCCAGGATTTGAATACGTGACCTCATGGTTACTAAGCAATAACCTTACCGTTCAACCGAAAGAGGTAGAAATCAAAGAGAACAAATAGACTAGAACATTTTGTGTACCTTTGTACATAAAAACAAGAGATAATAATACCTTTTGGAAGTGACCAACTTGGTTAGTGCTATCAACCAAGTGAGCAGCCTTACCAAAGAAGGTGTGAACCCCAGTTGCAATGACAATAGCCTCAATCTCTCCTTGTTTAACAGTGGAACCAGAGAAGACTTCATCACCAGAGTTCTTAGTAACAGGTAAGGACTCACCAGTGAGTGCAGATTGATCAATCTTGAGGGAATCTC
The DNA here is from genome assembly GCA_009771035.1 of Lupinus albus. NCBI lineage: Eukaryota > Viridiplantae > Streptophyta > Magnoliopsida > Fabales > Fabaceae > Lupinus > Lupinus albus. Next base: position 1,604,813 of record CM020022.1, on the reverse strand, counting down.
CTTCCAAAAGACGAGCATCAGCAGGGACAATGTCTCCTAATTTGATGCTGATTATATCTCCTGGTACTAATATTGCAGCATCTTGCTCAGTCCACCTTCCATCTCTCAGAACCTATCAACCATTCAAATATTAAACATGTCATGAACAAAACATTAAGATCCTACTCATGCAAGAAAAAGTTTGTGATATTCACCTTAGCTAATAAAAATATTGTTAAAGTAGGAGTTATGACTCATATAATGAAAGTGATGTACATTAAGTGGTTATTCAATAAGTGATAATCACTAGAAGTTTATGACCTTTCTGTAAGCACATTTTAGCTTATTTCTTAACTTTTGTTTAAGTGCTTATGATAAGATAGACTCAAATAAGCATTCATAACATATGTCCAAACAGCCCTTAATGGTCTATTTGCGAGTTGAGTTTTGGAAGAGAAGTAAGAGAAATGGAAGGCTTGAGAACCATGAAATATACTGATGAGATGACTTCAAAGTCTCATATTTCTCTTCTTTCCCCTCTAAAACTCGACTCGCAAACAGAACCTGAATGATTCATAATATAAATGTATTCTTACTCTAAAAATGTTTCTAAAATTAAGGATGTAATAATAACTCTAGCATTATATTATACCTTGGTTTTGGGAGCAAGACCTGCCATAAGTGCTGCAGCTGCATTGCCTGCATTGTTTTCTTCTATAAAGCTAATAGTAGAGTTGATAACTAACAGCACCATTATTCCAACAAAATCCTGCCAATCTGGTGGCTGACCCTGCAGTTTCAAGAAGAGAGAATGAGACACAAAAATGAAGAGAAAAAAGGGAAAACATAACCAAAATATGGTATTAGTTAAATTAAAAGCATGCATTACTTACTCCTCCATTTGCCAATGCAATGGCCATGATAGCAGCAATTTCCATGACCCATGAAAGAGGGTTCCACATAAAGCCCAAGAACTTGAGCAACTTGCTTTCCTGTTTGAAACAATAATGTTTGTACAAAGATGTTATGAGACTATCACTCTTTTTCCTTACATGTTTACGTTGGTAAGTAAGTCCTACATCACCTAACTCATTGTCTTGGGAATGGTTTAAATACATATTGGAGTACTCATCTCTTGACGAATTGGTTTTGAGATGGAACCTTAACATGGTATTCGAACCAAAGCCCAACTTCTTTCCGGTTGTCATGGGCCAAAAGATGCCATTTAGTTATGGGTCAAAAGTACCCTTTGCTTAGTCCGACAGACTTATGTGGAGGGGGCATGTTGGGAAGTAAGTCTCACATCTCCTGCCTCATTATCTTGAGAATGATTTAAATACATGTTGGACTACTCCTCTCGTGATCGATTGGTTTTTGAGATGAAACCTTAAAAGTTTCGTATACATGTTTTATAATCATTGATCTAGACACTACTTTGTTTACAAAAAAAACCAAATTATTTATTTATTTATCAATGAGTGTAGTGTAAGAATATTATGAAGGAATTTATGATTACCTTCTTTTCTTCCAACTTGTTGGGGCCAAAAACTTCGAGTCTCTTTTGGCCTTCTTCATTGGTGAGTCCTTCTTTGGAACAGTTCAATTCTCTGAACACTTCATCAACAGGTATACGTTCCTGCATTAATGCATGCACGTTGCATTATAAATCTAACAACAAAATACAAAGAAATAAAGAAGAAAAGAAACTAAAATAAAAACTAACAAGATCCACTGTTTCCTTCTTAATATCTTCGAGGCTTGTCATGTTGTTGTTAATTATTATTACTACTTGTTTATTTTGAGACTAAAAAGAGAAAGAAAAATAAATAATAGAGAGTGAATAAGTTTGTTGTTTAAGGAAAAGAAAAATGTGAAATATATCTATATATAAGGATTGTACTACTGATGATTCATGCATTATGGTGCATGTGTGAGTGAGAGCTTTTCTATTCTATTCTCTGCCTCTAAAACTAGTCTACAATTACTCATTCCCACTCGTTCACTAACAAACTTGGTCTTTTTTTTTCTTTATTCACTCTCTTTCTCTTTTTTGGTTATATCTAATACTAAGACACTGAAAAATTAAAATTAAACTAAGCAAGAAAAAACCATGCATCAATGAAAAATATAAAAATAGCAATGTAGCGGGATTTGTGGTCATTCACTTTGGCCCAAGTCATGCGCTTAGATAGGAAAGTCTATTAATGAAATGTGAGGTGTACATTGATTTGATAATTTATAATTCTTTTATTTAAAAATACGTTAAAATCTATAGTTCGAGTTTGGTTCCAGGCATAGATTCCTTATATATTATTGAAGTGTCATTTTCTTTTCATATGCTACACCAAACATAGTCATTCTTTCTTATTATATATTTTGAAGCGTATAAAGTTTGAAATTTGATATGTTCATTGGTCTCTATATACTAAGATTCTGAAGTGGTTAGAATATAGTGATGAATTAGTTGAATAAAAAGGACCCTTTATGCATATAAGCAGGGTTTGTCAATAAATATAATAATGTAACCAGCTGAGTGAGGTTTGTGTGAACTTGGTATCTTAAAAATTCAACAATACAGAAATAGAGCAGAATATTAAAGTCTAAGCAAACATGTTTAAATAATCCACTTTAGTTCACTACGGATCAAGTTAATGAATAAGGCAGTTCAATGCACGAGATTCTTATTAATTGGAGTATAAGATGGTAGATGTACGCAACCATATCCAGAAAAAACGGGAGGCTGCTTCCAATGTTTGAACTATGATCTCATGGCCACTGAGGAACAACATTACTGTTGCGTCAAATTCGTCTTCGTCTAAGGTAGTGAAGTGAATGTGACATTTTATGTTACTGAAAGGAGGATATGCTTAATGTTTAATTTGATATGCTACTAAAGGTAAAAAGAAAAGAACTAGCATATATTATACAATCTCACTAGCCTAACTGAGATGTTGATACAAAATCAAAATTCACTACAGCACCTATCTTTCAGTGAAGATGATTGACAACCTCAAGGTTGATGATCATATAAGATATTGATGAACAAGATCCAGTTTTTGCTTCAAATTTACAATATTCCTAAATATTTTAATCAAAAAATGGTGAGATATGAAGACTTAGGCATGCAGCCACAAGTAAAATAGACATTCCAACCAATGTGCTATTACTAAAAATATGAGAGTTCTTAATTATATAATACTTCAATACTAAAGTTTGAATAATAATAATAATAATAATAATAATAATAATAATAATAAGGGTTGTTTGTAAATCCTAAAAACATGATGTATGTTTTCTTTTCTTCTACAATTATTTAATTTGGAAAGTTAGGATTAAGATTGGTGATAATAACTTTTTTCTTATTTGCCCCTGTCATACTAGGTCTTAGGCAATTATCCTTTGTTTGTTGCCCTTAAGGTGGTCTCAGAGTCAGATTATTTAAAAAAAAACAAATTTTAACATTATATATAGATTAATGTTAAAGTTAAGGAAGTGAGTATAATATTTTAATATTGAACATATTTATTTTTATCTTCATTTATGCTTTTATCTTTTATGGATATACATTTAAAAATGTAACAATTTCTTTAAAGAACATGACTCATACTTATTGATTGATGCCAGAATCCATGTTAGGAAACATCAACAATCCTATAGTCACTTCAGTAGATCCCCTATTAGTGTGAAATTATGATGATTATTAACTGTTCTAATCACTAGATTCAGCAACTTTTGCATCCTAATTCCATCACTGAACTTATGCTTAATGATTAACATGGAATTAAGTTGTAAACATCATGCAGATATGGACCTACAAATTTGTGGACTATACTATAAGATATATATATTGTAGGTAAGAAATCAAACCAATCAATATTTAAAATATTATAATTAGGGAAGATACGCATTACTCTAAGAGTAAGTGGAAAAAACCTACTTAACATCATAGTCATTCATTTTTTGAAAATTCAATGGTTTCAATTAGTGAGTACATTTAAACCATTGGATTTTCCAAGAATGAATGACTATGATGTTGAGTAGGTTTTTTCCACTTACTCTTGGAGTAATTGAATCCCCTCATTTATAATTAAATGTTTCTTTGGAAATGATGTGAAGTAGGTAGGTGTCTTATTTTCACATGCCTTGCCTAACCTACTAATTTGGTCCCAACAGGGAAGGTCTATTTCTCCAACTGCAAGTGGGTCAAATTTGGAGTCACTAAGACATATCACAACATTGAATTTGTGAACATTTGGTGGACCAATCTTGCATAAGAATTATAATAATAATAACATTCACTAGCATCCAAATTTCTACACTGTGTGAACCTTTGTCACTCAAAATGTGAACAGACATACCTTGATCCAACAGTCCCAGGTTGACAATAACTACTCTGTCAGATATAATAACTACCAAAGATAACCTCTTTTTTTTCCTTAGGGAGACTGAGAAGTTAACTACAATAACAACATAAACATATTAGATATCCAAAACTATGATAGTACATTCAGTATTTTGAACCTTGCCTATGTTTTTGGAGGAATCTAATAATACATGTAGACCCTTTGAATTAATATTTTTGAGATTAAATTTTTTAAAACAGCTAAAGGCATTGAAGAGAATTGCCTCAACAATTAATTGAGAAAGTTTGGTTGAATTTAATTTCAAAGTTTAACTAACTTTCCTACTAAATGTGTTAGCTTTTGGCCATGACAGAGAGTTTGAGTTGTTTATGCTATTACAAAGCAAAATTTTAAGTTTACTGCAACTTTAAACTTCTAAATAAACCCACAGAAAATTCACTAAAAAAGTTAAAGCAAATAATATCAAGACACAATCTCTGGCTGGTACCAAAATGCATATACAGGTTCTGTAACTACAGAGATACATGAACACAAACAAAATGAAAAAAGGATTATAACTCTTAGTCTAACAAGTTAAAGCAACATGAAGGGATGTGTTGAGATCAGGAGCTCAAACATTTTTGAGATCTATTGCAAAATAGCTAATTTAAGAGCCGGACTCGAAAACACACATCTTAATCCTAAACCTTAAGACATTAGGTTTCGGGGTTCCTCGGACTGTGAGGCTTATTTCACTCACACTTGTATCTAGTCACACAATTAGAGTTTAAGGGACAAGTCGAGTTGCTGCACCTGTTCTTGTTTAGTCTTAAAATGGTTTATATTAGAAAACCAGTGACCTCCATATCCCTCTGGAACAGTACTAGGAGAAAACAACTCCAACCTTGTTATGCCAGCACCAGCCAAAGATGAATCAGTTTCTGCCACAACATGAAGATTTCCAATAGCTGGTTTTAAATCCATATGGTGCCTCTTCCAACCATTTAGGCCTTTGGAACGGGACAAACCAAAAAAGGGTGTTTGATAAGAAGGTTTGTTAATCATAGAATGCACCTGAATTCCAAGTGATCTATTATATGAGCCATGCAAAGGCAATGAAGCCATGCTTGAGAATCTGTGTCCAAAATCTACTAAAACTGCAGCACCAGCTTTGTGTCCTCTTTTTGCAAAACTTCTTTCACGTTTGTGTGCATTTTGGTGTCCACCAAGTGCCTGTGAACTATAGAATTTCCTTTGGCAGTAGTTGCATGCAAAAATCCTTGGCTCCATTTCATTACCATGGCTAGATTCTGAGGAGTTCATGGATGAATTTGTATCAAAGCAGTTGATAAGGTTGAGTTCTGGCTTTATGCTTTCATTTGATGATTCTCTTTTACTAGAGAGACTTAGATCCAATAATGGTTTTGAGCATAGTGGAGTGTCTGAAAATGATTCATATGGAAATGGTTCTGATCTTTGAAGGTCCATGTGGAAAGAATTCTGCAAAAAAATTATTTCTAGTTGGTGATGAAAGTTTGGTTTCACAATAAAGATGAAATTTATAAAGATGTAACACCAAAAAATGCTTTGAACTATGTCATATAGAGAGAAGTAGATATCACCAATCTATGGTTAGAAGGTCCTAATATAAAATAGATCTCTTATCCTAGGTCTATGTCCTATATACTGTCTCATGCTAATGAAAACATATCATGTTGATTAAAAAATTTAACCATTTATTATTATTGTTATTTTTGCTCTATTATCATTGAACCGAAACAACATATGAGACATGATATGTGACAACATATATTTGTTACTTAAAATAGCAAGAACTAAGAAAGACATCAGGTTAGTGTAAGTGACTATAAAGAGCATGATTTTCCTTAAATAAAGTCTGGAGTTAGAGTATTGTAACTAAAAAAATACTATCTAACAAACTTTGTCCTCTTAAAATTTAATTAGATTTGTGAGGGTTTAATGTGATTTTTTAATACAAGGAATCTCAAACAATAAAATAACTGAGACATTCCTTTGTGTATAATTGAGAGAATTGTACTATAATTCTACTTACCAGTTTGATAGGAACTTCCAAGGAACAACCATGTACAACTTTTGCTAGCTGATATGTCATTGGATGTTTTTTCTTTTATTTGTCTCCCCACTTGTCCTTTTTCCCTTAACATTTCTTTCTTGGGTTCTGCCATTTTTTTTTTACTTTTTTTTCTTCTTCTTAATTACTTAATTGTGTGGTACTTAAAATCATTCACTCATAACTTAATGTATATATAACATGGCTAATACAATTTGATTTTGACCTCAATGTTTAGAACTTTAGTTTCACAACCTTGCTATATACTATATTTGTTTCTTTACTTTTTGTTAAATACATAAGTACTACTAGCTTTTATTAATATGATAATTCGTCAATTATCAAGTAAAGGTGTTGCATAGTTCAGTGTAACATTTCAGCATGAAAACTGACCTAAGTTACAGATTTCCTCTAAAGTTTGTTACTTCATGTGTAAATTACTTACGGAAAAAATAGCTTTGAAATTTGAGCTTCACAAGAGATTCATCATCCAATCAGAAGTGGTTATTGTTTGTGTTCTTTGTTCAAATAAAATTGAATTCTTAGACAATTTGTTTATTTCTTGTGAGTTTGTTGAAGGGTTTTATTCTTGGATTGGAAAATATGTAATTCTTACTGATTATTGTCTCTTCCTCTTCAAACTTCACCTAAGTTTATACGGTAATTCAAAAAGAACTTGCCTTTGGAGTATGCTCTAATTCTTGTAGTTTGATCTATATGGCTTATGAGAAATGATGTGTTAAATTAGTTTTATTCAAATCTAATTTAGGTAAGATTGTGGTCTTGATTTTTGTTAATCACAGGTGTCAACAATCATATTTTTGCAAATTATTGTGTGGACCCTATTTTGTACTTTAACATATTGTTAACTGTTTTACTTCTCTAATTGTGCTTTCTTAATATATTTTCTTCCTTTAGAAAAAAAAAGTAAAATTATACTTTGGGGGTTTGAACCTATGCCTATAACACTTTGGTTTGTTTTAAAATTTTGGAGGGAAATGAAAGAGAATGAAAGATTTAATAGCCATGAAATACACAGTTAAATGACTCCAAAACCTTCTCTTTTTATTTATTACCTTCCAAAAGACAAACACTAAATTTATTTTCCATACCTATTGTACTAGTATTGTTGATGTCACATCATATATACACTAAGGTAAGGTCACTAGTATTATCATGTTACAATTCTCTGTACCAGGTTATAATTCTCTGTACTTTTTGATAGTTGGGCATGGGTCCTTTTCCTTAGCCAAAATTATTTTTGTTAACATGATAGTGTTTCACTTAATAATTGAAGCCTATTCTAGGATTTTCAGAATGGAATTTGATGTCCACTGCAAAAACATGAAATGAACAATACCCATATAGACACATCCAATCCCATCCTTCACCTTAAAGGGCCTTCATCCATCATTCATGTTCTTTACTGTTTCACCATTATGCTTTTTTGTCTAACACCACATGCAATGTGCCATAACATTTTTAACACAAACCAGTCTAATTTCAAAAAAAACATCCTAGATAAGATGGTTTTTCTGATTTTTGTGTCGATTATGACATAAGATCATTGAAAATAAAAGTAAATCAATTGATTGATATCCCTATTGTAATGTATATCCAACATTTTCTTTTTCTCTCCTTCCCCTAAGTTGAATTATAAGGGTGAAAACAGATCAAGTCAGACCAGACTTTGCCTTAAATAGGTCGAGCCTATATAGTATATAGGAGTATGAGTCTGGTCTGTTAGTTTGTTTAAAAAAAATATTCAAAGCCTAGGTCTGACGTGTTTACTAAAAAAGACCGATCTGACCTGTTATAGATAATGTAATAGGCCCCTGATTGGCAGTTTGAGTGTTTACGCCCTTATTAAATTATCAATTATCTCCCTACTCTCTTCCAAGTGGAATTGTTATTTATTCACAAAGAGTTCTATGTTAGCTACATTAGGTAGCATAGTTGAATCATGCATGAAAATGTTTGGTAACGTAACACAATTATTATAAACCTAAAATGTTGTAGCTTTTGTCTCCTACCACATGTTCATGAGTCTAGGCATAAATTAAGCAATAATCAATTTCTAATAATCTCTAAGTACTAAGCAAAATTGCTTATAATCAAAGCACAAATAAGGACCCCTTTTGCTCCCTTCTAAGTTCTAACCTTTCCCTTTTCCACATGGTTGGAACCTTTTTTCCTTTCAACCTCATTTTATTGTCACAACAACAACCAATATAAAGTGTTGGACACAAGCAACTTAGGTTGCATTGTTAGCATGCAAGTGCATTCATGTCCATAACAATAATGTTATTTGTATATTTCACTTCTACTTCTATCATTTTGAGATAAAGAAATTAAAAAGAATATAATTTTGCATCCTTATATTTGTGGGGAAGGCTAGGCAAATGGAGTACAAGTTGTCTACGTCACTTCTCTATGTCACCAATTACAAATTGACACGTCAATTAAAGTTGCACTATAATAACTAACCAAAAGTTAACAAAACATAAATGTGAGCATGTAATTGGTGACACATAAAAGTGACATAGACAACTTGTGCTCAGGCAAAGGACCCCAAAAATTTAGTGTGGATAATTTTTTTCTTGATAGGAGTGGAGTTAATTATGGTAATTTTTCTCTTCAAAAATTAAAGTATTTTCCCATAAAAATACTACATTCTTATCAGATTAATTTTTATTAATATTTTAAACCATTCTATTATTTTTAAAGAGAATTTGAAATAAACATTCTTATAAGCTAATTGTTTAATACTTGATGCATTAAATTTATTTTTCAGAATTGAATGTTTTAAACTAAACTATATGAGTGAACAATACATCAATTGACGTATTAAATTACAAAAAAAATTCTTTCCCAGACTCATATTGCTCTAAGAATTATGTCAACTATTCAAATAAATGTTGCTTCACCAAAAAATATTTTTCAAAAACTAAAGTTAACAAAATCTTATTTAAGATTAAAAAATCCATACAAAGATGAAATAAGTTACCTTTAAATTAATTCATAAAAATCTTATTTTAGAATTTGTTTCATACTCAAAATACAGTTGGCTACCCCTTTTATATTTCTGATTTTCTTTTCCAAAAATTGTAGGCTTATCTATTAAATCTATAAATCAGGACCAATGATTCTCTCCATTAATAGAGAAGCAACTGCATATATTTCCTTTAGTTTTAATGATAAAAATATATTTTCATTAGAATGATGAATATATCATCGAAAGTTGTACAAACATGTCACAAGTTTATCCTAGCGAGCAAGGAAGGAATAGTGTTAACATTTGATGGATAAGTGGTAACTTTTAAGGTTGTTATCCCTACTACTGCTTGTGTTAACGTTGCTATGGATAAAATCCTTGGGAAGAAAGGATTGTGACAAGAAAAGGGTATCTTGTAATGTCGGTCTCATATAAGAAAAGCATTCATGGTGTGAAAAAATTAGATATACAAAAAAGAATGAACAACGTCCACTGCAAACTTTTCTTACATACATAACCTTTTGCATTAGAATAAGTTGTGTATATGTTCAATGTTGAAGAATGCATAATTGATATATTCACTAGGGTGTTAAGATTCATACCCCATGAATCAAGTTTCAGACCCCAACTTTTATGTAACCAAGTTTCTTTAGATTGCATGTTAATATGGTTATTATACTTAAATTCAATTTAACTTTTATATGATTTATTAATTTCTTAAACTATATAAATAACTTTAAAGATCAAAAGTTTCATAATGGATAGATGAAGTATATCATGCTACTAGTTTAATATTTTAATATTATTTTATAAAATTTGATTGGTTAGAGATATGAGGACAGGAAAATCCTGGGACAGAGGATCCTGGTCCGAAATTATCATCATGACCACTAAAAACATAAAGCCTTCTAATTATAACATATTCCATGTACATTGGTCAAGGGTCATGTTAGTACAACTTCCTGTTATTCACACACGTTTCTCTGTCTATGTCTCTTATTGACTTATTCATTTGAAAGGGTCCTTGGAACATCATGAATCATGATTATAATCTGACATTAGTTGTCGTATTTGAGTTGCAATTTACTTCCTTTCATCATGTGGGTATGGTGGGTTGTTCGTGGACAAATTTCTACTTAGGATATCTTTAAGAGATTTTGTGTCCTATTGGAAACAAAAAGTACTTATGCAAACCAATTTCTGTTTCTCTGCACAATAAAGGATTACTGGTGCAGCATTCATGTATATAACTTTAAAGTTTAAAATCAATTGGGCTCATGTGCAGGACTAACTATGAATTATACAAACTCCATATTCATTTGAAATTTGACTCGTTATTTAGCTCAATAAAATTGGTTGATAAACCAAAGGAGTCAAACTTGAGCTAAAGATCGGGTTGTTAAATAAACAAGTCGAAATTGAGTTAAGTAGAGTTCAACTCGTTACATTCATAATTTAACTCGATTATATATTGGTGTATAAATATGTATATATATTGTATGTATATATAAGTTTAGAGAATATTTAATTTTATATATTAAATAAATAATCACCATTTGAATTAATGAACTGAACTAAACAATTCGCGAACTCTTGACGAAACAATCCAATTTGGGCTCACGAGTCGAACTGAATCTTATGCGAACTTCAATCGAATCAAATTCGAGCTAGAAATATAGGTCGTTTTAAACTCAAATCAAGTTTCAAGTCAAACAAATCCTTATCAAAATAAATCAAGTGGAATTCTGATTCGCCTCTTTTACCACCATACTCATATCATTTCCTATTAGATCTTTATCTCCAGCACCCATGTTTATTGGTGTTGCAGTGACTTGTTGTAACACCCCGAATTTTAGTCTTTAAAATTTTAGTATCAGTCCTGGAAGTCTCGCTTGAGCGAGAGATTCTCGCCTGAGCGAGAAAGGATCACCTGGGAGGGTGAAATCCTGAGCTATACTGGAGGATTCTCGCCCGAGCGAGAGTTGTCTCGCCCGGGCGAGAAATGACAATTTTGGGATGTTAACACAGTGTAATCGATTACATGGTCCTTGTAATCGATTACATGCTGATACCTGATCAAACATGTGTAATTTTTCATGATGTAATCGATTACATGATCCCTGTAATCGACTACATGCAGATATCTGATCAGACATGTGTATTTTTTCATGATGTAATCGATTACATGGTCCCTGTAATCGATTGCATGCAGATATCTGATCAGACATGTGTAATTTTTCATGATGTAATCGATTACACTGTACTCGTAATCGATTACACTGTACTCGTAATCGATTACATAGTATTAAAAGTATCAGATATGTGCATCTGACACAGTGTAATCGATTACACACTTATGGTAATCGATTACACTCGTAGCAGTGACTATAAAAGTAAAAAAAAAAGGGACCTAGAAACCCCAATTTTCATTTTCTTTATCCCCATTTCTCTCCCAACGGTGGTTCCACCCAAATGGACCATTTTTTCCTCCACTAAGCCTCAAAACTCATCAAAACTTTCCTCTTGCTTCATGGTGACACATTTGGAAAAGCTTGGAGGTGAAAAAGCAACAATGGAGGTTGGAGGAGATGAAGGGAGATGTGGCTTTTTGCGGAGCAACGGAGCTTACGTAACCTAAGGTGAGGGAGAAGACCATTGTGGTCTTAGAGTATTTCATTAGAGTCATCATCTCCGATTTCCCTCAAGAATCGGAGCATATTAACGGATAGAAACTCTCTTCGGAGTTTGTGGTCCATGTGAGAGTCTATATTTTACATGAGGATGTATTAGCCATAAAAGTGGAGATATATGTGTGGGGAAAACCGTTTAGTTGAGTAAAACGCTATATGCTCATCTATGGTAATACACCGTCATTAAAGATGGTTCTAACGTTAATGTGTATATGATGAAGAATATGTTATGCATGGTTTGTTTATGATAATGGTTATGTGTGTGATAATGATGGTGTGTGAGATATTTATGGTCATAAGCATAAATGAGTATGTTGTAAGTGGTTGATTGTTATAAACATGTATGGGTGGATTGTACCAATGAATGTGTGATGAGTTGTGAATGTGTCAAAATGGATATGAGTATGTTTATCAAAATGAGTATGTTGTGAGTGGTTGATTGTTATAAACATGTATAAGTGTGTTGTAACAATGAATGTGATGAGCTGTGAATGTGTTAAAATGGATAAAGGTATGTTTGTGATAATGAAGGTGTTGTATGTTATTTATGTTGATAAAATAATGAGGTGCCTTGTGTTGACGGTGTATGACATGGATGTGAGTGTAATGTGGAAACTCGACCTGCCCGAGGTGGTATGGGGATTACTCGACCTGCCCGATGGGGTATGATGATTATTTGTACGGTGCAGAATTGTTGAATGAGATCAAGGGTAAATTATTATGGAATGTGAAGGATGTGAAAAGTGTATACTCGGAATGAAAATCATATGCATGACATAGGATATATATTATGGGATGTATATGGATAATACGCGATAAATAAATATGCACACTATAGAACACATATAGTATGAGATGTATGTGTACTATAGGGTGAATATGGATAAAATGCGATGAATAAGTATGCACACTATAGAACACATATAGTATGGGATATATGTGTACTATATGATGAATATGGATAATATGTGTTGATTGATATATACATATCATGATGATGTTAGATGTGTGTGGTTTTAATACTTTAATGTCATTACTCCATGTAAATCCACGCTACGGTCGCCGTAGTTGGTTCTTACTCCCTCTGTCTTTCCTTGTATGTGTTGTATATTTGGGTTAAGGTTGTGGAGGTAGCGCATTGGACGCTTGCGGAGAAGAGTACATGATAGAGTAGTATAGGGTGAATATGGATAAAATGCGATGAATAAGTATGCACAGTATAGAACACATATAGTATGAGATGTATGTGTACTATAGGGTGAATATGGATAAAATGCGATGAATAAGTATGCACACTATAGAACACATATAGTATGGGATATATGTGTACTATAGGATGAATATGGATAATATGTGTTGATTGATATATACATATCACGATGATGTTAGATGTGTGTGGTTTTAATACTTTAATGTCATTACTTCATGTAAATCCACGCTACGGTCGCCGTAGTTGGTTCTTACTCCCTCTGTCTTTCCTTGTATGTGTTGTATATTTGGGTTCAGGTTGTGGAGGTAGCGCATTGGACGCTTGCGGAGAAGAGTACATGATAGAGTAGTAGATAGTATGTAATTAATATGTTATATAATGAATATTTTTAATATGAAGAACATGTTAAAGTGAATTCATGTATAAACAACTTTCTTGTAAGTGTATAATGAAGTGGATCTAATGTTTGTATTCAAAGTAATTTTGAGAAAGTGTAATTGTATAACGGATGTATTTGAACGGAAGTGTAATTACATGCTTTTGAAATGAAAGATATTTGGAATATTTCCGCCTTGTAAATTTATAAACGTATTCACTCAAGTTTCCAAACTGTTCGAGTAATGTCTTTCAAAAGTAATCAATTCACTTTCATGAATAAAGATTTTAAAAGAGAATTTTCGAGTTATGAAAATCGGGTCCTTACACTTGTGTGAACAATTATCATGCTTATCTAAAGGATCTATCTTAAGAAATGGCTCATGTGTATAGTGGAACAAGCCATATTTTTTAAGCATATTACCTTAACAATTTATTAGGTAATATTCAGCTCAAGCTCTTAATTGATACATGATCATCACATCATTCACTAAAAGACCACATATTATATATACTTTATTAATTACTCATATTAAATATTTTTATAACAAACATTTTTATCATTATCTCTCATCTACACTGTATATATAGATAGCATGTAATTCCATTTCGTCCCCATAAAACTCAAAACATGTAATTCTATAAACATAAAGCAAGTTGAAGGAATAGATAGAAAAAGGGTACAAAGTGATCCTTAGAATTCCAATCAAGGACATCATAAAAACTGAAAACCCATCCAAAAAAGTAACTTTTGGATCAATTTATCCGAATTACAGACACCCATATCACATATTCTCTTTAATTTACACATAAAAAAACAGAAAAACAGTAGAGAATATGAAGAAATGGAACCTGTTTGCAAAAGGAATCCCATGAACTGGGCACCTCATGGAAAACAAAGATCAAAGATTGAAACTTTGGAGATTTCAGAATCAAAGTGTATTTGCTATTTTTAATTTAATATTTTTAACAAATAATGTATAAACTTTCATTTAATAAAATAAATGAAAAAATATAAATAAAAGGAAATTTAATAATTGTAAATCTAACATTTGATTTAAATGAGATAATTCAAATAACATTTATTTATCAAAAAGTACTTTTTAATCTTAATATAATGGAGTATCAACTTATGTCAATTGTCTAACTGAATTTACAAAAACAAAAGTTATTAGTTTAATGGTATAAAGTTTATTAGATCTTTAGAATTATCAAAATGTTAAGAATTTGATTGATGTGAAAAATAATTATTGGGAAGTACAATCACATACAAAAAAAATTAATTTCGTATCCAAAAAGGTGAAGAAATAATCTTGATAATACAAAAAAACTGAATTTACAAAACTAATTTTATCAAGAATCAATTTTGGAAAAGTTTATCCAAAGGATAACCTATGGTAAACTATTCTTTAGTTTTTTTACTTCTTACTGTTTGAAATTTAGAAATTATGTTAAACCCAACTAATTGAAGTTGAAAGATAATCACATTATGATAGTTATTAGGATTAACATTATTAAAATTAACACTACTCAATGTAGGGATGATAGTGTACTTATAGTGGTGATAATACTTGAATGACATGATATATAAATTTTACCAAATAATAATAGAATAATTTTCCAAATAAGTTTATTTTTAAATAAAATGTAATAATTACAATGAAAAGTGATTTTTTATTATTTGGGTTTAAATTGTGCCACTAAATTATTAACAACAGAAAAAAGAGAAAAAAAAGATTATGAAGTAGAAGGAGTTAAAGAAAATGGAGGTGAATGATCCATGGTTAGGAGCAGATAAGTTATATCACTTCCTCTTTTGTTTCTCTCTCACTATTCTCTTCTCTTCCCTCGCTTCCTTCACCCCTTTCTCTCTCCTCCGTCGCCACTCTCTTCTCTTCGGATCCCTCTCTTCTCTCCTCGCCGGCGCCGCCAAGGAAGCCGCCGATCACCTTGGTTACTTCCACTCTGCTGGTGCCTCCTCCAGAGATTTCATCGCTGACCTCATCGGCGTTCTTATCGCTTTCTCTGCTCTTTCTCTCTTCAAATTCAGACGCTCAATTAATCCACCCCACCACCCCAAATCCGGGATTGAGCTTCTTTGATTTTTTTTTTCAATTTTAGGTTCTGGGTATATAAAAAGATTATATTTTTAGAAAATGTAAGTGAAAAAAGACACATTTTTATTTATTTCATTTTTGCTCTCTGTCTTCTGATTCTGATTGTGTATTTATTTACAGTCACTGAAAGTGTTGATTGTTTGCTTGAGACTTGCACAGAACAAATTAGACATGTTTGAGATTCATGTTATTTGAATATTAAGTTTTAAACATTGTATCTGATATTGCTTATATTTATATTTTGATCTTGCACACTTTGTTTTTCTTATATCTTTATGATGATGCATTTGTGTTTCAAAAATAAGAAAGGAAAATAAGTTTCACTTGTTTGTGTTTTATTGTTATTCCAACATACATTGAAACAAAGCACCATGCACAAATCCAAGTATGTGTTATATGATAATCTAAAACTATAAAGTCTCACAATAGTTGTGTATGAGTCTTTGTTATCCTTTTATAATAATGTGGATGCTATGTTGAGATATGAGATTTTTAGCAGTGTATGTAATTAGAAATTTTAGAGTAATTGAGTGCCTAGTTTCTTTGCAGTCATAAATAATGTGGTTCACTCATATCAATTTGTTCTGCTTTGTAATATTCAGTAACATTACTGATACTGTGGCTTAAAGGCTTATCATCTTTGGAAACCTTAGCAACTTCTTTTTTTTAGGACCTAGGAAATGGGCTGAAAAAATTAGAAGAAAATGATGAAAATTAGGTCCTAATCCCTATTATTGTGTATCTAACAAAGTAACAGGCATAAACTATTGCATATATTTGTTGCATATATTTCCAGCATTCTAAGTATACCAAGTGTACCTTGTTTTACAAACTATTGTAATATAAATACATGTGTATGACTTTTATTTATTAGTGATTGATTTTCAAGTGACATATATGTCACTTTATTGTATGTAAGAGAATTAGTATGAAGATATATCATTTTGGATTTGCAAATAGACAGACCATTATTTTCTAAAGCTTGATACTTTACCCTTGTGGTTTTCCTTGTTGTACTCTAGTAGAATATCTAGTATCCCGAACCAACGTTTTCTATCTGTATATGCAGTTCAAATGGTTAAACATAAAATAAGAAACAAAATGAAGGTGAGAAGTAGCATCACTTTCCTTGAACTAAAATAACTTGAGAATGATTTTGATCTAGGTAATGATGAACTTCAAATCTATTCAGTGTCTTGGTCATAGGATATGTTTTAATCAGTGGATTCTATTGTATCTTTCAAACAGATCCCAAGCAGACAAATAAATGAACATAAAAAAACTATGTCATGTACTATTAACATGTATAAATAAAATGATTACAAAAAGTCCAAAGTGGCCTAATTCATTACATATTTCCCAAATTTATCAGTATAAAATAAATTTGATTAATCAAACCATGTACCAGTAACCACTCCAAGATTGGGTGCCATTGTTTGAATTAAAAGAGCAGCACATGATAGACTTATCTTGGTAAAAATGCAATTTTATTATAATCAAATGGGTATAGTGTCATTGACGATTGGATTTCCTTATGTTTTTATAAACACTTGTCTCTCTATTAACGACAGATGTAATGACATATCTATCATTTTTAATACAAAAACTATTTTTCGAAAAGGAAATGAGATTCACTTAATCCATATATTTTTGGAAAATCTAATGGTTTAGATTTATTCATTAATTTCAAATCATTTTAATTTTTCAGGAATAAACAATTATGATGTGAAATAGATTTTTTTAAGTTATAATTTATAATGTTAAGAAATGAAGAAAATCGAAACGCAGCGCATTATGCATATCTGACACAGAACCACCCAAGTTAATCGAAACGCGTTTCTTACTCTCAAAATTTTCTTCCACAATCTCCGTTAGGTTTTTTCAATTCTCTTCTGAAATTCGAATTGTTGATCATCATAATCTCAATCTGATATGCGATGTACAGCAATTTCAAGGAACAAGCAATCGAGTACGTGAAACAAGCCGTACATGAAGACAATGCTGGAAACTACGCAAAAGCTTTCCCTCTATACATGAACGCTTTGGAATATTTCAAAACTCATCTCAAATACGAGAAAAACCCTAAGATCAGAGAAGCTATTACTCAGAAATTCACCGATTACCTTCGCCGTGCTGAGGAAATCAGAGCTGTACTCGATCAAGGTGGGCCCGGCCCCGCCTCTAACGGAGACGCTGCTGTTGCTACTCGGCCCAAGACCAAGCCCAAGGATGGTGGTGGTGAAGGAGATGGCGAGGAGGCGAAGCTTCGGGCCGGGCTGAATTCGGCGATCATTAGAGAAAAACCGAATGTTAATTGGAATGATGTTGCTGGATTGGAGAGTGCTAAACAGGCTTTGCAGGAGGCTGTTATTTTACCTGTCAAGTTTCCTCAGTTTTTTACTGGTCATTAATTTTATCATACTATATTGGATCTTTCATACTTGTACTAAATGTTGTTTCAAATAGCTCTTTTTGATGTTTTCGGCAACTCTCAAAACCTTAACATGTTGGTCTCGGTGTCTGTTATGGCTCGGGACCCGATTTAAAACCCTGTAGTTGTAGACTTGTGGTGAAACAATTTTATTATAGTTACAAGATAGTAATGAACTAGGAGCATTCTGTGCTTAGTATGGAATTTAAATAGCTCTTTTTGCTGTTTTCGGCGACTCTCAAAACCTTAACATATTGGTCTCCCCGTCTGTTATGGCCGCAGGACCCGATTTAAAACCCTGTAGTTGTAGACTTGTGGTGAAACAATCTTATTCTAGTTACAAGATAGTAATGAACTAGGAGCATTCTGTGCTTAGTATGGAATTTAAATTAGCTCTTTCTGCTGTTTTCGGCGACTCTCAAAACCTTAACATATTGGTCTCGGCGTCTGTTATGGCCGCGGGACCCAATTTAAAACCCTGTAGTTGTAGACTTGTGGTGAAACAATCTTATTCTAGTTACAAGGTAGTAATGAACTAGGAGCATTCTGTGTTTAGTATGGATTTATCAAAATCCCTATACTCTCCTCCCCCAATGAATACATAAGCACCACTATGGGTGAAGTATAATACTATAATATTCTAAACAAGGGGTGAAGTATAACGGGGATCCTAATAGCTTGGTCTGAAGTCTTTTTGGGGTTTGCCACCATGTGCAGCTATCTAGGATTGACTACTATGGGTGAAGTATAGTACTTAAAAAAATGGGGTTTGGTATCATATTGAGAAACTTTGAGGGGGATTAGAGTTATTTGCTCAATTTGCTTATCTGCTGCATTTATTTTAGTGTGTGAATTGCATACTTAAATGTTCAAAAACAATGAACTGCAATTTGATGAAACATTATTTTCTCATTCCTAGGATCTGCTTGGTTTAGTGTGTAGAAAGTTGTCATGTCATAGTCAAAATAGGTTGTTTTATTTTCCACTTTAAATTTTTGTTGTGCTAAGCAAGTGGAAAGTGATTTTCTTTCCAACTTTCTACTTATGCAGACCCTGAATCAGCATAGTTGAAATCATTTTTTGTTATATGATCAGGATATAATATATATTCATTAAATCGTTTTTATCATGGACTCTATCAGGTAAAAGACGACCGTGGAGAGCATTTTTGTTGTATGGACCTCCTGGAACAGGGAAATCATATTTAGCCAAGGCTGTTGCTACAGAAGCTGACTCCACATTTTTCAGGTGACACTCTTGTTTATAGGTTTGAGTAACCTCCCAGCCTTAGGTCCACAATTTACCAGATTTCAGGGAAAATCCTTAGAAGAATTCACATTCATGAGTGGAAATATTTTTTGGTCTCAATTTATAGGCATTAAAAACTTGAATTGCAAGTAAGCAGTCTTCTAGGACTTTCCCTATCTGTTGTATCCCAATCAGATTCTAATTCTATCATATTTGTCTTAAGGGTACTTAAGTTATTCTAAATAAAATCTTGATTCATAATAATGATTCTTACAGAAATTAAACTAAAATCATAAAAAACTTAAACATAGTTGTACTTGACTTCCTTTGTCCTCATTCATTTTCAGATCTTTTATTTGGATAAAATAAAAAACCAGAGGACTTCAATGAAAATAGTTTAATCTTTTGGTTTTAAATAAATGATGCTAAAATTATAGGTGTTGTGTATTGTTATGAATTTAGGTCCATAAGTGGACATGTTATTGCCAGCCTTTTTAATTTTTGAATTCTTCACCAGTATTTCTTCATCAGACCTTGTTTCAAAATGGATGGGTGAAAGTGAAAAGCTGGTTTCAAACCTTTTCCAAATGGCTCGAGAGAGTGCCCCTTCTATCATATTTATTGATGAAATAGATTCCCTATGTGGACAGCGTGGAGAAGGCAATGAAAGTGAAGCTTCAAGACGAATTAAAACTGAACTTCTGGTTCAGATGCAGGTAATAGTTTGTTGGTGGGGATATGTTGAATTGTTGATACCAAGTAATTAGTTTGTTAGTTTACATTTGAATTGCATTATGCACAACAAGTTGTCAAGAAGATTCAGTCCCAGTTATATACTCAATTACTCATATATATGGGTCCTCTATTAATATATTCTTTCCCCGGATACTACAGATAAAATTAAATTGATGTCGTACATTCCACTTTCAACAATATAAACCTAGGCACAAGCTTGTCTGGTGATTCATTTTCAAAAGTATGTTTTCTTGGGTTATCATGATACAATGGCTTTCTTGTTTCAAGGACTTGGAGATGTTGGGTGCTTCTTAGTGCATTTGCATGCATTCATTTTACACAACTTTTGGCTAAAATTATATATTTTCAGCATGTGAGGCCACAGTTATTGAATAGTCGAACAAGGTTGAGCTAATTGGGTCTTGCTTGTAGTTTGGGTCTAAAAGTTACATTTCAGTGTGCAATAACAGCAAAACTTAAAGTATTTCCTTTGATTAACATTTTGTATTCTGTTAATTTTTTTCCAAATAATTAACAACTCTAAGCTGTTCTGGTTAATAGTTGTATTCACCACAGCCTTTTGATTTTCTTCATTACATATTTTCTAGGAGATATTTTCTTCTTCATCTGAATGAACTGCTCAACCATGTTTTACAGATAGTTACACACAAGCGCTTAGCCTTAACTTTTCTTTCTAATCCATGAAGTATTGAAATCTGTGTAGTATCTTGGTTGATGAATTTCAATCATCTGCGAAGTTGCATGTAGTTTTTTACCTTTTTTTTAATCCGCCTCGTAACAAAATCTTTTCCCTTCAGAAGTGATTCTGTTTTCTGTCCGCTGCTTTTATCATAAGCTAAACCCATTAGTTATTATTATTTTTTTAAAATAATTTGATTTTTCTGAACATTCTCCCAAATGCATGTTATCATCCATGTTTTTTTGTTTTGACTGGCGTTTTTGTTTTCTGTCATTTTTTATATTTGTTCTCTCTTTTATATATACTTTTGTTACCAATAGTGATGTAGTTTATCCACTTGAGATTGTAGGGCGTTGGAAACAATGATCAGAAAGTTCTCGTACTTGCAGCCACAAACACACCCTATGCTTTGGACCAGGTAACATGAAAATAATTATGCTAATGTGATCTTATTTAGAGTGAATACGAAGTGTTGACTAATCATTGTATAATTGCAGGCAATAAGGCGACGTTTTGATAAGCGTATATATATACCACTACCAGATTTGAAGGCTCGCCAACACATGTTCAAGGCAAGAGCACTATACATGATTATTAAGTGTTGGATTTTATTGGGCTGTATAATCCTAGCAAATGGTTTCACCATGCTTTTTTTCTTGCTTGATAAATTGAACAGGTGCATCTAGGAGATACTCCTCATAACTTGACTGAAAGTGATTTTGGACACTTGGCTGGAAAGACAGAAGGGTTTTCTGGTTCAGATATATCTGTTTGTGTAAGTTTGACATCCATATGAAATAATTGGTTTCAGTTATCTCTTTCTGAGATGAATTTAAAGTTCAAGCTTTTGGATCTATTATTCAGGTGAAGGACGTTTTATTTGAACCTGTTCGCAAAACACAAGATGCCATGTTCTTCTTTAAGAATACTGAGGGTATGTGGATTCCGTGTGGACCAAAGCAACAGGGTGCAGTACAAATCACAATGCAAGATCTTGCTGCGCAAGGACTTGCTTCTAAGGTACTCAAGTTGTTTTTTTATGGCAGTATGGCTGTACTGGTCTTTTTTAAAATGATTAATGTTTTAGGTAGGTTGTTGTTATATTCATCTTTAATTGAGATGTGGAAATGCTTAATGTTCTATATACTATGCAGATTCTTCCACCTCCCATTACAAGAACTGATTTTGACAAGGTACTCGCTAGACAAAGGCCTACAGTAAGCAAAGGTGACCTTGAGGTTCATGAGAGATTCACCAAAGAGTTTGGAGAGGAGGGTTGATTCTGATGGAATTTCACCTCAAAGATCCACTGGTTTGAATTACATTGTTATGATTTTAACTTTTTTTTAGCTATTGGATCAAGTGAAATGCATATTTTGTATGTATTTGTTTCTTTTTGGCATGCCAAGTTCCCCTTTGTAAAAGGGGGATTATGAAAGTGGATACTCATTTTGCTTCAACTAAGTTTTGTATATTGAAATCTGGAATTAGAACAAAATGACTTGTGCAATCTGGTTGTTTATGTTGTCTGTGTAAAACTTTTGAATTAAATGTACCAATACAAACTTTACTTCTCATTAAGTTATTTATGTATCAAACAACCTAAAATAAATCTCATGTGCATTTTCTTGGCTTGTAAATTTGCATATCTGGAGATCATTGAGTTCCACGAAACCAAGTCTCTCTCTTGCTGCCCTTTGAAAACTTCATGTGCATATTGCCTCTCTTTGCATACATGCTAAAAATAGCACTTTCAATATGTGGTAATCCTGCCCAAAACCATTTCAGTTTATCAATTTTGAGGACAACTAGTTTTTTGTATAACCAAGGGTATTCTCTTATTCTCTACTGTGAGTAAGGATTTAATTCTTTTCGGGATTTGTGGTTATCATTTTTCGGAAGTACTATTGTTATCAGGAATTGAAGTTGACATTTTGGTCCATTTGGAAATATAGTGAGACTTTATAATATTAAATTAATGCCTAGTTGGTATAGAACCATTGATTAATCCTATGATGACCTTACCTTCACTTGAAAAAATATATACATGTGTTAATCATTGGCAGAAAATTGAAATTAGATGCTGAGTTTGGAGAATGTATTTTTAAATATTGTATAGAGTTGGTTTTAATGGTTTAATTTAAAAATTAATATACGCATGCAACAATGTAATACTGTGATTTGTATGGAATGAATTATATTGAAATAAAATAACTTAAATAAAGAACATAAAATAGTTGTAATTAGTTTAGAGGGGATATAGATAGGGATGACAAAAAAACCCGATTCATTGGTACCCACTAAAATACCGATAAAAATAACATATAGGTGAGATTGAGTATTATGATATCCATCTGCAGGTACCCACATATTTATTAAGTTAATTTTTTAATTAAATATTTTATATATTATAGTTTTATTTTATTATATATTGTATATTTTATTATTAGTTTATAATGAATTTTAGCGATTAAAATATAAACGATATATTTAACATGTATATAAATTTTATTATCCATCTAATAATTATTTTTTATATCAATTATTACAAAATATAAATATATATTTAAATTTAAAAACTCATTGAATACCCGTGTATATTAAATACTTATATAAATACCCGCAAACATCATGGATATGAGTATGAAAAAGTAGTACTCTCTCCATGTTATCATCCCTATATATAAGCAATTAAAATATAAAATTACATAAGTTTCTATGACCAAAACTCCACCGCCATTTAAATAACATAACTACAAATGACCAAAACTCCCTCACCAAGATGTTGCTCTTTAAGTTTCCGAGTCATGCTCTATTATGAGGGAGTTTAATTCTCTTCCATTATTAAGGCCTATTTTGGAGAATTACCTATTTGGCTATTTCCCCTTAGATATTTGGAGTTTGCACATTAATGAAAAAAGAATAGTCCAAACTTTGTTTGCTCAAACAAAGAAACATTTTCCTATAAACACCAATTATGTTTACCTCACTCCTTATCTACCCATTTATTTTTTATTACTCTCTTCCGTTGCAACTACAACCCATGTTCTTTTCTTTATTATTTGATGACCACATATGCCTTCCTCTATGTTAAATCTTATCTTATACAATTTTTTAATCATATACTCAAACAAAAACTAATCATATATTCAAAAAAATTATGTACTAAGAAAATTTGTGTTAATAATTAAAGAATATATATAGGTGGGTTATATATATATATTCTTTAATTATTCACCCACCTATATACATGTAATAAGATTTTTTTTTGATAAACTTTGCAAATTCAAATAGATTTGCTATATCAAAATTAGAGAACAAATTGGTTGGATTCAAACAAAACAAACAAAGAAGTAACTCAATATTTGTTTTAGAGAAACAATCTTTAAGTTGCATATCCATAATAATATAAAATAATGAGGAGATATCTACTTATTCCAAGAGTAATTCTATGATATCTAATGGTTTAGATCTATTCATTAATTCAAACCATTAAATTTCCCAATAATTGATAGCTATGATGTGGAGTAAGTGTGTTAAACTTACTCTTGGAGTAAGTGGATTCTCTCCCTAAAATAATTTAACACAATATATAATGAATATTTGTTTTATAAAAAGTTGAAGTTATAGAGTTGTAAATAATATGCATATTATTTTTGAAAAAGTCGAGGGATCAGGATGTGCATTTGTAGAGTATGAGATACATGTAGCACCATCCATGAGTTTAGTAGAAAGTGAAAATAGGAAAAGGAAAGCAGGTGAAGAAAAATAGGAAAGCAGGTTTGGTTTTATATGAGGAAGTGAAAGAAAAGTGAGGTTTGGTTTATATGAGGAAGTGAAAGAAAAGTGTTGTATGCGTTGGTTGATTTAGGAAAGGTTAAGAGTTCTCCTAAACGGATCCTAAATGTTAGCCGAGTCATCTTTTTGAATTTGGATCGGCCATAAACCTGAAGTTAAACCAACCTTAAATATTCAGATGGTCAGCCTTTAAACCCGAACCTGACCCTAAACCGATTAAATATAATGTATATATACTCATTTTAGATAAAATATTCTAAATATTATTTATTATTGTGAATATGTAATTTGACATATAAAATAATATACATATATATTGTTAAACGTTTATATATGATGAAAAATTAAAGAATCAATAATATTTTCGACAAAAAATGTATCATTACTCTGTACACATTTGAGTAGAGACATATAAAAACATGAAGAGTGAGAGACCATGTGACGGGTTGGGACGGGTCGTGTTTGGTCCCTACCCGACCATAAATATTGACTGTGGTCTAATTTTTGAACCCGAACTCGACCCTAGACCCAATGAAACCCGACCCGATCATGGTCGGCCATACAGGATGAGCGGGTACGGTCGGGGTCCTGCTCACCCCTAGTGACTCAATTTTTCAACCAATTATTTACTGACATATTATCTAAAAATTCATCTCACTCTTCCACTAAAAGAAAATATTGTGACTTTTTTCCTTCTTTTTTACATGACATAACAATAAATAATTGGTTCTGAAAGGGTTGAAGACACCAAATTGTTACAGTATAATCCCCATCCCAAAATATCCCTCTTTAAATCCAAGTAAAGTCTCACAGGTCACTTGCTTTATTGGGAAAACAACCCTGACCATGCATATTTATACTCATTTATTGGGACAGCCAATGCTATCATTATACATGTTTTTATTTGTCGGATTTTCATTATTCAATCGGACTGAATTGCATGTATAAAAAAATTTACATTATTAAATTTATATCAAACAATCATTTGAATATACTTTTTGCTTTCATATGATAAAATGAAGACATATAACAAATTTTAGTTCCTTCTCATGGTGTTGTGTATCTTTAATATTGACTAGTTGCATGAAGCCATAAATACCAAGGTGACGTAAAGTACATGATTATTATCAAATAAACAAAAATAAAAGTACATAAACATAATTTTTATCTTCTTTGAATGTTGACTTACAACAAAAAGCTATAAAAATTGAGCTGGAGAAAGTACATAATTATTATCAAATAGCAAACAAAGTACACAAAATTATTATTCCCATCAACCATTAACTAACCGTTACCCATCTATTTATGAAGCAACCATATAAAGTGAAACATGCATTCAGCCTCAAGGACCAAATAATTAAAATGGCATTAAATATTTGCCACCTTCAACTTAGAGGGAGACTCATCTCCATTACTGGAGAGAACAGTTAGGTTTTTTAGTGTATTTTGAAGGATAAAAATGTAATATCAATATAAGTTAAAGAAATAAAAAAATCATTGACTTTTGGTTTTTATATGCATTTTCACTTCACTATCCTCTCCAATAATAGAGAGAAGTTTGGCTCTTCAACTTAACCCCCCTCAATAATAACATGTGCATCATGTCAAATATTCAAGTCCTTATCCAGATTTCAGTTAGCAAGATATTTTTTAAATATATTTGCTTCAATTGTCTAAGAGAGTATATGTCTCATGGTCTTGAAGATTAAGTTTGAAAAGATGGAATAATTTGGTGTATGTGCTTTAGTTAAATTGATAGTTGGAGTTTAGAGTAATATATGCATGTTAGGTAGATAAAATTTAATCATGTAAGTTGAGACATCCTTATCAATCTTTATTTCCTTTTAAGAGTGATTTATTTTTATGTTTTTGCATTTTAGAACTTGATTTGAACCATTTTCAAAATTACATCGATAAATGCGTACATAATGTTAGATCAAACTGCGACCGGAAAGTCTCCAATCATCGGGAAGTTTCATTATAATTGGGGTATGGGAAGAGTAGAGAGTCACTAATGAGACACCACGTCTTGAACCAAAACCTTAAGGTATTAGTTCCATGGGTCTTTAATTTCCATTTATAAATCTTTTCATTTATCCCCTCATATCCAATGTAAGACTTCACACTTGAATAAACCTACTACAGTAAAGGTAACCACCCTACTTAGCCTAAATAATCAACCTTACATTTTTATCTTTATTGGACCCACTTCTAGGTTTTAATAGTTTTCTCTAGTGGGAAGCCGATCAAAGTAGAGTTCAACCAAGCTTCTTCAATTGTAGGGTAAGGGTGGACCTGTCAATGAAGATATTGAGGAGGAAGAGGATGTTGTCTAGGATAATGAAGATGGAGACCATGTAACTAATGGCTTGCAATTATTTTGCCAAGTTGATGAGGGTGGACTAGTTGTTTTGGTAGTTTGTGGTTTTTATATGTGCTTGGAGTAATTTGTAAGTGCATTCGCTTCAAACATGAGTGCCTGCCATTCTTAGCCTACAATGGGCCTATTTATTAGACCATCCCTAGTTTGCCAAGTTCTATGGAGTTGTGTGGCTTCCCTTTGGTTACAAGCTTGAATTTCTGTCCATGGTGATCTTGGTGTTTGCCATCGGCGGGGCCGACAACATCTCCCTTGTCTTTGTGGCGTATCCGCCATGCGAAGTTCGCAAGCGTAGGACGATGGACCATCGTCTCAGGTCTCTACACTGGCTATGTTCGCTGCTTAACTTCCTGACAGACTCGAGTTGTAGTGACCAACCACCCTCGGTGTCGTGCCAAACTGGCATGTACAGGATAAAATCTTCCTATGGTGTCACGTGTAAAAGAGATAAGGGATTGTGGTATTCACAATGACTTGTTAACTCAGTCTTTCAAAATCAAATTACTATTATAAATAATAAGCTTGATTTTTAAATGGGTTCTTCAAATTGGTTGGTTTGATTATGAAATTTAATGATGAAAACATGTTGGAAGTTAGATGTGTGGTTGACTCACTATTCATTTTAGTAATATGGGAAACCAATCAAGCAACAAAACGAATATGACTTTACATAATATTGGACTTCAATTACACTAAGAGCTAATATTTTCGTCTAGTTAGCAACTCATGAAATAAATCCAAAATCTTAATCGCAAGATCAACAATTATGATTCAGACATGCACCTCTATTTCTAGCAATCTATGCATGTGAATTGAGTTTAATGCACACCTCAATAGTGTTAGCCGTCAATATCTTGATCTATGCTAACACTTTACCAAAATAGCTCTACATCTAGCAACTACAATAATAAAATTACACATTATGAACCATCAAGAAAGCCTCTATATCTAGTAACGCATAACAAAGTTTGAGAGTTTTTCAATGTAAGCATGAATCTATATCTAGTAATCATATACACATTGTGACAATTAATCATACAAACTTTGTCTAGTTTTATGCAAAAAGGATGAATTACATGGGGCAGATACAAACGTGCAATAGTTCTAGGAAGGCCACTAGCGATCAAACAAAGTGGAACGATAGCGACGACAGGTTCCCTATGTGCTTTTATAAGTACACGAGGTGCTAATACATTTCTCGATCCGTAATCAACTCCTCTAAACCATAATACTTTTATTTCTTTACGGTTTCACGAGGGGCTAATACATTTCCCTATGTTTTGACTATGAAAACATGGTGGCGACTCCAATCCGTCGCATAACTAGTATTCGACCAAAGATTGGGCACTACAATCAACAAACCAACTTATTGAAAAGGAAATA
The DNA here is from genome assembly GCA_009771035.1 of Lupinus albus. Classification (NCBI taxonomy): domain Eukaryota; kingdom Viridiplantae; phylum Streptophyta; class Magnoliopsida; order Fabales; family Fabaceae; genus Lupinus; species Lupinus albus. The sequence goes on along the minus strand of CM020022.1, from coordinate 1,576,337 downwards.
CAAGTTTTATAAGGGAACAAAAATATCATGTTGGTTGAGCTTCTCATAGTCCAACTTATGCCAATATCATAAAGAAATCTCAGACTAAAAAGTGTGGCTAACCAAGGTAACTAGGTCATTGTAGTACTTCCTCAACTTGTTGCATTCTATGGGTTATGTCCATTCTCCACATCTTCTTTTTTTTCTTCATAATTTTGAATTCTTCTAGTAGACTTATCAACTCTTTAAAAAATAAATCTAATACTATCAAAATACATTTGATTTTGTGGTTTCAGTATATTTTGGATCGATTTTCGATATTCTCTTCGTACCGGTCTGAATTCGAACACTCCTAATTGAGGTGTTGTATTTTTACTTAACTTACATACTTGCACACTAGACATATGGACATGAATTTGTAAGTCATATTGCTTATTATTATGTATCAAAGTTGCTATACAGAGGTATTTCTTGCATAAGTTGTTAAATTAACTAAGACATTAACTTTTAGCAATTTTGAGGTCTTTGTATGAAATAATCATTACTGAATGAGTTGCTTTAAGAATCAGGTGTGTACAAATAATAAATATGAAGTTTAATCTCAGTTCTCTTTTTATCATATCATTATAATTTCGATTTACTTGTGTTATCAAACTAACAAACTCTTTGAATCATAATTTAAAATAATAATTTTTAGTTGAAAGGCTAGTATCTAACAAGTTTATGTGAATATGACAACTCATTACTCTTTACTTGTTTGCAACATTAAGATAGTATTTATACTCATGTTTGTCACTTAGCAATATCATATGAAAATCTATATCCTCTCTAATAATGGATCGAGATTGATGATGACATAGATAACAATTTAAATTATTTTCAAATAAATTAATTTAAAAATTATCAAACATTCATGTACTTACAGAGAAGATCTCAGTACTTGAGACGACCTATCTCAAATTTATTCCATCATTATACAGGCATTAAGGAATCACTAAAAACATCTTTTCATGCGGAAAAAAATGAAGGATAATAATCAAATAATTTCCCAATAAAACTTTACCTTTTTAACATATGTCTCATGCCACATACTAAAAAAGCAATAAACTTATAAATGAAATATAATAGTTCCAATCCTTCACTATATTAATATGGGGACGGATCCACTTACTCCAAAAAACACTTACTCTTCATCTTAGCGATCCAATCTTGAAAAATTCAATGGCTTAGATATACTCACCAATTCAAACCATTGGATTTCCCAAGAATGAATGGTCATGATGTGGAGTAAGTGTTTTTCCACTTACTCTTGGAGTAAGTGAATCCCTCCCTTATTAATATATATAATGGTTTAGATGATGAACTTTTGTATCCACTTTAAAGGGAGCACATGTGAAAATTTGTATACACTTTAAAGGGAGCACATGTGAAAATTTGGGGTGGGCATCGAAATCTAGCAAATAAAATATATTTATTGTTAGAGAGTTCTAATTTTGTGTCTCTATATATTGTTAGATATAAATGAAAATAAAAACTAAATTGGTTAAAAAGTATAGACATACTTAATATATGAATAAAGGAAAAGGAAAAGTCCCTAAATTTAGACAACCTATGCTTTAACACCATGTGTTTCATCTTGCTATCTATGCTTTATATATGGAGTCATTGCATGCAATGGCAAAAATGCAAAACAAAAATTCATCTAATACACTTGAGCCATCATTGTACGTATACTATGCCCATGATGGAGCTGAGAAATGTTAGTGATTTTTTGAGGGGAAAGACCATTTTAGTTACCGGAGCAACAGGATTCCTAGCCAAGGGTACATTATGTCTCCCTCTACCATAAGTTTTATTATATTCTTCTATTTTTGTTTAGGTCAACATTAATTATTTAATGTTTTTGAGCAGTTTTTGTGGAGAAGATACTAAGGGTTCAACCTGACATAAAAAAGTTATACCTTCTTGTAAGAGCATCAGATTCTTATTTGGCTACCCAACGTTTGCACGATGAGGTAGGATATCAACTCTCTAATATTAAAATTTTGATATCTCTTTCATCAAGTATATCATTATTTTTAGGGGTTTTCTATCTACCAACTCTCTATCTAACATTAATTTTGAAAACTAATTAATATGATATCAGCAATCCACCTCCAAATAATAGGGAATTCTATTATTACAAGAATAAGAGAAGAATAAAGAAACACAAGTGAGATACCACGTCTTGAACCAATACTTTATGATTCCTTTTGTGTTTAACTAATTGAAAATTTTCCTCTTTATTTTATAAAAACTTCATTTTTGAATAATACATTCAAATATGATTCTAAACTCAACTTTGATCAAAAATAATTTTCAGAATCAAGTTATTCATAATCATACTTCATTAGAAGTATCTTCAACCAACTCTCTTTAGTTTTATTATATCACCTCACTTCTTTTTACTACACCCAACTCAAGTAACTTTCTATTCCGTTATTATAGAATTCATCAAATAGGTCCATAAGTTATCACATAGTTTTAGATTTCATAAGCATATTTCCCTCTCATAAAATTCAATTATTATTACACATACTTTTTTTAATGAAGAAGTAAAGGTATATATAGTAGCTTTTAATATATGAGGATATCGGATATGATTAAGCTATACATTAAGTACTTCAGCATAATTTACTAATACATTGTATCATCATTATAATATTGTAAGAGTGACATGAAAATAAATATTCAAATAGCATAAGGTTCACCCATGGAATTTAAATTTAATACATGCATATTTATTACTAACTAATCAACCCATATTTGTATCTAGGTCTTTAAGAAGGACTTGTTCAGGGTAGTACAAGATAAGTGGGGTGCAGATTTTAGTTCCTTCATATCTAACAAAGTGGTAGCTGTTGCTGGAGATGTGTCACGTGACATGTTTGGTCTTATAGACGTAAAACTTAGTGAAGAAATGTTGAAGGAGATCAATATTATTGTAAATAGTGCAGCCACTACCAATCTTGATGAAAGGTATATTAAATTCTAACATAATTATCATCTTTTATACTTCTATTATCTACTATCATGTTTTGTTTTGTTTTTCAGATTTGATGTTGCAATGGATACCAATACGATGGGAGCTTTTAATCTTTTGAATTTTGCTAAAAGATGTCGAAATATAGAAATTATTCTTCATGTATCCACTGGTATGTAAATTACAACCTTATGTGCCCACATACTTATAAAGTTTAATGGTTGTGGAGTGAGAATGTTTTTATACTAGAGTCATCATTTATTTATATTATTAGTTCGAGATGAATAATGAATAATATATTCACAATGTAAAAGTGGTATATCGGTTTTCTCTATTTTCTAACAGGAATGTTTATAAAAGTAAACTAACCTATATTCAAACATGACTATGTGTTTGGGGTTTAACCTAGATTACCATGTATATAACTTAAGTTTAACATTTTAATGTATTTTGAGTTTTAGTTCATTAGTGAAACATGGTTAGATACTATATGTTTAGGGGTTTGGAGGAGAAACGAACATTATGAAATAGAAATGGAAGTGAAATAATGGAATGAGAATCACTTTCTCATTGTTTTAATTTTTCCATTCTATTGGTTTCACCCAAACACAAACCTTGAACATCTTATGGCCATTTTTTTCTCTCAAGACATGACTCTAACTTGAACCAATATTTTTTTCAAGGCTCGAGTATGACATTTTAAAAGCATAGGTAGACATCAAAGAAATGAGACTAAATATTTAAGATGTGTATGGCATTTTAAGATGTGTATCTCTATATAGGCTAATTGACTAAATATTTATGTAAAGAAACGTGACTAAATTTTTAAATAGAATCAGGATTCTTTTATTTAAAATATAATATTATATTTTTTTAATAATAACAATATCACAGTAATATATTTATTTAAAATAAGCCTGCTTGTCAAGCATATATATTAAAAACTACACTTTTTTTATTACATATAAAACTTAACATTTTGTAGATCCGATCTTGATCATGGGCTACCTAGATGTATGTTCAGAACTTATACTGAATAGTTAATTATCAAATCAAAATTGAGGATTGAAAGTTTTTCATTTTTGTTTCAGCATATGTGTGTGGGCCGGGAGAAGGACTTGTAGGTGAGGAACCTATCCAAATGGGTCAGACACTAAATAAGTCTCCAATATTATTAGACATCAACTTAGAAAAACAGTTGATTAAGGACAAACTGAGTGAACTTCGTGCACAGAATGCCAATGAAGAAACAATCACCAAAACAATGAAAATGTTTGGAATGATAAGGTGCTTTCTGAATCTATATATATATATATTATATATTATTGTGTTTGGAATTAAGTCTTTACATATTATTTAAATATTTATTAGACTACTTATGTCGTTGACAATCGGTTTTGAGATGAAACTATAAACTATTTTAATTATGTTTTCACTTTGACTTGTTAAAATGTTTTTAGTTTTTTTGGTATAACCAATGATATTCCCTTATCTTATAGGCAATGAGCTAATCCATTTCATGGTATGTGGTTGCTCCTTCCAACAAATGTCGCTCACAGGAATCGAGTTCTTTACCTTTTAGTCTACATGTGGATATTGCGAGTCCTTACACAATTACACAAACATCTTGTTGATTAAATGTCTTGAGTTGTCAATGCATTTTAATCACTCAATAATGAAAACTATCTTACTTTTTCATTTTACACTCAAGTTCATCTTAAAGTAAAAAAATTCTAATTAAAAAGCTTATGGCCGTGCCACATATATTATAATATGGATGCAGTTGTTTTCCTATCCTTTTAATTTGCTCTTCAATAATAATGTAGGGCAAATTTGCATGGATGGCAAGACACATATTCATTTACAAAAGCAATGGGAGAAATGATAATGGGAAATATGAAAGATAATATAGATTTGATTATCACACGTCCTACTATGATAGTTGGTACTCACTCTGAACCCTTTCCTGGTTGGATTGAAGATGTCAGGTACTCATAAATAACCCTTTAAACACTACTTGTACTTCTTTTGTTTCACCATACTTACATATATACATACATACATATATATATATATATATTTATATATTCATTCTTGTATGTGTGTACTATAGTAGTAAAAAGAAAATATTATTTTCCAAAGAATAAGTCGTATAAATCAAAAGTAAGTTTAAAATGAATTAACACAAGGTAATTACAGAACTATAGACTTTTTGATTGCTGCATATTGCAAAGGAACATTAACAAGCTTTGTTGGTCATTCAGAGATAGTTTTAGATACGGTGAGTTCATCCTCATAAATTATCCTATATTTTATTTAATTAATTTCTACGGCTCACATTTAAAAGTAAATAATTGAAATTATAATGCAGATACCTGTAGACATGGTGGTAAATTCTATGATCATAGCACTTCTAGCTCATTCTAAGAATCTTTTCAAAAATTGGATCTATCATAGTGCTTCTTCCCTAAGAAATCCATTCAAGTTTTCTGATCTTCAAGATATTATGTATAGTTATTTCACAAAAAATCCTTGGGTGGATCAATATGGAAAGCGAGTAGTTGTCACACAAAAATTAACATTATACTCTACTAGTACGGATGAACTTCGCTTAAACAAGGTATTAGTTATTACAACTAAAGCTAATTAAGTTATTATCCTAACATTATACTAATTTTATGTAATGGCACATTTCCCACTAATCCTTTATTTTTTTGCATTTTTGAAGGGATCAAAGTTGGAGAGAATAAGTGATTTGTACAAACCATATTTTCTCTTTCAGGGCATGTATGTAATACCATTGTTATGTCTACAAATTCAACCTAAAGTTATGTTAGATTCCATATTTAATTACATTGGTATAAACTTTGTAGTATTTTATGATTATGCAGCTTTGATGACCAAAATGCAGAAAAGTTAAGAATAGCTACAAAGGGAGTTCCTGGTATGAATGAGGAGTTTAACTTTGATCCTAAGGCTATTAACTGGAAGGACTACATGATGAATATCCATTTTCCTGGTCTAGTCAAGTACTCTATACGTAGTAACATATAAAACTTATAATAATGTATGGATGTGGTGTGAAATTTGTATTTGGATTGAGTATTATATTTAAATTTGCTTTTGTGGATCATTAAATATCAAATGAATTGATATGACTTATTTAGATTGATACAAGAAATGTGGTATCAAAACTTCGTTTCTTTTTAAATAAGGTGGTTGTCATATTAGGTCATGTTTCCATTGGGTATTGGATGAGAATTGTTGTGAAGCTTTGCCATAGTCACCAAAAACAAATGCTTCTCAAATAAAATACAACATTGTTTAATATCAAGATTAGCACTTCTCTTGCATTTACATTTAATATTTACTCATACTCTCATGATAACTATATCTATTACTATTACTATTCTTCATGACACATGTCACTCTCTCCATAATTTTTTTCCCTCCAAAAATATGTTCATTGCTAATGGTAAGGTCTCACACATTATAACATTATATATCACTATTATTGCACTTAATGGAAAAAAATTCATTTCCCTCAAAAATCATAATTTAATATCTATTATTATTGGAAATTTTTTTATCATTGGAATTGAAAATCAGGAATAAAAAATGTATTTGTTATTTATGTTTTCCGTCAAATTACTATTATGATGAGTGTTTGAAAATTGAAATTATTATTGGAAATTTTTTTATCATTGGAATTAAAAATCAGAAATAACAAATGTATTTGCTATTTATGTTTTCCATAAAATTACTACTACGATGAGTGTTTGAAAGTTGAAATTATTATTGGAATTTTTTTTATCATTGGAATTGAAAATCAGAAATAACAAATGTATTTGTTATTTATCTTTTCCGTAAGATTACTACTACGATGAGTGTTTAAAAGTTGAAATTACTATTAGAATTTTTTTTATCATTGGAATTGAAAATCGGAAATAACAAATGTTTTTCTATTTATGTTTTCCGTAAAATTACTACTACGATGAGTGTTTGAAAGTTGAAATTATTATTGGAAATTTTTTATCATTGGAATTGAAAATCAGAAATAACAAATGTATTTTCTATTTATATTTTCCATAAAATTAATACTACGATGAGTGTTTGAAAGTTGAAATTATTATTGGAAATTTTTTTATCATTGTAATTGAAAATCAGAAATAACAAATGTATTCGCTATTTATGTTTTCCGTAAAATTACTACCATGATGAGTGTTTGAAAGTTGAAATTATAATTAGAATTTTTTTATCATTGGAATTGAAAATCATAAATAACAAATGTATTTGCAATTTATGTTTTCCGTAAAATTACTACTACGATGAATGTTTGAATGTTGAAATTATTATTGAAATTTTTTTTATCATTGTAATTGAAAATCAGTAATGACAAATGTATTTGTTATTTATGTTTTCCGTAAAATTACTACTAGAATGAGTGTTTGAAGGTTGAAATTATTATTGGAAATTTTTTTTATCATTGGAATTGAAAATCAGAAATAAAAAATGTATTTGCTATTTATGTTTTCCCTAAAATTACTACTATGATGAGTGTTTGAAAGTTGAAATTATTATTGTAAATTTTTTTATCATTGGAATTGAAAATAAGAAATAACAAATGTATTTGCTATTTATTTTTCCGTAAAATTAATACTACGATGAGTGCTTGAAAGTTGAAATTATTATTGGAAATTTTTTATCATTGGAATTGAAAATCAGAAATAACAAATGTATTTGTTATTTATGTTTTCCGTAAAATTAATACTACGATGAGTGTTTGAAAGTTGAAATTATTATTTGAAATTTTTTTATCATTGGAATTTAAAATAAAAAATAACAAATGTATTTGCTCTTTATGTTTTCCGTAAAATTACTACTACGATGAGTGAAAGTTGAAATTGTGAAGAAAAAAATTATCCTTGAATTGAAAATCAGAAATAACAAATATATTTGCTATTTATGTTTTCCGTAAAATTACTACCACGATGAGTGTTTGAAAGTTGAAATTATTATTGGAAATTTTTTTATCATTGGAATTGAAAATCAGAAATAACAAATGTATTTGTTATTTATTTTTTCCGTAAAATTACTATTACGATGAGTGTTTGAAAGTTGAAATTATTACTGAAATTTTTTTATCATTGGAATTGAAAATTAGAAATAACAAATGTATTTGCTATTTATGTTTTCCGTAAAATTATTACTACGATGAGTTTTTGAAAGTTGAAATTGAGGTTGCAACGGACATCATGTTGAGAAATAAGTCTCACATCGTCTACCTCATTATCTCGGAAATGATTTAAATATCTGTTGGACTACTCCTCTCATTGTCAATTGGTTTTGAGATAGAACCTTAACATAGTATCAGAGACAGAAATTGACCAAAATATGTTATTTTGTTATGGGTCAAAGGTAACATTTCGCCTGATCCGGCAGACTTATGTAGAGGGAACATGTTGGGAAATAAGTCTCACATCGTCTAACTCATTGTCTCGGAAATGATTTAAATATCTGTCGGGCTACTCCTCTTATTGTCAATTGGTTTTGAGATAAAACCTTAACACATCGCCACATCATTGCTATTATTGGTCATATAATTCTTAATTTTAAGGACATGAAAAGTTTCTACATACTTCAAATTTTCATTTATTGTGGTAATACAATAAATTGAAATTGAAATCAAATTGTTTCATTTTCTACAACTTTTCCGGTATCATGTTTCAATTTCTTTTTTTAATTTTGTTAGAATATTCAAATTTGAGATTATCATTTATTTTCATTATTTGTTTGAATATGTTTATACATGGGTAACACTTGTATTCTTAACAACGTGAATGTACGGGTAACCTGTATGTTTTAACTAAGCGAATGCACGAGTAATATGTGTGCTCTTAGCAATGAGAATGCACGAGTAACATGTGTGCTCTTAGCAATGAGAATGCACGAGTAACATATGTGTTTTAAATCATGCAAATGTATGGTTCTCATGTGTGTTTTTAACAATAAAAATGCACAGATAACATATATTTGTTTAACCATGTGAATGTAAGTGTAACATATATATTTTTAACTATATTAATGCTCATATAATAGCCGAGTTCTTAATCTTATGACAAAAAGTACTGTCTCGTGCGTACGCACGAGTAACTTACTAGTTGTATATAGAAAAGTGTTCCACACACAATTTTCAATAAAATAAGCATGTAATATATCGTAGTTTGATTATGTGGTTAAGAAAATCTCCCATTTGACATCACAATCCAACCAAACTACCCCACTTTATTTATATTGCCTAAAAAATGTTTGTATATCAAATAATTGTAGCATATAAGTCATTCCAAATGGACCAACACTAAAAAGGGCCTCAAAATTAGGCCTTCAAATAGCAAATAGTTCGGTGGGGTAAAGAACAAATAGATGAACAAGAGAATGGTAGTGAGAACACAACCACATATATGTAAGGAAGAATTAGGGATATATATCTCTCATCAAGTTAATGAGAGGGTCTCATTCTGATATATAGTACAAATCAGAATCACCTCAGCATGCTACTACTACTTATATAATTGCACTAATCAAATTGGACATATTAGTTAAGGGTCAAAAAAAATGAATTGGGATTAGGGGTGACAAAAATACTCAGACACGTGGGTACCCGTCAAAATATTCGTAATGGTTACCCGCAAAAATAGCTCATGGGTGGGAACGGGTATGATGATACCCGCCCGCTGGTACCCGCGTGTATATTTTAATTAAATATTTTACACTTAATTATTATTAATTTAACATTATATTTGTTATATTTGTGTATTTTATTATTATTTCATAATAAAATTTAGTGATAACACTATAATCATAAAACTATCATATACATATCATATTATTTAAGTAATAATTATTTTTATATAATAATTATTGTAAAATATATAAAAAACTAATTAAAATTGAAAACTCGTTGGGTACCTTCTGGATACCTGCTACCCGCACGTGTACCCGCAAATAGTGCGGGTATGGACACATGTATGCACTACATGTGTCCATCTGGCCTCGTTGCCATCCCTAATTGGAATCAGTTGTCTCACTTTTTATGTCTCTTTATGTCCCTATCCAATTGAAAGTTGACACCTATTTGAAAAGAAAAATAAAAAAAACATAAAATAACATTTTTATATTATTTGATAAAAAATCAATTATCAAAAAATTTGAATTTTGATAATTGGTATAGGCCATCAACAAAATCCAAACAAAGGCATGTACATGGAAAGCATCTAATGTACACAAACATCTTGGATGCTTCAGCATTCGAGACTTTCATGTTATATAGAAGAATAGGGATCTAGGCATGCGCAAAGCTAATGTTTTTGTCTAGTTTCACTTTTTATTCTTAAGGTGTATTTGTTTCGAGGGGTGTTGGGTTATTCCTAGAAATGTAAATATCGGAATAACGTATTCTCATGTTTGTTTCAAGTTTTGAAAAAACATTTTAAGGAAAGAGTTATTCTCGTGAAAGTAATTTATTCATGTTTCGTACTCTTTTCATTCTCACCTCCAAAGTTGGATATATTACATTTGAGTACAACTCCTCTCAAGCACTCTCCACTACCGGAGTATTATGAGAGGAGAAAGAAAATTTCTTCAATTTTAATTTTTTATTCAAAAATAATCATACCAAATAAATACAAATTATGATAACTAGCGTATTGACAGACATTGTCGTACCGTGTCTGTCAACCCGCTTTCCTATCATTTGTAATGTATATTTTACATACAATTTTAGTGTGGTAAATTACGTTATATATTATAATTTGTAATTGAATATATTCGAATGAGGTAATTATTCAATATTAATGAAGAGATGCATATACAATTAGTTTGATATGAATTTTTCTTTTACTTTATGCAACTCTACAAAATTGGTTGACTTGCTCAGATTTTGACGACATATCATTTTTATTATTCTACTAGTAGGATACCCGTGCATGCGCACGGGTGGTAGTGATTTTCGAATGATTTATTTAAAAAAAGAGAAGTAAATATTAAATTAGAAACATAGTAATTATTAAGTCATTTGAAGTTATTTTTATTTATCATTTTTAAATTAGAGATATTGACAAATAGGATATTGTAGATAATTTCATAACAATCAAAAAAGTTAGTATGAACAAAATTGTAGATTTCAATATAAGAGAAGGTATAAAGTACATATTATAAATTTTGGAAAACTTCTTTATAAACTACATTTGTTGTTGACTTCAATGGTTGGAAATTCTTATCATGTATCAATATCTTCAATCCCTTCTTGTTTTGAACCCTTGAAATAGCTACGTGTAATTGTTCATGACTGAAAATTGGTCTATGTAGATATAAGCCAACACTTTCTAATGACTGTCCTTGAGATTTATTGATTGTCATAGCATATGAAACTACTATAGGGAATTGTCTTCTAATCATCTTGAAAGGCCATGGAGATTGAGATGGGGACATTGACATGCAAGGAATATATATTTAGGTAATAGTAATATTAGGAAAATGGTTAATTCAAATATTAATACAATTTCAATAAATTTTATTTGTGATTCCTTAATTTTAGGCAATGTCTAATATAAATTTCTACTTATTTATTGTTTAATTATAAAATAGGTAATAAGAGATATCTATAACTCATAATAATTATGTAGTCCATAATATTGCAGTATGAAAATAGTAACAATAAGACGGAAAAAAATATTCAAAATTTTCTAATTGAATAGTAATTTCATTTTTTGTATAAAAAAGTAGGAGAGGGAAAATGTTGGGTTGTGTAAGGGAAAGTAATGAAGTGAAATAGGAAGTTTCTTTTTTACAGATGGGTGTCTCAAAATTTTGTCCACAACACTATCCCAACCAATAACAATGTGTCACGTCATTTTAAAAATTCACATCACTCTTCAATAAAGAATTAGTAATTTCAAGAAAAGTAAAGAATTAATAATTTCAAATAAAAGTAAAGAATTACATTTAGTCCATAATATTGCACTATGCAAATAGTAAGCATAAGAAGAAAATAAAAATATAAAAAAAATCAAATTTTTATATTAAAAAGTAAAGAAAATATATTTTTTTATTTTCGCATTTTGTATAACGAGACACAATTAAGTATGTAGTTATTCACATTTTGTAACCGGTCAATTTAGATTTTAAAGTATTTTCAAAGGTCAATTAAGTATGTAGTTATTGTTGACATTTTAGATTTTTATGGTAATTTCAATTTTTTATTAAAAAGTAAAGATAATATTATTAGTGTTTTTATTTAAAAGTAAAGAAAATATTATTAACCTTAAAATTATAACCAACACAATTTATAAATTTTAATATATGTGTGATTTTAAATTTCCCCTACCAATTCTAAAAGTGATCAGTTGCAATTTTTAGGTAATGAATGATTTGATATGATTACACCTAAAATTAGACTAATAATATTAGAAAAATGATTAATTCAAATATTAATACAATTTCAATAAATTTAATTTGTCATCCTTAATTATAGGCAAGATCTAATATAAATTTCTACTCATTTATTGTTTAATTATAAAATAAGTAATAAGAGATATGTATAACTCATAATAATTATGCAGTCCATAATATTGTAGTATTAAAATAGTAACAATAAGAAGAAAAAAAATATTCAAAATTTTCTATTTGAATTGTAATTTCAATTTTTTTATTAAAAAGTAAAAAATAATATTTTTTATTTTCACATTTTGTATAAGATGACATAATTAAGTATGTAGTTATTCACATTTTGTAACCGGTCAATTTAGACTTTAAAGTATTTTCAAAGCTCAATTAAGTATGTAGTTATTGTTGACTTTTAGATTTTTATGGTAATTTCAATTTTTTTATTAAAAAGTAAAGAAAATATTATTATAATTTTTATTAAAAAGTAAAGAAAATATTATTTCAATTTTTATTAAAAAGTAAAGAAAATATTATTAACCTTGAAATTACAACCAACACAATTTATAAATTTTAATATATGTGTGATTATAAATTTCTCCTACCAATTCTAAAAGTGATGAGTTGCAATTTTTAGGTAATGAATAATTTGATATGATTACACTTAAAATTAGAATAGTAATATTAGGTAAATGATTAATTCAAATATTAATACAATTTCAATAAATTTTATTTGTGATTCCTTAATTTTAGGCAATCCCTAATATAAATTTCTACTCATTTATTGTTTAATTAAAAAGAAGTAATAAGAGATATGTATAACTCATAATAATTATGTAGTCCATAATCTTGCATTATGGAAATAGTAACAATAAGAAGAAAAAAAATATTCAAAATTTTCTATTTGAATAGTAATTTCAATTTTTGTATTAAAAAGTAGGGGAGGGAAAATGTTGGGTTGTGTAAGGGAAAGTAATGAAGTGATGTAGGAAGTTTCTTTTTTACCTATAGGTGTCCCAAAATTTTGTCCACAACACTATCCAAACCAATAAATTGTGTCACATCATTTAAAAAATTCACATCACAATTCAATAAAAGTAAAAAATTAGTATTTTCAAGAAATGTAAAGAATTAGTAATTTCAAATAAAAGTAAAGAATTATATGTAGTCCATAATATTGCACTATGAAAATAGTAAGAATAAGAAAAAAAGAAAAAAATTAAAAAAAATCAATTTTTTATTAAAAGTTAAAGAAAATATATATTTTTATTTTCACATTTTGTATAAGACCACACAATTAAGTATGTAATTATTCAGATTTTGTAACCGATCAATTTAGACTTTAAAGTATTTTCAAAGCTCAATTAAGTATGTAGTTATTGTTGATATTTTAGATTTTTATGGTACTTTCAATTTTTTGTTAAAAAGTAAAGAAAATATTATTACACTTTTTATTAAAAATAAAGAAAATATTATTAATCTTGAAACTATAACCAACACAATTTATAAATTTTAATATATGTGTGATTTTATATTTCCCCTATCAATTCTAAAAGTGATCAGTTGCAATTTTTAGGTAATGAATGGTTTGATATGATTATACCTAAAATTAGAATAGTAGTATTAGAAAAATTATAAATTCAAATATTAATAAAATTTCAATAAATTTTATTTGTGATTCCTTAATTTTAGGCAATGCCTAATATAAATTTCTACTCATTTATTGTTTAATTATACAATAAGTAATAAGAGATTTGTATAACTCATAATAATTATGTAGTCCATAATATTGCAATATGAAAATAGTAACAATAAGAAGAAGAAAAATATTCAAAATTTTCTATTTGAATTGTAATTTCAATTTTTTTATTAAAAAGTAAAGAAAATATATATTTTTATTTTCACATTTTGTATAAGATGACACAATTAAGTATGTAGTTATTCCCATTTTGTAACGATCAATTTAGACTTTAAAGTATTTTCAAAGCTCAATTAAATATGTAGTTATTGTTGACCTTTTAGATTTTTATGGTAATTTCAATTTTTTATTAAAAAGTAAAGAAAATATTATTAAATTTTTTATTAAAAATAAATAAAATATTATTAACCTTGAAATTATAACCAACACAATAGATAAATTTTAATATATGTGTGATTTTAAATTTCGCCTACCAAATCTAAAAGTGATCACTTGCAATTTTTAGGTAATAAATGTTTTGATATGATTACATCTAAAATTAGAATAATAATATAAAGAAAATTGTTAATTCAAATATTAATACAATTTCAATAAATTTTATTTGTGATTCCTTAATTTTTGGCAATGCCTAATATAAATTTCAACTCATTTATTGTTTAATTATTAAATAAGTAATAAAAGATATGTTTAATTCAAAATAATTATATAGTCCATAATATTGCAATATGAAAATAGTAACAATAAGAAGAAAAAAATATTCAAAATTTTGTATTTAAATTGTAATTTCAATTTTTCATTAAAAAATAAAGAAAATATTTTTTTTTTATTTTCACATTTTGTATAAAATGACACAATTAAGTTTGTAGTTCATACTTTGTAACCGATCAGTTTAAACTTTAAAGTATTTTCAAAGCTCAATTAAGTATGTATTAAAAAGTTGGGGAGGGAAAATGTTGGGTTGTGTGAGGGTAAATAATGAAGTGAAGTTGGAAGTTTCTTTTTATATATGGGTGTCCCAAAATTTTGCCCGCAACACTGTCCCAACCAATAACATTGTGTCACGTTATTTAAAAAATTCACATTACTCTTCAATAAAATTAAAGAATTAGTAATTTCAAATAGAAGTAAAGAATTATATGTAGACGTCCATAATATTGTAATATTAAAATAGTAAGAATAAGAAGAAAAGAAAAATATTAAAAAAAATCATTTTTTAATTAAAAAGTAAAGAAAATATTTTTTTTCTTCACATTTTGTATAAGAAGACATAATTAAGTATGTAGTTATTCACATTTTGTAATCGGTCAATTTAGACTTTAAAGTATTTTCAAAGCTCAATTAAGTATATAGTTATTGTTGACATTTTAGATTTTTATGGTAATTTCAATTTTTTATTAAAAAGTAAAGAAAATATTATTACTGTTTTTATTAAAAAGTAAAGAAAATATTATTAACCTTGAAATTACAACTAACACAATTTATAAATTTTAATATATGGGTGTGATTTTAAATTTCCCCTACCAATTCTAAAAGTTATCAATTGCAATTTTTAGATAATGAATGATTTGATATGATTACACCTGAAATTAGAATAGTAATATTCGGAAAATGGTTAATTCAAATATTAATAAAATTTTAATAAATTTTATTTTTGATTCCTTAATTTTTGGCAATGTCTAATATAAATTTCTACTCATTTATTGTATGATTATAAAATAAATAATAAGAGATATGTATAACTCATAATAATTTTGTAGTCCATAATATTGCAGTATTAAAATAGTAACAATAAGAAGAAAAAAAATATTCAAAATTTTCTATTTGAATTGTAATTTCAATTTGTTATTAAAAAGTAAAGAATTTTTTTATTTTATTTTCAAATTTTGTATAAAATGAAAAAATTAAGTATGTAGTTATTCACATTTTTGTAACCATTCAATTTAGTTTAAAGTATTTTCAAATCTCAATTAAATATGTAATTATTGTTGACTTTTTAGATTTTTATGGTAATTTCAATTTTTTATTAAAAAGTAAATAAAATATTATTAAAATTTTAATTAAAAAGTAAAGAAAATATTACTAACCTTAAAATTATGACCAACACAATTTATATATTTTAATATATGTGTGTGATTTTAAATTTCTCCTACCAATTCTAAAAGTGGTTAATTGCAATTTTTAGGTAATGAATGATTTAATATGATTACACCTAAAATTAGTATAGTAATATTCGGATAATTGTTAATTCAAATATTAATATAATTTCAATAAATTTTATTTGTGATTCCTTAATTTTAGGCAATAACTAATATAATTTTCTACTCATTTATTGTTTAATTATTAAATAAGTAATAAGAGATATATATAACTCATAATAATTATGTAGTCCATAATATTGCAGTATGAAAATAGTAACAATAATAATAAAAATATTGAAAATTTTCTATTTGAATAGTAATTTCATTTTTTGTATTAAAAAGTAGGAGAAGGAAAATGTTGGTTTGTGTGAGGGAAAGTAATGAAGTGATGGAGGAAGTTTTTTTTTTTTTTTACAGATGGGTGTCCCAAAATTTTGTCCGCAACATTGTTCGAACAAATAACATTGTGTCACGTCATTTAAAAATTCACATCACTCTTCAATAAAAGTAAAGAATTAGTAATTTCAAGAAAAGTAAAGAATTAGTAATTTCAAATAAAAGTTATGAATTATAGTAGTCCATAATATTGCAGTATGAAAATAGTAAGAATAAGAAGAATAAAAATAATAAAAAATTCAATAATATTAGAACTATATCCTTGAAATTATAACCAACATAATTAATAAATTTTAATATATGTGTGTGATTTTAAATTTCCTATACCAATTCCAAAAGTGATTTTAAATTTCTATTTTTTTAAAAAGTAAAGAAAATATTTTTTTTTATTTTCATATTTTGTATAAGATGACACAATTAAGTATGTAGTTATTCACATTTTGTAACCGGTCAATTTAGACTTTAAAGTATTTTCAAAGCTCAATTAAATATGTAGTTATTGTTGACCTTTTAGATTTTTATGGTAATTTTAATGTTTTTATTAAAAAGTAAATAAAATATTATTATAGTTTTTATTAAAAAGTAAAGAAAATATTGTTAACCTTGAAGTTATAACCAATACAATTTATAAATTTTAATATATGTGTGATTTTAAATTTCATCTACCAATTCTAAAGGTGATTAGTTGTAATTTTTAGGTAATGAATGGTTTGATATGATTACACCTAAAATTAGAATAGTAATATTCGGATAATTGTTAATTCAAATATTAATATAATTTCAATAAATTTTATTTGTGATTCCTTAATTTTAGGCAATAACTAATATAAATTTCTACTCATTTATTGTTTGATTATAAAATAAGTAATAAGAGATATATATAACTCATAATAATTATGTAGTCCATAATATTGTAGTATGAAAATAGTAACAATAATAATAAAAATATTGAAAATTTTCTATTTGAATAGTAATTTCATTTTTTGTATTAAAAAGTAGGAGAAGGAAAATGTTGGTTTGTATGAGGGAAAGTAATGAAGTGATGTAGGAAGTTTTTTTTTTTTACAGATGGGTGTCCCAAAATTTTGTCCGCAACATTGTTCGAACAAATAACATTGTGTCACGTCATTTAAAAATTCACATCACTCTTCAATAAAAGTAAAGAATTAGTAATTTCAAGAAAAGTAAAGAATTAGTAATTTCAAATAAAAGTTATGAATTATAGTAGTCCATAATATTGCAGTATGAAAATAGTAAGAATAAGAAGAATAAAAATAATAAAAAATTCAATAATATTAGAACTATATCCTTGAAATTATAACCAACATAATTAATAAATTTTAATATATGTGTGTGATTTTAAATTTCCTATACCAATTCCAAAAGTGATTTTAAATTTCTATTTTTTTAAAAAGTAAAGAAAATATTTTTTTTATTTTCATATTTTGTATAAGATGACACAATTAAGTATGTAGTTATTCACATTTTGTAACCGGTCAATTTAGACTTTAAAGTATTTTCAAAGCTCAATTAAATATGTAGTTATTGTTGACCTTTTAGATTTTTATGGTAATTTCAATGTTTTTATTAAAAAGTAAATAAAATATTATTATAGTTTTTATTAAAAAGTAAAGAAAATATTGTTAACCTTGAAGTTATAACCAATACAATTTATAAATTTTAATATATGTGTGATTTTAAATTTCATCTACCAATTCTAAATGTTATTAGTTGTAATTTTTAGGTAATGAATGGTTTGATATGATTACACCTAAAATTAGAATAGTAATATTTGAAAAATATTGGTGTAATCATATCTAGGAATGGCAACGGGGTGGGTCGGGAGTCGGGTTTGTGCTTACCCAACCCCGAACCCGAAATTCAAAACCTAAACCCGAATTAAGCAGAGTTGGAAATAATGATACCATACCCGAATCCGTCGGGTTTCAGGTAACCCAAACCTGAAAAAACTTATATTTATATATATATATATAACTTTTATATATATATATATATTGAATTTATATATATAGCTTTTATATATATATATACTTAT
The DNA here is from genome assembly GCA_009771035.1 of Lupinus albus. Classification (NCBI taxonomy): domain Eukaryota; kingdom Viridiplantae; phylum Streptophyta; class Magnoliopsida; order Fabales; family Fabaceae; genus Lupinus; species Lupinus albus. The sequence continues at coordinate 1,557,606 of CM020022.1, read as the reverse complement.
ATTGCTTATATATATATACATGTGTGTGAAATTTATATATATATATATAGCTTTTATATATGTATTTATATGTACTTTTATAATTTAACATATATTAATCGGGTTCGGGGTAGGGTATTAACAATACCAAACCCGAACGCGATCCCGAAATTTGTACTCCGGTAAAACCTGAACCCAATCACATTGGGGTTTCCCCGTTAAATTCGGGTTGGGTTCGGGCGGGTACCCGCAAATTCGGTTTTTATTGCAACCCCTAATCATATCAAATCATTCATTACCTAAATTCATTATATATTGTAATTTATAATGGAATATATTCGATTGAGGTAATTATTCAATCTTAATGAGGGGATGCATATACAATTAGTTTGATCCTGAATTTTTTTTTACTTTATGCAATTCTACAAAATTGGTTGGCTTGCTCAAATTTTGATGACATATCAATTTTATTATTCTATTCACTCATTCATAGTTTTTAGAGGTTCACCGATTATGAGTAAATTATAACACATGCTTTTTCATCATATTTTTATTTTGACGTATCATTTTTATAATTCTATTCATTCATTCATAATTTTCAAAGGTCAACATGTTATAGGTAACTTATAACACTTGTTTTTTCCTCTTTTTTAAATGTGTGAATGAAAAAGTCTAATTAGTTTTTTTGATTTATCTAAAAAAAAATGGATTTTTAAAATGAACACTTGATCTTATAGAGTGATCATCTAACGCGCCTTAGATTTTTGTTTTATTTTAGATGTTGTTATTGAATATTGGGAACTGTTTGAGATTATTTTTATTTTTATTTTCATGTTAGATATATGAAAATGAGAATAAGCTGAAAAAAATGTTTGAACTAAGATATGTGATGTTAGATATAGAAATTGAAATTTTCTAAAATCATATAATTTTTGCCCTAAATCTAAATTTATTCATATATTTGATCCTAGTGATTAAATTAAAGAAATTAAAGTAATTTATCATGTTCTATAGTCTACAAAAACAAACTGATAGGTACAATAATTTTTCTAAAGAAATAGTTAACCAAATAACATAAAATATGCATTGGGTGGAGAGGAACATTGTGTTATATATGATTTTTTGGTGAAAATTAGAAAATAAAGTGTGAAAAATAGACAACCACAAATTACACTATAATTGATTGTTACATTGAATTTTGGCTTTATTAGTAGTATAGATATAAATATAGAAATATACATATAAATAATTAATAATATGAAATATAGCATGACTTGGAGTTGGCTGCGATCGTATTTGCTCTTAAGATCTGGAGGCATCATCTTTATGGAGTAAGATTTGAAGTCTTCAGTGATCACAAAAGTTTGAAGTATCTATTTGATCAGAAGGAGTTGAACATGAGACAGAGAAGGTGGATTGAATTTCTAAAGGACTATGACTTTGATCTCCAATACCACCCTGGGAAAGCTAATGTGGTGGCTGATGCTTTGAGTAGAAAGTCCCTACATATGTCAACCATGATGGTCAGAGAGATGGAATTGATTGAAGATTTCAGGGATTTAGGCCTCGCACTGCAAGTAAAACCTAAGAGTTTGACCTTAGGTATGCTTACAGTAACAAATGAATTTCTGGAACAACTAAAAGGTTTGCAAAGTTCTGATCTAGAACTGCAAGAGAAGAGAACCTTGTTGGCTGAAGGGAGAGCCCCAGAATTTCAAGAAGGAACCGATGGAGTACTGAGATGCAAGAACCGAGTCTGTGTGCCAAGAGACCCCGATTTGAAAATGGCGATCTTGGACGAAGCCCATAAGAGCAAACTAAGTATTCACCCTGGAGCTACCAAGATGTATCAAGATTTGAAGAAGATGTTCTGGTGGTTCGGTATGAAGAAAGAAGTAGCCGAGTATGTCTCGCGCTGCTTAACATGTCAGAAGGCAAAGATTGAGCACAAGAGACCCGGAGGAGAACTTCAACCTTTGGATATTCCCGTGTGGAAATGGGATAGCATTGCAATGGATTTTGTGAGTGGATTTCCTCGAACTCCGAAAGGTTATGATGCAGTTTGGGTGATAGTGGATCGTTTGACGAAGACAGCTCACTTTCTACCAATCAATATGAAATACTCATTGGAAAGGCTAGCGGAATTGTACATCAAAGAGATTGTCCGATTGCATGGTATTCCTACAAATATCATCTCGGATAGAGACCCACGTTTCACTTCGAAATTGTGGAATGGTTTGCAAACAGCCTTGGGTACCAAACTAAGTATGAGTTCAGCTTACCACCCGCAGACGGATGGCCAATCTGAGTGGACTATCCAATCTTTGGAAGACCTGTTGAGAGCATGTGTGCTTGAACACTCTGGAGGTTGGGCGGACTACTTGCATTTAATAGAGTTCACCTACAACAACAGCTTCCATTCGAGTATCGGCATGGCGCCGTATGAAGCTCTTTACGGAAGAAAATGCAGAACACCATTATGCTGGTTTGAAACAGGGGAGAATTTGATACTAGGACCCGATGTGGTTCAACAAACGACGGAAAAGATCAAAATGATAAGAGAAAACATGAAGACAGCTCAGAGTAGGCAGAAGAGCTATTATGATAAAAGGAGGAACCCTCTCAGTTTTGAAGAAGGAGATCATGTGTTCATGAGGGTGGTTCCAACGACTGGTATTGGCAGAGTGCTTAAAGCCCGTAAGCTTACCCCTAAATTCATAGGACCATACCAAATCCTTAGAAAAGTCGGACCAGTAGCTTACCAGATAGCCTTGCCACCTTTACTGTCAAACCTACATAATGTCTTCCATGTGTCTCAACTTAGAAAATACATTAGTGACCCGTCGCACATCATTGTACCCGATTCAATCCAGCTAAAGGATAATCTCACTTTTGAAACTATGCCCTTGAGAATTGAGGATCGCAGTGTAAAGACGTTGCGAGGCAAGGAGATTGCTTTGGTTAAAGTAATTTGGAGTCAAGCTAATGGAGAAGATGCGACATGGGAAGTCGAAGGCTCCATCAAAGAAGCTTACCCCTACCTTTTTGAATAAGAGGTACGATACATTTTCGAGGACGAAATTTTTTTTTAAGGGGGGAGGATTGTAACACCACGAATTTTCTGATTTGGAATTATAAATTTTTATGAGTTTTTATTAATTATTTATTTTATCAACGATTAATTGTAGAAATTAATCAGTGTGGATTTAGGCTAAGCCATAGTTGAATATTAGTCTTGTTTTGTGATTTCCTATTTTATGGTAAATTTTTGTAATTTTCTGTGACGAAATATTTTTGAATTGTCGTCGGGCCCAAATAGCCCGAATTCGGCCCAATAACGTGTTTTTGAGTTCCGTAACTCGGAATCGAATTCCGATTGCACCATTGGCTTCGAAATATTATTTCGAGTCAAGATAGACATCAAGTTCATTCATAACGCATTTATAAATATTTTCACTCCAAATTTTGTGTTTCGAAGTTCTAACGGTAAACCAAAATCGGGAGATTGTATATTTTCGGACGAAATTATCCGAAGATGTTCGGACACGAAATTTATTGGGAAATTACATCATATCAATAAAGTTGGAAGTCATCATTGCATGAGTCACTTACTTGTTACACAAGTAATGCAAAAGCTTACAAAACCCCCTAAAACACTCAACAAATCCTCTCACTCCACCACCATTAGACACATCACCTATGCTAGTCTAAAGCTACTTACTTTGCATTAAATTTTCTGATTTGATGAGGGTGAGGCTCTCCTATAAATACCTCACCCCATCCTCTCATTTTTACACTAAATTCCTTATACAAACTAAGGTAGTCTTTTATTTTATCTTCTTCATCTTCTTCTCATACTTCATAGAAAGTTATGAGCTTTTATTATTTTGTTCATAAAGTAGAGTTTATATTTGTTCTTTAAGTATTTTATGAAAGCATAACTAAAGGGGATGATAATAAAATCATATGAACCTTTATGTAGTTTTTGACTTTTGTAAATCTTGAAATTTCTTCCTTGTTCTTAGATGGAAAAACTATATCTTTGGACAAGGTTAGATGAGTTATTTATTTGGAAATATTATACATTATTTTTAGTATTTGAATATGTTTAAAGGTGATGATTTTAACATCAAAGGAACCTTTAATGTGTTTAGGAAAAAGTTTGTATTTTATTCTTGAAAGTTTATGATGTTGATGAGTTGTTGAAAATATTTCATTTTTTAGATAGTATTATGTTTTAAAAGTGGTTTACATATTTTACTCTTTGATTCCCAAGTTAAAATAATGATTTGGGATAAAAGATGATTTATTAAAGTCTTGACTTCATAAACTTAAAGTGTTATGAAGTTTTAGATATTAAAGTAGTAGAAAGTCTTACATTATGATTTATTTTCATGACCATGAAAATAACACTTACTAACCCTTGAGGTTTTTCCTAAAATATTAGGAGGTGTTAAGATGTTCATAGAAATTGTTGTATTTATTTTAGTTGACTTACTTTAAAGTGGTAAGAATAACTAAAAGATGTTTAAATGTAAAATATTAAATTAAGAGCCATTCTTTTTCATGACTATGAAAATAACACTTACTAACCCTTGAGGTTTTTTCCAAAAAAATTAGGAGGTGTTAAGATGTTCATGAAAATTTGTTTTAGTAGTATACTTGAAATAATGAGAGTTACCTAAAAGTCTTGACTTTATAAACTTAAAGTGTTATGAAGTCTTAGATGGTAAAATGATTTAAAAATGTTGAATCTTAGTTAAGTGAACTTACTTTAAAATGGTAAGATTTACTTAAAAAAGTAAAAAGGTTAGTTTTAGTAAAAATGTTTTACTTACAAAAAAATAAGATTTGTGAATTATCGGAAAAATACAATGAAGTGGGAATACATGTCTAGAAAAGTTCTGTCTAAGGAAAGACTTGGTATTTAAGGGTGTCTTTATGACCCACCTCTCTTTCCTGGGAACTAGCCTGATGTATACCCACAGATTTCGACATAAATGAAGTGGGAATACATGTATAGAAAGGTTCTGTCTAAGGAAAGACTTGGTATTTAAGGGTGTCTTTATGACCCACCTCTCTTTCCTGGGAACTAGCCTGATGTATATCCACGGATTACGACATAAATGAAGTGGGAATACATGTCTAGAAAGGTTCTGTCTAAGGAAAGACTTGGTATTTAAGGGTGTCTTTATGACTCACCTCTCTTTCCTGGGAACTAGCCTGGTGTATATCCACGGATTACGACATAAATGAAGTGGGAATACATGTCTAGAAAGGTTCTGTCTAAGGAAAGATTTGGTATTTAAGGGTGTCTTTATGACCCACCTCTCTTTCCTGGGAACTAGCCTGGTATATATCCACGGATTACGATATAATTTCGGTATAAGTTTTATTGAAAATTTTACTTTAAAAAGTATTATTTGATTGTAAGACTTTCGATGACAAATGATGATTCAAGGATATTCAACCTTGAATTGGATGGACGAAAGCAATTAAATTCATTTTAAATCGGAAGTTTTATTTTCGCGTAAAAAGTTATTTCATAAGTATAATAATTATCGTCATTTAACTAATTAACGTTATTTTGGCATAATAAAGATTTCGAGAGGAGAACGGATCAAGTAAGCTCACCTACAAACAGAGAACCTAACGACCCGACACACTCAGGTGAGGGAGAAAACATCGTGACACAGTGGTGTCCGAATATGCATCAGGACCTCCAAACTCCCTCACAAGTTTGGAGTTGCCCTGGGTATTAAGAAAGCTTGTACTTAATCAATTGCATGTTTGTTTGGATTAAGTACAGCAATATTTCTTATACCGATTTATGTTATGTTTATATATGCAAATATCATGTTTACTCTTGACTTATAATGTTTGAATGATTATTATGGGAATGATATGTATGTGATAATTTTGAAATTCAAGGTTTAAAAACATTTGATATAAATGAGAAATATTTTCCTTGAGAAAAGTAATTAAAATGATATTTAGGTTCTTCTCGCTTGACCGAGACAACTCTCGATTGAGCGAGAAGTGTATAGAGAAAACGAGTGTTTTAGCTCGAGGCGAGACAGCTCTCGCTTGAGCTAAAATAGGCACCAAGAGAACTGATTGTTTTCTCGCTTAAGCAAGACAGCTCTTGCTTAAGCCACAAATGCCTCAAAAATGGAAGCATCTCGCTTGAGCAAGACAGCTCTCGCTTGAGCGAGCGGGCTCCATACAAACATGACTTCTTTTTAAGTCGTCGGAATGATAACTCTCATATATACGAGAGCCCAATGGCATGTTTGCCATCAAGAATTTGTAAAGGTAAACAACTATATGAAATTCTTGAAAGTAATAAAAGTAAGGAATTGCTTTGGTAAAGGCGAGGCCGAGGGTGTGATATTATGCCCACGCAGCGAGATTATTTGACCGTAAGAGGCTTGGCTAGAGGAGCCGTCCAGGATAATTCAGCGATGGTTCGTAGTGGTGCCGAAATTATTCTCTCTTTTTGTTATATGTGTTAAGATCGGGACCCACTAGAAGCATTCCTTTGGGAGATGTCTTAGGTTGGGCCGATCATTTAAAAGAATGATTAAAAGATTTAATTGGCTAACCTCGGTTAGTGTGCATACTCATTATGAATAATGAAGTAGTGGAGAGGAAATTTACGGGAGACGAACGAGCCCCGAGATGTTGAGAGGGACGACGATGGCGGTGATTCGTCAGCAAAGTCTTGAGGGTGAGTCTAGGTGAGACGAGTCCCTTGTATTCCTGGATGAGGTATTCTGTTGGATCGGACAGTTCTCACAGCGCAAACTAGATGATCTCTGACAACCCCTCTTTGCAATCAGGATCGATGAGAGGGATGCCCAGAAAGTGTTTGATACGACACCGTCCTGAAATGGACAGTTCTTTGGAACAGATCGATCATATATCCTTGCGAGGAATATTTTGGTGCGTTCAAATCGGCTTGTTATGGGACCTGTACTCTCGGTTATTTCCGAATAGTTATTGGGAGGATAAAGGAGTAAGGATGGTGGACTCATGCATCGCATTGCATACATGATATTCTTTGATATCGTTTCTAAATCCTCGAGTTTTATATTTCATTCATTGTTTTTATGTGCTTGTATAATCGCATGATATATATGTACTCATGTGTTGTCTTGGTGTATTATTCTGTGTAATTCCACGACGTCAATGATAAGTTTTTCATTAGATGTTTTACTCCCTCTCTTCTTTCTTTTTGTCTTCTATCCGCGTTTGTTCAGATGGATCGTTCGATCGGGATTCAGAGTTACCACTTTTCGATGTCCCAGGAGGGGGCATGGAGGATTGAGGGAATCTGTTATACCTACACAGGCCCTGGTACTTTTGATTAGTGTACCTGTGTAGGGAATTTATTTTGTAGTAGTTTTTATTTGGGCGACGATTAGGATTCCGCCTTGTACCTGTACCAACATTTTCTAATGAAGTATGATTCAAAGTTATATTGAGTTTTTCTAGTTACCATTAAGTAATGGTTGTGATTTTCCGCATTGTATGTTACTTAAGTGATGTTCCGAAAATGAAACGAAGATAAAGACATAAATTTTTATGGCTCCTTTATTCAAAAAAAAAAAAAAATTACCCATTTTCGAGCAAGATTATTGAAGTAATTTTCGGGGCGTTACACTATATAAATTGTGTCTATTGACAAATAATTAATATTAAGATGACTTTGCTTACATTTTTTCTTGACCTCTATGTTCTTATGTAATTTGGAGTAACCTTCATTTGATTCACTCTTCTTACATGAACTTATATATAACAGTCTCTTTTACAAATGTCCAAACCACCTATAGTGTAACTCTATCGTCTTTTTTACAAATAATACTACTTTAGGAATTATGACATATTTTCATGCGAATATAATCATCAATCAAACAAACTTTAAAGTCATTTTCACAAATTCTCAAATTTCAACTAAACATGTCTATTGAAATACCCGGGAATAACAATCTCAATAATACCATTCCTGAGAATATGTTTGTCTAACTATAAGACTTTTGTGGAATTAAATTAATTACAATGTACCATTGGCAATTCATTGAAAAAAACGCATGCCCAATCATGCTTAGATTCTAGTCATTTTCAAACTATGACGGTGTACCAAACATCTCGAAGGAATGAACCACAAATAACCAAAACAACTAAAACATTTGATTCTTATAAAATGAACAATTTGGTCAAATTGAAAAAATTTCAATCTAATTATGTATAGCTTCTCTATCTCTCAATGATAGTGGTTGGAAATGGGTTGTGAGGTTCAAATTGATTTAAATATTAAAAAATATTTTAATAAAAAATAACTTAAAATTTGCACCGTTAAAAATTTTTAAACGCCACATATTGTTATCTCTGTTTGTACTGAACCCTCCAGAGAGGATTCATATTAGTAGGAAACACGGATGATGACAAAAACTATTCCCCTGGAACAGAAAACCATAGCCTCTCACATAATCTAATGAGAGGTTAAAATATAGGAATACGCTTAAGCATCATATTATGGAAGAACAATACAAATCTCCCATCATACACCAAATAAAAAAATAGTATAATAGCATTTCCCATAAAATGTCAAGGTGAGCGTAACAAATATTACCTGGAAGCTACTCTTAGTTTTAATGATAGAATTATCATATCTTTATATTTTAAGAATAAAAATATTACATCATATTATTTCTTTCCTTTATTTTTATATAAAAAAGAAGAAGTTTAATTTCACGTGAATAAATGCACACCATAAAGATCTCAATTATGAAATTTCATGCCGATAGATTTTATACTACTCTCTTTTTTAATTTGCTAACCCACAACCTCCTTCACTTTATACTATTCTTGATTGATTCTATAAATGAAAAACAAATACTCTATGCTGGAGTTTGTTCTCAGAGTGGTAAAAGCTATGTATGGTGTTTCTCCAACTAATTGAAACAAATCAAACACCACCACCCACTACTCACAATGCATAATCAGTTTTAGAAAGAACGAGAATCTATACAAGTAAAAGAGTACAGAGAAAGAGATGGAGGGGAAAGAAGGTGAAGAAAAATACTGTATATGTATTCTCAATCATGTTTGGTTTACAAGAGAAATTGAAAGAAAATTGTTAATGGAGATTCCGTATCTCATTTTCGGTGTCTTAAGTGTATTACAATTTAATTAAAATATGTCACCTAATAAAAAAGAAAATAAAAAATACAAAAAATAATATTTTTTTTATATTACTTAGTATAATATAATTAGTTTGGGATATAGAGAAATAGATTTTTTTGATAGGTGATCTTTGTTTGAAAATTGGAGTGTAACCCACAAAATTTAATATGAAAAGTATCCTCTTCAGATTCAAGAAAAGTCTCATACGTCACTTGCTTTATTAGGACAACAACCGTGAGTATGCATATCTATACTCATGGAACAAGATTCCTCTTCAGAGAGTTTAGTATCGGGGAATGTGAGAGGAGTGACTTTTTCAAAAATTTAATTTAAAAAATAATAAAAATTTAAATTATTGGGACAATAACTTCGACACGTGTTAGAATCTTATATATGCATTGGTTTCTTCTATAATCGAGAGGAGTAAGGCTCCATTTATTGGGACAACAACTTGAGTATGCTATTTTACCAATGTTATGATTATACATGTTTTTATTTGTTAATTTTCATTATTGAATCAGATACTATATTGCATGTATAAAAAATTACATTATTAATAAAATTATCAAACAAATATCTGAATATAATTTTTTTGCTTTCATAAGTTAAAATCAAGACATATAACAAATGATAATTGCGTACACGAAAACGATAAAAATTAACAACTGTGATCGTTAACTCACTTAGAACTTTAATATCCGAATATAATTCTTGTTTGAGAGTAGAAGTTTAGAACTCCTATTATGGTTGCTAATGAAATGCTTGAGATATTAGATATATCCACGATATTCAATATCCGAGTCTAAGTTTCCAAGAGTTAAACTAGAGTGGATTTGATTATGAGGTTGATGACTACTCCTAGTTGAAATAACATAGCACCATAGTCCGAATCTGTATTCATCTTCAAGTCAATCACGTAATAATTTACCAAATGAGAATGAAATATCTACTTTTGTGTCCTCTATGTGTATTGACAAATGCATGGTTGTTAGATTTTAATATACCCCAAAACATTCATGTCATCATGTCCTACTCCAATCAAATCTCACAAAATAATATATAAATGATACTTTCTTTTTCTGATTTTATTTATGAGTATGTGACAACTTTTAATTTGATTGAGACACCATTATAACAAAAAAAAGTGGGACATGTAATCTCTACTCATTAGATTTGCCATTAATGTTGGGTACATCATGTTAGAGTCCATATGCTCTCCAAAACTAGATAGAGATTGTGACATATGACAAAAATAAAATTTTAAGTGTCCAAATTTTAAATTATTTGTAACTAAATTAATTTAAAAAATTGTCAATCTTTTATTTACTTAGGAGAGGATCTAAACAATACCTTAAAATATAAAAATAGTATGTAACTGAAAAGAGAGTGGCAGAATTCTGAATTACAGGAAAGTTTATAAAATAATGTTGATAACGTAAAGATATAAATTTATGAGTTTCTATTGTGTCATTATACATGCAGTAACGTATAATTCCAATCCTTCATTATATTAATTAAGCCAATTAGAATGCATTATATTAATTAAGCCAATTAGAAGTCCCAAAATTTAGACTACCTATGCTTTAACACAGACGTGTTTCATATTGATGGGGATCACATGTTTTCATTCATGTATTACTGTGTGTATCAAGCCAATTAGAATGCTCTAAACAACTAAAAAGAAAAACAACAAAATCAAAAATTAATATTTTAATATTATTTTATGAAGTTTAATTATTTAGGGACACGTGAACGGAAAAATTATGTGACAAAAGATCTTTTTCTGTGTTTCATATAGCTGCAAAAGCTATATATATGGAGTCATCAAAGGCAAAAAATGCAAAACAAAAATTCATCTAATACACTTGAGCCATCATTGTACGTATACTATGCCCATGATGGAGCTGAGAAATGTTAGTGATTTTTTGAGGGGAAAGACCATTTTAGTTACCGGAGCAACAGGATTCCTAGCCAAGGGTACATTATGTCTCCCTCTACCATAAGTTTTATTATATTCTTCTATTTTTGTTTAGGTCAACATTAATTATTTAATGTTTTTGAGCAGTTTTTGTGGAGAAGATACTAAGGGTTCAACCTGACATAAAAAAGTTATACCTTCTTGTAAGAGCATCAGATTCTTATTTGGCTACCCAACGTTTGCACGATGAGGTAGGATATCAACTCTCTAATATTAAAATTTTGATATCTCTTTCATCAAGTATATCATTATTTTTAGGGGTTTTCTATCTACCAACTCTCTATCTAACATTAATTTTGAAAACTAATTAAGACGACTCTAATACTACTTGTTGAACTCGTCCGTGATTAGAAGCTTCCGACTATTGTGGAGTTTCATTGTTATATGGACATGAGAAAAATAGAGAACCACGAGTGACACATTAAATCTTGAACCAACACTTTATTATTGCTTTTGTGTTTAACTAATTGAAAATTTTACCCTGATTTTTTATACAATTTTTTGAATTATACACAAATATGATTCCAAACTCAATTTTGATCAAAAATAATTTTAGAGCATCAAGTTCTTCATAATTATATTTACTACTCAAGTAACTTTCTATTCCGTTATTATAAAATTCATCAAATAGGTCCATAAGTTATCACATATTTTTATACTTCATAAGAATTTACCTCTCATAAAATTCAATTATTATTATTACAAATACTTTTTATAATGAAGAAGTAAAGGTAGCTTTAATATATGAGGATATCGGATATAATCAAGCCATATACTAAGTACTTCAGAGTGACATGAAAATATATATTAAAATAGCATAAGGTACACCCATGAAATTTAAATTTAAGCCATGCAAATTTTTACTAACTAATGCATACATATTTATATCTAGGTCTTTAAGAAGGACTTGTTCAGGGTTCTACAAGACAAGTGGGGTCCAGATTTTAGTTCTTTCATATCGAACAAAGTGGTAGCTGTTGCTGGAGATATGTCACGTGACATGTTTGGTCTTATAGATGTAAAACTGAGTGAAGAGATGTTGAAGGAGATCAATATTATTGTAAATAGTGCAGCCACTACCAATCTTGCTGAAAGGTAAATTAAATTCTAACATAATTATCATGTTTATACTTCTATCTACTAGTTGTTTTTATATATGATTTCTGTGAAATTCAATGAGACATATTCTAGTTCTTTTATAATTATGATGTTTTGTTTTGTTTTGTTTTTCAGATATGATGTTGCAATGGGTACCAATACAATGGGAGCTTTTAATGTTTTGAATTTTGCTAAAAGATGTCAAAAATTAGAAATTATTCTTCATGTATCCACTGGTATGTAAATTACAACCTTATGTGCCCACATACTTATAAAGTTTAATGGTTGTGGAGTGAGAGTATTTTTATACTAGAATCATCATTTATTGAAGAGTGAACAGGTTTTTCATTTTTGTTTCAGCTTATGTGTGTGGGCAGAGGAAAGGACTTATAGCTGAGGAACCGATCCAAATGGGTCAGACAATAAACAAGAAGTCACAAATATTAGACATCAACTTAGAAAAGCAGTTGATTGAGGAAAAAATGAGTGAACTTCGAGCACAGAATTCTAGTGAAAAAACAATCACCCAAACAATGATAAAGTTTGGAATGATAAGGTGCTTTAATAATCTCTATATATTGGACATATATATATTGCATTTGAACTTGTGTGTTCGAATGCAATCAAGACATTGCACATAAAACTATCTTACTTTTTCATTTTTCATCAAGTTCATCTTAAAGTAAAAAAATTCTAATTAAAAAGCTTATGGCCGTGCCACATATATTATAATATGGATGCAGTTGTTTTCCTATCCTTTTAATTTGCTCTTCAATAATAATGTAGGGCAAATTTGCATGGATGGCAAGACACATATTCATTTACAAAAGCAATGGGAGAAATGATAATGGGAAATATGAAAGATAATATAGATTTGATTATCACACGTCCTACTATGATAGTTGGTACTCACTCTGAACCATTTCCTGGTTGGATTGAAGATGTCAGGTACTCATAAATAACCCTTTAAACACTACTTGTACTTCTTTTGTTTCACCATACTTACATACATAATATAAATGTATGCTTATGTGGGTATTGGTCTTTTAAAGAGATCATATGATATATTGTCATTGTATCATATATGATTTATATTTACTCAATGCATAAATATCACATTCAATTTCTATTAATAGTTAAATGTTTTTGGGAAATTTATTTAAGATACAGTGAATAAGCATCTAATCAAAAAAATTTAAGTGTCTGTGCACCTTTTATTTATTTTATTCCGATATTGTTTATTTACTATTATTTTATAATTCTATTGCTATAATGCATGGGATAGCAGGTGAAAGACTAAAAATATTAAAATGTATTGTTAGTTTTCTTAAATGTTTATGTAATGACCATTAGTTTCATGAAGTGAGTATACAAGCACTATGCTTCATTATATCATATGGTAAGAATTTTTTAAAAGTTTATTTCTCTACTTTAATTTTTAGTGTAAATTACATGACGCCTCGTGAGCTTTATTAAAATTATATAAATCGTTCATCTATTTTTTAAGTTTACGCAAATCACCTCTAATTATATACACACATTACACCGATTACCCCTGTAGAAGAGAAATGTGTAATTTTTTAAACAAAAAATTATGACGAATATTATTAAGTTAAACAAAATATATTATATTGTGAAGATATGTGCAAATAGCCAAATAGTATAAGAATGAATATTTATTCGTTATTTTTTTGTTCATTACAAATTGTATCAATAATTTTAAGGATATGTTTAAATAACTTTTATACTATAACATAAGTAACCAAAATAATGAATGAACATTGATGTTTGTACTATTTGGATTTATCCTCATAATATACCATATATGTTTAACTTAATTACACTAGTCACCATTTTTTGTTTAAGAATTTACTCTTATCTCTCCTACATGGATAGCCAGTGTAATGTATTTATATAATTAGAGATGATTTGTGTAAATTTAAAAGGATTAGTGATTTATATCATTTTACTGAATTAGGGATATCAATGTATTTTCTAATTTTTATGATTGTATAGCGCAATATATCTGCATATTAGTATTTGAAATGGTTATAACATTATATTATAATAAGTTGCAATTATACTTTTTTGAATATTTGAAATATAATATTTGTTTATGACTTAAATCCTTGAATTATAATAATAATATGTTTCACTTTTTACATTGGGTTTCTGTATAATTTACTATAGCAATAAAAATAAAATATTATTCCCCCAACTATAAGTCTTGTCAATTTTAAAATGATTTAATCTGATAATTGCAGAACTATAGACTTTTTGATTGATGCTTATGGAAAAGGAACATTAAGAAGCTTTGTTGGTAATTCAGAGGTAGTTTTCGATACGGTGAGTCTCTCCCCATAATTTATCCTATACTTTATTCAATTATTTTCTATGCCTCACATTTAAAATTAAAGAATTGAAATTATAATGCAGATACCTGCAGACATGGTGGTAAATTCTATGATCATAGCACTGTTGGCTCATTCTATGAATCTTTTCAAAAATTGGATCTATCATAGTGCTTCTTCCTTAAGAAATCCATTCAAGTTTTCTGATCTTCGAGATATTATGTATAGCTATTTCACAAAAAATCCATGGGTGAATCAATATGGAAAGCCAGTAGTTGTCACACAAAAACTAACAATATGCTCTACTAATGTGGATGAGCTTCCCTTAAACAAGGTATTAATTCCTACCAATATTTTAATTTGCGGTCACAGTTGCGATTGTTGTTACGGTTGTGATTACTGCAATTGTGATTGTTGCGATATAAATTATTTTGTGATGGAAGAAATATTTTGAAATTAATGTGGGTTAATGTGGCCAAAATGTGGTATGATGCAGTTGTATTGTGGTCCAATTTAGTCGTATTACTATGATTCGATGTCAGAACGCAATTACAATATGATGTTATTGTGGCAATCACCACAAACATAATATTGCGGTCGCATCATATAATGTGGTCTATATAATTGGTTCATACAATTAAAGCTAATAAAGTTTTTGTCCTAACATTATACTAAGTTTAAATAATGGCACATTTTCCACTAATCCTTTATTTTTTTGCATCTTTGAAGGGATCAAAGTTGGAAAGAATATCAGATTTGTTCAAACATTATTCGTTCTTTCAGAGCATGTATGTAGTACCATTGTTATGTCTACAAATTCAACCTAAAGTTATGTTAGATTCCATATTTAATTACATTGGTATAAACTTTGTAGTATTTTATGAATATGCAGCTTTGATGACCAAAATGCAGAAAAGTTAAGAATAGCTACAAAGGGAATTCCTGGTATGAATGAGGAGTTTAACTTTGATCCTAAGGCTATTAATTGGAATGACTACATGATGAATATCCATTTTCCTGGTCTAGTCAAGTACTCTATACGTAGTAACATATAAAACTTATAATAATGTATGGATGTGGTGTGAAATTTGTATTTGGATTGAGTATTATATTTAAATTTGCTTTTGTGGGTCATTAAATATCAAATGAATTGATATGACTTATTTAGATTGATACAAGAAATGTGGTATCAAAACTTCGTTTCTTTTTAAATAAGGTGGTTGTCATATTAGGTCATGTTTCCATTGGGTATTGGATGAGAATTGTTGTGAAGCTTTGCCATAGTCACAAAAAACAAATGCTTCTCAAATAAAATACATTGTTTAAATACACAAATTTAATGTCAAGATTAATATGCACTTCCCTTACATTTACATTTAATATTCACTCATACTCTCATCAATCTTCAATAACTACATTGCACATAGAAAAGTGTTCCACAGATAATTTTCAATAAAATAAGCATGTAATAGTAGTTTGATTATGTGGTTAAGAAAACCTCCCATCAGATTTGAAATCACAATCCAATCAAACCACCCCACTTTATTTATATAGCCTAATAGTGACCACAAATGTTGGCATGTCAAATAATTTTAGCATAGAAGCCATTTGTAATGGACCAACACTCAAAAGGATATGAAAATCAGTTAAGGTGTGAAGTATATTTTGATTAAAAGATATTTTTTAATTCGATGCAACCTGATGCGGTCCAATGCGGCTTGATGTGGTCCAATGTGATTGTGTTGTACTCCGATGCAATCCCAACATTGTGATTCAAAATCACACCACAATTATGGTGTGATGCGATTGTGGCGGTTACCGCAACCACAATATTACAGCCGCATCAGGTGAAGCGGTCTGCAATTTAAATTAAAGGCCTTTATAAAGCAAATAGTTCAAATGGGTAAAGAAGAAATAGATGAACTCTTAGGGTCTCCTTGAAAGATTTATGGCTTTATAACTCTCATCAAGTTCTAAATGTGTCCTTATATGTCTACTTGACTCTTCCATACAATGAATTAAACCAATAAAACAAAATATTGAGTTCAAGTTAATGAAAGGGTCTCATTGGCTAGTACAAGTCACTGAAGTCAGAATCATCTGAGCACAATACTACTATTGCACCAATGAGATTGAACAGATTAGTTAAGGGTAAAAAACACAGCCTGTTTCCATTGTTCTAAAATCATTAAGTGTAGAAGCTCAATAACCACGAAACAAGTTCCTGTTGTTCTTCTTGTGAAAAACAAAATTTATAGGCTACCAGCAAAATCCAAACAAAGGTATGTACATAGAAAGATTATCATGAAGGAGGAGTCCTCTCTTTTCTTTTACCTGTCACGGAAGTTGTGTTATTCACATCAACATGGGAATCCGAGCTACCAACACCATTTGCACACCTTTGTAGCCCATGGCAATCGCTTGGGTTATGATGACTTGAGAGACTACCATTTCCAGAAGTATCCACACCGTTAGAAACAGTAGCCACAGCATCGTGAGCACTTGGCCGAGTGATGCAGAGCCAAGTTCTTGAAGATTCGCAGCTACTGCCTGGTGCTGAAGGCACATGCCATGATCCTTTTTCTGATTCCTGAAACACAATTTTTTTCAGGTTTTGTACAAAAAATCTGAATTTGATAATTGGGATGCGTCTAGTGTACAAAAACATATTGGATGCTTCAGCATTTAGGACTTTCATGTTTGGTATGGCAGATTAGTGGTCTAGGCATGTGGAATGCTAATGCTGCTGTCTAGTTGTATTTAGTATTCTTAGATATTAGGTGAATGTCTAATTATAACCTTTACCAATTTCAAATTATGTTTATATAAGATTTTTGTGGGATTACAGTTGGCAATTCATTAAAAAAGAAAAACTTATGCCCAGGCATATTTAGATTCGAAGAATTTTGAAAGGAAATCACATGCCCGGACAGTTGTAGGAAACACGGCCAATGACAAAACTGTCGTCACAAAAACTATTCCCCCTGGAACAGAGAATGAAACCTCTCACATAATCTATATGACAGGTTAAAAAATAAGCATAAGCTTAAGCATCATGTTATGGAAGAACAATACAGGTCTCTCCTCAAACACCAAATAACAGAAGTTCTTTGGTAGACATGCAGCACAGAACACTTAACACGATCCTAACAAAAATAGTATAATAGCAGTTCCCATAAAATGTCAAAGTGCGTGTAACAAATATTACCTGAATGACCAATGAATATGATGGTGGCATCTGAAGTTTCATGTTTCCCTTAACACATGTGTAGTGAACCTGAGGATAAAGAAAACAAGTTTATTTTCACGGGAATAAAGGCACACCATAAAGATCTCAATTCTTAAATGGCATATGTATAGACTTTATACTACACTTGAATGGTTCTATCAATGAAAAACAAATACTCCGACATTGGAGTTTGTCCAGAGTGCTAAAAGTTATGCATGGTGTTTCTCCAACCAATTGAAACAAATCAAATACCACCCACACTTACCACATGAGATTAGACATCCAACAAAATTTAATGAGGATGCGAAGAAACGAAAATAAAAACCTCACAAGGCAAGAATAATCAGTTTTAGAAAAAATGAGAATCTATACAAGTAAAAAAGTGCTCGGCCCAAGTTAGAGTACAGGACAAGCAAGGGTGCAATAAAATTTGAAAAGTTGAACAAATGAGGAACAATCTTACCATAGAAGTCTTGGTGCAGTTGAAATTGTGATTAGGGAATAAAACACTCAGGATACTTAAAAATTAAGATAAACAATATCATAAATAATAATTTACCTGATGTCTTTCTTTCCATTGGTTAAAAAAGTCGCTTCCTACGAGTTCAAATATGTGATCTCGCATTTCATCATTTGTAACAAGCAAGCACCTGAGTTTGACAGCAGCATATAGCCAGTACCTGTAACCCAGAAGAGTTAACAGTAATAAAATAACTACATAAAAAATTGGCAAGAAAAAAAAGCTTGCAATGGATAAAATGGAATTGTGTAAGGGGATTTGCATAATAGCGATTGAAAGATTCAAAACAAAAAAGTTCACCATATATTTGTATCAGTGCCTAACACAGAATGAATTAAAATATAAGAATACATGGAAAATTTTAAAATAAATTAACTATTTGGTCCCTAAAAGATGCCACTGGTCATGTGGCCATATTTTAGTAATTGAAAAAAGTTTGGACTCAATTACACCTCCTTATTTCGTTCAACTTTGATTCCAAATTAATCTACCATTATAGGTTCCTCTGTCCAGTTACAAAAAGATTCTTATATAGCACATCAAATATGAACTAAATCTTTCATAAAATGCTATACATTACATAGATGACTCAATAAACCCAAGTTCTAAAAGTGCATACTTTAATTTATAATAGTAGACCCATACAAAAATAAACACACACACACCAAGATACCAAGTAATAAATGAATAATAAAACCCAATTTTGAAAAACTAAGCATTCAGATTATTCAACTGAAGCTAAACTTTTTAGAGCGACCCAATAATAACTTTTCAATTTTTTCCGGTAGAGAAACAGTCAAATAGTCAATAAAACATTATCATCCTTAGGTAAAAGCATAAATAAAGCTAAGCCCAATGACAATAATTTTGCAATTTACCAATCATCATTTGATCCGGTTGGTGTTGTATAGAGCGCACCATGATTCATCCACTCCTCTACCAGTTTTCTGCTGGAAGGATTTTCCATAAGCCCTCTTAGTCGCTTATTGTGCAGGATAACCAGCGGCCATTTTTTACCACTCTGGTTGTACAACTCTTTTACAACATCATCAAGCTGCACTATTACAAAATCCCAAATATAAACACAATTAGTACTATAAACAATAAAGTTCAGTTATTATACAAGACCAGAAACGTTCGTAACTTGGTTTCAGCATAAAGAAACAAAACAAGTTTGGCAAACAACCTGAGAAGCGCTAAATCCACCATCTGCAAAATTTTGTTGGTAAAGCCCAACATTTGCTCCATCCACTACAGCTTCATAGCAGTCATGTTTTTCAAGCCAGCCCTGAAATTCACTAAAATGAGCCTTAACCTCTCGTTCCATAGCCAATGCAGCAATAGATTGAGCAAATTTCTCCGTCTCCTCATCATCGATATCAACACAAACCAATTTCTCATTACAACTACTACAATCTCCATCGTCATTAACACTCGTTTTCCGCACAATCCAATGCCCTTTTCCAACCCAACCTAGACCATGCCACCCTCCCCCATTCCTCAAAACCTCTTCTTTCACTCGCCCCGCGTCCAAACCCACCTCACCAGCAACCTCACAACCACTTCTACTACAAAACCACTCTTCAATAATCAAAGCTGTTGATTCAGAAACACACCTCACCGAACTTCTCAGCTTGTGCAAATATTCATACACCTTATCTGCTCTCCCATTCTGAGCACTCACCTTCAAAAGTGCAGCAAACTCAGATTCCTCCAAACCCACACCCGAAACCTTCATATGCTCCTCGACTTCATAGGCTTTATTCGCATCAAGACGGTCACAGAAGCAGAATAATGCAGGATCATAAGTCCGCAACCTTGGCAAAGTTTTGTACTTTCCAATGCTCTTAACCAAATCAAACGCATAATCAGCATCCCCTTTCGCCGCAGCGAGTCTAGCAACCGCGGTAACAGTGGCCTCGTTAGGGTTTAAACCCAAATCAAGCATGTGATTGAAAATGCGAAAACCGTAATCCAAAGCGGAATCTTTGAGAGAAGGGTCAGTGACGGAAGTTGAACATAGGTAGAGTAAAGCATTGAAATGGTGTTGATTGAAGCGAGTATTGTTGAGTGAAACGGCGTCGTCGTAGAGGGAAATAGCGGCGCGTAAATCTTTGAACTTGGAACATGAATTGAGCTGGTATTGGAATTTGAATTCAGGGTTTTGGGTCTTCTTTTGCTTCATCATCGTTACTGGAATTGGTTGAATGGAAGCGAGAAAGAAGAAAATGGAACAGGGTGTGAAAGTTGTCCCATGTTGTTGTCTAGGGTTGGGTTGGGTTATTATCTAGCATTGGGCCTCATTTTGTGTTCTACTCACAATGCTTCAAAATTTATAAATTTCAATTTACTAGTTCATAATTATTATTGTTTGAATCATTATTAAATATCCCTTTTAGACTTTTTAAATATTCTCTTCTTATCAAGTTATTTATACTAAGTTTATGTAACTCATTTAAATTTTAAAGTAAAGATGGATTTTTGTTTTTAAAAGAGTTGGCTTGAGTTGACATAAATTTAAATTTATATCTTTAATGTCTTATTCTAAGTTGAGATAGGGTTGATGAAATAGTTATTTTGGTCAATAATGACTATGGTTTCAAACTAAGAAACGTTCTCAAAATGGATAATTTTTTGTAGTGTTGTGATTGTATTGTTATAGGGACATGTGTAGTTTTAGCAAGTGCTAAGTGGTAGTGGATATTGAGCAAGAAGGGTCACCATTGTAGTCAAACTCAAAACTTTCCATTATGAACATCATCAACTCTCTCTCTCAAATGCTTCTCACTGCTCACAACAAATCTCCCTCCTCTTTTATTCACTCCATGTTCAATCAGGTATCATATATTCATATTCATATTCACTTGCAAAATTTATGAGTAAAATTTATCTGTAACTCTTACATGTGCAGATGGAAAAGGAGGGTCTTTGATATTGAGAACATGCAGTGACAATAATGAATTACTTATGATAGCAACTGTTGAAGCAAATCTTATTCAAATTTTGTGGACTTCACTGCAGGTTTGGTTTGGTTGAGGAGAATGTGTTAAATCAGTTTAGCAATAAAAACCCTTGTGTATATTGAATTCAATCTCATATTTTGCAGTTTTTATATATAAGAATGTTCATATCAAAACCAATTGCCAATGAGAGAAGTAACTTAAACCATTTATGAGATGATGAGGTAGGTGATGTGAGACTTACTTCCTAACAAAGAATAAATTAGAATCACATACTAATGTCATGGATATATTATTTGTTTCAACTTTATTGTTTCAAAATTCATTTTTAAGGTTTATTTGCCCTTTCAGAGAATTCCCTTCTAGAATTTAATTTATTTGTACTAGAAACTGAACATTGACATTGACATTTCATAATGTGGTGTGGAGAAGTCATTTGGTTTGTCTAAATCTGAAATTCAACTATTTTTTATTTGATATATTCGTACTCAAAGGAGGAAAAATTGGAATTTCTTGTTAGTTTAAATGGGGAGATACATAAAATCACATGCTTGGTTATATGATATGTTTTAAAGGGTTTTGAAGAACAAGGATGGCATAATTTGGTTGTTATTTGTGGTTTGTGTTGTTCTATGGTACATTTTGTTTAAATATATTCCTGCATCTTTAGGTGGATTTCTCTGTGCTTAGATATGTTATGGGATAGGGTTGTGTTTATAGCTTCTCTTGGGGCTTTGCTGTGGTTGTTTCAAGGAAGTTTATTTTCTTGATAAGTAGAGAGACCGAAATTCTTTCTTAGAGTCTTGATTATTTTTGGTTCTGTGTTGCCTGAGGTTGCCACTTAGCGAAGTGTGGGGATGGCAGATGTACACAGTCTTACTCTCACAAGTGAAGAGGTTGTTTCTAGGATTTGAACTCGCGAGTGACGACCTCGACGTACAAGGCAAGCAACCTTATCGTTGCACAGAGGCTCACCCTAAGAATATCTTATCTTTCCCTTTCACCTTCTATGTTGCACAGAATATCTTATTTTCCCCTTAGTTGTGATAAAACTAATAACAATGCTAACTCTTGGCTTCTTCGAGAGAAAACATCATTTATTGATTCCATTCCTTTTTGTTGCCCGATTTCAATCTGATCACATTTAAGTAACTGTATTTTATAAATGTCTTTCAAAATTATTTATACTTTGCCATTCTTGAGTAGCATTTTCTGCAAGGAAATGAAGAATGGCTTATCCAAAATAGAGAATTAAATTCAAAATTTTAATTTTACAAAAATGGGAGAATCTGTTCAGAGAAAGTTCCTATTGAAGGAAAGTCTCAAATTTAATATAAGATTAAAAGGAAAATGATACTTTAATGATGATTATCTTTTCTTTCACTAGTGTATACAAGAATGACAATATGACATGCAAATTGAAAACCAAGATCGATAATATAGGTTAATCCTAGCATCTTAACATGCCTGTGAATCTGCTTTTAAAATTCTGAGTATCAAAATCTAGGGAATTGTGGCGTAATAATTTCCAATATCAGGACATTAATCATTTAAATTGGTTAATCAAGTTATTTGGGGTTTACTAAATTTACCACTTGAGAAATTAATGTTCCTAATTTTGAATTTATTAGTGTTGATGCTCTAAATATAGAATGGTTGTTAGCATTTATTGAATTGTCATGTGTGGATAAATTAGAAGTCTTACACACTATGCTACTGAAATCGCCTCAGTACAATTCACTCAACTTTTCATAGAAGCAGAGCTGTATTGACCTGGCATATTCTAATGACTGCATTATAACTTTCAAATAAGCAACGGACCTTACCTACTGAAGTAAACCATTCCTTAAAATTTACGACGAGGAAAATATGATGATTATCATTCTCGATTAGAAAAGGGGAGGGCTCACTTTACCGGTCTTAAATTACGAGGACATACCAAAAGGACAAGGGATTTGGGTTAAATCTGTGCTTCATCGATCTTTAAGAAGGGGTGATAATCATGTAGCTATTGTCAAAGTTGCCCTTTATTTTAATGAAAGTTAATGTTTTCAAGTGAGTCTGCACATTATTTTTTATTACTTTTAGTATAAGTTTACTATAAGCACATAGTTGGAGGATGTGCGTAAGTTTTGTGTATGTGTCAGGCATGTATGCCATTTTGCAGTTTTATGGATTTAGCTTACAAGTAATGTGCTGCCCATCTGTCTTTTGGTGAAGACACGAGAAGTGGCTGTTAATTTCATTATTTCAAAGAAAAAACTAGGAAGATCTTCTACTTTCTATTGCGTGTTAGGCCACTTCACAAATCTCGTGTCCCTGCTCACCAAAAGAAAAATAACCGTTTCATTCAGTTCAGCGTTATTTGGATTGGTGTGATTTAGAGAGTAAGCAAAGGAAACTCCCTCTGCCACTTTTCCTTGATAATGGCATAAATGTTACTTTCAGAGGAATTCATGCGAAATTCATGGATAACTGGCCAGTTATTTTTGTCTCTACTGTTCAACTGAGCTGTGTGACAGCTTTTTTTGTCTCCATGTATTTCACTTTTGAAAATGGAGTTTAAGTAGTAGCATTTCTCATGCAAGATCATATCTTCCAACGAAGCCTTAGTTGTCCTTCTAGTTTCGCTTCTTTTAACTTTCTGCATTTTATAAAAAATGACTCTGTCAATTCTCAAAGGACTTTTGCAAGACTACTCGAAGTCATTGTTTAATGAGGTGAAAATTAATTTTATGTTGGTTGCTTTAATCTGTGTTTAATTTTTTGCTACTGATCTTTCTGGGGTCCTCATCCCCTTCTTTGAAGTTCTGTCCTTTTCCCCTAGTTTTCATTTGTTAGGATAAGCTGAAGAGCGCCTCGCAGATGGAGTGATTTACAGCTTGTCTCAGTATCCTAAAATTCAAATTACACTTTAATTCGTTTTCCCTGATTTTTTCAATCTATTTTACTAGTTGGAAAACTTGAATCAGCATTTAGTGCAGCCATTTAGCTGTGTTTTGCATTTCAGTTGTACGTGAATATAATCTTGTCACGGTGTTATGTTATTTTAGATTTTAGAACATTATCATGAAAGAATGTTCAGATGTTTGACTGTGTTTTTTCTTGCCATTACTTGCAGGGGATAGTGAATGATCAATTTAATGAGCTTTTGTCTTTGGAAAACACCCGGGGACCAGATTATATTGTGACATCGATTAACACATATTTTGCAGATATTGAAATGATCCTTTCTGACATTTCTTCTCATGTGTAATGATTCTGCTTATTTCATGGTTTTCTACTATGAAGTTGCTTATCTAACTAGCTTTTCTAACTGGTATATATATTTCTACAGTGAGAATTCAAAAGTCGACTTCTCTTACATGGCTTCTCTAGCTCGTACAATAGAGGATAAGAGTGCAAGGTAGCTTGCAATGTCTGCCTATTACAGTTGTGCTAGGTGTTAAACACGAATGTTTATTCTGACATTGTGCATTTAACTACTTAGTTTTCTCCATTGCAGATGAGCATTTAGTATCTAAGAATGAATGCTTAGATAAATATTTTAAGCACTCATTTCTTTGTGAAAAGACATCTTGACCTAAAGGCTTGTTCTTTTGAGCAATAGCCCTAGATTTGTTGACATAGCCTTAAATGAATTTCCAAAAGTACCCTGCGACTTAGGCAAAGTATAACACTTACAGGTCATACAGCTACTGTCCTATTTCCATCCAGCAAATCAATATTCTTCCATGCCTTTCCATTTTTTAATCTTTTCATTAAAATTTTATGTATCATTGTTTGTTTTTCACTGCCGCTTCCCACCTCACATTGTGTTTGTTTGCATAGAGATTATCAGATATCTTTTTTGCTATTTAGTTTAATATGTTCATCATTGATTGTAGCACAAGTATGCATTGAATTGTAGCCATGTTGTTTCAAACTTTCGACGAGCTGACGAACAATACATTTTATGTTTTATCGTTTTCTAGAACATGATAAACCATTGCATGTTGCCATAAAAAGAATTGAATACTTGTTCTGGCCTTTTGTTTAATAAACTATGCTTATACAATTAGGTACGTGTGAGAGATGATGTCTTGTATGGACTATAAAGAAATTTGTTTTATCTTTTAGAACTCAGTAACTTACAGTCTGAACTCTGAAGGTACAGTTCTGCAGAGGCAAACGTCCACATTATGGACTTGTATGTTTCTTATTATGCAGTAGTTGACATCAAGTACTGCACTTTTGCATTGATTTATGATAAGATTAAGGCCTCAAGTTTCTAGTGCTAGAATTTTATTACACTAGTTACTGTCCATAGTTTACTATGGATTTATTGCGTTTAATTACCATAATTTCCCCTTTGGTAGGGATAAACATTAAAAACAATGGCTTAATCTTGAGCCATTTTTGGTTTAAGATAACCCATTTGATGACATAGCATTCTCACGCATGATTGTGCATGCACAGACTCAACCACAAGTTTTCGCAGACATGTCCTAGCTTGAAACCTTCCCGATATGATTGCACAAAGTGGTTAACATTAGCAAGCAAATAGTTCAAAGAAACACAAGTTAAGGTTTGCTTGATTAAGACACTCCACTTGTAGGTTTCTCATTACAAAGTGGTTAACATTAGCGAGCAAATAGTTGATTAGCAAGCAAACAGTTCAAAGAAACCCGCAATGTATGAGACTAACTGTTTAGCGGAGAAATCTCAGCAAGAGAGTAATTCCAATGTAGCAGAGATGATAATCGTGCATTGGATGTGGACATACTAGACAAGATACGATTAGGAATGAATGCATTAAATAGAAAGTTGGGGTAGTAGCAACTTTAAGCTCGAATATTTTCTTTGTATTTGTGTTCAATTGTTTGTATTCTTTGTATAAGAGGATGGTTGCATTAGTTTGGAAATGTTTAATGAGAACCTTAGAAGTGCCCGAAAGTCTTTTTGCATATTGCTTATGTTTTTAAGCATTTGAAGCTACATCTTACGTTCATAGATGATGTTGCAGCATTGGCGCAGAGCATATGAGGCTTGCTTGTTCCGACCTGATTAGAGCTTGTGATGAAAAACACAAGAGAAAGTAAATGCCCTATCTTTGTTATCCAGTATTTGATCCTTTTCTTCTATATGATACATTTCTGCTATCTATTATGACATTTATTTTTTGTTGAATAAACTGAATATGAGTCACTATGCAATAAATAAATCACACACACGGAGACATATATGGCTAACTTCTATAACAGGGATCATATATTGGTGTTCCAAAATTCTCTATTTAAATCTCATGATCCTTTATCACATGCAAGACATATATCATTGATTATCTCTATAACAAAACATAGAGTAGTTTTATATGTTAACATTTTTTTACTACTTCATGTCCTGTTTGCTTTGTTGTATCATCTACCTAAGTTAAGGTTTGCTTGATTAAGATGCGTCACTTTAACTCATAACTTCATAAAATTATGAGATTCATGATGATTAGTATTTAATTTCTATTTCATTCAATGTTAACTAAAAACTTACACATTTTATATTCGGAAAATATAGTTATCATCTTTAGTTTTATACATTTCCTGAATAATTTTCAACTTTCTGTGTATTTCGGTGTTCAGGTTAATTCGAAGCCTACCCTGGACAAAATCTGAATTTACTCAAACCAAGAACAAGTTGATGGACTTTGTTCGGGTATTACTGCATTATTTATTTATTTACATTTACTCTGATGAATACATGTTCAGGAAGAACATAGCTGCATGAACTCTCATAGTTCTTTAAATGCATAACCACAAATCAGGAAAAGTTTACTTTTTGTTACTTAAATTTCCAAAGCTTGTATTGTATGTTAAATTACTGTAATTAATTTACAGATGGAGATGAGAATTATCAGAATCCAGAGTTCACAACCATCAGAGTAGAGTTCATATGCTGTTGTGTAATCCTTCAGTTGGATCAGATGAAATATGTTGTTGCAAATTCTGTTGGTTTGTACTTGTGGTAGTTGATGAATCATGTGTAGTTGTCTATCTCATAAAAGGGTTCTGTCTTAGACATATAAACCTTTTGCTCTTGTTTGTTATCTTTTTCTTTTGTTATGTGGTTTGGCCAACTTTTATATTTGGTAATAGTTCTCATGTAATTAAGTATTTGACTTTTAATGTTCATGTTCTATTGTGGATTTATTAGTTCTTGAAATGGATGGTATGTGTTAAAATTGAATATGAATATGAAAAGAGATTAAAGCTTCAAGTTATTCACAGAATCTTGTCTTATAAGATACGCTCCTGTCAATTTGTTTTCCTATCGTTTATGAAGTGTAGTTTACATGCAATAAATGTGTAATGTAATAAATTGTATTACATATTGTAATTTGCATATATTCAATTGAAGTAGTTGTTCAATATTAATGAAGTGATGCATATATAATCATGTTCATAATTTAATTATTCATAAGAAAAACTGTCATGTTCTCAAATAAACCGTAATATAAAAACTGCATCACTTAACACTTTATAGATGAATGAATAATGTACATTGAAGTTTTCTCTTTATTAGTAGTATAGAAGTATAGATATAGAATAGATACAGATAACTACTTCTTTTGTTAAATTTTATATCCATATTCGTATAATATAATTTAAATTCTTTACTTTCCAAGTCCTTAATTTTTCATTACATAATATCTTAATGGATTTCTTTTCTTCTTTAGATAGAACCCCAGCCTAAAAATCATTTATTTAAATCTCAAAGCATTGAATGAGATTGTTGTGCCAAACCTATTATTATAATTAGAGCGGTGGGCGGGCCTATGCGGGCCGGTCTGTCACAACTCAGAGTTTTGTAGAGTTTGGGTATCATATTTGACATTTTTTAGTGAATCCGGACTTTTTAGCCCGGCCCGGACGGGCTATATTAAAACCGAACTCGGGCCGGGCTTACCCGGGTGGGCTCGGGCTACCCGTTTTTTATTTATTTTAAAACTTTTTCTGGACATTTGGCTTGGTAATAAGCTTAAAGTAAAAATTATTTTACAAAATAACTAATAATAAAAAATAGATAATATATGATAAATATTGTGTTATGAACTTTGAATAAAAAAGAGTAATGTCTATAACATAAATATTTATAAATTACAATAATGTTATCAAGTTAAACATTATTTTTTTCTTCTTATTTTGCTTAATATCCTTTTAAGCACATTAGCAAAATAATGTATCAAATTAAATAAGAACATTAAACCATATAGATTCCATTTTTCTTTTGCTAATTGTATATTTAATTAGATTTAACTTATACAACAAAAACATAATAAAGAAAATAACTTTTACAACGAATCACAACTTAATTGTTTACCATAAAGAATTTCACACAACCAAATTTAACATAACAGTTCACAATGAAAATGTTGGTAAAGAATATACAAAAGATATCTATAACAAAGTAAAGAATCATTATGATGGTGGTTATAATTCGACACATAGACTTCATTCTGAATTTGAGTCTATACTATAATTACTACAAACCAAAGTATTATTTGTTAGTGTATCCATTTATTATATTGAAGTGAAGTTACAAATTATATTGTGTTAGAGGTTGAGAGTCTAATAACAATAAGATATTTAATAAATGAGTTATGTTATGAATCATATACGTAGATTTGACATCACGTCTTAACTTAAACACATGACATTATATCTATAAGTTTGGTTGCATTGAGTATAACAATTGTGTTAAAAAAGTTATGCATTGATATCAAATGTTATATATATATATATTAAATATGTTAATTTTTTTTTAATATTACGCGGGCCGGCCCGTCACAACCCGAAACCCGCTTAGGCCGGGTTTGGGCTACATTTTCATATACATAAATTGTATATGGGATTTTTAGCCCGGCCCGGTTTAACCCGAACCCGATGCGGGCTAACCCGAACCCGCACGGGTAACCCGTTTTGACACCTCTAATTATAATCTAAAAACTCATCTTTAAACAGCACTAATCTAATGGAATATCTCATTCTAAAAAGAGTCTTTTTTTTTAATATAATTGTTGATCGTCAAAAAATAATCAATTAATAATAGGAAGAGATTTACTTACTCGAAGAGTAATTTACTTTACACTTTTGCTATTACTTATAGGAAAATCTAATGGTTTGAATTAATAAATAGATTTAAATCATTAGATTTCTTAAAATTGATCTTAAAAATGTGAAGTAAATTTAAAAAATTTGGATCGCTTTTCATTAATAATTTGTTTAGCTTATCAAATACTAAGAACCCCCGCCAAAACACACCTATATTTTTCTATAAAAAAACACACCTATATTTTTCTATAAAAAAACACACCTATTTTTTTCTATAAAAAAAACACTTGTCCCTTCTCATTAATTAAATTTGATACTATAGTGATAAGTTTAGAAGATAATTAAATATGAATTTTTGGTAATATCTAGGATATTCCCTTATCTTTTATAAGGAATTAATGTGTGATTAATATAAATCAAACCAATAACATTTTTTAATCATTAGAAATTAATAAAATCTTATATTACTAAACAAAGTCCTCTGCAATAGAATAAGATTAATAAAATTATTACCTATACTTTGATGAAAGATTCTTAATTGAAAAAAAAAGACTTAATAATAAAAATGAACATGACGTTTTAATAGGTTAGAAAAGCACGTTTTAATAGGTTACGAAGCATTAAGGAATTGTAGGCATGTTTTGTACAAATGGATTTAGAGTGAGGAGGAAGTGGCATTATGTGATTGCATAAAATTGAAAGAACACAAATTCTTCATTCAGTCTTCTTATCTTCATTTTCTCTTCTCTCTGAATCCGCAAGAAATGGCAGCGATACTTAGCCACCACCCCTACATGTTCTCCACCCTCACGCGCTTCACCTTCAACTCCACTCCAAACTCTCATAACGTAACCAAAATTCATTGCTCTAACGTGAGCGTCACGAACACCAACACGAGTGAGAATCGTCAAATCACTTTGAGTAACGGAACCGATTCCTTGAACATATGCCGAGTTCTTAACGGAATGTGGCAGACAAGTGGAGGATGGGGACGAATTGATCGACACGACGCCGTTGAAGCTATGCTCCGTTACGCCGACTCTGGTCTTTCCACCTTCGACATGTCTGATCACTGTACGTCCTTCTCGTTTTGCTTCTTTGTTATTATAACATTACAAAATTCATAATATTACTTACCTTAATGCGTGTCTTCTGATTATAAAAATCGAAAACGGGTCCGGTCTAGTGCACGAGACTCTCACCTGGTGCTGCCGACAATTGTGTCCTCTCGATGGATATATTATACAGCTATTAGATATTAATTGTTATAGATAGGTAGATATAGGTAGGTGGTTTAGCACTTTGCAAGATGGAAATGTGTGAGTCATTGTGGCTTTGTTTGAGTAAATTTGTGATTAATGGAAAACCAATTAGGAGAGGAATTGCTGCATGAAAATGTAATCATGTGAGATTAATCGATTCAGTGTGTGATAACAGAGAATGGAAAGGATTCGTTGGGTAGGGGAGAATTGAGAGAAATAATGCAGGTAATGCTGTTCTCGAATATGTTGAAGATCTTTCTTCACTGTTATGTTATTTGGGGTTTGCAGATGGGCCTGCTGAAGATCTATATGGGATTTTCATCAATCGAGTTCGTCGTGAGCGTCCACCAGAGTTCTTGGAAAAGGTCAGAGGGTGAGTTGATTACGTGACCAGATATTTTTATCTTTAGCCTTTTTTCTGCTTGAAGAGAATTCAGCAAGTTTAGATACGTATTTGGCAATTGTACATTTTACTTGAAACTTCTAAGTAAACTGTCATTAAGAACATATGGGATGGTATTGTTTTAGCCATTGTATCATTGATGCAGTCTCACTAAGTGGGTGCCACCGCCGGTTAAGATGACAAGCAGCTTTGTGAGAGACAGCATTAATGTTTCGAGGAAGAGAATGGATGTAGAATCCCTGGACATGCTTCAGTTCCATTGGTATTAATCTCTCTTGATTGTTGTTTATTTGATGTTATTACTATCATAGGCTCAAGCAGCACGCCTTTTATCAACATTTTACAGTTTTTAAAGTTCTTAGGGAGAATTACAGCCATCAGTATTTTCCATGAAATGAAAATTATAGCCATCAACGTACTTGTGACAATTCTCCTCTATCTCTAATGGGTTTAGGTGGGATTACTCAAATTCTGGCTACCTTGATGCACTAAAACACCTCACAGATTTGAAAGGAGAAGGTTAGTTCGGTTTCTAATTAATGGTTATGAATTCACATGTAAGCTAACATTTCTTGATTTGATAATATTACTTCGGTTAGCCCTTTACAGGTAAAATCAAGACTGTGGCTCTAACAAATTTTGACACAGAGAGATTGCAAATTATTCTGGAAAATGAGATTCCTGTTCTAAGTAATCAGGTAATTCCAAGTGATTTAATTTCTTTCTCCCAGTTTTAATAATTACTGATGGTTCGTGAATGGTATTGGTATCTTCGCTGTCAGGTGCAACATTCAATTGTTGATATGCGTCCCCAACAGAAAATGGCAGAGCTTTGTCAGCTCACAGGAGTCAAACTTATAACGTCTCTCTCTCTCTCCCTCTCTCTCTCTCTCACACACACACGCACACACACCCCATCCAACATACACTCCTTTTCCTTAGACATTTAATTGTAATGTTAACCAGTTTGAATTTCAAACATAATTTATCTAGGAAGTTTCTACAAACTAATACAAGTTTATTATTTATACTTGCATATAAATTTGGTTTTGATATGTTTGTCAAGAATAAAACGGTTTTGATATTTCTCGAATGAAGTAACAGTCTATGAATCTATGATTGGATAGTCAGATAGTATGTTGAAGTGAGTGATTTGTTGAATGGTTCTGGTTGAAAATAAATTGAGGGAAAATCTAAGTTTCTATGGTTTGGACTTCGGAACAAGGATTAAAAATGGATTTGATGAATGAAGTGAGGAAATATTTCATTTCAGCTGCAGAAAGTAGTTCCCCAAAAATGAAATGAAAATGAAGGAAAATAAAATTACTTTTGTTTGGTCCTGAGTAGATCAGTTTCTGATGCAGGTATGGGACGGTAATGGGTGGTCTATTGTCTGAGAAGTTCGTTGACACCAACGTAAACATTCCTTTTGCTGGTCCTGCTATAAACACTCCCTCCCTCCAAAAGTACAAAAGGGTATGATTTCTCAACCACCATTTATTGTCTGGAGTTGTAGTTTAAGAAACTTTCAGCACCTTCGTTGGTCATCTATAGAAATTTCTCCCCCCCCCCCATTCCATTGTATAAAGAAACTAGGATATCTGGCTTAGGTAAGAGAACAAGGTCTTGCAGAGATGTTATTAAAGATAAATGATATTGTGAACCAATATGTAGGCTACACCATTTCAAGTTGATGGTTGATGTTTTCGCTGCTTGAAAGAACATAAGGGTGGGATTTAAGTTCTTGTTCTTATGGTTTAGTTACATTCATTTGTTTTACTATTTTTTCACGACATTGCAGATGATAGATGCTTGGGGAGGATGGAGTTTGTTCCAGGGACTGCTTCGAACTCTTAAACAAGTAGCTTCTAAACACGGTGTTACGATCCCAACTGTTGCTGTGAAGTATGTACTAGATCAGGTACACTTGATTTAGTCTCTGCAGGAATTTGCTTATCTAATTAATTATATCACAAATCTATACTACATTTGACTGGTGTTGATAGATATTCCTTTTATTTGGATTCATGTCAAACTTGCAGACTGCTGTAGCAGGATCAATGGTTGGTGTTAGACTTGGCTTGTCAGAACATATTCAAGAGTCCAATGCTATATTTTCACTTGTTCTTGATGAAGAGGATGTAAACGGCATAAGAGAAGCCACCGCGAAAGGAAAGGATCTGCTTAAAGTGATTGGTGATTGTGGAGATGAGTACAGGCGTGCATGAGTCATGGTTGAAATGTCTACTTGATGAATGTTTTCAATAATATAGGACAAAAGGTGAGGGATGAAAAACCAGAAAGAAAGCAAGTATTCACACTCAATTTTGTCTCTATGGAAGAATTTGTATCTATGCTTTCATGCATTAAATTACTCTATACTTGTCAAAAGGAAAAAAGGAAATAAATTAGAAGTACTTGGGGAATAAATGACTTAATTTTTCATGCCTCATGCATGATAGAAAAGAACATCAATGAAATGAAATGACATTTGTTGGAATGAGATACAATTCGTAGTACCAAGAAACAATAGAAAATCATTTCTTGATTGGCCATGTAACAAGTAGAAAAAATGGAAATCTCAAATTGGTCCTTACCTGACTCAGAATTAGATGAAATGTCTGATTTGATTTGCATTAAAAATTCTAAGAGAAAATCATGTTGATGTTATTTAGTAATTTTAAAAACAGTATCCAATTAAACAATAAATATTTTAATATAATAAAATGTGATAAATAAGGTGAAAACACTAAAAAAAAAAAAGTATCCTTTCAAAACAATATTGTTTTTGCTAAAAAAAACTAAAAAATTTGGACCAGACCATCCAAATTTAATAAGTATATACATAGCAGTGTTAAAAAACTAAATCCAAATTTATTAAGTATATATATACCGAATTGTTAAAAAAAAAGTAATTTCACAATTGAAATTTTTGAGTACGGGTTGATGATTTTTCATATATACTTTTCATGAATTTCACTGTTAAATAAATTCATTAATGGCAATTATTATGCAATATATAAAGTAAAACATTTTCCTCCCTCTCTACTGCAGAATCAAATCACTTTCTGCCTTCTCAGCCGCCACCCTTTTTCTACCACCGTAATCTCCGCCAACGTCGCAGCCTTTCAATTGCCGGAAAACCACTTTTCGCCCCTTACCTCCTAACTCAGTTTTACTCTCTGAATATCATATCATATCATATCATATAAAGCCTCAATTTTTAGTATTCATTGCAGAAAATAATTTGGGGCTAAAATTCAAGCTTTCACCTTTTTCATTTGGTTGAATCCCCTCATCTGTTTGAACATCAGGAATTAATCATGGATGGTATGTGATCTTAGTTAACAACACTCTTTTTTATTATTGTTGTTTGGTTCAGTTGTGTTTCAAAGTAGCTTATAGTTTTCTATTATTTATTTATTGTTTGAAATTGCATCCTTCAAATCCATGTGGAAAGGTTCAATTTTTGCAAATAATATATAGTGATATGAACATTTTGTGAGTTTCAGTTGATTCACAACCAACTATGGAAGAAACAATTTTGGTGGGTGATGATCTAATGACAGGTCCACCATCACCTGTTGTGCCACCTGAAATAGCTTCTCATGTGCTCCAAGGTGTTGATCTTTGTGATGGAATCCTCAAAAATCTGTTTTTGTGTAAGTCTTTCTTTCTTTTTCACTCTTCATCTGGTTGCTGTATCTGTTATTTTCTTCAATTTCATAAAAGTACTAACTGTGCCAACTGCCATATAGGAATTAACTAGTTGTTGTGTTTGATCGAGACTTTGAGTAATAGTAATTAAGAACATTAGTTCATGGTAGTCTTGTATCCGTGGTTTTAAATTGTGGTTGCAGTTGTGTTAGTGTATCACAGTAGTGGGAAATTTGGCTGATGCAGCCGCAATTGCAGTTGTGATGTGGTTGCGGTGACTCTAAAATCGCAAGGTTGTGGCTGTGGACCACAATTTGAAACTATGTTTGTAGGATGAAAACGGAGTTAAATACATGTATAGAAAAATGAGTTACCAAGTTGACCTTCATAACTAATACATTGCGTCTGATCCAAGTGGAGAAGTGAAAGTATTAAAAAACTTCAGTAAGGTTCAGTCCACTGATAAATGTACATGTTTTTGTTGTTTGTTTAAAAGGTTTTAACAATAGAGTCTGTTATGACGTTGTCTTTTCTGAATATTTTGTATGCTTCATTTAAATCTTGTAGGTTTGCAGATCAATGACATCGAACCATTCTGTCAAGACGAGCTTGCTCTGTATAAACAATGTTCTGAAAGAAGGGTGAGATCATTGTTATCTGTTATTACAGATATAATTTTCTCTGTTGTTTCTTCCCCTCTTCCATTTTTCTGCCTCTAGTTTTATGTTACCTTCTTTTGAACAGTCTTAAAATATGTGCAGTATTCACATGCTGTTTATATTGGAGATGAAAAATTAGGAAGAGCAATTTAGTTTTTTATATCTTCCGTCTCTTTATGTTTCATTTGAAAATATAAATTGCAGGATAAGGAGATAAGGAAGCGTCTTCAAGATAGTGAACACAAATTGGGTTCATCAATGCCTTTAGATAAAGCCAAAGAGAGGACTGCTCAGCTCGAGGCAGAAGTTACAACATTGGAGAGGTATACTTAAATAATCACTATGTAGTCCTTGGTTGGAAATTGTCTAGAATGTTTCTTTGCCTAGTGTATCCTAAACGGGCAAATAAAGCAAGCTTTTAGATCCCCGGAGAAGGATTTTTCTTGGAATTTCAAACATAACGCTTGTGTAGATTTGCTTCTATGAACATGATTATTTTTTTTTACCATTAATCATAACATTGCTTTTAATTTTATGAAGTTGCAACTGCATTTGGCTCTTCCAAAAGTATAATTAACATATCTGTAAAACTTGAGCTCAAAAACTACTTCAGTTGCTGGGGAAGAATATGTGTTCTTATTAATTGCCATCTAGATTACTGATGCATATAATGAAAATAAAACTCAGGACTTAAAGTTTTGTTTTATCTTTTCAAACTAGTGACCTACCCCTACACTCGAGGTTGACTTTGAGTTTGAGTAAAGTGATTTTCTTTGGGTATTAATCACTGGAAACTATGTAAGTGCTCTTGGGTTGCCTTATGGTCTTCAATATTTCTATCGCTGGCATTTTCTTTTTATCACTTGAGTTTAGATATATTTCTACATAAGGCATTCACACTAATTATTTGACGCATTTAATAGGGTGATGTAGTTTGTTTGTGGTAATGGAAGCAATACATTTACCAAAAAATTTATTTGATGCATGGCTATATGAATATGACATGGTAATTTCAAATTTCTGGATGTCTTATTTTCTGCCTTTCAAATATATAGACGTCTGATTCTTGCTAGTGGAGCTGAGGGCATGGAAGGTTTCCGCCAAAGATGGAGCTTGCATGGCCGCCTTACTGATTCCAAGTAAGGTTTATAATCCATGGATATTTTTTCGTGAAGCATAGCAATTTGAAATATTTTTTGGTTCTCAAATGGATATCCGTCTACCCGTCCATTATTTTTTTGTGATAACTAAACCATATTAGTCATCTAATATGCGGCTGGTGTTATTGGCTATATAGAGATTTGGTCTATGCATCATTCAAAAATCAAGTATGGACTATTTTATTTTCATGTGGTTGATCTATTTACTTGTGCTGTTGTTCTTTGTTATCTATGCATTTTATGCAGAAAAAGGTTGGAGGCCTTAAAGCAGGGTATAGATAGCAGATAACTAGATGATTATTCGGAGAATCAGATATCGAAAGGTGCTTCTTGAGGTGAAGATTGAACCTTCATTGGGGTAGCACTTTGTGATGTGTCTGCCCCAAATTTAAAAATTACATTTTTACTCTCATTTTTATGATCTATGTATTTTGGCCCCCACAATATTTATACTTTTGCTTTGATTCCTCCACTTTAGAGAGAAAATGTAGTAAAAGCTTTGTTACATTATCATCTTAGACTAGAATGAATATTTATTGGTGGAGTAGGCAATATAGCCTTGGGGTTTCAGAAAGAAGGAAGAGTCTCTGGACAACAGCACCATCTTTGTTAGAAATTCAATTGTATGAACCTGCATGCTGCTCAATAAAATTTGCATTTCACTTGGTTGCACATCTCTTGAGACTCTAGATCTTGCGGGTAGCATGATCTTTTTTCTTCTCTCTTGTACAATTTGAGGTGTGATGACCTCGTGCTTCGGATTGCTCTTTTTTTTGTACTACCAAGAGTATTCATCACCTTTTGGGTAAGAAACTAATCTTTTTCGGGGTGTGCAGTTGCCCTCTCAACTAGTATAGCTCCAGAAATTGAACTTTTGACCTTTTGGTTATACTGGGGATTTAGCGGGGTTTTATACTACTAGACCAACACCTGGAATGTCTTTTACCATTTGAGGTAGAAGGCAAGAAAAGAGTGAAATTTGGGTTTAAATTGGAATCAAATGGCTGAAGATTTTAAGGTTTATGTGATCTATGGATTATTCATACATAAATAGTTAGCAAGAGTGTCAATTATTCTAGCAATTTTTTTTCCTTTATGGTTATTCTGACTATTTAATGATGATGAACTAGAATTAATTGGAATGAGATAAAATTAAAATATTATTGAAAAAATGGGCTTTCTATGTATATCTACTTCTATGTATTAAGTATTGATTTTTGAATAAAAATGACGAACATGAATTATGTGATTAAGTCGATATAGTTTATGATGTATTATAGAGAAAAGTTTCTATCTAGTTCTTTGGAAAGTAACCAAAATAGCAATAGTTATATGTACCCAAAAAAATAACAATAGTTATACTTACATTAGTAAATGGTAGAAAGAAAAAAATTACAATAGAAAAGTGTTAATATTTATATGAAAGTTTAGAAATATTATCATGCTTAACATAAAATTAAATAAAATAATCAAATTTTCAAAAAATATACCTTTCGAAATTAGTTTTTTACACAAAATGAATGGATTCATTTGGTTATACAAAAAAGGATCAATATATTGATATTGTTACCTTAACTTATATGGTTACATTTTTAAAATATCATGTTATTTTTCTTCAAATGATTAAAATATCTTCAGAAATGTTACTAGTGTAGAATTTTTTACATAATGAACAATTACATCATATCTTACTAATTCCTTAAAGAAATATTTTAATAAAAGAAATAAAATTAAATTATTTAAATCCTTTAATCCTTCCACTTCACCAAAATAAAGTCATCCATTAATACATCAAAAGGTAAATGCAATTTGTTTCCGTATTTGATAAAATTTATTTAATTTTTTTTTTCATCTCTAGTATTTTTTTACTTTTGTAAATGAAAAATGTAATTACTGGAAATCCAAAAAAATGAAGGCCCAACACTGAAAACCCTAATCTTATATATATGATGCGCCTCTGTAGAATTAGAAACCCTAGCGCTAAATTCCCAATCCAAATAATTTGTCATTTCCATCGAGTATGCTTTCTTTATCTCATAACTCATCACAATTTTATCGTTTTTGCTTAATTTGTATCACTGACTATTATTATTCTTCACTAATTTTTGGAGTCAGATATGAAGGTCATCGCTGCTTATTTGTTGTCCGTTTTGGGAGGGAACGAAACCCCTTCATCTCATGATCTCAAATCTATCCTTGCCTCAGGTTCATTAAGCTTTTTAATTTTCTGGCTCATTAGGTTAATCGATTGTTAATTTGTTATAGCACCTTTTTCTTCAGAATGTGTGTGCAAAGTCTCTATTTTTATAAATAAAAAAGTGGATTTGATAATCAGATAAATGCAATTTAACCATTGATAATGTGATACTTAGTTAAATACATATGGAGTAAAATCCCTATTTGGTCATTGAGATTTACAACATGAACGATTAGTTTATCCTTAATGATGGTAATCTTATAGTTTTTTTGCTACCAAATTGAGTGACATTGTGCAAAATCCTAGACTAAGTAGATGTTTCGTAGTTTCTGGCTAAATTGACTAGTAGTATGTATCTCACGGACCAATTTGACATTTTAATCAATATTTGTCTTTCATCTTATTTGGAATATTAGTTATGGTTTTTCGATTACTGTAGTTGAATTAGGATTGGTTGTATATTTATTTAATCTTTAAATCACACGTTAATGTGACATTGGATAAAGGGTGTCTCGGTGCATGAGACACCCTCCTAGTGGAGTAAGAGGATGTTAGATGTAAGCAGCCTTGTAGTTTATTATTTAAAGAATTCTCAATGGCGCCAAAATATCTCAATAGAGGAGCTAGGCCGTTTTCCTGATGTTTCCGGGATTCGAAACCATGACCTCTAGGTTACAAGCCAAACAACCACAATGAGACTCACCCACCCTCTTGATGCGGCATTGGATGATTTTACTATTCACCTATCTATCCACATTGGCATACAATAGTAGAGGGAAATATAATTTCTTTTTGAGTTTTACTGTTTATTGCTGGGTTGTAAGGAAAACTCCATTATAATATTGAATTTTGGATTCTCTGTTGGGTGTTCCTCTTGCATTGATGAGTTTTTTTTTGGTTTATTGTTTATAGTTGGAGCTGAGGCTGAGGAGGAGAATATTGAGCTGCTCTTGAACGAAGTTAAGGGCAAAAGTGTTGTTGAACTAATTGCTAGTGGAAGAGAGAAGTTGGCTTCAGTACCTTCCGGAGGTGGTGCGGTTGCTGTAGCTGCTGCACCTGCAGGAAGTGCTGGTGCTGCTGCACCTGCTGCCGAAGCAAAGGAGGAAAAGAAGGTGGAAGAGAAAGAGGAGTCTGATGATGTAAGTTTCAAAATTGCAGCATTTTTGTTGTTATTATATATTAAATTCATGACTCTTTGCTAATGGTTGTATATTATCTTTTTTCTACAGGATATGGGCTTCAGTTTATTCGACTAGAAGATTAAGACTTGCAGTTCGGGTTAGAGTTTTAGCCGATTTGTAAGGTTTTTATGAGTTTTTTGCCCCTTCAATTGAGACAATTTAATGGCATCCAACAGTCTGATATGTTCTAGTAATGTTTTGAATTTGATTTGCTTGAGTTATTACCAAGTTTATACTTTTCTTACTACACTAGTTATAAGCCAGACCCTACTTCAAACTGGAACTACTTGGTTTGATGAGTTGACATGATATTATATGTAAATGTTAATAATAATTCTTACTTAAACTCACGTAAGCAAACCAACTTGGGAAGCCATGCTTAGGAACTCTTAGTCATTCTTCTAGCTTCTTGGACTTACATCATTCTTTTGTGTGATGATTTCTGGCTTGGGGTTGGTTATGCATCTCTTCTTCATTCTTATGTATCTCTAGAATCTTTTTCATTTTCTCTTGAGTATATGCATTGATTACATCATTATAATGCTTTCTAAACAAGAGTATTAAATGGATATTCTCATATTTTTCCTTTTTAAAATTTCATTAACATTTTGAGACAGGATATTTTGACCCATTAGAATCAACACTCATAACATATTATCATTAACATTTTGAACTCGACTTGATTCTATTATAGGTGAACTTTAACAAGGCCGATTATAGACTATATCAAAGGCCCTTGCTCAATAACCTAACATATTATCATCTTGGATCACATCTAACAAGCATTTAGTAGAGAACTTATTTAGACTGAAAATTTGTTCTACAAATTGTTGAAATTTATTAAAGTTAGTAAGCTATTTTTCAAAAGGAATTATTGTTTTTTTTTGTAAGAGGAAATATTAAGAAAAACAAACAATTTCAACCATTATGGTGGGACAAAAGCTTGTAATTCAAATATTAGTATGTTGTGCTGACAGGATTAAATCTCATGTTTTATATTTGTGCCAAAAAATCCTGTTATTAATCAAAACACATTATTAGAAAATTAATAAATTATAAACAAGAGAATACCAAAAAGTATAAAACAACAGAGTTTTCCCTTGCAAGAGTTGGGCTAAGCCTCTTTAGATGAAGAATTTGATAGCCCCGTGGACATTTTTAAAAATTTGTATTCACGATTTTTATTAATCAATTATAATTATAAAGAGAAGGGTTGTTGTCGCCACTTAAAGTTTAGTGGCTACAACCAAGCCCCACAGTTGTCACGTAACACACGACATGTTCACGTGGTCGGGTGCATGTTCTTACAAATAAAAATGCCACAAAAAAACATAGATTGGCATGGTCTTGTACGTGGCTCTATGCTACCACTGGACCCGTCTTAGATACCCCCATCTTGTGCCATCGTTTTTCTCATCCAACCTCTTCCTAAGTCAATGTCATTCTTTATATCTATCATCTCTTCTTTCATGCCCATACCTCTTTCTTAACCCTTCTAACTTCCGGAGTCACAAATTATGTCTTAGAACGTGTTACTCCATGTGACATCTATTTTTAATTAATTGTAAAAATAAAACATGAATTAAATGTATATTGTAGTATTCATTTTGGGATAAAAGATATGCTTAGTATATCTTAAGGTCCCCCGTTAATTTCCAAAATCTCTACAAATTATTAGAATCATGTGGAGTTGCTATGGCCAACCACATTATGTAACACCACCAACCAAGTAAAGTTTCAAAATTATTTGTCATGGAGTTTAATTATCAAAGTTGGTTGACAACTACACTTTGACATTTAAGCCTCTTAAAAGAGTGTGGTGAATAATCAAGTGTATAGAAAGAGAAAAAGGAAGCAAAATGGTTAAAATTGGTGGTACTAATTCTTATTAATTAACTGTACTTTTCATCCTTCCCTTCCTATCATAATCAATAATAATCAATTGTAGTCTCAGGACAACAACTTTCATGAGATACAGGTTCTTTATCTTTAGTAAAAGGTGGAGGCACAAATGGAGGAGTTGTACACCTTAGCAATGCCCAACTCACACCTTGAAAAAACGAATGGTGCTTGATAGTTGAAGCCCCCATTGTTGACCCTAACCTCCTTGATGGGTCCTTAACCAATAACTGTGAGATAAGGTCCTTAGCAGTGGCAGGTACAAAGGGTTCCTTAGGGAACTCAAGGGCTCTAGCCACAATATTTGCTAAGGTTAACTCATTGTCCATGCCCCTAAAGGGTGTGACACCATAAAACAATTCAAATATGAATATCCCTAAAGTCCACCAATCAACAGCACTACCATGTCCCTCACCAGACACAATCTCAGGAGCCAAGTATTCATGGGTCCCAACAAATGACATGGACCTGATATCAATGGGCTCAGTGACAAACTCAGGACCATTATGTTGATTTTGCTTCTTTCTTTTGCGTTTTGGGTGGAAACATGAAACTGCTGGGACTATACAATTGGGTAATATGCATTTTGATGAAGTGAAATGAGAAGGTTCAATAGGGTGTGGGGCGATGTGAGGAGACTTTTGATCAGGTTTGATCTGAGCCATTGGTGTGGAATCATTATTACATTTTAAGGAGAGATCAAAGTCAGTGAGCATGATGTGACCATCTGATCGAACCAACACATTCTCAGGTTTAAGGTCACGGTACACTATACCTAACATGTGAAGGTATTCAAGTGCTACCAACACCTCTGAAGCATAGAACCTGTAATAATAATAATAGTATAATTACCATTAACTAATTAATCACTTTATCACAGATTGGTATATACTATATATAATGTGTTTTTTATTTTATTCTTACTTTGCATTATACATTTTAAATATAAGCGTGGAAACACTCTGAATTAATTACTGACATAAAGATAATCTTAATTTAGAGAATCTAAATCAAAATAAATATTGTTTATCCATAAATCAAGGAGGTATATTGGAAAGGACAAAAGCAAATTAACGTTTCGTTAGCGAGAAAACTATTAATTAAAATTAAAAAAAAAACCAATAGCGAGCAATAAGGAACCACTACGAGATTAACTCACGTTTAATTATTATATAAAAATAAGGAGATCCAGAAATCCCGCAAAAAAATATAGATGGTTGGATTGATGAGATAGAAAATCCTCACGTTTATTTATGTAGAAAATATATTTTAAAAGAATAATATGGTAAAAATAAATGAAAAATGATATATCCTCTTATATGTTACTTTTTTATGGGGATGAGTATTAGTAGAAGAATATAGCATCACTTAAAATAAATAAGTGTTGAGGTAAAGTTGGATGAGGAATGGAATTGAGGTAAAATGATGCAATGGAATTGAGGTAAAATGATGCAATGATGAGTGGTTGACCTAAATTACTAGGAAGATGTCGTTTTAAAGTACTAATTATAGGCACATGAAAGAATGATTATGCTATTATTATTATGATTGATTATTTAAGCAACACACGTGGTGCCTCTCATGTCAAAAGCTAATTCTACACTTCACCTACCTATAATTATCACACCCCACTAATATATTCTTTTATAAAATCTATCATCTCATCCTACATGCAAAAAAATAATACAGTTTGGGAAATGAAGGTGGAGGGAGGAAGAGGCATTTTCAGGTGACAATGACACAGCCAACGAATTGAAAGGAACCCATATCTGGGACCGTCCATTCTTCACGATTGAGATAATAATCAAATAAGTATTTCTAGGACAAATTTTAAAAATATATTCGTCTTTATTTATAATTATTAAGTATGATTAAGGAACTAAATTGATATGCACATATTTAGGCAAATAATTCGAGTTTTACTAAAAAAAACTTAACATTAATTATTCTATATTTAAAATAAAAATAAAGCATTAGTTAAATATATAATATTCAGAAAATAGTATACTATATGCTTTGTTCTTATTTTTAAAAAACGCATTAACATTTTAAAAAAAATAATCTAATGGTAAAGCAACTTGCTGTAATAAAGCATAAATTATAAAGTTGTATTATTTAGATAAAATAGTTATAGTTGGACTTTTTGTAATATATATATATATATAGTATGAGTCGGAGGAGAGGACAATGTTAGTTTATAATGTACTTTTAA
Organism: Lupinus albus; assembly: GCA_009771035.1. Classification (NCBI taxonomy): domain Eukaryota; kingdom Viridiplantae; phylum Streptophyta; class Magnoliopsida; order Fabales; family Fabaceae; genus Lupinus; species Lupinus albus. Next base: position 1,513,588 of record CM020022.1, on the reverse strand, counting down.
GGATTAAGATGTAATATAAATGTAAATTAAAGAGTACAAATGTTAATACACCCTAATTTTCAATATTTTTTCCTATCCTCTCCATTATAGGGTATAAACACAGGCTGTCAGCTCATTGTAATCAAGGAATATAATTTACATTTCCCTTTGAATCATTTTTATCTCCACTCTTAACTTCATTATTCATTTGTATAAATACTTTATGATAAGTGAATGATAATAAAATGTAAGAATGAATTGATGTGTATGCACCTGACAGCGGGTTCAAGGAAGCGTTTGTTAGGGTGGCGTTGACGGAGGACGTGGAGGTCGCCGCCGGGGCAAAACTCAGTGAGGAGGCAAAACCATTTGGACGCATCAATGGTAGCATAAAGAGTTGGAAGAAAAGGATGATCCAACAATTCAAGTATTTCCCTTTCTGTCCTCGCCCTCCCTTCCTTGCTCCTACTCGCTAATTCCTTCTTATCCATCACCTTCGCCGCGAACATCGCCGAACCATCGTTCACTTCCGCTAAGTACACCGAGCTTATGTCTCCGGCGCCGAGTCGCCGTTTGAAGCGGATATCGGATGGGAGGATGCGGCGACTGGGGGACTCTGACCGGATCCGGCGGATGGCAGACCAGCGAGGGTCGGAAGACGGCGCGTGGTGTTTGGTGGTCGGCGTCGGAGCGAGGTGAGCGGAGGTGGAAGCGGTGATGGTGGTGGTTTCGGAGCTGAAGCTAGTGCTACGTTTGATGTCTGCGGTGGTGGAAGAGGCGAAGCTAAGGCTTTGAAGGTCGTCGGTTAGATCATCGAGCCATGGCTCCATTGAGATTGGAAGAGAGGGAGAGAGAGAGAGAGAGAGAGAATGAGTTTTTGAGTGAGAGAGAGTGTTTTTGAGTGAGAGTGTGTTATATAAGAGAAACAAAACGGGAGCTATGGTTTGTTTTTCACTGCTCTCTGTGTTTTTCTATCTCAAAATGGAGGAATGAGAGTTTGGGCAGAAATATATAGAAAAATTAGAAGTTATTAAGAATTTTATCCCTTTAACTTATATTAATATTATGTTTTTGAGTAGGGATTCTCTCCATTAATGGAGAGGCAAGTGAGGTGTAAACAAATGAAAAATGAAAAGATAAATCAATCATTCTATTATATTTGTAATGACTTTTTTGTCCTTAAAACCAAATGTAATAACCCCACTTATCTCTCCATTAATGGAGATAATCTCTATTCTATGTTTTTACCCTTAAACATATACTAAAAAGTCTATATGCCCTCTTCGATAATAGCTTCTCCAGTAATAAAGAAGAGTCTCACTCGAAATGGAATATTGGAATGGAAATTTCCTTCAGGCTCTAAACATGGGCTTGGTTCACAACAATAGCCCTTTTCTTTTTTTAGGGTAAATGTTATACTTTATAGTTTATTGTGAAAAAACATACTCCTTATCTCTAGTTTAAATTACATCCAACAACTTGGGATTATCCACTAAAAAATGTAAATAATATTTTTCTAGTCTATAGTTTTGAATATCCACTAAAAAATCAACTCGTTGATCCAATGGTAAATGGGTTAAACCTCATGCATTCATGCAAGGTAAAAGGACAAGGTTTGTATCTTAGTAAATAACTCCAAGGGGAGGATGAATATTTCTTTTTATTATGCTAATACATTACTAGTGGGTGGGACGTTAATGATAATGTAATGAAGGTCACACACTAGTTGTAGAATGCTGACAGATCTTTATTGCAAAGTATGCACTAACCGAACCTTAGACTTTTGGTTAATATGCATGCATTGGGACATAGAAAAAATTAAACGCATTAACAACACCAGAAAAAACAACTACTTAAAACCACCTGCTTAAGCAGGCCAACTTCACTAGGTGGCTTAAAGGGGTCAACAATGGCCTCACCATTATTTCTTGAATAGTATCTTCTCCCTGATTATAAGTCATTCTTACCTATTTTTCACAAATTAGTAAAATAGATGGAAGTAATTATTATTTTCAAATTTATCAAAAAATATGTGAATATTTCAAATCACTATCCCAAACACTTCAAAATTCAATGAAGTCAAATATTTCCAGTAGCATTATTTTTCAGAAACTGCTTCATGGTAGACATTTTTTTGTAATAACAGGTTTCAACTCAGACTATGATGCTTTTTTTCTTCTTATCACGTTTTCTTCTTGGGTTGGAGCTGATGATACAGGAAGAAGCATTTACAAGCTCTGAATCCTCTTCGTTGACTAGGATTTTTGCTGCATTTGGATTGGCAAGGAGTTGTTTTGCCACAAGATATCCGGCAATAGACCAGGTCTGAAAAAGCTGTGCTTGCTTCCCGATAAATCTACCTCGCTTAGTATCATAATATTCAGGCCACTTGTCTTTCGAGATTCGCCTCTCAGCAACTTGGACAGCTTGTAAAGCAATATCTGGTCTATTCATCTTAATGCACGCCACGGTAAGCTGAAAACAGAAAACAAAAAATGTTGGAATCAACTAATTCACAAAGTGTATGTCTATTTCCAGCCACCATTATGATTTATTGGACGAAAAAACTGAACTAGAACTTCTAGCATGCTGCTTTGTAATACATGTTTCAACAGAAAATGCGACTTGTTAAACTGAGTGGTGTAAGCCCTATCACCAATCTTATCTGATAAATAATCTAGTCTTTTTTGGACAACAACAACCAAGCCTTTTGTCCCACTAGGCGTCGTCAACTACATGCATCGAATGACATCATAACATGCTCTACCATAAATCATATATGCAATGGCATGTCCGCTAATAAAGAAAAATATATTTTGACATGTAAAGGAAAATAGCTGCACCCGTCAGCTGGGTTTTGGATTGGACATAGTCAATTTTGTTATTTGCCTCGAAACAAATTGGGCTTAAATGTTTTGGATGTCAAACAGAAGAGAACAGAAATGGCAGGGAGATGAAAGTGGTATAGCATGTATCCATAAAGAGAAATAAAGGTAGGACCCAAGACTAACCTGCCAGAGCAAAGTTGGCCAAGAGCCTCCATTGTGGTAAGACCAAGGACTGCAAGAGAAACAGAAGATCAATATAGATGACTGAAACTAGAATGAATAACATAACATAGTGTAATGTCTAGGACCATTACGTATTCTTGGGATCACTTCCAGTTATAATCCGCCATTCCTGGTCTTCAAGAGCAGGATAACATATCTTGAATGGCATGTCCGCTACTAACTCTGCCCATTTTGCTTCAATAAGGTCTAAAATTGCATGTGATTGATCTTCAGTGGACAGACTACTGACAATGGACCATAGGTTTCCAAGAGAGAAGAAACGGAAGTCCATGTTAGCTGGTTGCAGATTTCCAATCAAGTAGCCTCCTTTACTTGGCATGAAGTCCACCAACCATGAAGGAATTTGATCTGGATAGATGTTGAATTTGTTTACAGCATCATATGAGTATTCCTCTGTCTTGTATCTGTAGATCTCATTGAGTTTTCTCATATCAACCCAGTAATATTCCCTTATATGGAAAGATAATGCAACAAGGCGATTGTTAAGCGCTCGGAGAAGATCAGCTGATCCGTCCTCAGGAGCAAGCATCTCACGTGCAGACATTAGAGCTGAATAAAACAATGCCTGTTTGACATCGAACATTGATAACAAAATAAGGCGTTAATGTCAAACAAGGGACGCAGTTTTAAATGAGTTAATATGTGCTCTTCTAGATATACTTATATAAATCCTCAAAAAATGTTCAAACGGACCAGTAGTCAAACGAGGGTGACAAATGTAGAAGCAAAAATAGGAACTACTTACTTGTATCTCCAAGGGATGACCATGAATTCCCATTCGACGATCTATCATACAAGAACCATCAGTAACCAGCAAAGTTGGAAACATATCAAAACCGTCAGCTAGACACAATTTTAATATCATTTTGATTCCAGTTTGCACATCAACTCTCTCTTGTACAGATAAATCTCCAGTGTGTTTTCCATATGCTCGTAACAATATAATCCACCAAAGTCCTGACAGTAGAATACTATAATGTTAATACTGCAGCAGGAAAATAACATTTGTTTAAAAAAAACACAAGTGGGCTAAGAAGTAAGAAACATAGAGTAGTAATAATTGCCAACCAGAATCAACAGGTGCAACACGACCAATTGCAGATTCGCCAAAATCAGGATCCAAGACATCTTCAGTTGCAAAATCATCTCCGTCAAGGGGTATTGTCCGCACCTTGAAACTAGCAGGCATTAGTCCTTGTCCAGGACTATGACAATCCATGGTTTTCTCCCAACTCTGCCAAAAAAGCAAAATTAACTTTATCATCAAGCATATAATTATTGGCATGTTATCCTGAAGAGTTCAAGAAATACCTGTAACTGAAGGGTATGAAGAATGAAATTCCGAACTATATCATACTCTCCTTTCAAGAGGAAAGCTATCCCAGAAGGTATGAAGTCACGAATAAAGACCTGGTCATAGTTTAAACTACTGTTGCTGTTAGGATCATTAGCAGCAATAGTTCCAATGGGATTATTACAGTAATAGACCATAGAGTCCCTAAGTAAATTCCATGCTTCATCCTCAATTGGATTCGAGCTGATCTTGTGCACTGGATCTGTAATAAATCCATCAATAGGCATCTTTTGCTTTGATGTAAAGCCTCCATTAACATGTTTTGTTATGCCATCTACCCCAATTGCTTCTGCTTGTTCTGTACTATCAGTTACAATTTCACTAAGAGAACCCACAGCAGGTCTCTTTTCCATCTTGGATCGAGTACTGTCTTGATCATTGGTTGTAATGCTACTAACATTTTCTTGCTGCTCACAATTACACATTATTGTTCCTAATCTGTCAAAACTGCACTTCCTACGAGGAACTTTATCTGTACAGTGAAACAAAGACATCCTCTTGGAAGTATAGAACACTCTTGAACTACTTCGTGCTTGCGTATTCACCAAAACTCTTTTTCTTCTGCTACATGCATCCAACTTACTAGGCCTTACAGAGTAGATATTGTAGCAACATTTATCAATCGGCCAAAGACGAGGGAATGCCCCAAATAAAATCTGCCGAACAGCTTCTGGGGCAGCCATGATTTTGAATTTCTGAGACTCTAGGATTTGGACTGAAAGGGGAAAAGATAGAACATATGAGTAATACTGTAATAAAACTATGAATATAACACTGATATTACTGTTATGGTGCAAAACACGAATCAAATACTATAACTTATACTAAGTGAAGTCCTAGTGCACTACAACTAATACAAAATCAGCTAAATATCACTCTTAATCATATAATAGGGGTCTGTTTGATTTGCTCAAATTGGAGGGGCACCATAGTATAAAAGAAATTATATTTCGCTAATTATAAAAAAGACTAAAACCCTTGGTTTTCATTTTCTCACCCTTCCTTTACATAACACACAATATATTTCAGTGTCAAGTACTCATGCATACCAAACAGTACATCCTGCCTATGTGTGTTTCATGCTACCCGAAGTCCGATAAAATATAAAGGTTGTGTTCGGAAATAGACAGATAAATAAAACTTTGTCGAATCTCTATGATACCTCAGTCATCAAACAGGTAACGATTAACGACACTAAAAATTGTCCTATAACTCAACAACTTGTGATGTTCTACTTTTACCGTCCCTCAGGATGCATCAAATACCGCGCTCTGAATCTCCTATAACAACTAACAATATCATAATCATTCTTTGACTCCTAACAATACAATTGCACTACTATTAACTCTAACAATCGAATTTCGCAACTCTTAGACTGGTACACAGTGACTTATAATTTTCAACACATTAATTAAGTTCAAATCGAATATATTAATTGAATTCAGCACCTATTTTGCAAATATAACAAAACAATTGAAGAATACAATAGACGAAAATTCCGTATGTGATTGAGAGAGAAAAATCAGAGGTCCAGATTATGTTGTTTAATTCACAAGTTGTTTTAAGTTTATATTGAATTGAAGTTCGTACCTGTGATGAGGTGATTCGAGTTGGTGAGGGGAAAAATCTCAACGGAGCATGGTTGATATCATCGCAAACAGAGTAAGACGACACCGTTTTGAAAAGGCCCCGTGCTACTTGCCTTTGGTATTGGCCTATCTTTATTCTTGGCTCCACAAAATTGAAGCCGAAGATTGATGATGAGAGATTCATTCAAGAATACTTCGTATCTCACTCATATTTTAAGGAAATATATCAATTCTAAGGAAATATAATGGTTTAGATATACTCATTAATTCAAATCATTGGATATCCTAAAATTGAAGTTAAGATGTGAAGTATGTTTAAAAAATTTACTCTTAGAGTAAGCTTTTTCTATTTGTGAAAATTTGGTAATTGTATAGTTTTAGTTTGAATAATTGCAAAGATATTAGATAATAGAACACTCGTATTTCGTATTTTCCTTAGTTTCAAAACTCAAGCGTTTAAAAAATAGTCATTGGAGCTTAGATTGTTTTCTTTAATTTTAATATAGACACTAATCCAAATTGTTTCAAGAGTTAAAATAGGATAGATAATTTATCAAAAGCCTATAATTTAACTCGCTTTTTATTAATAAAGATCTAATGTATTCATTATATAAGTTAGATTTAGTCATTTTTAAAAGAACTATTTAATTATCCAAGCTATGTGATTTTGGAAAAAATCATTTAGGTTAAAACTTTACCTTCGGCTTGAGGACCTAACTTTAGGGGTAGATCCGTCTAAACCCGAACCAAACACATGAGAAATGATAAATTAGGGTACTTCTCTTTAGAGTACCCACAATTGTTCAATGTTGCCGGTTCTATAGAGTTTAAAGTATATTGCACAACAAGTTGCATCACGTGGAAGTAATCTTCATTTGTGTTTTTCCCGGACTGTGCTATTGTAATAGAACATGTTTTAGCATAAAAATATTAAAACAATATTAACTTTGTGGAGGAGAGAGAACTCATATGAAATATAAATGTGGTGTAGATAATATGATTCATTTATAGAATTAATGAGAATCATACAAATGAGATAAAATGTTAAGTGAATTGTTCAAACAGAAAAGTGTTACAGTAGCCCAAACTAAAATTATTTTTGAAATTCTTATACAAATTTTAATATGAGAAATTGATATATGTCATTTATAAATATTCATTAATATATAAACTCAGTTTATGACATATATCACTTTTTTTTAGGTATGATTATTTTTTTGTAATATTAAGATTATCCTCTCAATTCTCAAGTAAAGAACTAATATTTTTTTAGATGTTTGGTTGTCATTCCCAATAAATATTAATCTATATATCAACCTTTATATAAAGATTTGATAGGATGATAATAATTTTCCAAAGAAAAATCACAATCTGGTAAAATAAAAGATAAAAATAGTTATAATGAATGATACCATAGTTGAAAGTTGAAACTAAAACGAAAAAGGTATTATAAAAAAATATTTGAAATAAACAAAGAGTATAAAAGGGGAATATTCGGATGAAGCGTCTAGAAAACGCATGAAGGAAGAGGAATAAGCATGTAAATATGAAAGTTTTGTTATCTTTATCATAATCACTTACCACCATCGTGCTCCTATAATCAATTTTCTCTATCGCTCCCTCCAAGTAAGTAATCTACAATTTTTTGCACTCCTCACTTATTCTAAACGTTATAATCACTTTTTTTTTGTGATTAGAGCTTATTGACTAACTAAAAAACTGGTATAATTTTTTGTTGAACTAAAAAATAACAGGAGATGGTAGGTTTGCTCTTCCAATAATTAAATGTTTTATTTTTGCTCTTTAATTTTCCATTAAATGACAATTTTGTTGCCCACTATTCATTTGTATTATTAGTCAAAGAAAAACTATATGTTAAATGATTAATAATGATTTAGAAATAAATGTTTTTTCAATTCACATAATTATTTTGTTTTATTTTTCTCATCAAAGGAATAAGAAGAAATGTAGGTAAAGTATAAAAAAAATGTGATATATTAGAGGATGACACGTTGACTTTTTTTAGTATACTTTTAAAGAAATAACATTTATTAGATTTACAATCAAGAAACCTTGAATGCAGACAAAAAAGGCACATGTGTCATCTCTAATATGTCACATGTACCACTAGCGGTTCTCCAAGGAATAATCACTTTCGGTGTGTAGCGGTTCTCCCAGTGTCACTCACAGAAACCGAACTTTTGGCCTTTTAGTTTTTAGTTTTTACGAGGATCTAGTGGGAGCTTAGGGCACGAGACTAATGCCTTATTGGCTGATCTAGACTAATGCATTGTTGGTTGAACTTTTTATTGTGCAGAATGTCTGAAGCACCCTTTAGACCTCGAGAGAAGCTTATTGAGAAGCAAAAGTTTTACCAAAGTATCCCAAAACATACATATTTGAAAGGGCCATATGATAAGATTACATCTGTTGCAATACCATTTGCTTTGGCAGCAACATCATTGTATATGATTGTAAGTTTTCTTCATAATCCAAATTCGGAATTCATCACATGGTCTTAATTGATGTTGCCATATACTCATCTTGAAGTTATATTTGAGTCTCATCTAGTTTCTAGAGATATATTTTTTTAACATTGTTTGATGTTTTTATTCAGGGACGAGGAATCTATAACATGTCACATGGAATAGGAAAGAAAGAATAACTTGGAAAACTCTGAATGAGGATGTGGTATTTTGTGGTGCAAACCTTACAGAAACTCCTCAGTATGTAAAAATGTGATTTCTGTGGTCTATGCTTTGTTCCTTACTAAATTTGCTTAGTTACAGAATTTGACACATTGGAACCAATGGTGGCCTATGTTTGTTTGGTGGAAACTATTGTTGATTTAGTACTTGGGTGATGACTTGATGGTCTAAATGTTACATATTTTTATGTATTATTTCGTTTATGTGTTGTGTAGTTTAGTAGTTTAGGAAGTAAAACTGTTTGTAACCTCTCTTCACTTATAGCATATTTAAAGGTTATCATCTAATGCATAAAAGATATAACAGTTTATAAATCTTCTCTATTAATATTGCTATCAGAGTCATACCTTAACTTATTTACGGGTGATATGGGCTAAAAGATGTCTTTTAGTTATCGGTCAAAGGTAATCATTCGTCTGGTCTGATAGACTTATGTGGAAGGGGCATGTTGGAAATTAAGTCACACTTCGCCTAACTTATTGTCTCGGAAATAGTTTAAATATTTGTTGGACTACTCCTCTTATTGTCAATTGGTTTTGAGATGAAACTTTAACACTAATTTTATTTTCTTTTGTGCTTAGCACGTGGGACACAATTTCAATATCTTTTCATTGTTAAACATTTATTTCAAGGGGAGGGATCCACTTACTCCAAGAGTAAGTGGAAAACACTTACTCCACATTATGACCATTCATTCTTGGAAATCCAATGGTTTGAATTGGTGAGTACATCTAAACCATTAAATTTTTCAAGATTGGATGGCTAAGATGAAGACTAAGTGTTTTTTGGAGTAAGTGGATCTCTCCCCTTATTTCAATTGGTATTTTGGAATGGTAGATAGACCATGAGATTACGCTTATAGAAAACTCTAGCACGGCTCAAAAGAGGAATTTAGAGAAACATGGCAATAAAATTATTACAAACATTTTCTATGGTGACTACATTATGCAAGAGACTAAATCATAACAAGACACGGTAGAATTAGATTGGTCATACACTAAATGAAGTTACCTTAAAAATTCAATATGTAAAATATCTTATTTTTTATATAAATAACACATAGTTAAAGATTCAAGAAAATTGTTTTGAAAAATAAAAAAAAGTCACTTTATTACACTTTTTGGCATTATTCCTACGATTTTACACATCATTTACGTTTTGTGAAGACTAAATAGAGTCTTGCCTTCAAAAGTCGGTTATTTCTAAGATTTTAACTTATGACCTCTCAAGTGAATCAGTTATTTCTAATATTTTAACTCATGACTTTCAGGTCATATAGGAAACAACTTTACGATTACGGTAAACTACAATGATATGAGGATCTAAGTTTAATTATGCGACTGATACTATACATATTAAAGTTACCTTTGCTATAAACAAATCTGAATGTAACCTAGGAGCATATGTTGAAGCCTATTCCATTTGATTGAAGCTAATGTCAAATAATTGAAAAATTATTATGTAAGTTTTAACTTTTAAGAAAGGAAAAAAAAGAGAGTTAAGAACACAGATAATTCCATGGTCTTAAAGGCAATTTGTCCAGATACTTAAGATTAAGACATATTACCAATTGGTCATATTAGACTATCCATTCAAGATATATATACTTATAGGTGACATATCATATCACCAAGATCAGATAAAATATGTCTAGCTAGTTATTGGAAATGTGTGACTTCATAAAAATGAACATTCATATTTCAAATGAAAATTTAAAAAAATCATTGGTCAAATACAGAGAAATGGTATAACCAACTTAATTAAAACATTTAGTAAAGGTTAATTCTACAAAAAAAATTGATGAATTTGTGAAATCCATGTCTAAGTTCCAAAAGATGAAAATGGCTTAGACATTATTGTTCTTAATTCCACTATAGGGCCTAATAGTAAAGATTCCTTAAAAATAAATACATAGCATGTTACTCCAAGTTCAATAATTTACCATGCAGTGCACATGGAAAGGACATGGAGAAAGGTTCAACTTTGATTACTTTTCTGCACATAAAGCAAAAGTCACTGAAGGAATTAGAAAATGGTTTTTCCAAATTTAATGTTTTATGATTTTGAGTGAGGCCAACCATGACTCAAATGTCTATAGAAAAGTGATATCAAAGACCCTACCCTATATTCATGTTCTAATGTAGACAATGGTACTAGACAATTTTTAATAAAGGGTAGAGACTAATGAGAAGAAGTTGCACATTGATGTGTGTCTTTTGATGAAACACTTGGTACCTTCCCTCTGATTCAGCAGTAGATTCTGCTTCCACCAACCTTTTTAGCAGTCTTGTTATTTCAACTTCAAAGTTCAATCTTTTATCTCTCTTTTTACTTTTTATCTTTTATGCCCCTAGAAGCATCATTGTTGTGAAAACAATCACATTCTTTGGAGTTACCCTTTGCTTGTTTGAAAATGTAATAGTACTTATATGTACATTGGTATTTATAAATGTTAGCAGACACATAATGTTGAAAATACACCTCAGAAACTGTATGGTCTAAAGTTTAGTAATACATGCATAGAAAAGTATGCTATGAACCTGAAAAAATATTACTATTTACTTAAATTCATCTATCAAGTTTAAACTTCCAATAATTAACTACCCCTAACAAGGGTCATGGGTTTTTGACAGGTCGAGATTGTGACACTCGACACGAAAATTGTGTATATATAAGGCTGTTGCTAACAAGTTTTGGTTCACACTTAAAAAGTAGGTAGTAGCTATGGGAGAATTCAAGCACTTTGTTATTGTTAAGTTCAAGGAAGGTGTTGTAGTTGAAGAACTAACCAAAGGGATGGAGAAGTTGGTGACCGAAATCGAAGCTGTCAAGTCCTTCGAATGGTATGTTTCCTTTGACATCATATAGAATTCACATTCATTCTATGTTCTATTTAGCTTAGTACATAAATTTCTAATGAATTTATTTACCATGATTATATGCATGTATTATTGTTAAGCAGGGGACAGGACATTGAAAGCCTAGATATGCTGAGACAAGGATTTACTCATGCCTTTTTGATGACATTCAACAAGAAAGAAGACTTCAGTGCATTTCAGAGTCATCCAAATCATATCGAGTTTTCGGCAACATTTTCGCAAGCTATTGAGAAGATTGTGCTATTGGATTTCACATCTACTCTTGTCAAGGCACCAGCATGATCCTGAAGATATTTCAGCAATAAAGATTCCATCTATCAATGTTAAACCTTTGTGGTATATGTAATGTGTGTGCTTGTGTCCACTATTTGTTGTTTTGTCATGAGTTGTTGTTGCTGCTAAATCCTGTGCAATTTGAACTCTTGGTATGACTTATGAATGATATATATAAACTATTTTGCTTTCTAATTGATATGTAGTTAAGGATTGGTGTTTGAAATTACAAAATCTCACTCAGTTTCTACTTCATCTTCATATCATGAATAAATAATTGTTTCATTTTTATCCTTTAATTATAGGTAATCTGACTTATGTAGAGGGGTGCATTTTTAGTGACATGAAAGAATCATTATTCATTCTATTATCTATTGGTTTGTAAGGAGTGTGTTATCACATTATTGAGAAAATATCATTACATTATAAAGATCCTCTGCATCACAATTAACCAAAACTATTTACAATTTTCCAATCTCAATTAAAGAGCAAATTTGACAACTACAGCAGATAGCTGCAACTGCATTGCATCAAGACCCGTCGTTACGCGCTTTGAGCAGCTTTTGAACATACCATGAGCTAATTGAACAACTGCATACAGGGAGACATAGATACAATACGACACGGAGACGCGAGTATGGTAAAAAATATGAACTGTCTAATACAAATACATGTTTGATACGCGATCACAAGGGCAATGTGAAGTGTCTGTGCTTCCTAAACTGCACCTTCGACTTTCCGGATTCTTAGTGACAACAAACCTCGGTTAACTTTGAGTGAATGAAATCACATGCCTTGGCTAAAGGAGCCTAAACACCGAAAGCAACCAACTCTTTAAGAGGTCTAAGGGAACATGTACATTTGGTGCTGAACCATATGGTCCAAAGTTATAATATCCCACATGAAAAAAAAAGCTTGGCAAAGCACAAAAGGAAAAGCCAACAGATTCTCTCAAAGCAATCACACCTTTTTCTAGTGGAAAAGAAAAGTTCATTAAGTAGCAAAAGCTGTAGATTCTCTAACTTCTAACTTTATGCATTGTTATTCAAAATGTCATAATTAAAGCTTTGTATTTAGCCTTTATGGTAAAAAGTGATGATCATGAAATTGTTCAAGAAAATTCACCTAGTTAATTCTTTGCTAATCATCAATACTACCATATTAAGTGCTTCTATTGCTCACCATAATGATACATAAACTACTGTAGTGATATCAGAACTCAAAGATCATTGTTGAATCTAAAGTCTTCTACATCAAACTCAATCCTATTAAATAGATTCAACAATGACATGGTTACTTATACATGGTGAAATGACAAGGTTGTTGCTTAGTTATCAAGAAACAACTTCTCATCAGAATCGTCGATCATACGCTTCAACACTGAAATCGGAAGCCGAAGTACTCTGCCTAACCTTTTTCTGCTTTATTTTTTGTTTTCTTAAATAAAATAAAAACATTCTCTAATATGTGGTAAATAACACATTGAATATGTAGTTATTTGAGCAACAAATATAACTTGAAATATCATTTTACCAGTGAGATTCCAAAAAATGAATGTGCATATGTAATTCTTCTGCATGTTTTATGGTGCTAACAAGAGCTCAAATTCAACTTTCAACTATAAGAATTTTATGCACAATACAAGAACAATCATGCCAGATTATATAACTAGTTTCAATATTTTGTCCATCAACTTTAAAGGTGGGAAAAAATAAGTACTACATTTTGCAAAACAGCATAATGTTTTCTGTATCTGGTTAATATTAGTTATGCTTATCAAGATAAGTAATAACAAACCTAACTTGTATAGGTTTTTTTCTTATTCTAGGGACTAGTGCAATCTAAAAAAGATTTAAAAGTAGTAAAGAATAGACAAATACTATGGAAATGAGTAATCCACATGTACTTATTGTGTTTTAAATTGTGATTGTGATCATTGAAGTCATTGCAACCCAAATATAGTGTGATGTAGTTATCATTATGAGTAATCCATTACAGGAGAGTCAATGCATACCTATGATTAAAACATGTGTCATAAATAAAATTTCAATGGTCCAGATTTTAACATTTTTTAAATTATTTTTTTTATAAAAAACATCTCCTCTCGCATATCCAGTATTGAAGAGGAATCCAATTCCTTAAAATAGTACCCTTAAAAAATCATTTCCTTATTTAACTTAAGGAATTCTTAATTAATATCTTAAGGGAACTAGTTAATATTCTTCCTGTCCCTGGGGACATTAGTTAAGGAAAAAAATAAAGTTATTTTGTAGTGAGAAATGTGGTGGAAAAGGGAAATAAGTTGTTTAATTTCCTCCATATATTTCAGTATAAAAGCTTTTGTGGGTTAATTGGAGATGGAAAAAGAAAAAAATGCATCGACTATTCAGCACCATGATTGTTTTTGCATATTCTCTTTTCTTTTTAGTCTTTACCCTGCAACAGAAAATGCTAGCAATCATTGCTTCTTGTAAGTGGACTTGAGGATTGCAGGGACCAGGGTGCCACAATTCACAAATATATATAGCAAAGGATCTAATGATAGAGGAGTAGTATGTCATTGTTGGGAAGTAAGTCACACATCGCCTACTTCATTGTTTCAGGAATAATTTAAATACCTGTTGGGTTAATCATCTCATTGTCAATTGGTTTTGAGATGAAACCTTAACATGATATCATAGTCAGAGTCCAACTTCTTTCCTATTGTCATGGGTCAATCGCCTACCTCGTTGTCTCAAGAATGGTAGATTATTTAAAGTTATGAACCTTGGTTGAGTTGGTTCCAATGGTTTTGACATGAAAATGACCCAACTAAGCTTATTTATTTTCATTCTAGACTAGTCCATGCCTAAGTGTAAGATTGTCTATATATTTGAATTGCTTTGGTCATCAAATGGAAATAAATCATGCCCTATGCATGTCTCCATTAATGGATGGTTATCATAAAGAGTTATTTGAGCAATGTTACATCAACAAACAAAAAATGTGAAACAGCAAAAGTGAATACAATGTAATCAATTTATTGTTTCATTCATAAGATTATCAACTTTATTCTCCTATAAAGGCCAATAAAAGCAAATCAACTATGCCAACCAAATCTCAAATTCACTTTTAGCAAATCTTCATTCATATCCATGTCTAAAATCTAAATCCCAAGAATCAACAATCAATTAAAATCTCAGGAACAATTTGGACATTTTTCTTATAATAACTGACTATATGTAAATAATATTTGCTAGGACATTTTTCTCCAACTCTAAACTCTGTTATTTCAGTTGACTGTGATAAAAGAATGAGTATGTATCCCTTCAAGAATAAAGGAAAAGTAAAGGCAAAGAAAACAAAATAAGAAATTGAGTACAAAAAAAGAGACAAGAAAATAATGGGGTTAAAAGTGCTTATAGATGAACAAGTTCCTTTATGTGCTCTTACATGCATAGATCAACAAAGAGAATTCAAATGTATCTTCATCTCTAAGTACTGTCTTCTCCTCTAACCACAATCTACTATCCAATTCAGTCTTAGTCCTGAACATGAAAACTGCATATCCAGAAGGTGCAGGGTTGAAAAACCAGTTATGAACATCCCACAACAAATCCACAACCAACCCATCAACAAAAATTGGATGGTTACCCCTGAAATTCCATTGCAGCCTCTTCACTCTGATCACAGTCTTGTTATCAATACAAACAGAAAGAACTGGATAATGCAACCCTTCATTTTCACCACTGCATTTGATCAAAATGTCATGCAAAGTTCCATTTTCACAGAACTGAGTCTTTGTTTTGTATATTGTGTTACCTGAACAATGCTCTCTTCTTGACAATAGCGAGACTTTGGCTAAAGGGATTCTTCTAGTTTTGAACTTTTTGGTCATAGTTACTTCACCAAGAATAAGGACTACTTCTGCATCAATAAGAATTGCAACAAAAAAATCATTAACAGGTTCAGGACCAGTATCATATTTAGCATTGTAAAAATCCCAGAATATTTCAATCTTTAACTCATCAGATTCAAGCAATTTGCTCCCTTTCTTCCTGAAAAACCTTGAATTAGTATTAAGTCTGAAAATTGTTTCTTCTTCACCCAAGCTTATGGTGAGTCCTTGATTTGAGTGACTCATACTCCATGTCACTGTGATAAAAAAGTGCTTTTGATTATTGGGAAGAATTGCTTTGTAGACATAAGACACTGAATTTTGGGTTGAAGGAGTAAGGTTTGGAGAGATAAAAGCCTTGCTTGAAAAGCTTGAACATGAAGAATGTGGTGTCACATTCACTGCATTTTCGCTGAAACATGAAATTATGTCTCTCATTTTTGCATAAAGATCTGAACTTTTGGAGGAAATGAATAATGGGTCGTTTTTGTTTTTGGATTCTATGGAGAAATCATGAGTGTTCTAGGATCATTAAAGTTGATGGCTGCATTTCAAATGGACTTGGCTTTGTGAAAAAGGAAAATTAATTGAAATTGAGAGAAACAAGGTAAGACAATATTGTTTAGGACCAATACCATTTAATGATTTAATTTGCATGTAACATGTTTCTCTCTCTTACCTTTAATGTACTTAAATATGCAACTTATGATAGAGTTAATAATGATTCAACCCATTATTGGTTATCAAAAATTAGAATTAATGAGAAGAGAAAGAAAAAATATATATTTATGGTGTCAGAATTTTATATATTATCAGTCTATCATCTATCATTCATTTTTACTAATCATTGACTTTTTAATATAAAAAATACAAATGAATTATAAAAAAAAATACAACCCATTAAAATAGTAATGTTCTTGTGTACAATAATAATTGTATTATTTATGTATCAAATATTTTGAGATGCGTTGATAAAAAATTAAATTTCGTTTATTAAAAGAGAAAGTTACGAAGTTATGAATCCGGAGCAAAAAGCAATCAAAATAAAAGCATTTTATTACTTTGTTATTTATTAATTTATTTTAGTTGTACAACTTTAGCTATATTTTGCAATTGTGGTACACCACTCACACCTTCAAAATACAACTTATACTTTAATATTATATTTAATGTATGACTTGCATATTTTAGAGTGACATCCATGAAACATGCAAGATTACTTTTCAGCAATGATGTGTTTTTCTTAATATTACAAAACTAATCATTACTGTATAAAAAAAAAGAACTAATACTTTTAGGATGTGTAAAAGTTTTTCCCAAAAGTCAAACATTTATCATAATATGAGAATTTAGTGAAGAAAACATTGATACATCCTATTTTTATGTACCGATTAAATTTAAATGGCACAATAAATGAATAATGTGATGAAAAAGAGGAATTGCATGCACAAAGGGCACTATTATTCTCAATTGGTGAGGTAGAACAAGTGTGAGGCCATATTTTATGGGCTTTGGACCCCATCAAGGTAGCTAGAGTTGCCAAAGTTAAGCCCTCGTTTTGATTAACTTGGAATTTCATAATTCCATTTCAAGTTTTGAACATCAATAATTCTACCTTAAAATTTTCCACAATTCATAACATTATGTCCCCTTCATTTCTCCATCATTAGCAGCAATATTAGTAATTGATGTTCTTCTGTCCAAAGATGTGTATCACTCTATATACTTCTTCATTTTCATTGATCAGAAAATATAGTGTAGCTATTAGCCACAATTGTAAGTACAAGAACTACACTTAAATAACACTTCAAAAAATTTCTACCTTGCATTTTTCAAAAGAAAAAGTCTATTAAAAAACTTAAGCTTGTCCAAATATCTAAAATAAAACGTCTTATAAAAATCGTTACAGCATAATGCAGTTTCGTTGACTCTACTATATATGCACTGAAAATATGCATGTTTTGGGTTTCGTTTTAACATTTATGGTTCTTGAAGTGCTGTCACATTATTAATCTTGAATCACGTGAACTTTATTGTCAAATTAATTTATATATAAACTTAGTATTCAATGCCATGGCTCCAAAGGAATTCATTAAATATATTAGCTTCTCTTACTATTTAGTGTGATTAGTAATCAAAACTATAATACCAAAAAAGGTGTTAGATTTTAGGATTATCAAAATGTCAATTATTTAATTCATATGAAGAACGGTTGTTGAGATTAACAATCACATATTTTGAAATAAATTAATTAAATAACCAAAAGATAAAGGAAATACTATTGGTTATACAAAAAAAATAATCAAAACTATAATCAAATATGATATAGTGCAATTTTAATCTAACTACAATTCCCTTACCCAAGTACCCAACTAATCCCTAAAAGTTTATATTTATATATGACAGGTCAATTATATCCTAACAAATAATAAAAATAAACTATTTTATATTTTTATGATTTTTTTTTAATTAATTATTATTTTTTGATTGAATTTGGACATGATGGAACGCAAACAGGTGATTTGAGAACGAAAAACAATAGAAAGAGGAAAAGAATAAGATGCATAACAATTTTGTACCAAACAATAACTACATAGTTCCGACTGATACAGTCATACAGTTACCAAATGTCCAGAAAAAATGTTATGTATTCCACCATCAACCATGAACATTTCAAATTAGGACATGTCTTATCAATATTCAATCTAGAGTAATAATATATACTCCTACTATATCTTTCTACTAATTTTCCTACCTACAAAAAAGTGACATATATCACTTGTAAATCAATCACTAATGAATAAAGTATCACTTTGTGACATATGTCACTTTTTTATGAGTAAAATGATTAATAAGATGATTTAGTATGATTATATATTATTTTCCTTCCATGAACACTTTCGGATAATCTTAGCATGCAATACTGTTGCATTTTTTCCAATTTTATTTTCTGTTTTTCATGTCAATGTAGAAAAAATATCACAATAATTAAGTAGATGATAGCATAACATTATGTTCACAATATTGGCTACAAGCTGAAAACTATAAAACTATAAAACTAAAGCTTAAAATTGTGTAGGTAACTTATTGGATTAGAGTTTTGTATAACTATCTACAAATTTTAGGGTGACTTAAAAGACATGTAATATTAGCAATGTTGTATAATATTGCTTCCCATATTGGGCTAAGTAATTTAGTGAAGCAATGTTGTGGTAAACTTAATTCCCTCTTGAAGATTTTTATTAGCATAAGGGTCAGTTTCAACATAGAAATTATTTGAAGGAAAAAGTGTATAGATTAACTAAAGCACATGGCCTTAAAGGAAGCAAAATCCAAGATCCAAATGGGTAGCCAGGACAAACATCATAAAGAAAAATTGTGACAGTAGCAAAATGGTATTAATGGGTACCCCACAGCAAGATGTGCACAAAAAACTTCAGCACCCACTAGTGTGAGAACTTTCATAAATTGGAAGAACCATTGTCCTTTTATACAAAGGAGAGTATCCATTTACTCTAAGATTAAGTTTAATAAACTTATTCTATATCTTAGCCATTAATTTTAGGAAAATCCAATGATTTGAACTAGTAAGTAAATCTAAATCATTAGATTTCCTATAATTGATGGCTAAGATATGAAGTAAGTTCAAAAAAATTATTTTTGAATAAGTATATGTGATCTCTTTATATAATCTTTGATCTTCTAAATTAAGCTAACAACTAATTGCTATATATATAGTGTGTCTAGGTCATCTTTTTCAAATGTCACTCACATATTGTTAGTTGAGTGTGGAAATAAAAATTTGGGCCCATAAAAAATAATAAAGTGAAGTTTGTAGGTTAAAATTGTATTAAATTATAAAACAAATTGGCATAATGAAATAAAAAATAAGTACTTATTATATAATTACTAAGATATACTTTCTTTTTAGGCTTTTAGTTTGATATTTTTTTGTTTCACATTCTTAATGGGTGTTAAACGGTTTCAAATTTTGATTACATCAAATTAAATTCTTATTTTAATTATCATTATAACCGTAAAAATATTTGATGAAATTACATGTAGAATATAATAATTGATAATATAATTAAAAATAATAAAAGATAATAGAATATTTGTTGGTTGAATTGTTTGTGGATGTAACAAAATATTTGAATAGTGTAATATCTATATGTTGTTAATGTAAAAATTCATATACAATTACTATATCAATTATTATTCATTTGGATTTATTTTTTAAAAGTTAATGATAATTAAATATAAATATCAAATGATATACTGAATATGTAACTAACTATGTATAAATTTTATACCATCTTATTTTTGCTAATATTTGAATATGTCAATGATTATCAACAATGTGAGGCAGACCCTGCCAGGCTGGCCCAGGCTACTATAGTATGGAAATAAAAAAGTGGGGAGCTTTAGTGTGATATTTATAAATTATAAATTATTGTATAAAAAATTATATATAATTAATTTATTATCTACCATTTATATGTCTGATTTTATTGAAAAATTAATAATAATTAAACAAAAAATAATAGATAATACATTAAGAATATATAAATATTATATTGTCATTATATACATTCTTTTCACATCAATAATTGAGTCATAAGTATGTAATAATGTTCAGTAAGAGCGCTAACGCTGCTTTGAATTGACCATAAATAACTCTTTCAGTGAGACCCAAAAGTTTGAACAGAAAAAGTAAACATTGACACGTGACCTTAATATTCTATTACAACTGGTTTCTGTCATTTAGGTTTCATCAATATTATATGTAGATACAAATTTATATTACAATATATATTAGTTTTTAATCCGTGTAGTACATACTTCATTATTTTTTATTTATTGATAAATAATTCTTTTTGTTTTTTGGTACACCAACAATATATATAAGTAAGGTTTAAGAATTTAGAGAACAACTTTTATTTAAAAATGAGGTGGTGGGTAGAGGTCCACGATTGCTGACGATAATGATGATTGGTGGGGGCCACCATAAAAAAGAGAAAAAAATAATTTAAAAAATACAAACAAAACGTGGAACCACAATATAAATATGTCAAATATCATAAATTAACTTGTTGTTAGCACAGAAATATTGGTAAGGTGGATGTGTTATGTTATGGTACATTATATTTATATAACAATAAGGACAATATTGAGTTTATGTGAACGTGAGTGAACATTGATATCTTATTATCACATCTCTGATTTTTTGCTTAACGTCTTTCTTATAATCGTCATTGTATTTTTTCGCTCAAAAATGTAGAAAAATCTTTTAATATAATCACATTGAACATTGTATTTTAATATATAGATATGAGAGTTGGTTAAAGTCTAGAGAATGTTAGCACCATAGCAACCAGTTTTTAAACTGTACACTTATTAGATCACATAAATTATTAATTTTATGTTATTCTTTTTTACCAAATAAAGAAATTATTTTTTGTTATGTCCAAGAAGATGTGATTTTGTTCCTACATATCATTTTTTTGGAATCAGAATCACGTAGTTGTTTGGGTAGAAAAATGTTTGTTGGTTAAGTTAATTTTATTATTTTTTTAGAATAATATAGTGTTAAATCTCACCTAATACTCCTATTAATATGAGTGAAGTACAACTAATATGTCTAATATCGAGCCTCATACTATGATTAGTTGGAATCTTATTACATTTATATTTATATATTGAGTCAATTTTATTGTTGTTTGTTTAAAATAATGTATTAAATCCTATCTAATACTCCTATTAATATGAGTAAAACATGTGACTTTTGTATAAGTCGGAGCAAGATAAAGTACATAAATGTCAGTCTAAGAAGAGTCACACAAACTTCTTTGAAAATGTAAAGATTGAAAATCATATCTTATCAAAAGTCACATGTTAAACCTCATATTTGATTAATTTGTAGATAGGCATGATATGGGATTAGAAAGTGGATTTTTTTTATTGAAAGGGATGAAACAAAATAATAAATCAAAACTTCCACTTCCATAAGATTTGAATGCTACCTCAAAATTGCCATTGTTGATTAAATCTTCACTTTGCTTTTCTAAAGACATGTTAAACCTCATATTGGTATTAAATTTATAAAGTAGTCAATTTAAATAAACTAACTTCCATAAAAGGAAAGAAAATCGCATAGTAAATCTTAAAAGTAGGATGTTATTTAATTACATTATAATATTTATACAATGATATTATAAAGATTTATGCGAGTCAATAATGATTTACAGAAAAATGTATGCTTATAAAAGTTTTACACATAATATAAATTTTCTATAATGTTACTACATCATCCATCATTCATATTTAATTATTATTGACTATTTAAAAGTACTACAAATGAATCGTGAATGATACGTTGACTGTGTATAAATCTTTATATTAACAGTGTATCGATATTAGACTTAATGATTAAATATGAATAATGTATAATATAATAACATTATATAAAACTTATACGATTATTGTGTGCAAAATTAATATACATATACGCAACCCAAAAAATAATAATATTTTAGGAAAATACGTTTTAAGCTAAAGTATGATTCATGTATTATAGGAGGGTAGCTGTACCATTTCCTCTACCAACCCCCACTCTAATATTTAAACCCCTTCATCATCCTCCCTTTTTTCTAAGCTTTAAGTTCCTTCTTAAAAAAGAACTCGAAGCTTATTAACCCAATTTTCACAAACAAATATGCACTCTCTTTCACCTTCGTATTCTACCACTCTTAATCTCAACCACATACTCTCCCTAAACCGGGTCGCCCCGACTCGAATAACTGTCAAATGTGGTTACGGGTTCGAACCGTTCAGCAGATCCGATTGGCAGAGTTCATGTGCTATCTTAACCAGTAAAGTTGCTTCTCAGGATAATCATGGCGGTGGCGCCGGTCATGTTCCCGCTGTTAACGGTCATAAAACCGGTTTCACTGACCTCAACCTTATCCCAATCGGAAATGGAACAATCGGCGAAAATAACAAACTGTCACAACCGAAACCGCTCACAATCTCCGATCTCTCTCCGGCTCCGATGCACGGTTCGAGTCTCAGAGTCGCGTACCAAGGCGCACCCGGCGCGTACTCAGAAGCTGCTGCCGGAAAAGCTTATCCAAACTGCGAGGCCATTCCGTGCGACCAGTTTGACGTAGCGTTCAAAGCGGTGGAGCTTTGGATCGCAGATCGAGCGGTTCTCCCGATTGAAAACTCCCTCGGAGGTTCGATTCACCGTAACTACGACCTCCTCCTCCGTCACCGCCTCCACATCGTCGGTGAGGTTCAGCTCCCCGTTCATCACTGCCTCCTCGCTCTCCCTGGGATCCGAAAAGAGTACTTGACCCGAGTAATCTCACATCCACAAGCCCTAGCTCAATGCGAACACTCTCTCACTAAACTAGGTCTCAACGTGGCGCGTGAGGCAGTTGATGACACAGCAGGAGCTGCAGAATTCATCGCTGTAAATTCCCTACGCGATACCGCAGCGATTGCAAGTTCACGCGCGGCGGAACTATACGGTTTAAATGTTCTAGCCGATGGGATTCAAGATGATCCGAGTAACGTGACTCGGTTTGTTATGTTAGCCAGAGAACCGATTATTCCAAGAACGGATCGTCCTTTTAAGACGAGTATAGTTTTCGCACACGATAAGGGTACTTCGGTACTTTTCAAAGTGCTTTCAGCTTTTGCATTTAGGAATATAAGTTTAACTAAGATTGAATCGAGGCCTCATAGGAACCGTCCGATTAGGCTTGTTGATGATGAGAACGTGGGAACAGCGAAACACTTTGAGTATTTATTTTACGTTGATTTTGAAGCATCTATGGCTGATGTTAGAGCACAAAACGCGTTGGCGGAAGTTCAGGAATTCACGTCGTTTTTGCGAGTCTTGGGGAGTTATCCTATGGATATGACTCCATGGACTCCTTCATCTTCCATTCAAAATATTGAATAATATCTTTGTGAAGGAAATAAAAGGAACGTGGTTATTATTTATTCCTTTAGTTTGTTCAATAATGAAGTTTTTCTATTATGATTTAGATTTTGACGTACATAATATATTTCTTTCTATTCTTGTCCAAGTAGTTTAATAATGTTAATAGTATATTTTCAAAGTAAATAAGTGATGTAGATTATCCTGGATAATAATAGATTAAATCACAACATATGATATTTTGATTTACATGACTGTGTGTTTCTTTCTAAGCTTGTCATTTTCATTGTTACTTTTTGGCATTGTCTTTTTCTTAATGTCGCCTTGGTTCTTAAAAAATTATGACTGTAACAAATATCAGAGGGGAAATGTGATATTTTCAAATATTTTTAGTATTTAGGACAGTTGTTTTTTTCCTCCTCGTATTGTTCTCCAACCTAGATCTTAATCGGTTAAGGGTACATTTACCAACAAGGTGTTAGTCTAATGATATAAGTTTATTAGATTTATAAGATGACCAAAATGTTAAAAACCTGATTCTGAGAGCGATACTTATTAAGATGGAACACGTCCCGTAACAAGAATAAATCTGATAGGATACATTTAGGTGCTTGGGCGGAATCTCAAATTTCATGTTTAAGTTCCTAACACCCCTTCGACTTGTGTCTCTATACATATTGATATTAAAGTTCAGAATGTCTTATTGCAGCCAATTTTAAACTCATCACACCCATTATTATGTCCATTTTAAAAATTATCTCGATGCTTGTTCATTGAATTTCACTAGTTTATTCGTTTCCTTTAAAAACCAATAAGCATTTATTGATATTATAATGATTTCTGAATGTAATTTTAGCATGTGTGTATTATCAACAAGACAACAACAACAAAAATCGGTGAATAAAGGAGGTGATGGGCCACAGGCACCACAACTTGGCTATATGAAAGGAAAGGTCTTACAACCACACAACTTGCACACATGATAGCCAGTTCTCAAGTGTGGAATAAAAATCTTCTTTTTAGCTCATTAAAGATTCAAATAATTTGTTCTTTTATTTTATTTTTTAAGGAACTTGTTTTTATTTTTATTGGTAACAATTATAATAATATATGATAATAAATATATAAGATTATTAAAGATATTTTAAAGATTATTCTAGAAGTTAAGTGGTTAGGAAGTTAGTAGTTATTTTGTAAAGTTTGTTTTAGTTGTTTGGTTTACCTTTCTCTGTCCTCTTTTCTCTTGTATAAATAAGTCATATTGACTCACTTTTTCATCAATGAATATACTGTTCAATTCAACTTATTCTTTCTCATTCTTTCTTTTTCTCTAAGCTTTCTTGGCTTATCCTTCTTGTTCATCAAGAAGATTCATCCATGGCTCATACTAAAATTTAACATAAGATTTTAGTTATTTTAGTGTTGCCCAAAATAACTATAGAAACCTGCTCACTTGATTAATTCATTATGCAACTTGAATGCATGGACATGGTGTAAAATCTAAAATGAAGCCTAAGGAAACCTCAGCTCAATGCTCACCAACCCAAAGTGTAGGATGATCATGATCACAATTCAATTCAACATTGACTACTAAAGAGAAGCACTGTTGCACAAATCAGAACTTCAAATGGACATGGACTTATCTTCCATGAGTTTTCATTAATTGTTGGTGATAGCAACCTCCTTCACGGGTTGATTTTTTATGTCGATCGTTCTTACTTAAAACTAAATGAATCTCGTGAAATGATATTTTATGTGATTATTTTATTTTTAGTGTATGAAAATGGGATGGATTGTGAATGGGAATTATTAATGGTTTTGTGTATGGTCGTGTGTAAAAATATGAGCTGGGATGTGTATGGTTTTGTGTATGATTTTTAGTGTATGGATAAAAGAAGATGGTGAAGATTGAAAAGGGGAATGACATCATAAGCAAGGATGTTTGATAAACATAAATTGTTCGCCACAAACAATGATGTTTGGTGAGAACTAGGTGAGATGTCACACAAATGATAATAAACATTTGAACGCCACAAGACAAGTCTTGATAAGTTTTAAGTTAGGAGCAAAGCTCAACTAAAAGAAACGATTTCAATCTAAAATATTAGTCAAGGGAATTTGGCCAAGTATTTGGTCTTGGTTCAACCTCATACTATTTTAGATTGAAATCGTTTAAAAAGTCTCATCCTTTCCTAAAATTGTGGCATATATCCACTAAGTGGTTCTCCTAATTGGATAATAAACTTGATAAGCTTATTATCTTCATCAATAATACACCTCATTGGGTTGCTATCAGTTAAGGTCATCTAATATGTGCAAAAATAAAAATGAAAACAAGTCACACTTTTACTTAAACATTTCCAACTTGTTTAATATATTATTAGCTTAAATTTTGTTTATTTGTCTATTTAATTTTTTTTAGACCTAAGTGTCACCCACCATATTTTATCTTTCCATAAATCACCATTGTATTGTTTCATTTTAATAAAATTTGATACATAAAAAATAGCATATTTTTATTACATTTGTTCAAATTTATGTCTATTCAATATATCTTTGTGTTTGATTATTCCCTTTGTAGTGATTATAATATGTTGACTTTACTTCATAAAATATATGTTTTTTTCCGCATGTTGTTCAAAGGATAATCTTCTCTAAATCTTAAAGAAATGAATTAAGGGTTTAGGTAGGTTTATTATTGTTGGGGTTCACCCATCGACTTCCATGACTAAAAGAATATGATGGAAATAGTAAGATTTCACCCTTCCCTAAAATGCAAAAACATTATTTGTATGTTTAATTTAGATAGTTTTGATATTTGAACCTAATTTCTGAAGTTAAGTAATATTTATATGGCCTTTCCTCATACTAAGATTGACCTTTGATTAATTATATTGACTAATTTATACAATTATTGAAATATTTATTATTATTTTTATTGTATAATTATTAAAAGGGACAAATAACATTATTTTTATTTTTACATCTAACTAGGGTTCATCTTATCTTTGTGCAATAAAGAACTGCTTATATAGTTTTTAGTTAAGAAATAATGTATCATAGTTCGTCAGTCTCACATCAAGAGAGTGAAGTAACATCCATATGTTTGCTATCGCTTTTTTACTTAAGGCGAAATAAAACATGATATTGATTGCACTCACTTTTCAATCTAGCTCTAAAGGTTTTTTTTGTACTAACAATGGTATCATCTCAACTTTTAGTAAGGAACCAATCCCTTTCAAGATGTTTTGATGTCCCTCTAAACAAATGTTGCTCACAATAATCAAACATGTGATCTCTTGGTTGTTCTAGGATCTAGTAGGGTTTTATACCACTAAATCAACATATTGTTGGTATTATGTAAAGGTTTTTATTATATGGTTAAAAGAAGATTCAATATTTATCATCATTTGTCTACCCACTATGAGAAACGAAGTATTTGTACTATTTAAAGGATAAAAATATGAATAATAAACATATATTAAATATTTCATATTAGCATCCTATACAAATGTTATTTTATTGTAGGTTTAATTATTATTAATAATGTTCTTCATATTTTATTAATATTATTCTTAATAATTAATCGAGATAATGAAATTAAATAACCTGAACTAAAATATTTCAAAATCAGTCTTAGTTACTAAAATGTTGATATTACATTATATTTAAAATTTTAAGAGTATGTATATGGTGAGGGAAAGAAGGAGTATTATTTTAGTTTTAGTAATAGTGATGATGATAAAGGTAGAAGATTTGGTTTGGTGAAGAATGAGCATGCGTGCAGTGGTAGATTGGTAGGTGAAAATATATATATATATATTTTTTTTGTGAGTTGTGGTACTATAGATGGAGTGAGCTTATTCTCTGTTACTCGAGAGGAAGTTAATTAAAATATTTGGAAAAATTAAAATACAATGACACTATATTCCTTTAATTTATATTGATATTATATTTTTATTCTTGAACTTATACTAAAAAATCTATGTGTCATAGAATAGTCTCACTATGAGACACATCTATTGTTCCTCCTTTAAGGCGGAAGAAAACATGGTATGAGCTTTTGCTTAGAAATATATAAGTCCACGTGCGCCTAAAGATTAATAAGACAATCTTATTCAAATTTTGCACTAAAGAATTATAGATTGTTTACTAACACAATAAATGTTTTATATAACATCCATGTACTGATTGGTTTGTTATTCATGATGAACTTTTGAATAAAAGTAATACATATAAATGATATAAAGACACTATATTTCTTACATTGTTAAAGTATACTCATCAAACCTATAAAAAAATGAAATGTTTAAGTACTATTTCATCCAATCACATAATAAAATTTCAACAAAAAAGAAAAATACTTTTAATCTTTTGTTTAACCAATTAATCAACTATTAAACCAATAATTTAATGCATCTTTAATTCACTACTCAATCATAAACCATAGTAACCTATTTCCAATGATCTCATTCAAATCAAACAAAAAAAATCATCCATGAATTCCACCACAACATTTATCTAACCAATGTTTTATTATTATTTAGAAACTGGCCTAATGAAGTGACTCATACATCGTACAAGTTGGGAAAAAAAGTCTATATGAACAAACCAAACAAAAGCCCATTATATTCACATAACGAATTGGGAAATAGAAAAACATTGTTGAGAGTGGGATTTGAACCCACGCCCTTTCGGACCAGAACCTTAATCTGGCGCCTTAGACCAACTCGGCCATCTCAACTGTTGCTATTTTAACATTCAGTATTTGACTAATGAATTTCTGTCCTTACGAACATTGTTGGTTCCATTTTGAGCCTCCTCAACTTGTGGGGGTGGTTGTCAAGGTACTAGATTATGTTCACCAAACTATAGTTAGTCATATAACTTGTATAATTGGCATTAGTTTGGAAGATAATGTTAACTAATTCGGGAGACAAATATCTCTTTTTTCTTATGTTGTTATGTTGTATATAAGAACTAAATTAAACATTACATACTTGTTAATACACAAAGAAAATCATTTTTCATTTGTCTTATTCAATTTGCTCCATTTTTTGATTGGGAGTTGAAACACATTTCTCATTTCATGGTTTTGTTCAACTCTCACAATTAGAGTCAGTGGGAATAAAATGAAATTCTACTTACTTACATGTTATTGCATCGACTCATGTGTTATAATTGCCTCCAGCATGTGAAGTGTTATTGATTCTTTTGACTTGAGATTGTTGGCAATCTATTCAGAATTTCAAACTCGAGATTGTTGATAATGTATTTGAAAAAGAACTTTTAAGTATATGAATGACAAATGGAAATAATATGAGTTATTAAAATAAAATTTTAAACTTTCTCTCATCATATTTGATGGGGTAGAAAGTGATAAGAAAGAAAGATACTTAGTTTTAAATTAATTCAAATACTCAAAACTTATATGTGTATATTTGTAGTTAAAGGTTAATAAAGCAATTCTATATACAATTAATAATTTCTCACCTAATTTATTTCTTTCCTCCCATTGCAACCAAAGAAGATAAGAGTATCTTCAACCAAACATAAGCAACTTAATGAAAGGGGGGAAAACGGCAACAAAAATGTCCCGCATGTTGTCGTTTGGCAAAACAAAACCCTCTTTTAGTTGTAACATAAACACTCACCTTGTTTTTGTGTTCTCACACTTCACACTTCTTATCTTATCCATTTTCTTCTCACAAAAATGGCGAACGAAGAACAACAACAACAACAACAAAAAAAAGAAGAAAAAGAAGAAGAAGATGAAGAAGAAGACGAAAAAGAAGAAGAAGAAGAATCTTCTACTACTACTACTACTACTCTTAATGAACAACTACAAAAAATATTTGCCCCATTTCCTCCATTGCCCGATTTCCCTGACTCGGACTCTGACTCGTCCTACGACTCAGACTACTCCTACGACGATGAACCACAACCCCAACAACCCCAACAAATAGAAGACACTGAATTTCAGAAATCCTTTCGCTTTCGCTTCAGAAGAAGCGACCAACCTCTTTCTGAGTCTGAGAATACTGCTGAAGCCAATTTCAGAGACTTCGCTGAAGTTCTAGATAGCAAAAGGGTAAAGAAGATTAACGAAGAAGAAGACCCTGAATTTGTTGATGATTATAACCCTTTTGATTTTCCTGAGGACCCTGAGAATTGGACTGAAGCTGATTTGAGAGAGCTTTGGGATGATGGGCCTCCTGAGATTGGTGGCACTGGGTGGGACCCTGCTTTTGCTGAACCTGATGATTGGGAATATGTTCAGGATGAGCTTGCTGAGGGAAGAAAACCACCCATTGCCCCGTTTTATTTGCCGTATCGGAAGCCTTTTCCGGCTATACCTGATAACCATTTTGATATTGCTACCCCTAAGGCTGTTATTCATGAATTGGATAGGATAGAGGAGTTCCTTAAATGGGTCAGTTATATTTTCGCCGATGGTAGCTCGTAAGTAGTTCACATTTTACATGTTATTGTTAATGTTGTTGTTGTTTATGATGATGATGATGTTGTTGTTGTTACAGGTATGAAGGGACTGTTTGGGATGATTATGCTCATGGAAGAGGTGTTTTTGCTTCTGAAGATAACCTTGTCAGGTTTGTATTTGCTTGATTATGGTAATCTGTGGACTTAGACAGCCTATGTGGTTGTGACAGTGACAAACTGTAACAACGTTGAACGAGATTTAGGGAATTAGTTCACGTGATAAGCACACAATGGAATGAAGAAAACAATAAGTTTGTTTATGATGGTATTGTAGTTCCTGTGATTAAATTTGTAAGATCATGCTTTTGAACATTTTTTATTTATTAAATTTGTAAGGTCGTGCTGCCTTGCTTCTTCTTGCAGAAGTTTGTTTAGGATTTTAGTGAAACTAATCATCCATAACTGTCTTTGTTTTCATAGGTATGAAGGTGAATGGTTTCAAAACCAAATGGAAGGTCATGGTGTAGTTGAAGTTGATATACCTGACATTGAACCCGCTCCTGGGTCCAAGTATGTACCTTATTTGAAAGTGCCTCCATATGTGTTATTTGAGTCGTACATTGTGTCAAAGTTTGAATATACATTCAATTTCTTGTAAACAAAATGGGCTGCTTTTATCAATGCGCTCAGGCTTGAAGCAAAGATGCGAGCTCAAGGAAAGATATTAAAAATGGATTATATGATGCCAGAAGACCGAGAGTGGCTTGAAATGGATATTGAAGATAGTTATCGTCTTGCAGATGGGGCCTATGAAATCCCTTTTTATGAGAATGAAGAATGGGTTAGGCAGTTTGGAAGGAAGCCGTAAGTTTAATTGTTGATCTCTTTGTTGCATTTCATCCTTTAAAATCACTTTATTGTATCGTTATGGACAATGAGGCACAACAACTGCTCACTCTACATCACACTTCTCTACATTGTATCTTTATAGTTCTTGCTAGTACATTATTACTGGTCTAAACAAGGTTTTTATTTTATAATGCCCAGGGAGAAAGGTCGCTACCGTTATGCTGGTCAGTGGAAGCACGGGAGGATGCATGGATGTGGTGTATATGAACTGAACGAGCGTACCATATATGTAGGTCCATGAAACAGACCAAGTTTCATGTTTTAACTTATTAAGTTCAACCCACCTGTTTCATGATTTGCTAATTTGATAGGACAAAACTCTACTTTGAAGATGAAAAGTAATTGCACAATTAACATATGATTTACTGTTTTGCTTTAGCTTCATGGAGAGAGTTTGACATTCCTTATGGTTATTTAGACATTTTTTTACTCTACTTACTGAAATTTTTAACTTCAAGGTGTACTATCTGCATTGTTTGGGTTAGCCTTGCGACTACATGCAAACACATAAACCATTTGAGAACTTACTTTCTTTCCTAGTCACATAATCTGTATGCATGCAGGGTAGATTTTATTTTGGAAATTTGGTGGATGAAGATGAACATGACGGATGCGATGATGAAACTTCAGCGGTATAGAATATCCTTTTCATAATTATTTCAACTCATTAAAAAAACTATTATGATGTTGGCAAATATCTCATCTTTATGACATTCTGTCAATTCTAGCTGCATGCTGGTATAGCAGAAGTTGCTGCTGCAAAGGCTCGCATGTTCATTAACAAGCCAGATGGAAGTACGCTGTTTGACCTCTTTTTAAACCCTATATCGATTTTTCTTTGGTTTCTGATTTTCAGTTTGGTGATTATTTATTATGGATTTAGGTACAAAGTTTCATGTTTTGTTATCTTCTTCTTTCTCCTACATCTTCTCACAATGTCCTTTTCATCTTTTCAAAACCAATAACGAACATTCATCAAACATTGTCAGTTCCAAGTTGTGGCTGACTTTTAATATATAATAGAGCAGTTGGAACTTCACACCACAAATATGTGCATCGTCAGATTCACCTATCTGCCCTTTGACAAATTTCTCATCAAATATGGATAGTTTAGCGTACATGAGAAAATAGGAGAGAGTTTAGACAAAGGTTTTATGAAAATGCTTGAGTGGTACACCCTATGTACATGAACTGCTAAGTTCATTATGATACACCCTAGGTACATGAATTGCTAAGTACATTATGATACACCCTAGGTACATGAATTGAGAAGTACATTATGATAAACCTTGGTACATGAATAGAACTGTGAATTTTACCCTTGTACAGTTGTACCTAATTAGAACCATCACCATATACATATTATCAAGCATCATCGTTATATCTTCAAGTGTATCAGCTTCCAAAGACAATTTTATCTCCTCAACTGGTTTGTCTGTTTGGGACAGACAAGATTGGGACTTAACAATTCCGGGTTTTGCAGACCTGATGAGTGATGATTGAACTGTCAGGGTTACAGCAGAAGTGGGACTGAGCATGCTCTGAAACACACATGAGAAAATAGGAGAGAATTGTGACAAAGGTTTTGTAGAAATGCTTGAGTGATTAGCACTCAGGCTGATCTGGTATCAATAACACTCTTGGAATAATTACAATTTATGATTACAAGGAAATTAAGCCTAGGTACATGAATTGCTAAGTACAAGTATCTGAAGTATTATTCATTTTAATTCCAACAAGTTATTATTGCTGCTAATTCGGACAAGTCTGTGTGTGATTATTTCTTTGCATGGGATTAGTGTTTTTCTTCTTTTGTTATTTGCTTGAAAATTTATATATCTGCTATATTGGATATTTGGAATGGGAACTTTTTTCGTTATCCTGAATGCTGCCATGGCTGATTATATCCTCTTAATTGTTACGTTTCATTCAACACTTTGTCTGTATAGTGGTTAGAGAAGAGAGAGGTCCATACAATGATCCACAGCATCCTTACTTTTATGAAGAAGATGACGTGTGGATGGCACCTGGCTTCATAAACCAGTTTTATGAAGTAAGTCTCACTGTCAAAGTTTTATCCTAATACATTCTTATTTTCATTTTATGCAACGAAATGAGACATGCATATGATTTTGTTGTAGGTCCCTGATTACTGGAAAACATATGTCCGTGAAGTAGATCAGGAAAGAGAAATGTGGTTAAATTCATTCTATAAATCTCCTCTTAGGCTACCCATGCCAGCTGAGCTTGAGTACTGGTGGTCGAAAGGTATTTATTCTTCCTATTGTTGTTTGATGAAGTACACTTTGCGTGACTTTTATCATTCTCTCCCATCTATCCGTCATTTAAAATGCAGAGTTTTTAATCCGTTCTCCAAATCCTTGAACAGAGGAGAATCACGAGACTCCTGAATTTATCGTTTTTAATAAGGAGCCAGAGCCCGATCCTGACGATCCATCAAACCTTATATATACCGAGGATCCTCTCATCCTTCACACACCAAGTGGACGTATCATCAATTATATTGAGGATGAGGAGCATGGCATACGCTTATTCTGGCAACCACCTTTGAAGAAGGGTGAGGATGTGGACCCAGAAAAGGCTGTATTCCTACCCCTTGGTTATGATGAATTTTTTGGACGTGAACCGATAGAACAGAAGGAAAGCATATGGACACGTCTTTTGCTTGCAATTGAAAAGGCATGCCAGCCATGGCTGGATAAACTAAACAACATGACTGAAGAGCTGAAGAAAAAAAGTGAAATGAATAAAAAGGAGATGGGCCTAGAACTTGAACTGCTAGATGCTGAATTGAAGCTGGAAGAGGCCATTGCGGAACTGGACATGGAGTTGAAGAGAATAGAGGAAGAAGAGGAATTGAAGGCGGAAATGGGCTTACCAGAAGATGGAGATGAAGATGATACAAATGATACGATTAATACGATTTCTGAAACAAAAGATGAAGAAGCTCCTGCAAAGGCGGAAGAGGAAGAGGATGAGGAAGGGGATGAGGAAGAAGAGGATGATGTTGCACAGTCAAGTTTTGGGTCTGTTGAGCAGGAACAGACAACAGATCAGCAGAAGGGAAAACCCGGGAAAGCACCATTTTCTACATCTTCACTTGCATTTGCTTCTAGCAGCCTTATCTCTGTGGTGAGTTTTGATTCCTAACTTCATTTTATATACATTTTTTTCTACATGCATGTGCATCTGTGGTATGTGGCTGTATTAAATCAAAATTGTGAAACCTTGATTCCAGTATTCTTGAGTCTTATGCTTTCTCATGTATATCCGGTGCCATTGATAGTCATAAAACTGTACTTTTCTTTTTGCAACATCTGTTTAGATTTTTCTCCTGTTCAACAGCATTGAGCAATACTTTAATGTAGTTTTAAGAAGTTACATGTGCTTCTGATTATTTGATTTATTGTAATTGAACAAGTTTGCGGGTAAGTTATTTGACAACTGACAAGTGTCATTAGATCCGATGAAGATGTAAGTTTCATCAATTTCTATTTGCCATTCACTTGCAGGCTTATTTTTATTTTACCGATTTCTTGTGGATGATAAGGGTGTTAAAACTTAAGACTACCCAATTATTGAAACATTTGGTAGCCATATTTTGTAAATATTGCTCATAATTTAGAGTTTCAGAGAACCAGATGAAGTATGTCGAAGAATATTTAATTGAGTCATATTGTTATAGACTTACAGTATAGCTCACATTACAACCACTAAACCTTTAGCTTGTATTGAACCTTTAAGAAATTTACAGTGATGTTTGATCAAATTCCGAGTAATATACTTCACCAGTTATTTGTATGCATTTACGACTTATTTTCTAGGTTATGGAGTAAAAGTTGCACAGGTACATGCCTACTTAGGCACAATCATTCAGGATAATAGTATATGCTTTTGTTGTATTTTTAGATTATTATTTTAATGACTGGTCTAATTCTGATTGGTGTCTACCGAGGCACGTGCCTATACAAATTTTACTCCAAGGTTATGGATGTTACAAATTCAGTTTCAGTTGTCATGTAAAGGCTCTGAAAAGCTTTATCTGGTCTCATGAAAGTTGAAACTAGTGCAGGAGTACTTCCCTGTTGATCACAACTCATGTACTTGATATTTATCTAACCAAATATTTGTTTCTGATGGAAGATGAGTTTGCTTTTGATTATGTGTGTGCCATTGTGCTTGCACTAGTTTGCCAGGAAGTAAACATAGTCCTATTGTTCATCTTCAATTGACTTCATTTCAATGTGTTGAATTGAAACTCGTTTATATGTTAAGTTTGATGGAGGCAATTTCCTGAATCTCTTGTCTTTGTTGGTTGTTTTTTCAGGTTCCGTCCAAATTGCTGAAATCATTTTCATTCTGGAACAAGGGTGGATCTAAACCAGAGTTGATTTCTCCCATCTACATTGATCGCTTCAGTAAGGCAAAAACAGTCGATTCAGTGAGTTTCCGTCCTTTGATTGGTCAGAAGTGTAGCTTGAAGGCTGTTGGCCAAACACATGGTAAAGTCAACACAAGAAGCTATTCGGGTAGGAAACTTCTTGACGTGCACCGTTTGTCGCAGTCTCGATCCTGCTTTTTGGCTTCTGAAAAATCCAAAAACAACCTAAAAGCGCCGAGAGTGAGCAGTGACATGTGGCTGCATGCAGCACCAGAGAGGGATCTAGACAGCATACTGTCATTGCATTCAACAATATATGATTTTGAAGAACATAGAAAGACTACTATATGATAACCTAATCCTGTCTATTACCATGCAAATATTGAAAGAGAGGCTCACATCAAACCCACTTTATGGAAGTTGAGGAATTGTTCAATTTATGAAGGCCCTTTTTATTGTTATGTACGCCTTTCTGTGTCAAAAAACTTGTACACCTAAGTTTTTTTCTAGGGCAGAGAGACTTGGAAATTTTATTTATGTTGTTCAAGCTTCAAACTTTGAAAGGCTTTGCATTTTTCATTTTCATTGTGTTCATTTTTTTCGGGTCTTTGATTCCATATCCCGGACCTTAACTACAAGACTAACTCTTGAGTCGGGGAGGTACTCAGATAAAATCATCTTCAAAATGACGATTCCAAAATTTGAACCTTTGACTTTATGTAAAGTTCGATATGAATGTATTCAACTATTTTCACGGTGATAGCTTACCTTCAAAGCATTACACTAAAATACTGAAACTCGAAAGCCATAAATTTAATGTACTTTTGGCCACCTAAAGTTACAAAATGCAAAGTTTCTCCCATGTTTACATCATGGACAATTATCATTCATTATCTCCTCAGCAATCAGCTACCATATAATAATAGTTAACATGGTGCTTTTTGAAATGTGAAGTGTTCTCCTAATTTCAACATTTTACATCAACTGAAAGAAGTAACATGTTAAGCTATTGTTTGCAAGCAACAATTTTAATTTCATTTGAATAATGTCCTATCAGAAGAGTCAACCACAATGATTGAATTGTTTCATTGTCCAGATACAGAAGAATTATTTTTATGTATTACTGTGTGCAAGTAGCTTATCCATAATACTAATAGTATAGGACACTTTTAAGAAGGACCACATATCCCATCCAACACCATGTCCTTCTGCTTTGTTCATATTAATTGAGAAGCATGGGTGACCTGCCAAAAGCCTCCATATATTTTAGAATAAATTATATTATATATCAATAAGACGTTGTTCTAATATTGTAAGCTCTTATTATATTCTCAGATATACCAAAAAGTTAAATATTCGATTCATGAGAGGAAAATATTAGGATGACTATTCAGAAGATAAAAGAGGGTGATCGTGAAAGGTGAGATATTTTGTGTATGGTTAGACAAGACAATATACCCAAAAGGTGTTACAATAAAATAGCATGGCGGTGGAAAAAATAATTATAGTATTGTTAATGGAATGAATATGAAGGTATATATATTGCAAAGAGGAAAAGATGTATACACAGTGTAATATATTTTTACATTGCACTATATCATTTACTATTCATTTTCAATCATCATATATTCTTAAGTAATAGTAATATAAATAAATAGTGAATAATGTATTTATTATATATTATGTTGCCAATGAGTAGATATTTCAGATCATTATGTTGTGCGTGGTTATTAATCTTTCACTGAAACCCCACCATATTGCATAAGTAAAATATTATAATCAGTACTAGGTTAGTGATGTGCACTAAGGAAAGGGAGCACTATGTGGAAACAGATATTTAGTGAATATTAGTGTTAATTTAATACAATTATGAATAGTATACAAATCAGGTAGAATATATTTTATTTTATTTTCGAGGGTGTGATGACTGATTAATATTTGGAGCACAGTTAAAAAGTTAAGCTAAATTATTTTGAATAGTATGCTATTTATATACACATGATTCAATGAGTCCAATACAATAATTTATATTTTAGTGATCATGTTCTTTTCACTCTTGGACTAAACAAATTGGTAAGTGGAATTATTTTTCAAGTTTGTCCCCATTGAGAAGCCATGGTAGGCAATAATAGGAATTCTCTAAATTCTAAGCTTCTCTTTTCTAACTAAATCATCATATATTATAAATCAATATTAGTAAAATTATGATATATATTATTTTTATTATGGTATAGGAAGATTTGTAGGAGAATGTTTCATTTTTCTATAAAAAAAATTCTTTTATTAATAGTTCTAATACAATAAATAAAATATTAAATAAAAAGTTATATGTTTTATGCCTTAAAAGTACTAAAACAATCTATATATTTTTATTTAATAATAAGGTGGGTTTGAATTTTCCTTTTTGTTGTTTATAAATTCTGTCATGTTTGGTGGAATCTGTCTTTGTAGTTTATTGTTGTCTTTACTTCTTGGTGTTGGACACTTTAATGTTGTAAATTTACTTCACCCCTTGAACTTGTTATAAAAAGTTAGGTTGAATTAATTATAAAATGAGTTTATGATGAAATTGTTAGGTTGAATTTAAGGGAAGGGGTAGATAGACACTCATAAGGGACACAAATTACTTGTTCCGCACGATGTCTCATCCCTGTACCAAACTAATTGGAATATTACCATATCAATAAAATAACTAATTTAAAAATAAGAAATAATAAAAGTATTATTTGATTTGTTTGGTTCAAGAAATGAGACATGTGTGAAATTCACACATGTGATTTATGTCATAAGACATGGAGATTGGGCGTGGGCCAATAGTGACCGTAGATGGCAGCCACTTGTAAGGTTGTGGTTGGAGAAGGAGTGGATGGAATGAGATAAAGAAGGACACACTTGTTATTTTAATTATTTTTCACATGATTTATTTTTACTTATTAATCTCAACCTTCTTTTTTATTAATAAATCAATGGACATAATAGAACGATGCATGATATTTTATGGGTTGAAAAAGCTGAAGTAAATAAAGAAACAGACCTCACTCAAATTCTTGACAACGTGAGAATCTAAAGAGTGAACTAAATAATTTGAGCTACAAACACGTAACCTATAAAAGCTACAACTTTTTTCAATTGCGTTAACCATTTTAACAAGGAATATATAGTGAGATTGTAATTGTGTAACGTTGAGTGTAGATTATTGAATATTCCAATAGGTTACCTAACCTTAGACATTGTTTTCTACCTTTTATAACTAATGCGTATGTGACATGGAGAGCTCAAAATGCATTCATATAAGTTCGGAACATCTTAAATGACCCAATCAATACCACCACCTTATCTTGTGATTGCTTCAATATATTATCCTTCACTTTTTTTTTTATAGGACTAACTAATTCATTTTAGAGTTTGTAATTGCTCTCATCAATAAATGTTACTCTTACGAGTTGAATAATTGGTCTTTTGATCTATATGAAGATCTATAAATCTTTTATATAGTTATTATATCAATCACTATTCATGTAATCATGTATACTATTTTTAAGGAAAAGACTAAAAACAACACTTATATCTTTTGCAACTAAAGAGTAACTATTATGAAATATTTTTTATTCTTAATAAATCCAATAAGTTTTAATTGTTAGTGAAACTGATCTTTATATAAATATATTAATAAAATTTAAGGGGTAATTAAAAAGAAAAATAATTCATAATATCTAATTGTAAAAAACATAAAATTTAGATCCTATTTTTATTTAAGATTTGATGTGTGAAACATTGAGTATATTATTTTCTAGGGGTGACAAAATGGCCCGACCCTTATTGTTAAAAGGGCTCAAAATGCCAGTACGACCCATATTTGGCAGGGCTGGCAGGCCAGCGGGCTGACCCGTTCTTCTTCTTCTTTTCAAAAACACATTTTATGAGTTTTAGTGAAATTACACAAATTATCCTTTCATTTTCTACACTTACAAAAAACTCCTAATTTATAAATATACATTACATTGATAAACCCTCTATGAGATAAATGTGATTTTTTAAACAAAAAAGTGATAAATGTAATTAAGTTAAACAAAATATGATAAATGATATAAATTAAACACTGATATGTAAATGTCTTGTATTGTATATGATATAAATTACATTGATAACTAATTTACTCATAAATGTCTTATATATGAATAATAAGTTATTTGCACACGGTATGTAAAATACTCGGTTGGAAAACAATATTAAATTGACTACATTATTCGAATCACATATAACCTTGAAATGATAAAGCAATATTAATGTTGGCCCGCAGAGCTAGCTCGGCCCGACCCGCCATGGTCCGTCTAAAAAACGGGCTTATAAACTGGTTTGAATATGGGCTTTTGGGCTAAAATCTCTAACTCTACCCGCCAAAAATGTCAATCAAAACAGACTGGTCCGTCAGACCAAACCTATATTACCATATGTAGAATTTTCTCATGTTAGTTATGGGCTTTTGGACACAATAGAATGACAATTATATTTTGTTGTCTCTTTCAACTCACATGCTTTTGTCATGAGTTGGCATTGGTGAATTAGTATCACCTCCACCACTTGAGGCTACGTTGATTTGTTTTTGAAGAAAGAAGTATATATATGTAGATATAACCAATAAAAATATTAGCAATATATTAATATTTAATTTTAATTAAAATTTAATCTAAAATTATAATACCGAAAAACATAAATACAATTATATCAAAAATATGACGTAATGGATTTATGTCCATATTTTTCTGTATTTGGTGTTGCCCTTCTTGGGCCAGTTTAAGCTTGTAGTTGTCGCCTACACTGGATGATACACATTAGGATATATAAAATTTTCAGTTAAATCATTTGTACCAAATAAATTTAATAAAATTGCAACTATTCAACAACATTCCATGAATTCCCCACACCCCACTACCTTATCTCTTTTGGCTACTGCCAATTACTGTCCTACCAATAAGCCACTGCTTCACGTTTTTATCTTAACAAGTTAAATGATCATCATATAAAATACAAATTATTTTTTGAAAGAAGGGTTTGTTTGATATTCAGAATAAAAGTCTTGACAAGATAATATTATAATAATTCATAGTTTGATGAGTGAATAAAATAACTAAGTTTATTTTGTTGACTTATCCCATTGAGCAACATTGAAAATAAAGGTGCGAGAAGTAGTAATCCTTCATATATCAATTTTGATTAATTAACATACAATATTTTTTAACTATTCAACTATTTAATCCTAAATCTACATTAAGTGGTTCTCCACAAAACCCTCAAGCAATCTTCTCTAACCGACACAGATATACTATTAATTGTACTATTTATTATTTATTTAATTATTATTGCTTTTTCAAAAAATAATATAAATAAATAATAAATAACACATTAATATATAAATAGTTATATTGGAGTAGATATATATATTACAATCTTAAAATATATTTTTTTCCTTGTGGTTAAAAATATCTCTCTTATTATAAATTCCCATAGAAGGCATTGAGCTTCTTCATTGTTCAGAAACCATAGATAGCTTCAGGCGAATTTACGGTTATACCCTCCTTGCCGTGTGAATTCGTTACCGACAATTGAGGAAAACATTATCCACCATCATCGGAAAATCCTGAAATTCCAATTTTGCCATTCTCTTCTTCCGTATATATCTATTTTACCCTTATCCATGCCGAGTCCTAAGAACCACCACCATAGAAACAACAACATCGGAAGATTGGGTGAGAAATCTTCCTCCTTCCACGGCGAAAACGCCATGTCTGCCGCCCAACTCCGCCGTCCGAGGACTGTCCCGGACCTTCTCTCTTTCAGGAACATAAATACCAGAGCGGTGGTGCCGGATGGCTTGCCGAGACAACCGCCGAAGGTGCTGCTGAAGGTGACGGTGATCGGAAGTGTTGCGCCTGTTCAGGTGCTGATTAGGCCGGAATCCACCGTCGGAGATTTGGTGATGGCCGCTCTGCAGCAGTACGTGAAGGAAGGTCGCCGTCCAATCTTGCCTACCATGAATGCCAACAATTTCGACCTCCATTATTCTCAGTTTAGTTTAGAAAGTGAGTATTAAATCTTCCATTATTCACATTCTTCATATTTTACTACGTTTTGAACCTTGGTTGAAGGAAATATATATACATTATTTGTAGGATAGATTAAAATTACAATAACCTTTGATATGAATGGAAAACTGATTAGGTTTTGTGTCATGCTTAGGTTTGGAAAGGGATGAGAAACTAATAGATCTTGGATCCAGAAACTTCTTCATGTGTCCAAGTAAGCCTTCCTCCGCCGTGGAAGGTGGTGGTGGTGGTGGTGGTGGTAGAGAAGGTAGCATGACAACACCGTTTGTATCTTGTGCAAACCAGGTCAGCAAAGTGAAGCAGGGTAGTGACCGTGATGCAGGCTTTGGTTGGTTCAAGTTAATGCATTTCTTGCTCCCATGATTTGGATCAGTTTCCATTTGGATACTCATTGTTTTAAGTTAATTGTTTGTTTTCACTTGTAATGTTACAAGAGAAATTCTTAGATCTTTACCATTAGAGAATCTAGGAAATTCTTCTTGTAAGGTTTGGGTAGCTATGTACGGAGTTTTGAGATTTGTGGGCATGCAAACACATAATTGTAAAGTTGCATGTTAGATTTCCAAACACACATATGATATATCTCCAAGCTCTTTGGTATAGTTTCATTTTCCCCCTTTTTAGTATATGTTTATTTCTTCCATGACAAGCAATTCTCAAGTTTGTAACTAAATAACTTGTGAAAAAGAAGTTCATAAGATTTTAAGGGAATTGTTGCATTCTTTTCTTGATGAGCATGGGGGAAGATCCTCTCATACCATAAAGGACAATACAACAAAACTAAAAAAAAGTGTAAAAATAGCAATCTATATAATACTAGAGAGGAATCCTTCCAGATAAGTATATAATATAATTTAGGTGAATTCTATAGACAACTTACCATAGCCGTTCAAATGTAAAATGTTTTTTTTTGGGTAATATCATGTAGGTAATTAGGTAGAGTAGTTTTTATATAATCTAGTTTTCAGCTTTAATAGTTGCAATGCTTCATTTTTTTGTGAGATGAATTTTTCTTCTACTTTTAATTATGTGTTTAGATGATTAAATTTTAGTTTTACGCTGATATTAGAAACAATTATATGATGTTCTAAACCATGTCTCACACCAATGATATTAAGATAAAAATAGAAAAATAATAAATATTTAAATTTTAATTGACATGACATAAAATTTTATTAGCATTAGACAAGATTTGAGATATATTTAAGGATAGTAGATCCTTACAAAGAAAATTGAGTTTGATTGAGGAAATGCCCTATAATACACCCATCAAATTTAATTTTGTTTGTGCACGACCATTCAATGTTGATATATCAACAAAGGTACACGGTGGTGAACTTTGTTGAAGAAAAAACAAAGGGTATGAGACATAATAGTTGCTTACACAATAAGACATGATGGACTTATCATGATTTGAACCAAGGACAATCTCAACCTTAAAAAATATTCTTGAATTACAAACATTAAAAGTAATTAAGCCTATGCCAATCATTAAATCAAGAATTAGATTCTCTTAAATCATTTCTACACATACTTAGAGCATACTACCCCCATATAAAGTTGTTTAATTTATTTTTCAATCACTCATTATATTTAATAGTATAAATTGATCCAAAAACAATTATTCCTTTTATAGTAAGATTTTTGAGAAATGATCCATTTTCTTAAAAAATATTTTTGAACAAGGTCCTGAACTTAAGCCCATAAAAATGTGTCAGGCAGGCCCAAATTATAGGCCCACTAAAAACCTCAACGGCTAACCTAAAACCCATTTTTCATTCACTATAAACTCTCTTCAAACTTCGTTCCTCACTCGCAAAACCCTTCACATCCTAAAACCCTAATCGCACTCTCTCTCTCTTGCGGCAATGGAGTTTTGGGGTAACCTTCTCTACTCTCTAATCTCTCATTTTCCTGTTTTTCATTACTATTTTATATTGTGCTTATACTTCTATAACCATGTACTTTCGAACATTCAAATACAACTGCTATTTTCTATGTTGGTTATTTCGTCTAATCGTTTTGTAAAACTGTTCTTTTTTATTTGTCGTAATGATCATGTTTTTTTACATATATTTTTAGTTTTTCATTCTTTTTTATAATGTGATGTACACGCGAATGTGTTATGATTTTAGTTCACTACTTTGAAATTTGAATACTCACGTGTATGTTTTATGACTCATTATACTGTAATTGTAATGTGAAGATATATTTGTATTTATTAATTATTAATGTAATCTGAATACATTGGTTTTTAATTTAGGTACTGAGGTTAAGGTTGGTGAGACTGTTAAGGTAGACCCAGAAGAAATTGAGGCCTATGTTCATCTTTCTCAGGTGAATTTTTTTGTGCTGTTATTTGTTATTTTAGGTGATGACAAAATTCTGACTTGTTTGTTTGCTATATAGGCTGCTCTTGGTGAGTCTAAGAAAGACAAAGCAAATGAACCTGTGATTCTTCACTTGAAAGTTGGTGAACAGAAACTTGTTTTGGGAACGCTTTCCCGGGATAAAATCCCTCAGGCATCTCTTGATGTTGTTCTTGACAAGGAGTTTGAGCTTTCCCACAGTTCAAAGAGTTCCAGTGTCTTTTTCACTGGATACAAGGCACTTGTTCCTGATGAAGAATTATATCCTCGACACTTTTGATATACATTATTAAGTTGTTTTACTTGAAATTTCTATTTCATTTTGTTTTAGTTGAATTTTGTATTTTTAATATTTTATTTTTCTTAATATCCTAAATTCCTATGGATATTTTTTCCCTTGAATGTGTTCATGTGGCTAAACAATTTGAAACAAGCCATCCTCACATTTTTCCTAGCTTAATATTTGTCATGGTTTCATACTCCATTTTTTCCTTAACTTCTGATGTCTTTCTGCTTGCACTAGTGATGAGGATGACTTTGGTGAGCCTATAACATTTCTCTTAAACTTGTGATTACTTTTTTGGTTTACTGAGTTGGTTGCTCATTTTTTGCTTTTCGTATTAACTTCAACAGATTCTGATGAGGATATCCCATTGCCCGCCGCAGAAAATGGTAGATGCTTACTCAACCTTAAATTTATTGTTTGCTGTACATATTCCTACATAGAGCACTAATTAATAATTATTGGATTTCAGGAAAACCTGTAATAAAAGCTGAAGAAGCAAAGGTTTCAGAACCTAAAAAGGCTGATGCTAAGGGTGATGTGCCAGCAAAACACGTTAAGATTGCTGATCCCAAGAAAGAAGAGGATGATGATGACGATTCTGATGATGATGATTCCGATGATTTCGGAAGTTCTGATGATGAGGTATCAATGTTAACATTGATTAATTTCATGTTTTGCCATGATTTTTTCCTTTTTAATATA
Source organism: Lupinus albus (assembly GCA_009771035.1). Taxonomy (NCBI): domain Eukaryota; kingdom Viridiplantae; phylum Streptophyta; class Magnoliopsida; order Fabales; family Fabaceae; genus Lupinus; species Lupinus albus. The sequence goes on along the minus strand of CM020022.1, from coordinate 1,468,697 downwards.
GTGGATGCATTTGTAATCATGGCTCTTTGTTTTGAAGAAGTTGTCTTGATTTACTTGCCGATGTTTAAGCTTTCTTTATTGTAACTTAAAACTGTTCATTGTAGTTGGATGATGCTGACAGTGATAGCGATGATGAAGATGATAGTGAAGATGATGTAGAGACCCCTCCTAAGAAGGTAATGATTAATTGCTATTATTAATTCTTTTGTATGTTATGCATTATAATAGTGCCTTATGATTATAGTTGTGTGATGTCTTAACGTCACGATCTCAATAATTGACATTATGTTTTGAAGGTGGAACTAGGAAAGAAAAGGGCCAATGATTCTGCATCGAAAACTCCAGTCTCTAACAAAAAGGCTAAAAATGCTACTCCTGAAAAGACTGGTGAGACTGTTTATTCATCTCTGTAATGTTTTTATATCATAATGTTTCCCACTTTGGTCTTTCTCCGTTGACGTCTCCTGCTAATTATCGAATCTTGGTTTAGTAATAAAGGTGTGAATCTAATGTACATATGATGTTTTTCAGTATTTTTTTAATCGGATGTTCAAATTTGATTGCTTATGTATGTTTAAATATCTCCTTTAGCTGCATAAAGTGGAATTTTCTTATTCACCACTCACATTTCTTTAAATTTGCGAAGTAGATGGCAAGAAAGGTGGACATATAGCTACTCCTCACCCTGCAAAGAAGGGTGGAAAGTCTCCTAACAGTAATTTCAAGGGTCAGTCCCCGAAGTCTGGCGGACAATCCGGTGGACAATCCGGCCGTGGTGGTTTTAAGAAGTATGATCCCTAACATTTCTGAAGTGTGTTTTTGTTTTATAGCACATGGTGGACTGTGATTGACCTTTTGTTGCTTTATCCAGGCCTTTCAACTCTGGAGGTGGTCGTCAACAACATAACAAGGCTAAGCATGGCAAGTGATAATGTATTAGTTACTCAGTTTGTGTTAGTTTTCGCCTATTACAATGACTGTGCTAAGGACATGAGGTGTCTGTCCTTGATTTTTGCCTTAGTAGACATGAAAGTGTTTAAGATGATTGCTTGTTTCTGAAGTTTTGTTTAAGACTATTTTGGTGCCTCAATTAATTCCAATTTTTGACTTAGTTATGCCATTTAAATTTTGGTCGAAACGGATCCAATGCATCCGGCGTTAGAGTTGATACTCTTTTTGGTACTTCCAAGGGTATCATTCTTTTATAATTGTTCATGTTACAAATGTCATTTTTAGGAATCGAACCATTGTATTACTAGATTAATGCCTTTTTGGGAAGAGTTGATACTCTAATATCTAGCTTCCTTCTAGTTACGTTAATAATTTTAAAAATAAATCATGGATTTATTTTTCGGTGAACATTAATTAGTACCCCAAGTAAAAGGAACAAAAAAAGAACTGCTAGATTAATTTTTCTAATGTTTAATTCCTATTTTTATTTTTAAATCTGATGCTCAAGGGACTAATGTTAAGGATTATGTTTAAAGAAATAACGTTTCTTGTGAAAGCCAAATTTCACCGACAAATGAGCGTGTAAATAATTTTCTTTATTTTCTAATGAAATATAATTTTATTGTAATCTGATAATTACAGTAGAAAAGGGTTTTAACAACCAACTTTTTATTCCAATACAATGTATATTTTTCAAGTTAAATGCAATTTTTTTGGAAAGCAAGTATTTTTATAGGACATAATCTTTAGACAGTATTCTTTTACTTAATGACATGAAGCTTATTTTATAAAAGTTTTAATTCATATGCGAATAAAGAGGTTTATATATTGTTACTATATCATCCATCATTTATTACTTAATGTATTCGATGTTAGTGCCCACAAGTCGGACCCGACTTTTATAAATTTTCTATATTTCTTATAGAAGTCTTAAACTATATTCACAACTTTCAAATAATAACAAAAAGTTATTATTTGAGTAATTAATTTGAGAGCTAATATAGACATTTCACTTTTATGCAAGCTAAGTCGCAATATTGGAAAGTTAGAATGCACCTTTTAATAAATAAGTTGAAACACCTCTCAATCACACTAATGAGTTTATCTAAAAAATCTGTCCAATCAAACAAGATTAGAATCCTAAGGTGCAAAGAAAAAATAACAATAATAATGCGGTGTTCCTCAGCCTGTACAGAATTAATTTTATGTAAATTGCAATTAAGTCAATGTGTTTGTGTTGGTTGTTAGAGGCAGTGATACCTGAAACTGCAAATAATCATGATATAATTGTAAGGTTGAATTCAACTTATACAACAAAATAGCTGGTTTGCCCGAGTGGTTAAGGGGGAAGACTTAAGATCTTCTGCACATAAGTGCGCGTGGGTTCGAACCCCACAGCCAGCAATTACTAAATCTTTTCTATTTTATTGTGAGTCAAGTGAGGTTGGCTTCTTAACAATCTTAATTTGATGTGCTTACACTTTTTACTCTCCTCTTCAAATTCTAGCCATATGCTTTATTTGTTTTTTGATCGGCAAGCCATATGCTTTATTTAAAGATAACGTGTACAACAACTTAGCTTTAATGTCAATATGGATCAAATAGTACTTATCTCTAAATTTTTCTTATTTGTTTGTCTATGATTTTTATTGACTTTCCTATTACACTACAAGTTGGAGTAACATTTATTTTATTTACTATATGTTTCTAATAGTTTCCTCTACACATGTTCATATCATCTTCTTTTTTTATCGGACATGTTCATATCATCTAATATGTGATTTTACCATCTTTTCTATAATATGAGTTGATGAGGGATCCATTGACTCCAATAGTAAGTTTTTTAAACTTAAACTTACTCCACATCTTAGCCATCAATTCTAGGGAAATCCAATGATTTGAATTAATGGGTAGATCTAAACCATTGGATTTCCCTAGAATTGATGGTTAAGATGTGGAGTAAGTTTTTTCTCTCTAATACATTCATTCCAATCATATCATATTACAGTTATTACAGTTTTCTCTCTAATACATTCATTCCAATCATATCATATTACATATATCAACTCATTCATTCCAATATTCCTGTTTAAAGATAACTTGTACAATAATTTCAAAATATTGTTAGAAATTTTTTAATTAATGTATGTACAAGACTTTCATTTAATGAGTTAATATTGTCAGAAGCACCCCTTATACCAGTCTTGGCAACTAGAATTAACTATGGTCCTAAGTGACTTCCTAATTGTTAAATATCTCAAACCAGAATGAAAAAAATATACTGCAGTATTAACTAATAGTGTTATTATTGAATATAATCTTTTATGAATAAAATACTTGCATTAGTTTTAACAATTTATTTATGGGTTTTAATTTGTAGATCGGTTGTAAAGCTTCAAACCGTATATAGGTACAGTAAGATTTTAGGAAATAATGCACAATCTCTTCAAACTGAAGCACTTAGAATTTTAATGCAAAAATATGTACACACAACATACTATTATTGCAACTATAATAACTTAAGAATAACAAATTCAAACTGTTACAAATAGTCATATCCGAGGCATCATTATCATACACTCTATCACTTGCACCACAAACAATCCAGTGAAACTGGAAAGGGGAAAAAATGTGAGAAAACTAAAAACCCTCATACCCAAATAACATAGAATCTCGCTTAAAGGACAATCACTTTATGCAGAAAGAATCTCTAAAAAATGCCCAATATAACATGGATATATCCCTGCTCTGATAAGTAGCAACTTAGCTGTAAAAACAAGCTCACCTTTAATTCCGCCAGCCCTTGCATCAAGAATTGGTTTATCCACCCCACACTAGCTTTGAAGGACACATGGGTGGGTTAGGCTGTGTAGATCAGCTTTACAAGCATGTAATGAAAACTGCCATGAACCGAATCACCTTTGAATTGTCATAGAAGAGCAGCAAGCATTGCCCCAGGATCTGTCGATGCTGCCGGAATACTGACCACTTGTGCAACTGGAGGTGCTTGAGTTGGTGCTCTGGTCACTATTGGGAGAACTATTAATTGTTCCTTGATGAACTCCTTCAGCCTGCAATTTTTCAATATATGCATAATCAATTAAAACAGAGTAATTCTCTGTTTGATATGTTTGCTGAAAAGCGATAATAAAATAGAGGGTGAGCCTCAGTGCAATGATAATGTTGCTTGTCTTGTAAACTAGAGCTCATGGATTCAAATCCTGGAAACACACAATCTCTTTGCTTCGAGGGTATAAGGTTTTGTATGCATCTACCCTCCCAGACCCCATTAGGTGAAAGCCACACACACTGGATTGCCCTTTTTTATTTGAATATGTAAAAAAAAACTGTTTTTAGATTTAGTAAATTGCAAAAGAAAAAAGGTATGAAGTATTTTGTAAATATTAATAATAACAACAATAATTGTTTGGTAGCCGTAGTTTTGAAGGGGTGAATTAGGAAAAATGCAATTGGTTTAAAAATAATCTATTTTTTTTTACATGAGCTTAAAACTTCTAGCTTCTGTAAGTAGTTTTTTCTCATAGAAAAGTTTTTTTCCATAGCAATTTAACCAAACTTTGCCAAACATATCAAATTATACCTGAAAAAAGCTATCTTGGCACAGAAATAAGCTGTAAAATAGGAAACTAAATCACATACTCAAATGTTAGTGTAGGGTCCCCTGAAGCAACTGTCATTCGTAGCTGGGTTCTGTCTGCCGGATCTGTTTCAATTCTCATCTGCATTGTCATTTATGTAAAATGTTAAAACAAGTACATGTGTTATCATCTAAATTCAATTATGAATGACTCACTAATAGATAAACCTAACACAGTTTAACATTGAAAATCAATTAAAAAAACAGCCCCTCCAAACTCCCAATGCTTCCGAAGGAGAGGAAAAGATGCCCTATACTGTCCTTGTCTGCACGTGGGGGTTCTTTATGAAAAACCAATATAGACAGGATGTAACAGAAAATGGTCTCGAAAAGTTCTGCTGCATTCATTTCCCCTCCATTTTATATTAGATTATTAAAGAATACATGACTATTTGCAGGGACTGGAATGCATGGTATGTGGTTTGACATATATACTTACCAAACAGAGCATTGCCCTTGTACTTTCTGAAAAGAATGTTGTACTCACAACAAGATTGTTTGGATTAGGATCCTAAAGCAGACGCAAGTTAAAAAATTAATAGATGTTAATGAGTTTCAGGGGAAATATATAAGAAAAACGAGGAAGTAAATAAGAGGAATTTTGAATATCATACGAGCCCAGGAGAAACTGTCAAATGGAAACTATTGAATAAGTTTGCCAATTCGAGCACCGGAAGTGGTCTAACTCCTCTGACCTGAAAACCCAACAAAAAAGATGAACCACTGCATGACCAAAAGAACAAGCTAGCCAAGGAGCACACAAACTTCATTGTGTACATAATGCAGAATACGTACCACTTCTTGAAGCTTCAAAGGTGGTCCAATAAGCGATTTCCATTGAGGGAAAAACTCCTCAGCAGATACAGATATAGGCTGAAGAAATTTATTTAGGACAGCAGGAAGTCGAAGTTTGGCATTGACCTACGAAACGACATAAAGGAACATTCATTAATTAAGGTTTCATGACTGTTGTATGCCAAATGTTGCAATAAACCCTCCTTTTAACTTTACATAAAATCTATTTTCTCCAAACATTAAACTTCTCATTAAAGTTTAAGCTCTTACTACTAAAACCATGTTTGCCATATCACAATTTCTTCAATTATAAGGAATTAATACATAAGAACGAACACAATTTTTAAAAATTCAAAACTTCAATTAAGCACTTCCCATGAAAAACACAAAAAGGCTTTCCTAGCCAATTCTTTAGCTCTTTATATCTTTTATCTCTTTTTTATTTATATTTGTTTTTTCATTCTTTATTATATAATAAAGAATGAAAAAACAAATATAAATAAAAAATATAATAGAAAATAATAATCTAATTTATGATTCGTTATTGGAGCATATAGCAATAGCCATTTCATCCGGGAAAAACCATCTTTTTCTTAGCAATGGCTTTGTCATTTGATCCAATAGCGTTCACTTCTTGAAAGACATCTCAATATAACTCTTGTTTATGAATGTAAAATAAGTGGCCAACCTAAATAGTTGGTTTGAGCCAGGTTGAAAGAAATAATAGATTTGTCAAATTAGGAGCATAAAATACATGTGTAAATTTAAGTACCATATTGTTACCAAACTTGTAGGAGAAGTCAACAACAGCAACATCTCTGCTTGGTCGGAGATTAATGATTTCAAGTGGGCATTGCACCTATGCAACCAAAAGAGGGAAAATGTTAACAAAACTAACAAAATTTGAAAGAAAAAGATAACGATAACAGTGGTTCTTCACCTGTGCCCGGGGAGGTATAGTTTCTGGTACTAGTGAGAGCTCCATCTTCAAATGGGTGGGAGGCAATATTATAGCTTGAACAGAGACCAGAGGTGAAGTAATCTTGTTTCCCAAGAAAAGAACAAGATGCCCATGATGAGCTCTCCATTCTGATTTAATTCCAATCTGTTCAAGTATATATACACACAGAGAAACTAAGAACAAAAGCTTGAACCAAACATAAATCATCACAAATAGAGGTCTTTGCAAGTAAACTGCATGTATACATGACACCATTCAAATAAAAACATACTATAGAACATAGGAGAAAAATGAAGAGAAAACCTGAATATTAGGATCCTCATATAGTACACCACTGTCCTTCACACACAAAACATGAAATCGTTCAGCAATATTTCCAATGGGCTGCACATTCAAAGGGAGCAAGTTATTTTCCAATGCACACAAATTATTCATATTAATATTTTCTAATGTTGAATGGGGTCTTTTTTCTGTACTACCAAGGTATCCCCTCACCTTTGGGTAAGGAACTAATCTCTTTCGGGGTGTGCCCAACAAGTGCCGCTCCCAGGAATCGAACTATTGACCTTTTGGTCATCCTGGGGATCTAGCGCGGCCTTACACCATTAGACCAACACCTTTGTAATGTTGAATGGAGTCTAGTAATAAACTAATAAAGTTATGTGCAACGTGATCTAACATAGACTTGTATTGATTCAAATAAAGAAATAGATAGGGTGTAACAACTTGTATCCATCATGAATCCTAATCGAGAGAAAGAAATATAAGATATATAAATATGTGGCACAAATTGCTTGAAATCTTCAAATAGAACTGTAACACATTGGGTAAAGCAAAAGACTTCACTACTTGTTTTGGTACTCAAATCAATGCACATACCTCTACAGCATCGGCCTGCTCTCCTGCAGGTACTATGGCTGTGGCTTCAACTACGATATCTTCCAATCCCGGGTCTGTGCTGGGCTGAGGGTGAACATTGCTACTGAGAGGTCCTTCAATAGCCAATGGACCCAAGAGATCACTAACGATATCTGCAGGCGGAGGTACAGCATCTTCTCTACTCAAAGCCCCATTTTCCTGAGATAATCTTTGATCTGCTGAACTATCATCCTGTTTAGAAAAGAAGTCAGTGTCAAACTAGGAAACAATAAATGGAAGTGTTTTAGAGTTAAAAAGGATGACAGTATGATACTTCTAACCATCTAATGTTGAACAAACTGATATTGTAAACAAATTCACGGAAGAAGAGGAATATGTGGAGGGAGGGACTAACCACATTACTGCTCATGCTGGGTATCTTTACAAGACTAAGTTGGCTTCTCGGTGGAGTTCCATTTCCATAAGATTGGTCTGTTACAACCAAAGCATTTGATGATTGTTGTTGGGCTCGCAATTTTATGGCACTTTGTTCTGCGGTATCGACCTCAGTATCTTCAGCCTTTCTTATCAATGCAGACTGAATTCAAAGAAGAATATTAATACATGAATGCTATAACATTCATTACTCAAGGGATCAAACAACCTACAAACAGGTTACCTGTCGTTCGGGGAATTTCGGCATTTCAGCCAATATATCCATTAGGTCTGCACCTTTTCTACTCAATGTAAAATATTCAACAGCTCGTTGTTGTATCTCAACTTCAATTGAACTTTCATATCTGAAGATGAAAATGGGTTAGAAAACCTAAGGCATCATGAAAAACCATAGAATAACCCATAATAAATAAAATAAACACTGCAGAGGTAATTCTTACTTTTTAAATATTGTCCATATCTGATTTTGTAGTTCAGGGTCTGGTGGTTGAGTGTGCATCAGAATTTTAGCATATGTTGACAGAAGAATAGAAATCGTAGAAGTCCTGAAAATAAAGGATGTCTGATAAGGTATCTAGGCTAAATAGATCCCAACTATGAATAAACTGAGAATTAAAGTATGATTCCACTTACGATACAGTAGGAAGCTTCTCATGTATAATGTTAAATATTTCATTTGGGCTGCACCCAGGTCGTCTTGCTAGAAGGTGTCCAAACTCTCCAAGTATATATGCACTGACCTGTTGAAATGTATAGAGATGAGAAAAAGATATTAAACAAATAGTTGGCTAAAACTAGAGCTCCTACTATCTCTAAGTGATTTTATCAGGTAGTAAATTACTTAGTGAATAATGAATGACCAGAATCAAAGAAATACTTGTTAACATTCCTCATAATAGATTATGATAGTTCAGCTTAAATGGATTCCGTTCACAAATCAAAAAATTCAATTTGTTTGGTCCAATTATGAAATATGAATGTCATTTGCACTCGAAGTTAAATCACCATCTCTGTGTGTTTAATTAACGGATGAAAATTATCCATACAATCTAGGCATCTAATAGCACTCAGATGATTACAAAATGGTAGTTAAAAGTACACAAACCTTAACCATTGTCTCGTGTATGGCAGGTTTGTCAAGATATTCTCGTGCTTTTGCTGCGGCATATGGCTGATCAAAGACAAGTTTTCCTGTGAATTATAAGTCGAGTTGGGAGCAGTAATATAATCACTACTCGCTAAAAGCTTCAAACTCACCTGTAGATCTTCATTGTTTGTAACAAACTGCACCACACGAAACCAGATGTCATCGCTAACAAAGTCTCCAGCCTTGTCAATTAATTGAAGAATCACATCAACGTACCTGAAAAAAGGAATGCCAATATATAAATATACATATAATACCAACAATAACTTCTGTTCATGATAGCATGAATTTTTTTTGTTTTTTGTGGGGGGGGGGGGGCTTGTATTCAAATACAGGTCTGTTCTACCAAGATCTGTACAAAATTCACATATATAGTCATTAGACCATCACAGCTCCAGAAAATTTCAGAAATTAATGATTTACATTTCACATGTTAAAAAAGGACATAAAGTAGCTACTCTAGTGTAATGTGATCCCACTACATTCTATATTGATCATATATTTCTTCCATTGAAATTTATGATTTTGACACTAGACATTTTGTTGATATACTTTTTTTTTCTTTTCAAGAAACTTTTAGTATTTGTCATTCTTGAAAACAAAGATGAAAAAACACAGAAAAAAACAAGATAAGTATATAAAAAATTATTCAATCATACTGAACTTTTCACGTTGGATAAAATAGCCCACCACATATATGATAATGTAACTACCTTTAAAAGTAAACATTAGCTGAGCACCATAAAGAATGGGTATGTTGACCCGTCAAAATTATGAATACTTCAGTAGTTTTGGTTGAGACAGTCGGGGATTTTCTACATGATATGAGATGAGTTACTGATTAACTAGAATTATTACCTATCTAAAGTAGCTGAAGTCCTCTTCCTTGATTTATTAGTATTAATAGTAAGGATCTATATACTATGGATTTTTTTCTTCTCCTTGTAAAAGAATTCATTGAAAGGCTGTATTCTATGAATATGAAAATATGAAACCTTCTATTTGAGCAGCTATACATAAAAGAAAATATGAACGACAGAAGCCTATAACTCAATTATGATTGTCTGTCAAAGTAGTAATATATTCTAATATGTATCCAGTAGGAGCTACAGCAGTACCATGAAAGATCTGGGGCAAATTTCTCAGCTAGAATAGCTGCTTTAAGTGACAATTCCTCGCGCATAGCAAACTCTGCTGTGGTGAGATACTACAAAACAGTTGCAATTGCAAATAATCATTTTCTATTTTCATGTTATAGCTACAACAATCAGACATTAATTCCACTAAGTGGGGTCAGCTACATGGATCAAATGACGCCATAATGTTGTTGCATTTTTTTTATGCAATAGCTAGTCCATTTTCTATCTTCTTTTTTTAGTTGTCTAACAGTGGAGAGGGGAAAGGGTTTACAGTGAGATCTCCATATTGCAAAAATTAGTCTGGACCTAGCCCCATACCTGCAGTAGTTCTTCAACTATATCCTTTGCATTTGAAATGTCACACATGCCATAAAGTAAATCTAGAGCACGCCTCCGAATACTGCGTATAAACGAATGCAGTTAGAAATACTTTACCTAACAAAAGCTGACATTATTTTTGGTACTACCAAGGGTATCCCCTCACCCTATAGGTAAGGAACTAATCCCTTTCGGGGTGTGTGGCTATCCCTCTCAACAAGTGTCGCTCCCAGGAATCGAACACTTGACCTTTTGGTCATCCTGAGAATCTAGCAGGGTCTTACACCACTAGACCAACTCCTTGTTGGTAATAAAAGCTGACATTGAGAACAAAGGAATAAGCTCTGTACCAAACTTGCGTTGTAATGAACTTCAAAAAATTCAAATATGAACTAGTTTTATAAATAACTTCAACTTCCTCTTCTAAATTACATTTTTGCACAAAATAAAAAACAAAACAAAATTATTTATAACTTACTTATTAAAAAGACAGGAGAACATATGCTTAAAACCAATACATAAAAATAAAATCCACATGTCTTGAGTCAGCTTAAACTGTTTAGCAAGGGATCACTGGGAGTGTGTTGAGAGCAAATCAAGATTATACAAATCAAGTAGTAATTTTATTGGATGGTAAAATAATTCAGACGTGCTCTAATTCGACTTGATTAAAATGCATAGATATCTAGCAATAGTGATATTCTGCATAGTTTGTCATTGATGTCAATACATAGGATAACACATGTAACCTTATGTCAGGATCCTTCAATGAGGTAATAATCTGAGCTTGATGTCGTTTTATGATATCTTGTACATCTGTAACCATCAACATTCTAGTCATATTTTCCTGCACCGTGATAGGATACATGTTACGATAACATTACAAGGACTACAACAGCAACAACAACAACAATAACCACAAAGCCATCTAAATTTAAAGTATGATATAATAAGATCTACCACAGACTACTGACCGTGCAATCCTTGCACCACCCCAGAGCAGAAAAAAAAGGAAAAACAGAAATTCAGATAAATCAATTCTTCCCCCAACTTACCAGGCCAAGATATCGAATGTTTGGCTCACGGACAGCAATGAATTTCCCAAGAAGAGCCACACATTGAGACATCATCTCTTTATCAGCGTCAAGATGCATCACCTGAATTCGGAAATTAGAATAGAAAGTAAAATAAAACACATTGTGGTGAGTAAAAAAAGTTTTATGTAAATCATGAGGAAAGAGGCAATGGATTAACATTTGCACACACATTGTCATATGTAATGAGAACATAAAGCATGGAGAAATCTGTTTGTTTTAATACATAGTGGTGTCTGATTAACATACCAGAGCTAAGGCTTCAAAAAGAACAGCATGGGATGCATTATTTTTGTTCACATTTTTCACAACATCAGTGCCCATCAATATCCTTTGTAAGACCTGAAATGATTAACTCAAGGATCACTAAAATTCAATTACTAAACAAAATATTTTGTTGCATTAATGTGATATGACACACCTCAAATAACGACTTTCTGGTATTTGGATCCTCAACAGTAGGAAAATATTGAAGAGCCCTCATTGTTTTGACCTAAATTAAGCAAAAACTGTTAGCATTTATGACAGTGAACTTTCTAGATGAGATAGTGATATTTAGCTTGATGCTTAAAAGTTCTCAATAAAGGCAAGCAGCACTCGAAAATATTTTTAAGACCAAAGCCAACGCAGAAATATTTCGAATGAAAAGAAACATTTACAAACCTGAAGCCAGGGAGATGGGATGCCATAGTAAGTGTATTCTTGAGGGATATCTTGGTTCCTAGCAAGGCGCTCCAAAATTTTGACGCACTTAGGAAGACAACTCCAATATGCCTCGTGGTGGTTTGATACTAATGCAACAAGCAGGCTCATAGAAGATGTCAAAACACCAAGGTCTCTCTCATCCAAAAGTTGTGCCATCCGATCCGCCCTTAAACATAAGTTAAAAGAACTAATAAGATACATTTTAAGAAAAGCAATAAAGGCAAAGTGTTACCAGCAAAGTCACATTTGGATTTACCATCCATCCACATTGACAACATCAGGATTTTTCCTATACAAGCGCAGCAAGCACAATGCAGCTTTTTTTCTCACCAGTGGTCTGCAGCTGCTAGATAGCTGGATCACAAAATGCAGTTAATATCAATATTTCCCAATCATGCCACCTATTTACCAATAATGCATAATTTCATACCAGCAATTTCTGTACATCAGGTGCTAAAGACTCGGCAAATTCTCTCCCCCCTATATTTCCAACCTATAAAAAAGAAGACGTAGCATGGTGGCAGTGACTCAGGTTGGAAAGGTAATAGAGTTATAACTGAACAGTAAATAACACATTATGATATCAATAAAAAGAAAACAATCCAAAGAATCTGATATGCAAAAGAAAGTCAAATAAATAGTCCAGCTAATACAGCGCACCTACTAACTGTGATGACGAAGAGGATAAAATTGTGAAAATGTAATAAAAAAAACTAATTGTGATCTTTACTCCTTAGGACTCCTAAAACCAAGCAGGGTAGGGTATTGTCAATCGTACAATTTGGTGATTTACTTCACTATGAAAGTTATTCTCGACTAGTTAATTTATATTACAAATTAATGTGAAATAGTCAAATATTTAAGTGTTTTCTCCTTTTTCTAATACTAATGCCTTTCTTCAGCGAGGTACATGCTTTTTGGTGTGTTCATTAAGGCATTAAAAAACCCTAGTGCCTTTTGCCTTTGGTAATTTGATAGCCTTGAGAGCTACTCAGAATCAAATTATTAAAAAGGAGAGGGAAAAGTACACATATTACCATGTAAAACTTTTTGTGTCACATGCATTAACAGGATGATAATATACAAAAGATAAACTTATCCACAAAAACCAATTTTTTTCTATGACTTCTCATTATTAGACTATGATACTAAGAAGTGAAGTAATAAGTTTAACTGTGCAATGATTAATACGAAGAGAAAGCCATGGAAACATCATTCTTTTCCATTACCATACCATTGTCAATGCTAGGCATTGGAAGGTTTCATTGCGACCAATAATATCATTGCGCACAGTATTTATTGCCAATCTAAGAAAGTCGTGATTTTCATTAAGCAAACTCGATGTTACAATGTACCCAACCTGCAGTCATTCATGGCAATATTAGAATTTCGATTTTACTGTCCAAATATTTTTCTTTGCTAGGTAAACATGTAAAAGAACTGAAATGGCACTTCACAAGAATAGGAAACAGTAAATATAGCTACAAATAATTACAAAATGGTGTCATAAAAGGGGGAGAGATTCACCTGCTTTTCTGGATACTTTGGAGCAGATATAAGTGAAACAGCCTCCACATGACCAAAATCCACATCATAGCCAAGCATATATATGTATAGCATCTTCCAAATATATTTCTTTTTCTCATATGGACTCAAAGCCTAAAGACAAAACCAAAAGGTTAAAAAAATAAACACATGCCTTATCATGACATTGAATTTGTTTTGATTAACAGTAAGCAAGAATGGAAAATTGGTAAAAGATAAGGAAATTTTTTATATTTGCCACAGAAAAAATCAATTATAGAGAAATTAATCGGAAAGGCTTAAGAAAAAATTCTAAACATTATCAGTTGTAAGTTAAATCCCAGTAGTTTCCTCAAACCAAAATAGCATAATAAATAGATAAAAATAGCAGAAAGTCAACAACACAAATATAAAATAAAGAGTTTAATCTTTCATCTCTTACCAAAAAAATATAAAACAAAGAAAAGGATTTATCAATCTGAAATAAGCAAAGGCAAAGAGCTCTTCAAACTGATATGTTTCTCATTTCCAGAAACAAGGTTAAAAGTAATCCCAACAAAAGTGACGTTAAAATTAAAATCTCAAACATTGATGTTAGTGTACTGTTTTTAGTCAATATTTTATTTTAGTATCAAAAGAAACTCTAATGACATGCCAATCCATGGATCATCAAAAGTCTAATAAAACAGTTTCAGAACCACGTATATCAATAAAGTGTACATTAGTAGGACAAGTTCTTTCCAAAAAAATTGGTACTACCAAGGGTATTTCCCTCACCTTACGGGTAAGGAACTAATCGCTTTCGGGGTGTGTGATTTTCACTCGCAACAAGTGTCGCTCCCAGGAATCGAACCCTTGACCTTTTGGTCATTTTGGGGATCTAGCAGGATCTTACACCACTAGATCAATGCCTTGTTGGTTGTTCTTTCCAATTGATGCAAAGAAACAAACGGGTTTCATCTTAAATGTATGTAATATGCGAATATATATACTACTGCTGAGAAATCAAGACCAAGGCCCCCTTCCAGGTCATAACTCATAACAAACAAATTGTCTAGGAAAAAGATATAAGCATTTACAGATGTTAACAACAAATAAAAATGGTGTTCTCAGACGAAAAAAATAATGGAAACCTAATAATGTATGAGGTAAATTACTCAGGGAACCATTTATTCTTTATGAGCATTTTTTGATGTAAAAGTATGTAGCTTGAAGGGGAGCTTCTTCGAATTCTTCTCTTGTCAACTACAAATATTTATTTTTCCATTAAGAAAAAGTATTATAGCATGAAAGGCAGCCTTGGCACAATGGTTTGGGTTGTTGCCATGCGACCTGGAAGTCACAAGTTCTAGTCGTGAAATTGGATGTTTTGAAAATGGAAGGTAAGAGATCCAATTATAGAACGTGTGGGTCCAACCCTTTCTTATTAGCATTAGGCTGTCCTTTTTATATAGCTTCAAATGCATTATTTGCCACAGCTAAAGTTTGGCCACTTAAAGTTAGCCTAAAAAGAAACTATATTAGCTGCAATGTATTAAACCTACTGAATCTGGTGAAACTAAAAAGTGTCATGAAAATGAAATCCCTATTTAGATGAGAAGAGAAAAATACAAAGGAAGAGGATAAGGCATCCACGCACACAAAAAACTGACAACTAAACCTAAGTAATCAGTCGAGGGTAAACCTTGACGCAAGCGTAAGGTTGTTTTCCTTGTGACCTAGAAGTCAATGACTCAAATCTTGGAAATAGCCTCTTATGCTAGCGAAGTCAAAGTTGCATACATCTACCCTCCCCAAACCCTACCAAGTGGAAGCCTCGTGCATCGGGTCACCCTTCAATTAAAACATAAGTGACAGAGCTCGAACGCGATAGAGCATCCCAGTTCTCTACATGTCTAACAAAGAAACACTACTAAAAAGTACACTAAGAGAGTAACCGTATCCTATACAAAGTCTAGAATGGAAAAGGAGTATTTAGATATTGTACTGTTCCTTTTTCAACCACACACCAAAAAACAAAGCTCTCTATACAATTTTCACTTGTTCATTCTACTGTTCCTTTTAAAACGAAGCAAATCCATAAGACAAAGTTTATAAGAATATCTAACATATTATATACAATTGAGCTTAAATCAAAATCTGCAAACTCATATAACGATGTGAACTCAAGTGTAGCAAAATAGACCTAGATTATAAAATTGTATATTAACTTGAAATAACAGATGAAGAAATGAACCTTATCATTTTTGAAGCGAGTTCGAATATTACCAAGCTCTTTATCAACACGAAGCCTCTCAAGTTCTTTGTTCTGACAATTGCGAATGTCACTGATAAACACAGAGAGACCTCTCATAGAAGACATTGACATAGATCAGAAGCTACTTTAATCGGATCCAAATAATGGAATAAGTAAAGAGTTCTTCAAATTCAAATAACAAGTGAGTCTTCGTTGTGATCTATAACCTGAACGAGGTTTTGCTTCCTTCTTACATTACCAATTATATCCTTCTTACATTGCTTTATTACACTATCTATTTTAGAGTGGAGATGAAGATTATTAGTTAGTATATTCGGAAATCTAGCACAATTAATATTTTTTAAATGATTTTGAGTTTTTTTATTTTCAAAAACTAATTTGATAAATGTAAAAATTATCTAAGACCAAAATGCCTTTTCACTTGTTTTTTCAACTTTTATTATATTATTTCATTAATCATGTTATTATAGAATTAATAATTACTAATATATGAATGTATGGTAATATTAATGTAAAAAAATTAGTCTAGCAAAAATGGAAATTAAATTTATTGGATTAGTTATCTTATTTTAATTCTCAAATTTGCTAGACTTGAACCATAATTTTATGATGGTTATAGATTGAATAAAGAGTAAAATATAACTTGTTTCTCCATATTCTATTATTCATTTTTTGTCAATTGGGTTTGTGAATTGTATATGTGACTAGAACCTAATCCTACATGCTAATTTGATTTGGTCTGATTATCCAAATAGTGTTTAAATTTTTTAGAGTCAAATATGAGACAAACATGACCTGACCTATTTCATAGTTATTCGTTCATCATGTTTGTATTTGTCTCTATTCAATTAGGTACACATGAATATATATTTGATTGAAAGTATTATTGATTCTCTAATATTACATTATATATACATGATTAACAATATAAATACATATAACATTTCATACGTCAGATTACATTTTTTTGATCGATCCTATGTCAAATTATATATACATAATAGTAAATATTATTGAGAAAATATTATCTATAAGAAATATGCATTATATTCATTTGTGTATGTTCTAGTTCGGGTGCAAATACTATCTGAATCTCATTTTGATTTGGATTAATTTTGAGTACATGATCTTATAGTGATCGACTAACATTTAGGATATAATAAAGAATAAGTTTTATCCAACCCAATTCACCCTGACACTTCTCAATAGTTCCCTTACTAAGTTACCAATTTAATATTAGAGGCAAATTATGCCTCAATTTGGGGTCAAAAATATATTATACTATAAACATAAAAAGATGTATATACAAACAGTGTGTAAAAATTCGTTTTCACTGTTACTATATAATCCGTAATTTATTTTCAATCATCATCTATTCTTAAATAAAATTAATATAAATAAATAGTAGATAATGTATAGACTATATATAAATTTTTACAAAATCAATCCATAAATATTACATTGTTTTAATAATTAAAAATTGCATGAAAAAAGTTTTAAACCATTGTTTGTTTAAATTATAATATTTCATCCATAAGTTAGTGTGGTGCTATGGGCCTATGGCCTATGGGAACGTGTCACTGCTGTACCATTAAATGGTTTCTGCAACAAAATTCATTAGGTGTTGGTGTCCTATTGTTTTTCAACTTTAGACTTTTTTTTCATTCATAACTTCTCATTACATCTACTTTTAATGTATGTAATGAAGGTAATATAACACCTTAAAGAAGCTCTTAAAGTTTTCCAACAACCAAACTATATATTGCAATCACATTTGTTTATAGCATCACTATGCAAAAAAAAACATAAATTTGATCCATGTTTGGTGTTAAAATGATAGTATGGTAGAATTTGGCTTTTGTATACAAATGAATATTTGGAGGGATCTACCTACTCTAATAGTAAGTTTTTTAAATTTACTACACATCTTATCCACAAGTTCTAGGGAAATCTAATGATTTGAATTAGTAAGCAAATTTAAATCATTAATAAAGTTTAAAAAACTGGAGTAAGTGAATCGCTCATTTGAGCTGTCAATCTTGCTAGCATTGTGATCACAGCTAGAGTGGACCCTCTCAGAGTTTGTCTTTTTTTCTCTTTCAATACTAATTTTCTTTAGCTGTGACATGAAGACTGATTCCTCTTCTGTGGTTATGTTTTGTTTTGTGCTTTTGAATACTACACAATTCAGCAATTGTTCCTTAATTCATATCAACATCATATATAAGAAGAATTTAATTTGCATGTGTGAAGTTCAAAACAAAGGCATAATACAAACAATTATTTATGTTCTTCAACCGCTTTCCATATTTAAAAAGAAAGTTTATTTAGAAAGAAATGTATTAAGTACTGTAATAAAAACTTTTTGATTTTTAGTTTGTTTCGAAGTAGAAAGGGTGAAAAAGAAACGACGCCTGAGAGATTCGAACTCTCGCGGGGAAACCCCATGTACTTAGCAGGCACACGCCTTAACCACTCGGCCAAAGCGTCTTGTTATTTATAACTTACTTTCTTACCGAGTTACTACTCTTGTCCTTTTTACTTAAAAATGCTGGCAACTTTATCATGAATATAAATAAAAATATTTATTAATAGAGACTAAAGTGACTGAAAATTTATTTATTAATAATGAATTATGATATTATAATTATGAAAAAAAGATATTATAATTATGCTATATATATATATTTAGGAATAAATAGCGGGTCTGGATACCTACGACTATGGGTACTTTATTGTTCGGACACAGACCTATCCAACATCGGTTCTTAAAATATTGGGTCTCAATTACTTGCGAGTCCAAAAATACAGACTCATACCCAACCCACTACAAGTATTATTTTCGAGTACACGCGAGTCCGGGTACCCATTGCAATCCCTACGCAGGTACTCGCCCGAACTTAACCCGAATTTAACAGGAAAAACCCGATATGATTGGGTTTAGGTTTTAGCTGAGTTCAATTTTCGGGTTTGGTATAATTGATATCATACCCCGAACCCACTAATATATATAAAATAACACATAAATACATATATAAAAGCTATATATATATAAAAATGGAGGGGATTCACTTACTCTGAGAGTAAGTTTAAAAAACTTATTCCACATCTTAGTCATCAATTCTTGGGAAATCCAATTGTTTGATTTAGTGGCTAGGTTCGGGAATAATATCATTGTTTTCAACTCGCTTAATTCGGGTTCGGGGCTGGGTAAGCACAAACTCGACCGTGCCCCACTACGTTACCATTCCTAAATGATAGCCTATATAGGAATGATAGCCTATATGGTAAGACAATGTGTGGGTTGTGAATCACCGTACTTCTCACGAATCAGACTCTAATACTATGAAATAACAAATAATAAACAAGTTGTAATGACACTTTGTCTCTCTTATTTATAGTGAAAAGACATTTTCATCCTTAAAAATCATAAGAAAAAGCATTTTCCTCTCTTGTAGTGGACATGAGTCTCACTCTCATCCCGTATATGTTCTTTGGGGTTGAATTGAAATAAAGAAGTTATGATAATGTATTATATATGTAAAGTTTATGATATAACTAAATTTCTAGAATGAAGTGATATAAGACACATATCCAACAATGAGTAGATTTAAGAAGATAAATTATCTTTTGTTGTAAAGAGATACTTTATTTTCATAACACATTACTAATGATATCAATGAAGATCTCATTGAGCAAAGTTTGATAATATCCTCAAAGCATTAACTAAGTGGGACAGGAAGATAGAGCTATTAAAGTATACTTAATTAATGTTGTCAACAAAGCACCCGTGGCCTAATGGATAAGGCGTCTGACTTCTAATCAGGCGATTGTGGGTTCGAGTCCCACCGGGTGTGTTTTGCTTTTGCCCTTTTATTTTTTATCATGTTAAGAAGTGGTAAACACAAAACAATACTTTAGGCCATAATATAAACCAATGACAAATAATTTAGAAAATATGTAGCAATGTTACAACTGATTATTGATTGGAATGACTAAACACTGCTAAAGCACAAAAAGCTACCATTCATAAATTCCTATTTCTCCATAAAACATGCCATAAGTAATGTATTTAAACTATATGTAATGTAAGCACCACTATTAACACTCTCTTCTTAATGCAGTAAATCACCATGAAGCTTAACTTGCAACAGGTTTTGCAATGACTTTCTTAATTGTTTCAGCATAAGTCTTGTGCTGATAGGTGAGAGTGGATTCAAGTAGGTTCCAACCTGATAAAGAAGAAACATGCCATAAGCAAAGTTAAGTAACTAAATAATCTTAAAGAACAAGTAAGGTTTATTGAATGAGGAAACCTACCAAGCTGCTTGTTAATTATGTTCATGTTGAGAATTCTTTTATCACTATCATCATATCCCTCACCATAAAATTCTTTGGAGCTAACATCAATTGTAGGACTTTCCAAAGAAGGTTCTCCACTTACCTTGAGAGTAAACCTGCACAACTTAAGGAAAATGATTCTCATATGCCGATAAACAATATGCAGAAATTCTTTAAGAACATAGTATGCAGGATCCTAACACAACATTGGAGTTAGGAATTAGTATAGTTTAGCTCATTACACTAAAGAAGCAAGCAAACCACTCCCTTGCTCCAAAATAAAAGGGCAAAACAAGAATGATTAAGCCTTTTCATACTAGATCAGATTGGCTTATGTCATAATGCTATATTGTAAATCATGTATGTTCCATTTCGGTTCCAAAGTACACGTTATGACTGGACAAAGGCAGTGACTGCCAACTCGAGGCCGGGAGAGACAAGCACGGTCCGAACATTCTTGGGTTTCGACTGGGCAACTGGACAGTCCATAAAGACATATTGTTAACCGAACATAAACAAAGAGATAGTACAAATACCACCTCTGACACCCCTCTGTTGCGCCCCCGACGTAGGACTGCCAAGTCGTCTGAACCTCACAAACCCCTGCTATGTGCCGCATGCTACCTACACTTTACTGCACCTTTCAACAACAGACAAATTAGACATACGACACAACAACACAAACTGACACAAGCACATGTCAACTACCCACAGAGTGTGGACTTGCCAAAGATGTCTGACACGAGAAAAGTGACTTTTGCCTGTCAAGAGAAGACCCGACAAGCCATTTGGTTGGCCAGACCAACATCTATAAGGGATATTCCCCTCACCTTTCCAATATAAATATGGGATTCTCCCCTTAAAGAAGGTTACTTACTGACTTATACTTACTTCTCTCATTTGCTTATACTCTATCTCATATACTCTTACTCTCTTGCATTTTATATTTCTCTCATATACTAACTTGATCGTCGGAGAACCTTAAAAGGTACCTCCCCTGACACATTCGATCATCTCTCAAACGATACTAGAAGGTTTCACGTCAACTTCCATACATCTAGACCCCACCATCTTAAGACTAAAGAACATTGACGCCGTCTGTGGCTTACTTACACTATGGTGACCACCAGAAACCAAGTTAGCCCTCTAAGTCACCCCAAGGCCACAACACACGTCCCAAAATCCCCAATCCCACATGCAACCCTCCAACCAAGTAAGCAAAACCCATAACACCACTTCCACACTTATAAAACCAACCACCTAGTAGCTCATCAAGATGTTGGAAAGGCAAGAACACATCATCAAACAACAAGTGGAGATGCTACAAGAGCTCCGGCAATCCAAAATCGAGTCTAGCTTTAGACCACCAAGACTGTTGACGAGGCAATTGGCACCGAGTCCGCTAGAAAATCATGCCCCATCAACCCATTCCCATACTAAGTGCTGAAAGAGATGAAGATGAAGAATGAACTCATTATATTATGTTTAGGATTTAGGAAATACAAGTATATAAAAGAATACAAATACTATGGGCCTCAATGACTTGGGCCTTATTAATATTTACAATAACAACACTCCTCCTCAAGCTGGGGCATATAAATCATATGCGCCGAGCTTGTTACATATATAACCAATTCGTGGAGCTCTTAGAGATTTAGTGAAGACGTACGCAAATTGATTATTGGAGTTGACAAAACTAGTGATAATATCTCCCGATTCAATCTTTTCCCTAACAAAATGACAATCTATTTCAATGTTTAGTCCTCTCATGGAACATAGGATTTGAAACTACATGCAATGCCGCTTGATTATCACATAGTAGAGTCATTTTCTTAGTTTCTCCAATCCAAAGTTCTTCAAGTAAATGTTTCAACCAAATGAGTTCTTGCGTCAGTAATCTCATGGCTATATATTCAGCTTCCGCATTAGATCTTGCAACTACAGACTGTTTCTTGCTCTTCCAAGATATCAGGTTGCCTACAATTAGTACACAATATCCAATAATGGATTGCCTGTCAATGGGTGTCCCTGCCCAATCGGCATTTGAATTGCCAACAATCTGAATATGACCCATATCTTCATAAATAAGACCTTTTCCCGGAGCACTCTTGACATCAAGATTCGTATCACTACAACCCAATGATATTGGCAAGGAGAATTTAAGAATTTGCTTACCACAACAACTGCAAATGAAATATTTGGGCGAGTGATAGTGAGGTAGTTTAATTTCCCAACAAATCTCATGTATCTCCCTGAGTCTGGAAAAGGCTCGCCCTAGTTAGGTAGGAGCTTTATATTAGGATCCATAAGAGTGTCAATTGGCTTAACATTCAATAAACATGTTTCCTCAAGAATATCCAAAGCATATTTCCTCTGTGAGATCACTATATCATCTTTGGATTGAGCTACCTCAATACCTAAGAAGTAACGAAGTTTGCCATGGTCTTTAGTCTGAAATTGATGAGAAAGATGTTGCTTTAACTGGATTATGCCTCGTTGAACACTACCAATTATCACAATGTCATCCACATACACAATCAAGTAAATATATCATTGAGCTGAATGGCGATAGAAAACCGAGTGGTCATTACCACTTTGAATCATACAAAATTGTTTTACTACCATGCTGAATCTGCCAAACCAAGCGCGTGGAGATTGTTTAAGACCATAAAGAGATCTATGAAGTTTGCAAACCATATTGGACTCCCCTTGAGCAACAAGCCCAAGTGGTTGCTCCATATATACTTTGAGCCTATTTTTGCGTTCAACAACCCTATTTTGTTGAGGTGCATGAGCACATGATTCCAACCATTTTGTAGAGGTGTATTTTTGCGTTTAGACATCTCCTCGATACAACTCGAACTATTATTCTTCATGGTAATGTTTCATCTCGTTTTTGGGGCTGCTGTTTTGACTGCTAGTTAACTCATAAATCGCATACCCTCGTCTATCCTTGATGATGCAGTACCTCACTCTGTCCTTTTCCCCATACACCTCTTCACCCTATTTTACACAGTGTTTTTGGCTCCACGTGTTTTGTTCACAGTCTCTCTCATAGTCTTGATAAATTCTCTGTTCGCTCCCTCAAGTATGTCTTTCTTGGTTATCATCAACCCCAAAAAGGTTATCGTTGTTATTCACCTACTCTTCAACGTTACCTTATATCAGTTGATGTTACCTTTTCGAGTATGTTCCATACTTTGAGCCACAACCATCCCCTCCTGAGCCATTGCCTGTAGTTGTCCCAGTTCCTCCTGTAGTTGAGACTCTTGTGCCTGTGACCCCACCTACCCATTGTGTGGATCACCCATTTGAACGACCTCTACATGTATACCATCGTCGTCATCGATCTTCTGTGATACATATCCCCTGGTCCTGCTGTTGAGGTTATGCAAGATTCACCACCGACACATGTTCCATTCCCATCTCTGGCCCATCCACATGAATTTGAACTTCTCATTGCTCTTCGAAAGGGTATGCGTTCTACTCGTAATCCATCTCCTCATTATATTGCTTTGAGTTATCATCGTCTATCTTCTCTACATTTCACTTGTCTTTCCTCGTTGTCCTCTGTTGTTGTTCATAAAACTGTAGGTGAAGCTTTTTCCCACCAAGCTCGGAGGCAAGCAATGATTGAAGAAATGTGTGTTCTTCAAAGTAGTGGCACATGGGAACTTGTTCCTTTGCCTCCAGGGAAGTCTTTGGTTGGTTGTCGTTGGCTCTTTACTATTAAGGTTGGTCCTGATGGTAAGATTGATCAATACAAGGCTCGCTTGGTGGCTAAAAGATATACTCATATATATGATCTTGACTACAGTGACACTTTCTCTCCTGTTGCCAAAATGTCTTCTGTTCGGATTCTCCTCTATCTTGCTACCTCATACGACTGGCCTCTTCATCAACTTGATATTAAGAATGCATTCCTACAGTGATATCGAAGATGAAGTATACATGGAGCAACCCCCTGAGCTTGTTGCTCAACGGGAGTCCAATATGGTTTGCAAACTTCATAGATCTCTTTATGGTCTTAAACAATCTCCACGCGCTTGGTTTGGCAGATTCATCATGGTAGTAAAACAATTTGGTATGATTCGAAGTGGTAATGACCACTCGGTTTTCTATCGCCATTCAACTCAATGATGTATTTACTTGATTGTGTATGTGGATGATATTGTGATAATTGGTAGTGATCAACGAGGCATAATCCAGTTAAAGCAACATCTCTCTCATTAATTTCAGACTAAAGACCTTGGCAAACTTCGTTACTTCTTTGGTATTGAGGTGGCTCAATCCAAAGATGGTCTAGTGATGTCACAGAGGAAATATGCTTTGGATATGCTTGAGGAGACATGTTTACTGAATGTCAAGCCAATTGACACTCCTATGGGAAGAGTGGAGAGCCACAAGTACACCACATCTTGATGTTAAAGGTGCAACCGGGGAGCCTTCAACCACTGAGGAGTTCCAATGTTACCGGGTATGGGAAGAGTGGAGAGCCACAAGTACACCACATCTTGAACCAAAACCTTAAGACATTAGTTTCATAGGCTTGTTCTACTTATAAACTCTTTCACTCCTCCCCTTATATCCAATGTGGGACTTCACACTTGAATAAACTCAACACCCATTAGCCGTTAATCCATTTTAAAAGTAAGCAGGAAGCATCCCAAACCCAACTACAAAACAGTGACTACCCGACGAGGTGACGCAATCCTAAGATTATGGCAAGTTATTCATAACCGGTTTTCATCCGGTCGAGTATGACACGCCAATGTTGGCTAGGTCTTAACCCGCATATCGACCCACTTTCGCTACCGGGTCTCAAACTCAACCTCGAAGCCCAACATAATAATCAAGCCGAAAATCGAACAGTAAATCTTACGGAAAAGTAGAAGAAAGCAAAAGCAAAAGAAAGCAAAGATAGAAAGAGGCAATTTCAATAATCAGAAGCGCAATTTCATTAATCGGAAGTGCGATTTCATCCAACATTCAATCACATACAACAATGAGAAAGGAAATTAGCAGCAGCAGAACAAAAAAACAGATATAAAAAGACAGAGAGAAACTGTTGACTTAAAAAGATCCATCAGTAGCAAATATTAGAGGGGAAATTAACAGACCAATCCTATACCTCACAATTCCCATAGCAAATAGCAAATTGCGCTTATAGTAACATCATTAAACAGATCTAGAGGGGAAATTCTCATCGCCCCTAAACTCATATAGTAACATAGCAAATGCCAATAATAAATCAAAATTGTTTATTAAGTAAAAAGAGGAACAGAAAACATGGATAACATCATTAAACAGATCTAGAATAACTCATCTAAAATGAAAGAAATAGGAAAATGAAAAGTTACCTGACGATAAGGGCTATCTCAATTGTTTTTCCATACACTTCACAAGTAGAGAAATTAATGAGACGCTTGTTGTTTTCAGAACAGTGCTTCACCTGAAACCACCCCATATGAAAATCACATCAATCCCACCCACACAATTCACAAAGATTCAATCTTTGACTGAAAATTTCAAAGAAAACAAAGAATACATAACACAGGCAGCGCATCAATGAAGTTACTATAAATGGTGTCCAAAAGGCGCATGTTGTAATCCGCAGGAGTGCATATAGCAGCAAGATTAATGGTCTAAAAACCAAAAAGACACCATTTTGAGAACAAAATAAGGAAACCCAAAAGAGAAGGTAAATACTTTTCTTAATGAAACAAAGATTAATGATCTAAAGAGCAAAACTGTGAAACAAAAAAAAACACAATTTTGAGAACAAAAAAAAAGAAACCCAAAAGAGATAGTAAAGTTTTTTCTTAATGAAACTAAGGTCCTTGTCAATTGGACCAACATGCATTAACAAAAGAGGCTCTTAGAATTGAAGGGGTATTTACAAGATAAGCCATTTTGATGAGACCTTCAAGTCTTGAATCTTGTTTGACATTGAGGCGATGGAATTGGATTCGATCAAGCCATGGAGAGTGGCTGGTTCCAAGAGATGTTTGATTTTGAATCTTGTGTGGTGTCTCATGCATCAGCTTCTGATATAGGTGGGACCCTATGAACCCACCAGCACCGATCATGCATATAGTGATTGCGTTGATGGGGTGAGTTCCCATCTAAATCCACTCGCGTAGAAGTAGAAGAAGCTATTGAAATGATGTTGGAAGAGAGAAAGAGTGTTTATGTTTGTCACTCTGGGGTGGTGTAGCAGAGAGATAGTATTTTTCGACAGAAGGAGTATTGTTGATTTTGAATAAAATGAAACAAAACTAGAGAAAAGGATAATAAATATGTTCTCTCCCCAAACATGTAATTTTGGTTCAAGAAAATAATGTATGCCAAGATAGTTTTTTATACTCAATCGTCATTGATTATTGACTGAACTCTTTTAAATAATACGAGTGTCTAAATCTTGACTACACTCATATACTATAAAAATGGTCTATAAGTAATAATAAATAGAGTAACGGTTTTTTTCAATGTTTTAAAAACCGTGCCGGCCGGTTCAACTGGTACGGTACGTATGTTATACCGCATATGCAATAGAACCGGTCAAAACCGGTTGAAAATCGGTAAACCAGTTTAAACCGGTTGGTTTGTACATTAATTTTTTTTTTTTAAATTTCAAATTTTCAATTCTTCACCAATTCTTCAACTTCAATGATTGATATTTGGGTCATTTATTTGTATTTTGCGTTTGTTAAGTGATAATTTTAGATAAATATATGTTTTGTACTTTAGACTTTGATTTTATTAAAGACTTAATGTTGTTTGTTTGTATGAATTTGAAGTAAATTATGAATATGGATTATAAATATGAATATCTACTTATTTGAAATTTTTGTTATAGGTTTACATATATATATAAGCAAGTATGTCCGGTTTAACCGGTACGGTTTTAATAACATTGGTTTTTTTTAATGAAAAGATAAGTTGTCCTCCTACTAATCCTCATACCCACACGAAAAAAGTGATATATGTCATATGTAAATCAATCACTAATAAATAAAATATCACTTTCTAACTTATGTCATTTTGTGTATGGGTAGGATGATTAGTATGAAGATTTAGTAGGAAAATATAACATTGGTTTTGGTTGGTCCTGTGAGTCTGTTGCATTACTTGTCTTTGTCCTCTTTGGCAGTTATGTGGATCAATCATCATCATTACTGCCACAGGTAATCTTACAGGTCACAGCATTAGTCTCCATTCCTATTTTGTTGGAGGCTGGACAATTTTTATTATTGCTTCATCACTTCCTGTGGCTATAGTAGTCAAGAGCCATGATTAGCAGCTATCAAGTTTATTCTTCATTTAGGTGTTGCCTCTGGTTGTCAAAGACGATTCTTCAACTTCCACACAGTTTCTCTGGTCCTGAAAAGTTAGAACCTCTTTGAAATCATCCTGCTTTTTTAAAAGAGAGTAAGAATGCACAATGCACCTTCATTAATCCGTATTTTAGTTTAGATGGGTATGGTGGGATTATCAATCCATCCATCTCATCAGTTACTATCTGCAATAACAACTAATATACTTGTATTGTAAAAATGATTTGCACAACCAGCCTATAATTTTCTCAAATTCTATCGCTTAAGGACGTGGTAGTCTAATTGCAATTCATCATGAGGATTTTAGGCTGGCATGAATCACAATCCAGAAGCGATTCAGACTACCGGCGATACAGGAGGCAATTACTGAGATCAATAGCAACAAAATCTGATATAGACATGTCAAGAATCAACTCATTCAAATGTACAATTCAAGCCCTTCAAAAGAAAATTCTAATCTAGGTACAAGTTTCAAAACATGCTTTGTGTTTATAACATAGCACAATTTGTATAGAAATGAAGGAATCTAGCTATCTGATGCATTCTGTTTTGCAATATTATTCTGTTGTAGCACAACTTCAGTTTCCCTTTATCCTATGAAAGGGCTTCCAAAATCACAACCTCGATTATATTGCACATAAGGTCTAAATATAACAGTTCCATAAAAAAAAACATGCTCCAAGGACCAGCAAGGGTTACCATATGAATAAGAACAGGTTGCAAACACTCCCCAGAAATGCGAAATTTCAATATATTTTCACGACCTTATTGATTGGGACTCTTTGAGTGGCTTTGGAGTTCCACTAATAGCTATGTTCCCCATACCAACTTCCACAGCATCCTTCTCAGCCTTTTCTCTCTTCATCTTTTCAGAAATCTCTACATCCATAGCATCAGGTTGCACATTAGAAGTCAAGGAGGGTTCACGAGTCCGAGGACCTGCACTGAACCATGGATGACTAAGACACTGAGCAGCTGTTGGCCTCTTTTCCGGGACAAAATCAAGTAATGGAACAAGGAAATCAGCCATGTTATTTGCTTCTTGCTCACTGAACTCATACTTCTCTGTCAGCACCTTATTAAGAGGCCAGAAACGCAACCTGCGGATATGCCTCAAATCACCAGATCTGTTGAAAAAGTCCCGGGAATAGCGACCACCTAGTGCAATCTGAAGGAAATATTTGTTCAATTCTTGCGGATCAGAACAGATAAAATAATTTGATATAAATAACAGGAAAAACATTGATACTAACTGCAGTAAACTTCAATATTGTTTCTTGTTAGGACATCGGAAGAAATAATATATCAATTATATATAATGCTTGTTAATGGAGTAACTGAATTATGTGAGATAACTAAAAGTATTTTGAATGTTTTTCTCTCCACCATACCAACCTTAAAATGCTCAACATGCTTACCTTGCGAGGCATCATGCCAAGAAGCTCCATCATCAATGCCAGATGATCCTGTAGAATAAAGTGTGAAATATCATCAAAATAATTGAAGTCCAAATAACCATGGCATTATTTCACGTTTTTGTAAATCTTTTCCAATATAACAGAAAATAATGCCATTTTGAGTAGGTATGAAGTAAGAATTTCTTTTAAATATTTTAAAGGAAACGAGGGCCTAGAGCCCCAATGATATTAAACAAATCAGTTTGCCTATTTACTTAGAAAAACTCTGATGTGCACCAAAGTAATTCAATTCTGAGATCACGGAATAACAAAATAATCAAAACTGAAAAGATTGCAACATCTTTAGACAAATAGTCATAATTTAGCTGATTAATCCGTTCAAGATAATATTGAGTGTTGACAGAAGCACATTTCTGTGAAAAAATGTCTTATGGGTGATCTAGTGCATAACACCAGAACCTAAAGCCTCTATTTCTCCCTTCCGAAGACAAAGCTGAGGACAAGTAACGTTAAATCCTTAGTTGGAATAGAAGACACTCTTTAGCCAAACTATTTTTAACACCAAAATTATCAATGTAACACCCTTACTTCACCCTCACTATTGGATTACAACAGTATAGAGAACATTTTACAGTGTAAACTTCTCATATGTTCATTGTTTTTCACATACAATTCAAATTTCTAAGACAGGCATAAGCAAAGAAAAAAAATCAGAAGATAATACAATTATTGGTCCAGGTAGCAAAAGAAAAAGGTAAAGCACTTCAAGTCTTCAACAACAACAACCAAGCATCCATTTCCCCTACGTGAAGTCAGCTACATGGATCAAACGATGTCATGATGTCCTATTGCAAACCAATTTTATAGACAAACCACTCCATACTAAATCCTTAATAGTTTAGCATGTAGTTTTTCTTTGTTTCCTTCTACATCTAACTATTGCCCACGACCAACCTTGTACTCATTGGGGTTTCTACTGGTCTACTCCACACATGCCCAAACCACCTAGGATGAGACTTGACCATTTATTCTACAAGAGTAACTTTAACTTTCTCTCTAATGCATTCATTTCTAATCCTATGTCGCATTCTCATCTTTGCCACATTGAGCTTATTCTCGTGTTCACTTTTTACCACCCAAATTTCAATCCCATATAACACCACAAGTCCTATAGTTGTGCGGTAAAGGTTTCCGTTAAGCTTGAATTGTACTTTTCAATCACAAATAACACTTGAAACACTTCAATTTCATCCACTTGCTTGAATCCTATAGTTTAGATCATCCTTTTATTACCCCATTATTTAGTATCTCGGGCCTAAGACATGTAAACCATGTGACTTGAAGTTTAGTAGTTTCCAAAATCACCTCCTAACTGTAGCAGATAAACTGACACCAAAAAGTCAACACAAATATAAATAAGCAACAATATGCATACAAAAAATTTAACATTTACTCAACAAAATCAGAAGACCTCTTTAATGCAGATACAATTCTAACAGTGTGAAAAGGTACAAAATTGAATTATACTATTATGTAATAATAATTGAAGGAAGCCAGTATCATAGCCAAAATAGTAATAATATTAATATTGACAGTAAGCATAAGATAATGATAGCCAGAAATGAAGCCAGCCAATACTTAAGAAAGCCAAAAAAAGGTTCTGTCACCTCATCCCTATCATAGTTGTCACCACTGTGGGGATCAAAAAGAACATCGCCAGTGACAAGCTCAAAGCAAATGCAAGCAAAAGACCATATATCTGCTGGAGTTGAGTATCTAGATCCAAGAATAACCTCGGGACACCGATACTGCCTCGTCTGAATATCATTTGTGAATTGTTTATAAGTCCAACAAGCATTACCAAAATCAACAAGCTTGCACTTGTGATCAACAGCTGCCAGCAACTTTTTTCTTGTAGAACTGCTTACTCTCCTACGATCGTGACTTCCTTGTGGAACATCCTCAGTTTCAGAAGCCTTTGTTGATCCATCTTTACTCACAGGACTATTAGCATTACCTTCACCAGATTCTGCACTTGGTTCGGCGTCATTACTAGAATCATCTTGCTCAGGTGCTTTAGAATCACCCTCAGCTTCCTTGGTACTTTCCTTCCCAACACAGCATTGAGTTGCCTTTTTAGCCTTTTTCCGTATTTTCTTTTTCTGGTTCTTGGTCAGAACTCCATACAAGCTTTCATCATATTTTGTGGTCCCAATCTTGGGCCCAGTCTTGTCCTTGGTGTTTGGAATGACAAGTGGAACACCTGATTTTTTTGGATCCTTAGATGGATCTATTGGAGACAGAAGCAGGACATTCTCTGGCTTCAAATCAGTGTGTATAATAGAGAGCTCGCGATGCAAATAATCCAAACCAGCCAAAATATGGAAACAAATTTCTTTAACCATGGGAAGGGGAACCCCTCGAAAATCATTGTATTTTATAAGGGTAAGAAGATTGTCACCTAGGAATTCAAAAACCATACACACATGCTGGCCATTAGGCCCTGAATGCTTAAAGTGATCCAATAGCTTGACAACACATTTCTTGTCTTCTGGATCCCCCTCTGCAATCTGCTTAAGAATC
Organism: Lupinus albus; assembly: GCA_009771035.1. NCBI lineage: Eukaryota > Viridiplantae > Streptophyta > Magnoliopsida > Fabales > Fabaceae > Lupinus > Lupinus albus. Next base: position 1,437,155 of record CM020022.1, on the reverse strand, counting down.
TTTATTTCATCCATTGCTGCTTCTGTGTAGTGCTGCGCACTCTTTTGAATTTTTAGGGCAACATACCGCTACAGACAAATAAGTCCCCCATCATTAATAGAGCTCCAAAATAAAGACAATATCATGTTGTTAGCAAGGTTTTCAAAAAATTATACAGCCACAAAGCATATGCCATATTAATACATGCACTCTAATGATATGCAATAGACATGATCAACAAAATAGAAAGTTAGAAAGATCAACAAGGCAACAAAAACCCGAAACAATTTGTTTGCATAAAGCATTATATTTTCAGACTTTAGATTAATAGTTCGTTTGGCAGTTAGTTATGCTGATGCATGAGTACAATAGGATATCACAATGTGCTACAAAATAACCAAACAAACTTGAAAATCCAGGTTCTCCAGAAACCGTTCTTTTTCCACTCCAGTAAAAACAGTTTTTTTTCATATTTTAACCAGGTTTATCAAACTAAGTCATTAGTAAGAGCTTATAGAGATCTTATTTGGGGTTATCAGAACAAGCTTACAAAAATGAACTTATAAAGAAGAAAAAACTTATCCCAATGTCATTCATATCATAGAGATTAGACAAAGTTATAAAATGACACTCGACTTTCTAACACAAACTACACATTTTATCGGGCTTTTTCCCGAATATGTATAACATCAAACACACATAGCCAGTTTCGAGAATGACTGAAAATTTTCAAACTGAACAAGCATTCATCTTTCCACATTTTATATGCAAAATAAGGAAAAGGGTAAAGTTACCGATTTCTGAGTATCCCAAGCAAGCCAGACAGTGGAAAAATGACCCCAGCCGAGTTTTCTCTGCACCACATAGCAACCATTCTTGAAAGTATCGCCAATCCGAACCGCATGGTACCCTCCACGCCTGTAATCTTCAGTTCCTTCCTCTTCTGAACTGTAATCACTCCCTTCATTTCGGTCCTCCGCCATTGAAGGACCTTCAACCACAAACTATAATTTAAGCTATCGAAATCAATAAAGTAGGACTGAAAGAAAAAATGGGAATTTCAAGAATGGTGAATCGATTCGTGAAATAGTGAATAGTGATTAGAATGGTTGGAGTGAGATAGAGGGGAGAGAATCGCTTGGTTTTGAAGTGAACGGTAAATTAGGGTTATAGTTTATGGGTGTTGCCGCGAAAACTATAAAAGAAAATGAATATATCTATCATCTATATATGAGACTGACACGTATAGTTTGAATTGGAAAATTCAATCATTAATTTAAACCATTGAATTTCACAATAATGAATAATCATGATGTGGAGTAGCTGTTTTTCACTCACTCCTGGAGTAAGTGGATCTCTCCCCCAAAAAATGTATCACTTATGTACTCATTTAAAAAATTATATATTAACTATGTATAATAATCTTTATACGTATTAGCGTATCGATAGACACTTTATGTTTGTTGCCCCGCATTCTTATTTTTTAATATTAAATATTTAATTTTTATATATTTCATTTCAGAGAATTATATCACATTTTATATTTTGATGGTACATGATATTATAATTTGTGTAATAGAAAATATAAGAATACTAAAACTTATATTGGTGATTTGATATATATATATATATATATATATATATATATATATATATATATATATATATATATATTCTTCTAACTTTCATTAATATTTCTTTTATTATGTCGTAAATATTGTAATAATAGTTAATTAGAATCACAAAATAGGCAATGAAAAATTATATCATATAGATAGTTATAAGATATTTTGGTTTTATATATAGTATAGATTATCCTCGTATTATATAATTTGCAACTAAATATTATTTATTAGCATTAATGAGTCTATCTCACTAACACTAATATTAGCCACTCAAACAACCCAATCTATAGTAGAAAACATGATAGGTTAGTTCCACCAAACTATTTGAACTAATGTTTTAAAAACCATGCCGTACCGGCCGATTTAACCGGAAAACCGGTGAACTGGACCCCTAACCGGTACGGTACGTATGTTATACCACATATGCAATAGAACCGGTCAAAACCGGTAAACTGGTCGGTTTGTACATTATTTTTTTTTTTAATTTTCAAATTTTCAAATTTTCACCAATTCTTCAACTTCAATGATTAATATTTGGGTCATTTATTTGTATTTTGCGTTTGTTAAGTGATAATTTTAGATTAATATATGTTTTGCACTTTAGACTTTGATTTTATTAAAGACTTAATGTTGTTTGTTTGTGTGAATTTGAAGTAAATTATGAATATGGATTATAAATATGAATATCTACTAATTTGAAATTTTTTGTTATAGGTTTACATATATATATATATATATAAGCAAGTATGTCCAGTTTAACCGGCATGCGGTTTAATTACTGAACCACTGGTTAAACCACTGTACCACTATATCAGTACCTTGACCGGTTTGATAATCGGTACGGTTTTAATAACATTGATTTTGATTTGAACAAGTAGATGTATTTAGCTTTAAATGTAGTTTATTCTTGTTAAATGTAGCTAAAAATTTGTAGAAATGTAAGTAGTTGATTGAAATGGTGTTATTTGACAAAACTATGATAAGATAAGAATAGTTAAAATTTGTTAAATGGCTAAATTATTATTAACCATTTCTAATAATTATTAATTTTTATAATTATGCCGTTATTTAATTATTTATAATTAGTATTCAGTGTGATGCATTAATGTAATTTGATTAATTCTAAGTACAACTTAAGTAGTGAACTATTGAAAGTTGTTTTTGAAATATATATATATATATATATATATATATATATATATATATTGCTTTACAGTTAGTATATCTATCTTTCTATTTGTGTATAGTTACTTGCCGCAAATGTTTAATTACAATTGTACTTATTTTATACTTTTCCTATCATCACTACACAATTTGTTCTCATCATGTGCATTAACAATAAAAAAAAGTAGGTAATGTTTTATAAGTGTGTGTGATAATATTCTTTATTGAAATAATACATTTGTCATGATTATTATTACATATATCATATTTTTGTTAGTAACTTGTGATACATATCTTATTTAGTTATTTATCAATAAAAGTCTTTTTTTATAAGTGTAGTGTAACTTGTTAATTTAAACTTATCATATGACCATGCTGATTTAACAAAATAAAACAATAATTAGAAGGAAGGAGAAGAAGGTGCATTAAACAAGATATATGGCTCTTAATTTCAGAGTGCCCCCCATAATGCCAATATCCTGGCCCAAAGGCTAAGGGAGTGAAGTTGGGCCACAATAGTAGCTACCTCATTGCATTGCATCCTCATTCAACTTGTTCTATATCCAAGCTTATTTATTTTTGAATGATGTTAAATTGATTTTTTTTTAATAATCAAGTATCCATTCACCCTAAGGTTAAATAATTAATTTTTCTGTGATGCATAACTGTCACTCTCAATAAATTTTAGTTATAAGAATCAGACATTTGATCTTTGGTTTAGTTTGATACTTAGGGATTTAGTGAGACTTTAGATTATTATATCAACACCTCATTTATTTTACAAGAGATAGATAGATGATGTAGTTTTGTTAAATTGTTAATTGCATACCAAGTTTTCAATATTATATTTAATATTATACATATTTACTTTTATTTTCACCATACTTTACATATTCTTTATATGGATATATTACAAAAATAATAAATAAACATGCATTCGTTGCTCCATTATGTTGAACAAAAGTTTGTCACAAAACATTTTCCTTTATTTCTGGTTTTGGAAGTTGCAAAACATGAAGTACAATATAGTACAATATTTTCCAATAATGAGTTGATGATGATTTAGATGAATAAAGTATAGCAAAGAAAAATACGATATTGTGTACTTCCTACTTCCTTACCTTGGTTTTATTTATTTTCATTGATTCATTGCTGTAAATAGACAAAGTTAGCTTTAAACATTAGAGGGACCATGGCATAATTAGAGGGGAGGAAAAAAAGAAAGTGAAGTCTTACAAAAATAGCCATCTATAGACCCCGCTCTTTATATATTTTCTTTCTCTAGAAGAAAAAAAAAAGGAGTGCCCCATTAAGTTGTTTATTATCCATTTACTCAAATGCTAAGTTTTTAAAATTTACTTTATATCTTAGTCATCAATTCTAGAGAAATTTAATTGTTTGAAATAATAAGTAGATCTAAACAATTGGATTTCCCTATAATTGATGGCTAAAATGTGAAGTAATTTTAAAAAAATTACTCTTAGAGTAAATTGATCACCCCTCTATTATTATTATTATAAAAAAGTTTAAAAAACAGTACTGAAGATATTCATGAAGATGTTTGATTTCATGTACTTTGGGGACTTTCAAAATAGTACCACCAATTCAAGGTAGTAAAGTATTTAAAATAAAATAATTAAACAATATTAAAGGTCCCTTTTAGATATTGCTTTTTCTCCTTTTTAAGTCTTGCAGTCATATAAGAAGGACTCGATGGGGCTTGGCAATTTAGAATGAGACATACTTGCCTGTTACGATTTCTCTTATTTGAGGCCTTTTGTCCTATGGAAGTCCCTAACTTGGGTAAGGTTCCCTACTAAATATAATCAATACACAATTCTCTCACTTTAAAATAATATATGTTTTTTTAGTTGCCAAAAAGATGTGCAAGCAATATATCGTTTAAGAAACTAGAGTAGGGAAAAAAGTTGATATGAGAAATATTTATATAGATTGAATATTATCACTTTATATATATATACATAGACACCCTGCCATTTTATTATTATTAATAATAAGATTCTTTCTAGTATTGGATGATTTAATACTTAGTAAATCTCTTAACATTTGGTACGCAAAAAATTTAAGAGTCTAATTCTTTATTGGTTTTTAAATTAAATAATATAAGAAATAAACAAATTAATTTTCCTCACATAATCTAGTACCGCAGGGTCCAAAGTAGAAGAATCCAATTTTACTAATCATGGAATGGCAGCTCAACTCATTCAAATTTTATGGGAAAGAAAAATATGTTGAGTTGGTCCGACAAAGTAGAAATTACTATATTTACATGAGGAAAGAATTCACTTACTCCCATAATATATTTTTTAAATTTACTATACATCTTAAGTTCTTAACTATTAACTTTAGGGAAATCCAATTGTTTGAATTAGTAAATGGATTATGTTAGTGGAAACTTTGGCTTTTAGATTTATTGTTGTATATTTTTATTTGGTTTTGTTCTCTATGACAAAATAAAGCAAAAGATGGTGGGGACATAGTAATGAGAGTGTGGACTACATTTTCCCATTCAAAAACCAAAATATAAAGTGTGAATTTTGAAATAATTGTGCATTGGGTTTAGTTAAAGCTTTGTATAATGCGGAGCAAAGCAAAAGCTAAAGTACCCTTGTTCTTATGGAAATATGAATAATATCATGGCCAAATACCTTACATAAATTAAATTAACAACTTATATATTTTTACATTTTTGTGTGATAATGAAGACTTAGTATCTTCATATAGCATCACCGTGAGAGAAAAAAACAATAGTATATTCAACTTCCTTGTTGTGCACTCGGATCCACTTCAATATTTTCATCTAATTCAAGGATGTTTTCTTATAGCCAACAAAGATTTTTTTTGTTGTAATTTAGGAACAAAGATTTTCAAATTAATAAAAGTCACATGTTAAGATATGAGTCATAAATGGGCGGAATAAAAATATGGTTGATAGTGTTCATAAAGATTAAATAGAAAAACAAAATGTATACACTAATGTAAAAGTTTTATACCTTGTCAATTCATTATTCACCGTGCATTTTTAATCATCGTTGACTCTAAAAAAAATACAAAAAATGGTGAATAATATACTGACTATATATAAATATTTACACTGAAAATGTATATATATTACGATCAAACTTAAAACTAACATCTAAACTATTGGTTTAATTATTATAGTCACTTAAACAAATGATATTTATTTGATTAGTCATATAATTTGATATGTTTCCAAAAATAAGTTATTGTTATGAACTATTTAGTGGATGCCACATGTCATTATTCCTATTTCTATTTTATATTATATAGAGAAAGTTAATTTCATTATTCCTGTTTATATTTTATATTATATGAAAAAAATTGATTGGCTTAAATATAAGATTATAATTATTTTGGGACACATAATCCCTATTATTTTTTTTTAAGTGATGAAGGATGTAATGAAATCCAGTCACCATAATGACTCATATGTAATAATAGCTCACACACCATATAGTTTTATTGTATGAATGTAATATTGGAATAGTTTAAAGATTTATATACATTTAAGATATTATCTATCATTTATTTATATTATTTTTTAAAAGTTAATAATAATTAAATATGAATAATAAATTATACAATAACAATATATAAAACTCATATATTAATGCATTCAATTGTTTGCCTCTTACTTTAAGAAAAAAGTAATAAAAAGTCAAGTCAACTATTTGACAGAGTTTTAAATTCATTATTTTCAAAACAATACTATATTATTATTTTAATGAATGCTTTTGGAACATTGGTTAATGTTTCCTATATGTATCTGGTACTATGTCAAGGTATGATCTATCCACACCTAACACACTACACCCAGATGCTTTGACAACCCTATCAAAGTTCTCAAAATCAGCTTAAATGAAACTTATCTTTACTAATAGAATATGAGATAAAGATGATATTTTGGAATTTTGAAATTATTTAATTATAAATAATTAAAATTTTATATTTTTTAGTTTTTCTATACTATATGTCAATATCTCTATTAGAGATCATGATCATCAATATCATAATATATCGAGAATAAATCTCTTATCAATCTAGTTGTTAAACCCATAACTATTAAGTTGAAACATATCTTCTTCATAAATGTTATCTTGATGAACCTTAATGTTTATAGGAAATCAATGATTTATTTACCTTTTAAGGTACATGGAGAGATTGTGGATAGGATTAGCATTACCCGACTTTATTAGAGGTAATAAAATCAATCACAATCTACAATCATTCAATTCTAAGAAAAATTAATCCATTTATTATAGCTAAAAAATTTAAGTGGATATAATTCAATGAACAACTTAAGAAATGAATGAATTTGAATTCAACTATTATTTCTAATAGATATTCATGGATATATTCATTTGATGAATATTCAATCTAATAAAAAACATTCAAAAATGATGTTATTTAATTTTTAATTTTATTGATTATCTCACATCTCAAATTTTTGTAGTGTTTCTCACAAATTACTATCAATCACAAGACATGTGAATGTAATTAATGTTAAAAATTTGTTCTTAAATATATAACATATATAAATATCTATTAAAAGTTTTACGCATAAAAATCTTAAACATCACATGAATTGAATATCGGTTAAAAATGCTTTATTGAAATAATGGTTTTTTAAAAAGATTATTATCTTCAAAAATATTTTTAGTTTAAATTAAAAAAATCAAATTGATTGAATATTCATCTATCAAAATTTATGAAAATGAAGTTATGAATGAATTAAAATCTATCAATTAAGTTTTGATATGATTGAATTAATAATTTAAAATATGATTTAAATGACTTATATAGATTGATATCACTTTAAATCTATCCATCAAAATCCAAATTTATAGAGGCTATTAGATAAATAAAAATATATATTAATAATATATATTTATTTTGATATTTTCAACAACTTTATGATAAATTTATTATCTATAACACTAAATAAAAAATATTAACATTAAATTAGAACTAGAAGTTTATAAGGATATTGGTTATGTTAATCTACAATAACCATATTAATTAGTTTTTATATAAAATAATCTTAGTCAACTTAACCATTGAATAAAAAGTTATTATGGTATTCATTTTTATACCAAAATTTAAAAATATCTAAAATTATTTAGTACTCCATTCATATACATTAAAATTAACCTAGTAATATCTTTTTAAAATATATATAAAAAACTAAAGCTATCTAATTATATATGGGTGAGATCCACTTACTCTAAGAGTACGTTTTTTTAAACTTACTCCACATCATAGTCATCAATTCTAGGGAAATCCAATGATTTAGATCTATTACTAATTCAAACCATTGGATTTCCATAGAATTAATAGCTAAGATGTGGTAAACTTACTCTTGAAGTCAATTGATCCATCTTCATTATATATATAAAATTAATGTTTGCATTTTTCTCAACCCATAAATATAAAAACGGTTAATATCTCATTTCAAAACCAATTGGTAATGAGATAGTTAATTTAACAGATATTTAAACCGTTCTCAATACAATGAGGTAGACAATGTGAGACTTATTTCCCAATATGCCTCATTCACACAAGCTTGTCAAGACGAATATTTACCTTTAACCCATAACTAAATAATCATGACAATTAAAAAAAAATTGAATTCTTACTCTAATACCATATTATTCTATATCAAAAATAATTCCGGATTAGATAAGCAAAATAAAACTTATTTCCTAATAAATATAAGCTGAGGATAAAATATATTCCTATGGCACTAAAATTATATCACAAATAAGACAATATACGGAAATAATTTATCAAGTATCAGTTTACTCAATCTAATTTCCTTTCCATGTTTGGTCTAAACTGAAGTAGAAAACTTGTGTTACATGCTCTCTTTTTCTCTTCTTCTATACGATGATAAACCACAACCTTGTTTTATTCTTTCTTCGTATATGTTCCTTTCTATAACATTCCATTACCCTTAACCGTTACTTTCTCACTTTCAATTCAATTCACTTCTATATACATAAATTACTATATACATAGTGACCGGCCGTCACGAAATGGCGGCTGTTTTTTTCATTTACGCGGTGGTGGTTATTTTGACGGTGGCGGTTGTTTCTGGATCTCCGGTGACTCTAACACTGGAGAGAGCGTTTTCTTCGAATCATGGAGTGGAATTGAGTCAGCTTAGAGTTCGAGATATGTTCCGGCATAGAAGAATTTTGCAATCTTCTAATGGTGGCGTTGTTGATTTTAATGTTCAAGGCACTTCCAATCCATTTGATGTTGGGTAATTCAATTCTCACATTTCACTTTTTGGTTTCGTGTAGTTGACTCAATTGTAGAGCTTTTTGGGATTGTATTGGATTCTGAGTAGTGATTTTTCTAATCTTTTCTCACTGTTTAAAACTTATAACCAACTATTTATTGGTCTGGTTTTTTGCCTCTCAAATTTCAACCAAATGAAAATTTGCAATTTCATCCATAATAATCTTAAATGACAATCAAAATAGTAAAGAACTAATTTGACTAACATTTGAGATTCTCGGAATCAAAAGTTGGGATTTTTTCATTTGTAATGGACTAAATTTGGAGGTGCATTTGTTCTCAAAGATGAATTTGGTTATTCACACTATGAAAGTATGAATTCCTAAGCTGTTCTCTTTTCAATCCATAGATGTTAAGAGTTTTTTCTTCCCCCTTTGCATTACATCTTGTATTTGTGTGTTTTTAAATCAGAATCAATGAATTATTTCAGGCTCTACTTCACGAAGGTGCAGTTAGGTACTCCTCCAATAGAATTCAATGTGCAGATTGACACTGGCAGTGATGTTCTCTGGGTTAGTTGCAACCCCTGCAATGGTTGTCCCCATACAAGTGGGCTTCCGGTAAATTCATTTTTTCTCTATTTATAAATTCAATTTCATGTCTATATAACAATATTATCAATGTTGTGGGAATCTCTCGTTATCATGTTTGCTGGTTTTGTTACAGATTAAACTCAATTTTTTTAACCCCGGGAGTTCATCGACATCTTCGTTAATATCTTGTTCTGACCAGAGGTGCAATAGTGGAGTACAAACATCAGATGCCAGCTGTTCCAGTCAGAACAACCAGTGCTCTTACAACTTCCAATATGGAGATGGCAGCGGGACATCAGGCTATTATGTATCCGATTATATGCATTTTAGCACTCTTTTTGAGCGATCCATGACTACAACCTCGTCAGCATCTGTAGTTTTTGGGTGAGCAATCATGGGCCTTAAATTGTTGAATAATCATAACCATCCGTGTGTGTGTGTGTATATATATATCTTTATGTTTGTTGGTTTAATATTGGAAGTATTAACTTTTGTGTTGTGTTATGGTGCAGTTGTAGCAACCAGCAGACCGGGGACTTGACAAAGGCTGATAGAGCTGTTGATGGAATATTTGGATTTGGGCAACAAGGCATGTCTGTCATCTCCCAACTCTCATCCCAAGGAATAGCTCCAGGAGTGTTCTCTCATTGTCTGAAAGGAGATAACAGTGGAGGAGGAATACTGGTTTTGGGTGAGATCGTGGAACCAAACATAGTTTATACACCACTTGTTCCATCACAGTAAGTTCTTTCATCAGAATGAAAATGTCAATTTTAATTTCCTAATATTGCTTAATTTTTTTTAGCTGTTTCTAGGCAATAAATCCATTATGAGGGCAATCTGAATTCTTTAACAAATGTAGCCAGTGAATGTAGATTTGTGCCTTTGTTTTTAGGAGCCTAATGATTGTACGATTGAATAAAAGTAGATGGCAAGCATTTAATACGGGAAGTCATTTTGTGTTCTGGGCTTCTCATTATCCATTTAAGCTAGATGTTAAACTGAAGTTTCAGGTGTTTGCCCATCTTGAGCATTGAAATCACTTCATAACTTCTAGATAGGTTAGTGATGTGATTGTGAGTTTGAGACCTGATATTTGTTACCAATATACATCTATGCAACAATGGATAATATGTTATTGGGTTTTGTCATCTACTGAGGTGCCTGATCTTAGAATAGTACCTTGAGCAAGGCCTATATCATTTTCAGCCAGTGGTTGATTAGGTGGTCCTACGTATTTATACCTAAAAATGGCTAAGACTAAGTTGAAATCACTCGTCAGAACCCAGAAAAAAATATGTTCTATCATGAAGCAAAGTAAGATGTCATATCTGAAAACGGTTAAGACTAAAAGAAGTTGGAATCACCCCTTAGATCCCAGAAGGAAATATGTTTTAAACTTTTACCTCAAATTTTTATACGATTGAATAGGAACTGGAGAATTTGAACTTGTTATTGACAAAAGGTATTTTGTAACGAAGCAGCTGAAAGAATGTCTATCAGAAAAAGCATTTAGACTAACTGCTTCCTTTGCAATATTGCAGGCCCCATTACAATATAAATCTGCAGAGCATCTCTGTCAATGGGCAGACATTGCAAATTGATTCATCCGTTTTTGCTACATCAAACAGCAGAGGTACCATTGTTGATTCTGGAACAACTTTGGCATACCTTGCAGAAGAGGCTTATGATCCCTTTGTCAATGCGGTAAGTTTTATTTTGGTAATTCCATGTTATTCAATTTGTCAACAATAGATATTGCTTTGATGTTTCATGCATTAACTTGCAATCACAGCATTCTTTTTGTTTGCTTGGCCTGAGGTTTATCAAATATTGATGGCAAAAATTCTATTTTTATTAATGCAGATTACAGCTGCAATTCCACCATCTGTACGCACTGTTGCTTCCAAAGGAACTCAATGTTACATAATCACATCCAGGTTAAGTTGATCATTTCATCCATCTTATTTATGGAATTTTTTTTCCCATCCGCCTTTTGCTGATTGGATGCTAAAAATTACATAATTTTGACACTCTTTCTCTAACTCTTTCTGTCTGTACTGTGTTTAGTGTCTCAGATGCTTTTCCTCAAGTAAGTCTTAATTTTGCTGGTGGCACATCAATGGTTTTAGGACCTCAGGACTACCTAATACAGCAGAATGCCGTGGTAAGTATTCAAGATTCTGTTTTCTTCAATTTTCCAATCATTAGTCTAGAACTCTGGATTACAAGATTTCTAAAGACTTCAATTTCAAGTGGGAGTGAGGTGCATTTGACAATGGTTGAATGATCGTTGTCTATTAATCTGATTCTTTCCTTTCCTTCCACTTATCTGTCTGTTAAAAGTTGACATTGATTTTACCTTTGTTTCTAAAGGTATCTCAAATGCTTTTCTTTAAGACAATGTCCAATGTAAATTTTTGTATAGAACCATTTGTCCTAAGGAATATGAAACTACTCATATTATCTTTCATTACCAACAAGCTCCCTCCACAGTCTACACTGTTATATTTGGTTAAATATTGTTATTACTTATTATTATGCATTGCTACCTCTCTTTTATGTGTATTACTATTATGAGAGAAAGAAACAAAATAACTTTTCCTGAAAATCTCATTACATGTCATTTTCCAACTGAAATCTGGTACCTCATATCATAGAGTTTTAGGAAAAGATCTTTCATGGTGAACCCTTGGACATTGCTGCTCATAGATTTGACGATTTGCATTTATTCTTCATATACGTCCACCACATTTTCTCTGATTTTTATATGCTGTATTTTATCTCACTAAATACACTGGTCATCTATGCATGTTACAGGCATCACTGTGGTGTATGGGCTTTCAGAAAATCCAGGGTCAAGGGGTAACAATTTTAGGAGGTATGATACCAGTTTGAACACTTTAGTCTTTAGACCATATATTCCATGTTTTGTTGGCAATATCTTTCAAGGATACATAAAATAAGTTTTGCTTCAGATTGAGGCTCAACTCAAAATTTTGAAGCTTGAATGCATACAGAAAATATTGTTACATCAATTAGAATTTTCTCTCCGCAGATGCTATAGTATTGTACTATAACCCCTTTCAGTTTTTACCTTCCTTCCCTATCTTTGCTTTGAAAAATTATCGCTACTGTTGGGGTTTAGTATTCCATACTCAACCTGCTAGAATATCAATTTAAAATGTTTTTCCTAATTCTTAAATTATTTTTATTCGGGGTCATGTTATCTTTTTGTGGAGAGCATGATACTGACAATGTCTCATAATTTGTTTACAGACCTTGTATTAAAGGACAAAATTTTTGTTTATGATTTGGCTGGTCAACGCATTGGATGGGCTAAATATGACTGTAAGTTTCATCTGTACTGCTAGAACCTAAGTTATTGGTTTTTTCACTCCAACCATTAGTGTTTTTATTTTTTTACTTTTCTTGTTCTTCTGAGGGTTGATGCAGCAAAGAATAGAAGCCAACTTTGTTGCCTAGTCACTAGGCTAGTATAATGATAAGTGTGATAAGGCCAATTTGAGGACTCCAACTGGTCTTTTTTTTATTTTCGAAAAATGAATCTTGAGTAGGATTCTTCAATTTCTTGAACCAAGGAGGAACCAATTCTTTATCTTTAACATTATATTCTGATGCTGTTCTATTTGAATTCATAATATAGGTTCTTTATCGGTTAATGTCTCTGCAACAACGGGCACGGGCCGAAGCGAATTTGTTAATGCTAAAGAGCGAAGTAGAAGCACTTCTTTGCAAGATGAACTTTACAAGTTGACAAAGATGGGACTTTTGGCTTTCTTCTTGCACATAACACTGATTTTCTGCTCTGTTTTATAGCATAATATATACATTATGGAGAGATAGAGCTAATAACATTCTTTTACTTTTTATGTATACCCTCTTGCCAGTACATATTTTGTAATAATTGGCAAGAACACATTATTTTGAGTGATGCTTGTGCCTCCTTTTTGCACAGTAGGTTTGTCCTTTAGTTTCAGGTGATTCTATGTTACTTGTATCAGTCATTTAGAATCATATGATTCCCTTACTTTTGGCACCATTGTAACTTACCTCACAGGATTTTATTAAATCATAGATACATGTTATACAATGAGTGTTTTTCTCTCTATTTAACATTTTAACTAAACTTGTTTTCTGCACATAATCATCCTTTGAAATTACTCACTAACACATTTAAACATAAATTTGGTGACATGATGTGAAATAATTGTAAATGAATTTTAATTATACCATTGATTTGGAATGAAGAAATGATAATGGATTTTTAATATATTTATTTACTCACGAACAATGTGCCACATAAGGGTGGGAAATATATGGAATATAGCAAATTTGATTGTGCAATAATGTTCATGGTTGTATGAAATTTGTACCAAAATTGACTATTTCATAAAATTATTATGATGGACATGTTCAAACAATTTACAATTCTATACGAGTCACATTTTTAATTTAGTTTCTACATATGATGTACATTTTAAATTTCATCTCTATGTGTGATACACATTTTAAATTTAGCCTGATGTGTAAAAAAACTATTCTTCTCGTAAAATTCTAAATAACATCAAACCATGTAAGGTACTAAAATGTATAAGGAGTCATTAAAAAAATAGAATGTTTTTTTTATATAGATAACAATTGAATTTTTTAATAATTTGGCTTCAAGTAATTTTTAAAAAGGGGCTTGAAAATATTAATTTCATAAGTCAAATATCTTTATTTTTTATAAAATAAAAAAAAGCAAAAGAAGGTTTTCAACTCTGTTTTTTACACAAAGAAGGAAGTACTTATACAAAGGGGAAGTGAGTGAAGGGAAATTGATTCGAAAAGAGAGCAAAATCAAATTGAAATCGAAGAAGATGCTACGTTTGAAGAGATTAACGCCAAAATATTCTTATTTCAGAGATTCAATTGTACCCATCACTCATCATGAGAACCTCAATTATCCACTTCCCTCTCACCATTTCTCTCGCTTCACTCCTAAACGCTTTCTCGATATCTACCAGGTTTCTTCATTAACCCACCCCTTTTTCATTTTTCTCATTTGGGTTTTCTTAAATTGTGTTAAAAATCATAACTTTGAATCCATTTTGTTGGAATAACTTCAATTTATTTTTCAGTTTGCAAATAAGGCAGCGATTCAGAAGGAGCGTGCTCGAATGTAAGTTCATTTCTTTTATTTTTAAAGTTAAGTTCTTTCGATAAATGAAAATTCAAATTTAGTCTTTAAAAACTTAAATGATGATCAAAATAGTCATTGAACGAGACTCTCTAATTTTGTTGTTGTTGAAAATGACTATTTTGATTGGCATTTGACATTTTTGAGGACCAAGTTGAGATTTTTCATGTTTTGGGACAAATTTTGGTAGATGCATTTTTCTCATGGATGAATTTGCGTATTCACTCTTGGATTTTTTTGGAGGGGGTTGTGGAAAGAGTGATCTTATGTGGGGTTTTGTGCAGTCATGATGAAATGAATAGGGGGTTGGTCACTGAAATGGCTGAGCTCAAGCAACATGGTGGTAAGGTATAACAATTATCACATGATAATGAGATTCATTGCATTGCATTTTTTTGCTTATATTATGACTACTATATACATACAGGAATGCCACTCTATTTATTACGTAGTGGTAAGACGGCATAGGACTCTTGTCAGTGTTCGGTATGTAGATAGAATAGGATGTAACTATGCTCCACTTTTTAATCATAAGTTATGTTCTATTTCTTTTTGTAAAATATATTCTGACGCCTCTACCAAATGCTTCCTTTGATTACTTTTGGTTGTGGTAGAAAGATATATAGAGATAGGATTCAAATGCTTAGTTCATGTTTTTCAATTATGGTCTCATAAGCTAAACTAAATTCCTGAAAATGCCCTATTGCATAATTTTCGCTGCGCTGAGCTGAATTGGTCCATGTGAGTTCCTAGGTGTCTGATTTTTCTGCTAGGTTAACCTCAAAACAGAGTCAGTTTGAATTATTATTAATTTATACATTTCATTATCTAATAAGCACGTGGCTGGTAGGTTAGTCTCAAGGCACATCTTGGGTGTACCAGATACAAGTATGACACATTTATCTGTGGTTTGTGTAGATTGCTGAAGCAAATAAAGTGCTAATACCGGCAATTTCAGCTACGAAGTTTCCTGATTTGGAAGTCAACTTCTCAAACGGTAAAACAATGAAGCTTCCTATCCGAATTTCTGATGTAGTTGATGCTGACAAATTATCTGTCCCCAAGGCGTCTTTGGTTTGTCTTTCATTTCGAGCAAACTCCCAGGTAATAAATTATGCAGTGTGTTGTAAAGATATTAAAATGAAATTTATCATGTTTATAAAAAAAAAGAGTATTATGACATCGTTAAATTCATGTAGTTGACTCCACCTAGTGGGACTAAGTCTTGGTTATTGTTGTATACAAAAAAGAGAGTTCTATTATCTACATTGTCACATTGTGTGCTCATCTCAATGCATCCAACACCAACCATGTGTGTCTTAAATGGTTAATACATCTGATGATAGCATTTGTTTTAGTCTTACAATTCAATTGGAAAGCTGCACATTATCTGCTATCTGTTGTCCACTGTGAAGGGGATATAAATATCATTAGAGATAACATACAAAAGGTGGTAGAAATGAAGGTATCGAAAAGTGCAATCAAAACTGCTTTATTTGTATTCTTACTAAGCTAGGTTTTCAATTCAGCCTAAAGCCCTAAACAATCCTGGTTTTGGGCTTGCAAGTCACTTAGTTAATGTTAAAATCATAGCAGTTCCTTCTGTATAGAATTTTATCCCCTAAGAAGTATCTTTTGCACCTTTGGATCATCGAACAAGTGATAAAGGAAATATTATATGGTATATTCATTGCATTGTTTGGTTATGGTTTTTTTAATTTCGTTTGGTTTTGGCTTAATGTTGCTGCAATAAGCTTCTTTCTTTATCCTCATCAGGAAATGGTAAATTCTTGGAGTATGCCCTTTGTTGAAGCTTTTAGTAAATCGGAAGGTGTTCATTTATATCAGGTGATTATCTATTTCGTTGTAATCTCCTTCCCCATATGCTTAGTTTCCAGTGTTTGAACTTCTGTGGAAAAAGTTGCTTAATGTTGCATTTGACATTTTTTTGCATGTGTTTGAGTTTGACAGAAGGTAGTTAAGTACTTATAGAAGTGTTTAGTAGGTTGCCATGGAAGTTGAAAGCTACTAAAATTATTTAAAAAATATTTTCCATTTTATTCTAAAATTTATCTTGGTCCACAAATCTTCTAGACTCTTCTGGTTTAGCTGGTTGAAGAGAGACTGAGATTTTTATACTGAAAATTACAATTGGTATACTACTTCAAGGCTTGTGCCAGACTTTATACAAATATCAAGCTCAGCCAAGCCAATATTTTTTTGGCATAACCAAGGGTATCCCCTCATCCTATGGGTAAGGAATTAATCCCTTTCAGGGTGCGTGACTGTCCCTCCCATCAAGTGTCGCTCCCAGGAATTGAACATTTGTCCTTTGGCCTATCTGGGGATCTAGTGGGGCCTTATACCACTAAACCAACACCTTGTTGATTGACCAAGCCAGAATAACAAATGAATTTAAGACCAAATCTCATTTTTCCTGCGGCGGGCTTAGATCAGTTTTAGTTGGAAATTGGAATGTGAAATATCATCTCTCTTTTGTAGGACATTTGGATTTTAGTATGGTAGTTTGTGAATATTACTTTTTTGAGAGTTGGTCTTCATATTGGTTGTCAATATATATATATATATATCTATTAGTGCTAAGTTCTTTCTGTTTCCACCTTTGAATGATCAAATACAAGTTCATAATGAAGCTTTTGTATTTCCTATCAGGTATCCCTTATAGATTCATGGCTTTTATCTCGGTATCCTTTAAAGAATTTCCTTCTTTGGACAATGAAGAAACCTAATCATGATGAAAGCAAGGATACACTTCAGAGGCAGATGGTATATTCATTTGGTGACCACTATTATTTCAGAAAAGAACTAAGGATACTGAATACCCTTACAGGGTATAAGCTTTTTCCCTTGCTTATTCAATTCATGGTTAGCTAAGTTTTTAAGTGTAGTATTTAACAGTTTAACTTCACAGGTACATCTTTCTGCTTGATAATTTTGGTAGAGTAAGATGGCAAGGCTTTGGATTGGCAACAAAAGATGAAGTGTCTTCCCTTATTTCTTGCACATCACTTCTTATGAATGAGTAATGAGGTAAGACCCAAACTCTATCTGTTTTGATGACTTATTATACCTTGCTGCATTTATTTCTTATTAAGTAAAAATAATTCTTGAAATAGTCTTTTTGGCTACTCATTTTTATTTGTTTAATTTAGGATTAATTACTCTATAGGTTCCTATTTTTTGGGAAATTAAGTGCTTTAAAAGTTTATAATTGGGTTCTCCAACTTATAAAAATTTGTAAATGAGTCTCTCATACTCATAACCCTATGTAATTTTCCAAAACAATAGAGACCTATTTGAACTTTTCTGACTTCAAGGAGCTAAGAGTGAGCATTAGATGGCTCACCTAATGGAAACTTAATAGAATCCTAATGAAGATGTGTGTCTAACCGAGATTTAAGGGTCTGTGTGGGAGTTTGTTTTTTAGGATAATGGAGGAAAAGGAACGACCTGTGAGCCATGAAATACATTTTTGAGATAATTATTCTCTTTCTATTCATTCTCCTCCAAAACTCAACTCACGAAGGGACCCTAAGGGTTCATTTGCGAGTTGAGTTTTGGAGGGGAATGAAGGAAAATGGAAGACTTCAAAGTCATCTCATAAGTGTATTTCATGGTTCCGGAGTCTTTCCTTTCCCTGCATTTCCCTCCACAATCCAACTCCCAAACACACTCTAAGGTTCTGTTTGTGAGTTAGTTTTTGGAGGGCAAGGGAGGGAGGAGGAAGGCTTGGAAGTCATGAAATGCACTTATGACATGACTCTCAAGCCTTCCCTTTACCTTCAAAATCAAACTCGCAAACAGACCCTAAGAGAACCCCGGTGAAGATTTCTACAAGGGAATCAATCATAAATTTTATTAGTTGAGAGACCCACCTACAAACTTTTAAAGCATAGGAGGGATTCCCTCAAACAGGTCAAAGACCTACTTAGTACAGAGTAGTTAAACCTGATATTTATAATATTTTAATTATACATTTTTTTTCTTGATGTACAAGGTTGCTTGACTACTCTTATATTCTGATCTATAATAAACCTATCAGGCATTTGTGGAGCTAATATTTTGTTGGAGACCCAAAACTGTAACCCATGGAAGAAACTGCTTTGGGGTTATGCAGTTCATTTTTATTTATTTATTTATTTGGGCACAAATGTAATTTTTTGTTTTATTCTTCCTACCACCGACCTTGGGATATCGATTTTACACTTATTGTTAAAGGCAATTCCATTTCTATGCCGTTTAATGTCTGTAATATAAATTAGAATCAACTTCATGACTTGGACCAATATGATAAAAAGCATGTCAATGGAAGCGTGATAAAGAGTATTCCTAGCACTTCTTACAAATATTTCATGTTAAAAATGCATTAACATTTTAAGCATGAAGTCATTAACTCATGTTTCTCTTTAATCATCCATTCATTGTAGAAATAGCAATAACACTATTTGATGTACTACAGCACCCTGCCATCTGTTGGGAATAAAAAGAGGTCACTATAGGGAGGAAAAAATAATATATATCATGAACATGTGGTTAAACAAATAGAACTTAAATGGAAAAAACTCCTACATTTTCAAGAATAATAATGTCATATTATTATATTTAAGAGGATAACAAGGTTATTTCAATTGTACTTTTCTATTGCATTTTGATGTATTCTCCTCTCCATTACTGGAGAAGATTCACACCCGACTTAAATACAGGTGAGAACTATAAATATACATACATGGCCTCCATAATACGTGGTCAACCAATGACAAGTACGCTATAAAAGCTCAATAATTATAACCTTATAACTCATGTCACCATTATTCCATAAGAGATTTGTATCTTAGATTTTGTAACAATATATATCATCTCTAAGAACCTTTTGCTTCTGCTCAATAGAATGCAAGGTTCTATCACTAATTCCCTTTTCACCCATTTGTGTTCAAAACATCTCATCCCATAATAGTTGATTTAAACATACAATAACTTCATTTTTTGACTAACTTAATAATGTTACACATTAAATAACATATATTGTGATCCAACAAAAGTTTTCCCTTTTCGTACAGGCTCAATATTGGTAGTTGTTGTTTCCTTATATTTTGCAAAAATTAATAATGGTGCATTGTGTTTATATGATGATAATTTGAATTGATAATAAGGAATGAAGGGACTGTGAGATTCGCCTTTAAGTGTGAAGAAAGACAAAGAAGTGAAGAAAATGAATGCGTGGAGAAGAAGATATATGTATAAGTACGATAATTAAGAAGGATAAATTACAAATATGTTTTTACATAATTAGTTACTAGCGTGTCGATTAAAAAATATATTTTAATAAGAGTACTTTATGTTAAATATTTAATTTTTATATATTTTATTTTGTACAATTAAAATGTTTTTGTATTAAGAGTACTTTATGTTAAAAAAAATATTTATTATAATTCAATTTAAGGTGAGATATTTGGTTAATGTGCTAATGGTAGTTATTTAGGATTATATGGTTTTTTTTTTGTAGAAATTAAAAAAAATATAAGGGCAAAATAGGAAAATAGAAATTATACCATGATAGTAGTTATTTCATGTTTTGGCTTTATATATAACTAGCGTGTTGACAGGTCCTATCAGACATGTCAACCCGCTTTCCTATCGTAGGTAACGTGTAGTCTACATGAAATAAATGTCTACATAATTGTGTTACATATTCTAATGGTCAATGTGATCTAGTAGTTTAGACATCCTAAACTCTTGAAAAATAACACTAATATGGTGATTGCAATAGTGCAAATTAATGAGTTTTATATGTTTTTGTACAATATATAAAACTGCAGTTAATGAGTGATACACCATATAAAAATAATTCAGTTTTATATCTTTGAAGCTTATGGATAACTCAGGTGCACAAACTTACATACAATATTACTCAAACTTCTGATATGTGTTTATGAATAATCATTCTGTATAATGCTTTCATATTAGTTTGAATAAAAATATATACATTAGTTTATGAATTCTCTGTTAGTTTATTTTTATTAGATTAATGGAAGTTTATGGAAGTTATCATTGCAATTTTAATGGAAGATGATGGAAGTTGTCATTGCAATTTCATTTAAACCCTCAAATTTATTCAAACTTTGAGATATAAATTATGTAGGAAGTTAAATTAGTGGCCCAAATATTTTTATTGCATCAAACCTACAAAAGGTATATCAATATTATATTTAATCATACATCTGATCCTAATAATATCACATTATTTCCTACATTTCCTATTTTCTTCTCCATCTATTAGGTAGTGGTTGAATTTCTTTCACTTAGTTAAAACAATTAGTGTCAACCATATTTTTGTAGAAATAAAAAAAAAATATGGATCATACATAAATTTCTATTGGACCATAGAAAAAATTACAATGATTATTTGTTGATTGTAGTTGGTACAAATCTTGTATTAGTTCTTTATTAAATGATGAATTAATCATATTTAAAATCAAATCATGACATTTAAGGTGTTTTTGGAAATTGAATTTGAAATATGAAGTGTAACTCAATATGATTTAATAATGAAATAATATGGTCATGAAATATTTCAATAATTAATTAATGCATAGAAGAAATAGCTTTATCATTTACTTGGGAATAATACTATTTTTAAGAGTCATTATTGACTTACACTTTTAGATCATGGTTGTAAGCATATAACGATTCACAATTTAAATCACAGCATTTGGTAGTTTACACAAAGTAATAATTTACATATATATTAAATTATAAATTATGAGGGTAAAATATGTACTAAAAATTATACAATGGGAAGTTAACATGAGAAGTTAATTTAAGTTTTCCCTTTATTAAGTAGTATAATATAATAGTATAATTTTACAACCGATTCAAATTATTTGAATGTAAAAGTTAAAAATAAAATTGAACAATTAGCCCAATTAAATATATTAAACAAATTATGATTTAAAAAAAATATTATATTTGAAATTTATATCATAGATTATACACGAAATACAAATAGGAATACAAACTAAATGACATAGGTACAAAAAAAGGAATACAAATCGGGAATTAAAAAGCATAAACTAAACCAGAAAAAAAAATGAATTCGGGTTGGGCCCAGTAAAGAAAATCAAATTGAAGGGAGAAGAGTTAGACTTAGGGTTTCCATTTTTTGGTTTTGGGAGAAGAGAAGTGAGAAGTGAGAAGACGGAAGAGATTCGCGGTTCGTCTTCTCTGTTCTTTTCTCACTTCGCCGGCGGCCACCGTTTCCGATGTTCATAACGAATCCCCCTCGCCTTTCTCACTCTTTGGCAGAAGAAGAGGCGATCTTCACTTCTCCAATGGTACATATTTTTGTTCTCTCTCTTCCTCTTCTGTTTTTATTCATTTTGGGTTATTTGTTTTACATGATTTACCACTCTGTATTGTGTGAGAAATTAGCTTTTATTAAATGTCTATTTGTCTACTGTATTCTTTTTCTCATGTTATTAGTAGAGCACATGTTTAATCATGTTACTACAGTGTAGAACACACATTACTCTTTTTACACATAACTTAGAAGGTTATCCCAAACGTTGTGAAAGAGGTGAAAGTGATAGAGGGTGATGGAGGGATAGCTACAATCCCCCACTTTACGTTCAACCGCGGTGAGTATTTTCTCTTTCTTATGAGAGAATAATTGTTTACTGAAAAATCATTTTTATAACAAATCTCAGACTTATCCTTAATAAGTAGACATATTAGTTTATATTTTAACTCATGTTGTGATTTATTAATTCTGCATCGGGAAAGTATTGATTTTATTTTCTACAAAATTATTTATTTTATTTTGTTGAATGATTTTATTAATATTTTTTATGGATTTATGTGCGTGTACTGATATTACGAACTTTTTTTTAATTGTACCCTTATTTATTTTACATTTTAGCAATGATGTTACTGAGTAATTATGGATATGGGAAATTAGACATATACATTTTCTTCATTGATTTTATTAATATTTTATGCATATGTTACTTGTGTATAATTAGTTAATATGTTATTTTCTAAGTTAGTTCCATCTTTTATCAAATAGATAGATAGATAAAACATTTTGGGGTTTCACATTGAACATTAATTTAGAGGTATTATAATTTGCATAAATATTGATCATAAATATATTGTGCAATCTGTCTAAATGTTTAATATGATGATTTTATAACAAAACATTCATTAATACGATGATTTTATCTTCGGTATATTGTTTCATAAAATTGATGTGTTGATATACTTGGCAATATTGACATAGAAATAAATAGTCACTTTGACATCAACAAAGAGTGACTTACCTTGATATTATGCATTGATTTCTGGAATGTGTTTGTTACTTTCTCCTTCTTATGTTTAATATGCACTTCTATACATTTTGTTCAGACAATGTAACTCATTATAACAAATTTAAATATATGCAGGAAATGTGACTTTGGTGAAGAAAATATGAGGAGTCATAAGTTTACTTATTTACCTCATTTTGCTTATGTTGTTGATAATCTGGAAATAATGTGGATAGACTATTATAACATTGTGATGATTATATGTGTGAGAAAATAATTGAATGGGGAAATAGAAGAGAAATACCTAATGTTAGAGGAAGAAGGTGTAGCATTTATGCAGGAAATGTGACTTTGATGAAGAAAAAATGAGGAGTAATAAGTTCACTTCTTTATCTCCTTTTGCTTATGTTGTTGATAATATGCAAATAATGTGGATAAACTATTATAACATTGTGATGATTATATGTGAGATAAAATAATTGAATGGGAAAAAAGAAGAGAAATACCTAATGTTAGAGGGAGGGGTGTAACATTGAGGCATAATAACTTCATACTTTTATAAGTTGTTCACATGTTTATAATTCAGTTATTTAAAACAAAAACTGCATCATGTTAAAAAAAACTGCAATAGTAACTACAATAGTGCACATTAATGTGTTTTATGTGCTATGTATAACATTAGGTGCTTTCAAGTATCATCATGTGCATCATCACCATTCATATCCACTGAATGGAAACCAATTTTCTCAGAAGTCTCTTGTTTGTTCCATGCATCTATCTGGCATTGTAGAAGAGAAAATCCAGATTCCAAGTATATGTTTTGATATGGGTGGGAAAATTTGCTTCCTGCGTGAAGCTCAAACTTTGAAACTGTGAGGATCTTACTACAGCAGCCACAATGAATACCATCTCTTGTGATCCATCCTTCCAGCACCACCTTCTTCAGTCTACTGTACTGAACCAATATTAATGTGTTTATGGGACACCTTCTTCCAATACTTGAACACATGATGAATCTTGAAAACATTGAATATTAGTTTATGAATAATCACTCTGTTAAACTGTATTATGCAGTATTAATGTGTTTACTTAGTTTGAATATTTAGTTCATAAACATGTAGATATTAAATTAAGTAATGTTTTGATCCAAGTTTGAGAGTTTTACATAAGTTTATGAGTTTTTAAATTAGTTTACACATGAAGTAATATTTATAAATGGTAAAGGGTAAAATGGGAAAACATAAATTACACCATGGATAGTTAATTTATGTTTTCCCTTTATAAATAGTATAGAAGTATAGATATAGATATAGAAATATAGAATATGCTTAGGAAATGCACTGTTTTTAGTTGATATTTGAGGATTCTATAATATTACATTTATTTATTTGATGATTTGATGATTCTACTCGTTTTTTATATAATATTCACTGACAACTCCAAAATATTATTTTTTTACTATAAGAAAACATTTTTTTATAGATTAGCTATAGAAACTCAATGCATATTATAGGAACATTTTATTCACTTTGACATTTTTACTATAGATTATTTTATTCACTGACAAACTCAATGCATATTATAGGAACATTTTTTATACTTTATAATAAACAAATAAATTAACTGAAATGAACCGTTTTTTAGTTGATATTTGATGATTCTACTCGTTTATTATATAATATTCACTGACAACTCCAAAATATTAATTTTTTACTGTAAGAAAACATTTTTTATTTTTTATTCACATTTCATGTCACGCACTTTAATCAATTAAATATATTCATCCATTGTGAAATTTTAAACTCCAGTACAAATATATATATTTTTTATAAATAAATCATTTGTCAATATAGGTTACATTTTGACCAATAATATCAAAGTCAAACAATGAATGTTCTAATGAGATATTACATAATATTAATGAAATCATAAGGAAAGTTTTTTAATAATACTAAATTTTACCAATCATTCATAAAAACATTGAATTTTACTATTCAAATTAAATACCAACGGTCTGGAATTCATCAATATGAGGTAAGTTAGCAAATAGGAATTGGAAGAGTGCTTTAGTAACCTAAATATTGTTAACAAATATATTCTCCATTAATGGAGAATCAAGTGTTTGTTTTTCATCGTAGTTTCAATAACAAAAATATATTTTCATAGTAAATATAAGGATAAAAATATGTTGTTTCTCTACGACATGTTGTCTTTTATTTTATTTGTTATTATTTGACATTTGTCTCTTCCTTAACAGAAAAAATCATTACTTAGATATTCTATACTCACTATTTTATATTAATATTCTTATTATGAATAAGAAATTATTCATTTGAATAATGATTAATAACTCATTTTCTAATTTATTTTTTAGTGATAAAATTAGTGACATAGAGTATTTGAGTTGGCAATGTTGGTACACTTTCTTTACATATTTAGTGAGTAGGGATCCTCCGAGGTGTAAAAAATGTAAAATGAAAAATGTAAAATGAAAAGATAATTCAATCATTCTATTACACTTGTAATGACTTTTTTGTCCTTTAAACCAAGTGTAATAACCTCACTTGTCTCTCCATTAATGGAGAAGATCCATACTCATATTTATTGGCAACTATAACCCTACACCCCTGTGGCTTCAATAAAAAACAGATTGATAGAACAACACAAGGTCTTTCAACAACAAAGTGGAAATATACTAATCAATAGCAAAAGGTGTCAATTCCAGCACTCTCTTTGAATATCTTACCTTCTTTATATATAAAAAATTGCTAGAGTTTGAAGAACTTCTATAGCTTATACATACATACATATATATATATATATATATATATATATATATATATATATATATATATATATATATATTTGCTATTGCTTATTTGCTTATACCTTTGTTTATGTTTGTTATTGTTAGTGCAGAAAAATGACTATTGGGTCAACAGTGAAGCAAGGTGGTGAAGAAAATGAAGGAGATATGAAGCTGCAGATACCTATAGAAGAGTGCAAAACTCCAACTAGGTTAAGTAACCAGATACCAGCCATTCTGACATGCCCACCTGCACCAAGAAAAAAGAAAAGGGTGTCTCAGGTGAGAGCAGAATCATCATCACCATATGCATTGAGTTTCTTTCAAGAGGAGATTGAAGTGTTCTTCCAATCTATGTATGAGTTTACTAGGGCTAACAAGAAATGTAAAAGTATATGATAGTAATTCTCATTACTTTTGCTGATGGGTAAGTATGGAACATTAATAATGTTGATTATTTCCATGTGAGAGACTATGATATGGAAAAAACAAAGTGGTGCTAATAAATTTGTTTCTTCTTCTTTCAATAGCATAATTGTTGGAGTTTAAACGCATGTGTTCATGTTTAATATCACCCAACTCTATCAATTCAGCTGATTATTGAAAACATGTATGTGAATATTAGTATATGATCATACTATTCCAATATTTTCTTTATAAACAAATGCATTTTATTAAGCGATTACAGGAAGGAGATGAAAACAATCTAAAGGATAACCTATATATGTGGGTAAGTTAATTAACGTCCACCAATACTAAAGATTGGTTAAACTCAAATATGAGATGATCCAATAATTTATTATTATATATATAAGTCGTTAGAAACAATAAGATAATAACGATCCTTCAAGCTAATCAAATTAAATAAGATAATATTATATCAATCCAAATATCATCTAACATGACCCTTCCAGCTAAAACTTAGTCAATTTTAAGCTTGTTACAAGTAACTCTTTTAAAATAAAAATAATCAAATAAGTATATGGACTCCACAAAATTCATTGAAAGGTGTTGTACAGTGCAAAATATGTACACATAATCAACATCAAATGATCTAATCTCCTCAATGTGAAAAAAAGTCATTGCTAGTGTAATTCATCATTGGGAAAAGGCACTAATGGTGGGAGGAAAAAAAATCATTGATATAATCACCATGAGAATGACCATCAGTGGGAAAAGAAGTCATTAATAACATAACTCGTTCAACGTGAAAAAAGACATCATCATAATGAATGTCAGTGAGAATAAAACACAATGATATAGTCATTATCGGAATGCGCATCAGTGAGAAAATGGGTCTTATTAACATAATTCGCCAATGGCGGGAGAAAAGACATTATCGGATCGTCAATATAAAGATGATCATATTTATAAATAAAGGAAGAATGTGAATTGTTATATTGGATCATGTTTGTGCTTAGTTATTTAGATAACCGTTGCATACAATATGAAATTGTGAGGTTGAGAAAAAAAAATTATGAATACTATCCATAATCTACACAACAAAGGATATGACTAATTGGAATTTAGAATTCTCAGCATATAATAATATAATAGTGACCAAACAAGTCATAGAAGATAAAATCATTATGATAACATGTAAAAGTTATAGGGTGGGGATCCACTTACTCCAACAGTAAGTTTTTTAAACTTACTCCACATCTTAGCCATCAATTCTAAGGAAATTCAATTGTTTAGATCTATTTACTAATTCAAATCATTGGATTTCTCTAGAATTGATGGCTATAATGTGGAGTCTTGGAGTCAATGGATCTCTCCTCAAAATTATAAATAGTAAAGATTGATCAAAATCAAATATAAATCACTTCAAGAATTTATTATATAAACCTAAAGTGTTACAAATGATAAATCAACACAATATCTAAGAGTTAATACAGGACTTCGGACTCATGAACAGGATATCTCTATCAAGAAGAATTCTAATCCAATGACAACACCTAACCTTAATTAGACCCTACAAAGAAATTATTGACGTTGTCATTCACATATGTTTATTGATGTAAATTTCATACTCCACATTCCAATCCTACGTGAGAGATGTATGGGAGAGTCTTATATCATTTAATTAAATATGTAATAAACATAATAGGCCAGATTATTATGAGAGCTATCTTTTGTAATGGGGTTACACTGAATAATAGGTTGTGCTTTCATATGTAAACTCATATGTAATATCTTCATTATATTGCAAAGATTTGTACTTCTAGATAACGTAAAAATAAGTTCTCCCATTAGTTGCAAATGGCACTCATATTCAACAATATCCCAAATTATTGTGTACAACTCCAGTGTTTTTATTTGCATATAGTAACTATTTGTTTGGATGAAGTATAGTTGGGCAAAAAAGGATATTCATTTTTATTTTTTTGGGTGAAGTTTCCTTTTCATTTTCTTTCTCTTAGTTCTCGTGTCATTCAAAAATATTTAAGAAACTACTGTCATAATGGAATGCTAAATATTTAGCTCTAATTAAAACTCCCAAGGTTTAAAGTTATAATCGATTTAGGGCAAAATTCTAGCAAGAAGGGTAGATAAATTATGCGGCCCAAATTTCCATCAAAGTGGAATAATTGACATGTTAATTTTTTTCCATTTATAGTAAGCTTATAAAGCTACAAACTTAAGGGCTTATAAAACATAAAATGTATTAATTTATCATTATCATCATTATTGGAAGGGTCAGTCACACACCTAAAAAATATTAGTTCCTTACTCTTAGGGTGAGAAAATATATTTGGTAGTATCAATTTTCTTTTTACCTATAAGATTATTTATATTATTTCATTTCGTCAACTTATGAGCTAGTGTCATCATACATATTAGTTTATCAACATTTAATTGACTTTTCAGTGTTTAACCAGCTTTTTAGTTAGTTTTGTCAAACATAATCTGAAATTATCTATATAAAGCATAGCACTTTTTAGTTTCCAACTTTATCCTTTTTCTAAAGTGTCAATAACCATGTCTTGTTGATACATAAAAGTGATGCATTTATTATCCATTAAAGGTTTTATCATCTCCACATTATATCTCTTGATATACGTCAATTATCAATTTTAGGTTTCTTAAGCTGAAAAATATCAAAAACATTCTTAATTTTTTTTAATAAATTCAATTATTTAAGTAATTTTAATATATACCAAAAGTCTCACTTTTCTCAAATATATCTTATGTGAGTTAGTCTATATATAGAAAGGGTTTGATATCTGGATTCATGTGTATATAAAAAATACTATTGATGTGAGTTCCCTACGTCAATATATAATTTGTATTGAATCCAAAAGAAAAATAAATTAAAAGAATGGGTTTAATAAGTTTTTTTAGGGAATGAGCTTTAATAAGTAAGGCCAACTTAATGAGTTTTAGGAATGTTACAAAAATATGGATTACACATTAGTAATAAAATTAAAGGAAAATAAATAAAAAAATAAAGTAATCAATGCCTTGCAATTTTGAGAACTTTAATATTTATTTCATTTTTAAATGGTCAGTTTTTACTAGATTTTAAAAATTAAGAATAATTGTAAAGGAAATGCATTTATTCTACAACATTTTTTATAAAGTAATCTGTGAATGTATTTCAATACCTCTTGCATGCAGTAATAATTTTTATTTATAAATATATAATTATGTATAAGTGTAAAATTTTATATAACTATATTCAAGTAATATCTCTCTATTTTGTTTTGTAATGAAGTTAAACAAAATATTAGAGTAACGTTCCCTTTTTTATAAATTTTAAGTGAACCATCTGTTCACTTCTCGGGTTATTATGGTTTAACCAGGACTGTAATATCTTCAGTTCAAAGCGGTCCAACCACTCATTTGGTTAAGATTACAAACCGAAATCGTTTTCAAGTCCGATCAATGATCGGACCGGTCGAACCGTCCGGTTCGATCCAATTATCATAACATTGGTTTCAACACATTTTTATTTTTGGGTTATTTACTATATAGTTTTTACATATTATAATTGTCCATCATGTTATTTTATTTATACATATTATAAAGCCTACTAAAATTATGAATACTATATCAAATCGGAAGTTTACACCATATAAAAACTGTAGAATTAATATCAAATTATAGGAATTCAGGTTGACAAGTATAAAAATGCCTACTAACACACTATCAGTTAATAAATTAGGTGATAATAGTGTAGAATTGATATTAATCTGCATTATCTATACCAGTGTTTTGTTTCATGTTTTTTTTATAAAAGAAAAAATGAAAAAAAAAACCCACTAAACCTTTGAAAGGAACAAAATGTACAAGATAATATGTTTCCTTCTTCACGAGTCATTTTATGTATGACAAATTTAAGATTAGTCAACAAGTTAATTTTTTTAGTATAAAATTATAACTAAAATTTTCATATTTTTATAGATAAGGGAAAACATAAAATAATTTCTCATTGTGTAATTTGTTGTTTCTTATTTTGCTCTAACTAATCTATATTTTATACCAAAAAATCATATAACTTATTTCCTTATTTTATGTTCCATATAACCTATTATCCTTTTCATTTTTTAACATGCAATAAAGGTATACAAATCACTTACAATCCACTACATAGGAAAGCGGGTTGATAGTCATAACAATATTCCTCTAGAAGTTACCGTTCACTTTTAACCTCCACGTATCTAGTTGATTCATGACAACTAGACACGTAGCTCCTACATGTCAACATTTAGCACACTCCATCAACCTTCATAAACTAATATTCCTTTTGCAGTTTTGTGTATAGAAATAAATCTTGAAAGGGAAAGAAAGTGATAGTTATATGTCTCCAAAGCATGTTGAGAAGTTGGTGGTTAAATCCACCAGCAAAGTTGTGCAACAAAATGTGGAGGTTTCAGTTGTAAGCAGCACCAAAAGAGCAACCAGAGGAAACAAAGATATTCTAGTAGGTGAAGATGTAGATACTCTAAAACAAGAGCAAGTGAGGGTCATTCCCATTCAAGAAGTGCCTCCTAAAACCAAAGAGAATGAACAAGAAACTAGTTCAGATAGTAGAGTCCAAAATGAAGCAGAAAATGGTGTTAAGAAAGTGGTACCCAAAGAGCCATCAATGAAGAAAGAGCAAGTGAAAAGGGCTAGGGCTGAGAATGAGAATGATGGTGGAAAAGAGAAAAGGAAAAGGAAAAGAGGAAAGAGAAATGCTGAAGGGTATCAGAGATATGTGTATAGGGTTTTGAAGCAAGTGCACCCTGACTTGGGAATTTCTTCACAGGCCATGACTATACTGAATAATTTGATGCATGACATGTTTGAGAGGCTTGCTGATGAGGCTGCAAAACTGAACACATACTCAGGGCATATGACATTATCATCAAGGGAGATTCAAGGGGCAGTGAAACTAGTTTTGCCTGGTGAGCTTGGGAAGCATGCAATTGCTGAAGGGGCCAAAGCTGTTACCAATTATATATCCTATGTATGAATCATAAGTTTGATTTAATGCTTTTAGTCCTTAGGTTTATATGCTTCAACCTCTTGTGTAGTTAGTATTGTGTGCTGCGTGTATATGCATGAGTGTTCATGCAAGTTTTCCTTTTAGGATAGTTGTAGACAAATGGAATGGTTGCCTGATTTGGGAACTGTGTCATTGGGTTAAGGTTGTATATATCTAGTTCCTATCTACTCTTGTCGAGATTTTTGGTTGCTTATTCAAAAGTTTGCATTCGAAGGTTCTTGAGCATTGAAAAAATGTCCAACATGCACAAGTGTTTACAACTATGAGCATTAAGAAACCTACATTCTATGCACTAAAAACAATGTAATTGGTGTGGAAGACAGGGAATGGTCTTGAACTCATGTTTTGAGAGACTCAAGAAAAATAGTCAGAAAATATACTGTGAAGTTTTTTTATGCTGTGTCTATTTCTACATCTGCATTATCCACTCCCATGGTTGATAATGCTTCAGATAAAAATCACAAACACACAAATCAAACGGAAATTTATTTTTCTTTCATTTCAGAAACGTTCATATTCCACTGGTGCACTCAACATAAATACAATGATCCCAGTGGTAACGGTGGAAGACTTAAGGAATAGAGTGATAAAGAGGTTGAGGGTTCAAATCTCATCCAATAGTAACATAAATACAATGATCCCAGAAAGATACAAATAGTACCTGGAAACATCAAGGATATAGAAGTTGGTGTATAATGACCTTATTAATTTCAAAACTATATAGAATAAGCACGTATCACTTCCACTACTGGTGCATAACACATTGGACATTTTCTTCTACTTTTGAGCAAATCATTGGCACATTTTGAACATGTGCACATGTGCCCACATCTGCAAAAAAAAAACACAAAAGTTATGTTACCTGATTAGAATCAGGCGCAACGTGCAAACTAGTTACTGATTTGTCAAAATGATACTGAATAGTACCTGTACAACAAAGAATCAATCTTGCTTTCACAGCACATACAGCAAACTCCTTTTCTAACACATTCCCAGTTAGATTGACCATTTTGTGAATCATGGTCATGTATTCCTGTAATTAATTTAACATGGTCTTCTAAGACTATCAATAGAGGGAAACTAACAAACTAACTTTATGAAAGAATAGCATCACATGTTACATAAAAAGGGTGTGGGGAAAAAAGGACTATGAAATATGAAGTGGTAAAAACATGGCAGACCTGATGAACTAGATGAGCGATTTAGAGCAGCAGAAACTTCTTGCTTTATTGAGCGTTGCAACTCAAGCTGCATATCCATACAGGTCTCCATCATTCTCTGCATATTATTCATCCTTTGCTGTAGCCTGACCATGTCCATTCTCATGTCACCAATAATATCCCACTCCTGCCAAATTTAAATCAGATAAGATTATAAAGTGGACACATTACTGTCTACATTATGGAGGACATCAGCTAAGGAAAAGCATTTATGTCTCACAATTCCTAGGCGCTGATTATTTATGTCAATCTGTGACCAGTTGTCGTGACGTGAGTGCCGATCCCATTGAGGTCGAGGAGGTGGTGGTGGTGGTGGCGGCAAGGGTAGGTCAAGTGGACTATTAACAGCATCCGCAGGACCAGTAATCCGATTTCTGCTTTGCTGCTCCGGGTCCTGTTCTGTCGAGGGAGGAGAGATTGTATCTTGCAGCTCCCACTGAACATGAGCATGACCTTGCCTTTCTACATATGATTGTATCAATTGGTCAAGACTTTCCCGAAAGCTGCTATGAAGGAGGTTTGAGACACTTCTCCTGCAAAAAGAAAAGAAAAGTTCATTCTGAAATACTTTTTCATTTTAAAAATATAGATCTGCTGAAACTCTCCATACATATATGCATACCTACTTAACAGTTCCCTGAGTTCAACACTGTACACATTGTTGTCATCTGGAAAATAAAATCCATGAATTCTACCATCTTGAGCTATTTCGTGATCGGAAGGTGCTCCTAACCAAATCTCCACAGCCTCTTGAAAGTCACCATCTTCTTGCCACATTTCAGGTTCAGGAGCTTCTGGCAGACGAGAATTTACACCATCTCCTAAAATGTTTTGGGGCCATTCATTTGATGTGCTACTGAGCTGATTACCATCTACACTTTCCTCAGTGCTATTTCTCCATTCAACAATATTGCCCTCTACATGAATGTTGTGATTTGATAAATTGCTTTCATCATCCATTATATCAATCACATCTGGTTGTTCAGCATGCACACCAGTTAGTTCCTGCATATTGCTATGCCCGGTATCTTCCATTTGCAAGCTTTGTTGGGCAGGATCATTAGCAGTGCCTTCAGTTGGCATCATATCAATATTTTGTTCACTGCTATCACCTCTTGTGACCCCAATACTAGATGATGATTCCCAATCTCTTGGTTCTACATTAGCATTAGAATCTTGCCAATCTAAATTTTCACAAGCAATTCCTAGTGAACAATTTTGACCACCTGATATCCCAGTTCTATCATCACTTCCCCTGTTATCAGCATCTGATTGTTCAGAATGTATAGTTCGGACCATATGCAAACTGCTAGCTCCGGTGTTTTCAATGGTATTTACATCAATATCACTGACAGATGAGGTATCAGATAGGTTGCACATTACTTGACTGCTACCAGAATTGTCTTTTCTAGAAAAGAATCCTTCCCTGTTCAGAAGTCAAGTCAATGTCATTAGCATAGAGCATTGAATAAAACAATATATTGAAGGAGGGAGGAAAAAGGAGCAGTAGCTTTAAGTGGAAAAGCAACAAACCACAGCTACATTGCATTTGATTAAATAAAAAAGGTACAGAAGATTCATACTGAGGACAAGGTGAAAAAAGAGAGGGGGGGGGGGGGGGGGGGGGGGGTGACATGTCATTGTCATTAATTCAAAATAACCATGAAGTGGTTGTCGTCAACCACCAATCTGTCATTTCCTATCAAAATACACTAAAAAATATACTTCATGTATAGTATTATTTTATTTCTCAAATAAAACCTCCTTCCAACCAACTAAAAAAATAGGTGGAAGCAAGTGAAACTTTCATAATTTATGAGAATACCTAGATTAAATAAACTATTATTGCAATTTTGATGATAAAAAGATTCACCTTCATTTCAATGATTTAATGTCAGAGGATGTTTTACAATTGTGTTAATATGTTTCAGATGGCACCATTATCTCATTACAATTTTTTTGTTTGAGTTTAATTTATTAAAAACATGTTTATAATAGCAGAAGTTAAATCTTCTGAGTATCAAATTGAAGTGACCAGATGATTGAACAAAAAATTATAACAGATGTGTTTTAATATGCCCTTATATTTTAGGTTAGAGACCGAAAAAGAAATATCTAAGAATAAACTCATTAGACATTGAAAGGATGGATAGCAATAGGTTAACATAGCATAAATTCAGTACATGCCAACTACAAGGATCCAAAAATAGCGGAGAAAGTCTGCAGAAGATGTTAAACGTATTTAAGGGAAAGACAGAAATTGGGAAAGCCAAAAAGTCGCAAATTATAAAGTTGTAAGAGAAAGAAAGAAATCCAGTAGAGTTCACATCAAAACAAAATTAAAAGTTTCTTCTCAACTTAATAACATTATAAACATACCTTAGACCTGATACAGTCTGTTTTTTCCTCAATAAGCCTAATTCACTTTCCGCAATGGAAAAGGACCTGTTATTATCAACTGATCTGTCATTTCTCAAGAACCTTCCTCTGAGCAATGCCTGAAAATATTTTAACAAACAAACATCAATTGCATGAGCAAAGCATAGATTCAAATGAAATCCTAGATTTTAAACTTTGTTTGAATGGATAGATGGTATTTTCCGTTTTCTTCTCTCTGGGTTTTAAAGTTCCCATATTTTTATTTCAGATTCTGGCGAAGAGCTTTCCTAATTCCTATATACAAAACACAGTACAATTCTTTGTCTACTATGCCTACAGATAAATTGTTGCACTTTAAGTTCCCCTACAAATTGAGATTATAAAATTAAAACTTAAGTGTTTACTTACAGGTAATTTCTAACTCAACTAATACAAATGATTTATTGATTAACAAAAAAATGGTCCAACTTCCAAATTTATAGTACATGAAAAGTGAAGAGATATGACCCAAAAGATATAAATTAGTTACAGGACAAACCTGGATGCGATTGCGATGGGGGAAATGAGAAACGGCCCGATGGTCCAACAATTCCTGAACTTCTCTCTGTCTTTCCATCTCAGCCTTCTTAAGCATATCAAGTAGAACTTGTCGGCCACATAATTTGCGGATTCCCCTTCGTGTATGCTCAGGTTGGCCCTCATTCTGATTAACAACAAACCCATCACGTACACTTTCAACTTGGGTACCAATTACAGAAGACCGTTCTTCCTTATTATCCCCAGAAGAAACAGCGCTCTGCTGGCCACTTGTTTGTACCAAGTCCCTCGTGACACTCACCCTTTCCTGCTCAACTTCCTCAAGCCATTCTCCCCTTGAGCCACTATTTCCTCGGTAAATATTTGATGCATGATCCCTATCACCACTAATCTTCCACTCCCTGAAAATCTGCCTCACTCTTTCCCTTTCAACTTCTCCTAAATCATGAGAGTTTTCAGAACTAGGATTGTTTAATTCCTCCTGTTCATCATGTGACTCACCCTGACTTTGTAACTGTGAATATATTTCAGATTCATTCTCCCCCAGATCTGCATCTCCTATCATATGCCCTTCTCTTTGACGGATATCAGGCATATTTTCCTGAGATTGGTCCGGAACCAACTCATCACTTCTTTCTTGAAGCAACGTTTCTCCAGATCCTCCTTGAACTTGACTCCCCGCACGCTCATCTTCAATCTCTCGCCATATTTGCAAGATCGAAGATGGCTGAGAGCTTCCTCTCTCTCCATCTCCTCGCCTCCCGGGTGACTGAGAAGGGGAGTCCCTAAGGAAAGTAGAGTCAATCACAGCCACACTGTGCACACCAGCAATAGTCATTTCTAATTTAGTTTTTTAACCACCATACAAAATCTTTTCATGTTTAACCCATCTGATTCAAATGTACTAAAATTTGCATAGCCGGAAGCGGAGAAAATCAGAGATTCAAGAATCAGGTCAATTTACATCTCCATGGATTTGAATCATATTCAGCATTAGCATTTTCTCTCCTACCTAATGTGAAGCAATCTTCAAATTACAAACTCAGTCCCTTCAAGGAAAGGAATTACAAAAAATGGAAATTTCTAAATTCCCAATAGAATCAATTACTGCTAACTCTACCTAGCCTGCCAAAATAGAGGAAAAACAAATTATTCAGTTTATTCAAACAAATAAAATCAAACCAAAAATATAATCTCTATAATAATCTAAGATATTTCAAAATTCAATTATCACCATTTCAATTCGCTCACACAAAATCCAGAAATCGAATTCCACCGCCACCACAAACAAAAAACACAAAAACCAAAACGGCACAGAAATAGGCGTTTCAAATTACTCGATTTTCCGATAACAAAGAAAAAACGTAGAAATCAAAAAACAAATCCAAGGTAACCAACAACACTTTAAAGTAACCGATTAAAATATAAGCGTGAGAATGAGTGTTAATCATGAAAAAGAAAAATACCAATGAAGTTACCTCTGCTTTTGATTTTGAAGTAAAGAAAAAGAAAAAACCTTTATCTGTGATTATGAATCAGATTCTGAGAGTGACGCAAAGAAAATGGAAAAGACAACATTGAGAGCCAACGACAAAATATCAATTGTGTAAGAATGTGAGATTAAGCTATAGGGTCAAAAGTGCAAAATAACAAAACTTGTGGTACTAAAAAATGAATTAGTGAATAAACTATATTATTTGTTAATGAGTCCTTTTAAAATAGGATATTTCTCTTAGCCCCTTTTTTTGTGTGAAGGAAAGAGTAATTAATATTACTTTACTTTTGAGGTGTGTTTTCTCTCATCATCATTATTACTTTAATTACTTCAAAAGTTGGTAAATTTCAAAGGATTAGGAGGTGAGGTGGCCTATACCTACCATCAAGTGCATTTCACCTAATACAACCCATCTTTAAAAATAATATAAATATTTCACAAACTATTTTTTTATGTAGAAATAAGATATATTTTTTAGGAGGAAAAAATATATGTAGTGATAATGTAATATATTTTACTTTGTTATCATCTACTATTTATAATTGATTATTATTGACTTTTTAAATATAAATAAAATAAATGAATGGTGAATAGTGTATTAAATATATATATTTTTATAGTACCAATGCATAGATATTAATAAAAAGATAAAAAGAAAGAATAAGTCAAATAGAGTGGAATATGTAAGGAAATGGCCTAATGTGTAAAAGATAAATAAAGGAAAAAGGTATAATAAGTTATATAAAGCAAATAATATGATGTGATTAGAAGAGTGGTTAGAAATAAATAATATGTAATATATTAATAAGAGAGACTTTCATACCGATACAAAATGAGTAAAAAAAATATTATTTATGTTTTTCTTTTTTGTAAGACAACAAATCTTTATTCGTTCCTAGGACCATATCTATTTCCTAACGAGTTTCTAATTTTAATTATATTTTTATATATTTTATAATAATTAATTTATAAAAATAATTTTTAATTAAATAATATGATAATTTTATAATTATATTCTGATAACTAAATTTTATTAGGAAGTAATAATAAAATAAACAAATATAATGTTAAATTAATAATAACTAAGTATAACATATTTAATTAAAGTATATACACAAGTACCAGCGGGACAGGTATCATGATACCGTTCCCACCTATAAGCTATTTTTGTGGTACCCATTGTGGGTACTTTGACGGATAGCCAGGTATTTTTGTCACTAGGAACACCTTGTTTAAGAACAAAAGCGTGACCAATATTTATATACTCTACAAGCTCCTTATCCTGCCTATATTAGCAGCTAATTAAGCGAGGGTAGGAAATGGAAAATAATAACATTGGCTGAGAAAGTGACAATATATGCCTTCTAGAAGTAATTCTATTTACATGATTCTATTTTTATTTTTATCATAAAGTTCAATATATATGCCATAGTTAACTATATATTGTCACTGTTATAGGAAGTGAAGCCAATGTAAGAAAATTCTTTTTCTTTTTTGGGTATAAATTCAATATATCAGTTGTACATTTTTTTCTATTGATTATTAGTGACGAGCTCTACATAGGTTGCACATTATTGAGAGATTTAATCTTATTATTTTAGGTAATATTTCCCTCTTCAATATTAAGCCCTGTCATGATATTGAGGTTAATAGTCAGCTTTTTGGGGTGGTCTTGGCAGTGGAGGACATGTTGGTGTATGTGTTGATAGACATAGTCATAGGGTTGTGGTTGATAGAGACATAATTAGGATTGGTTTTTTTGGACTTATACTTACATGGATGTTTGACTCACTACTTATGATTTTTCTCATTGTTCGCACAAGTGTTGATTTACAAGTATTGATATTTTCCTACAAAAATAATAATAGTCTTATACAAATTAGAGAAATGATAAATGTACTAATAGCGTAAAAAAATTTATATTATCAGTATATTATCTATTATAATATTTAATTATTATTGACTATTAAATAAAAGTAATATAAATGTGAAGTCTTTTCATAATTAGGTTATTCTATTATTTAATTATTTAAATAATTTTATCTTTTGATAATGTGAAGTTATTTTCATAATTAGGTTCTTTTAATTCATTTAAATTAAAAATATTACTTTTTATGTTTATAATAAAATAAAATATGAGATAACTTTATCTTAATTTGCCTCTATTATTACAAATGGCCCTTAACAAAGGGAAAATATTTTAAATTAAAAGAAAAGAAAAAATATAAGATAGAGAAAAATGTATACAGTAACAATATAAGAGTTTTATACATTGTCAATTCATTATCTACCATTAATTTTTAATCATCATTGATCTTGAGAACAAATATTACAAATGATATATAGATGATGTACTGACTGTGTATAAATATTTGTATTGTTAGTGCATGGATATTAAATTTTGTAATTAATTTAAAATCTTATTTTATATATTTATTAATTTACTATAAATTTTATAATACTTATCATCAATCCCTTTACTCTAGGCCTTTATGTTCAATATAATGGAAATTCATGATATGCACCATCATACACTTTCATGAAACGAATATGTTATTTTTAATATATTATTTGTTTTTACTTTGATGTTTGTGATCATGATGGGGTCAGTTAGGGTTTATACTATTCAATTTTTGGGGCTAAAATGGATTTGGATCCTCTCCAATACTAGAGGATCCAATACTGAAATATGAGATCTACATTGATTTTATGATTCATATATTTTTTATTTGAAAATAATTTAAAATTTGTATTGTTAATTTTTTTAAGTCATATGTTTCAATCTCCTCCCATAACCGAGAGGATCTAGTTTCGGTTAAAATATATAATATCCTGGTTAAGAGGCTTTTTCTAACATTTATGCCAATAGTGAATAGTAAATGTCTATATATATTCTCTCTCCATAAGATATTCTTTTTCCCACAATTGTTTATATGAAAATAAACTAAAACCATGTAATAGAAAACATTAGACTGATACTATATAATTGATGGATTTCTATATTTTGTATCATTTTTATACTTACGGGAGTGGTATATAATCATGTTTCAACTTTCAAAGAACGTGTTATTTCATAGAGAGTAAGCTATGAGTTAATATTTGTATACTCAACATTGTCTCATGATAAAGTGAATATGTTATTTTAATGTATTGTTTATGTTCTCTTTTTGATGTATGTGAGTATAATTATGTAGGGTTAATGTTGTTGTTTAATATTGTGGCTAAAATGCACAATATAAATGTTTGGTGTACAAGTTTTTTCTTTAACTTTTTTTAAAGCAAAACTTTTTTAAAACTAACCCTCCACGATTAGTCTATTATTAACATATTACTCTTCCCACTTTTAATATCTCATTTGTATCCCAATTTAATGAAAAATAACACC
The DNA here is from genome assembly GCA_009771035.1 of Lupinus albus. Classification (NCBI taxonomy): domain Eukaryota; kingdom Viridiplantae; phylum Streptophyta; class Magnoliopsida; order Fabales; family Fabaceae; genus Lupinus; species Lupinus albus. The sequence continues at coordinate 1,396,669 of CM020022.1, read as the reverse complement.
TATTTAAAAAAATCTTATAAATAAAAAGATAATTTTTTTATATTATTTAATGGAATGTGATTGTTTTCATACATGAAACCAATTTTTTTTTGAACATATGATACGTATTTCAACATATCTATCTTATATATACCAATACACTATTTTTTTTTGTATTAATGTGTGACAACAAGCGGGGACAATACAATAGAAAGCATCATTTTCATAATATATAATTATTGCATTCCTATTATATGCAACAATTTTGTATTTTGATAATAATTTATTATTATTTCTTCGTTTTTAGAACTATGTACCATTTCAAAAAGACTTGGTTATGTGATTAATATATTGGAAATTCTTTGCAAGATAGTATCATATTATACACTTCTATAAAATAATAAATTTAATATCAATGGATTGTCAATAATGTTTTATACATGTATAATACATTAATCCCAAAGAATTGATATTATTTCCAATCCATCATTTACGTTCTTTTGATGTGAATGAGTGGAATGAGATCCATGTAAGGTTAGAGTTCATAGTGTATAGTTTGGGGATTGAAATGCCTAAAATAACACTTTGTAAGTATATGAATTTGATATTCTATTATGGTATTATTCATATTGATTTATTATCGATTTTTTAAACAAAAATAATAGAAATGAATGATTGGTAATATAGTGAGTATGTATAAATCACAATGCATAAATATTATAATATTCTTTTAATTTTTATACATCTAACCCTCCCCAATCATGTAGAGTTGTGATAAAAGTAGCAACACCTGGCTAGCGATTTGCATTTTATCATAGTTGGCATAACACTATTTTAAGAAAATTGCATTTTATTGGCAAGTATTTAGATGCATGTTATAATCATTAGAAATCACCGTAAAAATGTTTGTCTAGTAATGCAAGATCTCTCAATAAAAATTCGATTCCCATAAGCGATATTTGTTGGAAGGGACATCTACGTATATGAAATTAATCATTCTAAAAGGGTAAAGAAAAATTATTGGTAGTACCAAAAATATGTATTATCTCTCTTCTCTCGTCCCTTTATTTATGTGTGTATATATACTGTATATTATTATTGAAAGAAGTTAGATTTTAAATGAAACAACGGTTTCATTCAAAAATAAGAAAATACAGAAAACAGAGGAGGGCCAATGGAAAAAGAAAAGAAAACGAATTGCCAGAGAAGGGACAGTTTGGGCATTACAAAAAAGGAAATACCCTCTCCTTCTTCTTCTTCCTCTTCTTCTTCTTCTTCCTCCTCTTCTTCTTCTTCCTCTTCTTCTTCTTCTTCTTCTTCTTCTTCTTCAAGGAAACTCACCAAAACCTTTCTCTTCAATTCCTTTTTTATTTTACTCCTAAATTCACTTCTCTTATTTCCCTTTCTATATTTGTTTCTTCAATTTTAACCTTCAATCTTTTGTAATGGCGAAAGGTACGGATTCTGATGAGTTTTTATTGCTTTTTAGGGCTCGTGTTGGTCTCAAAAGGGAATTTCAATTTGCAATGAAGGCTCAATCAGAGATCTGTGGTGCTGTTTCTCTCGGTCGAACCCGGGCTAGTAAAACCAACCCGGACCAGGTTCCGGTTCAACTCTCTCCTTCTCCTAAACGGTCCAAGAAAATCGGTTCCTTTAAGGATTTTGAGGACCATGATGATGTGGTTAGCGAAGAAGATGCTAAGAGTGATGTATTGGATCTTACTAGCGATGATGAACCGAATAATCATGTTGGGGAATCCAAATTGGAGGCTGGAGATGCAATGTTAGAGGAATCGAAGAATGTTGTGATTGAAAGTGTGGAATTGCTGAAGAATGAGACTTTGAAGGAAGGGGTTGTGTGTGAAATTTCGCAGTCTGTGTTTGATAATGGGGTCAAAGAGGAAGAAATTGGTGTATACACTGATATGATGCTGATTTCAGTTAATGGCTATGGTGATAAGCCATTCACGCAATCGGTATTGAAGCAAAACTGTGACGAATCGAAGGTTATGAGTAATGAGGTGGTTGGAGTTGATGATAATGTTATAATGGAAACAACTCCATTGTTCATTTGTAAAAAGGAACTGAAGAGTGATATAGGGGGGAGTGAAATTATAGATGAAGAACAAATGAACGAAGTGGAGCATATGGTTTTGCAGGTGTTGGAGAAGGGAGTAATTGATACTCCAGAGGTTCATGCTGCTAATGGAACAACCCTGATTTTGGTTAATGGTTTATCTGATAAGGTGAAAGAAATGGCTGTGGAGAAGGCCGTAAGACGGTTCACGCGGTCTGCGTTGAAGCCATCATGTGATGAAACAAATGTCATAACTTATGGGGAAAATGTTATTGACAGAGCAGTTGAAATGGATGATAATGTTAGAAGGGAAGCAGAAAATGTCACAATAGTTACCACCCCAATTCTAACAAAGACACCTCGGAGCAGTGCCTTCAAGAAGTTCCCTAGCAAGCTAAAGGACCTTATAGCCACAGGGGTTCTTGAGGGTTTGTCAGTGAAGTATATCAGGGGTTCAAAGGTATTATTTGATTTTTTTTTCTTATTTATAGTTCTTTAGACATTAGAGTATTGATGTTTAGGAATTTTTGCTTTGAGTTGTGAGTGTGATGCACTTGAGAAATTTGTAGGCACGGAAACCTGGAGAAAAAGGGCTTGTAGGTATGATAAGTGGCTCTGGGATTTTGTGCCATTGTGAGACTTGTAAGGGCGTTGAGGCAAGTTAAATGAAAATATGTTCATGTTTAAAAAAGTTAAATCTCATAGTCTAGTAATGTGATTTTTCTCATTGGGTTCTTGTTGAAAGTAGGTTGTTACACCCTCCGTGTTTGAGCTGCATGCTGGTAGTGCAAACAAACGTCCCCCAGAGTATATTTATCTTGATAATGGGAATACTCTCCGTGATGTCATGAATGCCTGTTTGGGTCCGTTGGATACCTTGGATGTAGCGGTTCAAAAGGTCCTTGGTGGCTTCACTATGAAGAAATCTACTATCTGTTTGAACTGTAGAGGTTTGAATTGCATATTTTTTATTTCATACCCCTCTTCCCATTTGTTTGCAACTTTGCATCTTTGGCAACCTACCAAGTTAGAGTAATGAATTGCAGTGCGTATTTCTGAAGCTGGCAAGGGTTTGTCGAAACTACTATGTGATTCATGTTTGGAGTTGAAGGACTCTCAACGTATTTCCTTTCAAACACCTGCTAAAAGCAATACAAGTTTTTCAGTAGCTGTTCAAACACCTGCCGTAAGCAGTACAAGTGTTTTATTAGCTGTTCAAACACCTGCCATAAGCAATGCAAGTGTTCCAGTACCTGTTCAAACACCTGCCATGAGCCATGCAAGTGTTCCAGTAGCTGTTCTAACACCTGCACCTTCCATAAGCAATATAAGTGTTCTGGTAGCTGTTCAGTCCAGGTATCTTCCGTGTTTGTTTTATAATCTTAATTATCACATCATGATGCATTTGTAAGAATTTAAGATAAGGACATTCCTCATTAAGATCACTTTTGCCTTCGTTCAAATTTATGCCAAATCTTTGCATTTCCTTTTTAAGTTTTGTCAACCATTCCAATTTCCTTGTTTTTTTACCAACGTTAAAAACTCAGATATATATCCATAATAGGTTCTTATTTTGTATTTGTTGGATAGTTTTTTATATGCTCATATTTGAGTACTCATATAACACATGCACATTCCAACTACTCTTCAGGCCACCAGAACCAGCTGTGGTTCCAAGGTCATTAAACAATGGGATGAAGCACACAACATCTTGTGGCAAGAGTCAGGGAAAGCTAACCAGAAAGTAAGTATGTCTGTAAAGCACATATGGAAAAATTGATTCAGTTAGAATTTGAAGTTAATTTAGTACTATATATGTGTGTATTAATGTATCAGACTTCGGTCTTATCTGGGATTTCATTTTCACCTATTTTATTAAAAAAAAATTGACAGGGATCTAAGGTTGCATAAGTTGGTATTTGAAGAGAATGTATTGAAAGATGGAACAAAACTAAGCTATCATGCTCATGGAAAGGTAACATTGATCAAGATAGTTGTGTTTGACCTACTTTATAATTTCTTTTGTTTGAGTATGCTTTTGTTGTGTGGGCAGCCAGTATTGCTTGGTTACAAACGAGGATGTGGAATTTATTGTACATGCTGCAGGAGAGAGGTGCTTTTCCTAATGTCATATATTGTGCCACATATTATGCCTTGTCTAGATATTTGACTACTGCAATTTGTTATAAAAAATTGGATGAGCAGATCAGTGCCTCTCAGTTTGAAGCACATGCTGGTTGGGCATCTCGACGCAAGCCGTGAGTTTTTGTTTAAATTGTTTTATATGATGTACTGTTTATTTGCTTTGCATTAAATGGCTAATCTGGCAAAATGATTTAACTTTTTTCTATGTAATCCTTTTGTCATTCCTTTTTTCCTTTTTTTTTAATTTTCTATTCTACAAGGCCCATATGATGTTGCTCCCATGAATTAAAGTGTGGTGCTTTGTAAAATTGACCAACATTAAGTAATTGTATTGCAGTTACCTGCACATATACACACCTGAAGGAGTCTCACTTCATGACTTGTCCATCACTTTATTGAAAGAAAGGAGGTTTTCTATCAGTGAAAATGATGATCTCTGCAGCATATGCCAAGATGGAGGGGATCTATTGTGTTGTGATGGGTGCCCAAGAGCTTTTCATATAGGTTAATTGTTGTTTGCATTTTGCTGTTAAACTTATTCTAAGCTGAGGAATGTGTTGCTGTGCCCTATCTTGCAAGTGCTTGATAGTACTTTATTACACATAACACATAGCTGGGTAACTTTTGACAACCTCTGTTACCCGTCTAGAAAAGAAATAAAGATCTAAGACCAGAATACAGCCCTGTCTGAAACATTAAATGAAGGGGAACAATTAGGGGTGTAAACTGAGTCAAGCCCAGCACTTGAAACTGAAGCTTGACTTGTTAAAAAAGAGACCCCTCAAGTTTGGCTCATTTATTTAAAAGAACCAAATTTGCAGCTTGATCCTGACTTGTTTAAAAAATATGAAGCTTGAGCTTGGGGTGTTTACTTTATGGCATGATCATTTTATCAATTCTCTGAGCTATTTTTAATTTTTTAATTTTGTATTATTTAGCAGACATCCTTATGCTAGAAGGTTAAGCAAAAATAGAATTAATAGCTTTTTTGGTATTCATAACCTATAACAATATTTCAACGTTCTGCCATTACCAATAAGAAATTCTATAACAAAATTTAATGATCTAAATAAAGTTAAACATATTTCAGATGGAGCTTGGCTCTAATTCAAGGTTGAGCTTGTTATTTATTTAGGTAAATAGACAGGCATGATCAAACATTTAACGAGTTGAGAGTTCAAATAGTTCATGAATGTCTGAACTTATTTTTTGGGTGAAGGTTTCTAAATGTGAAATCATTAACTGCAAACAAGACTTATTAGATGTTTGTGAGTACATTTGATTCTTTCACATGGTTCCTAGGTAGTGAGGTGGATTTTTAATGGTGGTTATTTTGCTAAAAAGAATGTTTCTGTGTCATCAATAGTTTTGTGCCTATAACTGAAATTTTCCTGGTTGATTTCATGATTCCTTTTCCAAATAAAGACATTGTCTGCTTCCCTGCAACTTGAACTCGGAGATGGTGTTGTATGTCTACTCTCACTGTTTTCTATTTGTCAATTTCAGATTGTGTTCCTCTACCATGCATTCCCAGTGGTACTTGGTATTGTAAGTATTGCCAGAATAATTTCCAAATGGACAAACATGGGGAGCGTAACGGGAATGCTGTGGACCGAAGATGCATTCGTGTTGTCAAAAGTGTAGAGGTTGATCATGGTGGATGTGCTTTGTGCAGGTACTAAACTGTTATGTGTTTTAGCAAGTTTTATGATAATCTGTGTGTAATTTCTTCTTAATCTTCTCTGCTTTCGACTCGAATCTCATGTTACTCCCCTTTCTCTTCATTTTTGGAAAGTTTCTTTAGATTTGCTTTTATATGCTATCTCTAAGACTTTTATCCCCAGCCTCCTAATGCTAGATTGTAATGTACAGAGGTCATTTTTTCAGCAGGAGCTTTGGTCCCCGGACAGTGATTATTTGTGATCAGGTATTGCCAAATGTTAACTATACACTGTGAAGTCTTAATATTTAGGTATTTTTTATTTCTAGATAATTTTTCAAAAGTATTATTATTTAAAGCACGAATTGATGTGTTGTTGCAGTGTGAAAAGGAATACCATGTTGGGTGTTTGAAGGATCATAACATGCAGAACCTAGAGGTACCATAATTTCTTTTGACATCTGATTGATTTTTTGTTCCTTAAGTTTTTTTAATGCATACATTTGTTGACGGGGGCTATTTACCAGGAATTGCCTGAAGGAAATTGGTTTTGTGGCACAAGTTGCAATCAGATCCATTCTACTCTAATGAATTTGGTGGTTGGTGAGAAGGATCTTCCAGTTCCAGATTCTCTTCTAAATTTGATTAAAAAGAAGCATGAAGAAAAAGGTAAAGAAACTGAGGGTGGTGGTCTTGATATTAAATGGAGGGTTTTGAATTGGAAGTTAGCTGCCTCTGATGAAACTAGGAAGTTGCTTTCGAAGGCAGTTGCCATCTTCCATGTGAGTATATTAATGTATCTATTGTTATATGCGTAGCTTGAGGGATGTACTCTTCTCATTCAGAATTGGATTATTTTGTTTTCCAGGAACGGTTTGATCCTATAGTTGATTCTTCTTCTGGGCGTGATTTCATTCCAGCAATGCTTTATGGGTAGGCAAAGCATTGTTTACTTCATTTTGTGCTCTTTTTCCCCCTTCTTTTGATGTCTATGGGTTGGAATGAATTTTCCATTTTGTTGATTTGATTTCCACAGAAGGAACATCAAGGGTCAAGATTTTGGTGGAATGTACTGTGCAGTGCTCAGTGTCAAGTAAGAATGAGGGTCAATTTTTTACCCCTCTTAAGTGCATATGTAGTGTGGCAGTATACCTTATTCTGTTTTTGGATTTTTGTTGTTTTGCAGCGAAGTGGTCGTTTCTGCTGGAGTATTTCGTATCTTTGGGCCAGATGTAGCAGAGCTTCCATTAGTAGCGACAATTGGAGAATGCCAAGGACAGGTTATTTGATTTATCTACTTAGTGGAAAAATATACCCCACACTATTGCTTGTAAATTTGATGAATTGTTTAAAAATAAAGCAATGTGAATTTCAGTAAATATTCTGACTGAAAACTATAATTGTTTTATTTAGGGCTACTTTCAGTGCCTGTTTAGTTGCATTGAGGGTTTACTTGGATCTTCAAATGCAAGGCAACTTGTCCTACCTGCTGCTGAGGAAGCTGAATCAATATGGACCAATAAATTTGGATTTACCAAGCTAAGCCAAGAAGAGGTGTGTAACTGCAAATGTTGTTTGCTTTTTACAGTTTCATTTGTTACTATCCATGAGACTAACTTTCATCTTCACTACAGATCAACAATCTTAGGAAATTTTATCAGATTATGGTATTTCAAGGGACCTCATTGCTACAGAAGCCTGTTCCTGCTGCACTTTGAAGTACTTTTGTCCTTGAAACTGTATAGTGCTGCGGGTATGCTTTGCACTTAGCTGTTTTTCTTGTGGGTTGTTTTGTTGGGTGCATATCAGACTTTTATATTTATGTATAGGGATGTGCCTTTTTGGTGTACAAAAAATCAGACAATGACTTGTAGCAAAGAAATGAAAGGAGGATGGACAGGGTTGATAATAGGGGAAACTAGGACACAAGTATTTTGAGAATGTGCCATGTTTTGTTAAACTAAGTGATAAAATGACTCAAAAGTGGATGGATAATATAGGATAGTTTATGACTCAACAACCAAGTATTCTTTCTCAACCAAGTTATTATTGGCTTTCTACAAATATTCTTTTTTGAACAAAGCCTTTTCAAGCTCATGACATAAATTAATGAAACTATTGCAAATTTCACAATCAAAGTGTGAACATATAGTAAGGATAGCAATTTGTTTTCTTCTTTCCCAAAATTAGTTGAGCTAGAAGGAAGATAAAACTTCTTTTTCCAAATCAAGCTTGTATTTTGAAGTGCATCTAATTGGGCAAATTTACAGGAAGGGTGCACTTTGATTATAAATTTATAGTTTTAGTGCACATTTTTTAAAATTACCATTTTGGTGTATTTTTAATAAAATCGTCTCCCATATGTGAGTTTTACTTTTTTTTTTCTCTTTACTCTTTCCAAAAACTTTTCATTTTTATTTTTTCCATTTCCTCTCTCCAAAAACTCCTCCCCTATAGAAGTTTTTCATTTTTATTTTCTTTATCCTCACCCCTAAATCGGCTCCCCGGATGGAGTTTTTAATATTTTTTCGTGAGTTTTTCATCTTATTGGGGAGTTTTTAATATTTATTTTTCTCTTTTTCCCCTAAATCGGCTCCTAGGGAGAGTTTTTGATTTTTTTTATCCGAAGAGTTTTTGAATTTTTTTTAGGTTTTCAAATGAGATAGGAGTTTATGTTTGGTAAAACACTTTTATTCTTTTTAAAAAATTCTATAAAACTATACATATTATGGTTTTAGAAAATGAATAACAGAAACAAAAGAGAGATACAGCTTTATAATTTTTTTTTGAAAAGGATGAAACTGTAGTGTTATACCAAACATAAACTCTTATCTCATTTGAAAACTTAAAAAAACAAAAACTCCCCCTAGGAGTCAATTTAGGGGGAGAAAGAGAAAAATATATATTAAAAACTCCCCAATTAAAATGAAAAATTCTCATATGGGAGGAGTTTTTGGAGGGAAAAAATATTAAAAACTCCCCCAGGGCCGATTTAAAGAAAATAAAAATGAAAAACTCTGATGGAGAAGGAGTTTTTGGAGAGAGTGTAAAAAAAGTAAAAATGAAAAAACTTCAATGAGAGAAGATTTTGGAGAGAGGAAAGAGAAAAAAAAGTAAAACTCTCATATGGGAGACGATTTTAGTACTATAAATTTACCGTTTTAGTGCATCTTTCTTAAAAATTACCATTTTGGTGTATTTTTAATAAAATCGTCTCCCATATGGGAGTTTTACTTTTTATTTTCTCTTTCCTCTTTCCAAAAACTCTCAGTATAGGAGTTTTTCATTTTTATTTTTTTTCCACTTCAGCTTTTATATCTATTTTCATCTGCAAAATTTTATAAATAGGTTCTGAAATGAAGATGTTGCAAAGGAAATGGTCTTTGTTCGACATGTTTGTCTTTTTGTGGAAATCAACTTCATTTTTGAATGAGTTGTTTGCCCTTGCTCTTTTTCTAATCTTGGATGCATAGTGTCTACAACCCCTTTTAGTTTGAACGTTATTGAAATTGTCCATTCTAAAAAAAATCTTCTTTCATTAGAATATCTTCCATAGCTGGACTTGATAATCTTTTAAGGCTTCTTCAGTGAAATGTTTTGGTTATCAGACATATAGATTTGTCCTTGGTTGACTCTTTATTAGTCAGATAAATGAATTTTTGCATACATGAAAGATGATATATTCTCTTACTAAATTCTCATACTAATCTTCTATGTATAAGAAAGTGACATATGTTACTTGTAAACCAATTACTAATAAATAAAAATTAACATATATCAATTTTTTGTGAATATGTGGATTAGTAGGAGAATTTAATAAAATAATATAACATTACTCTTGAGACATATCAAACACTGATATGGACTAAGGGTATCCTCACCTTTTAGGTAATGAATTAATCACTTTTGGGTAATGAATTAATTACTTTTAGGGTGTATGGTCGTCGCTTCCAAGAATCGAACATTGACCTTTATCAATGTTATGTAAATACAATAACATAGGTTTATGAGAAGATAAAAGTAGTGTGTTATTATTCAAAAAAAAACAAATTAGGGAGGTATCGTGAAAATAAAATTAGATATTCATTACAACAATATCATCATTATATAGCACATATCAAACAGTAGATAAGAATCTATTATCTGCATAGAAGAAGAAATCGAAGAAGAACGTTGAAACTTACGAGATTTACCCTGATATAAGGATTTCAAGCAAAGCGATATGAATAATGAATAGTTTCATAAACGATATATTCCAGAAATTGGCTGAGGAATCTTCTGGTCTTGCAAGGTATAACAAGAAACCTACTATTACTTCTACGGAGATTCAAACCGCTGTGAGATTGGTTCTCCCTGGTGATCTTGCTAAGCATGATGTTTCTGAGGGATGATGTTTCTCAGGGAGTCATAAGGTAATCAAGCGGTAAGGGTGAAAGACTTAAAGAGTGAAGTGATAAGGATGTTGATGGTTCAAATCTCACGAAGGAACAAATGTTGTTAGTTGTTACTAAGTTCACTACCTCTTAATGGTTTTGTCATTTTTAGTATTCCAAATTGGTTTATTACTTGTAATGACTGAAACTAGTTGTTGTTCTGGATTTAAATTAAATTGTGGTTTTTTCACAAATTATTGAATTATGGATTGAATTCTTTGAACAAAAAAATGTTGTTAATTTTCATGAAGAAATACTTTTTCCCAAATTGAAGACCATATTTGAGAGGGGCAAATAAGTTGATAACAATAAGAAAAAATAACATCTTCTAACACTTTTATTTTATTGTTTATACAAATGTAAAAATAATGATTTGAATTGTAAAACCTGTATGATGGTGACTCCTATTGACTTAGTTTATTCAATCCAATCCAATTATTTGGCATAATGAACTCACTTTTCCAATGTTATTTTGTTTTTTGATTTTAGAGACAAAATAAAAATAAAAATAAAAATAAAAATAAAAATAAAAATGTTGCTGCCCAGGATCGAACTGGGGACCTGCAGTGTGTAAGACTGACGTGATAACCACTACACCACAGCAACTTATTGTTAGTCAATTGTTATAAATCTTTAATGGAGTAAAACATAAGATTTGTTTTTCTAGGAGCATTTTTTATTGAATAATATAAATAATCAACAGCATAAAAAATACATACATTTATAAAAGAACATCTATGTTCAAACAATTATTTTAGTTATATATATAATATACCTTGATATCCAACTATATATATATATATATATATACATACGGGTAACACTTTAAGTACCCCATTGAATATTGAATGTGTTATGCTACCCAAATGCGAGACTAAAGCATTGCATATTTTTTAAGGTTCAATGTCGTCCACAATGATTTTTACTCTATCAGATAACAACCCATTCCATGATATTACTATCAATTAAAGTATCGATCGTTAAAACTTAAATATATGATAAAAGTCCAACCAAAAGATTTGTTTTTTTAGGTAAGAGAACCTAATAAGTTAACTAATATTTAGTTTGCTATGATGTTAAATGTGTCATCTTCACTTTTAAGCTTTTACAAGTAACTCCTGTTTCAATACATTGTATTATTCATGCTTATCTTTCTAGTTCACGTTTAACAATAGGTTTCAATAGTTTGGAGGTGGGATTTATCACACTAGAAGGCATTTTATTTTTAAATGGTTGTTACTTTCAGAAATTAGGTTGAGGTGAGAGATGATAAATTAGGTTGTTGCTTAACCTTGAGGATCAATTATCCCACTTTTTATGTCTCGTTGTATCTCATTGAAAGTTGTCACCTACTTAAAAAGAAAAAGAAAAGTACATAAAATAACATTTTTATATTATTTGATATGATATACTTAACTTGAGACACATGGACATGAGATTCTAGGGACAGAAGATCCTAATTTATTGCTTAGACCTTCCTGTCATCCTTAGCTTTAAGCTCGTACAAGTAACTTATGTTTCAATGGATCGTTGTATTCTTCAAACTTTTTGTTTCTAGTTAAATAATTAAGCTGTCTATTCAAACTTTAAATTTTAAAAAAGAAAAATAAAGCTGCCTCATGAGACCATTCCAAAACAAATATTCAAAGCTAAATAATTTACATGCTAATTACCATTAATAAACTAAAAACACTTGCTAAAGCATTCCAAAACTTAGATAATCCACATATGCTAGTTACTAATAATAAACCAAAAACAAAACAAATGTATAGATAATTACAAATAATTGTAAATTAAAATAAAGCTAAATAATTTACATTGATCATTAGTCATCAAATAATTAATATAATTCCTTCACCCCTTCATCCAATCCTCCTCTAGTGCTGGAAGGTTAAGATCAATTTTAAGAACATTGCATGGCTTAATTTCTAAGGTGTTGTTGGTGGCATAAGCTTCAAAACTTGTGTCACTACCACTATTGTTCACTACATGAGTACTAGGATTTTTAGATGTCCTATGCTTCCTCATGTGACCACCTAAGGCTTGTCCAGAAGTGAATTTTGCCCCACAAATGTAACATTCATGAATTTTGGATTTGTTTCCATGGAAAAAATTATTCTTACCACAACCCAATTGGTGAAGAGATATTGGAATTTGAGAATTATTTTTGAAATCGATTTGCTTTGATTCTTCAAACTCAAAACTTATCGGTGAGAATAACGACAATGATGATGGTAATAATGATTTCTTTTCCTCTAGATTCATCTCGAGCTTCTTGTGGCTAGCCCTGTGGCCACCGAGTGCCTGAAATGATGAGAATATTTTGTTGCATGTTTTGCACTCATAGTTATAAGAACCATTCTTTCTTGCAATTTCAATTGTGGCCGCAGTTGTAGTCGTAATATTTGTAGTTGCGGCTAAAGTTGTGGTCCATGTGATATTTTTGTTACTACCACTACCACCTTCTTCATTCCCTTCTCTTTTTCCTTGGGCCAATAAGATCAAGCAATTAGCCATGTCTTCCTCTTCTTTACCTACACTTTCAAAAGGGGTTGTGGGGGAAGAAAATGAGCATCTAGAAGTCATGGTGGTGGCAGCAACAACACAAGGGGACAAAGGCCTTTGCTTCATGGGGCATTTACCCTTAGCAACATGGTTGATATCTTTGTTATTATGACACAAACCCACAAGTTTCTCCTCTTTGCCAATGCTTCTATCCATGTTTTATTATCAAAGTAACTAAGAGAAAAAGAATATGAATAGTAGTAATAGGGTTTAATATGTTAGGCAAGGGAGAAGTAATATAATAGTAGTGGAGAGAAAGAAAAAAGACACCTATTTATATGAGAGAGAAGAAGAGTGTGTATGAGTGAGTTATATTTTTTGTCTATTTCTCAAGTCTAATGATCACAATTTTTAATTAAAATGTAATTTATTATTATAGTAAATAAATCATTGAAGGACTTCATTTACTTAAGAAATAGAGAGGATCTGAATTATAATATATATAACTAAGTAAATATGAGTCTTTCACATATTTTAACATAATATCAAAAGAAATAAGTTTGTATTGAAAATTGATCAATAACAATGTTTATGATTTTTTCATGCCACAACAATATCAATATCAATTCTTTCATATAAATTTAATTTGAATATAGGCTGTTGATATTCAAATAATAAATTTATATTTTCTTTTAATTATTTTTGCACAAGCACGTTGTTTCTTTTATTTTAAGCAAGTTTGGGCCAAACACATTATACTCACATAGTGTGTTTAGACTGCATGCAAATGATTCATCAATGATTAAACATGCTTTGTACTTTGCAATTAATGAGTAGTAACGTGTCAATAGTGTCTATCAATTAGGAGTGACCAATATTAATTAAAAAGTGTAATATCTATGCATTATTATTGTAAAGATTTATGCATAGTTAATATATCATTTATTATTTTTTTGTATTACTTTTTAAGAGTTAATGATAATTAAACATGAATGATAGATAATACATTGACAATGTATAAAACTCATACACTGTCAGGACATATTTTTTCCCACATAATTTGATTTTAGCTAAGGATGAAGTGTAAAAATCTACCTTGGTTTTGAATAGGTTTCACTATCTTTTTGTTAGACCATTATTTAGGCCAACTAAAAGGGACCCTTAACAACTTACATAAACCCATTAAAGCAAAGATTGCATGTTAAACGCATGCTACAACCTCATTCAATTCATTTTAAAAGAAATCTACTTTCTCTTTTTTCATACATAGACAAATATCTGGTTTGAACTTAGGCACGAATATCACATTTTATACCACACAATTCTACCAATTGGGTCGTATTTCGAGGACTTTAAAGTAATATATTGATCCAATTGAAGTGATTAAAGATATGATGGCTTTTCAATCAAACCCCTTTTCTTCTTAGCTTTTATTTATTTATATATAAAGTGGGAATAAGGTTGTGCATAGTATATATTAGGCAGTAAGTGAACAACCCAACAAGAAAAGAAAAGGACATAAGTAGCATGTGATTAAGTATAGGATTCGGTTAAGGACTCATGAGTGAGGAGGGTATATGTACCATACAAGTATATGACATCAACACTTTAATTAGGACGGTTCCTGCAATAATGAAAATGCTCCAGTCCCTTTTAATTCCTTAATTAGTTAGACTTAATCTTCTGCTTAAAGGCACTATAGGTTGCAGCTAATCTCTCTATGTTTTATTTTTTCAATTTTTGTTGGTTTCATCACCTTTTAGGTAAGAAGTTAATCTCTTTCGGGATGCGTGTCTACAATTAAACCATATAAGTGGTGCAACCATACAAAAATAGCTTATTTAAACTTTTACTAAGTCATTAAGTCACTAAGTCAGTAAGTCGGTCAATAAGTAAGTAAATCAGTAACTTATTTAGTAAGTTAGTCACTATGTAAGTCCGTAGGTGAGTAAGTAAGCGAGTAAGTTAGTCAGTAAGTCAATGAATAAGTAAGTAATTTAGTTAGTAAGTAAGTTAGTAAGTCCTTCACTAAGTAAATCAATAAGTTAGACAATAAGTAAGTCAATAAGAGAATTAGTAAGTCAACCAATAAGTGAGTCAATAAGTCAGTTCGTAAGTCATCCAATAAGTGAGTCAGTAAGTCAATAAGTAAGACAGTAAATGAGTAAGTCAATAAGTCAGTCAGTAAGTCCATCACTATCTCAATTAGTGTATCTGTCAAAAAGTAAGCTAGTCACTAAGTTAGTCAATAATTAAGTTAGTAAGTCAATGAGTAACTAAGTAAGTAAGTGAGTAACTCAATTAGGAAGCCAGTCATTAAGTCAATGAGTAAGTTGATAAGTAAACATTGTTAGTAAGTAAGTCAACAAGTTGGAAAGTAAGTCAGTCAATAAGTAATTGAGTAAGTAAGTCTATAAGTAAGTCATTACGTAAAACAGTAAGTCAGAGAGTTAGTGTATAAGTTAATAAGTTAGTCAGTAAGTCAACCACTAGGTCACTAAGTTGGTGACTAAGTGAGTAAGTCAGTCATTAAGTGAGTCAACAAGTCAGTCAATTAGTCTTTAAGTTAATAAATAAGTCAGTCAATAAGTAAGCCACTAAGTAAGTTAGTATGTAATTCAGTAAGTCAATGACTAACTGAGTAGTTTATTCACTAAGTTAGTCACTAAGTTTGTAAGTAACTAAGTAAGTCAGTCAATAAGTAAGTTAGTATGTAAGTCAGTAAGTAAGTCAATAAGTAAGTCAGCAAGTCAGTCAGTAAGTCAATGTGTAAGTGAGTAAGTAAATCAATAAGCTAGTCAGTCACCAATTAAGTAAGTAAGTAAGTAGGTCAGTAAGTCACATAGTAAGTAAGTTAGTAATTAGTCAATAAGTAAGTCAGTGAGCCAACCAGTAAGTTACTAAGTCAATAAGTAAGTAAGTTAGTAGGTAAGTAAGTTAGTAAGTGAGTTAGTAAGTCAGTCACTAAGTCAGTCAATTAGTCAACAAGCCAATCGATAAGCCAGTCAGTTAGTTAGTAAGTCTGTGAGTTAGTCAATTAGTCAATGAGTTAGTCGTTAATTCCGTTCGTGAGTTAGTCAGTAAGTGTGTTAGTGAGTTAGTCAGTTATTAAGTAAGTTTGTAAGTTAGTTAATAAGTCAAACAGTGTGTGAGACAATAACTCACTAAGTTAGCATGTTATTCAGTCAATATGAGAGTTAATTAGCAAGTCAACCTGTAACTCAGTCAGTACATCAATCAGTAAGTAATTAAGTCAGTAAGTTAGTAAGTCTGTCAGAAAGTGAACGAGTAAGTCACCTTGTAAGTCAGTTAGTAAGTTAATGAGCAAGTCAGTAATTAAGTAAGTAAGCCAAAACTTCAATCACAAAGTTAGTAATTCAGTCAGTAAGTCTGTCACTAAGACACTAAGTCAATCGCTAAATCAGTAAGTCAATTAGTAAGTCAATCAGTAAGTCAGTCAGTAAGTCAGTAAATGAGTCAATAAGTAAACCAATGAGTAAATCAATGAGTAAGTTAGTAAGTCAATAATTGGGTCAGTAAGTCAGCCAACCAGACATTCAGTAAGGCACTAAGTAAGTCAGTAATTAAAGTCAATAAGTTAGTTAGTCAAAAATTCAGTTAGTAAGTCAATGAGTAAGCGAATAAGTAAGTAAGTAAGTTAGTAAGTCAGTTAATAAGTAAGTCAATGAGTGAGTCAGTAAGTCAATGACTAAGTCACTAAGTTGATCAGTAAATCAGTTAAGTCAATAAGTAAGTGAGTAAGGTAGTTAGTAAGTCAGTAGTTCAATCAGTCAGTCACTAAGTTAATAAGTCAGTCTGTAAGTCGGTCTGTAAGTTATTTAGTAAGTCACTAAGTGAGTAAGTCAGTAAATCAATTAGTAAATTTGTTAGTGAGTATGTCAGTAAGTAAGTCACTAAATAAGTTAGTAAGTCAGTTTGTTAGTCAAAACTTAGCCAGTAAGTCAGTCGACAAGTCACTCAGTAAGTTAATAAGTCAATAAGTAAGCAAGTAAGTAAGTCAGTAAGGTAGTCAATAAGTCAGTCAGTACGTCAATAATTCAGTCACTAAGTTAGTAAGTCGGTCAGTAAGCCAGCAAGTAAGTGAATCAGTAAGTTAGTAAGTAAGCTAGTAAGTCATTCAATATGTCAATAAGTAAGTAAGTCAGTAAGTCAGAAAGTAAGTTAGCAAGTCAGTCAGTAAGTGAGTCTGTAAGTAAGTAAGTTAGTAAGTAAGTCAGAAAGTCACTAATTTAGCCAGTAAGTCTATTAGTAAGTCAGTGAATAAGTCAATAAGTCAGTCATTAATTAGTTCATAGATGTTGAAATTTTTTTGGTTTGGGTCCATAGGGTTAAAGAATCTCCTTTATGCATTGATTTAACTAACATAACCCTACATTAGCATTTCATTGAAATATGTGAATAGTTTGACCAAACTGCTCCTTTCGTTGGCCAATCTACTCACATGTTTCATGAGGTTGTTATTCATTTTGGGAAAAGTTGAAGTCCCATATTAGTTGAACATCACATAGTAAATGGGTAATATGACCAATATGTAAGTGAAACGACCAATAAGTCCAATGACATCTTTTCTTGTGGTTTTGTGAATATATTAATGTGAAACATCAACAAAACGTTGATAAAGTGATATAAAGTACTGCTAGATCACAAAAAGACCAAAATATTAAGGGTTTGATTCCTGTGAGCAATATTTGTTGAGAAAGACATTCACACACCCCGAAAGAAATTAGTTCCGTAGCCATAAAGTGAATGAATACTCGATACCTTGTTAGTACCAAAAAAAAAATTACTGTGAAACATAACAAAGGAAAGAAATCATATTTTAGATCCATAATAGCAATGGAAGATATAGGATTGAAAGCAGAAGCCTCCATTGATGGATATATCAATAAGACACCAACAACAAGCAATGAGTAACAAGGGCATCTTTGCAAGGAGATACATTAACAAGGGCATCTCTGCAACTATTTCTAGTCACACAACTTATGCATTTACAAATCAATATTAATGTTTCAATTTTAAAATAAATACTATATCATTTGCGTAGATGATAATGATAATAAAAATTCCTGAAACATTAAAATAAAAAACATATACACCATGCAAAAACCAGATACCACAGGAGTCACAAAAGTCTCAAAACTATACTTCCTGGTGTGCTAAGATAATGAACTTCCTCCTCAATTCTGGTTTATCTTTCGGTGTCACAATCATCTTTAAAAGGCGCTTCTACGAGAGAAGATGCGACGAATGACATCAGGTTGATGATGGGAAGTGCAAACAAAATCTCTTCAACTGAAGTGGATTTAGTTCAGCTGATAGCATCATCTGCATAGCTGATCATTACAAAAATACATTATAAAAATGATGACATTATCTTATGAATTAGAGCACAAGCAAAATTACAATATGATGAAATGTTGCAATGAAAGGTAATCTTATAACAAGATTCAAGAACTATATAACTATTCCATATCCTGGAAGATGGTATGCATTAGTCACATGTAGCCTATCTCAAAACCTTAACCCAATTCACCGCAATATGATCATGAAAGTGCATGTAAAAACAGTCTCCTTAAAAGTGCATAAACTTTTCTATGAAAAATGAATGTCACTGGCATAGATTGAAGAAGTTAAAACTAAAAGAAAATCCAAACAAAAAAAGGCGTCAATGTTGCGACTTGAACATATACATAAACCCCAAACTGGGTACTGCTATGGAAAGCTTACCATTTTTGTATTTCCACTTCAGGATTAATTGAGTTCAGTAACCAGATCCGTCCATAGCATAATGATCCTCATACTCTGGTGGTTTTACTTGGTACTCAAGTATGACACCCTCGGGTGATTGGTTAAGGTTGGATACAAGCCTATATTAGGACACTATTAGACTTCAAGCATGTTGTGTCCCAATACCTCATCATCTAGTTCCATGGCTTTCTGCAATCCACGGATCACGTACTTGCACGTTAAACTATTTGGAACATACCCCACTTTAAGCAGCTTATCCTGAAGCTCCATCAACTCAGCTACATTACCAACCTCACAAAATACTTTAACAACTGCATTGTAGCTTTCTGTATCGTAAACTTGAAACACCTTGGCAAAGAATTTCAACAAAGACACCGCTTTATCAATATTCTTTTCTTTGCAATACCCATTTACTATTGCTCTGCTTATTTCTAGATCAGGTAGAATCCCTGAACTAACCATTTCCTCTAACAAATCTCCGGCCTCCTGAGTCTTGTTTACTCTACACAAGCTGCTTATAATGCTTCTATAGACTGTGAGATTCAGTTTCATGTTCTTCTTTAACATCTCGGATTTCACGATCAATGCCTCCTCCACATTATTGAATTTACATAGAGACTCAATCAGTTCATAGTGGGTACTCATTTTAGGCATATGCCCAATCTTAGATATCCTTAGCAGAAGAGTTCTAGCAGCAAATGGTCGACCGTCTTTACACAATGAAACTATAAGATAATCATATACATCTTCAGGAATCTTAATTCCAAATCTCTGAAGCTCCACAACCAAGTTCAAAGCCGAAACCAGCTTTCCATCCCTTGCATATCCTTCAACCATAAGCCGACAAGTGATACCGTCGGGACAAATTCCATTTCCTATCATATCATGCAACAACGATCTAGACATCTGTGCTTTACCTTCTCTGCAATAGCCACATATTAGAGTATTATATGACACAATATCTGGATCTATTCCTCTATGAACCATCTGATGGAAAAGTTGATGAGCCTGCTTGATCTTCCTTTCTTTACAAAGACCATTCATCAAGGTTGTGTATGTAACCGTATTAGGCATGACACCTCTAATGTACATGATTTTGTATAGATAAAACGCATCCTCCAACCGTCCTTTCCTACAATAGCTATTAATGATTGTGTTATATGTCACCAAATCAGGCTCAAATCCTTCTTCTTCCATCTTATCCAAGAATCCGTTCACCTTATTCGTATCTCCATCTTTGCACAAAACATGAGTCAAAATATTGAAAGTATAAGCATTCCTATGGATCCCGAGAATTCCCATCTCTTCATAAACTTCCCAACAATGACCAATATAATTAAACTTAGACAAACCATTTAGCAAACAATTACAAGCAGTTACACTAGGAATAAAACAAGCCTCAATGTTCTTCCTAAAAGTTCCAAAACCCTTATCAACCATTCCAGCTTTGACATAAGCCTTGATAAGCATATCAAATATCACTGGATTCCAATTACAATCCTCAGTGGACACAATCAAACTCTGATAAACACCATCAAACTCAGCCAATTGTATCAACTCAGATAACAATTTCATGGCATCAGAGAACATTCTAGAACAAGCAAGTATATGAACAATTATAGAATAGTTTTGCACAGTTGGTGTGATACCCAAATCATTTTTGAGCGAATTGAAGAATGTAAGAGCTGAAGAGTAATCAGATTGGCATCTAAGCAAGACCCTTGAAATTTGAAGGGGACCCATATGGAGAATAAGGGAATTGATATGAGTATCATGATAAAGGTGTGAACTTTTTTGCTTGAGGGTTGAATAAACGAGGTTTACAATGTTGTTGGGGTTTTGGGTTGGAGGGAGAAGGTTGTAAAAGGGACTTGAAATGGTTTTGGAGTGAGAATCAGGTAAAGTGATTAATGAAGATGAAGATGAAGAAAAGGAATGTGATTTTGTTGAGAAAGTGAAGAAGGAGAATGATTGTGAAAGAATTGAATCAGTGGAAGCGAAGAATGAAGGTCGACGAATCATGCTTAACCTTCGATTTCTATTGAAGACGAGGACATGAGATGGGTTACTCGGTGAAATTTTTTTATTGATTTTGTATTTATATTAGGGTGATGATTCGCTTCCTCCACATTTTAGTCATGAGTTCTAGGGAAAATCTAATGGCTAAGATATAGAGTAAGTTTAAAAAACTTAATATTCGAGTTAATGAATCTTTTATCTTTATATTATACTAGTCCATTAAGACTCTTCCTGGTGCATGCATTATTAGTATTAGCGTGTTGACAGACACTCACATGTCTCTCAATCTGCTTTTTTCTTGAGTGAATTATAATTGATTTGTATATTTTTATTACATTTTTCATAAATATAACAATATCAACAAAACATGATTTGCAATTTTGCAGGTTAACAAATGAAAAGGATAAACTATTGTGTTCAAATATTGTCTTGATCCATTTGAAAAAACTGTCGTGTTCAAATTGAAAAACTGTAAAAGTTACATAAACAAATGAAGAAATAGGTTATATAGTTTTTGGTAGAAAATATATATTAGTAAGGGCAAAATAAGAAAACACAAATTACATCATCATGTGTAGTTATTTTGTGTTTTCCCTTTATGTATTAATATAGATATTTAAATGGTAAAAATATAAGATCATATTTTTTTTATGCATAGAGTAGTTTCTAAGTCCTCGTTGGATTTCTAGGTCAGTCAAAATGTCAAATGTTCTATTCTTATGAGCGATACTCGTTGGAAGTGATAATCACATATCTTGAAAGAGATTAAATCATTACATATATGGTAAAAGAATACCCTTAATTATACAAAAAAATATAAGTAAATTTAGTGAAAATATATCATTTATAGAGATTAAATTGTCCTAAAAATTAATCACTAAAATAATTAATTCGACCTAAATAAACATCTTTGAAGATAATTTTGAATTTTCTAATTTTCAATTGATACAACCAAGAGATTTAACACACTAAAATAAGTCTTTATTCTTAATCAAAGTCTTTATTCAATTGATGTTTTTATGAGGCAATCGTGATTCACTATAGTAGTTGTAGTTGTAGAGGTCTATTTGGGCTCAATTATCAATTATATTATAAAAAATGGTTTAAGAAACTTTATTAGTGTCCGTACTAAACAAACTATTTGGTCTGAAATCATTATTATTTAATTTAAAGGGGACAAAAAATAGATTAATTAGTCATCTATCTATATATATTTTCTCCCTCCTTTATGAGAAACAAAGAACGAATGGTGACAACAATTGTGTTAAGGATCCAAGAGGCTTAATAACTTCAATTGCAAGCAACTCGAAGAAGCACCACCAATTCCATTCCATAAAAGCTTCCTATATCCAACTATGAGAATTGTAGTAGTTGCTTATTTATGCACTTCAATTCTAATAATTTCATATCATTCTGCCTCAATCTTCACACTCCTTAATCCTTGTACTTATATATATATATATATGACTACAAATGTACAAAGGTATAACATAGTTGAAACTAGAAAGTATTAATGATGGGAAGAAAGTGACATTGCAAAGAGATTCAAATCCCATCAAACAAACAAATAAAATGATAAATTTTAATATTTGGGGACACATATAATACCTCATATTTGGAGACAATTGTATTTATGATTTTTTATATTATCATTTATAACTAAATTTTAATTAAAATTAAATTTCTAATGTGTTGTCAATATTTTATTGATTTTAACACAAAAATTGGAGAGTCTTAACCTTGTCATTACTAAGAGGAGGATAAATGTTGAGCACAAGTTGTCTATGTCTATGTATGTTTATGTGCCACAAATTATAAACTCACATTTATATTTTGTTAACTTTTGATTAGTTATTATGGTGCAACTTTAATTGACGTTTCACCTAGAACTAGAAGTATCATAAAGAACTTGTGTGATCTTAATCTTAACTTTGATGAAATTAAACAAAAAGAAAAGCACCTCTCTTATTTTCTTCAGTTTCATTAATGGACTCACGAAACCCTTCACCGTCTTCTTCACAAGTTCGAGTCCTCATTCGCCCTCCTTCTACTTCCACCTCCGATCAACCGCCTCCGCCACCACCGCCTTCTATCCTTCCTCCTCCCTCCAACAACGTCGTCGTCGTCGGCTTCATTTCTCGGAGACCGGACGATTCCGCTCACCTCCTCAACCGCGTCATCGACTCCAACGCATTCGGCTCCGGCAATCTCGATACGCCGTTAATCCTCGATGATGATGACGAAGCTATTAGGGAATGGTTTAAGCGGAGAAGAATCAGCTACTTCCATGACCACGATAAGGGGATTCTGTTCCTCCAGTTCTGCTCCACTCGTTGCCCTATCGGCTTCGCTGAACCTTCACAAGGATTCGATTCCGTTGTCGAAGAGCACGAGTTCGGTGACCTTCAAGGAATGCTCTTCATGTTCAGTGTAAGCTATTCTGTTTAGTTTTTATTTACTTTATTTTCAATTCTAGCTAAGTATTTTTTTGTGAGTGTGCTAATATTACAATATGAATAGCTCAATATTGTCGTCTAAATTGCAGAGAAGTTCTATTAATGTTTCAATCTATTATTCGTTGTGCTAACTTTGAAGCATTAGTTTGTGCTTGGATTAGGTTATTTAGTGTTGAAAATATATCTCATAATCAAAACCTTAAGTGGACAGCATTTTGATAAGAATAAAAAAATAGTGAGAAATAATTAAATCCAAATATGCTGTTAGAGTAGGATTCAGATTTGCAGAATTAGTGTGTCTTCGCATTAGGTTATTTTGTGTTTAAAACAGCATATAAATAATTAGTTTAAGGAGACAGTGTTCGGACAAGGGAAAAAAAGCGGTTATTTTCATAAAAGCTATCAATTCCAAGCACACTGTTAGAGTAGGATTCAGATTTGCAGAATTAGTGTGTTTTTGTAAAGTTATTTTGTGTTTAAAACATCATATATTACGAATCTTAGGGAGTCATCATTTTGACACAGAACAAAAAAATGACAATTATTTCCCGAACGTGTTGTTAGAGTAGGATTAAAATTTGTAAAACTACTAATGGAATAGGAAGATCCAGTTTACCGTTTTAGTTTTTCTGATATAGCTTATGGCCGGGTTTGTTGTGTGTGTATTTTAAATTATATATTGTGCATAGTTGGTGTGATTGACAACTTGGAAATGCAGGTTTGCCATGTTATTGTATATATTCAGGAGAGTTCGCACTTTGGGACTAGGATTTTAAGGAATTTTCGTGTGCTTCAAGCAGCCAAGCATGCTATGGCTCCATCCCTAAGATCCCAAACTACCCCACCCATATCGTCTAGGTCGCATTCTTCTTCATCATCCTCACGGCCTATACCGCCAGCAAACAATTCTTCCCCGGGTAGAGGTGGCGGTAACTTGAGTCGCAATGCATCGGCCATATCTCTCATGTCAGGTTTAGGTTCTTATACTTCTCTGTTTCCAGGACAATGCATACCTGTCACCCTGTTTGTATTCCTTGATGACTTCTCTAATTTACCAAATTCCAGCACAAATGAGGAGGACTCTTCAGATACCTCTTCACTTAGTCAGCCTTCTAGTTTGAGTAGTGTAGCTAAGACAAACTTGTCTGCTAAAGGTTCCGGTTCAGTTGTTGTGCTGGCACGCCCTGCAAGTCGATCTGAAGGTGGATTTAGGAAGAAGCTACAGTCATCTCTTGAAGCACAAATTCGATTTCTGATCAAGAAATGTCGTACATTATCAGGTTCTGAAACAACTCATTCTGGTTTGAGAATTGGGAGTACTTCATCTTCTGCACCTTTGTTTTCACTTGATGCATCAAGGGCAGTTGTACTATTAGATAAGTTTTCAAATCAAAGAAGTGAATCTCTTGAGTTTGCCACTGGACTTGTTGAAGATGTCCTAAATGGGAAAGCAACCTCAGATTCCCTTCTTCTGGAAAGTCATGGTCAAAGTACTAACAAAGAAGATTTGATGTCTGTTAAGGAGTTCATTTACAGGCAATCTGATATTTTGAGAGGGAGAGGGGGACTAGTTAATAGTAATAGTGGCTCAGCTGCAGGTGTTGGTATGGTTGCTGTTGCAGCAGCTGCAGCTGCTGCCTCAGCTGCATCAGGGAAAACATTTACTACTCCAGATCTTCCCAATTTTGAAGTTTGGTTAACTTCTAGTCATCACATCTTGAGTAAAGTTCTCTGTGCAAAAGGGGGTTGCTTGGATGAATTTGAAATTACTAAAAGAAAACCACGTACAAGGAACACAGTTTCACCAGCAGTTGAAGGATCTTTGAATGGTACAAGTCCTCTAGATGTTGCAGTATCTTGGTTGCAAAGTGGTAGAGGGATAAACACCAAGTTTTCAACTTTGTGGTGCCAGAAAGCCATT
The DNA here is from genome assembly GCA_009771035.1 of Lupinus albus. Lineage (NCBI taxonomy): Eukaryota > Viridiplantae > Streptophyta > Magnoliopsida > Fabales > Fabaceae > Lupinus > Lupinus albus. The sequence goes on along the minus strand of CM020022.1, from coordinate 1,371,705 downwards.
CCAGCCGCAAAGGAGATTTATCTGAAAGATTTGCCTGCTTGTTATCCAACTTCACAGCATGAAGCCAATTTAGGTAAGGCTCTGCATGCATTTCATTCGATGGTCAAAGGACCTGCAGTGCAACATTTTGCAAAAAAAATGGAAGAGGAATGCACTTCCATTTGGAAATCAGGAAGGCAGTTATGTGACGCTGTTAGTTTGACGGGTAAACCATGTGTGCACCAAAGACATGATGTTGAGGCTGGTAATACAGACGCAGGAGCTTCACCCAAGCCACATTCCAGTGGCTATTTTTATCTTCATGCCTGCGCTTGTGGTCGTTCTCGACAATTATGTCCTGATCCCTTTGATTTTAAATCAGCTGATGCTAGTTGCTTCTCTGACTGTGATAAGCTACTTCCTTCAGTTAAACTACCCAAAGCAAAGGTTGCAGAACCCATTCAATCTTCTTCTTGGAGTTTGCTTCGTATTGGGGTTGCAAGATACTATGAACCTTCTAAAGGATTACTTCAAAGTGGATTTTGTGCCACTGAGAAATTTCTTTTGAAGTGGATAATATACCCAGAGAAACAGAAAAGACCAAATGATTCGACAGAAAGTATAATGAACGATGGTTTAGTAATTAGGCCAGCCAAGGTGGAGTATAGTGCAGACTCAAAGAAAACTGCTGTCAGACAATCCCAACCTGCTGCACAAAATGGAGTGGAAGACCAAAGAACATCTTTTGATATTGTCAAAGCTGATGATATAAAGGTAAGTTTTGGTAGAGGTTTTCCTACTTTCAAAATGAGAAAACCTTTTTCTGAGGTTGTTGCCGGATCAGTGGCTGTTGATTCTGGATTCCCTCCTCTTCAGCAAAGGAAATTGCCTACATCAGGTTCAGAAAAGGGTGTGAAGCAAAGCAGGCCAAGTAATCAGAGCGTGGAACAGGTTGCTGTAGCTAGCGATCATAGGGTATCTCAGAAGTCTCAAGATATGTCATTTACTCAGGGACCTCTTGATAGTAATGGCAATGGTAGGAGTGGTGATGTTGACCCTTTTTTGAGGATAGGTAGCAACATACTTCCTACACTCTTGAATGGTGATGAAAGGAGCAATTCACATTCTTCTTTAAAGAATGTAATAATATATGTTGGATTTGAGCATGAGTGCCCCCATGGCCACCGTTTCCTGTTAAACGCAGAACATCTCAATGAACTTGGATCTTCGTATGCATTATCTGAAGAATCACATATATCTTCTTCTATGGAGCCTGGTAGCAGAAATCAGGCATATCATACTAAAGTAAGCAAGTATCCCTCCTGGGGAAAAGTTAATCGTAGCTCAAATGGAAGTGTTTCTGCATCCATACGTAAGGAAAGAGATGTGGACAAATCAAAGGAAATAGTTCCTAATGGTGATTTGGATGGACGAATGCATATTTCCATTCCACTAAAGGAAAAAAAATTGACATCTATGAATATATTGGCAAAACACCCTAATCTTCTGAAAGATTTTGGAGGGGATCTTCATTCTATTAGCATGGATGGTAATGACCTTGCATTCTCCATGTTGAATCAAAACTTACCTATCTACATGAGCTGTCCTCACTGTAGGCATTCTAGGCATAAGAAGGATACGATGAAGGTTATGTTTTCCAGTGGTATCTCACAGCTTAAAAGAATTTTTCTGGTATGATTTGCATTTTACTTTATTAAGTTTCAGTTTGCATCATATAATTATTATTTTTAATAATGTATATTAATACTGAAGCATGCTTTAATTTTAGAGTGTGTTTTATCATTTACTATTATGAAACCTACTGGGGTTGATCAAAGCCTCAAACTAGTCCCTTCCACCATGAAAATAAAAGGGAAAATCGCAGTGCAAATCATTTTAATGATTGTGCATGTTTGTCACCCCGTGTCTATGTTGCAATTTGCATTAGGTAAAAGACCAATGGGATATCACATTTGTAGGCTAATCAACTTTGTTGCTTTTACTTCCACTGAGGGTCCGTTTGGTAGTTTGTTTTTGGAGGGTTTAAGAGGGAAATGGAAGAAAAGACTTATTTTTCAATTTTAAGTTAATAGAGCCATATAATGTTTTTATAAGTAAGGAATAAAATGATAGATTATTATGAAATCTATCTTATCATTCCGTATTTTTTTATAAAACATCATAACTCATTTAATTTGATATTTAAAAATATATTTTTCTGTTCCGTTCCATCCAAAATCCTCCATACAAACAGACCCTAAAATTTCCTAGGATTTACTTCAAGGTGAGGAATCATTGGTTTTTAGGGTGCCCATTTCTATGAGAAATTTGATGCTTGTCATACTTTTGAAGAAATAATTATGAAATATTTTTTACTCATGATATAAATACTGACTTTCTTCTTTAAATCAATATCTTAACAAGGGACCTGTTACTTTTTAGGGAGTTATGTTTTTCTATTTGTCATCTTCAAGGTGAAAGCATTAATTGGTGACTAATGGGGGAGGTTTTCCATTGATTCTTGTTTGTTGGGCATTAGTTGGATGTCAGCATTCTCTTACTCCCAGGGCTTTTCATATATAGATATATATAGACACACAATTCATGCTTCCTTTATATTGTTCTTGTATTTGTTTATATGAGTGTATTAATTGAATGCTTCATGATATTGATGGGAAATTTCTTTTCATGTTAAGATAATCGTTTTTTTATATAATTATTATAAGATCAGCAGCCTGATCTATAGATATTGCTACAGGTGACACCTGCATTTCCTGTGGTACTAGCAACATGCCCTGTCATACAATTTGAGGTATGTCTTTCTTCATGCAGTGTGCATTTCTTGAAAAAATAAATGTAAATTAACCATTTCATATTTTTGAGATTGCTAAAAGTGAACCTTCTCAAGAAATGCATGTTTTAAGAGGGAGGGAACACCTTCTGTTGTGTAATCTGTAGGCCCAAGTGGTGTTTTGCTTATATATGAAGAATTTGTCTCACGGCATTGTTTCATTTCTGTAATTTCTGGGATTACTTTAACCATAACATTGTGCAATCAGCAGAGGACTGGAAAACCTACCAGTGATTTATTAGCTGCTATCCATGAATTGGTTTCATCATTAGTGTTAAATTCATCATGTGGCTGGGATGTTTATTAACTCCTTTTTTTGCTTGATTATTTGCTCTTATCCCGGGATAGTTTGGGTTTCTAAAATGATATTAGGATTGCTCTACTTATTCTTATTCTGTTCAAATGCGTAATACTCTAGCAATTTTGTCTTTGTAGACATCATGCCTGCCTCTATCGGTTCCAGATAGTGAACGAAAATTGCAGTTTAGCCTCGGATGTCCAGTGATCTTGCCACCAGATAGTTTCCTTACTCTTAAATTACCATTTGTGTATGGTGTGCAGCTTGAGGATGGAAACAAGCATCCTCTTAATCCCTTTGAACAACAGCCAGAAATGACTGCATGGATTACCAAGGGCACAGTACTGCAGATCTTGTCCAAAGGTAACAATGATGAGGGACATCAAACACAGTAAATGCTAATTAAATCAATACCCCACCTTTCCTTTTAGCTAATACCTTGTTTTTACAATTTAATGGGCAAAACTCTGCCCCTTACAACAATGATCTCATTATAGAAATTAGATGTTGTATATTAAATGTAACAAAATTATATTATGTACAGAATGATTACCTTGATTAAATGCTGTAGTTCATTATTATACTTGCTAAGCTAATGACAGTGATCAAGCATTCAATGACTTTTGGAACAGAAATATATATTTTAGGGTCAAAAGACATAATGGTCATATAACTCTACAAGGTATAAGGATTGCTCAAATCAAAACAAAAGGGTCCTAGATGAATGTTAAACTTGATAATCGTGTCCCTTTCAATAGGATATCATGAGAAGCAATTTCCAATAGGATATTGTGGCACGGTTCCAGCTTGGAACAAGGATATGTTGCCCCATGATCTTATCTTAAACATTGTCTGGACCAATAATATTGTTATGTCATTTAAAAATCCATGTCTCAATTAACTCCATGTAAATTTGACGGTGGAAAACTGCAAACTCCTTGGTTTCTCAAAGGTATCATTATCTTTTCTTGTCCTTGTTCTATTTTTTTCCTGCTGTAGTCTTTGTCATCTTGTGTTTTCCCCCTCCGCACGTGTTGATTGTGCTCGTCTTAGGTTTTGGGTTGATTCCAATGCATCTTCCGCTTTAAAGGCTTCATTAATGCAATGTGATACCTAAAACCTATTCCAACAATCAAATAAAAAAGAGAAAATGATGTATACTGAGATTTTTACACTCAATTAGATAAACTTGATAATTGTGTCCCTTTCAATAGGATATCATGGCATAGCAAAATATTATTAATAATATTATGGAGTCCTCTTATAGGTCAATATATATTTCTCACTTTTAGTTTATTCATAACATGGATCTGAGTGTGGGATGAGAAAGTGAAATTATATCATAAGATTGTTTAGAAGCTTAAAATCTTGATGAAATTTACTTAATTAAAAGTATGCCCCAAGTTTTTCACTAGCGAGTCTTACACTATATATCGCATTGCATATCATATCTCGAACAAAGATTGAAGCAAAAAAAATATTAAATTTTTTAATTGACATGACATATTTTAATTAGTGTAGGACATAGTTTAGGATACAATTTGAAACAACCTCGTATCTCATCATAATTGTTCTTATCCAACCTTTACACCATAAGAAACTTCATATTAATGAATCTACATATTAATGGTTGAGAACATTTACATTCTAATGCAACCTTTACACCATAAGTAATACAATTTAAAATTCAAGCATGGAAAAATGGCATGAGTTCAAAGCCTTGGTTCAGAAGAGCCCCAGTCACCCATAATTTCAAATTTGGAAGGTTAATTTCTGAGTTTGAACCTTTTACCTGTATTCAAAATCCATGTCTCAGTTTAACAAAATAGAAGTACTATATAAATTGAAAGTAGAAAGGATATCTTACATTCAATGTAAATGTAAGTATAAAAGTGTCACAAACTGCAGACAAGTTTGAATTCTGAACATTGAAACCTGAAAGAGACTCAAGAGCCTTGTACAATGAAGCAGCCACTCCTTCTCCTTTATTGCTCACTATTTTTGTGTAATATCCTTTTTCTTCCACTTGCAACATGTCAATCTACAAATCCTCATGCACTTATGTTATAATGGCTTACCCACAAAGACTAACTAAAAAGTATCATGGAAACAATGTTATTAATAAACTACCGGTCATCAAACCAGTCAAATTACTCAGGTGGTATCATATTGCGGTAAAGTTATATATATGGGAGGGATTCATTTACTAAGTGTAAAAAACCTACTTCACATTTTAGTGATCAATTCTTGGAAAATTCAATGGTTTAGATCTACTCACTAATTCAAATTATTTGATTTCCCATATGATGTGGAGTAGGTTTTTTTCACTTACTCTTGGAGTAAGTGGATCTCTTTCCATATATATATTATGTTAATATTAATGTTCAAAAATTAATAAAGAATGTGATAAATAATTTTATTTACACCCATTTGTTAAATAAAATATGTGACCAGTAGTAAATAATATTTTATAAGTACATATTACAAATTCATAATTTCTAATTAAGGTGGATAACAAATATTTAATAAAATTACATCGCCAATAATACAACTATTCATAACATTATAACACTCCATATAAGAATGAATTGACAAAACTTTTATCAAACAAACCTGCATGATCTTCTTGCTAATGGGATGCATGTTGTGGGGGGCATGAAACTTTAAAGGCTTTTTAATTGATCCTTGATAATTTTCAGACACTAATAATGATGTTTCAAGTCCTGTAACCTCAACCTTCAGTTTCTTAGCTTGTGCTTGAAGATCATTTACATATTGCACTGCATCTCCAATGATAGAAGCCTTATCCATCTGTGCATATAATTATATCATTTATACTTCAATCTCTTATTAGTTAAAGTATGTAAGATTTAATTAAACTTGCTAGTCCCTAACAATGTTACTTATTTTTCATTTTTTATTATTTATATACACTTATCCCAATCATAAAAAGTACAGATAACTTTTACTATTTAATTTAGAAAAACATTGTTCTTCAAACAACTAGTTATTTCACTACAAGAATATTATGGCTTAATTACCATGGTTTTAAAAATACTGATGACAATTATGATTAGATTGTGTTTATTATAATTATGAAAAAATGCAGGTGATGTGTCTGCAATTGTTCAAAGATTTCTGAAACTACAATCCTAGACTTCTACTAACAGTTTTACTAAATCAAATTGATTCCCTTTTAGGTATAACATGTTTAGTTTTGATCATAAATTTATTTTCAACATAAAATAAAGTAATTTAAGTACATCCTATATTACTTGTAATAGTGACAATTGTGTACCTTAGTTATGTTAGGAACCAAAGCACGTAATGCATAAAGCTTGTCTTTCATCCGACCCCTCCTTCTCCTCTCAGAAATGAGAGTCTTCGATCTATCGGTTTTTAGCATCGATTCAGGATCAATAGTAGTCCCAGTTGCTGAAGAATCCACTCCATCATTTGCTTCTTCTCCATCTCCCTTAATATTATCATCATAAAAACAAGAGAAGGAGTTCAATGTAGAGGAGCTTGGATCATAGACATTGACAACATTATTATTGGTATGATCTTCAAACATTGGTTTTTCTAGAGGATATGGTTGAAATTGGTTATTATCAAAGAAGCAATCATTGATAAGTTCATTAGAATCAAAGTTGCTAATAGGATCATCATTTTCCACTTGAATAGAATTGATAAATTGATAAGAGTTTGGATCATCAATGAATTCATGTAGATCAAAGTCATTGAAGTGCATAAGATTGTCTTGGTGAAAATTCATTGCATCCATAGTTTGAACTTGGATAAGAGATCAAATGGTAATTAATATATAGAAGATTGTTGACACCATTATTATTAATTAATACAATAATGGTGGCGTGGATGGAATAAGATAATTTCTGTTGCACATCACTCTATTGTTTTAATTCTGGTAACTGGTAAGTAGTTATTTAACTATAAATGTATTTTGTTAAACATTAGTCCAGGGTTTGGTGCATATATACTTATTCAAATTCATTATTTTCTGTACCAAAAACATATAGAATTGATACTTCATGATATTTCTTCTCATATATGACTAGATTAGATTAAAAATACTATATATTTTGATTCTCCTACTAATATTCATATCATTTTTTTCTCCTCAGCATTTGAACAATTTAGTTACAATAATGGATATAAGTTGAAGGACCATTGATCCAATATTCAGTGATATAGATATACTTTATATATATATGTTTTAGTTTTAATGGTGTAGAATTATGAGGTAAGACATGATTTATGTTTTGTATTTAAAGCATGCTAGGTATGTGAGGTATTTTGTTATTGCAAATAAAATACTACACAAGCAACATAAAATAGTTTGATTCAGACCTTCAGTTGATTATGACATTATATTTTAGAACTTTCCATGGTTACTTTCTTCCTAACTTCTAATTTTAAATAAGATTCTTTAAAAAAGGTTTTAAATAAGATATATAGTATTAAGCAACGACTTTTCTAAACTAATATATAAAATTGCTATATATATAAAAAGCAATTAAAAAAGTGACCCCCAATAACTCGTTTTGTATTGTTGTAGACTTTTAGTAACATGTATTTTTAAAATAACTCGTTTTAGTAATATATGAAACTCTTACTTCTTAGGCATAGATATGGGAAATTAAAAAAAAAACTAGCATAAAAGAAATCGTTTAGGTTAAGCACGAGTTTGCAAAATATAAAATGATAATAATTTTTAAAGGGGAATCATGTGTATAAATGACATTTTCTCTATAAAAAATTAAGTAAAAAGGTAACTCATCATAAATGGAAAATAAAGAAAAAAAGTTAGAGTTTCGTAAAAAATTACAAAAAACTTACACTCTCCTATATTTCAAAACGCTACACTCCAATTCCCTAGAAATTCTTCTATGCCTTTGGTATATTATTCATAAATTTACTTTTGTTGATAGAAAAAAAACTACACCAAAAAATGGTAAATAAGAAGTCAAAATGCAGAAATTTTCATAAGCTAATCTCCTCAAATCAATTTAACCAAAAATTCATGTTGATTTTAGTAAGTTTTAAAACCTTAGAATGCAAGTAAAATTCAGTCTATTCACAATAAATACTAACATTTGTCGATAAAAAAAAATAAAAAAATGCAGTCATAATAAACTCAGTTTGGTTTATTAGTCACTTTCTTATAATGGGCTACTTATGTAATATAGTTGTGTGAACGGAATCAAATGACAACATAATGACGTTGTTTCTCATATTTTAAAAAGATAAATATGAAGCAAGAGACATCATCAATTCCATTATAAATGACCACCATTTTATTCAATAATCTGCATATTCTTCCAAATTAACTTTCACCTTTTTTCTAATAAGTGTTAGTGAAAAATATTATATCTTCTATTTAGAAGTGAAACAAACATCCATCTTGTATATTTGTATGTTCTACTCTTCCATATGTATATATCGTAATATTTAAAATCTACCGGAATGTTTCATTGTTACCTGTACATAACACCATAAGATATATATATATACATCATGTCTTGAACCAAAAACTTAAGGATAATGATTATAAGCTTTTTTTCACTTATAAATAATTTTATCATATTAAAACTTATAGTTGTTATTCTACGTCATTGGTGACTTACGTGCATGCGGATTGAGCAAGTGCTGAACCAGTGCAGTTGTTTAAGCGGAGAGTAGCATATGTATATTGATAAAGTCCAAAAATGTTGATGTGTGACTATATAACTCAGTCATGCACATATAAACTCATATATATATATATATATATATATATATATATATATTACAGCAATGATATTGCACTCATTGACAATAATCAAATGATTGAAGCTCTTCAGGACTTTTTTTATTATTTTATTTTATTTTGGAGATTCTAAACTGAGGTCAGCGATCTATCTTTTTTTCCCTCATATTATTTGTTTTCATAAACTTCCCAATTTTTATGCAATTCTTAACTAGGTATGTGGATGCCACATGGTAGCGTGTTGGAGACAATAGTTTGGGCTTGTGCTTCCACGTGCCATGCCCACTCCCCCAATTTAATTGTGTTAATGCTTCCGGAAGCACTGACACAACTTAATTAATTTAACAAGTATTTAAATCATTATCGAGACAATTAGATAGTTAGTTTGAGATTTGACAGAGATATATACATTTATAGCGATTGTTGTTTTGCTATGTCTAAAACAGTAGAAAATAACACTGTATATTATTTTATATTTATACAAATTTTATCATTCATTTATTATTTACTACCTAATTTTATCTTATATTGATTATATAGAATATGCATGAAGTGTATTTTTCTGGATTTGGATTCTCCAACATCTAATTTTTATTACATTGTGACTTAGTTATAATTTTGGGAAATAATCACTTTATTGAATCAATTGTAAAAAACAAAAAATGAAGAGTTTTTTTTTTCAAATCCAAATCCACTTGATATGTTAATCTACAATTTGTATACAATTGCAAATCTACAAAAGGAGGAAACATAAGGTGGGAAAAAGAAAAGAAAAGAAAAAGTTGGGCATTGCAGAACAAACACAATTCCTTAATGCTTTATGTAAAAGTGAAACCAAAGATTTGTTAATTCAATTTTCCTAGTCTTGAAGATCTGAATGGCCATATAAGACTAAAAGAGCACAAAAGTACTAAGCCATATACACCTAAAAAGCATTCTTCAAGTCTTTTATGACCTTTCTCTTGGGTTGCAAGTTGCAACAAAAGATAGAAAAGCCAGTTAAGATGAGAGTATGTTTCTGTTTATCTGCATGAAGCCTTGGAATAAAGCTTGTCCAAGATGTGAGTCTATTTAGAGAGTTTCCTTGTAATATTGACATTAAGGTTCCTTTTATTAAATTTATGGTTAATGCCTTCCTTAAAAGGAAGGACTTTATCTTGTTACATAACATAGAAATCCTAAGTTTGAATTGTATATGGTCATTGGTTCAAAAAAATTAATATGGTAATTTGAATTTGAATAGAAAAACATCCAATGTCAACTTCAACCTCACATGTTTTGTTACACCAGCACATATGTTATGCCAAGAAAAGATGGGTTGGAAAAAGGACCAAAGCCTTGGAAATGCAAACAAATAACTAGGCACTAAATTAAGCCAAACAAAGGAAAAGGTGCTAAATGATATTTATCTATAGTATAAAAAAATATGTGCAATCACTTCATTTCAGATAGCAGTCTCTATAACCAGCACAAAGATTTACACTTTATAGTAAGAGTAATGGACCACTGGGACTACACCTGCACTATTAGCCCCCCTCCCTTACATTGAATCATATATCATAACATTTTCACTTTGTACATTTATGTAAATTTCATGTAGATAACATCATGTTATATTCAAAATAAAGCTGAAAACCAGTAATTTTGCTAGTTGTCTAACCTCTGCAACATAAACTTTAAAAGCTCTCGGACGCTGTGTCGCGAGATGGTTTGGATTGGATTATGACCCGAGCTCCAGAAGAAAGCCTGATGAATTAAAATCAAACTTGTTAATCAGTGAGTGAATATTGTATCAACAAGAAATTCTAAGGTGCCATTGAAGTGATAATATTAAAAATGTTGCTAAAGTAAGATATAAAGATAATGGTGGCCTGCATAGTTGAGGTGATACACATCGAATGGTTCTGTACGAGAATTTTTTCTTGCTTCGAGACATACTTTGAATATTTTAAGAATTTTAGTAGAAATTAGATACGAGATAAACTCGACACTTAACTTTCTTCGATTTTGATCACCTTCTCCTCTTCTCTAAATGAATCTACCCTCTTAGAATGCCTTTTCCCTGATGAAGGTTCAGTGATTCTTCTACTGCTACCATTGGATGGTACCGGGGATGTTTGTAAGCTTTCAATCCTATCCATAGAGTTTCTTGGTCTATCAGAAACAGGAGATCTCGCAGATTCATTTTGTGGCTGCTTTGTCAATGAAGCCTTAACACACCGCAGAATGCACTTCGAATGTCCAGACGATGATTCCTCTCTATCTTGTGATTTCAGTTCTTGACATGTCCTGCACATTTGCATACAGGTTTTGTTACAGATGAAACATTGGCCAAGATGTGATGCCTACCATGTTCCTATCAGATGTCAATCAAAATCAAATACAGAACTCTAAAACATTGATCCCCAAAGCTAGCCACAATAATTTTTTATCCCGAGTCATTTTCGGCTATATGTGATGTAAGTTCCAAGAAAATCCTCATTGTCTAAGAAAGCAGCAATATACAAGAGAAGTTTACTACTCATTCCTACAGGGATTCTGTATAAAATCTTAGTTCTGACTATGTCATCAAATATTCTATTATTCTACAGATTCTTTTTGTTAGATTGATGTGCTTCACATTATAAGAGATAGAAAGGGAAAAAATTGATGAGAGGATCCAAATGTCGATTTGTTGTGCTTTTTTTCTTCTTCTTTTTCTTCTTTGATGTTGGAAGTTTCTAATGATATCTATTTTTTCCTTACAATGATAACTTCATTAAGAAGCAATGATTTCCTATTATTTTGGGCCTTTGAAGCGTCCATTTCCATGAGACAACTTCCCATGCAATCATAAATAAAGAACTAAACAAGCATGTGAAAGCACTTATATTCTATTAACTATTTTACCTTTAAAAAGTAACTCACTAAAGAAACACAAAGATGAATATGACTGAGCACAATTTTAGAATCTTTCACCTTTCAACAAAATCAGAAGTGATAAAGTGATTACAGGGAAACGTTCAATCAGTTTTTTATCTGAAGAAAAGTTAAAGTTGATATTGTCTAACTTTAAAATCAATTCTTTTAGTGAAAGAATAATCATAAGTGGATGTAGAGCTACAGATTTTAGTTATTGCATCTGAGTTTTGAATTATAACAAAAAACTCGGTGGATTGTATTCTATAATAATGAGAGACAAAGCAATACTTGGCTCAATCTGGATAAACTTCAGGTCTGATATAAACTGTATACGTAGCATAAGTATTCTACAACCAGATTCAAGTTTGTTCCATCTTTGGACTATTGCATAACCTATTGGGTTACTTAGCCTAATCTAGCATTATTCATTACTTAAAGAATGACTATAAACCAGAAATGAGTCCTAACTCCTTATTACTTCATCAGACCTCAATCACTCCACATGTCATTTCCCGCAGCTTTGAACACGTCTTCACTCAAGTTATGACTAATATAGTCCATGTGAACCAACCAAACAGCATCATGTAATGCACCATCCAGTGTCGGATTAATTTGCTGGTACCATAAATTTTGGAAAATAAAGCAGTAATTCTTCCCCAATGCTAATTTGTAATGTTGGAAGAAAAGAGTTGAAAGCAAAACCTACCTGTCCGCATTGTAGGAAGATCGTTTCCGAACATTATGTCCATCTCCTTCTTCCTTCAGTATTTTAGACTCCACTATGCTCCCACTAAAATACTCTTTGTCTTCCAATCTGAGCCCCATCGTGTTTGGATTCTCTGATTGGCAATCAAAATCCCGCAGCGTAATAGAAGTGGTGAACAATGGGGAAGGGAATTTTGAATCAGAAAACTTAGCTTTGTACGAAGGAATAAGACCAAAACTATGATTTTTCACAGATATTGAGCCACATGAGATCAATTGCATCAGCAGATTTGAGGCCTTCAGCCTTGTACCGGTTGGCATTCGAATGTCATCATCTTCCAGAATCCGAAAGCTGTTCATTTTACTCACATCGGCTCTGATCAAGGATTCCAAAGTTTCAGTCTTCCCTCCGGAAGAAGAGGGACTATAAGTCGAGGGGGGAGGAGAAACAGCATCCCTACATATTTCTGAATTATCTTTCACTTGTGGCTCCTCAGCTTCACATATTTCATTGCATTCAGGTTCTGGGGATCCATCATCGGTTGATACACCCCTGGTACAAGTTTTCTGGATATTAGGTCTATTAACATTTTCTTCTGTCTGAGTAGAAGCATCTGCCGACCCTTCAGTCTTGTAGATTTTGTACTCTGTCAATGGCAAGCTTAGAGGACCACTCTTTCCAGCAATAGACTCGGGAGAAACATCAGAGGAACCAATGTGTTTTTTTGGGGAAATCTCATCTTCTTGAGAGTTTCTTGTCTCTTTCCCATTCTGGCTAGAAGACGAGGAAGCTTCATCATGGCTCCTAAATGAAACCGGCTCTGGCAACTGCTTTAGGCTTTGTGTTTTGACATTGCTAATAGGGCTGAAGCGATCTGTGTGGCAAAATTCACAATGACCAAGGTTTCAATCAGGACTTGAGAAAATACTACATGTTGGAGTGAGTAAAATAGATTCATAATATTCTTCACCTGAATTTGATTCGTCGAATAGCTCAGAACCTTTGAGGACATACTCGCTTCCATGGGCAGGTAGAATTAGATCATCTTCACAGAGGTCATGCCATACAAATCCATTCTTGTAGCTTCTGAATTACATTATAAACAATAAGACAAAATAAAAACAACTTGACCATAGTGTGAAACAATTTGAATCTTAAACCTTGAATTATAGTTTAAGCTGCACTCACTTTCCTAAAATTCAAAAGAGCAACAAGAGGCAAGATCATACCCTATCAGATCTCAGTATTTGTTTTTCTCGGTACATAAAAATTGAAGGTCAAGGGTGACTGCTAGGGACGGGGCACCCTGGGCTGAAAAACTGCTTACAATATAACTTACATATAATCCAGCAACAACAATGTGACACAATTAACAACAATGTGCTAACCATTGTTCATTATCAAGTCTCATGTAGTGTTTGGTAGACAAGTTAGAACAATATCGAGCACAACATATTGCTTATGTTATGTTCTATATATTTTATAAACAGAACAGAACCGGGTATAAGGATTAAAAACCAGGGCATCTTGGTTCCACTAAATGGATGGAACCAAAGGGGACAGAACAACATGCCAAACACTACCTCGGTATTATTCTTGTTTTTCTTCTCTTTTCTTCCATTCTCTTTTGTGTTTCTCAACATACAAATTGGACAAGAGGAAATGAAATAGTAAATACATAACTTGCTCACCTCTTACAAGACCATGAATACAAGGAAGCCATGCCTCTACCTCTCAATGCATTAAGTTTTTCAATAACATCTGCACAGAAACAAAAACAATCCCTCAAAAAATTCACACCCCATAAACAAAAATGCAACCAAAAAATATAATCTTTTTCAATTTTGTACCTCTCAAATATAATCCATCAGGGGATAAAAGTAGAACTTCCATGAAATGAGGGTGCTCTAGTTGCCTGTTCTTACAAAGATAATAAACCACTGGCACCTTTCTGCTCTGATGGTACTTTGGTGACTTCTCCTTCCATACTATAGACCTCTCTGGACTCACTTGCTGCTTATACTTCTTCATTCTCCCTTCCATTTTCACACTTACAACACCATCACTGAAAGCATAACAAAAATTAGATCTAACTTGCTTATAATATGTACTTGCTTGTTCAAGTTGACATCTTTGAGAATAAAAAATCAATAATAAGTAATAAAGAGAAGAACTTTGATAAAAAATAAAGTACCCAATTAGAAACTCAATCCATAATATATGTACCCATGTGTTGGTTTGTCCAATTAATAAGAGAGGTGAAGAACGTGAAGTGGGAAGAAGATGAAAAAAGAGAAGGTGGGTGTGGCGTTGGATGATAGAGAGAGAGAGTGTGTTATGTTGTGTTGTGGATTGAAGAGGGCGTTTGAGGAAAAGAGAGAGAGACAAGACAAGAAATGAAGGTTCATAAGGTTGCACCTTATATTACTAGAGATCAAAATGTATATACTCATATGATTTTATACACAGTGCATTATTCACATATTCAATAGAGATTTATTGACTCCAAGAGTAAGTTTTTTAAAGTTACTTCACATCTTAGCCATCAATTTTAGGAAAATTCAATGATTTGAATTAGTGGTGAATCTAAACCATTGAATTTTCCTAAAATTGATGGCTAAGATGTGAAGTAAGTTTTTTAAACTTATCTGAAATAAGTAAATCATCACCCTTCAATCAATTATGTACTATTTAAGAAAGGAT